>OY992530.1:290197358-291484253 GCA_963921185.1 Dasysyrphus tricinctus
ATTACAATTCACCATGAGTTTCACTCACATTTGTTTTTTTTTTTTTTGTTCTCGCCATGAACACTTTAGAAAGCAGAAAGAGTGGATTCAAACAATGAACTGAGGATCTTGTACATTACTTTTCCTCACTGTTTTCATCACATCCTTTTTTAATTCACCGAAATAAAGGGTTGTTTCATAAACACAAAGCAGAAAGTGGATTCAAAGCTACGAACTGAGGAAACTTTGCATTACTCTTCACCACTGATCTCTATAATACACTGGATAGTGCATCGATACAAAAATATTGCTTCCATTTGAAGAATTGTTATATTATGAAGCTGACCACTTTTTTGTATACCAGTATAACTGTATAACATGTAATACAAAGATAATCTACAAAGAAGACATCAAATCTCCGTTCGTTTCACCACCCGAGATCTGTTTGCTAACATTTGTTATGTTCGTAATTTTATTTCATTTACTAATTGTTAAATGAAACGGAATAACAAACGAAAAGAGGTGTGACAAGGAGGTAAAATCATTTAAAAAAACGCAGAATATGCAATCGTATCCTCCTCATCATAATTATTCATTAGCTGTTTTGCTCAACTTGTTCGCAAACTGCAATGATTTATCTCATTCCATTAGGTAATTATACAAACAAAAATACACTAAATGCACACAGCGAATAACTTTAAGATAAATAAAATGCACGACTGGGTCGCACGTACTTGCTCTTATGATCAAGACAATGCGAGTTTAAGAAAATTGTATGTACAAACATGGAAATTATGAGAGAAAAATGTAGAGAAGCATGAAATACGACATTTAAATTAGTTAAAAAACTCTTTTGACAGTTTAAGGTGAAAAAAAGTATGCCTTTTTAATTCATGATGGATTATGATTGTATGGGAAAAAAATTTTAAAATCCTTGGAGCGGTTTTTTTTTAAATTAATTTTTTATATATAAAATTCTTAAAACATTTTTAAGAACAAATTTTGGTATGCAGATTTAAACTATATATTTATGTGTATATAAAAACAAAATTTGAAAAAAAATTGTCAACCCATTTTTGAGATATCGAATTTTCAAAAAAAAAGTTTGAAACTTTTTTTAAAAATCCAAAAACTTTTTTTTTGAAAATTTTGATATGCAATATTATTTAATCTTATCTGAAATTTGTATATAAAAAAATTCATTTAAATCCGTTTAGCTGATAACGAGAAAACTGAAAATAAAAAAATACGTTCTATGACAGGTACTACTAATAGTTGCTATGTGTAAAATTTTATAATTTTTGATGGTAGATCGTACTAATTTTAGTATATGAAAAAAGTTTAATCAAGTCGTTTTCAAGCAAAAATATATTTTCCTTTGCGGTTTTTTCACTTTTGTATGGAAGGTACCGTTATTTTTTCATAAATGTAAAATGTTTTCTAAAAATATTTTAGAGAGTACTAAAAAAGTCTTAAATATCGAGTTTCAAAAAAATCTATGATGCCGTTTTCGAAATATTTGATTTTCCAAAAAAAAATTTGAAATATTTTTTAAAAATCCAAAAAATATTTTTTCAAAAATGTTGGTACACACAATTATTAAAACTTTTTGGAAGCTTCTGTATAAAAAAAATAATTGAAATCGGTCATACCATTTTGAAGAAAATCAGAAATTAAAAAATTGGTTCCTTGGGAGGTACCATTAATAACCATTTTTGAAAATGGTTTTCCACCCAAAGAAAGCCTTTACTACAATAAATTTACTGATTTTTTTAAGAAAAGTTGTCGAGCCGTTTTTGAGAAAAATACGATTATGTAAATTTGCCAAAAAAAAAATGTATGACAGGTACCGTTATTGTTGGTTCTAAAAAAAAAATGAAAAAAATGTGTCGGCAGAATCACCAAAAACCACTAAGTACCAAGTTTGAAGAAAATCGATCGAGCCGTTTAGACTGTAGACGAACAGACAGACAGACAGACAGACAGACAGACAGATAGACAGACAGAATTGTGCCACCCACTTTTTTGGTGTTCTCTATCATCGTAATATCATGTTTGATTGTTATCTCAAAATTTTTTTTTTGCACGAATCCAAAACTTGCCTTATAGTACCTATAATCGCAAGTAAAAATAATAAAACAAACTTCCACAAAAGTTTATATTTTCATATCATGGTCTGCTTCCCTTTCTTCAGATTGACATCTGGAAATAAGGATGAGCGATTTTTATCGATATTTCCAAAATATCGATAATAAAGATTTCGATGTTTTGGAACATCGATATTAACATCCAAAACATCGGCCTAAAAAACAAACAAAAAGTTAATAAAATCTAGATGCAGTGACTTTCATAGTTCTTAAGGCATCTGTAACATTTGAAATTTTTTGAAAAAAGAAAATATCAAAGGTTCTCCCAAACCAAACTAAAAAATTCAGAACCACAACTATATTCGATGTGCAAAATGGCACAGATATAAGTTACACATGAAGTGCCAATCAATTTTGCTTCCATCAAATTTGTTCTGTGTTCATATGCGCAAAAGAAATATTTTAACATCGATATTCAAGCATTAATATCATCGATGCTCAGCAAGACGCCTTTTAAACCATACAAATTTTGTACACACCTTTGTAAGCAAACCTATCTTGCAATATCGATAGATAACAGCTTACACATGAAATACTTGCAAAATTGCTCCAATCAAATCTGTGGACAATACATTTTGCAAAATACAAATTTTAGCATCGATTTCCACGCATTGAAATAATAGATGCTAAGAAATACCCAGTTTAAACCAATGCAAGTTTTTGCACATACCTTCGTGTTTTGCAATATCGATATATTCCAAAAAGCCACAGAAAACAGTTTACACATAAATTTACTGAAATATTACTGCGAAATACATATTAAATATCGATTTTCACGAATTTAAATTATCGATGGTCAGAAACACGCAGTTTACACCATGCAGGTTCTTGCACACACATTCCTGTGAAACAAGATTTTGAAATATCGGATTTCAAAAAGGGCACAAATAACTGCTTAACACATGAATTGTCTTGCAATATTGATTTTGTTAAGTTTGTTGATATTCAGTTGTGCAAAATACATAATTTAACATCAATTTTCACCCATTAAAATCATTGATGCCTAGAGAGACACCGCTTACACGCGGTATTAGCCCACAAGCTTCTGTGCATCGTTATTTTGCAATATCGATGTTTAAAGTTGAAATACCATGCTTATGACTTCATATTTTTCATTTGTATAAAAACTTAAATCGATTTTAAAAAACTTAAGAAAAAATAGCCGGCACCAGAAATTTTTAAAGCAAAAATACAATATAGCATAGCATGACGCATTTTTTGCTTTAGTCAAACCAAAAACTTAAAAATACCTGAAAAAAACCATCGATGTTAAGTAGCATCGATATTTTCGGTTCGATATTTATTGACATAGATGTTAGGTCTTCGATGTTGACATCGATGTTCACATCGATGTTGTTTCAATATCGCTCATCCCTATCAGGAAAATACTTTTTTTTTGTGTTATTCAGACGTCAAATTATGAAGCCGACCACCTAATTGTCATCTTCAAATGGAAGCAAACAAAACTGTTATACATTATAAGGAATACACTATCCAGTGTATTATAGAGATCAGTGCTCTTCACCTACTAAATCATTGCATGTCATTTCTCTTATGATTTGGCAAGTGAATTCATTGACTCTTTCAGCAATAAATTTCATTGAGGCCGATATTATCTGCTGTTATGTAAGCGCAAAAATTAGTTTTGCCAACAAGCTTAAAATTGCAAGTAGGTGCGAAAGTATGCGTAAAATACATGCATACATACACTCAGTCGCATAAGTTGGTATACACTATAACACGTAAATCATATGTTATGGTTTATACTAACTTATGCGACTGAGTGCACATACATCTAATGGCAATGCTCTCCTTTGTTTTGTTTTTGGTTTTCACAATTGCTATTCACGTTCACGAAATCAAATTGCAAAAAAAAAAATAGAAAATGGGTTTTGGTGTGCGAAACATTTTCCTGTAATTTTTTCTCCGCTATTGGCGTTTTCTTTTCTTTAAGTAAAATAAAATTATTGAAAAATTATTCAGGTGGCCCCCTCCCCCCAAATTTTTTTCTGGATACGCCACTGCTGCTTATGTCATCTACAATCACAATTTTCTCGCCTAAAAACTTAGCTTCTGATAAAATAAAGTCTGTTAATAGTCTAAGAGCTACCAGCCACTTTGACTAACCTACAAGACACAAGGCTACAACTTTGTGTATGCTTGATTTGAGACTAGTTAAGTATGAAAACCACGGTCTGGCAGGGTTGCCGCGGTCGAAAGGTTGCCATCTGATTTTTTCAAAATGCAAAAAAAGGGTCAAAATTAACCTGCTCGCACAAGGCTGACACTTATTTATAATTTAGTTTATACATTCTTATGCATGAAAAAAATTATGCCAGACGGGTTTGACGGTCGAAAGTGATTGCCAGACGAGCCTAAAGCTCTTAAAGATTAATAAAAGATATTGGATAACTTGAGAAATTTGTTACGTACAAGGCAAAAACTTAGTGTATTCTTTATTCGTGAACAGATTAGTCAAAAAATAAAGATCTGACAAAATTTCCGCAATTCTAGGGTTGCCACCTATTTTTTTCAAAATGTAAAATAACTTCCAAATGCAACATATCTACTTTTAGAATGCTGATTTTTGATATTATAATAACTTATGTCTTTTTGTACATGAAAAAAAAGATGCCAGACCAGTTTTGGTGGACAAAAATAGCTTGCCAGACGTGTTTTTAAAGTTGGTATTAGAAAATGTCATTGATTAGTCAGATGTAGGTAATAAATATAACATGTTAACTGCGTATAGTCCTAATACATATTAAATCAAGTCAACAAATTATGATATGGTTATTTAACTGTAGACGCAGGGTTGCCATATTTTTTTTTTAATTTTATAAAATTGAAAAAACTGAAACACCAACCTACCTAAAGTTTTCACACATATGTAAGCGTATGCCATCTTGTATATAAAAGCAAAATATTGAGAGACGGTCGAAAGCTTCTGTCAGACAAGCCTAAGATTTAAAAAATTGGTATTATAAGAAATATCCTTTCTTGATTTTTTCTTAAATTTAAAAAAAACTGTCAACATTGCAAACCTACCAGCACAAAGCTGATTTTTACATATATGTTAGCTGATATCTTCTTAAATATGAAAAAAAATATGCCAGACCGGACGGACGGTCGAAAGGTCCTGCGAGACGGGCCTAAAGTCTTAAAAGATGGTATTGTAAGAAATATTCTTTTTTTTATTTTTTCTTAAATTTCAAAAAACTGTCAAAATTGCAAACCTACCCGCACAAAGCTGATTTTTACATATATATTAGCTGATATCTTCTTGAATATGAAAAAAAATATATCACACCGGACGGATGGTCAAAAGTTCCTGCCAGACGGGCCTAAAGTCTTAAAAGATGGTATTACAAGAAATATCCTTTTTTTATTAAATTTAAAAAAACTGTCAAAATTGCAAACCTACTCGCACAAAGCTGATTTTTACAAATATGTTAGCTGATATATTCTTGAATATGAAAAAAAATATATCACACCAGACGGACGGTCGAAAAGTCCTGCCAGACGGGCCTAAAGTCTTAAAAGATGGTATTACAAAAAATATCCTTTTTTTATTAAATTTCAAAAAACTGTCAAAATTGTAAACCTTCTCGCACAAAGCTGATTTTTACATATATTTTAGCTGATATCTTCTTGAATATGAAAAAAAATATATCACACCGGACGGATGGTCGAAAGTTCCTGCCAGACGGGCCTAAAGTCTTAAAAGATGGTAGTACAAGAAATATCCTTTTTTTATTTATGCTTTGTCATAATTTGAAAAAATAAAAAAAGGATATTTCTTACAACACCATCTTTAAAGACTTGAGGCCCGTCTGGCAGGACCTTTCGACCGTCCGTCTGGTGTGATATATTTTTTTTCATATTTAAGAATATATCAGCTAACATATATGTAAAAATCAGCTTTGTGCGAGTAGGTTTGCAATTTTGACAGTTTTTTGAAATTTAATAAAAAAAGGATTTTTCTTGTAATACCATCTTTTAAGATTTTAGGCCCGTCTGGCAGGAACTTTCGATAGTATGTATGTTGCATTTGGAAGTTATTTTACATTTTGAAAAAAATAGGTTGCAGCCCTAGAATTGCGGAAATTTTGTCAGATCTTTATTTTTTGACTAATCTGTTCACGAATAAAGAATACACTAAGTTTTTGCCTTGTACGTAACAAATTTCTCAAGTTATCCAATATCTTTTATTAATCTTTAAGAGCTTTAGGCTCGTCTGGCAAGCACTTTCGACCGCCAAACCCGTCTGGCATAATTTTTTTCATGCATAAGAATGTATAAACTAAATTATAAATAAGTGTCAGCCTTGTGCGAGCAGGTTAATTTTGACCCTTTTTTTGCATTTTGAAAAAATCAGATGGCAACCTTTCGACCGCGGCAACCCTGCCAGACCGTGGTTTTCATACTTAACTAGTCTCAAATCAAGCATACACAAAGTTGTAGCCTTGTGTCTAGTAGGTTAGTCAAAGTGGCTGGTAGCTCTCCGACTATAATGTTGGTTCTACCATCAATTCTGTCATCATCCTCTTTTCTCGTTTTATTTGTTGTTGTAAAGACGTTTAAGATGGAAGGCTTACACTTTATGTACTTCCTGACTACAGCTCGCGATTGGTTGTCAGCACTTCTTTTAGCACTCTATTTAATTTTTGACAAAACATCTGCAACGGGCTTCCGAAAAGCATTTTGTTCATGGTTATCAAAATCAGTAGTATTAAGAACAGAATTATCAGATTCGACAAAAGAATGTTGAGTGTCAGAACAACATAAAGTTAAATTCGAAGCATAAGCTGCGGTAGGAGGAGTAAAACATGGTGCACATTTAGGCGAGGGAGAACTCTTAATAATATTTGAAGCAGGCGAAAATAATGTCAATCCTTCTTTTATGTGCGTTTTGCAGTGACGTGAAAAATTTGTAAATGTGGATGTGAATGACGTACATTCCTTAAAAGTACAACGGTAAACACCTGTGCCATCCAATGCATGCACCACTTTGAAGTGGGTGGATATATCTTTTAATGTACAAAACCTTTGATGGCAAACAAAACAGTCCATTACTACCAACTAGTACTCTCGAAATGCTGTTGAGATATATAAAACTAAAATGAATGTTTTTATAAAACCAAAGACAAACATTTTAAATAGTCAAAACTCAATGATGTATAAACGGCGTAAGTAGGATTTCCCACAAAGGGGGGGGGGGGCAAAGTCATTTATTGGTCAATAATGTTATTGATACTAAGAATAGTCTTCCGAAGGTTTTCAGTATGCTGAATTTGAATCTTAACTCAGAATTTTTCCATCACATCAGGTTTTCGAGATTTACCCCCACAGCTGTGTAACAACGTGGGGGTAATTTCTAATTAATCATCAACATTTTTAATAATACTGAAAATTAATAATCTATTCTTCTTCAAAAAACGGTTAAAATTTACCAATATCTTCTTTAAAAATTAGAGAAAACTAAAAAAATAACTGCACCCGCCCCCCCCCCCCCTTCTATCTACGCCCTTGGATGTATACTTAGTATCTACAACAAAATAAAATTAGAATTTAACAAGTTTACATACCACTGATATATTTCAATATTTGTTACTTTAGGTTAAGGTTTTGTCTTCGCTGCTGGCGTACTTTGTTTATTTTTTTTTTTTGATGTCCTGTTTTGTTTTTGGCTGTAATGATTTGAAAAACAAATCAGTTAGAATTTTTGATATAGTTAATTGAAGCAACTTTAACATATGTATATCCCCTCTTTTCGGGGATGGAATATTTGAACTTAAACAGGTATTAATTAAACTTTTCTATAAGCTAAGTAGATCAATAGAATTATTTTGTTTTTATTTTCGTTGAACAACTTTACTTTGAACATATGTATATAATATATATATGTATATATAACTCAAATATTTTTATATCACCTGTTAGGAGATAGAATAGAACATTGTTATCTAAAGAGGTATAAGCCATTTCTGTAAGCCCTTAGATAAGTAAAAATCTAGATTTTTATGTTTCGATTGTCCAAATGTGGCCTTCAAAAACCTATGGCACTACCCGAAGTGCCGAAGGTATGATTTTTGTTAATATTGAATGTAATACAAATATTTATATGGCATTTGTTGGGGGATTGAAATCTTAAAAGGTATTAAGTTTTCAGAAATCAGAGATTAGACTATGAAAATAGTATCTACATTCTTAATGCATAGACATTTCATATAACATCAATTGTTGCTTACCATGCACTAGCTCTGGATTTTGTTGCTCTGGATTTCTGGATTTTGTTGCTCTGGATTTTTGGATTTTAGGATTTTTTACTCTGGATTTTTGGATTTGTTAGGATATTTTTTCCTCTGGCTTTGGTTCCCTGTTATGGGTTGAAAGTACAATTAAATATACGAAAACAAACCAAGACAAAAAAGGAGATATTCTATAGGCAAAACCAAATGATTTTTAAAATACTTTTTATCATCTTTTAATCTGTATTCTAAGCACAAAAGCATCGGGTTTAGCCTAGAAAAACAATTGAGTGAAGTTATAATTTAAAAATTTTATTAGACTGATGTTGTTTTTTAACTCAGTTTTTACTTTCACCTTATCTTGTTTCTTTCAATATCTATGCTCTTATTCTAATGAGCTACTAGGCAGTTTGATTTATTGTGTCAAAAATAGAAAGTATGTCTGATTTTGCCTATTTTCTTAAAAAATTACGTATTTTAACGAGTACGAATTCAATTTCAACAAAGACATACACGTTCAAAATTAAAATATATTACACATATTCAATATTTTCAAAAATCATACCTCCGGGTAGTGTTAGTGTAATAGCTTGTTCAATATAAAAGGCCATAATAGGACCATCATACCAATCAATCTTATTTCCCGCCATCGCCATTAGAAAATGAGAGTGTAATAATAGTTCATAGTGAGCGGTTGTGGCCTAGTGTTGAAAAAAAAAATATTTTTAAAAATTAAGAAGTATCAATTTGTGCTGCAGCGACACCGAAAATATTTGTGCAAGTTTTCTTCCCTTAAGCCTAGTACGCTGCAGATGCGAAATGAAAAATCCCATACAAAAATGACAGAACGAAATCATGAACTGAACGAAAATGTCCATCCTGCTTTTCGTTGTGCAGTACCCTGTTCCATGATGAAATTCAAAAAGTCTCCACTCACTTTTCGCCGACAATTTACAACCCATACCAATTAATTATGTGAAAATTTTCATTTCGCATCAGTAGCGTACTAGGCTTTAAGACGAAATGATCAATATTATCAATTTGATAGTAGGATTAAAGCTATTAATTTGAATAATAATGATTACAGTTTAAATACTAAAACCTAACAGGAACTTTGTCGTAAAGAAAAACGCAAATGATGCAGATATTCTTCTATTTTACGAGTCAATTGGGTTTTTGGCGAAACCAACTTTTTGAGTTAATTGTTCTCTTTTCGACTATTTATGCGTTTCTGCATCAAATTTAATTTGTGATATCATTTTGAAATCTGGAATGTCTAAGCTTTCCAAAAGTGTGACTTTTTCTCGTTAAATCTTAAATTAAATAGCTTATAAGGTCAATTGAAGACCAAAACCCAAAAGTGGGTTACGCCACTATTGCACTGACGGTTTCAAATAATATCGATACCTTCCCGTAAAAATGTCATAAGCGACACATTTTGCGAAAACGACTTTTAATGTGGTCTTATAATTTTTCATAAGCCGCACATTTCAAGTTGGGTTAGACTGTCCTATCATGTTTACAAATGGTACTAGAGAGAAAATAAGCGACAAGTTTGCTAAGTAAAATAATGTTGATCCCTTAAATTTGTAGGTATTAACCGCCAAAAAAATTTTACTAAGCGGCTCTTAAATAAAACTTTTTGCTGTATGCGACAAAATGTTTCCACAAAAATTTTGTTATATGGCTAACAACCCAGGCACTGTCGCTTAAAACGCTGGTTTTGTACAGTGTTTTTAAATCTTTTATTTTTTGTGACCTGAAAATGATTTAAGCGCCATTCAAATTGTACTAAGCGACAAAGTCTTGACGATAAAACTGTATTAAGCTACAAAAACTTTTTTTCTGAAACACTTTTCAATTTTTCAATGATGTCAAGTTTTTTGTGCTGAATAGACCTTTCGAAATCTGTTTATTTCATTTGAATAAAAATAACTTAATGAGACGTTTTTTTCGTTTTCTGTAAAATTATAAAAATGTCGCTTATGACATTCTTTTGAGAAGGTATCGACATACATATTAAACCTGGATTTTAAGATGAACATTTAAATAAAATATCTATTTTAATTCTCACAGCGTACAATTTTAAAATAATATTGTTGCCATTTTATACTTTACTGTTTTTATAGTACCTACTAGTATTATTTTTAAAGCTATATAAAGAATTTAGGTATACCTCTGCTAAATTTGATACTTGAAGATTTATCAGTTGAAGTTACATCAGTTCATAAATTTGATTTTATACTACCCCTTGAACAGAATAGTGTGGCTGTAGCGTGTAGCTTATATAATGTATAGCATAAAGTTAAAAATTAGTCAACTTCTTGTTGAACACATTGTAGTACTTATAGTATTTTCATACCTTTCTACATTTACAGTGCTACAAGCATAAGCTACACCATTCTGTTCAGTCTGTTAGTCTTGTCCAATGACTACGTAAATTATGCTTTCGATTTTATAATAATTGTGGCCGTGAACATTATAGGGTGGATTTCGAATAGTTTTAAAAAATTGCATAATTACTATAGGTATAACTATACGTTGTTTCAACGGGAGAAATGGACCCATAATATTTTTTTTTGTTGACTTGATTCAACAACTTGATTGAGTGTAAAACTTTCTACCTACATAATTTTAAAAAGTGAAGAAAAATGTATACCTACTTTGGTTACGTATTTTTAGATTTTTAATCAATTTAATTTTTTTTAAACATTTCTGCCTTAAGGAAGTTAATATTTCTTTATTTATGTATTTATGTCAATAAACAATATTCGTCTTTTTTAAGCTTTTGGAAAAAAAAATTAATTGGAGGAAAAAAATGTTTTTTCCCAAAAAGTAAAAACTAAGGTAGAGAGCTAAAGACTTTTTGTGTTTCTGGATTTGATTCTCTATTATGGGTTGAAAGTACAACTAAATATGTGAAAATCAACTGAAACAAAAAAAGAAATATGCTATACCTACTACTCATGATTTTTAAAATACTATATCTTTTTTTATAATCGAAATATTTCAAGTACGAAAGTATCGGGTTTGGCATAGTATTTATAACAACAAAGTAAATTTATAATTAAAAAAAAAATTCTATTGCACTGAATGTGAATTTGCAACTTAATTTTTACTTTTGCCTAAGCTAGTTTTTTTTTGAGTTTACATACATATGCTGCCTTATTACGGTTGTCAATGATCAAATTGATCATTGATAAATATCAATATTCGATACTTGAAATCTCTTCTGAGAATTTTTTTGTTAATGAGAAGTACCATTATGAATTACAGGAAAATTAACAATTATGAAAGAATTATTGAACAGCAAATTAGTATATCGGATTATACGGTAAAAAAAATCAATACATGTTTATCAATGATCAATTTGTTCATTGACAAGTGACAACTGTAATAAGGATGATATATGCTCTTAAGATAAATCGATTAAGAATTTTTAACAATTGTAAAAACAACGATAGTATAAAAAGTTGAGCTACAAGGCAAAACCTGATTACAGAAAATTGGATTTTTGACTGATAGTTTGACTTTTTATGTAATATTTAAAAAAAATGTTTATGATTTTGCCTATAAGCCTACAAAAAAGTTTATAATAACTGCATAAATTTTGTATGTTTTGGACCGCCAAAGTGGGATAAAACAGTTTTTTTTTAAGTAAAATGATTTAACTGTATGACTTGGAAAATGATAAATTCTTATGAGCAATCAAACTTAAATTGGAACTAATAGTTAGGAATATGTATAAGTTCAATACTCCATAAATTATATGCCTCAAAATTAAATAACTGTAAGAAAACAGTGTATTAATTTTTTTAATTTTTAATAAAATTTCAAAAACCCCCACGCAATATTACAGAAATTTGTTTTAAGAAATTGCAAACATAATCTGCCACGTTGATTGTTGGCTTTTTAAAATCTTCATGAGCCTTAAAAATTTCATGAAATATCTGCTTTTGCTATGTAGGTATGCCCAACAACCACATTTTACTTGTACATCAATTCGTCTTCAAGCTGAAAATTCAGTTTATTTTATCTTTCCCTCTCTAATAAAATAAAGTTCAAGTGGTTGTATATATACCATAGTTAACTACTATGATAAAAATATCTATATATTAATACGTTAACACTTTTCCGTACCTCCCTATTTAACTGACTTAATGGCAACGGATTTCCATAATTTTTTTTATTTGAAAGGTATAGATAGCCAAGCTTTCTGACAGAATCAATGTTAAACCTATAGGTTCTACGGTTAAATGCTCGAATTTTGACCACAGATACCTACTAGTTTTAATAAATTTTTAATAAATATTTTTAATAAATATTGGATATGTTATCTTAAGATAGTTTTTCTAGAAACCAAGTTAATTTTATAGAAATTGAACATTGTAAATGTATAGGCATTTTTAAGTTTAGTAGCATAATAATGTGATCAATAATTGTTATTTACCAATTCTTGTGAAGCTGTTTTTTTTTTTCGTTGGCTTTCTCCTTTGGCAGCGTCTCTGGATTTGGTTGCCTGTTATGGGTTGAAAGAACAATTAGATATGTGAAAATCAACCAAAATAAAAAAAAATATCCTTAAGACAAAACCCAACGACCTCTGAAATGTTGAATATTTCAGCAACAAAAGTATAGGGTTTGGCCTAGAATAATATACAAAAGTGAAGTTAAAATTTTAAAATTTGATTGGGCTGATGTTATTTTTGCAATTTAGCTTTTACTTCTGCCTTAGATAGTTTTCTTCTGAATTTATATGTTTTATTATACGAATTCGGAAATCGAATAAAAATTGTTAACAGGTGTAAGAACTACAAACTTTTTTGTTTGTCTATGAATTTTTTGTTACTCTGATTTTTTTTTTTTAATGTATATGCTCTTATATATACATATATCTAATAAGAATTTTTAACAGATGTTACAACAACGAAAATAAAATGTTGAGGTACTAGGAAAAACCTGATGTACAGAAAATGTGATTTTTTATTGATAGTATGATTTTTTATGTAGGTAATATTTAAAAAATGTTTCTGCTTTTGTCTAGTAACCTACAACGAAGTTTAAAAATTGAAAAAAGAACTGAAGACGTGAAAAGTTTAATCTAATCAAAGACTTTAAAACGTGAACAGTTTCATCTAAATTTTGTATGTTTTGAACCTCCCAAAGTGGGAAAATGCAATTTTTTTTATAAACATACATATGCATATTGATTAACTGGGTGAAAAGTATGCGATGGAGGCATAGACCGCGCTGTAATAAAATGTCAAATATTCTTAAAAATATTGACAAATATTGACAAAAATGTCTCGTAAAATGGAATAATTTTTGCATTTTGTTTCACGACAAAGTTGCTAATGGGTTTTACCTTCATTACCATTATCAAACTTACACAATCCTTTTTTATTATTTAAATTTTTTCTTTTAATTTTCAATTTTTTTTTAAATTTTAATTTTTTTTAAATTATTTATTTTCATGGATCTACCGATCACTACCACTCACTACGAACTATTATTACAAACTGATTTTTTTAACTGGGTGAAAAGTTTGCGATGAAGACGCATACCGCGCTGGAATAAAATGTCAAAAGTTCTTAAAAATATATTTATAAATTAAAAAAATATCAAAATAGTTAAAAAATTGTTCAACTCTTGCGACTCCGGTTTCAACAATTTTCGCTATTTTTTCCAGCTTGGTCTCCGGCTTCGTCGCATCATTTCGGAGAAATCAAAAGCAAATTTCAACTGTTACTGCCATACGATTCAGTGATTTAGAATAAAATCCAGATGAATCCAATTAAAAATCACTAAAATCCCATCCTGAAATTTAAGAAATACCCTGCTACCCATCTATTTTCTTATGTCAGTGTCTCTGCAGCCATCATTTTGATAACAAAAATTGGAATTTTTCCAAAAATTTTAGAAATAGGTACTATTTATTCAATGTTTTGATTTTATAACTTCAAAATTAAAAAAAAAACTAATAGAATGTTTTTGAAATCACATGTAAATGAATTCTAGAGTATTTTTTTTATCAAAATGATGGCTGAAAAGACGACGACAAAATCACCGCACATGGTTCACACACTACGAATTGCTTTTCATCATTTTTTCTAATGCCAAAGTTTAAGAATACTCTTCTACCCATCTACCTTCTTCTGCCATTGTCTCTGCAGCCATCATTTTGATAAAAAGAATTGAAATTTTTCCAACAATTTTAACTTCTTGAAATTAAAAAAAATAATAGAATGTTTTTGAAATCACATGTAAATGAATTCTAGAGTAATTTCTTTTTATCAAAATGATGGCTGAAGAGACGACGACAAAATCACCGCACATGGTTCACACACTACGAATTTTTTCATCATTTTCTCTAAAATGATATTATTTTAATAAAATCGTAAACTTACAAACTTTTTCTGCAACAGCCCCTTTTATTTTTAAAAAATTAAAAAATTTTTTTATTTATTTAAATTTTTTTTACAAAAACGGAGCTATTGCTCAAAAGATCGCTCACTACAAACAATATTACAAACTGATTTTTTTCTGGCGATCGCCAAAAACAAGACACGACAAGAGTGAAATTTAAAAGAGAGAAATGCAAAGGTGAATCCCGTTACCGTCTGGCTTCTCAGTTGCCAGCAATTTTTTTTTAAACGAGTGCGAATGAGAATAATATACTGAATTTCTTATGTTTGTGGCGTCTTCTGGTTTTCCTGATAATATGTATCTGGAGTATGGTATATACAACCAGTTGAACTTTTTTTTATTAGAGAGAAAAGGAAAAATAAACTGAATTTTATTCATCTTGAGAACGAATTGATGCACAAGTAAAAAATAAGAAATACCCTGCTACCCTTCTAACTTCTTATGTCGTTGTCTCTGTAGCTATCATTTTGATAGCAAAAATTGCAATTCTTCCACCAATTTTAGAAATAGGTACGATTTATTCATTGTTTTAAATTAATAAATTTGAAATTGAAAAACTATTGAGTAGAATTTTTTTGAAATGGTACCGATATTATCACATGTAAATGAATTACAGAGTATTTTTGCTATCAAAATGATAGCTGAAGAGACGACGACAAAATCACCGCACATGGTTCACAAACTACGAATAATGACTTTTCATCATTGTCTCTAAAATAATGACATTTTTATAAAATTGCACACTGTGAGAATTTAAGTATGTAGATTGTAGATATTTTATTTCAATTTTCGTCTTCAAATCCAGGTTAAATATTTTATTTATGGTTTTTTTAATATCCCATTGACTCATTACCATAATCAAACTTACACAATCCTTTTTTATTATTTAAATTTTTTCTTTTAATTTTCAATTTTTTTTTTAATTTTAATTTTTTTTAAATTATTTATTTTCATGGATCTACCGATCACTACCACTCACTACGAACTATTATTACAAACTGATTTTTTCTTGGCGACCGCGAAAAATAACACACGAGAAGAATACAATTAAAAAGAAGGAAATGCAAAAGCGAATCCCGTTACCGTGTGGCTTCTCAGTTGCCAGCAATTTTTTTCAAACGAGTGCGAAAGAGAATGATAGATTGAATGGCGATTTTTTTTTCTTTGGTTTGTGGCGTCTTCTGATTTTCCTGATAATATGTATCTGGAGTATGGTATATACAACCAGTTGAACTTTTTTTATTAGAGAGAAAAGTTAAAATAAACTGAATTTTTTTCAGCTTGAGAACGAATTGATGTACGAGTAAAATGTGGTTGTTGGGCATACCTACATAGCAAAAGCAGATATGTCATGAACATTTTTGAGGCTGATGAAGATTTTGAAAAGCAGACAATCAAAGTTGCAGATTATGTTTGTAAATTTTTAAAACAAATTTTCTGAAAAATTACGTGAGAAATTTTACTAAAATTTAAAGAAATTGATACACTGATTTCTTACATTTATTTAATTTTCTCGCAAGTCTTTTCACAAAAAAAAATTCACTCTTTTACAAATTAAATTTAACTTTTTGCAAATTAATTTTATTACATTCATCATTTTGCAATTCAAAAATTTTACTTTTGCCTTTTTGAAAACGAACGATAGAAAAATTTAAATTTTGGCATAAATTTAGTAAAATATGTTATGTACACAACAGTGAAAATTGGAAAAAAATATTTATAGGTCTCGAAGTAAGAAAATTACGGTCCAGATTTTTGTTGTTTACATATTAGTGCCAAAATTTAAATTTGTCCATCGTTTGTTTTCAAAAAATTGAATTTAGTTTGCAAAAAGTTAAATTTAACTTGTAAAAGGGTGATTTTAATGTGAAAAAGAGTGTATACACAGACTTTATACAATGCAAACAGTAATCAGTATGCCAATACACGACGTTTTCTTTGGTTTTCGATTCAACAATCTCAGATTCGGGGCAAAAATTTCCGATCCGTAGTGATGAATTGAACACCAGGTTTACCTGATAATGTTTTTTTTTATGTAAATTCATGTGTGCAAAAATTGAAAGTAACGTTAAAATAACTCCTATTTTACGAGTGTGAGAGCATTGGGTGGTGTGAATCTGGCAAGACATCTATATGCTAAAAGTTCATTTGAAATCTTTTTCATACTTTTTAGATTTCACCATCGCATCGGTACCTACAGAATGTGAAATCTAAAAAGCATAAAAAAAAAACTCAACTTTTTTTTGTTGAATCGAAAACCAAATTAGATTCTTGTGACAAAAAAACTAACTGGGAATCAAATTAAGAGTAGGTACTTATTTCAATACTCCAATAATAAATGTAGGTTTTTGTCGATACCTAAGCTTTTTCATTCAACGCCATAGGCTTTAAGGCTGTGTTTGGTTGAAATGTATGTTTTATTAGAATTTCTTTTTTTTTTTTTTAAACAAACATTGCTTTGTTTGTCTTCTCAAATTAAAAAAAATTCTACATAACATCCCTGCCCAGTGATCTCATGCTTGTGTAAAGACTCAGAATTCTTTTTCTACAGATTTTTTTTGCCCGTTACAAGCAAAAACTTTTTGGTTGCAAGGAATTTTTTTCAAACGAGTGCGAAAGAGAATGATAGATTGAATGAAGATTTTTTTTCTTTTGTTTATGGCGTCTTCTGGTTTTCCTGATAATATGTATCTGGAGTATGGTATACACAACCAGTTGAACTTTTTTTATTAGAGAGAAAAGTTAAAATAAACTGAATTTTTTTCAGCTTGAAGACGAATTGATGTACGAGTAAAATGTGGTTGTTGGGCATACCTACATAGCAAAAGCAGATATGTCATGAACATTTTCGAGGCTGATGAAGATTTTGAAAAGTTAACAATCAATGTGGCAGATTATGTTTGTAAATTTTTAAAACAAATTTCTGAAAAATTACGTGAGAAATTTTTGAAATTTTATTGGAAATTAAAGAAATTCATACAATGGGGCCCTACTATGTAACTTTTTTCTATTTACTTTCGCATCTGTTCGCAAGTTGATTTCAGGGCCAATTTTAAGGGGTATTAAGAATGAAAATAGAGTAAAATGTATTTAGTTTCGACTTTTTGTCACATAATCTCCAATTAGCGCTGAATTTTTTTAGTTCAGAAGTTTTTGCTAAGGAATTAGCGAGTTGAAATTTTGCAAATACGAACAATTATTTTGTATTAATCGAGTTACATAGTTGGGCCCCTGTTTTCTGACATTTAATAATGTTCTCGCAACAGTCTTTTAACAAAATATTCACTCTTTACAAAATTAAATTTAGCTTTTTGCAAATTAATTTTATCATCATTTTGCAATTAAATATTGTTTTTCTCGCTTCATGCGATACGTCGTTTGAAAGGTGGCACTCCCTAGATCACGAATATGTAATTTTTAATTCTCTAAGATGCTTGGTTAAGCCAGAAATCACTTTTAAAGATGTCAACTTTGGGGGGTCTACGACGTATGGTTTGGCTGGAAATCGACTTTAAAGATAAAAATTGGTTTTTCGTTTCATGTGATACGTCGAATGAAAGGTGGCACTCCCTAGATCACGAATATGTAATTTTTAATTCTCTAAGATGCTTAGTATAGCCACAAATTACATTAAAAAAAAAAAAAAAGAGTGTCAACTTTGATGGGTCTAGGACGTCTGGTTTGGCCGGAAATCGACTTTAAAGATAAAAATTGGTTTTTCGTTTCATGTGATACGTCGAATGAAAGGTGGTACTCCCTAGATCACGAATATGTAATTTTTAATTTTCTAAGATGCTTAGTATAGCCACAAATCACATTCAAAAAAAAAAAGAGTGTCAACTTTGATGGGTCTAGGACGTCTGGTTTGGCCGGAAATCGACTTTAAAGATAAAAATTGGTTTTTCGTTTCATGTGATACGTCGAATGAAAGGTGGCACTCCCTAGATCACGAATATGTAATTTTTAATTCTCTAAGATGCTTAGTATAGCCACAAATTACATTCAAAAAAAAAAAAAAGAGTGTCAACTTTGATGGGTCTAGGACGTCTGGTTTGGCCGGAAATCGACTTTAAAGATAAAAATTGGTTTTTCGTTTCATGTGATACGTTGAATGAAAGGTGGTACTCCCTAGATCACGAATATGTAATTTTTAATTTTCTAAGATGCTTAGTATAGCCACAAATCACATTCAAAAAAAAAAAAGAGTGTCAACTTTGATGGGTCTAGGACGTCTGGTTTGGCCGGAAATCGACTTTAAAGATAAAAATTGGTTTTTCGTTTCATGTGATACGTCGAATGAAAGGTGGCACTCCCTAGATCACGAATATGTAATTTTTAATTCTCTAAGATGCTTAGTATAGCCACAAATTACATTCAAAAAAAAAAAAAAGAGTGTCAACTTTGATGGGTCTAGGACGTCTGGTTTGGCCGGAAATCGACTTTAAAGATAAAAATTGGTTTTTCGTTTCATGTGATACGTTGAATGAAAGGTGGTACTCCCTAGATCACGAATATGTAATTTTTAATTTTCTAAGATGCTTAGTATAGCCACAAATCACATTCAAAAAAAAAAAAGAGTGTCAACTTTGATGGGTCTAGGACGTCTGGTTTGGCCGGAAATCGACTTTAAAGATAAAAATTGGTTTTTCGTTTCATGTGATACGTCGAATGAAAGGTGGTACTCCCTAGATCACGAATATGTAATTTTTAATTTTCTAAGATGCTTAGTATAGCCACAAATCACATTCAAAAAAAAAAAAGAGTGTCAACTTTGATGGGTCTAGGACGTCTGGTTTGGCCGGAAATCGACTTTAAAGATAAAAATTGGTTTTTCGTTTCATGTGATACGTCGAATGAAAGGTGGCACTCCCTAGATCACGAATATGTAATTTTTAATTCTCTAAGATGCTTAGTATAGCCACAAATAACATTCAAAAAAAAAAAAAAGAGTGTCAACTTTGATGGGTCTAGGACGTCTGGTTTGGCCGGAAATCGACTTTAAAGATAAAAATTGGTTTTTCGTTTCATGTGATACGTTGAATGAAAGGTGGTACTCCCTAGATCACGAATATGTAATTTTTAATTTTCTAAGATGCTTAGTATAGCCACAAATCACATTCAAAAAAAAAAAAGAGTGTCAACTTTGATGGGTCTAGGACGTCTGGTTTGGCCGGAAATCGACTTTAAAAATAAAAATTGGTTTTTCGTTTCATGTGATACGTCGAATGAAAGGTGGTACTCCCTAGATCACGAATATGTAATTTTTAATTTTCTAAGATGCTTAGTACAGCCACAAATCACATTCAAAAAAAAAAAAAAGAGTGTCAACTTTGATGGGTCTAGGACGTCTGGTTTGGCCGGAAATCGACTTTAAAGATAAAAATTGGTTTTTCGTTTCATGTGATACGTCGAATGAAAGGTGGTACTCCCTAGATCACGAATATGTAATTTTTAATTTTCTAAGATGCTTAGTACAGCCACAAATCACATTCAAAAAAAAAAAAAAGAGTGTCAACTTTGATGGGTCTAGGACGTCTGGTTTGGCCGGAAATCGACTTTAAAGATAAAAATTGGTTTTTCGTTTCATGTGATACGTCGAATGAAAGGTGGCACTCCTTAGATCACGAATATGTAATTTTTAATTTTCTAAGATGCTTCGTTTAGCCAGAAATCCCATTTGAAGATGTCAACTTTGGGGGGTCTACGACGTATGGTTTGGCTGAAAATCAAGTTTAAAGATACAAATTTGTTTTTCGTTTCATGCGATACATTGTTTGATAGGTGGCACTCTCTAGATCACGAACATGCAATTTTTATCAATACTAACTGCCATATTATTCGGCCGTTTAATTCAGATTTAAATTAAAATTCAGATGTAATTAATCCAATTCCATATTATTCTTTCATTTAATCCAAATATTAATCCAGTTTTGTTTTCTTTTATTTAATTTCAAATTGAAATCTGGATTAATTTTTGGATTAAATCCAAAACTGAATAATATGGTGGTTTTGCTTTTTCATACAATGCCATACTTTTTAAGGATGTGCTTGGTTGAAATGTATGTTTTATTGTAATTTCAAGTTCAACTTTTCTTTTTTTTTTAAACAAACATTGCTTTGTTTGTCTTCTCAAATTAAAAAAAATTCTACATAACATCCCTGCCCAGTGATCTCATGCTTGTGTAAAGACTCAGAATTCTTTTTCTACAGATTTGTTTTAATTGTCCCGTTACAAGCAAAAACTTCTTTGTTGCAAGGAATATTTTTCAAACGAGTGCGAAAGAGAATAAGAGATTGAATGACGATATTTTTTTCTGTTGTTTATGGTGTCTTCTGGTTTTCCTGATAATATGTATCTGGAGTATGGTACAGTCGACTCCGCTTAACTGGAACACGATAATTGCAGAATATTTGTATCAGTTAAGCGGAGTTTTCAATTAACCGAACTTCGGATAACTGAAACTTGTTTCAAATAAGCGGAATTCCGTCAAAATATATGAAATTTCATTTAACAAAAAACATATTACATTTATTTTGGTTTATTTTCCACAACATTGCACAATATTTTTTAAGGTTGCGTACCCTCCAGGGACGGATTGACAAGAAATTTGTTTTTGACATTCCAAATCCGAGGGGTGTGCTCAATTCAAGATTTAGTTGCAGCGTTCAATAGTAGTTTCACTAATGCGAAGTTGAATAAGTGCAAAATTAGCATTTGAGACGAAAATAGTTGTTTCAATTATGCGAAGTTTTCATATAACCGGAGTTCAGTTATGCGAAGTAGTTTGTGTGAAAAATGCTCAAAAAGGCTCCGTTATTAATCTCTTGTTTCAGATAAGCGATTTTTTCAGTTAAGCGGAGTGCAGTTAAGCGGAATTGACTGTATATACAACCAGTTGAACTTTTTTTATTAGAGAGAAAAGTTAAAATAAACTGAATTTTTTTCAGCTTGAAGACGAATTGATGAACAAGTACCATATAGTACAGTATAGTATAGTTTAGTATTATAAATGGTCTTAGGGTTGTAGGGCATACCTACTGTAGCAAAAGCAGATATGTCATGAAAATTTTTGAGGCTGATACAGATTTTGAAAAGCCAACAATCAAAGTGGCAGATTATGTTTTTTATTTCTTAAAACAAATTTCTGAAAAATAACGTCAGCAAATTTCAACTGTTACCGCCATACGATTAAGTGATTTAGAATAAAATCCAGATGTTTCCAATTGGAAATCACTAAAATCCCATTCTAAAATTTAAGAAATTCCCTTCTATCCATCTACCTTCTTCTATCCGTGTCTCAGCAGCCATTATTTTGATAAGAAAAATTTCTATTATTATTGCAACAATTTAAAAAAAAAGATTAATTCAATGTTTTAAATCACAATTCAAAATAGAAAAACTAATAGGTCGATAATTTTTTTTGAAATGGTACCGATATTATCACATGTAAATGAATTACAGAGTATTTTTGTTATCAAAATGATGGCTGAAGAGACGACGACAAAATCACCGCACGTGGTTCACTCTCTTCGAAATGTTTTTCATCATTTTCTCTAAAATAACAACATTTTTATAAGATTGTAGGTATACTTTGAGAATTTAAATAGACATTTTATTTCAATTTTCTTCTACAAATCCAGGTTAAATAAATGGGTTATTATTATTATTAATATTATTATTGAATATGTGATCTCAAGAGTTTTTTTATAAACCAAGTACCTAGATCGCAAGAAATCAGATAAACAAATTTAAATTTAAGTTCCTGATACCAGTTACCAGGATTCAGATAAACTTTTTTATCAAGAAAATTAAAATATTTACCAGAAAAATAATAATATTTATCTTGATTTCTGATAAAATATTTTCTACTAGAAATCCCTGATAGTATTTATCAGTAGATCTGATAAACAATTTAAAATTTAAGTTCCTGATACCAGTTACCATGATTCAGATAAACTTTTTTATCAAGAAAATAAAAATATTTACCAGAAAAATGGTAATATTTATCTTGATTTCTGATAAAATATTTTCTACCAGAAATTCCTGATTATATTTATCAGGACATCTGATAAATAAGTTTAGGTTTAAGTTCCTGGTACCAGTTACCAGGGTTCAGATAAACATTTTTTTCAAGAAAATTAAAATAGTTACCAGAAAAATGATAATATTTATCTTGATTTCTGATAAAATATTTTCTACCAGAAATCCCTGATAATATTTATCAGTAGATCTGATAAACAATTTTAAATTAAAGTTCCTGATACCAGTTACCAGGATTCAGATAAACTTTTTTATCAAGAAAATAAAAATATTTACCAGAAAAATGGTAATATTTATCTTGATTTCTGATAAAATATTTTCTACCAGAAATTCCTGATAATATGTATCAGGACATCTGATAAATAAGTTTAGGTTTAAGTTCCTGGTACCAGTTACCAGGCTTCAGATAAATTTTTTTTTAAAAAGAAAATGAAAATATTTACCAGTAAAATGATAATATTTATCTTGATTCCTGATAAAATATTTTCTACCAGAAATTTCTGGTAATATTTATCAGTAGATCTGATAAACAATTTAAAATTTAAGTTCCTGATACCAGTTACCAGGATTCAGATAAACTTTTTTATCAAGAAAATAAAAATATTTACCAGAAAAATGGTAATATTTATCTTGACTTCTGATAAAATATTTTCTACCAGAAATTCCTGATAATATTTATCAGGACATCTGATAAATAAGTTTAGGTTTAAGTTCTTGGTACCAGTTACCAGGCTTCAGATACATTTTTTTTTTAAAGAAAATTAAAATATTTACCAGTAAAATGGTAATATTTATCTTGATTTCTGATAAAATATTTTCTAACAGAAATTCCTGATTATATTTATCAGTAGATCAGATAAACTATTTAAAATTTAAGTTCCTGATACCAGTTACCAGGATTCAGATAAACTTTTTTATCAAGAAAATATAAATATTTACCAGAAAAATGGTAATATTTATCTTGATTTCTGATAAAATATTTTCTACCAGAAATTCCTGATAATATTTATCAGGACATCTGATAAATAAGTTTAGGTTTAAGTTCCTGGTACCAGTTACTAGGCTTCAGATAATTTTTTTTTTTAAAAGAAAATGAAAATATTTACCAGTAAAATGATAATATTTATCTTGATTTCTGATAAAATATTTTCTACCAGAAATTCCTGATAATATTTATCAGTAGATCTGATAAACAATTTAAAATTTAAGTTCCTGATACCAGTTACCAGGATTCAGATAAACTTTTTTATCAAGAAAATAAAAATATTTACCAGAAAAATGGTAATATTTATCTTGATTTCTGATAAAATATTTTCTACCAGAAATTCCTGATAATATTTATCAGGACATCTGATAAATAAGTTTAGGTTTAAGTTCCTGGTACCAGTTACCAGGCTTCAGATAAATTTTTTTATAAAAAGAAAATGAAAATATTTACCAGTAAAATGATAATATTTATCTTGATTTCTGATAAAATATTTTCTACCAGAAATTCCTGATTATATTTATCAGTAGATCAGATAAACAATTTAAAATTTAAGTTCCTGATACCAGTTACCAGGAATCAGATAAACTTTTTTATCAAGAAAATACAAATATTTACCAGAAAAATGGTAATATTTATCTTGATTTCTGATAAAATATTTTCTACCAGAAATTCCTGATAATATTTATCAGGACATCTGATAAATAAAATAAGGTTTAAGTTCCTGGTAACAGTTACCAGGCTTCAGATAAACTTTTTTTTTCAAGAAAATTAAAATATTTACCAGAAAAATGGTAACATTTATCTTGATTTCTGATAAAATATTTTCTACCAGAAATTCCTGATAATATTTATCAGTAAATCTGATAAACAATTTTATATTTAAGTTCCTGATACCAGTTACCAGGATTCAGATAAACTTTTTTTCTAGAGAATTAAAATATTTACCAGAAAAATGGTAACATTTATCTTGATTTCTGATAAAATATTTTCTACCTTAAATGCCTGGTAATATCTATCAGACTATCAGAAGATCTGATAAAAAATTTCCTGATGCTAGCTACCATTTTTTCATATAAATTACACTTTACCTTAAAAACCGATAACATTTACCAGAAACAGTGTACTATTTATCTTGATTTCACCCGTTAAAATTTTTATCAGAAAATCTGATAAAAAATGAAAAAAAAACTTTCTTCCTGGTTCAAGCTAAACTTACTCTTACCATGAAAACGATAACATTAATCTGGAAAAAGATAGTATTTACCAGGTTTTCTCCTGGTATAATTCTATCAGTAAAATTGGTAAAAAATATATACACCGGGTTCTTGGTACCGGCTACCAGGATCCATATTTTTTTTTTTTACCACGAAAAACGATAGCATGTATCCAGAAAACGATAGTATTTACCAGATTTTCGCCTGGTACATTTTATCAGAAAACCAGAACCAGGAATATTTTTTGAGTGTATTGATTTTAATAAGATTGGAATTGATTTCGCTACTAAATTGTACAGCATAGACAATTTGTCACGCAAAGATGCTATCAAAATTATAACAATGTTTAAGGAAACCATACATGAGCCCATTATAAAGTCATTAAAATTTTTTGGCAATAAACCAAATCGACCGGTGGAAGATCGATTGTTCTTTTCAGCTTTGATTTCAGCATCATGCAGTACTGATCACCAGCTTATACAATGGTTGACAGCAAATGATTATTGGTGTAGTGCCACTGAGTTTAAGATTCATGAAGAATTAAAAAACATTTATCGGAATGGCATTAATTGCCATGAAGAGCATACGACGACAGGAGTACTTTTACCCCTCGAGTTTCAGTTCAAAAAAACTTTCGAAAAAAATGATTTATTGATTAAAACTATTGATGAAATGAACCGAATTTCAAACGATCAGTCAAATTTTTCGCATTACATTAAAGGAAAGGTATGGCAGGAAAAACGTAATTTGTTTTCTTGTAGTGAAATTATCATACCGTATTTCATTTACATGGATGATGCAGAAATAAATAATCCATTAGGCTCTCATGCAGATCCCATTTCTTTTATTTACTATTCGTTTCCTGTTATTCCGGTAAAATCTGATATTTTTCTAGCTGCATTATTCAAATCTCGTGACTATAAGTCGTTTGGAAATAAAAAATGTCTTCACGCACTTGTAAATAAAATAAAATTTTTAGAAGAAACTGGTATTGAGATTTTAACATCTCAGGGAATTAAAAAGGTCCACTTTGTTTTGGGCTTATTGATTGGAGATAATTTAGGCTTGAATGCTATGCTAGGTTTTTCTTCATGCGCCAGTACTTTTTTTTGTCGATTTTGCAAACTTCCAAAGAAAGAGACTTCTGTAATGCCATGTGAGCTTGAACATATGCTACGTAATAAACAAAATTATTTAGAAGATGTGGTAGTTAATGATTACAAAAAAACAGGCATACATGAGGACTCAATTTTCAATTCTATTATGTCATTCCACGTTACTCATAACTATTCAGTTGATGTAATGCATGATATATTTGAAGGTGTTGGTCATTATAACATTTGTCACATCATTCGATATATCCTCGATATGAAGTATTTCTCAGATTTACAAGCTTTCAACGATCGAGTTAACTCATTTAACTATGGAGAAATTGAGATCGGAAATATTTCCTTGTCACCAATTACGAATGATAATTTAAAAAATCTGCATTTAAAGAAAACAGCTCGTGAAATGATGGCTTTTATTTATCATTTTCCTCTAATGGTGGCTGATCGAATACCTGAAAAAGACGAAGTTTGGATTTTCTTTTTGAATTTCCTAGAAATCGTTGAAATTCTTCTTGATTTCAACATTTCAAATGATGTGGTTGAGCACCTTGCAGAACTTATTCGTCAGCACCATCTTGATTATGTTAGATTGTTTAACGACACTTTAAAGCCAAAGCATCATTTTATGGTTCATTATCCGTTGGTTATTCGGATGTGTGGAGTGCCTCGTAATTTTTGGTGCTTCCCGTTTGAAGCTAAACATAAGGATTTTAAAAAATATGCGCGAGTCATTAACAGTCGACGAAACATTCCAATTACCTTATCATTTAAATTTCAGTTAAAATTCGCTGAATTTTTATTAAATGAGAAAACTCCACAAATAGTGTCATTTGCTGATTGCCACATGCAGAATACATGCCACTCCGATTTTATAAATAATTACATGATACGGCAAGGAATTAATTCCGATTTCAAAATTTTTTCTCAATGCGTTTATTATGGAAAACATTTCAAAGAAGGTTATTTCATATCACAATTTTTAGACAATACACCAGAAAATACGTTTTTATTTCAAATAAAAGAGGTGGTCAAGTTTTCAGAGGAAATACTTCCGTATTTGTTGTGCCAACGTGTAAATATAATTTCATTCCGAAAGCATTATGCTTCAATGGAAATAGGCAATGTAAATTCACCCATACAATACTCATCGTTTCATTTACTACGGATTGACTATTGCAAAAGTCCTCCGATGAATTCTTATAAAATATCTCGTGGCTTGTTGCTGGTTAGACCAAAAATAATCTATTGATATCTTTACCTTATATCTATTTGTATTAGAATAAAAATGTCACCAATGAAAAAGAATAATACAGACGAATCTATTGAAAGTAATGAATATAATGTTAATTCGAAGTCCACTTCGCCATCGGCAATGGGGGAGAAAACTTTACCATCAACAAAAGAAAGCTTCGTCACTGTTCCATGTAGTCAAGTACTGCCATCACTTGTAAATTATACTTTATTTGAAGGCAAAATACGCCCTGATTTATCAAACTTTGTTGAGTCTGAAAAAACACCTGCCAAAATTGTATCCGAAGAAGAGTCTCCAATGTCAAGCAAAGTTTCGGAAAATGTTTCATTCACAGAACTTATAAATTCCTATTGTGATTCAGGAGAAAAAAATGAAACAGAAGATCTATCAATTCTATTGAATTCGTGGAAGATTCCGCTTCAATTTCACCAATATTTTGTTGGTAAATTTAAAATCAATTTGGCTCATATTATATGAAGATTAATACAAAAATTGTTTTTTTTAGATGAAAGCCTTTTTATACCCGTGTTGAAAGTGGCCGAACCGTTTTTCATGAAAAGATTTTTACAAGGTTTAAATATAACCACCGCCAGCAGAATTGTTTTCTTTGATAAATGGCAGCAATGGAAAATTGATGTTGGCTCTAATTTTTCGTTCAAAACGTCTTTAGATGAATTTTCGCTACAACATTCTTCAACACCGACAACTAGACATTCTTCGCCCCTTTCGTCCAATTTGTCAGTCAGCAAAAAATTGATGGACATTCTGAACTGCAGCGACGGAGAAACGATTAAAAGTTTTATCAAAATAATAAAAACATTGATAATAAATCTGTACGAAGTCTGCTTTTAAACACAATCGTGAATTATTCGACCACGAATAATATAAATTTTTCATCCAGAGACTTGATGCAGCTCGCCGAAGAAATACACATTACTTTTAATGAAGACCCTGTAAGAAATTTATACATGTCATTACAAATTTTTTGCTTTTATTTGCTCCATTTTACATAATTCTAGCTTGATTATTATAACTACAAGAAAGGTGCTAAAAATCCAAAGGGAATGCTCGCAAATAAATTTCACAATGTGCGTGGCAAATTTCGATCTATAAACCGCTTGTGCATGCCGGAATCTAACAAAAAACAAAAACTCGATTATGCGTTGACCGCAGAAACTTCCGGTGATGAAGAGAAACTATGCTTGCAAATGAAACACGATTTTCTTGCAATGAATGCAGAAGAAAAAGTAAAAGCATGGGAGAGCACATTTAAAATTCGGCAATTAGATCTTCAAAAGGCGAACGGTAAAAAATTGTCCTGGAATGAGTTTTACGATAAATGGCACTTTATCAATTTTCCAAACGGATATGAATATGTGAGAAAAAACAAATAACTTTGGTATTCAACATTTGCTTCTTGAATGTTTTTCTCTTTTCTTGAACCCAAACAATATCTTAATTGGGAACGCTACTATATCTCGCACCACTAAATCCCTCCGATTGAAATTGATTTTTTTTTGAGTGACACACGCTCTGAAAAATTTAAGAATCACGAAATCCTACCGATTGGCTTGGTATCCTCAAAAAATTTTAAGACTTTTTTTTAAATTTTTCCGTCTTTTTTTCCGAATTTTTTTTAAGTCTTTTTTTCGAAAATAAGTCTTTTCTCAAAAATATTTCTAAGTTTTTTTTTCGAAAATTTTTCTAAGTTTTTTTTTTAAATTTTTGTCTTTTTTCAAAAATTTTTCTAATTCTTTTTTTTTTAAATTTTTCCGTCTTTTTTTTTGAAAATTTTTCTGTCTTTTCTTTCCAAAATTTATTTAAGTCTTTTTTTTTTAATTTTTTTTAAGTCTTTTTTTCCAAAATTTTTCTAAGTCTTTTTTTTATAAAAATTTTTATGTCTTTTTTTCGAAAAATTTTCTGTCTTTTTTTCCAAAAATGCGCTGTCGCTTTGTACGTATCAAGAAATGTATAAATCGTGCGAGATTTCGTTACGAGGGATTTTATGATGTGGGAGGAAAATTAAAAAAAATATTATCATCAGTATTTCTATAGCTTCCTTATTTCGAAATAAAGTTTTTTTATGCATGTTGAAAAACAAAATTTTCAGAGATTGTAAATGAAGAATTGGTGAACATAACGGCATAGGTGCAGTTGAACATATCCAGTTTTGTTTGCCATATCTTCAAGAATACATCTAACATTATCTATCTCTATATATTATATAATACCTACATGGTGACCAAACTTTTGTACCTTTTTTACATTACTTAAACGCAACGGATCATAGTGAAACCTTTAATAATAGAAAAATAATTTTGCATAGATGTGCAGAGTAAAGGTTTTACGTTTGAATATTGTTTAAAATTATCGAATTTCTTATTTCGATAAGCAACACACAAAACATACGCTTCTTAACTTTCAAATCAATTTTTTATTGCAGATCGAATCCGATTTCAATAGAATGTTTGAAAACAAAGACAGTGTCCTGGTTGGCTCAAAAATCACCAAGTTTGTCAATACGATGCTAGAATTTGTTTTCCCAAGGCGAATTACGAATACTGAGATAAGAATGAAACTACACGACTTTTATTTAAAGTGCTTATCCGATCCCAACTTTAACTCTATTTCAAAAAGTTTGTTAACATAATTATATTTATATGTAAAATTTAAATCTAATTTACCTAAAGCAAATAAAAATATGTATATGCAATAATTTTTAAACTTACAGCTTCTATATTTTTAAATTGACTAAACGATCTAAAACCAATGCGAAACATTCGGGAACAACGACGAAACAACAGATAAGTAATACTGCTATAATTGATAGATACATGTTGTTGTTGTTTCATCGTCGTCACCGAATGTTTCGAATTCGTTTGCAAGTTCCATAATTTTAAACTAAAAATCGCAAAGTCCATCATTATGTTTGATATTAACAAGAAAATTCGTTTCATTATTAGATACAAGGGCTGCCATGGTTTTCACTAACCTGCACTATCTCCTGCAACCAAGTGGACGTGATGGCAACAAGCGGTTCACAGTTGTTGACAGCCAAGAAGCATCAATAAAAGTCTTTGCTCATCCACAAGACTACAAAGAGCATCGCAATTCAATGGCTGCCAATAATTCACAATCCCAGCCACCGTTAATAACTATAATAGGGTCGTTGGACAAAATCGAGGAAATCCACGTTGATTTTGACAACACCCATTTCAAGATTTTTACATTCGAACGTGCGATTGATATCTGCATAAAAATTTTTTTCACATTTAATATAGCCTATCCAAAGGCATGTCAAAGCTTCTGGGAATTTGTAGATATCTACTTTTATCAAATAGACGAAACCGCTACAAACTCCAAAGCACGCTTGCTTTTGAAATGGCTGAAATCACAAAATGAGGATAATATCGCAATCACCGTACATTAATAACATTAACAATAATAATAGGTAATAATTATTTTATTGTATATATTATTAAAACTTAATTTTATATCATGATTATAATTATTATATTTCAAAACAATTCAAACTCTGTTCCTATAAATCTCTTTTAATTAATAACTAAATCCTGTTCTTATATATCTTTTTTATTAAGAACTTAATTCTCTTCCAATAAATATTTTTTAATCAATTAAAATTCTGCTCGTGTAAAAAAAAACTTTAAAAAAAAGTTCAAAAATGATTATAATTATTATCTTAATTCAAACTCTGTTCCTATAAATCTCTTTTAATTAATAACTAAATCCTGTTCTTATATATCTTTTTTATTAAGAACTTAATTCTCTTCCAATAAATATTTTTTAATCAATTAAAATTCTGCTCGTGTAAAAAAAAACTTTAAAAAAAAGTTCAAAAATGATTATAATTATTATCTTAATTCAAACTCTGTTCCTATAAATCTCTTTTAATTAATAACTAAATCCTGTTCTTATATATCTTTTTTATTAAGAACTTAATTCTCTTCCAATAAATATTTTTTAATCAATTAAAATTCTGCTCGTGTAAAAAAAAACTTTAAAAAAAAGTTCAAAAATGATTATAATTATTATCTTAATTCAAACTCTGTTCCTATAAATCTCTTTTAATTAATAACTAAATCCTGTTCTTATATATCTTTTTTATTAAGAACTTAATTCTCTTCCAATAAATATTTTTTAATCAATTAAAATTCTGCTCGTGTAAAAAAAAACTTTAAAAAAAAGTTCAAAAATGATTATAATTATTATCTTAATTCAAACTCTGTTCTTATAAATCTTTTTTAATTAAGAACTAAATCCTCTTCCTATAAATCTTTTTTAATTTATTTAAATTCTATTCGTGTAAAAATACTTAAAAAAAATTCAAAACAAGAAGATTTGATAAATTTCAATAAAAACTAATTTTTTAAACAAATTTTACCTATTTTCTTTTATTTGTTCGGTATAAGATACATTGTTCTGCTTACTTCAAGGTTGTATTGGCTTTAAAATAAACTGTTCTGCTTTCTTCAAGGTTGTATGGGGCTTTAAGATAAATGGTTTTGCTTTCTTCAAGGTTGTATGGGCTTTTTCTCTCCTTTTTTTTGGTATTTAGATATTTATGTGGTTGTCTGACTTCAAATAGTAAGTATAAGTAAGTATAATCAGTTATATTATATTAAACATTAAAATATAAAACCTTTCCAGTAGCATTCAAAATTTATTTACCAGAGCAAAATAATATTGCTTAACATAATCTTCTGATTACAGGTACCAGGAAATTGTACCACAGTGCGGGTCAATTTTACCAGGTAATAATAATTATCAGAATGCGGGTATATTTTGCCAGGAGGAAAATTAATAATCCTGGTAAATACTACCATTATCCTGGTATCAGGTACCAGGAAAAGCATACATGTTCCTGGTATATTGTACCAGAATGCGGGTATATTCTACCAGAAAAAAAATAATATTCCTGGTAAATGCTACCATTATCCTGGTAGCAGGTACCAGGAAAAAATCAATGTTTCTGGTATATTTTACCAGGATGCGGGTATATTCTACCAGAAAAAAAAATAAAATTACTGGTAAATACGACCATTATCCTGGTAGCAGGTACCAGGAAAAAATTCATTTTCCTGGTATATTTTACCAGGATGCGGGTATATTCTACCAGAAAAAAAATTATGTTCCTGGTAAATACTACCATTATCCTGGTAGCAGGTACCAGTAAAAAATTAATTTTCCTGGTATATTTTACCAGGATGCGGGTATATTCTACCAGAAAAAAAATAGTATTCCTGGTAAATACTACCATTATCCTGGTAGCAGGTACCAGGAAAAAATTCATTTTCCTGGTATATTTTACCAGGATGCGGGTATATTCTACCAGAAAAAAAATAAAATTACTGGTAAATACGACCATTATCCTGGTAGCAGGTACCAGGAAAAAATTCATTTTCCTGGTATATTTTACCAGGATGCGGGTATATTCTACCAGAAAAAAAATTATGTTCCTGGTAAATACTACCATTATCCTGGTAGCAGGTACCAGTAAAAAATTAATTTTCCTGGTATATTTTACCAGGATGCGGGTATATTCTACCAGAAAAAAAATAGTATTCCTGGTAAATACTACCATTATCCTGGTAGCAGGTACCAGGAAAAAATTCATTTTCCTGGCATATTTTACCAGGATGCGGGTATATTCTACCAGAAAAAAAATAAAATTACTGGTAAATACGACCATTATCCTGGTAGCAGGTACCAGGAAAAAATTCATTTTCCTGGTATATTTTACCAGGATGCGGGTAAATTCTACCAGAAAAAAAATAATATTCCTGGTAAATACTACCATTATCCTGGTAGCAGGTACCAGGCAAAAACTCATTTTCCTGGTATATTTTACCAGGATGCGGGTATATTCTACCAGAAAAAAAATAAAATTACTGGTAAATACGACCATTATCCTGGTAGCAGGTACCAGGAAAAAATCCATTTTCCTGGTATATTTTACCAGGATGCGGGTATATTCTACCAGGAGAAAAAATAATATTCCTGGTAAATACCACCATTCTCCTGATAGTAGACACCAGGAAAATGATCCCTTTTTCCAGATATATTATACCAGTAGTCTGGTGTATTTTATCATGAACTATATTTGGGAAATTATTTAGGGGAAATTTTTGCCTGGTATTGGCTACCAGGAGCTACTGATAGATTCTATCGGGTTTCCTCGGAGAATCTACTTATCAGAAAAACGGATAGATTCTTACAGGAAATCTGATCAATAGAACCAGGATTATTTTTTGAGTGTATACCTTTATTAAAAGCTTGAAACGAATTCCTTGAATATATAGGAAATAAGTTTGACAATTGTTGAAAAATTGGTCTGAAAACTGAAAATTAAAAAAAAAAATTGAAAAATGTTGTTATTTGATTTTTCATTTTTTATTTTACACTATAAAGTAATAAATTTTCTTTTATTATTTAATGTTGTTATTAGCATTTAGTCGATTGCTGAGAACCAAACGGTTATAGGAGCTTTAGTTTCTGAGAAAATTGAAAATTATAAATCTTTATTTTTTTGATCGTTTTTGTTGATTTAAAATGATTTAAAAAAAGTTGTTTTCATAATTTTCAATTTTCTCAAAAACTTAAACTGCTCTAACCGTCTGGTTTCCAGCATTGGACTTAAGGCTAATAACAAAATTAAATAATTAAAGAAAATTTACTACTTTATAGTGTAAAATAAAAAATGAAAAATAAAATAACAACATTTTTCCATTTTTTTTTTTAATTTTCAGTTTTCAAACCAATTTTTCAACAATTGTAAACTTTATTTCCTATATAATCAAAGAATTCGTTTTAAGCTTTTAATAAAGGTAAAGGGTCCGCCAAATAACTTTTTTTTTTTAGAAAATGCTACTACTACATGGAGTGTAGCTTCGGCTGTGTGGCACGTAGCGCCGTTCTGTTGAAACCAATTGTTGCCAATATCCTCCTCCTCAATTTTTGTGAACAAAAATTCGTTCAACATGGCCCGATAACGATCACCATTGACTGTAACGGCCACTCGAAGAAAAATGGCCCAATTATGCCTCTGGACCAAAATCCGCACCAAACAGTGACTCGTTTTGGGTGTATCGGCTTTTCAATGGCGTGCGGGTTTTCTGTGCCCCAAATGCGACAATTTTGCTTGTTTACATACCCGCCAAGATCAAATGAGCTTCATCTGAAAAGATGATTTTTTTGGCAAAATCGGCATCTTCTCTAAGTCGATCGCAGGCCCACTTAGCGAAGCAGCCATTTGAATGAAATTATTTTCCATTATTAAGAGTGTTCCGGACTGAAATGGTGATTTCATGAATAAGATTGCGAAGCGTGTACTTATCCGATCAAAGCGATTAAGGTGTCTATGGACAGATAAACTTTTTCTCTATGCCATCAAAAAATTAATTTTGTGCTCTAGATTTTGGTAAAAGCCTCTAAGAAATCGAGAAAATGGCTAAAATGGCTGTTTTTCAAAGCAAATGTAGGCTACACTTTAGCATTTTTTGCAAAAAAATGTTTAATAACATAAAATTCCATATTTTTTCTATGCCACTATTGGAGAAAATTTTTAATTTTGTACCTAATACAAATTTTAATAATGCGATATAAAAATGCTTGTGAATTTTGAAAAAACCCATTTTTGACAGTCAATTTTTTATACCTACCGGTATTTTTTTGACAAATTTTTTTGCAGTGGATATAAATTCGATATATTTTTCATGATTTTCATTAATTATGTAATCATATTTGCATCATTTGATATTGAAATTTTTCATTCTTAAAATGCACTTTTTGACAGAAAATTTATGTAAACTTAGAAGTTAAAATCAGTTACTTTTAGAACAAATTTTTTTAATACTATAATACGCCTACTAGTGACTATTTAGTAAAAATGCAAAGTTTTATAAAACAAAGTATCTGATGATAGTGAAAAAAACGGTCTTATATATGCAAAAAAAAAGTTAGCAAATGACTGGTTTTGTTCAGTTCGGAACACTCTTAACCGGAAGGATTGTACTTTCAAATAAAAAAAGAAATTTGAGAAAATATTCAGTAGTTTTTTTGTATAGCATTTTCAAAAAAAAGTTATTTGGCGGACCCTTTATAACACAATATTGTAAGTATTTCCGTTGTTTTTAAAAAGCTATTTTTCTACTTTAATTCAATCTTTAGGGAATTTGTCCCCCCTTATAGAAAAAAGGGGGAAATACACCTCCCCTTGTATATAATTTATTTCTTAGAATATATCCAAAAATTATTTCATTAAGTATTGGCAAATAACTTGGAAAAATTCTGTGTACTTCTTATCTTTGAAGAAACAGTGTTTCTCATATGAAAATAAACACTGTATCAAAAAACAAAATGCACGACTGGATCGCACGTACTTGCTCTTATGTTCAAGTTGTGTGGGGCTTAAGAACTTTAAAAAATATTCAAGTAATTATAGAAAAAGTATAAAAAGCATTCAAATCGTTCTTTTAATTGTATAAAAAGCCTGATAAAAAACTTAGAGCTCAAAAAAAAGTATGCCATTTGATTACTTGAAAAAATATGAATAAATGCAAAAAAAAAATTAAAAATCGTTGGAGCCGTTTTCTTAAAAATTAATTTTTTATATATAAAATTTTTGTAACATTTTTCAAAAAAAAATTTGGTATGCCAATTTTGAGTATATATTAATATACATTTAAAACTGAAATTTCAAAATAATTCATCAACCCGTTTTTGAAATATTGAATTTTGAAAAAAAAAAATTTGAATCTTTTTTTAAAAATCCAAAATTTATTTTTTCAAAAATTTTGGTATGCAGTATTATTTATTTTCTAACAAAGCTTTTGTGCAAAAAATTTCATTGAAATCGGATGAGCGGTTAATGAGGAAATCAAAAATAAAAAAAACCGTTATATGGCAGGTACCGTTAATAAATGTTTTTGGTGATTTTTTTTCTTATTGAAATTTACATCATGTCTACAGTAATACACTGATTTTTTTTTATCAAAATCGTTGGAGCCGTTCTTGAGATAAATAAGTTTTTCCTTAACGGTTGTATGGCAAGTACCGTTATTTTTTGAGCTAAAAAAAAAATTTCAATTTCCCCTCTGGAGAGTTACAAAAAAACCTTAAGTTCAAAATTTGAAGAAAATCGCTTCAGTGGTTTAGGCTGTAGGTTCAGGTACATACAGACAGACAGACAGACAGACAGAATTGTGCCACCCACTTTTTTCGTGTTCTCTATCATCGTAATATCATGTTTGATTGTTATCTCGAAATTTTTTTTTGCACGAATCCAAAACTTGCCCTATAGTACCTATATCGCAAGTAAAAATTAAATAAGGATATTTTAAACAAAACCACCTTCTCTACACCATAACTTGCTCTCATAATGTCCCTGGGATGACTATGAATCAATATATACTTACTTTTTTCGATATTTCTGACGAAATTGATCAAAAACCATTGATGTTGTAAGACAATAACATTGTTTTTCAATTTTTTGAATTTTCTATTGCTCGTATCTTTCTTAACATTGATCCTACCGAAAATATGAATAAAACTTTTTTTGTAGGAAATTTATTACTCTTTCATTCATTCATTCATTCATTAAAAACACATCCATTTTGAACTAGCGATTTAGTCAAAATAGGTTGTCGTAGACCTTTAATGGAGTTTTGTTGGAAATTATATATGCTTTCAATGGTTTTTATAAAGTGAAACACTCCTTTCTTTCCTTTGGTCACTAAAAAAAAATTCTTAATTTTTCTTTTAATTAATTTATATCACATCGAGTTTTAGTGGCTTCGCAGAGTAAATAATTAAAAGCTTATCACTCTGTGCAGCAGTTGTCTTAATTTTTTTGGTAAATGGACCTAAGCTATCTTCAAAACAACAACTCATATTACCTGCATGTAATAAACACAAACAAATTGTCTACCAACATATTTATTATGTGCAGAGGTGGCGGAAGGCGTGTGCCATGTGTGCCACCGCACACGGTCCCGTTTTTGGTTTTTAAATTGTGTTTTTAACTTTCAAAATATTTGCACCCAGTCATCCTAGTGGATAAGAGCAGCGATATCCAACCATATGAACTAGTAATGAAAATTCGCAAACTATTGCTGCAAATATGCCCGATTTATTAGAGGCATTAAGTTGTTGCTGCAAAGCATAACAGATAACGACCTAAGCGAAATTTAACCAAATAAATCTTAAACTGAGAGCCAAAAACACAAGAACTCAATTACAATTTTTTAATGAAAATCTCGCAAATTAAAATCGAGATGCGGGATTTTGATCAAAAAATGCTTTTGTTGCAATGCAACTAAATTTTGCGAGATTTTAGTTTGCAAAATTTCGTAATTGAGGGATTTTTGGAAAGCGTGATTTTGTAGTTGCGGGATTTCATTATGCGAGATCTCAAATTAGAGATTTTAATTTGCGAGATTTTGCACCCAACCCTTTTAGGTAATAAAATAGTTCGTTTTAAAGGAAAACCTTTTTCGCAGACATCTGTTGCAGAGCAGAGCCTAGATTTATAACGGAATTTTGAAAAAAACCTACCAAAAAACCTATAATTATTCTACTTTTTTGTCTAAGAAAAATGGTACTTCCATTTAAAGAGTATGTCTACCCGCATAATGTATTAGACTTTGTGGTTGATTTATGTAATTGAAAAAAAGTAGTTGGCATACAATTTTTTTTATGAATACAGGCCAGAAAAATCTCCATACAAATTTCGCTATTTCGCACTTTTTTTAAGCCATTCTTTACGTGACACTTTAAAAACATGTACCATTGCACTGAACACAAAAAAAAAAAACAGAAAAAATCTTTTCGCAGACACCCCAGCAGATATGTTTTAAATTATTGCAATTCATTAAATTCTGCTTTACTGGCCGAACAGTTAATCCAATCCTTTGTTTTGAGTGTAACCGGGAGTGGTTTGCGTATTATTTTTTTTTTACTACCATTCCTTTCGAGATGTCCTCACAAGTCTGAGTTCAAAAAGGCAGGTGGAAACCTTGAAGAACACCTTGGCAGAAGTCCTTATAAAGGTTTTATAATTTTTTAGTTACAACAAATTCTTTGCTTTTTAACCCCTGATTTCTCTAGGGGCCCACAAATTGATCTCGCACACGCCTCGTTCTTATCTAGTGCTGCCTCTGATTATGTGTGTCTAGGCTTAGAAAAAATCCAACCGATGTGCCCCAAATCGGTTTCATTAAAAAGGCAATAATGCGAAGATGGTTTTAAACCACTGAAAAATACATTTGGCGCATTAGGTCCATCGATTTTCTACTTTTCACATAGAAAATCTCATTTTTTTCCAAGAAATAAACAAAATATATTTTTAAGCGAATGAGCTGCGGAGGGAATCTGAATCAATTTTGACATTTGGCTCATATTAAAAATGTCAAAATTGAATGAACTATTCATCGAATTCTGTAATCGGGGTGATTATCTACAAGTGTATACGGTAGATATACCTTTTCAATGCGGTATAATTTTTTTTTTTTTTTTTTTATTAGTAGGTAGGTAGGTATTCAATTATGTACTTATGTAAATTTTCAAATACAGAAGCATGAATGATATTTGTCACCATACTAGTGTAGATAAAAATAACGAACTTGCTACCATAATAAATGATTATATACATACCTACCAATTATGATGGATAATTTTTACTTAAATGATGGTTGTTATACCTGCTTTTTATGGTTTCATTCCAAAATCCAGACTAATCTGAAGAAGACAGAAAACCAAAATTCGTATTTTTATCTTTTCTCAATGTCTTATCATTAATAATGCACGAATGTGGTAAGTGGTATCATAGGCGCCCGCAGGATTTTAGATTTTATCCAAGGGGGGCAGACATCAACACAATTCTGAGATATCGAATTTTCAAAAAAAAAAAAAAAAAGAAAAAAAATTTATTATTCAAAAAATACTTTTTTTTGAAAATTTTGAAATGTAATATTATTTGAACTTTTCGGAAGTTTTTTTTTATAAATAATTTCATTAAATCCGTTCAGCCAGTTGTGAGACAATTCAAAATAAGTTTCTATGGGAGGTATAAATGATAATAAATTGTAAAGCGTAAAATTATTTTATCTTTAATAGTAGACCACATACCTACTTATTTTAGCAGACAGAAATTTTTGTATTTTTGTATCAAAATGAGATTTCCCTCAACGGTTTTTTTTACTTTTGTGTGGTAAGAATCGTTATTTTTGCATAAAAATAAAACTTTCTTTTCATATTTCAAAGGGTATTAAAAAGTCGTTACTATAATTATTATAATGTATTGAATTTTCCAACCAAAAAAAATAAAATTCCTTTCTTAAAAACCAGTACAATAATCAAGTTCTATGTAAGCTTCTGCATAGAACAATTATCAAGACCGATCTTACCGTTTTCGAGAAAATCGAAATAAAAACAAAAATTGTTCTAACACTTAAATGTTGTGGTCACTAAAAGTAGTTTATTGATTTTATTTTCAATCGCTGGGCCCATTTTTGAGAATATTTAATTGGTGAAAAAATCATATTACAGAAGCCGTTAATTTTTTCCAAGAAAATGAAAAAGAAAACTAAAGTAGTATGACCAAAAAAGCTATGTACCAAGTTTAAGGAAAATGGATCTAGCCGTTAAGGCTGTAGCCGAACAGACAGACAAACAGGAAGGCAGATAGGTAGACAGGCAGACAGACAGACAGAGACAGAATTGTAAAACCCTCTTTTTACGTCTTCCGTATATGGTCGGTCCTTTGATCAAATCTCGAGTCAATTTTTTTTACGAATGTAAAATTTGACACATAGTACCAATAATATCCCAAGTAAAAACAAATCGTAAAAAGAGTAAAAATAAAATTATTTGTATAGGAAAAGTATCTAGGTAATGAAAATAAAGAGTCAGAATTGAATTGGATTTCGAAAAAAAAAATTAAATAATTTAGAAATTCTTAACAAAAAATTCATTATTCAAACATAATCCAAAGCTCTTTGGATAGGTTTGTGTTGTTGTAAGCCCTTGTGAAACAAAAGCAACTCAAAAAAACTGAACTTTTGTTGAGGTAGCTAAGCTCGATAGCGTCGTAGCGGATAGGTACTGGAAAGTAAGGAAAGGATCTTTGGTTTAATATCAGAAATCAGAAAATCAGTCACAAAAAAGATTGTGAATAATTTTAGGCAAACAACAATTCGCAATTTATTTGTCTATTTTCTTGCGAGGTAATATCCTTCTCATGCATGTTTGCATGTGCCTAAGCGATTTGAATATATCGATTACCTAACCTAACTTCCAAAAACAAACCAAGAACATTTCAAACAACATGTCAAGAAAATAGCGATATTTTGAAAACAATATCGAAGGTATGGATACTTTTAGATACTTATGTATATTCGGCCTGGGGGGCAAATTATGGACTCGGACATAAAACGAGAATTTTGTATAAAATTCATCATATCAGATTAAAAAATTGCTAGTGGTGTGGTATTGGCCAGAGCCAGGGGGCAAGTGCCCTCCCTTGCCTCCCCCCCCCTCCGGGTGCCTATGTGTGGTATCTATCACATTAACCATAATTGATACACATCTGAAATCTATCAATGAAGTAACAAATTACCCTACTTGTTAAGACATCAATTTCTATTCAACACATAAAATTTGACAGGTGAAAATAAGTAAGTAGGTTCATAGGTTGGTACGTTAATAGGTACCTACATAAAAGTTGTTGAAAAAAAAATCTATTCAACCTACATTAGCTATTCCTTCATATAGATTAGGGTGGTCCTTATTTTAAAAAGTTTTGAGAACCCTTGTTTTGTTCATTGACATCTTAAAACACTACCCTATATTGTTTTTTTTTTTTTCTTCAAATCACATTAACACGTGTCGCATTGAGCTTAAAGCTGATGCTCCTGTGAGAGTTAGGGCCTATTTAAATCCATTTTTAGCTCCAAAAATAAATGTACTTGCTACACAACAGTTATGAAAAAGCTTATTTATCTCAAAAAAAATGTTTGTATAATTAGGTAGGTAGGTAGGTATTTGAATATTTCTAAAAGTTCTTAATTTCCATCTAGAAACTTGAGCTTTTAAAGCAAGTATGTGCGGTCGCACGTACTTGCTCTAAAAGCTGCCTTTTATCCTTTGCCTGCACTTCACTTTGGAAATGCACTTCATTAATGTTGTAAATCAAACTTTTAATAGCCCCCGGTTTTGGTCGGTTTTCAGGAAAAATCAAAATCAAATTTTCAAACTCATTGCGACACGTGTTAATACAATCCGACTATCCTCAAATTTTTTTTGTACACGTTTTCAATGTAGAGAAAAAAAATGGTGTTCAGTAAACACAAACAAATTTTTTTTCCTCCATACAAATAAGGACCACCCTAATATACATACCTACATATCCAATTCTCTCCATAAATAAACCTTCATTTGAAAATGAAACCAACCACAAAAATCACCTGTTGATCCATGAATACAAAAAATTCAAGACAAAAAATCCCAGAAAATAAATATCTATTTGAACATCATGCTGTAAACTCACCACATAAATCTTGTATCCGAGGTTGGTTCAAGTTTAATTTTCACTCTTTTATCTCCTGTCACTGAACAAATTAAATTTTAAGGTATCACAAAATGGTTTGTTTTCAATTCAAATTTAATTTGAATTCACAGAAAAAAATTTAAATTTAATTTGATCTCCTCACCTAGGTAGGAGCAAAATTCACTGGTGTACGAAAATCACCTGGCAGAGATGAATACAAAATGTGATCCATTACCTACGGTGTTTCATTATGAAGAGTAATAATTTAGCATAATAACCCATTGATATTCATGAGATACACTATATCGCAATATGTGAACATTATACTACACATTGAGCACTGCACTTATTTTGTTTTCCTTAAGCCGAAATCACGGTCAAAACACCCTGTAATTACGTTTTTCCAATCAACGAATTTTAATTGAGATTTGTGTATTTTCAGGTCGTCGATTGTTTTTTTTTGTAACTTGTTGCACTAAATTATTCTACCGGCATTCAGCAGCTCAGGAACGCATTTCGATCCACACAAGTAAGACAATAATATTGTTATCTTATGAATAAAAACGCACCTTAAATGCCTTTTAGATGTGTATTTATCTTTTACCAATCATGAGGTTACATCCGCAAAGTTGATTTCAGTTTAGAGAAGCTGAAACACCGCCCGCCACCACTACGTCAAGAAGAAGGTACGCGAAAAAAATCCAGATACATAACAAGTGCAATGAACTAGATTGGCCCATAAAACGCACGTGCATCGAATACAGTAATTTTTGAGATATTTTTTTTTAAGATTCGTTTATTTTGTATGGCCTGAAATTTAAATGCTAAATGTGCATTGTCTTTCCCAGTCACGGAGTGTGGGTGTACCAAACCAGATGAAAATGGTCTGATGGGAGATTTTTATCTTTGTGAGACTTTCGATGTCACGACAAATATGCCGACAAATTTCAAAGAACAAGAATAAATTGTGAGCTTGAAAGCTCATACCGCGAGTGCGTGTGCTGTTGATTCGCGATGTGATGAAGAACTAAACGCAAAACGCAAGGTTATTTTAACTAAAGATACATAACATATCCATCGGATATAAGAAGAAAATATGATGAAATGGCATAGCAAGTAGCGAGTTGGATTTGGATGGTCTTGTGGTGTTGCTGATGGACAATGGTGTTGCTGCAAAATGTACGCATTGTGTTGCAAGAGACAATTTTTTCGTAGACAATATGTTGCGGGACTGAACTTGATATAAAAGAACTTCGCCAAAGGACGCAGTTTTGAGATTTCATGCGCTTGTGCTCTCACTATGAGTTTTTGAGATACAATTTGAAAATACTCTCTCAGAAGCACACCTGACATGACAAGAATTTCAATTTGCAATCGTGTTTCACTTATCTCCAAAAGTGGTTGAATAAGAAAAGTTAAGAAAGTAATTTTGATGCAAAATTAAAAAAAAAAAAGAAAGAAAAGTTCCCACAATTTTCAAGCAGATTTCCTTATTTTCTTTAACGTTAAAAGTCTTATGACAAATAAAGAACTTATTACAATGCTAATGCATTACAGTGGTGGTCCTGTATAACGAATGGCGATGTAACGAATGCTCGATATTACGATAACTTTTGTCCAGCTCATTAGGTATTCTACCCATGTATATAACGAACAAATAACGAATTTCAGAAAATAAAACCAAAAATATTGAATAATTTTGAATGAACAACAACAACTTGTGTGTGTTACCACCAAGTATACAGACTGGAAAAAAACAAAACCAAAAATGTTTTAAAATAATTTATTTTTCTGTTACCGACATGAATTCAGAGTAGGAATTTGTGTAAATAAACTCTTGATTTTGGATGAATTAATGTAATGTACTTATCTTTAAAATGTGAACTTTAGTTTGTTGTGCTCAATTTATTCTCTCATCTTTTCTTATTTGAACTACGAAAATGCTCAAATTTTAATTTTTGTTACGGATTTGGGGATAAAACTTGGTTGTATTTGAAAATGCTACCTCATAAGTGTTTGGATCACCACTGTGTATTTCTTCAAATGACATACCTGAAATATTTATTTGAATAAAGCTAATTTATCTAGCGTACAATTAGTTTCTTAGAGTTTATTTGAAACTATTGATTATAAAATGTTCTTTTAAGGTTAATATTTTATCAAAGGAATTGATTAATAAATTATGATTTGCGTTAGGTATATCACAACAAAAACATAAATGTTAAAAAAAGACCCAAGTTCTTATTTGTACAAAAAAAATGTGCGTTAAAAGTCAGCCAAAAAAAAGTAATGAGATCTAAAATATATGCCAAGTTTGAAGTTCATGAAGTTTATTATCAAATATCTTAAGTAGAGTAATACCAAGACAATTCAAAATCATGAAAGAAATTTGGTATTTAATGATTACTGATTAAAATTTTGTGGGTTCACTGGTCAAGTTTTCATACATTTTAAATGTGTGATTAAGTTAGTATTTAAGAGAAAACTTCACAAGTAAATCCACCAAATTTTAATCAGTAATCATTAAATACCAAATTTCTGTCATGATTTGGAATTGTCTCGGTATTACTCTACTTAAGATATTTGATAATAAACTTCTTGAACTTAAAACTTGGCATATATTTAAGATCTCATTACTTTTTTTGGCTGACTTTTTACGCACATTTTTACAACAAATAAGAACTTGGCTCTTTTTTTAACATTTATGTTTTTGTTGTGATTTCACTCCTTTTTGAAAAGATTTATTTTGCCAGGTGAAAATCAAGCTCTTCAGCTCTACAAAGTTTCATGATTCTACGATAACCGAAAGTGCTCCATATACAAAATAGCAATTCTGATATAGTGGGTGGATGGCACGCCCCCAGAATGGAAAATTCCAAATTTTCGATTTTTTTCTTTCTAAGTACTTCAAGCCCAACCGCTCTATCAATTTCCATCGTTCTACAACAGTCAGAAGTGCTTCATATAGTTCATAAGAATTTTTGAGAATGTGGGCGGATGCCACACCCCCTGAACTGAAACTCCCAATTTTTCGATTTTTTCTTTCTAAGTACTTCAAGCCCTACCGACCTACCAATTTTCATCGTTCAATAACAATCGGAAGTGCTCCACATAATTTATAAGAATTTTTAAGAATGTGGGTGGATGCCACGCCCCTTGCATGGAAAATACCAATTTTTCAATTGTTTTCTTTCTTAATACTTCAAGCCCTACCAATCTACCAATTTTCATCGTTCTATAACAATCGGAAGTGCTCCATATAATTTATAAGTGTTTTTAAGAATGTGGGTGGATGCCACGCCCCCTGAATTGGGAAATTCCAATTTTTCAATATTTTTCTTTCTGAGTACTTCAAGCCCTACCGCTCTACCAATTTCCATCGTTCTACAACAATCAGAAGTGCTTCATATAGTTCATAAGAATTTTTAAGAATGTGGGTGGATACCACGCTCCCTGAATAGAAAATTGCAGATTTTCGATTTTTTTCCTTTGTATGCACCACAAGGCCTACCGTTGTCCGAAATTTCAAGTTTCTACGATTGCGGGTTAATCAGCCTCATGTTGAGAAGTAGAATAATCAACTCAACATTAGGTGACTTCTCTGTTAGAAGATCTGTCAACAGAGGCACACCGCAAGGTGGAGTCCTATCCCCACTCTTATGGAACATCGTAATCAATGAACTATTGGTTAATCTAGAAGCAGATGGTTTCAAAATAATTGCATATGGTGATGACTTTGCCATTGCAATATCAGGAAAGCATCTTCAAATAATTATAGAATTAATGCAAACCGCTCTCAACAAATTACTCAAATGGACAGACAAATGTGGACTAGGTGTAAATCCCCACAAAACTGAACTTGTCCTCTTTACAAGGAAATATAAAATTCCTAATATAGACCCTCCATCAATAAATGGTATCCAACTCAACTTTTCAGATGAAGCTAAATATCTAGGTCTGATTTTAGACAAAAAGTTGAGCTGGAAACCAAATATACAAGAAAGAGTCCGGAAAGCCGCAGTGGCGCTTTTCTCCTGTAAAAAAGCTATTGGAACCAAATGGGGCTTGTCCCCACATATCACCCACTGGCTATACACAGCGGTTATCAGACTGATACTCACCTACGAGGTGGCAGTATGGTGGACTGCTTTAGATAAGGTAACTTATCGAGATCAGTTAAGCAAAGTGCAGAGATCAGCTTGCATGTGTATCAGCGGAGCTCTCCGTTCGACACCTTCCGCTGCCTTAGACATACTGCTTAACATTTCACCCCTCGATATATACACTAAACAAGTGGCAGCGAGCACAGCTATTCGTCTCAGAGCCATCTCTCAATGGTCCAAAAACTCTATTGGCCATACCATTATTTTGAACAAATTCGAATCAATCCCTAAACACTCCGACTACACCATCCCTCAGCCGGTTCTTGGTCAAAATTTCCAGGTCACAATTCCAACAAGATCCACTTGGGATGATGAGGAATTTTTGAGAGATGAAGCAATTCATTTCTACACGGATGGCTCAAAAACTGAGGAGGGGGTGGGTGGTGGCGTGTACTCAGAACGCCTAAACATTAGTCTCTCCTTCCGTCTCCCTGATCATTGTAGCGTGTTCCAAGCTGAAATCCTGGCGATAAAAGAAGTTTTATCTTGGCTCAAAGAAAACGTAATATCTACCTTAAATATCCGTATCTTCTCAGACAGCCAAGCTGCCCTTAAATCACTACGCGCCGTTTCTATAAACTCCGTAACTGCCCGAAATTGTCGATCGTCTCTAATGGAGATGGCGGAACAGTTCAACATTCACCTTTTCTGGGTGCCGGGACACAGAGATATTCCAGGAAACTGCAAAGCTGATGAACTCGCCAGGCTAGGAACTATTACACCAATATAACCTAACAAGGTGAATACTGGAATACCAATTGCTACTTGTAAACTTATGCTTAAGCATGATTCCATGATGATAACAAACAGCAGATGGACAGGTATCACTACTTGTCTGGCGACGAAACAGATCTGGCCAACACTGGATCCGAAGCGTTCGAAATGTTTGTTATTAGCTCCACAATTGGTGTCATTACTGGACACTGCCTCATAGGCAAACACGCCAATAGACTCGGCGTTTTCTCAAATGATTTCTGCAGAAGCTGCATGGACGAAGAGGAGGAAGAAACTATCCCTAACCTTCTTTGCTCATGTCCTGCTCTTTCCCAAAGACGTAAAATACACTTAGGAAGTTTTTTCTTTGACGATCCAAGTGATTTAAATAAAATTGACATTCACAGTCTCCATCGCTTCATTAAAAGCTCTAATTGGTTTAATTAGCGAGGATCACCTCGCAGTCTTTATGTGGTAGCACAATGGGCCTATTCTGGCCTAAGTGTGTCAGCAGTTTTCCTGGCAGCCACCTTAACCTAACCTAACCTAACGATTGCAGGAAGTGCTCCATAATTTTGATGATCTGTCAGTGAGTCAGTGAATCAGTGAGTCAGTGAGTCAGTCAGTTACGGTTTTTGCGATTTTTGAAGTCCTATATCTCGGGAACTACTAATGCTAGAGAGTTGAAATTTGGTGAGCCACCTGTGTTTGAGCAAATACTGCGAATTTGAAGTTTCTAACTTTATTGGTACTGAAGTTAGAGGGGGGTTGAAAATCGCCTGAGTTTGTTCCTGTAGAAAGGGTGTAGTACCGCGAACTTGGCTGGGCACTACCGTGCCCTTTGATATATTATTTAAAGGTGAACTCCCCTTGTAGTTGGTACGATAGAGGTTTGAGGATCAGGAAAAACTCTCAAATTACGTTTTGTAACAATAAAATTGACGTGAGAGAAAAGGTTCAAAGCGTCAATATGACCATCAATAAGCTTAACAAAAAAAAAACACAAATAACCAAGGGTGAATTAAGCTTATGTGCCACACTGGAGCCAAATTTTTCGGCGCCCCAGGCATACATTTTTGAATTAACACCAAAAACGGCAAAACACTCAATGCATGCTTTGCAATTAAAAAAATCTACCAAAACTTACTTAAAACTTGTCTGCTTCTAACAACTTATCATTGTAATCAAAAACTTCTGGATTTATTAAATACCTACGTATATGAAGAAAAACAAAAATAATAGAAAATTATTTTTGTTTATGTTTTGTGGACTATTGAATATAATTCAAATTAAAAGTTTCTTGCGACCTTTAGTCAAAATGCGTTTCGCCCAGGTACAGCTTTTATTTTGAATTATTATTCAATAGTCCACAAAACATAAACAAAAATTATTTTCTATTATTTGCGTTTTTCTTCATATACTTATACTAGCCAGACCACGGGCTTTAACATCATATACACATATATATGTATATTCTAAGTGTCTGAATTTAAACAAATTTCTCTAGAAAAATATAATTTACAGTGCCTACGCGCTGTATATGTATTTTATTAGTTGTCGGTATCCATCGATTGAAAATAATGCGTCCTAGATTAGAGTCGCTTAGCAAGAAAATCTGTTTTTGCCGGACAAAAGCACCAAATTTCTTGTAGGTACTACTTGGGTCCATAGCTTGAGATTTAGGGTAGGACCCACCTCAGCGGTCAGCCATCTTGGATTTTATAGCTGCCATTTTGAAATTTAGATTTATTATTAATATCTCGGCTTCTAAATCACTCAGGACCCTAAACTTGGTGTCTAGGTATAGATTTTTTGGGTAAAGGAATACAACCACATCATTTTCAAATGTTAAAGTTTTCAAATATTCGAAGGGGCCATGGGGTTTATGAGTTCTTGCTCCAAGACAATCAAATTTAGGGTCGGATAATATATATACCTTCAGTTTAACATGTATCTGACTAAATTAATTCAAGGAGGGGAATGGGGGTCATGACACCCCCCACCCTCAGAGCCCAAACAAAAGTATAAACAAAAAACAATCTTCATTTAGTCCAAAAAGATAGACAAGAAATAATCCTATTGCTAATTTTTTGGCATGCTTGCATAAATTCTATACAGCTCCATGAAAATAACTACCTAAAACATATTTTGTTACAGAATTCAACGTGTAGAACACCCTGTACATGTATATTATCCTAGTGTTAGTAAGTAAACCTTTATGTATGGAGTCAGGGAATACAACTTAACAATTTTTATGGGAGGTATTATATATAAATATATATTTTTATTAGCTTGGTTGTATAGGTAGGTACCTATATATTAATTACAAACTATCCAATTATTAAATCGAGTCCGGAAAATGAAGATGTTGTATCGCAACCCGTAAAACTGTGATACGGGAAGGGCCAATGATTTTTCTACGCCTTTTATCGTAAATAGCATGTGTGATGCTTCTTATTCGAGGCTGAGGTAGGCTCGTCGTAGTCCAGGGTTTTCCCGGTGAAAAGCAGATAAAACTCGGGTTAAGAAGGAAAGAACTCGGGTTAAACACTAGCTTTATAATATTTTATCTTTATTAATAAGAAAAAGAGGTTTACAATATTACAATTTTGGTTCCTTCTGTCTTAAGATAACTAACACAGTATTTCATATAAATATTACAATTTCGGTTTGTCTTATGATAACTAACACGGTATTTCATATAAATCAAAGCTGGGTTTTGTAGAGCTACAGGAGTAGACTCTGCCCACAAAATCCACTAAGAAGAAGCAAACCGGGGGTTAAACGGTAGGAATCTGATTCCAGCCCAAGGCTAGTCCAAGGGAGAACAACGGGTATAGCCCTGGACCAACTCCGAAGAGCAGGCAGGGAGAACAACGGTAGGAATCTGATTCCAGCCCAAGGATAGTCCAAAGGAGAACAGTGGGTATAGCCCTGAACCAACTCCGAAGAGCAAGCAGGGAAAACAACGGTAGGAATCTGATTCCAGCCCAAGGATAGTCCAAGGGAGAACAGCGGGTATAGCCCTGAACCAACTCCAAAGAGCAAGCAGGGAGAACAACGGTAGGTATCTGATTCCAGCCCAAGGATAGTCCAAGGGAGAACAGCGGGTATAGCCCTGAACCAACTCCAAAGAGCAGGCAGGGAGAACAACGGTAGGAATCTGATTCCAGCACAAGGATAGTCCAAGTGAGAACAGCGGGTATAGCCCTGAACCAACTCCAAAGAGCAGGCAGGGAGAACAACGGTAGGAATCTGATTCCAGCCCAAGGCTAGTCCAAGGGAGAACAACGGGTTTTTAACGGTGGATACCAAAAAGGTTTTCTTTAAATGATACACGGATGCACCAAGTAAATGACCTAAGCTTATCAAAGTTGCTAGAAACGATGAACCGCTGGAAACTTAATTCTCTTAAAATTCAAAATTAATTAATAATTGGGAATTAATTTGAGGTAATAAGCTTCGGCTTTACCGGATTTTTGTACCTCCTCATCATGATTTTTGTGCCACAAGACAGTGTGAATTGTAAGAAGGTCAAATGTAAAATCGTATGGCGTTGGCAGCACCGAATGCAATGTGCAGTTGTTGTTGCTTATCAGAGTGTATACAATGGCATTCTGTGTGCTGTGGCTGTTGATCATTCGATGGGTGGAGGCGGGCATATTTTATGCTGATATAGGGTGCTGGTAGTTGATATAGATGGCTGATAACTGGTCTATGGCGGTTTAATGGTGATGTAGGGTGCTGATAGCTGATGTTGCTGGCGATGGGTGTATTTATAAATGGACGGTGACGGATCGTTAAACGCTTGGTGAGGGGGGGGGGGGGGTGAAAAGTGTAACACTTCGTTACACATGGATGTCTATATAATTAAATGATTTGCCCGTACCAAAGGCAACAGAAATCTTCAAATCTGTACACAAGGTTATCAGGTGATGGAACTTGCCAATGAGGATTACCACCACGTCCTTGTTAACAGTACGAACCATACACCTACTACCCACAGCCAGCCATTCAAAATTGCATCTTGTAAGTGGATGATAAGCCTAGGGGCCGCTTCCTCATGGTCACATGATGGCATGGTCCCACCAGTTCCCCGAAACATAACTCCGTCATCACATGTGAAGACCACTACCTTACCTTCAGTATATTCTACATTTACCAGTTTTTTAGAAAAAAAAGAAAAAAGTTCCCGTTTATTGCTTGGGTCTTTTAAAAAATCGGTCCACGTAGTTGGAAGCTTGTTCCTTCCTTCACACTTTCTTTTAATACCCTTACCTCGTTTTTCCCTGGGTGCTTATTTGAGGCATGTCAATTCAGTAACAAATGCCACGAGGTAGGTACTACGAGGGCTGAAGTTAGAACCCTATTAATTGACAGAAACTTTGTTTTGGGTGACAGGTTGTGTAGTGAGCGTTTGGCTATTGGGATTGTCGTATCTAGAAAATATTAAAAAAAAATATATGATTTGAGTGTATCATTTCAGGGAAAGGCAATAACCGTTTTCGATGTGATAAAGTATAAGCATTTAAACAGGAAATAGAATTTTGGACATAATCGATAAAAAATTGAAACCTAAACAACTTCCCAATGGTCAACGAATTTAAAGAAGAAATAGTTTGTGGGATATTTTAAAAGAGTTTCATATTAACCTTCTAGGTTTTCTCAATAGCCTCCAGTGATTTTTTCGGAAGAATAGATACCTACCACTCAAATATTGAGGAAAATTCTGGTGTTTGTTGAAGGGTGAATTCAAAATGTTGTCAGAAAAAGCCAAAATAACAATAACACATTCATGCGCGAATCAGTATTCTCTATCTATACGTTGGAACCAAAACAAAACAAAGATCCCGTCACGATGCAGAGCCAAATATTTGGCTTGCAGTTGTAATTAATTCAACCAGATGTAGACACCAGCATTATGCAAAATAAAATAATAAATGGTAAGGAACTTCTTGCTGAATTGTGCTCCGCGGCTAAAAAAGTTTTGGAACCGGTGATCTAGTCTAGAGAATCATTGTAATAGTAGGGGCGTTAGTGCACGATATGAGGGCATACCTTTCATTTCGACCTGAGGGGTTGGGCTTTAGTACACTAATAGTCCAAGTCCTAACTTTACTTTTAAGAAGTGTTGCCAAGGTGGCAACACTGTCAGAAGGTTAATAGAAGGGTTGCCACAATCCCGAAATGTTGCTTATATATCGAAAACCAAGGGTTGAACGATGACCTGAGAACTCCCATTGGATTCAGCACCCTTGAAACCATAGGACCATATTATTGTTTTTCTCTCACCCCTCCCCTTGCAAGAAGGGGGTGGAAAAAAGTCGTTCTGGAAACAAAATTTGAAAAGCCAAGAAAAGTTAGACAAATATTTGTATTAATAAAATTTAAAGATGGTGTCGACGCAAAATTTCACAATCAACTACACTACATCCAAAGTCGACTAAAAACCTACTTTGGTTTTTTTAAAACGGCACTTTCAAAGTGCTGGGGAGGGGGGATATGAAAGATTAATAAACTTAAATATTTATCTTGGTATAACATAAGCATATGACATGTTTTAAAGGTACTTTTTAATGCCCAATCTATTTAAATTAGAATGAACTCGATACAACTACCCTCAAAAAAGTTATAGCCTTCTTCATAAATGATGACCGAATTATTAGTGAAACAAGTAAAATATTACCAAATTTCAACATCATTGACACGAAACTTGGTCCACATATTACATTTGTCATAACCAACAAGAATCAAAAGAGTCTACAAAAATATTTGTAGCGAAAGGGTGTTTTTTTCATTGAAATGGAAAAATTTTGAACTACTACCATGAATCCCCTCCCGGAACGTTAATGAAAATTGATTAAAACAGTTGAGTTTTCATCAAGACCAAGAAACAAAAGAGACCAAACAAATATAAACTATCTGAGGGTGTTTTTCAATAGGGAATGAAAAGCAGAGTTTTTGGCCGAACATTTTTATGTTTTTGGAACCAAGATACATAAATGCAATATGATGCATGATTTTAAGGTATTTTTTTGTGCTGGGCTCGAGGCTCCCTTCATAATATTAAGGAAACCTGCTGAGAGATTTAGTTTCACCACCTGGCCATCAACCAAATGTAATCGTGCCATTAATATCGCTACGCTATAAATTGTTGCAACCTCGATTTTGTATCAATACGCCACTAATGAATGGATCTGGGGCCTATAACACAAAGCTACAGGTCTACAAGTCAAGAGCCACTTGTAGGATTATGTTAGTCTTACAAGTGTAGATTATTTCTGTAACACAAAAAAAAATCTTACAGTTGTAGAAACAAAAATTACCCTACACCTGTAGGCATTCCATTCTGCATGCAATGAGTTGAGTGTTCGTCGGCGATCGACCGACAAGATCCAGTGTAGAAAATTTCTGTTATGCACAAAAAGCTTTCAATACGACCGATTGGAATTTTCAAAGTTAGGGATTTTAAATAAAGGGTAAATATAAGACTACATTTTTGTATTCAATTTTTTGATGAGGAACACACAAAATTTAATACTAAATGGCAGATTGAGTCTCCCATCAATTTAATTGATGGGACTTATACCATTTTTTTTTATTGTACAAAGTAATTACCCCAATCCTCTTCCTCTTCTACAAATTTGTTAGTGATGTAGGTACTTAGGCTTAATGCAACGGGTGGGACATTTCAATAAATTTTGCACCAAAATATTCATTTTAATAAAACAAAAATCGTCGATTTTATTCTTCTTCTATAGCTTCCAAAAATTATAGCTTTGCTTTTAATGCTCAGATATTTGAGATTAAGACATTATAAATTCAAAATTCGTGTTTAATTCCTCACTAAAAAGGTAAAGTCCTATACCTATCACAACTTATAAAGATGTGGCCCTGCATCTATGCGTGTAGACATGCTATAAAGTATTCCCCGGTGAATTGAACCTCGCTTAATTGATTTAGATAGGGTGAACTGATGCCATCAAAATAAAAACATGTAAATAAAATACGTATTTCGGTTATTTGGTCTAAAAATTAAAATTGAGATAACAATCAAAGATAACATTACGATGATAGAGAACACGAAAAAAGTGGGTGGCACAATTCTGTATGTTTGTATCTGGATCTACAGCCTATTCCAATGATGCGATTTTCTTCAAATTGTGGACTCAAGGTTTTTTTGTAACTCCAGACGGGAAATTGACATTTTTTTTAGCTCTAAGAATAATGGTACTTGCCATACAACCGTTAAGGAAAAGCTAATTTATCTCAAAAACGGCCTTAACAATTTTTATAAAAACAAATCAGTGTATTATTGTAGATATGGTGTACTTTCTGGTAAGAAAAAACATTACCAAAAACATTTATTAACGGTATTTGCCATATAACGGTTTTTTGATTTTTGGTTTTCTCATTAACGGCTTATCCGATTTCAATACAATTTCTTGCACAAAAGCTTTCTTAGAATATAAATAAAACTGCATACCAAAATTTTGGAACAAATAAGTTTTGGATTTTGAAAAAAGATTACATTTTTTTTTGAAAATTCAATATTTCAAAAACGGGATGTTGAATTATTTTGAATTTTCAGTTTTATATGTATATTAATGTATACTCAAACACATGGTGGGAAAACATCACTACTTGTTTGGCGACAAAACAAGTATGGCCAAACCTTGACCTGAAACGCTCCAAGTGTTTAATATCTCTAAATAGAATGCACATTAGCTCTATTGTAGGTGTCATAACAGGACACTGTTTAATAGGCAGGCACGCAGCGCGGCTTGGCGTACCTTCAAACGATTTCTGCAGAAGCTGCATGGACGAGGAGGAAGAGGAAACGATTCCTCACCTTCTCTGCACATGCCCTGCTCTTTCCCACAGACGTAGCCTCCATTTAGGAGTTTACTTCTTTAAAATAAAAAAAAATATATTTAATTCTATTTGAAATGTCTTTATTGGTTGAATCAATCTTAATGACTAAAAGAATACAATTTTTATTAATTCTTAACTGAAGTGTTTTGTATTTCATCGGAATTGCAATGTCTCGCAATAATATCATATTTCTATACATTGCACTTCCGATGAGAAAATTTATTGCAACATGATTCTCTTGTTGGCAAGAAATCTAGTTTGATATTTTTTATATTTTATTATTTTTTTTTCGGTTTCAGCGGAATTGCAATGCCTCGAAATAACATTGTATTTGTGGACATTGCACTTCCGCTGGGAAAATTATTGTAATGTGATTCTTTCATTATTTGTTGCTACATATACCAGTTTATGGGAATTGGAGTTTTTGTCTGAAGCGTTGGAAGCTTTGACAAAACCCCTCCCCCCTTTAAGTCGAAACTCTCCTGGGTTTCGTTGTTAATTACAACTTTAATTGATTTGTATTTATAAAGTGTAAACAAAAATAGAAGTATGAAAAGAATCACTATTACGGCCATTCCAAAAATTTCGAAACCAAGCAACTCAATTTCAAATTAAGGAAAAAAATATATTTAAATATGCCAATATTAACAATATATATTAGAGTTAACGAAAAAATTGTAGATATAAAATTTTACTTGTTGTTGTAAAATAGGCAAGTGATCAAAAAAGCTCATACTTTATCTTTCGTATGGGCATTTTTTGGCATTTTTCCCGCTATCAGTTCTCTATAAATTGTGATGCTAATGGGGATGTGCTGTTAGATTTTTATAAGTGTTTTCAATACACTACTTAAATTCGGAACTATTTTTCTGATAGGAGTGCTGTAAAAATAGTATTACGCCTCAAAATGACTGAACATTTCATGTCTTCTCCGTTACCGAAAAATGACTAAAGTTGGTATAAATGGTGAACTATATTAGTTTTTGTAAAATTATTCCGCATACAAAGCAAGACTTGAAAAAGGATTATGGTGGATTTTGTATAGATTTTTAAATCATGTCTTACTGTCTAAAACAGGGTAACGGAGAAGACAAAATTGCACTTTCTCATCCAAATTTCAACGACTCACAGGCAATGTTTTTTTTTAATCTGAATTTCTTTGAACCCCTAGCTTAAAATGGATCAAGGTAACTAAAAAAAAATATATGTTAAATTTCATTGAAATCGGTTGACGTTTACACGTGCTAGCGAGCACTTGAAGTTTTTCATATAAAAAACATGGTGTTTTGACAGTCTTTTACTCAAAGGGCCCGTAAAAGTGTAAACGTTGACGGAAAAACTTTAAACTTTGCACATAAACTAAATACCATAAGGAGTATACAAGTATATTATTTTTATTTTTGTAAACAACAGTTACTCCATTTAAAATAGCAACAAATGCACAAAAACAACGATTTTTTATTAAATTTTTTGATGGGGTTAATATTATGCAAAACTATTGAAAATATTTTTTTTTGATACTCCTAATAGTAGTTAATTTATTTGCCAAGTTTAAAGATCTTCTATCAACTTTTACAATTTTGCTGATATTTTGAGTAAAAACTGTGAAAACCCCATGTGTTTTGAATGAAAAATTTCAAGTGCTCGCTCGCACGTGTTAACGTTAACCGATTTCAATGAAATTTTACACACATTTTTTCAATTGCCTGAATCACTTTTATCATTGATGAGAATAATTTAAAAATACGAATTTCAATATAACTGAACAAAAAAGAAATCTTTAATCGTACGTGTCTTCTCCGTTACCATTAGCTGTCTTCTCCGTTACCATCTTTCATATTTTCTTCTGTTAGTAAAATTAAATTTGGCATTAAACGAAGGATGGTTTTTGATAAATGTTGGTTTTATGAAAGTGTGCAAAAAAAATCAACTTCATATCTTAATAGACGGCGCAGAATTTTAAACTTCAAGGCAATGGTCGGAAATCTCTAAATCGTACGTGTCTTCTCCGTTACCGTCTATTTTTTTGAATAAACTTACTAAATTTCATAATTTTTTGGTGAAACTTCTGTGTCGTGTACTTTGTGATGAATTCTTTAAAACCACTGAGTTTCATAAAAAAAATATTAATTTCTTAGCAAGAAAAACCTTACTACAAGCGTCCGATTGTCTTCTCCGTTACGGAATGGCCGATTACAATAAATGCAATTAAATATATCCAATTGTACATGATGTACTTTTTCTTATGAAATTTAAGTTCTTCGATTACTTCCATGTTTTCAATTTGATTAATTACAATGTCATCGAACGATAATGTACTACTATTTTCTTTCAATTGGTTATCATTGTTTTTTATTACAAAATTTTGTGTAAATTCTTCATTTTGTTCCATAATAAGTTTGATTTCTTATTTTTACGTTACAGTTATGAAAATTTATTAAGTAATTCCCATTAAGGGTTATAATTCTGTCATCACATAAACTTGACAGTGTTGTTGTATTTTGATATTTCAGCAATATTGAATTTGAATTAATTTCTGTAGTTTCAGTTTTTGTGTTCTTTATTTTATAGCAATTATTTTGGTAAATACAAAGCTTGGATTCTTTTAAAGATTTTTCATATACATTTCCATTAAAATCATAATAGACCAGGAAAAATAGCACAAATCGTATGGGGAACCTTGAAAAAATTATTTCATGAAATATTAAAATTGGAATCGACGCAGGATTGCAACCTCTATAACATATCCAAAGTCCCCCAAAATCCCCGCATTGGCTTTTTGTGTAGATGCATTTGAAGAGGTGCAGACGGGGAGAATTTGGAGGTCTATCAATCTAAAATATTTGTTTGGGTAAAACCTGATCATATGATACATGCTTTAAGGGTAGTTCTTAACACTGAATCTAATGAAACCAAATTCAAAATGATACAACCACCCAAAAAAAAGTTAAAGTCCTTTTTATGTAATGATGACTTTTTGTTCAGGTACAACAGGTAAAATATTACCGAAAACCCTTTGAAAATAACGGTATGTTAATGAAACTTGGAATGAATGTTTCATTTGTCATAGGAACTAAGAATCAAGAGAGTCCCTAAAAATATCCATGGTGAAAGGGTGTTTTTTTTTTAAGGGGGAGGGGCAACAAAAAATGTTAACCATAACACTCACGTAAAAACTCTTACACTCATGAAACTCGCCAAAAATATTAAACTCTTCATGGCAACCAAGAATCAAAATAGTCCAAACCAATACTTTGTTCTAATAGTGTTTTTGGTGACTGTTAACTTTTGACTTGTTCTACGGAAAATATGATTTCAAAAATTAATTTTTGCTTGAAAAGGCCCATAACTTTGTTAAGGGTGTTTGTATCATTTTAGTTTTGCTTTTATTAGATTCAGCGTTAAAAAATACCCTTAAATCATATACCTTACTTTGTGTATATACCTCAATTACACCAAATCGGAATTTTGGCTCAAATCTTCCAACTTCTTCCCAGATTTTCCATCTCTTTAATAAAAAACCCCAGAACAAATATATTTATGAGGACTATTTTGATTCTTGGTTGCCATGACAAATTATATATTTTTGGCGAATTTCATGAGTGTAAGAGTTTTTACGTGGGTGTTATGGTTAACATTCTTTGTTGCCCCTCCCCCTTAAAAAAAACACCCTTTCACCATGGATATTTTTAGGGACTCTCTTGATTCTTAGTTCCTATGACAAATGAAACATTCATTCCAAGTTTCATTAACATACCGTTATTTTCAAAGGGTTTTCGGTAATATTTTTCCTGTTGTACCTGAACAAAAAGTCATCATTACATAAAAAGGACTATAACTTTTTTTTGGGTGGTTGTATCATTTTGAATTTGGTTTCATTAGATTCAGCGTTAAAAACTACCCTTAAAGCATGTATCATATGATCAGGTTTTACCCAAACAAATATTTTAGATTGATAGACCTCCAAATTCTCCCCGTCTGCACCTCTTCAAATGCATCTACACAAAAAGCCATTGCGGGGATTTTGGGGGACTTTGGATATGTTATAGAGGTTGCAATTCTGCGTCGATTCCAATTTTAATATTTCATGAATTAATTTTTTCAACCTCGGAACCCATTTTTCCTGGCCTATAATGAGTATTGTTTAAAATTACAATTTCTTTATTTTCAAAATCAAATTCTTCAAACTTATTATTGGTAATTGGTATAACAATAGATCGCTTAGCTTTAAATATATCTTTAGGAATTTTTATTGCAAATATTAGTTTTTCTTTTTTATATTCTGCGGTACCTAGTCTAATGTTTTGTAATTTATATAAATCTATGTCATATTTTCTGATTTCATCTTCTGTCAAGATATTGCTGCTCATAAGATTCATTCTTGATGATGCAATATTATTTTGTATATGTTCTATGTTATCTCCTAGTATTTTTATTTTAAGTAGTATATCTAGATAAATTAGCTCTTTATAATTTTTTTCATTATTTGTTTTAATATCATTAAATTTTTCTAGAATCTTATCCCTGTCTGCTTCTATTGTTTCTTTTGTTTTATTAAAAGTATCGTTAAAATGGTTATTAATTTCGATATTTTTGTTCAAATTATTAATTATATTACGATTGTTTTCATCAATTATTCCTAAATTTTCTTCTATATCTACTCTAACAATTTTCTCCATTGAACCGAAGAGCCATTTAAGTCCTGTTCCTACAACATTAATTAATCCCCTCTTATGTCTATGTGGTAATAAGGTTTTACTTTTGTTCTGAGTAAGCTAAGTTCGTGAAGTAAAAGGTTTTTGTTATCTATTTCTCCTAATTGTTTTATATTATTTTCAAATGTATCTAATATATATATTATTTGCTGGGGTTTTATTATATGTAAGATTATGTTGTAATTATGAATGATTGGAACTTCTTCAATGTTAACTTCAGCGTATCCGTTATTGTTGTCGATTTTTTCAACTATCAGAGTTCCTTTCGTTGCGGGTAGTAGAGTCATTATTGTCAGTATCAAAAATAGTGTTGTCCAGTTGACCTGAAAATTTTGTACTTCGTTTAATGTTTGTAGGATGAATGTTTTCTAATTTTAGTTTTCTATATTTAGGTTCGTCTTTGTGTCTTAGTGCCTTATAATTTTTTACATAACCTTCTTGACTTTGGTTGTAATCTTCCCTTTTTTCATTTCGTTTGTTTATAACTTTTTCTTTGTGCTCTTTCAATAATTTTTCTATTTGTTTTTTATCAACTTTTCCTTCTATTACATCTAAAGGTTTGGATTTGATAACAGAATGAATGGACTTATTATACCATTCTATGCATTTAAAAAGTCTTTCTTGTATTGGCAAATCTGACTTTTCTGTTTCTAAAACTCTAAGTTTTTCTCCTATTGTGCTATGGAACCTTTCTACGTCTGCGTTGCCTGTGTGACTATTAGGCTTTGTAAAATGAGTTTCTACTCCTTCTTGTCTTAAAAATTCCTTAACGTTTACAGAATTAAACTCATTATCTAGAACAACTAAATTTGGTTTTCCTTTGATGGAAAAATATAATCGTATTTTTCCAACGATTGTGACGCTATTCCTATCTTCTAAATAAAGAACAACTGCATGTTTTGAGAACTTGTCAATGAAGGTTAAAAAGCTATGTTTTTTATTTATATAGACATCTAAATGAATTATCTGATTTATATCACTTGGAGTTTCAGTTATATGGAATTTTGGTTTGATAGGGTTTCTATCATATTTTGCTCTATTGCATGTGTCACAATTATTATTAATGTATTTTTGAATATATGTTTTTAAATTTTTATAGTATATCAATTTTTTCAATCCTTCATAGTTTTCATTTATTCCTGCATGTCCTGTTTCATTTTTGTGATATTTTCCAATGTATCTGAATGTTTCGTCTTCATTTTCCATATCTTTTGCATAGTGGGTACATTTATAAAATTTTAAACCAGTATTAAACAATTCTATCAGCTTTTGTTGGACTTTATTATATTCGGGATCAGAGAATTCAGAATAAATCCCTATTTTGCCTGATTTCAAAAATCTTCGAAATATGTCCGTCATGAAATTATTTTCAATGTCATCTTTGCTAATGTAAATCTTTCGTGAATTCCCAATGACCTCAATTTCTTTTGTTTTATTTTTTGTTAAAATGATTTGAGTGAAAAATCTGTTAACAACAGTGTCTAAAATTGGGAAGTGGTCGTTTTGTTCTTCCTCTTGTGAGTGAATTGTTGCTTCTGTACTTATGTTATCATTGTCTTGTTCTGTATCTAAAGCATTTATTTCTCCTGTTTCTGAATTTATTCTCGACAAAAAATCTGCTACTTTGTTTTTCGATCCTTTGATATATTCAATATTTATATCATACTCTCCAAGTCTAAGTAACCAACGCTGTAACCTGTGATTAATATCTTTGCCCTTATGTTTGGTTTGGAGCCACTTGAGAGGCTGGTGATCAGTAAGAAGATCAAAAGTTCTACCATAAATATATGGGCGAAAATAGTTCACGGCCCAAACGATGCTAAGGAGCTCCTTTTCCGTTGTGGAATATTTTTTTTCGTGATCGTTTAGAGTCCATCTTGCATAACTCAGGAGATGATCGTCCTGTGTAAGGACTGCGCCTAAAGCAAAATCGCTGGCGTCCGTTATAAGTTTGAATCTTTTATTAAAATCAGGGTATCTTAAAATTGGTGTATCAATAAGTAATCTTTTCAGTTTTTGAAATGAATCTATGTATTGAGGATCACTTTGGTTAATTTTCGTATTTTTCTTCAAATATTTTGTCATACCGTAAGCTACCTTTGCGTAATTTTTTACGAACTTTCGGTAGTAGCCTGTCATTCCCAAAAATGACTTAATTTGCTTCTGGGTTTCTGGCAGTTTAAGCTTTTGAATATTTTCTATTTTACTCATATTCGGCTTAATACCTTCTGTCGTCAGATTGTGACCCAAATACTCTGTATTTTTACTAAAAAAATTGCATTTGTCGATTTGAATTTTGAGATTATGCTCTCTCAGTTTATTGAAAATTTATTTGTATATTCGTAATATGTTCTTCTAGAGTGGTACTAAATATCAAAATATCATCTAATTAAACGACACATATACGGTTTATATGCTCTCGTAGGACAGAATTTATAAGTCTTTGAAAAGTCGCCGGGGCGTTTTTAAGGCCAAACGGCATTCTTATAAACTCGTAGTGACCAAACGAAGTTGAAAACGCAGTTTTTTTTTTTAACACTTCAGAATTCTATGTTGTAGAGAGCTTAAAGCAAGCGGCATCCTACAAACAGAGGCTCATCATGAGTGCATGTGTTAGTGGTTAGTAGATAAAGCAAGCTAACACAAGCACATTAAAAGATACAAAAAATTAACAAAATTAAACAAAATACAAAATATAATATGAAACAACATAATAATTATAAAATAAAGTTAACAAAATTAAATTAAATATAATATAAAACATTTAAATAAGATATCTACCAAGACGTTAAAAAATTACGAGAGTGGAGCACTGGTACGCAACAATGTTTTTAATCCTACTTTACTAATGTTAAAATCAACAGAAGAAGCGTTCAAATTAAAAAGTTTGCACATACGATTAAGAGGTTCATGTATACCATAATTGGTTCTATGAAAAGGAACGTGAAAAAGTTCAAATCTTCGTAGGTGGTGGGATCCTCCGCGGTAGTTAATGCCTATACAGGCTAACAAGTCAGGTGCATCAATTTCACCTCTGATAAGTTGGTGGAAAATATTAAATCATTATTAACACGCCTTTCATATAAAGATTGAAGTTGCAAAAGCTTGATTCTGTGTTCGTAAGGTGGCAAGTTGTACGGATCAGCCCAAGGAAGACCTTTCAAGGCGAAGCGAATGAAGTTATGTTGTATTGATTCAATACGGCTTTTATGAATTTCGTAAAAGGGAGTCCATACTTGGGAGGCGTACTCAAGATGGGGTCTTACATAACAATTGTATAAGGAAAGAGTAACATACGGATCGTTGAATTCCTTTGCCCAGCGTTTTATAAATCCAAGCATGGAACTCGCCTTATTTACAATATAGTTAATATGTACTTTAAAATCTCAATCTGAACTAAATTGAACACCCAGGTCTTTGAAATTAAAAACACGACAGAGTGTGTGCTCTGAAATGGAATAATCAAAAGCACTCACTTCTCGTTTCTTAGAGAAAGTTATAGTTTGGCATTTAACAGGGTTAAGAGAAAGGCCGTTTTTCCCACACCAAACATTAAAATAGTCAATATCAGCCTGCAGGAGAATATGGTCATGATAAGATTGTATTGTTTTAAAAACCTTCATGTCATCAGCATATATAAGAATATCACTATAGCGTATACATGAAGTAACATCATTTATAGCGAGAATGAACAAAAACGGACCCAGATGGCTTCCTTGAGGTACACCCGAGTGAGCACTGAATGAATTTGAAAGACAATTTCTGAATTTTACCTGGTAACATCTTTTTTCAAGGTAGGACAAACATCGGAAAACCAAAGGCTTTAAGTTTGAATACAATAATTTCATGACTAAGTTGATCGAATGCTTTTGAAAAGTCAGTGTATATGCAATCAACTTCATTCCCGTTTTCTAAGGCATTAGAACACTTATGCAAAAAAGTAAGGAGATTTGTTACGGTTGATTTTCTTCTCACAAAGCCATGCTGTTGATCACATATAATACTCTAAGTATGAAATGCCAGGCTCTCGCATACAACTTGTTCAAAAATCTTTGGAATGCAAGAGAGCTTTGCTATGGGCCTATAGTTCATTATATCAGATTGGATATGAAGAAAATTTGAAAAGAAATTCTTCTGTTTAAGTGGAGTGACCGAATATATAATTCAAAGTTAAAAGTTCAAGTGAGCTCAACTCCATAATTGCGTTTCGCCCAGGTACGATAGTTGGGCTCATCAGTTAGATGACTATCGCACCCTTCTTAGAATAATAAAATTCATAGTATCTTAATGCTGTGATTTTTATATTAGTCGGTAAACATCGATACAAAATTGCGTCTTAGAAGGGTGCGATAGTCATCTAACTGATGAGCCCAACTATCGTACCTGGGCGAAACGCAATTATGGAGTTGAGCTCACTTGAACTTTTAACTTTGAATTATATCAGATTTGTCACCTTTTTTAAAGATTGGTGTGAGAAACGATTTCTTCCATAAATTGGGAAATAGTCCTGTCCTCAAAAAAATCTCGAACAAAAATAGCAGAGGTTGAACAAGTATAAATTTACACTTTTTCAATAGTATAGGGGGTATTCCATCTGGACCAGATGAGTAATCATCATTTAATGATGAGAGAAGTTCTAAAACAGTACTCGGAGGCACTGGGATATTATTGCAGCTTGTTTGGGGGTAACTATGTAAATCTCTAAAATAATCTTCGTCCACATCTAAGGGCTTGTCAACAAAAGAATTACGAAAATTTTTAGCGAAAGCGTTACAAATATCAATGGTATCCTGTAGGAAACAATTTTCATACATGAAGTTTGCTGGATAACCATCTGAATTTTTTTTTGAATTGACAAACCTCCAAAATGCCTTTGGGTCATCTTTTAGAGAACTACCCATTTCGTTTACATGATTAGTGTATAGATTTTTTGAAAGATTTTTAAACTCTTCAAAAAGGGTAATGTAGAAGTTATGGTCGACTGGCGAGAGAGTTTTTAAATACACCTTCCACGCTCTGTTTCTTTTATTACGGAGTGTTCTTAGCTCTTTCGTATACCATGAGTGACAAAAATTCGTATTCTTTGACATTTTTAAAGGGATAGTATTATAAATGCAGTTATTAAGAATGGAATAAAAACTAAAAACTGCTTCGTCAATATCGCTAGAAACTGATATATTCTCAATACCAGACCTAGCTATTTCTTCTGATAGCAACTCAAAGTTTGCCTTTCTGAAGTCAAAAGTATATGAGCAATCATAAGGGTTACTGTTTTCAGTAAGGTGATTGCTCAAGTCAAAAAAAAAAAATATCAAAGGGTGGATGGTAGTCATCTAATGTAGTGACCCCAGAACTAGATTCTAGAACCAAGGTACTAGTAGCGTCAAAGAAAATACCAAATCGAGAATTCGATTCTTAGAATTTTTTATACAGCTTACTTGCTGTAAGTCAGTTGAAATTATTCTATCAAGAAGTAGAAGCTCATTTTGAGAAGAAGTTAAGGATGCTTCTTGATAGGATTCGTCATCAGAAGGGACCCACTCAATGTGAGGTAAATTAAAATCACCAAGAAGTAATATGTTGCTGTTTGAGCAAGACAAGTCAATGACAAAATCTAAGGCTTTAGAAAGTTCCTCATAGACTGCGTCCGAACTTTTCGGAGGAATATATGCATTTAATATGTATAACTGTTTGGACTTTAGAGTTAATCTTATACAGATTAATTCAATAGAGAGATTAAAAGGGAAAGATATAGACGAAGATGTAAATTTATTTCTAACTGCAATTAGAACACCACCTCCCACCTCTTTTGGCTTATCAACATGACGATCTTTTCTATATACTAAAAACTCTTGATTGAAAAGTTCCGTGTCAAGAAAACTTGAGTTCAGCCAAGTTTCAGTCAAAACAAAGATGTCATGTGAAAATGCTTGGGAATTCATATAAATATCAGCAGTTTTGCTGCGTAGCCCTCTTACATTTTGGTAGAAGAGGGTAATTCTGCTTAGTTTTTTGAAGATATATTATTGGGTAAACTACGTGTGAGTCTATTTTTCTTAATAGAAAATTCCTTAACAAGAGCTTCTGGAGGCCAGTTACTACTATTGCAAATAGAATCAAAGTAAGAAGAATGAGCTACTATTTTAAAAGATGAAACGAAACTATTTACTTTGCTAATTTTTGTACACTTAATAGAATTATTCGTTGGGATGCAATTATTAGCCAATAAGTGGGAAACAATATCATCCGCAACAATATCTTTCTGTCTTCCTTTTTTATTAACACTTGATGAAAGCCTTTTGCAAGGTCTAACGTAGTGAAATATTGCGATCTTCCTAGTTTCTCTAATATTGTTTCTATATTAGGAATAGGATATTTATCACTTACAGAAACTTCGTTAAGTTTTCTGTAGTCGATCACAATTCTCCACTTTTTCTCACCAGAATTATCGATTTTCTTGGGAACAATCCATAATGGTGAGTTGTATGGGGAATTACTTTCTCTGATAATACCTTGTGCCAACATTTCTTTCATTTGCCTGTTAATCTCCTCCTCATGAATCTGAGGATACCTATATATTTTAGAATATATGGGTTTTTCTGTAGTAGTTATAATTTCATGGGTGTGGGTAAGTTTATTACCTTCTTGGAAAAACAAATCTCTATTTTTATTAATAAGATTTTTCAGTTCATTTTTTTCTTCTATATTCATATCCTTTCGTTCTAGCTTTTCTAATGTATTTTGGTCAATTATGGATTCATCTAATGAATTTATTTCTTCATACTTAAAAGGGCAAGAATTAATAAATTTTATTTTTGCATTATTTATTTCTAAATAATCCTCTTCTAAATTTATAATTGCTTGTAGAGGTTTAAGGAGATTTTGACCTATAAGTCCGTCTAAACTTTTATTATAAAAAGGTGTCAGTTTCCAGCTCATAGAATTATTTTTGTTAAATTCCATTGGTAATGGTGTTATTATTTCTTTGTCTATTAAAGTTTGTCCACTAAGTATGCTAAAAGAAACAATGTTCTGAAGTTTTATTCGTTTATATTTGGATAGTCTAAAAATAAATAAATAATCCCACGCCTCTATCCCCCCCAGATCCCGCACGCGCTGGGGTCCATTTACACCGAGTATGACAGCAATTTCGATTGCAAGTCATATCGGTACTTAATACATTAAAATTATTTTAAATAGAAAATAAGGATAGATAGTTATTATGTTATACTGATGCCAGAATAACACAATAACTTCTTTTAAATGCGATACGAATCCTGAGAGAAAAAAGGTTGGGTCTGCTTAATGCAAGCAGTTACAAAAGTGAAAAAAGTTAAAAATACAAAAAAAATAAGAAAAGGAAAAAAAAAAGAATGAGAAAATAAAAACAAATTAAGATTTAAAATAGGACCATGCAAAAGCAGATCTCTAGTAAAAAGTCAAATGAAAAATAGTAAAAAAAATTGAAATGGAATAGCATGCTAAGGCATTTGTTAAGTTCGTTGAGTTTGTAGTTTCAGTTTCTCTATGTAGTAGTTAATTAAATTTGTATAGCTTTACTAAATAATTTCAACTAATTATAGGAGGAACAATAAAGAAGTTTTTTCTGTGTGATCTTGCTATGATTATAGTCAAAAATATTTGAATAAGAATTTACTTCCCTCAACATTCTAGTAACTGGTTCATTCTTGCCATAATCAGTTCTGTGAGGTGCTTGCTGGAATTGGGGTACTGATCTAAGAGAGTGTGAGTTGGTGTTAATACTCATTATCTCAAGGAGGGCAGAAGAATCAGTAACACCAGACAAAATTTGATGGACAAAAATCACATCAGCTACTTCACGGCGCTTTTCGAGGGATTGTAAGTTAATGAGCCGCAACCGATCATGATATGGGGGCAAGTTGAAGCTGTCAACCCATGGGAGTCCTCTAAGAGCAAAACGGAGGAATCTACGCTGAATTGCCTCTATTCTATTGATATGCACAAGGTGGTAAGGGGACCATACTTGACTAGCATATTCAAGTAAAGGTCGTACAAAGGTTGTATAAAGAGATTTCGTTACGTAGGGATCTGAAAACTCCTTAGACCAACGCTTGACAAAACCAAGAGCAGAGTTAGCCCTAGTAACTATGTTGTCATAATGGGATCTGAAATTGAGCTCAGTATCACAAATAACACCTAAGTCCCGAATTGTTGTTACTCTGGAAACAAGATCTACACTAATATAGAAGTCCCGTGGTGGTGGGCGAGATCGTTTGCGGGAATATGTGATGGCTTGGCATTTACCGACATTAAGTTCTAAATTATTTTTTTGACACCAAACAAAAAATTTATTCAGGTCGTTCTGAAGAGGTATAGCATCGTTAGGTGAAGAGATTACCCTAAAGATTTTCATATCATCCGCGTAGGTAGAAAGTTCCGAATGCTCAATCACAGATTCCACGTCATTAATCGTTAGAATAAAAATTATTGGGCCCAAATGACTACCTTGAGGGACTCCTGATTTCGCGATGAAAGGATCTGATACTGAAGATCTAAACAAGTCCTGATATTTACGATCTGATAAGTAAGATTCCATCCATTGAACGAAACCAGGAGGAAATCCAAGAGCTTTTAATTTAAACGATATAATTTTGTGTGAGATTTTATCAAATGCCTTACTAAAGTCTGTGGCAATAACGTCAACTTCATTTTTATTTTCCAATGCATTCAAAGTAAAAGAAACAAATTCTGTCAAGTTAGTGGTCATAGATCTACCTTTAAGGAACCCATGCTGTTTAGGGGAAAAAAGTGACTTGCAATGAAAGTATACACTGTCGAAGACAATGCTTTCGAAAAGTTTAGGAATGCAAGATAATTTGGCGATTGGTCTATAGTTTGCAATATCTGCTTTACAGCCCTTTTTGTGAATCGGAATGATAAAAGAATTCTTCCACAACGACGGAAAAATTCCAAAAGAAATAGATTTTTGAAAAAGAGCTGCCAGAGGCTGAGCCAGATTGGCTGCACATTTCTTTAAAACAATCGCTGGCAAACCGTCTGGACCTGATGAGAAATCATCCTTGAGATGGTTTATCTTGTTAACCACATCATCAGCATTAATATTAATTGATACTAAAGATGTTTTATTACAATTATTCATATAGTTAAAGTAACTTAAGTCTACCTCAAAATCATTTTCAGAAAAGGCAAGACCGAAAAAATTTGCAAATAAATTAGTTATAGTTTTAGAATCATTAGAAGAATGATTTAAATAGTTAAGAGTAGTTGGATCTGAGTTTAAAAGTGTGGTTGTTGATCCTGTATCAATAAGGCATCTAATTTGCTCTTTCCCTATTGTGAGTTCAACTATCGGTAGACATGATGTGGGGCCTCTGATTGAAAATTTACTTCATCTGAAACGGTTTCAATATGATCTACCTCCATTGGGGTGGAATTGGAATTCTGTCTCCTATCATAGTTGTTATTATTTACTCCACTTTGTCTTGATTGTCTAGAATTTGAATTGGAGTTGTCCCAATTTTGCCTATACTGCCTGGAATAATTATTTTGTCGAAATGGATTCAGATTTGTAGTTTCTGGTTTAGGATTGTAATTATTGTTCTGACTGTAATATCCTGAGTTTTGATTTGAATTTCTATTGTATCCTGATAAATTTTCCCTATAATTGACTTGCATATCGTAATGCCTCAATATTCCTGTCTCTTCAAGTGTATAATATGCGTCTCGGAGTGTTTTTATGTTTCTACTATAAATAATACTTGATAAATTTGGGTTAATACCATTCAAACAAATTTTTAATATAATTGATTCATTTGAATCGGGAGCAAATTCACTAGGTTTTGTATCATCAAATTCATACTTAGCGTTTAACTTGTCTAAAATATTTCTTAAATTATAATAATATGCACTTACAGATGTTGATTTGCATGTAATTGCAAGGTGGTGTAATTTATGGTAAGTGTCCCTTACACCGAAATTCTTCTTTAACTCGTTTTTGATGTTTTCCCACGTTGAATTGGGTCCCAATGTTCTTATGCACTTTAAGGCTGCCCCCTGGATTTTGTTGAATATGTATCGCTGGTATACAAACTCCTTTAATGGTGGGTTATCGTTGAAAAGTGGGAGTATAAGCTCCGCTTCACGAATAAAGGATGCTAAATCGTATTTTTCATCTCCGTTGAACTCCTTTATTTTTGCAGCTTCTTTAATGAGTTCGCTGACTGGTATTCCACTATTTTCGTTTGACATCTTGATTGTTTTAATTTCTTCAATGTCGTCACTGTCGTCACTGTCTCGATTTCTTTTATTATAAGCAAACGATAGAAATCTCTCACTTTTGTTTTTTTTATCACTGTTTTTTGGCATTTACAAAACGTATTTAATTTAAGCTTCGATTTTTTTTTATTTTTCACTTGGTGTAGGTTTTTGTAAACACACACAAAAAAGTTTTCTTTATAGGAATAAACTAATTTCACTGTCTTTGGACAAAGAGTTTTTAATTCACTGCTTAAGAGGAATTAGGATCGCCGTTATTATCTTAAGATAATAAGTTTTTTATTTAGTTCACTTCTTTAGAAGGAGATTCGATTTTATCATCTTTAGACAATAAAATAACCGACTGCGCCACTTATATTTTCCTTACATTCGGAAATAAAAAAAAATATATTTAATTTTATTTGAAATGTCTTTATTGGTTGAATCAATCTTAATGACTAAAAGAATACAATTTTTATTAATTCTTAACTGAAGTGTTTTTTATTTCATCGGAATTGCAATGTCTCGCAATAATATCATATTTCTGTACATTGCACTTCCGATGAGAAAATTTATTGCAACATGATTCTCTTGTTGGCAAGAAATCTAGTTTGATATTTTTTATATTTTATTATTTTTTTTTTCGGTTTCAGCGGAATTGCAATGCCTCGAAATAACATTGTATTTGTGGACATTGCACTTCCGCTGGGAAAATTATTGTAATGTGATTCTTTCATTATTTGTTGCTACATATACCAGTTTATGCAAATTGGAGTTTTTGTCTGAAACGTTGGAAGCTTTGACATAACCCCCGCGCTCAGTACTATAGGGGTTGAAAATAGCACTTTTCAAATTTTTGTGTCAGGGATACAACCACTTCAATTAATTTACATATTTAAAATAAGAAATTGTGCTCTGGAATTTTTCCTAAGTCCACAAACTTTAATTTTATGATCTGAGTGAACTCAGGACATGACCCTCTAAAGCAAAGCTTATCGGCCTTTTTGTTAGTTTTTGTTTGATTTTCTTAAATTTCCAAATGTTTCTGGATACGGTGCACCTAAAATGGTTACATATCAAGTTCTTTTAATCAGATCGTCAAAATGAAAGTCTATGGACTTAAGGAAAATGACAGAGTATCATTTCCTGTTATTTGAAAATGAATTGATGTGGTTGTAACCCTGTCACTAAAATTGGAAAATAGCTAAATATTTTCAACACCCCGTCCCCAACACGGTTGTCGAAAAAATCTTTCCAGACTTTTGAATTCAACTATAAGATGCATGCACCTACAGATTCACAATTCATATTTTGGTTATGCGTTCACCCAAAAAATTTTCCACCAGCTATTGGACTAATGAATGAATGAATGAATTAGTTTAAGGGTGTAAGTGCACTGCGACCTTAAGATCTATTGTGCCCCCTTACTAGAGCTTGATGAGGTTACTCATTCTACAGCTCATCCTCCAAATTGATTTCTTTAAGAAACTTGAGTATTTGGAGTACTTTTAGAGAGGATAGTTCTTTCTCCTCTATCTGGTGACTTCCCAGATGCCTTTGTCTTTGATGCACAAGTGCATCACATCTACCCAATATGTGGTTCGGGGTTTCATCGTGCTCATTGCAAAATCTGCATATGGCACTGTTTTCCAGGCCAAGAATTCGGAGGTGTCTCCTTGACTTGCAGTGGCCTGTGAGGAATCCCGTTATTATTCTTAGTTTATTTCTATTTAAGCTGATGCAGGATTGGAATCGTGCTTGGTTGTAATCCCCAAGTAGAAGTTTGGCCTGCCTCAGCTTAGGGAGCTCTTTCCAGGTTTTTGATCTTTTCTCCCTCTCTGTTGTTTTGATTTTGTTTTTAATCACGTTTTCTCCTAATCCGCAATAAGGTTTTGGCCCCATTATGGGTGACATTGTTCCTTTTTTTGCTAAGGAGTCTGCCTCTTCATTGCCCTGTATGCCAACGTGCCCAGGTACCCAGTGAAGAGTAACATAGTTATTCTTGCCCAGTTCATTTAGCCTGCCCACACACTCGCATACCAGCTTAGAGCTAATGCTATACGAGCTTAGTGCTCTGAGTGCGGCCTGGCTATCTGACATGATTGCAATATTTTGGTTTTATATTTTCTTTCGAGATTTCTTTCTGCACATTTCCCTATGGCATTAACTTCTGCCTGAAAAATGCTGGTGGACTGTCCCATCGGTATGAAAAGTTTGGTTCTAGGCCCAAAAATTCCAGCCCCAGTCCCCTCAGACGTTCTAGATCCATCAGTATACCATTTGATGGTATTTGCTTTAAGAGTGTAGTTTACACTAATAGCAACGCAGCAACGCAGAACCTATGACTCTGCAGTAAATATTTTTCATTTTGTAATAATTTTATCTCCATGTGTATTAACGAATAACCTGAAATAATGATGATAATTATTTCTGTATATTGAGAAAATAAAAATGAGCGCGAGCGAAGCCGCGGGTAAAGGCTGGTACATAATAAAGCTTTCCTTCATTAATAAAGTATTCTGAAAACTGGTTTCGGATTCTTCCAGCTTCGTTGGAATGCCTTCTAGGATTGTTAGTCCTGTCTCCATTAAGGTTTTCGCCATTAGCAGGAGTTTCTTGTTGCAAACTTAAATCTGAAGTGTAATTAACACTTTTCGTGATCAAATAATTGTGCAATACACAGCTGGCTTGAATAATTTTTATGACCTTGTGGGGTGGCAGTATGGTGGACTGCTTTAGATAAAATAACTTATCGTGATAAGTTAAGCAAAGTGCAGAGATCAGCTTGCATGTGTATCAGCGGAGCTCTCCGTTCGACACCTTCCGCTGCCTTAGATATACTGCTTAACATTTCACCCCTCGATATATACACTAAACAAATGGCAGCGAGCACAGCTATTCGTCTCAGAGCCATCTCTCAATGGTCCAATAACTCTATTGGCCATACTATCATTCTGAACAAATTCGAATCAATCCCTAAACACTCCGACTACACCATCCCTCAGCCGATTTTTGGTAAAAATTTCCAAATCACAATTCCAACAAGATCCACTTGGGATGATGAGGAATTCTTGAGAGATGAAGCAATTCATTTCTACACGGATGGCTCAAAAACTGAAGAGGGGGTGGGTGGTGGCGTGTACTCAGAACGACTAAACATTAGTCTCTCTTTCCGTCTCCCTGATCATTGTAGCGTGTTCCAAGCGGAAATCCTGGCGATAAAAGAAGTTTTATCTTGGCTCAAAGAAAACGTAATATCTACTTTAAATATCCGTATCTTCTCAGATAGCCAAGCGGCCCTTAAATCACTAGGCTCTGTTTCTACAAACTCCGTAACTGCCCGAAATTGTCGATCGTCTCTAATGGAGATGGCAGAACAGTTCAACATTCACCTTTTCTGGGTGCCGGGACACAGAGATATTCCAGGAAACTGTAAAGCCGATGAACTCGCCAGGAAGGGAACTATTACACCAATATTACCTGACAGGGTGAATATTGGAATACCAATCGCTACTTGTAAACTTATGCTTAAGCAAGATGCCATGTTGATGACAAACAGCAGATGGACAGGTATCACTACTTGTCTGGCGACAAAACGGATCTGGCCAACACTGGATCCGAAGCGATCGAAATGTTTGTTATCTCTGAGTAGATTGCATATTAGCTCCACAATTGGTGTCATAACTGGACACTGCCTAATAGGCAAACACGCCAATAGACTAGGCGTTTTTTCAAATGACTTCTGCAGAAGCTGCATGGACGAGGAGGAGGAAGAAACTATCCCACACCTTCTTTGTTCATGCCCTGCTCTTTCTCAAAGACGTAAAATATACCTAGGAAATTTTTTCTTTGACGATCCCAGTGATTTAAATAAAATCGACATTCACAGTCTCCATCGCTTTATTAAAAGCTCCAATTGGTTTAATTAGCAAGGGTCATCTTGCAATCTTTATGTGGTATCACAATGGGCCTATTCTGGCCTAAGTGTGTCAGTAGTTTTCCTGGCAGCCACCTTAACCTAACCTAACCTAACCTGTGGGGCCTCAAATGAATGTTCGATTGCAGCACTCTGAATCGATTTGACAAAATTCCAAATGCATGCTCTATAGTCTGACGTGCATGACTAAGACGAAAATTAAAATTTCTTTCCGATTCGCTATTGGTGTGGTAAGGGAAAGGCTTCATAAGGTGTTTTTCCAAGGCAAAAGCATCGTCCCCAACAATGACGTATGGCAAAATTCTACTGTTGCCAATAATTCTATCCCTGGGAAATATTTCATCTGCATTCAAAGGAACATCTGCCAAGGCACTGCGACTTAAGACGCCTCCGTCGCTTATTCGCCCGTTGCAGCCGATATCCACAAATGTAAATTTCGAATCAGCATCACACATGGCCAACAAAACGACACTATTGAAGCCCTTGTAGTTATTATACAAAGCGCCGTCTGTTTTCGACGCTCTGAAGGCCACATGCTTCCCATCCAACGCCCCTATACAGAGCGGAAATTGCCAACGGGATTGAAATTTCTGGGCAATTTGTTCCCATTCTTCACCTACGGGAAACTAGAAATAGAAAAAGGAGTGAGAATAATTTGTATTGCTTAAAATTTAAAAGATTTTATGTACATACAAAACATTTGTATGTTATTAGGCCTAGTACCACAGATACTAAGGGTATTTATGCCACATGTAGTCAACATGTGGTGTTTTGTTGAAAAAATGAAGAAAATTCAGAACCTTGTTGGGCTGTAACTTTCGAACAATTCAGGCTACGGAGATGGTTGATACCTTTTTTGAATCTGCATTTGGTCTTTTAAAAATGGTAAACCCCAAAAACAGAATGACCTGTCAAAATAAGGATCTGAGTGGTTGAAACTGTGATAAGACATTTGGTTAGATTATATTTTTAATGCAAAATCTTTGGGGCAGCCTATAGATCACCTCCACCACCTATTGAATTTATTTTTTTTATCTATGTATATAGTGACGCACAACTTAACACAACCAAGAAATATAGGATTTCATACGAAACACTTTTCTTGGACTACAGAGAAATGTGTTTACCAAAAAGCAAACGTGACATGCAAGCAAACTTACCTACCTTAATTTTATAAAATTTGCTTACCTACCTGTAAATATTTTGTCTGCAATATCTCGTAAATCATATCGCAAATTTCGGGAATTCGCTCGGATATACAGGGTGTCCCGCACCTGAGTGGAAGTATCTTAGGGTGTGGTTTCTGGGTATATTCTAAGAAATAAATTGTATGGGGGGAAAGTTGTATCTCCCCTCCCTGAGGCAGGGGGGGGGGGGGCAGTTTCTGAAAAATTGATTTAAAATGCCAAAAAAAACATTAAAAATCAACGAAAACACATCTAATAATGTGCTATATTTTTTTTGAAACTTAATACTCCATTCTTACACTCGGTTTTTAAATCAAGTTGTTTAAGCGAATAGTTTTTGAGAAATTAAATTTCAAAGTCAAATTTGTTTAAAAAAATTGTGATTTTTTTTTCTTAAGTCGATATTTTTCAAAATTTTACGTAATTAAGTGCTATTTTTGTGTTCAATATTCATTGCCTTCATTATTTTGTAATCCATTACCGAAAACTAAATGTAAAAATCTTTCTTAGTTTTTGAGAAATTAAGAAAAAACAAAAGGTACTTTTCCCAAAAAAGCCCGAAAAAATTAATTTATTCATGAATTATCCATAATTTAACCCTTTTTTCGGGATTTATTGGTAAAAGTACCTTTCGTTTTTTCTTAATTTCTCAAAAACTAATTTAGATTTTTACATTTGGTTTTCGATAATGGATTACAAAATAATGAGGGCAATGAATATTGAACACAAAAATAGCACTTAATTACGTAAAATTTTGAAAAATATCGACTTAAGAAAAAAAAATCACAATTTTTTTAAACAAATTTGACTTTGAAATTTAATTTCTCAAAAACTATTCACTTAAACAACTTGATTTAAAAACCATATGCAAGAATGAAGTATTAACTTTCAAAAAAAATATAGCACATTATTAGATGTGTCTTCGTTGATTTTAAATGTTTTTTTTGGCATTTTAAGTCAATTTTTCAGAAACTGCCCCCCCTACCTCAGGGAGGGGAGATACAACTTTCCCCCCATACAAATTTTTTCTTAGAATATACCCAGGAACCACACTCTAAGATACTTCCACTCAGGTGCGGGACACCCTGTATAGGATAAGGAAATCCTTGTTTGAAACTCCAGGCTTCTAAACGTTTCTCCGATGGCCAAGAATCTCAACGTGCAAGACAAGCATTCCTCTGCCGAAATGGCTTTTCGCATTCGGGTATCTTGGCGCTTTATTCTTGGTTCGATAAGTTGTAACAGTTCCAAGAAGCACTCTTCGCTCATCCGAAGGTATCGTCTGAAGGAATCTTTATCTTCAGAAGTAGCTCCTTGTGAAGATTAAAGACACCTTTGTCCGCTCTCCTCAGCTTCCACTTTTTCACCCAATCCCGCTTTATATTCTGTTAGCTTTCTTTATTTGCCAATACGCACAAAGCAGCGGTATTAATAGCACTTAAATAGCCCAAAACACATTCAGCTTCGTTTTGGCTTGAATTTAAATCCATTTTTATTTTTTCTTGAAATAAATTTGGTCAAAAGTTAATCTTCAAATTTTAAGCTCACAAGTCACAAACACAAATGTAACTTTTCATTTCTGACAACTGTTTGGCAACTGCAAGACGGTGTTCACATTGGACTGACTCCTCCGACTTTTTCTGACGTCTCTGTACTTTATCTCACTCCCACTTCATTGTGAGAAAGAGATGGGAAGGACAGGCAGAATATTTTAAATTTTTTGAAAATCTATGGATTTTTTTTGACGTTTTCTTTTGTGACAACTGCTTTCTCTCTCTGTACTTTTTCTTTGGCAAACAAATACTACACAAAACAATACAAATACTTCATAAAACATTTTAAATAAATGAAATTAAAGTTTTGGAATGAAAAAAAAATTAATTCATCCCTCAACGAGCTCAGATTTGTGTTTTCTTTAAACGACTTCTCAACTTCAAAGTGAGTCTGTTGGTGTTCACATTAGTTTGTGTCTGAACAAAAGAAGTTGGATGAATGTCAAAATAAGTCGGAGGAGTCAGTCCAATGTGAACACCCTCCAAGACGTCAAAAAGAATCAGGAGTGCTCACACTACTTTTGTGTCTGAACAAGAACAGACTGACTTATGTCAAAAAAGTCTGAGGAGTCAGTCCAATGTGAACACCGTCTAACTGCCTACTTTTGGTCCACCATCTAAGCACTGAACAAAAAAGCACTGGCCTGAAAAACTGTAGCGTCACCAAGTCTAAAATAATACTTTATAATGCTATAACCTACATTATAGCTTAAATATAAATATATGTATATGAAAATGTATATAATGAACGTATGTATGTACATTTATAATAATCCAAACACTTTATTTTAGGAGGATAATCTTGTCTCACATGCTCCTCCATGAGCACAATGTACGCTTGTATACCGGAACTACATGAAAAGAACTTTCTGGAAAGTGTGTCATATAGACACACAAGGAAGGATTTACGACATCATAAGCGGTAAATGTAATTAAACTCGAGGTGATATGACAAAAATATCATATAATCATAGTCCTTCAATTCATAGAAACAGGCAATGGAATGATGATGATGACAGTGAGGATAAAGATGACGCCAAATTGTGCAATAAATCCTTGTGCTTTGGATACGGATATTATGCAAATTTAAATTGAGAAGCAATATTCACGCATAATCGTCATCATATGCTTTATGTTGTACATATTCATATGAACATCACGAAAATCTATCGAGGGATGGAAAATAAATCGATGAATATAGAAAATAGCAAAACAAAAACATCGAAAATGACAAAAAGGAAATTAACCTAGCAAGATTAAAGACTTTGACTTCGAAAAGAATTCCATTGAAGCTGGATTTTGGTGATGTAGGTACTTCGTTTTGACGTGATATCATAAAAAGTATCCTTAATTTGAACTACCTACTGCTTTTCATTTTGTGATGGTTTAAGCATAGTACGCAGATCGAGCTAAAATTTCGCTCCCATACAAAATTCTCTCCAAAATTTAGCCAAGCTAAAATTTAGCCAAGCATTTTAGCCGAGAGGTACGCAGCTCCAGCTAAAAAATCAAATGTTCGTTTCTTACTGTACAGCTCTTATCTGTCAAAATTTAGCGAGTGAAATAATTGTTCGGCACATTAATTCTCGAGCTAAATTGTGACTCATGTTCTTTTATTTGTTAGATTTGTGTGAATTTTAATTTGTGGAAATCAAAATTGAGAACGAGAAATATTCAAGGACAAACGATTTATCAATTCCAAAGGGAAAAATCTATTTTATTTGATTAGATTCACTTGAAATATTGAAATAAAATTCTATGAAATTATTGAATAAAATTTCTTTTCAGAGAACAGCTGTTTTCTGTGATGTAATCTCCACAAAAATCTTATGTCAACATTTAGCTTGGATATTAGCTGGTGCTTGGAGAAAAATGTTGGAGCGAAATTTTAGCTCGATCTGCGTACTTAGGCTTTAAGGAAAAAAAAAAAACATTTTTCTCTAAATTTCTCGAAAACACTGTTTCAGAAATGTCAAAAAGGTGATGTACTTATTTTTCAAGATAACTACGGAAAAAACATTCATTTCACCAGCTTTCAGCAACCATCGCGACTCTGCCATAGACAATTTTACGCTGGCGCTCGCTGGTTCAAATTAAGAGTAGGTACTAAATATCTAAATCATAATTCTTAGCCAACGAAGCTAAAAAGTCTATCAATAGGGGTACTTAAAATTTATTGGGTCATACCATGTTGTTAAAACAACTTCTTCCAAATTTGTTATAAATTGTTGAGCATCTTATTTTATTACTATGGAAAGTTTAAGTCTTTATCATCATTTGAAAGTCAAAATTAATGCTCCATCCTAGGAACATTCCGCGCATCACGTGATTTGTCGCCAAAAAATCAAAAGAGACCCATTTTAGGCTGTATGATGTGTTATGTGCAGTGATGGGTAACTATCCGGTATATACCATTTGAGCAGTGGCGACGCGTGAATGAAAAATATAGTCGTTCACTTCATTTATTTTTATTTTCTTATGATTTAAGTTTGCACAAATTTTGGTGTTATGTACCTACTAGTATTTTTATTCAAATTTTCTCGATTTGTTTAAAAATATTTGCACTACACTTTTGTTAGATGAACTGTTTTCCGCAATTTTTTTTCAATAATTGTCCTAGAAAAGGTAGATTTTAAATCTTTTAAGTTAAGCAAAAGATTTTCAAATAGATAATTCATAAGTTTCTGAAAAAAATTGCATTAAATTTTTATAGATGCGATGTAAGAATAAAAACAACGGTTTAATAAAACAAAAATGTAGTTAAAAACGATTTTAAAAAATTTCCTACAAAAATATATGAAAAGATTCAACATCATAAGGAAATTGACAAACAAAATCATAAGAAATTGTTCTACTTCAAACAACGCCTATAGCTGCAAAATTAAAAAAAAATTCAATAAGGACCTACTTTCTCTTTTTATGCACCTATCTTCTTTTTTTCAAAAACCTAATACCTACATATTCAAATTTCTAAAACAGTCTCCTTATTTTAGACACTTTTTTTTCTTAAATTTATATTTTGGAATAATTAGCTAAAAAACCCTACTTTGCTGCAGGGTCATATTCATAAATATTATAATATATGAGCCTATAATATAATTTTTACTTTTGTTCTACCACCCACCCACTTAGCTATGGTAATTTTCGACTTCATGTTACCTTACCTACCTTAATTTTTTCATGCACTCAATTTTGCTTTGAAGTTTAACTCTTCTTAAAGAACCCAGAGAAGTTTCACATGAAAAAACTCAATCCCTCGAACAAATTTCCCATTTCGTTCATATTCTTCTTGCACGAATAGCAAAAGGCATCATACTTTGCCCTCCCATCCATCCTATATCGAACACAAAGCACAAAAAACCTTTGCTTAATTTCGTTTGAAGTTCGAACCCACCACTACCATCAGAAACCATACCGACCAAACACCAAACAAACAAAATTTGAGTATATTGACTTGAGCAAATCTCACCACACTTGCTTGAATTCGTTCACAGATAATTTGAACGAATAGGTCGGTAGTATTTTTTTTATAGTAACTTTTTTTGTTGTCTGTATGCTTTTAGTGGTTACATTTCGTTCACAATTCATGTGAACGAGTTGAAGGTTAAAAATGAGTAGGAATTTTGGTGTCGCAGTAGCAGGTTTTTTTGTTTGTTTGTATTTAAACTGCGTGAACAAAAGGGTTGCACGAGTTGGAAAATTGGAATTTTGAGTGCGAAATTGGCTCAAACTAGTAGAAAAGCAAAAGAATTTTGTGGGTGGTTAAGTTAATTTAATAAACTTTTATCATAATAATTTTATCTGAAAGCTAGTCGTGCATGAACGAATTGAACAATAGGACGCCTCGCCACTGCATTTGAGGGTATATACCCTAGGTTTATACCCGGTATTTACCGCAATGGGGAATTTATATTTTTTAATGTAAAGGTTTATAGTTTTGTTTCACAAATCGAATAGATTTTTTTACACAATGTAGCATGCTATCTTGGCTTTATTTAAAGACCTTAACCTTGAAGATAAGTTGAACGGGAGCTATGATTTTTTAAAAAAGTAATTTTGATTTTTTTTTTATTAAAATCCATCTTATTTGTAAAAAAAATTTTTAAAAAAACTCTGGCACCTCTGTTGTTGGATTGATGATAAAACATGGTACAATATAATTTAAAAAGAGGAGTGAGGCAAAAAATGTGCGATTTTAGATTTTTAAAATTATAAAATTTTTCATCAACCTTTGAATTTAGAATGAAATAAATATAGTTTGGGGGACTTTTTTCGCCCTTTTAGTGTGAAAACGTTTACAACTCCTCAATGATATTTTTATACAATATACTCAGCTTTCTTTAACCTCTTCAGGGACGAATTTTTCACATGAAAGCCAAATCCAGTTAATTTATATTTACTTTAAATTTATTGAAATAATATCAAAAACAATTCATTAGTCGAAAAAAAAAAATATTTTTTTTTATTTTTTTCACGAAATATAAAATGTGTACATATGAGGCCGTTTAGCTTTAATGGATCTCTTCTCACTATGAATGAAAAGATTTCATACATTCTGGGCACATCGACTCGTAACGTTTCTCGCAAATATAGCGAGTTGTTTTGATATAATTTTTTCACGACACCTTGGAGGTCTTTTCAGTAGCATTTTCTTTGGGAAATGTCCAATGGAGTCAATTCTGATTTATGTAAGAACCTTAGTCCAGCTTTTAACTTTTCAGGAGGTGGTTCCCATGCAGAACTGGGTCTGCCTAGTTTTTAATTCTGATCATTAATTTGAGTTTCTGTGAAAGCCAATGTAGTTTTAAAGTCTTCTAGACGGATATGACTTTGTTTTGCCTTCATGAAGCAAAATCCAAACATAGGCGATTGCCTCATTCAAAAAATGAAAAGCTATTTTATATAAAATTTTGTTGTTTTGTCTTTTTGCAACTATTTGGCCACTTTTCCAAACTTTGCTTTAATGCATAATAGCTTTGGGGCAAATACAAAGAACAAAATATTATTTATTATGAAGTAATAAAACTACTGCTCAACGATAACCGTACACACATGTGGACTTTTATTTTTTCCTTTAAAATAGAACTTAAAATTTAAAAAGTGACTTGAAATTAATATAATACGTTTAATGAATACTATATACATATACTAATTTCCTGGAGTTTTTTTTACAAATAATTTTTTTTCTTCAAATTACACGAATGAGTTTTTCTGTTGGGAGGCCACATTAAAATTGTATGGCTTACTTAATTACCTAGTTAATAAAAAAGCTACTAGTGCTGCCAAATAATATTTTGTTGTTATTTTACCATGAAGGGTTTCTATAGTAACAAACTGTAAAAGAAATTTAAGTTTTTTTTATTTAGAAAAATTGTACAGAGAGAAAAACCAAACGTACACATATGTGCCAGTATCCTTGAAGAGGTTAAAGATCTTAATCTTGAAGATCCGATCAGTAGAACAGGAGACATAGTTTTTTAAAGCCATCCATATCAAATTATAATAAAAACATTCGATGAAGATAACGGGATCTTTCACGCTGGTGGATGGTCATCGACAATGGTCCAAGCAGGAAATTTCAATGCAATTTTATTAATTTTCTGATAATATTGATATCAAAATAATGGAAATTTAATTGACTATTGTATTTAAGAATAATCAAAATAATTCATGCATGCACTGAGAAGTTATGAGCTCATATGTATAGCAACCTCAATTTAACCGTTATTTCCGCTTAACGACACATGGGGAAGTTATGTTAATTTAAATTAACATCCAAAATTCTTATTAGGTGAGACATTCATCAACACCTTACACTCACCCCTTAAAAAGATAATCTAAAAAAAACACCAACAAAACATTTCAAAAAATCCGGTTAACTGTATTTTAAAAATCCAAAATTCACACTCAACATCAAAATCAATAAACTCTTGCAGCTTTCAAAATTTCAGAATTTTCGGTTCACTCATTAAACAGATACAAATCAAAAACAACTTTATAATTTTATATATACCCGGCATAAGGTAGGTATTTACCCTTTTTTGATATAGGTATAGCATTCGCGAATTAAATTAACCAAATCGCAAATTGGTTTAACCTTAACGCAAATAAGTTTCACCCAAGCGCAAATACCCGGTATTTACCCTTTAGTAAATCAAAAAAAAACGTGCCCATCACTGGTTCTGGCAGTGATGGGTAACTACCCGGTATATACCATTTGAGGGTATATACACTGGGTTTATACCCGGTATTTACCGAAATGGGGAAATATAAGGGTATTTATATTTTTTTAATGCTTAAGTTTATAATTTTGTTTCACAAATCGGATTGATTTTTTTACACAATGTAGCATGCTATCTTGGCTTTATTTAAAGACCTTAACTTGAAGATAAGTAGAACTGGAGCTATGAATTTTTAAAAAAGTCATTTTGATTTTTTTTTATTAAAATCCATCTTTTTTGTAAAAAAAAAAAACAATTTTAAAAAAACTCTGGCACCTCTGTTCTTGGATTGATGATAAAACATGATACAATATAATTAAAAAAGAGGAGTGAAGCAAAAAATGTGCGATTTAAGATTTTTAAAATTCTAAAAATTTTTCATCAACCTTTGAATTTAGAATGTAATAAATCTTTTTTTTGGGGGGATTTTTTCGCCCTTTTAGTATGAAAACGTTTACCCCTCCTCAATGATATTTTCATACAATGAAGCCAGAATAATAAAAACATTCGATGTAGATAATGGGATCTTTCACGCTGCGCTGCACAGTGGTCTCAAAAGCGAATCTAGCGGGTCAAAAGTCCAAAAAATATGCATTTTATATCAGGGCAGGTAGTACATAGGTTGATTGTACACATGTCAGAGACAATGTATAGAGTCAAATTAACTGACAGAAGACTTTAGTTTTCAAGCAATAATACCGTTAATTGCAGACACATCATTCAGTCATTGTTCGTTCAATATTTAATGATAGTAGGACTTTGTTTACCTCTTATTTGTTTGAAAAGTCATGAACTTTTTTGTTATTATTCCCAAATATACTATATTTAAAAAGGTTAATAATTTTGTTTATTTATGATTTATGGTGTTTTAACTAAACGAACCATGGCATTTACTTAGGTTAGGTTAGGTTAGGAGGGGTGTGCACAGCACAGGGCTGTTGCGTACACGGGGGCCTGTCGGTCCATTGTGATCCCCTTACAATAAGAAAGCAGAGATGCTCCTAAGCTAATGATTCAGATAGACTGGCTCATTTACGAACCAGCCTGTGCTATCTATGAATTTCCTCATATTTACCATTGAGACCTGCGCTAGATCGTCCAGTTCTCCAACAAACCTGTTTCCCAAGTAGCGGAGGCGGCTTGTTTGGAGGTTTGGACAATCGCAGAGCAGGTGTTTAATGGTTTCTATTTCTTCTACATCCTGACAGCTCCTACAACAGTCGGGTGCGAGTACACCCAATCTGGTGGCCATTGTGCCAATGGCGCAGTGACCCGTTAGTACACCTATCAAGATTCTAATGTTCTTTTTACTCAGCGATAGAATATACTGAGTTTCCTTTTCATTGATTCTAGGCCATAAACTTCTAGAGATAGCGCAATCGTTCCTGGTAATCCAGGATTTATTGATTTGCTCTTTCATTATTAGGTCCATTTTCGTTTTAATTACGCCGATCGGGATGTCTAGTCCCGTGTCTAATTGGCTACTACTGTTTGCATTTGACAATGACCCCTTCCTTGCCAGTTCATCTGCTATATCATTCCCTTCTATATTGCTATGTCCAGGAACCCAGCAGAGTTTGACTCGGTTAGTGTTGCAAATTTTGTTCAGTATGCCTCGACATTTTGCCACTGTTTTGGATCTTATGGTCTCACTGGCTATTGCTTTGATCGCAGCTTGGCTGTCCACGAAAAAAGTGATCTCCGACGAGATCAGTTTTTTCTTGTGTACCAATTCTGCCGCTTTATGAATAGCATAAATTTCAGCCTGAAAGACACTACACTCATCTGGAAGTTTATATGATTCCCAAATATTAAGGGCCTCACAGAACACCCCCGCACCTGTTCCTTCTTCCATTTTTGACCCGTCAGTATAGAAGGGGATACCCTGTTCACTAATTAGTGAGTTGGGTTCCCATCCATGTCTTTCGGGTATTGAAATAGAGAAGTGTTTGTTAAAATCCATTAAGGGTGGAATATAATCAGTCTTCACATCAAGCCCAGCCACTGTGTCATACCTTCGTAGGATAGACCCATGACCATAGGTGCTGTGCTTCCAAGAGCCCATTTCTTTGAGTCGAAATGCGCTTTTGGCTGCTGTGCATCTAGTGTACTCGTCCAGGGCTGGAAGATTTAGAATAATTTCCAATCCTGCCTGTGGTGTAGACCTCTGTGCCCCCGTTATTCCTATACAGGCTAGTCTCTGTACCTTATTCAGGTTTTTGAGATAGCTTACCTTATCAACAGCCTTCCACCACACTATAGAACCATAGGTAAGTATGGGGCGAACTATCGTCATGTACATCCACTGGATAACTTGCGGTCGCATACCCCAACGTGTACCAAAGGTCTTTTTGCATGTGTAGAAAGCGCATAGTGCTTTTTTCATTCTTTCCTCTGTGTTACGTTTCCATGTTAGCTTGGAATCAAGGATAACTCCAAGATATTTAGCTTCCTTGGAGAGTTTCAGAGGTATGTTATTTAGTCTGGGAGGAGTAAAATCCCCTAATTTCTTTTTATTCGTGAACAGAACTAGTTCGGTTTTTGTAGGGTTAACCCCGAGACCGTTTTGTGCTGCCCAAGAAGATAGTTCTTTAAGTGCGGATTCCATAATATCTTTGATGGTGGTAAGATACTTACCCGATATCAAAATTACTATGTCGTCTGCATAGGCCACAGTTTTAATGCCCTTATTTCTAAATCTTGTAAGAATTTTATTAACAACTAGGATCCAAAGGAGAGGCGAAATTACCCCTCCTTGTGGCGTGCCTCTTGTAACTGTTTTCTCAACAATAGTATCCCCAAGTCGCGAGTTTATGATTCTGCCATTGAGCATGGTATAAATCCAGTCTACAATGGCAGGCTCAACTCCAACCTCTTCCAGAGCAGATTTAATGGACTCCGTTTTTACGTTGTTAAACGCTCCCTCAATGTCCAAAAATGCTGCCAGGGTATGCTCTTTGTGCTCGAGACTTTTCTCAATTTGTGAAACGACTTCATGCAACGCGGTCTCCACTGACTTACCTTTAAGGTAAGCGTGTTGGTAGTTGCACAAAATGTTTGGGTTGAGAAGGTCTCTAACATGCAGATCAATAATTCTCTCCAGTGTCTTGAGGAGGAACGAAGAGAGACTTATTGGTCTGTAATCTTTTGCAGTCGAGTGTGTCGGTTTCCCAGCTTTTGGAATAAAGACAACTTTAACCTTTCTCCAGCTGGTAGGGACGTATCTAAGTTTAACACAACTTTTGAAGATTACCCTAAGCCATGGGGTGATTATCTGTAGAGCATGTTGAAGAAATGCCGGAATTATCTCGTCTGGTCCAGCTGATTTAAAGGGTTTGAACGAGTTTATTGCCCACATAATCTTCTGCTCTGTGATAATCTGATCCAATTCTGGTGCTGGTTGTAGAGCTTCTAAGGGGTCTGGTTGTTTATTACCTGAGTCCTCAGGGCTCTTACAGTCAGGAAAATGCGTTTCCATAAAGAGTTCAAGTGTTTCTTGGCTCGAGTTCGACCACGATCCATCGGGATATTTAATATATCCCGGAATCGCGGGATTATGGGCAAGGACCTTACGAAGTCTCGCTGCCTCACTTGTACTCTCAATGGATTCACAGTGTCTAGCCCATGAATCTTTTTTGGCTCTTCTTAACTCCTTGGTGTATGAGTTAAGTTCAGCTCTATAAGAATTCCAGTCTATATCTAATTTACTCAGTTTGGCTTTATTGAAAAGTTTTCTGACCCCTGTTCTTCGTTTCTTAAGTTCACTGTTCCACCATGGTGGGCTAGTGGGTTTAATGTTACGAGATATAGGGCAGTGTCTTTCGAAAGCCGTTCTCATTTCACTAGTAAGGTTTTGAACAACAGTATCTATGGTTGAGGTTGCCGATAGCGTTTCTTCCTCTGGTGGGTCGATACGATCGTTCAACCATTTTGAGTACTCTGTCCAATTTGTTCTAGTTGGGTTTCTAAAGGGCTTAATCTCATTTTTGTTTCTGTCTAGAGTAAAGAGTATCCTAAAGTGATCTGAGAAAGATTCTTCAGGCGAGACTCTCCAATTCCCTACAGAAATTTTATCATTATTGCTCATAAGAGTGAGATCTAGAATCTCTTCCCTGTTTTTGTTCCTAAATGTTGGGTGATTACCCTTATTACATAACATAAGGTTTGAACAGAGAATGTATTCAAAAATTGACTCACCTCTTTTATTGACATCCTTACCTCCCCATTGAGTGTGGTGGGCGTTGGCATCGCATCCCAACACCAAAGGTGTCCCTCTTGCTGTGGTGTGTCCCACAAGATCGCGGACTGTCTTTGATGGTGGGTTTTCCTCTTCGTACGGCATGTACGTTGATGCCAAGACGAAGTTACCTTCCTTGGACTCAACGCTGATTGCCACGTTGTCCTTGTTGCTGTACCTAGATAAAAAGAAAGCATTAATTGACTTTTTCGCTAGAATACAACTTCTTATTTCACCTTCTGACGTGGAGTGGAACAGGTTATAGTTTTTTGACCTCAATCCTTGTACCTGATTCTTTCGAATCCATGGTTCTTGGATTAAGGCCACATCCACGGCCTCCTGAGACATGTAGAGCATTAGGTCGTGCGTCGCTGCTTTGGCGTGATGCAAATTAATTTGCACCACCAGCAGCTTTTGACTCCCCTTTGCTAACATGCCTCCTTACCTTTACGGTTCCGAGACCATATCTCAACACGTCTTTGTTCCCTTTAAGAAGAAGGTCAGATTTCTTGTCAATCATGAACAAGAGGTCCTTCCCTTCCCCTCTGAGACTCTTCTTGGAATGAAGAAGTTTCCATTCTAGAATGGGCAGCTCCTTATTCTGTTTCACCAGCAGTTTAATCACGGATGCATCCTCATGCATGGCAGGAGGAGGAATCCATATATTAACCTGCTGGCGAAGTGGCAGAGCTGTGACGGGAAGAACCCCAAGAGATGCCCCCTCCCACAGTTCGCCAATATTGGTGATTGTGTGAGTGAGGAACTCCAGGGATTTCTGGTCCCCACAGCAAACCACTTTTACTCCCTTTCGCCAACCAGCTCCATCAAAGGTGTAGTCCTCAGAACTATCATCCTCGGATGTCACCATCATGGCTTTGATGATTTCGTTTTCCACGAGTAACCAATTTTTTGCCGTGATTTTCCCATCCGGGTCGTCTCGACTTATTATGGCCACCTGCAGATCGATCGGGGTGGTGTCAAAACTGTTGGTTTTAAGCTTTTTATAACCTTCAGTCTTGGTTGCCTCCTCCGATCTTGCTCTCTTAGATGAACCTGGATTCGCCCCAGAAGAGTTGCCTACCTGTGCTTTCTCGTTCCTTTTCAGGTTCGATGAAGCGTTGGCCTGCTGTTTCTTGCTGGAGGTCTCCAGTTTCGTCTTTGAGCCAGTACTAGCGGTAGAGTTATTGTCCGCCTGTTCACGGTTTATCTTTTTAGGGATAGACCTAGATGCGGCGGCAATTACTTTCCCGCTTTTTTGCGTTCAATAGTAGTTGGGAGGAAACAATGGGTGCAGTGGCGGTCGTTGCCGACTGACGTTCATAGTTCCTTACCAATTTCCTATGTTTTTTCAAAAGGGCCTTGTCTCTTGAACTGAGAGTATTTGGGTCCTTTTTCTCAGTAGCACTCACGAATCTTTTGGAGGATCTGTAGTTACTGCGTTGCCTCGAAGCTTTGAGGGGTGCAGTAGGCTTCAGCGTGGTCTCTTCTTGACTCGAGTCTTGCAACAGCTCGTCCTCGGTTTGACTTCCTATAGAGGAAGGTCTGTTCGAGGTCTCCATACCTTCAATAGCTAAGCTATCTAGAGCAGGAAGAAGAGATGCTGCAAGGTTGAGCACATTCGCTTGTCTAGTTAAGACGGGTTTGGTCGGGTTTTCTACTTTATTTGTCACTGGCGACTTAGCTTCTTGCGAAGCCAAGCCCTCGCCGACAGCCGTGACTTCTGTCGACACTTGAGCGTATATCCCCGCTCGGATTTCATCATTTGTATAGCTTTCCATGACCATTATTTATTTGCTTTTGGATAAACATCCCTGTTTTTGTTTGGTTTTTCTTAGTTGTATGCCCCTGCAGCTGGATTGCTGGAGTGTCATATCGTAAGCCCCCTCGCCAACGTCAAGGCGAAAACCACGAGGGGGTGGCATTTACTTTATTAGTAAGAAAAAAAAATTGACAAATCATTTATTCTGGAGGCTGCAACTTTTTCTGTACAAACCTGTACAAAAAGATTGAACTTAAACTAAGTTCCAGGATTAATATATATAACATATTTTAATATTTCATATGCCCGTTTTTGCCCGTTTTCGAAAAAGTATAACATAACATCTTACAGGTTATTTGATGACAGTGGTCCAAATTCTTCGGCTAAAAATGAAAAACTATCAGTGGAAAATATCTCAGAGATCAATATAATATTAGCTTATATAGTTTTACCTATGTTCAAACCATAATTTAGTACAAAAACTGGCATTGAGACATCATTTCATCATTATTTCTGTGTCTTTCTTGTCTCTTAAAAATATTTAATTGTTCACATAACCATGAAAAAACCATTCTCTCTATTTGGCACCTGTTAGGCTATTTAGGTGTTTAAATAAGATACGGACACACACACCACTCGTTTGCAAAGATTTGGATTTTTGACCCGCTACATTTGCTTTTCAGCCCACTGTGCGCTGGTGGTGTCGTGGACAATGGTCTCAGCAGGTAATTTCAATGCAATTTCATTAATTTTTGTATTGATTTGAATAATTTATTTTGACGCTTGCATATGTTTTAGGATAATAAATGAGGTATCAAAATAATATAAATTTAATTGAATATTGGATTTATAAAAAATTAAACTAATCCATGAATACACTGAGGAGTTATGAGCACATATGTATAGCAACCTCAATATGAACGTTATTTCCGCTTAACGGCACCTGGGGAAGTTAAATACTTAATTTTGATTCAAACCAAAAATACTTATCAAATATGACATTTATCAACACCTGATACTCACCCATTAAAAATATAATATCGACAAACCACCAAACAAGCATTTCAAAAAAATTTCAGATTCCATTATCTTCGGTTATTTGTATTTTAAAAATCCAAAACTCACACTCAACATCAAAATCCATAAGTTCTTGTAGATCTTAAAATTTTTCTGTTCACTCATTAATAAGATAATAATAATTGAGTGGCGCAACAGCTTGTGGAGAACGAGGGCCTAGTGACTTACAACTCACAACCATTCCTGTGTGCGTGTTGTTGGCAGGAATGTAGGGGACCTACAGTTTTTTGCCGAGTCCGAACGGCTAAATGAGAAGCACTTTTTCATGACAAGTAATACTCTTGGAGGATTTGTCAGTTCCTCGCAAGAGGCAGTACCTCGGATAAAACATTTGTTTTTAGGTGGCACGGCTGGGAATCGAACCCACACCTTCGGCATGACAGTCCTACGCACTAACCATCATGCCTCGAGATACTATTCATTAATAAGATAAAACTTAAAAACAATTTTATATACCCGACGTACGATACATTTAACCCTTTTTGGGTATATACCCGGTATTTACCCATTAGTAAATACCTACCGGGAAGGTAAGAAAAACGTGCCCATCACTGGTTATGTGTGAACAAATAATACTGTCGGATTTGAAACGATACTTACGCACAATATGTGTGTGTAAAATCGCATGATTTTGATCTGGGGAAACTGATACCCATACTTCTTCCTTTACTAAACTGGCATTATTGTCATTATAACCGCCGCCCTGGCCAACATAAGCATCATATGCACCATGCCCCCACAAGGGAGAAAGATGACGATACCAAGGATGAGCTCTACGAACTCCTGGACAAAACATATGAGCAATGCCCTAGCTATGACATTTAAACTGTCTTGGGTGAATTCAATGATAAACTAGGAAGAGAAGACGGATTTGTTGGCACAATTGGAAGATTAAGCCTGCACGACACAACCTCCGATAACGGACTCAGGTTAATTCTTCAGATCCACAAAAAATGCATAAGCTTTCTTCAAGCTTAATGTGCACTATTGACGCCAAGTTGTAAATATTGTCCGCGGTATCTAGAATATTTCTTCCTAAATCCAGCTTGGAGCTCTGTTAAGATGTTGTTGCTCTCCACCCAAGTATAAAGTCTCTCATTGAGAATTCCCATCATTGTTTTCGCGATACAATTCATGAATGAGATACCACCAGGGTTCGAACCTCATGTAACAAAATTTCCGGAGCAGATTTTAAAACAAGAGAAAACTTAAGTTTCTATGTACTTTTAACAAAAATGTATTCAACAAAAATAAAAAGATAAGAATAAAAGTACACAAGCCCCGATATGAACGAGAAACGACGAACAAAGTAAGAAAAAGAAATAATTTCCTTCAGCAAAGACTTTCAGGTGTAAACATTCACACCGGTATTCATAAACGCAAATCAAACACAAATTATCTTTGATCAGTGAGCTAAGTGGCAAATCATATCAATAAATCAAAATTCATGGCATTAAACTAACTCACCAAAGTAGGTACATTAAACGAGTAATTAAGTTAAAAATACTTCTGTCATTGTTGCCAAAAACTAGAGATAAAAGGAAACAGACGCTTGTGCTATCTACAGCCTCAAATGAGAGAGTGTATGTGCGAAAGTTCACATTTAATGAGAAAGTGTATGTGCAGTTCCATAAATAGTCTTTGGAAAGACCAGAGTTCTTGTTGATTGTAGTAGATTTTCGTTAAGTTTTTGAACTTAACGTGGATTAGCAGTTTATATTTTTATTGATATAAAATTTTAATTCGTGAACTAACTTCTGATTGACGTTTTAGTTAATTTGTGAATTAGAAGATATCTGAGCAGTTTTTATTGATAGGGCTGTCAGAGTCCAGAACAGAGTTGTAAAAATGCATTTTTTTAATGCATTTTTGCTTGCAATATAGTAAATAAATAAAATTTTAATGCATTGTGAATAGTTTGCATTAAAAAAAAATGTTATGCAAATTAAAAAATTTGTTGCATTAAAAAAAAATGTTAATGCAGAATAAAAATGTTTTGCATTAAAAAAAAAATGTTAATGCAATGTGAAATTTTTTTGCATTAAGAAAAAAAATGTTAATGCAGGCCAAAAATCGTTTGCATTAAGAAAAATGTTAATACTAAATCCAAAATGTGTTGCATTAAAAAAAATGTTAATGCGAATCAAAAATTGTCTGCATTAAAAAAAGTGTAACTGCAATATGAACATTTTTTGCATTAAAAAAAAATTCAATAGATTTTGAAAATTTGTTGCATTAAAAAAAATGTAAGAATTTTTTTTTGTTAAAATCGTTAAACAACGTCAATAATATTTAAGGGCATGATTCGTGGTAGTGATGGGTAGGACGCGAACTTCAAATGAGTTTGTATGAAGTACTCATTTTGTGATGCATGAACACGATTTTTGACAAGTGTTAAAATATCAACCTCAAAATTTTGAAAAACCGAGTACGCCAATCGATTTAGAAGGGGGGGAATTACCTAGTGTTTCCGCCAACGCTGCCATGAGACCACTAGAACACCTTTTATTCAACATCAAAATTTTGAAAAACCGAGTATTTAAGTGCCTTTCACATGAGCTGCGAACTGCGAATGCGAATAAATTTATTTAGGCAATTCCAAGCGCAAATATTAACAAATAAGTGTTTTAACTTTTCAAAAAAGTGAATAAACGATCCTATCTACAATTTTAAAAAGAAAACACGAACAAAAATTAGTTTAAATTGTTGAGTTTAGCATTTTTTTATATTCTACGCGACCACCGAGGTATTTGCTGCGAACTGCCAAACCCTTATTCGCAATCCACAACATTAAGACGCATTCCACAAATCTGCGAATGAAAAATTCGCTCGAATTTAACCTCAAATTTTGTCAGCCCCATTTCACTAGTTTATTTTCTATGACTATTCGCGTCTGTCGGCGACCACTCATGTAAAAGAAATGTCAAAACTCACGACCATTCGCAATTCGCAGTTCGCTATTCGCAGCTCATATGAAAGGCACTTTATTTATTTATTTAAGCTTAATTCAAGCATATATGAATCTTAAAACTAAACATCAAAATTCTTAATACTATATATATATATGTATATTAGGGTGGTCCTTATTTTAAAAACTTTTGAGCACCCGTTTTTTTTGTTCATTGACATCTTAAAACAGTACCCTATTTTTTTTTATTTTTTTAAATCACATTAACATGTGCCGCATTGAGCCTAAAGTTGATGCCCCTGTGAGAGTTAGGGATTAATTAAATACTGTTTTAGCTCCAAAAATAACGGTACTGCTACACAACCGTTATGAAAAACCTTATTTATCTTAAAAACAGCTCAAAAGATTTCGATAATAATTTTAAAAATGTTTGTATAGTTACTGGAATATTTTTAAAAATTCCTAATTTCCAAGCTAATTGAACTTTTTGAGCAAGAACGTGCGACCCAGTCTTGACTTTTATAATTTTATTTTGAGGCAAGAGTAGGTAACAGATTTGAAAGTGCACTTTATTAATTCTGCAAATCAAATTTTTAATAGCACCCGGTTTTGGTCCGGTTTATGAAAATTCAAATTTTCAAACTCATTGCAACACGTGTTAAAACAATCCGATTAGCATGAAATTTTTTTGGTACACGTTTTTAATGTAGAAGAAGAGAAAAAAATGGTGCTCAGTAAAAACAAACAATTTTTTTTCATCCATACAAATAAGGACCACTCTAATGTATATAGATACTAGGGTGGTTGTAATGATGGGTTTTTTTGAGTTTTATTATTTGGATGGGCCTTAATCAGCTCTAAATGAAGATGAAAAAATTCCCCAATTTTTTCAGATTTTTATTTTCATCCCCTATAGTCGCTGTAGGGGTAAATAAAGTTTCCCCTTTTTTTGGAAATTCGTATAAAAATTGCCGAAAAATTCAGGGCATGTAGGTGAAAAGTAGACAAGAAATAAATAATAATTTAATAAATTTTTTTCTATTTTTTGCAAATATTTTATTAAATTTCCCCTCCCGTCCAAGCAGGGGAGATATTACCCCTCTCCTGTAGGATTTTTTTCTTGTCTAGTTCCCACCTACATTTCCTGAATTTTTTTGGCAGATCTTACGCGAATTTTCTAGTATGCAAAAAAAAGGGCAAATTTAATTTACCTCTACAGCGACTATAGGGGATGAAAATAAAAATCTGAAAAAATTAGGGAATTTTTTTCTTTATTTAGAGACGATTTCGGCCCATCCGGGATGAACTTTTTTTAACGACCAACCTAATATATACCAATCGATTTAGAAAGGGGGTATTACCTAGTGTTTCCACCAACGCTGTGGGACCACTAGAACACCATTTATTCGACAGGTGTTGAAATATCAACATCAAAATTTTGAAAAACCGAGTATGCCAATCGATTTAGAAGGGGTTATTACCTAGTGTTCAACGCTGTGGGACCGCTAGAACACCTCTTATTCGACAGGTGTTAAAATATCAACATCAACATTTTGTTGATATTTTAACATCTTCCGAATAAAAGGAGTTCTAGTGGTCCCACAGCGTTGGTGAAAACACTAGGTAATACCCAGTAGCATAGCAATTCAATTCAATTTCAAGCATAGCTACCGCGTATCAATGATACGGGGCCCCCGAGAGGAAGGGGCCCAGAGATACAGTGTAGTTGACGTGTGTAAGAAATTTTCCACTGAGATACGTTCGATACACAATTTGAAAAGGTTCGCTCGTTGAAGTCTTCCAAGAGTTCGCCCAGGTTTTCTTGATAGCATTTTTTCGAAAATTAATAAAATCAAACCACAACTTCCATTTGCTATTTCTATTTGATATTATTAATAAAGGGTTCTTCAGCAGGGACGCTACAAAAGTAGAGCGACAGGGACAGCAAAACGACGCCATATTTCTTGCCGCTCTTTTGACATTTCTCTTCAGTAAGGTTTGCCATTTCATGATGGAAAGATATACGAGCCAACAACGAGTCGAAATTATTAGAGTTTACTACCGAAATTCGGAGTCAGTGGCCTCAACGTTAAGAGCGCTACGTCCAATTTATGGTCGTCATAATGATGAGGCTCATTTCTGGCTGAATGACTTCGTCAATAAACAAAATATGCGGTATTGGTCAGGCAGCAATCCACACGTACTCCATGAGTCATCATTGCATCCCGAAAAAATTACGGTTTGGTGTGGTTTATGGGCCGGCGGCGTCATTGGGCCGTACTTCTTCCGTGATGAACAAGACCGGCACGTTACTGTGAATGGGGATCGCTACCGTTCAATGATAACCGAATATTTTTGGCCCCAATTGGATGATATGGACTTGGAGGACATGTGGTTCCAACAGGACGGCGCCACAAGCCACACATCGAATGTCACAATCAATTTATTGGAAACCAAGTTTGGAGAACGTGTTATCTCACGAAATGGTCCAGTCGCTTGGCCGCCTCGGTCGTGCGATTTGACGTCGTTAGACTATTTCCTGTGGGGCTACGTCAAGTCTATGGTCTATGCCAACAAGCCAGCGACGATTGATGAACTTCGTACGAATATCGAACGTGAAATTGCAGCAGTATCGGCCGATTTATGCTTGAAAACCGTCGAAAATTGCGTTCAGCGTCTGGACTTCTGCAAGCGTGCCCGTGGTGGCCATGCAAAAGAAATCGAGTTCCATACTCATGCGACTTCTTTAACATCGTTCTTGAAATAATCGTGCAAAACTCAAAACGTCAACACAAGAGGCATAATCTTTCAAAAGTCCGTCTAATTACTCGCTTACGCTGACGACAAATCGGAGTATGATGGATTATAGGTACATATATAGTGATATCAAATACCAAAGTCTAGAGGGGTGGGGGGTTAAAAAGTGCTAGATCCCATGATTTATTTTCAGGGTTATTACCTCTTCAATCCTTTAAAGAAAAATCGAATTTGATTCCCTGTCATTTTTGCTAAGCATAAACACCACCATATTGACGGTCCGATCAATAGAACTCAAGATATAACCATTTTACGTGAACCTTATCATCCCTTTTTTGGAGAGTTTCAGCAAAATAAAAATCAACAAATAGAGTCTCCACAAAAACACCAATAAGGTTTGCTTAAAAAGGTTAACTCATGGATCCTGTTTATCGGATCACCAAGATAAAAGTTTTGCGACTAAGGGAAAATGACGTGTTAATGACCCTACCATATAAATAGGAAACCAAGCAGGTTTTAAACTCCCACCTCCACCAAAGGCTGAGAAAAAAAACTGGCAGACTTTCATATTCCATATCACGATACACGTATCTATTATCCCTCAAACTACCTCCACTCCCAAAATTTGATGTCGGCTCTTGGTCTTTGGAGTATTGAATTGAGAAGGAAGCCAGGAACGTCCGTTAAAAGGATGAAAGCAAAACGAAATATATGCATCGAAGTCTCGGACAGAACATCATTATAGACAGCTATAATTTTGAAGTGGTCAGAGACTTTGTCTACCTAGGTAGGATGCGCTATAAAATCAGCGAATGATACCAGAACTGAGATCAAACGAAGGATTACTCTTACCAATCGCTGTTTCCTTGGGCTAAGAAGGCAATTGAGAAGCATAGCTCTCTCTTGAGCACCTAAACGGTCCCTGTATAAGACGCTTATCATCCCGGTCCTGATGTATGGTGCAAGGGCATGGTCACTGTTAACGGTGGATGAGAACGCATTTGACTGTTTTGAGAGGAAAATTGTCCGTGTGATTTTTGGTCCCGTCTGCATAGATGGGGAATGGATAAGAAGATACAACAACGAACTGTACGGGGTGTACAGCGACACCGACCTAGGCATAAAAGTGAAAAGCCAACGACTCAGAAGGCTGGGTCACCTAGAGCGAATGTACACCAATGCTCCGGCCCAGAAAGTCTTTGAATCCAGCCCCGTGGGGATAACGCAGTAGAGGTGGACACCGAAAAAGGTGGCGCACGTAAGTGGAAGAGGACATCAACCAGCTTAGCATGCGAAACTGGAAACAGCAAACTAGAAACCGAGCCGGCTGGAAGAAGCTAGTTGGTTGAGGGAGGCCCTGGTGTCCACCCCAGACTGTAGCGCCACCTTAAGTAAGTAAGTAAGTACTTATCATGCTAGAAAAAATAATTTGTTACCTTTATCAATTTTTCTTTGAGTTAAATTTTTTTAGTAATAAACTTACAACTTAATTTTTCTCGAAATCAGGCCAAGTGGACTTAAGCCATGCTGACTTTGAAATAGAGTCAGATGTGTTGTCCATGTGCGCTGTACAAAATGTTGAATTTCATCTGATACCAAATAATGTTCGTCCACTAATAAATGCAAAGCACTGATATTACTTTACGACTCATCTTAAGGATTGCCAACAGGGGTTTTTTTGGCTCTGAGACTCCGGGAATGTACTCTGACCTTTTGGGCTCTGGGTAAAGCCAACATTTCTCCGGGTTTGCAACGTTATTAGTTTGATAAGTATTATATTTCTGAAGGCATCGCTGAACGCTGAAACCAAACAAATATGCAAAGTTGGTCGACTTGAGAGTTTGTCTCAAGTTTAGCAGTAGTGAAAAAATGGCTCTAAGTATCCTTACTGCCTCTTTAATTCATTCTTGAAAAATTGACTATTGAATATAGAAAAAAATTAAAGCTGTGGATTTGTAGAAGATGTTGCGGATGGAGATGATGACGTCAGGTTCTTGTAGATGTTGAATTCGTACGGTAGAGGAAGAAGAAGATGGAACGTTACGCTGATGGTGGGGAGGGGGGGGGATTATTTTAGCTTTGCGGGTGCCGTTTTAACAGTGGTGAAGCTGGTACACTCTAATTTTTGTTTTTTTTTTCACTTATAGGCAGGTTTCAATGGGTTGTTTTTCTTTATATGGCAATATTACTTCTTTTTCTTTCAAATTTCTTATTTTTTGTAAGCTTTTTTTATGGGAAGTTTCTTTTTAAATTTAATATTTTTTTTTCATTTTTAACAGGTTAGGTAGGTATAGGTATATTAGTTTTTTTCCAGATTATATTTTTTTTTCTAGGTATTTTGCTATGGATTTTGTTTCACCTTTTGGTTGTGAATTATGTAGTTGAATTTTTCAATAAGTATCTTTTAAGATCGTTTTACTTTTTTTATAGGCGATTTTTTTTTCAGATGAGATCTAAAATATACAGGGGGTCCCGTAATGAGTGGATAATACTGCAACTGGTGATAGCAGGCCTTATGACTGCTCAGAAAAAAAATATAAAAAAAATATTTTTCTTGTGGTCTCCATGGTATAATTTATTCTCGAAAAATGTTAAAAAAATTCAGGATCTCCTAAAATACCTAATTACAACGGCCACCCATAAAGGATTCTTATTATTTTTGTATTTTTATAATATTCTTGAATAACCGTTCTAAATGATGGGTGGTAAATTTTAACACCAGCTGATGCATTTTTTGTGTTATAATCTTTTAAAATTATTTTTTATTCAAAAATAATTCAATATTTTTTTTCACCAAAGTTTGAAAAATCATAAAGGGAAAAAAATGAATGAGAACATAAGTAGTAAATTTGATAAAAATTGGCCTGTTTAATGTACTTTCCAAAATGGTATAACCACTGGCGGACTAAGGTAGGGGCGGAGGGGGCGGTCCGCCCCGGGCCCCTGGGGCCCCCAAATCCAATTCAAACATGATATGGTTAGATTGGATGTATGTATATTTTAAGAAATACATATATGAGGATGTGAGTGCAAAAGTGATATAACCCACTTTTTTATTATATTTTGCATCTTTAATCGATCTTAAATACTATTTAATTTGGGATCCAAGCAGAAAATGACACATTTTTTTAAAGTTTAGATATATCAGAATTAAGAATTTTGGCTTTAATGTATTTTGCTGCATAAATGTTAAAATAGCAGACAAAAGTATCGTTTTGCAAAAAAATGGGTACTCATAATAATGTTTGTCATAATGTACATTACGCAAGAAACAAAATTGTATAGGGCCCCCAAAAACGATATTTTCAAAAAATGTATTCAACGAAAATATAGGTACATAAGTATATATTTCAAAAACAACGGCAGCGTCCATAAAGTGATGATGTTACTTGTTAGGTTTTTAAAGAATTTAGATAAAAAGAAAAATATTGAGTTCGGAATTTCGTTAATTTTCTGTTTAAAACAAATTTGTATTGTAAATAATTTTTTTTAAATTTTATCCTCGAGTTCAAAATTTTGAAAAATGAATTATTTTGTTCAAACTACCTTTTCTCAACGTCAGTAAGTACTTACCTACTAGTTTTGTTTTCAATATTCAGTGCTCAATTCAATTTTAAATTAGAGCTGTATTAATCGTTCATTTCAAATGTCGAATCGTTTAGGAATCGAATTTTGATGGAACAAAATCTCTCCAATTTTAACGAATTCAATTCAATACTGTATCGATTTTGATCGAATTCAATTTGATCCAAATTTAAAAACAATACGATTTGGATGGATTGAAAAATCCGAAAAAAATATGAAATTTTCAGTTTTTACTACTCTGGAAAAATAATATTTTATGTCAATTAGTTGACATTTGGATTGAAGTTCACTTTTTATGTGAAAGTATAATATAGTTCGGTATAGTCCGTCAAGACATCAACTATCAAATTCCATTGACCAATGGATGGCTACGATGTCGATGAATTAAAAAACCTCTAAGAAATCTGAAATGTTTGAATAGTTTGAAAGGTGATTTTAGGACAGTTGGGTGACATTTAGATCAAAATATACCTTTTTTCAAAATAAAGTTTATCTCCTATTTTTCAAGCCGTTTTTTTAAACATTAAATAAATGAAATCAGTTTACTCGGAGCTTTCGACTACGCACAACGTGCTTAACCTCTTAAGTTCTCTCTATAACTATAATCACCATTTCCAAACGCGAGCGATCGCCTGATTCCGAGGGCAGACAGTTGTCCTCGGACAAAAAACTTCGTACCGTCATGTCTAATACAAGTGGTCTTCGAAGAAATTCTTTTTTTCCTCTCCAATGTCATCCGGACACTGACAATAGTGATGAAATGGATGAGATCGATTCACCCATTGTTGAAAAAAAAGTGTATGTGCCGCCAATTAAATTGTTGCAAAAATCCCCCGAATATGTGCATACAATAATGAAAGATCTTAAAATATCTAATTACTCAATTAAGAAATTATCTATTGGCATAAAAATCATTTGTGAATCCCTTGAATCATTTAATGCTGTTCTAAACAAACTACATACAGACAATTTACAATATTTTTCACATGATTTAAAAAGTGCAAAAGCTTTTAAGGTCGTTCTCTATGGTTTAGGGGGCATAGAGGCTGTTGAGCTTAAAAATGAACTAATTAGACGTGAGCTTAAGTGCATTGAAGTCAAAAAAATCATTAAAAACTATGAACACTATAGTGACACATTCTATATAATCTCGTTTGAAAATGGATCAGTTAAATTAAATGATCTAAAAAAAAACCATCGTTCGATACTTCACACCCAAGTCAACTGGAACTATCAAAGAAAACTTAAAGGCAAGTTGACCCAATGTCACAATTGCCAAATGTTTGGCCACGGCGAAAAAAATTGCCATATTAAAACTTATTGTGCAATCTGTGCCGGGTCACACAAAACAACCGAATGCAACAACATATCTTCACATAAATGTGCCAACTGCAATGGCAATCATAAGGCCACCGATCCTATCTGCTCATGCTCAAGTAGAGCATCATATTTGGAAATAAAAGAAAAAAATCATCTCGCAGTAAACCAAATAATATGCAAAGAGCTTCGTTCACTGCCCATACGCAGGTTCCTGCACAAAAACCGGTTTTCTACCATGGGTCAATGACCGATTTCCCATCGCTTCCTACGCCACACAGCCAACGAAGAAAGGTTAATGTGCAGAACAGAGATTTTGCTAGTTCAAGCGCACAACAACAAACAACGAACAGTGCATGGGAAAATAGCGCATGCGCTTCCACTGCTTATGCGTCTTCAGCTATTCAAAACAACAACAACTCAACAAACGTCAACACGTCCAACAACACTTCATCTTTATTTTCAATTGAAGAGCTTAATGCTATATGTATGGAGATGATAACAAATCTATCTGCATGTAAGAATAAAATTGATCAGTTCAACGTAATCGCTCATTTAGCTACTAAATTTCTTTTTTCTCATAATGATAAGTAACATATTAAATAACTATTTAAATATTATTACTTGGAATGCCAAGGGTATACGGAACAAATATTTTGAATTTTTGAATTTTTTAAACAGCAACAATGTTGACGTTGCTTTAATAACTGAAACTTGGCTAACAAGTGAAGTTAGACTTCCCTCTTCTGACTTTAAGTGCTATCGTGTAGATAGAACTGAGCAAAAGGGTGGTGGAGTTGCTATTTTAATTAGGAAATCAATTCAACATTCGCTTTTACCTATTATTAGTACTAGATCTGTGGAAAATGTAGGTATATCAATTAAACTTCTGAATAGTAATGAAATAAAGGTTTATTGTGTTTACTTTCCGGGTGGATCCTCATCGGATTCAAAACGGAAAGTGCTCAAACGTGATTTCAGAAAATTATTTGCTATAAACGGAGAATTTTTACTTGGCGGTGATTTTAATTGTCGTCATAGTGATTGGGGTTGTACTAGAGCAAATGCCTGGGGTAATTTACTGTCAGATCTGTCTTTGGTCCTACCAATAAATATTTTGTTCCCTCCTAGTTTTACATATTTCCCAGCTGGTTCTCGTGGTTCACCGTCTGTTCTTGATTTGTTTATTACCAATGTCCCTAGTCAAATATCACAACCAATTTCTGTTAGCGCCTTGAGTTCGGATCATAACCCTGTTTTTTGTCGTCTACCTTGGTTGGGAGAAAAGAAAGTGCAATATATACAAAAATTGAATAAAGCGGATTGGAAATGTTTTCAAACAAGTTTAAATATGAATCTGCGAAACAAACCCACTGACCTTGAAAACATTTCTTGCAATAATGATGTAGATTGTATTGTTCAAGACTTTACTCAAACAATTTTGTCTTCATTTGATAAATGCGTTCCAAAAGTACTAAAAAAAGATGATTATAAAACCAGAAAACTTCCTGCTAATATTTTAGAACTCATTAAAATGAGAAATATTCACAGAAGAAGTTGGCAGAAATATCGCCAACCCTTCTATCAAAATATGGTAACTCATTTCAGCCAGCTAATTTCAAAAGAAATTTCCAGACTTCGTAATGAAGAATGGAACAAAAACTTAAAAGCTCTTGATAAAAATGCAAAACCATTTTGGAACATAATAAAAATTGTAAAAAATAAAAACAGGAAGATTCCATTTCTAAAAGATTCTGGAAAAACGATTTGCACGGATGTTGATAAAGCCAATTTGTTTGCTAGGCACTTTTCTGCAAACCACTTGGTTTCCCAACATCTAGGAGATAGAGAAACGAACATTTTAGTAGAAAAAGAAATAGAAAAGTTTGATGTTTGCCGTGAATTGACTCCTTCATGTGCATTTGTTGCCGATCAAGGCATCAAAAGTATTATCAAAAATCTAAGGGTTAAAAAAATTGGAGGGTTAGACCAAATTAAAAATCTTTATCTAAAAAATCTTTCAGTTTATGGTATAAAATATCTTACTTTTATTATAAATGCCTGCTTGAAAATGCAATACTTTCCAACCCCATGGAAAATGGCAAAAATTATACCCATTGCCAAGGCTGGGAAAGCTTTTGATATCGCTAGTGGTTATAGGCCGATAAGTTTGCTAAGTAGTATAAGCAAAGTCTATGAAAAAGTCTTAAAAGAACAAATCTTAAATATCATAGAAAGCAAAAAAGTATTCCCTGACCAACAATTTGGTTTTAGAAGGTCTCATAGCACTTCCCATCAGGTAAGACGAATCTGTTCGTATATTAAAGGAAACCGCGCTCAAGGAAAATCAACTGGGATGGTTTTATTAGACATAGAAAAAGCCTTTGATTCCGTGTGGCATAAAGGAATTATTTTCAAAATGTTAAAATTTAAAATCCCACTGTACTTATGTAAAATAGTCCAAAGTTTTCTGTCCGATCGATGTTTTAGGGTTTATGTGGACTGTGGAGTATCATCGCTGGTGAATTTCAACTTTGGTGTGCCCCAAGGCTCCGTTCTTGGTCCACCCTTGTTTAATTTATATACGTCGGATTTCCCAATTATCCCCAATTGTGAATCAGCAATTTTTGCAGATGACACAGCGGTATTTTCATCAGACCAGCTCGCTCTCAATATTGAGAGGAGTTTAAAACAGGCTGTAGAAATATTGCAAACATATTATAATAAATGGAAAATTAAATTGAACGCTGAAAAGTTTCAAGCTATCTTTTTCTCACGAAAAAGAAAGCCTTGTTATTTACCTAGCAGTTATCTTCAAATTAATGGAAAAGATATAATGTGGGAAAATTCCGTAAAATATTTAGGGATACACCTTGATACAAAACTAACATTCAGCCAACATGTAAACAACACCTTGAAGAAAATAGGCTTAGCTATAAAAATGCTTTACCCCTTCATTAATCGAAATTCCGCTCTTACAAACGAAAACAAGATAGTAATATTTAAGGTAATATTTCAAGCGATTTTGCTCTATGGTAGTCCTGTATGGGGAGATGCAGCTCTATGTCACATAAAAAAACTCCAGGTTTCACAAAATAAATTGTTAAAATTGATGCTTAATCTACCCTGGCGTCATTCCACTATAGATCTTCATGAAAAAGCGAATGTTGAATTGATTTCTGAAAGAATACGAAAGCTCGAAGTCAACTTCCTGTATAGCTGTGATTCATCTGAAAATCCACTCATTATACAACTTTGTAACCAAAATCTGTGATAAATATTTGTTCTTTTCGATTAATCTTCGTTTTTTTTTTTTTTAATTATTTAAAATTCTATTGTTATTTATTTATTTATTTTCTTTTTTGTTATTTATTTATTTATTTATTTATTTATTATTTATTTATTTAATTTATTTATTTATTAGTTTTGTTTTTTTTTTTTTTTTATTATTTGTTATTTATTTCTTATTTTTTTTTTCTTAATGTTTATAAATTTATTTGCTTGAATGTTCAAATATTTATTTATTTGCAATTTATTTGTTATTTATTTATTATTATTTTGTTTTAATTGTTAATCAATTTATTTAGTTATAGTTTTATTTGTTTCTTTTTATTATTTATTAATATTTTGTTCTTACTGTTCGTTAATTTATTTGTTTTGATGTTCACTAATTTATTATTTGTTATTTATTTTTATTAATTGTTCATTAATTTACTTGTTTAACTATATTCACTTAATTATTGTTTCTATTTATTTTTGTATTTATTTATTTATTTATTTATTTATTTATTTATTTATTTATTTATTAATTAATTAATTTATCTATTTATTTATCATAATTTATTTATTTATAAATATTGACTTCGATTACTATCGAGTTGTTTGTATATTTTCTTTGCCATGCATTTGTTAACTAATTATTATTTACTTATTGCAATCTAGTCATTTTTTTTTTTCATATACATAATTTAAATTGAAGGTTTTCTACGCATTTTCCTTCAGATAAATCATTGCCCAAATGAAATTCCTACTTTAATTACGATAATGTTTCAGTTGTAAGATAAGCTAAATCAAATCTCTGAATTGTAAAATGAGCGGTTACATAGCCTTTAAACTGTTTTGCGAAATAAAATATATCTATCTATCTATCTAAATAAATGAAATAAAATAACAATAAATTCACTAACACAATGATATTAACTGTTATTTTTAACGGGGTAAATATTAAAAAAAAAAATAATAATTTGTTTTGTATAACTAGTCCTTATGGTGCTTAATATACATATGTGCCAAGTTTAAAGATTTTCCATCCACTTTCACACTTTTTCCATAATTTTGAGAAATTTCTATGTATCTTGTATGACAAATTTCAAGTGCTTGCCGGCACGTGTTAACGTTAACCGATCTAAACAAAATTGCACACTTTTTCGCTCTTAGGTGGTGGGGGAAATTCAATTTTTTTTTAAAATAAGTGCCACCCTAATACAAACATACATCAACAAATGTGGATAAAATATTATGTTTTTGAAGAAAACAGTACAATCTGATAGACTTTTTTTTAACTTTCGATACATTGCGGAAGCACAATTTTTCATCCCTGTTCTGCTGCTAGTTTGCCTAAAATTTAAAAATAAAAAAAAACTATTTTTTTATTTTATAAACATCAAAATACTCGTTCTCTTATCTGATCTCTTAAGGGGCCCCATTTAGCAAAGCCGCCCCGGGCCTCTAACAAGCTTAGTCCGCCACTGGGTATAACACATGTTTGTGTCTACAACCATAACCAATAAAATTGGCATTTAATCTACTAAAGTAGTTTCTTAACCTTTTATCAGATGAAATTAAGTTACTAAATTAAGTAAACAATACGACAACGAATGAATAACTCATATTGTTTTTTAAATTTTGATTGCATTTAAAATTAACCGTTCTTAAATGAAGGCAGTAACATTTAACACTAGTTGCTGGATTTTTTTTTTAAATAGTTTTTTAATTAATTTTTTAATACAAAAATTATTAAATATTTATTTTCATCAATTCCCCTTTTTTAATTGTCGTCGGCACTCGGCGCCCTAAAGTACAACTGTTAAAATTATCGTTTTGTATAGCGTGCACTTTTTCTTTCGAGAAAAGAGTTTTGAACCCATTTGTTTGGCCAAAACGAAGTAACAGCGGTTCGCTAGGGTAATTCTTCGTCGGATTTCAACTAATTGTCGGAGAGCTACCAGCCACTTTGGATTACCTAAGACACAAGGCTAACAACTTTGTGTATGCTTGATTTGGGACTAGTTAAGTATGAAAACCACTGTCTGGCAGGGTTTCCGCGGTCGAAAGGTTGCCATAAGATTTTTTTCAAAATGCAAAAAAAGGGTCAAAATAATTTAGTTTATACATTTTTATGAATGAAAAAAAATTATGCCAGACGGGTTTGGCGGTAGAAAGTGCTTGCCAAGCGAGCCTAAAGCTCTTAAAGATTAAAAAAAGATATTGGATAACTTGAGAAATTTGTTAGGTAGAAGGCTAAAACTTAATGTATGCTTTATTCGTGAACAGACTAGTCAACAAATAAAGATCAAAGAATATTTCCGCAATTCTAGGGTTGCCACCTATTTTTTCAAAATGTAAAATAACTTTCAATCCAGACGAGTTTTAAAAGTTGGTATTAAAAAATGTCATTAATTGGTCAGAGAATAATGTTTTAAATATAACACGTTAACTGCGTATAATCTTAATACATATTCAATCAAGCCAGCAAATCATGATATGGTTCTTTTACTGTAGACCCAGGGTTGCCACATATTTGTTCAAAATTATATAAAATTGACAAAACTGAAACACCAACCTACCTATAGTTTTCGCACATATGTAAGCTTATGCGATCTATCTTGTATATAAATAAAAACATACTTGACGAGTTGGATGGTGAAAAGCTACTGCCAACAGTTAACAAATAACTTAATTAAAATCTAAATTATAAACATTCCCATCAAAATAATACCCGACAGCACACTCATCACTTCATCACATCACCATAGCCAATTGATAAACATTGGTATCAAATATCACAGCACATAGTCAGCACATCACCATACGTGGGAGTAATCCGCCACCAACGATGCAGCCACCAACGATACAGTTGATAATGTCAATGGTTGAATTAAAGTAATTTTGTAATTTAGTTTTAAGTCGAATATCAAATAAAGAGGTTCATCCTCAAGAAAATATATTTTTTTATTAATTAAATAAGAATAAATCTAACTTATATGTTAGCTGACATCTTCTTGTGTTTTAGCCTTGTACCTAAGAAATTTCTCAAGTTATCCAATATCTTTTAGTAATCTTTAAGTGCTTTAGGCTCGTCTGGCAAGCTTTTTCGACTGCCAAACCCGTCTGGTATAAGTTTTTTCATGCATAAGAATGTATAAACTAAATTATAAATAAGCTTCAGCCTTCAGCGAGTAGGTTAATTTTGACCCTTTTTTTGCATCTTGAAAAAATTTATGAAAACCGTGGTTTTCATACTTAACTAGTCCCAAATCAAGCATACACGAAGTTGTAGCCTTGTGTCCAGTAGGTTAGTCAAAGTGGCTGGTAGCTCTTAGACTATTAGGTGTCGTTCGTGGAATTGATGTTTGTTCCGAGGTAAGTGAACTCCTTGAATACCTCGAAATTACTGCTACCAACAGTGACGTTTTGTCCTAGACGATGGACAGATGAGACTTTGTTTGTTGATAGCATATACTTTGTTTTGTCCTCATTCACTTCAAGATCAACGCGTTTCGCCTGTTCATCAATAGTTGTGAATGCTTCAAGTACAGCTCTCTTGGAGCAGCCGATGATGTCGATGTCGTCCGCATAGCCAAGCAGTTGAGAAGACCTGTTGCAGATAGTGCCTTCCATGTTAACACCACTCCTGCGAACTATCTGCTCCAGGACTAGGTTGAATGAATCACATGATAGCGCATCTCCTTGTCTGAACTTGTCTGGAATAACTCGGATGAGCTGTTACCCATTTGCACGTTGCACCGCGTATTTTGTAACGTCATGCGGCATAGCTAGATCAGTTTTTCGGAATCCCGAGTTCGGACATCGCCAATAGAAGCTCTTGGCGACTTATGCTATCATATGCGGCTTTGAAGTCGATGAATAGGTGGTGGTCTTGACTTGAAATTCGTTGGTCTTTTCCAGGATTTGCATCAAGTGAAGATTTTGTCTATCGTTGATCTGACTGGCCTGAGGCCACACTGGTACGTGCCGATCATATGGTGTGGCAGAAAGTTTTTAGACGCTCACATAGTACGTTGGATAGGATCTTGTAGGCAACATTAAGCAGGGATATGCCTCTGTAGTTCTTAACTACACAGGAAGGAAAACTATCCAAAAGAGACATATAAACAAAATTGCTAATAGGTACATTTTAAGTTATATGTACATTAGGTTTGTTCGTTGCTCCCTGAAGTCACCTAGGTCAACTCTAGGTAAAATTCAACGAACGAAAAAAATGTGGATCGAATTAATCTCAGTGAAAAATTTCTTACACACGTCAAGTACTCTGTTTCTCGAGGCCCCTATATCTCGGGGGCCCCGTATCATATACGACTGATACCGCGGTAGTCACATGCATGCATTTATTCACGAAGTGTATACTGGTAGTTGTAAATGGTCCTATCACACGTGTGCGTGTATGTGCTAAAAAGTTATCCGTTCATTATACGGGGAATTTGGTGAGTTAAAGTATCCGTGCGTTAACACACGTCACAGACTATTACGCATTTGTTAATAAGGGTGTTTTTTTTAAACGTGTGGTTTTCAAGAAGAAATAAAACGCATATAGTTTAATGTTATGGCCAAGAATTTAACTTTATTATAAATATACGGGTTTTTTAAGGGCCAGTTTTTCAGGCTTTACTCTGAATTAAATCAGAGTTAGCTAATCCTGAAAATAAATTAACCCTGAGTTAACTCAGGAACAGTTTTTCAGTTGAGGATTAACTTTATCTCTCAGCTGTCAAAATTCTGAGGCCAACGATCTGCGAGGCTATGGATATCACCCTTCTACGCCTTTTACGCATAGGAATAGAGATGGTGCTACAACGAAATGTACTGGCAATAACTTTCAATATCGAAATCGAGATGGCGCCACAACTAAAAAGACCCTCAATTTGGTGCCTGAATTAACTCACCAAATTAGACGAGTTAACTCGGAGTTAACTTTCGATTTCAATTGACTGAAAAACACGTTTTTGGAGTTGACTCCGGTTTAACCCTGAGACTAGGATGATCTCCCACTGAAAAACGGGCCCTAAGTGGCCCAATTTTCGACCACTTTTTGCATAAATTCGGGCCTTATGTTAGCAATAACGCGTTGTTGATTTTTTTTTGTTGGCTGTATGGCATGTAGTGCCGTCTTACAACATCCTCCAATTCAGGCACCAAAAATGGTAATAAATTTGCACGATTAGCAAACGTTGTTCAGGAGTAAGTCTATAAATAAATAAATAAATTGGGTGGCGCAACAGCTCATGGAGAACCAGGGCCTAGTGACTTACAACTCACAACCATTCCTGTGTGCGTGTTTGTTGGCAGGAATGAAGGGGACCTACAGTTTTTTGCCGAGTCCGAACGGCTAAATGAGAAGCACTTTTTCATGACAAGTATACTCTTGGAGGATTTGTCAGTTCCTCGCAAGAGGCAGTACCTCGAATAAAACATTTCTGTTTTTAGGTGGCACGGCGGGGAATCGAACCCACACCTTCGGCATGACAGTCCTACGCACTAACCATCAAGCCACGAGGTACGAGTAAGTCTATTCATTATGAAATGGCAAACCAAACTGAACATAAATCAAGTGACAGTTGTCAAAAAGACCAACTCCGAAAAAAGTATTGCCAGATAGAAAACCTTACGTCTAAAAAAAACACCCTTTAGCTAGCAAATGCATAAACGCTAGCACGTTGTTATGTTATCCGCCTTTTATTAATATGGGGGCTAGTATTTGTTTGACAATGTCGGTCTGAGTAAAGTTCTGATTTGGTATTCGACAAATTAAATTAATTATCCGCGAATTAACTGGCTGAACAGAATGGAGACGGAGCTGCAACTGGAATAGCTGTCAAAATTTTGAATACACACAAATTCAATGATGCGAACAGAACACGACGCAGCTGTAGACGGAGCTGCAGACGCAGCTGGACAAGTTGGCCAACTTTTAACTTTTGCTTGCAGCTTTTTTGACGTTTCAAAATTGTGAGCAAAACGAAGTATTTACATATGGGTTAAAGTGATTTTTAAACTCTTTTCAATCACTCATAAAGACGTAAAGCAATTTAAGCTTCTTTTTCATCATTATTCAGTTTTATTTTTGTTTTTATTTTTATTTTCGATACTAAAATGTCAGAAAGCTGTACAGCTACATTGTGGGCGCGTAAAAAAATCACGTACGACACTTTTTGACAGCTATTCCAGTTGCAGCTGCAGCTCCAGTTGCAGCACTCTATTCTGTTCAGCCAGTAAATCGTCTCATTAACGAACTTTGCGTTTCACTATGATCGAACTAATACATTTATGCGAAAAATAGCTATTCGTCAATTATTCCAGTTTTCCAGGTAAAATATTTTTGACTGTTGAATAGGTACATTCAGAAAATAAACAAAAATAATCAGCGAATCCAGACCTATAAGAACGAATACCTCCGTCTGCCGATGTCTTTACCCAGAAAAAGTGAATTATAAGTTAAAGTTTTCTGAAAATTGGTTAAGTAAAAGTAATCATCAAACATTGACGCCCTCGACTCAGTGATTATAAATATGGTTACGGCGGATGCCTTAGTCGTCTCAAAACCACATAATTCCCCGAAAATGCGTTTTTTGTTGTTTTTTTTTTGCGTTCTAACCTTTGTGGAATCTTAAACTACAAGTCTTGACTCCTAGAATGCGTATAGACATTCATATGAAAAGCGTAATGGCCCTTAAACACCGTGATTTGTATAGCTTTTTTCTGATAGTCAAGAATTGGGGTATAGTAAAAGTGTAAAATTGCATAATTTTATTCAGTATTTTAAATACTGAAGTGCACGAATACTTTGCACTTTATTGCAAAAATACTATACTCTATCCAACAAAAATTGTCAGAACAGGGAAGATAGGACGTTTGCCTCTCAGTCTGGTTGCATTGGCTTGCATACATCTGTCTCAAGTTAAAGCTCTCACAGGGTTTCCATACTTTGAATTATAAATTGCCACAAACCGAAGAACAATGTGGATATGGTTACCATGGACAGATACTATTTTAAACATATTACCATTTATCTTTTTTAAACACACCACACCTTTTCAAATAAATTAAATCACGTAACGCTTTGATAAACTTAGCGCAAATAACTTTTTTCTACCTAAAGCCTAGTACGCTGCTGATGCGAAACGAAATTTTTAGTTGGTCTCCAACAAGACAACGAAATGCTTACGAAAACGAAGCGGAAAAATATTCATTGACAGTTGAACAAATTCAAAAAATTAAAACAAATGCAAATGCAAAAAAATCACAAGCTGCCATGCGGTAATGAAAGAAACAACAAAAATAAACACGAAAAAACACAAATGTCATTTTTTCGCACACAATAAATGGTCTGGGTAATTAATTGAGTGCGAAAAAAGAGTGTAGACATCTCCAAATAATCTGCTACAATTATCAATTTCGCTCATCGAACAGCGTACTGCAGAACGAAAAGTAGAACTAAATTTTTAGTTTATGATTTCGTTGTGTCATTTTTGTATGGGATTTTTCGTTTCGCATCAGCAGCGTACTAGGCTTAAAGACTAAAATCGTACAAATTTTAACTGCATTTTATTGGTTTATTCAGAAATACGAACAAATAATAAGGGGACAATCAAAACGACAACACTTTCGGCTCTACTGCTCTCAAAAGCTTCAAAATCGAAAGTTCTTTCATAAAAACCACTGAAAAAGCTCTGTTTTATTGTTGCGACTTGGCAACTCTGTTAGAATGTGATTTTTTTGTCTTATTTCACACAGCGAAGGTAAAAGCGAAAGCAAGTATACGAGCAGAATACTTTTGGCATTGAAAGACGACGGTCATGTTGAAGCGTGCAAAATGCTTCAAAGAATTACAACAACAATTCCTGTATGTTAATCAGTGGTTTAGTATCTTTTTCAGTGGTAGATTTGTTATTTTAGTGATGTGATGGTAAACACAGGCACCTTTGTTTTGAGAAAAGCTCGCTTATAAGCCCTGTACTGACAATTTTTGCAAACCATTGTGTTTACCTGTTTGAATGGTCGCACTGACTCCTGGGATATTTTAGTTGCCAGCTAATCGATAGTTCATCTGGCCTTTAAAATACTCGGAACTTTAATATTATAGTCCAGTAACTATATACATCAGACCTTGCGTCAGATCCGGTAGTTCTTATTTTTAGCAGAGTTGTTTAAGATGTTGGCCAAGTAAACAATCCAAGCTTTCGACCTCCACCTCGAGCGCCAACGGATAATGGTAAAAAATGCAGAGAACTGCATAATTTTCTAAATTTTTGAACAGCTCAGCAAAAAATCAGAACTGCGGGGTCAGTGGTTACTATGTTATTATATTTTTTCCAAAAATTGTTAACAAGTACTACTTTCCTCAAATACGTGAACGCTACGACCATAGATGATCAATTTTTGCAATTTTTTTAGTTTTGTAATATTCTAGAATGACTCTTGTAACAGATAGGTGGTAAAATTTATTAGTAGTTATTGCATTTTTTTTTATTATAATTTTTTTAAATATTTTTTTCAGTACAAAAATGTATTTTCAAAAAAGTTTGACCACCTCTAATAAATTAAAATTGTATGAGAACATGAATGGCCAATTGCTTAAAAAAGTTTTCTATTTCATGCACTTTCCAAAATGGTATAACACATGCTTGTGTATTAACAAAATAACCAAGAAAATTTGTCAATCATCTAATAAAGCAGCTTTTAACATTTTCGCAAAATGTCTTTTAAAATGTTAAAATTACCTCCCAATTTGGGTTGGACAAAGATTTTCTCTTTTGATGTGTAAGGGGGTTCAGTGCAAGTATAAAACTCGATTTTAGGAGTTGAAGCCCCACCATTTGGCCACCATGTTGAAAAACGAGTTCTGAAAAGTTTTCCGTGGCAGCTTGAATTTAATTAGTCTTAGAAAAAAAACCTTGATACAAATTTGTAGCAAATTCAATTCTCTTCAATTTATGTTAAGGCACTTTTTACCCTAAAGTTATGAATAAAAAAGTTATAATCAAAAACGTATGAATTGTTTCAATGTTTAAATTTTAATTATAACTTTTTTATTTATAACTTTAGGGTAAAAATTATGTTAACATAAATTGAAGAGAGTTGCATTTGCTACAAATTTGTACCAAAGTGTTTTTTCTAAGACTAATAAAATTTAAGTTGCCACGGAAAACTTTTTAGAACTCGTTTTTCAATATGGTGGCCAAATGGTGGGGCTTTCAGCACCTAAAATCGAGTTTTATACTTCCAATGAACCCTCTTACACATCAAAAAAGAAAATCTTTGTCCAACCCAAATTTGGAGGTTATTTTAACATTTTGATAGATATTTTGCGAAAATGTTAAAAGCTGCTTTATAAGATGATTGACAATTTTCATGGTTATTTTGTTTATACACAAGCATGTACTATACCATTTTGGAAAGTGCATGAAATAGAAAACTTTTTTAAGCAATTGGCCATTCATGCTCTCATACAATTTTAATTTATTAGAGGTGGTCAAACTTTTCTGAAAATAAATTTTTGTACTGAAAAAATATTTAAAAAAAATATAATAAAAAAATACAATAACTACTATTAAATTATACCATCCATCTATTACAACAGTTATTATAGAATATTACAAAAATAAAAAAATAGTAAAAATTGTTCATCCATGGTCGTAGCGTTCACGTATTTGAGGAAAGTAGTACTTGTTAACAACTTTTGGAAAAAACATCATAACATAGTAACCACTGGGAAAATATTTTTTTTATATTTTTTTTCTGGAAAGGTCATAAGGCCTGCTACAACCAGTTGCAAGGTAACGCATTATTTACAGGACACCCTGTATACTAATAAGAACCCTTGAAAGTAATATTGTTCCTTTTATGCACCCCTCATTTTCCGGACAGACAGACAGAGACACAAAAATATAAAGTTATTGTTCTGCACGAGTTTTCAGTAAATACGTTCAAGTTTCCAATACTGATTTGCAAATATTTTCTCGAAAACCAAACCAAAAAAATGTTAACCCTACTCACTGCTGAGGTTATTATCAGTTTTGTACTCTATGTCTAGCAAAATCAATCATTTTTGTATACATATCTACCTCTCTTGACCTCTGATATTTTTTTTCAATCGGTTACCATGCCTCGTGTCACTAATCTTTGAAGCATCTTAATATTCGTTTATAATATATTTTTTAATATATTCTATGAACGTACATATCTCTGTAGGTATATGAATCAAATATTTTGAAAGAAAATTGTGTCTTCTTAAACAGATAGAAAGGATCAAAGACACAAGAATTTCTTCTTCAGTAAAATTTTTTATTGGTTTTCCAAGAAAATGTTAACAAAAAGTATATAATAGAAATAGAAAAAGGACAATACTTGCTATTTTAGTATTCTAGTTCAAATGAATGTACCTAATTACATAAAACAGGAGAGAAAAAATAAAATAAAACATTCTTTTATTTATCGTTTACTTTAGTTTAGGTAGGTACTATAAAAACAATTCATGCGTTCATTTAAACACAACGGGCAATAATGTATAAATAAATAAAATATCAAAAACTGTTCACTGTGTGATCGAAGTTATTTAATAAATAATAATAATCCTAATTGGCTCTATGTCGACCGTTAAGCAAAATGGTCACAAATATAGGAACAATTAAAGTTATTGAATTTTGAATACCAATTTCTGCGGGTGGAAATGGTGCAGTAGATGTAGTGCTTGACTGCTAACTTTGCTAACTTAGAGGTGTGGGTTCGAGCCCCACTCTAGGCAGCATTCTTTTCTATACTCTCCCAGCTTGACTGGACGCCACCCGCATGATTTAATTAGATAATAAACACCTTCATCTCAATCCACTGTGCAAAATCTTTCCTATCTTCCTACTCTTTCTAACTAGTGCCGTGCAATTCAGGTGGCATTTAAAAGACCTTAGGTCTTACAGGTAATTAGTTAAAATTATTATTAAAAAAAATTAATACAACGCCGATTAGTCCAGTAACTATATACATTAGACCTTGCGTCAGGTAGGTCCGGTAGTTCAGATTTTTTGCTGAGTTGTTTATGATGATGGGCTAGTAATAAATCCGATTTTTCGACCTCGAGCGCTGAACGCAACATTGATAAAAATCCAAAAAACCGAGAATTTTTCGCGGTTTTTTCACTTATTGGCCATTTTAACCATTAAGCCTTAATTTCTGAATAAAACATTGCTCTACGATTTCAGCCTTACTAAATTTGCTTCAATTTAAGTCCAAAGCCGGTTCTGTAGACATAATAGGTCTGATCCTTTACTTTGGGTTTCTGTGATTTTTAGTCCAAACTTGTGTCAAAATATTTTTTTTATATGAAGTTTGACACAACTTTGGACTGAAATGCGCAGAAATGCGCAGAAATGCACAGAAAATCACAGAAACTCAAAGTAAAGGAACAGACCTAATAGTTTCCAATGAACGGCTTTTCAAAATATAGCAATAAAAAATTTAAAACAACAAGTAGTATATAAAACAGTATAATAACAAAAACATGGTCTTTGACATATGCTGCATCAAAGCAATAGAGCGAGTAGATTGGACCAAAAGAAGAAAACAATAGTACTGGATGGGGGTATATATCCCCCCGTTTAGGCGGGAGGGGCAATTTTAAGAAAAGTTAACTTCAAATAGAAAAATAACTTTAAAAAAACAATGGTAATATCTGGACGAAAATCCTTTTGCTCATCTTAAGGCCAGAAATCCATTCTTTAATTTTCTTTTTAAATAAAGTTTTTTTAAGTGATAATTTTTGAAAAATTTACTTTCAAACCCAAAATTTTGAGAAAAAGACGATTTTTTTTGTTAATTTTTTTTTTTATTTTATTGTATAAAGTACTATTTTTGTTTTTGATTTTCAATACCCTTATTAATTCTAAGTTAAAAACTGAAAACCAAATGCTAAAATGACTTCTAGTTTTTGTGAAATCTGAAATTAACATGATCAACTTCACTGTGTTCAGTCTAGTATCCTTTTTCTTCGGGGTGGGAGGGCTCTGCCTCAGATCCGGTAGTTCTGATTTTTAGATGAGTTGTTTATGATGTTGGCCTTACCAATAATTCAAGTTTTCGCCTCGAGCGCCGAACGAAACTTTGTGAGATATGCAAAAAACCGAGAAACTTTCACGGTTTTTTTCAGTTATTGGCTATTTTAACCTTTAAGGCCTGGTTTTCGATTATAACTTTGCTCTACCATTTCAAAATAATTAAATGGGATTCAATTTGAGCTAAAAATCGTCTCTGCAAACACAATACTTTCAAAAATACAGCCTTTCAATGTTTCAATGAAAAATTCGCGTTTTTTTGGATTTTTACCAATGTTGCGTTCAGCGCTCGAGGTCGAAAAATCGGATTTATTACTAGGCCAACATCATAATCAACTCAGCAAAAAATCAGAACTACCGGACCTGACGCAAGGTCTCAGTCCTATGAAACTACAAGGTTTATTTCTAAAATATATTTTTTAATTGCTCGAACAATTTTCTTCTTATTTTGCATCACTTGTACCTACTTTTTGAAAATACTAATAATAATAATAATTTTAACTATATGCCTGTAAGACCTAAGGTCTTTTAAATGCAACCTGAATTGCACGGCACTAGTTCAGAAAACTTTCAGTTTTCTTGTTATAAAACTATGTATACACTTATTTTGAAAAAAGACTTAGTGGTGAGACAAAATTTCGCCCAAGAAAAATTATCCGTTGTGTGAACGAAATTTTCAATCATCGTCAGCTTACAATTTGCCAAAGAAAATCGCAATCAGACAATTCTATGCAAAAGAAAACACAAATGCCAAACTAAAATTGTTTCCCCAAAAGAATTTCAGTGACAGACAATGAAAACATTAATTTTGTTAGTACCTACTTTTTTTAAACTAATTCGTTCACAATTTTAATAAGGTATTGTTATAAAAACTCTATTCCAATCATCTTCAATGTCTACCCACCTTAAAGCCTTGAACCACAAGAGCAATTTCGTGCGATCCAGTCATAAGTCAAAATTTTTGCCAGATCAAATCAAGTTGAATTTTTAATCCAGCCCTACCTGTTTGCATCTGCCCTACCTGAAATTTGACTCTAGCTACGGCCCTGAGTAGGTACCTACTTTAATACCTACAAAAAACTATAACCCTCTTGTAAGAAAAAAATTTTACATATTTCACTCCTTGAGTAACGATGGGGACATTGAAAATGACTTGCTTATGCTTGATAAATCCTTAATCTTTATTATTTATAATTATAATCTTTCTTATATTTTGAATTTTATCTTTACCAATTTATACATATATAAGAATTAAGATAATTCATCTGTTTTATGAAGACCAATCTAAGCATTATATTGAACTAACAAAATTAAAAATTTGTTAAACAAACTTTATAAGCACTTGCACACGCACTTCCATCCTTACTTGCACTTAGTTACACCAAATTGATTTTTTTTCTTCAGCTTCAGAAATTATTAAGAAAGGATAGTTTTTAAGCCGTTAGTCCAACAACAATTTATTTATCGGAACTCTTTATTGCTTAATACATAGGTGCCTACTTTTCATTTTCCCTCCGTTTTATCTTCAACCAAATTTTGATTTTTCCCTAAGTGCAAAATGATGTTAGCATATGTATCACTATTTTTTTTTTGCTATTTCGTCCTGTATTCGTGTTTCCTTTTCCAAAATCACGTTTTTGTAACACTAACTAAAATTAGATTTTCTAAAAAACATATATTCTATGTAGGTAGGTAGTTGTTACCTCTCCACAAAATTTTACTTCTCTTATTCCCACCGGTTTTTTTATTTTGCTTCATTTTCAAAAATACAGAAGAGATGTTTTCTTTTTGTCATTTTACTGACCCACTTATATTTTTCCTGCTTGTCTTCTAATCTAATATTTTTCATATACTTCGTGCGGGACCTCACTTTTTTCTTTTTGATTTAGCAGTTAGACCAAACAAAAATTCAATGTTGTATATATTTTTCTTAACTCGTATAACTTTGGTGGTAGGCAACGCTAACTAATAATTGATTTTCCCTCAAATATAAGCCTAAAAATGAATTTTCAATGCTGATGTTTGTTACGTGTCCGAAAAATTCTATTTTTGTTATTCCCTTTGTAGTTTTTTTTTAATTTTGGGGCCTATTAAGAGTGTTTTCGAAATAATTCGAAAAAAATCAAGAAGACCAAAGTCGATCAAAGATTTTTGATGAACTTGAAATTTCTATCAAATACGAAAATATTTACTAGTAAAAATTAGCAATACATAACTATAATTAGACATAATCTAACCAGTCTGTTTTGAAGAGACTTTCGCAATAAGGTCCTTTATCAAAGGGCACGGTAGTGCCCAGCCAAGTTCGCGGCACTACACCCTTTTTACAGGAACAAACTCAGGCGATTTTCAACCCCCCTCTAACTTCAGTACCATTAAAGTCAGAAACTTCAAATTCGCAGTATTTGCTGAGCTGATCAAACACAGAGGGCTCACCAAATTTCAACTCTTTAGCATTAGTAATTTCCGAGATATAGGACTTCAAAAATCGCAAAAACCGTAACTGACTGACTGACTCACTGACTCACTGACAGATCATCAAAATTATGGAGCACTTCCCGACATCGTAGAAACTTGAAATTTCGCATAACGATAACCTTGTTGTGCATACAACGGAAAAAATCGAAAATCTGCAATTTTCTATTCAGGGGGCGTGGCATCCACCCACTTTCTTAATAATTCTTATAAATTATATGGAGCCTTTCCGATTGTTGTAGAACGATGAAAATTGGTAGGTCAGTAGGGCTTGAAGTACTTAGAAAGAAAAAAATTGAAAAATTGAAATTTTCCATTCAGGGGGCGTGGCATCCACCCACATTCTTAAAAACTCTTGTAAATTATATGGAGCACTTCTGATTGTTGTAGAACGATGAAAATTTGGTAGGTCGGTAGGGCTTAAAGAACTTAGAAAGAAAAAATTGAAAAATTGTAATTTTCCATTCAGGGGGCGTGGCATCCACCAACTTTCTTAAAAATTCTTGTAAATTATATGGAGCACTTCTGATTGTTGTAGAACGATGAACATTGGTAGGTCGGTAGGGCTTAAAGTACTTAGAAAGAAAAAAATTTAAAAATTGGAATTTTCCATTCAGGGGGCGTGGCATCCACCCACATTCTTAAAAATTCTTGTAAATTATATGGAGCACTTCCGATTGTAGTAGAACCATGAAAATTGGTATGTCGGTAGGGCTTGAAGTACTTAGAAAGAAAAAAATTGAAAAATTGGAATTTTCTATTCAGGGGGCGTGGCATCCACCCACATTCTTAAAAAATCTTATATTAATTATGTGGAACACTTCCGATTGTTGTAGAACGGTGAAAATTGGTAGAACGGTATGACTTAAAGAACATGCACACAAAAATAAAAAATTGGAATTTTCCATTCAGGGGGCATGGCATCCACCCACTTTATCAGAATTGCTATTATTCATATGGAGCAATTTCGGTTGTCGTAGAACTATTAAACTTTTTAGAGCGGTAGGGCTTCATTTTCACATGGTAAAATAAAATCTTTGCAAAAAGGAGTGAAATCACAAAAAAACATAAATGTTAAAAAAAGAGCCAAGTTCTTATATGTACAAGAAACCTGTGCGTAAAAAGTCAACCAAAAAAAAGGATTGAGATCTAAAATATATGCAAGTTTTAAGTTCAGGAAGTTAAATATCAAATATCTGAATTAGAGTTATATCGAAACAACTCCTTATTATGACAGAAATTTGGTATTTAAAGATGACTAATTAGAATTTGGTGGATTTACTTGGCAAGTTTTCTTTTAATTACTTACTTAAACACGAATAATGTATGAAAACTTGACCAGTGAACTCACCAAATTTTAATCAGTAATCTTTAAATACCAAATTTCTGTCATAATTAGGAGTTGTTTCGATATAACTCTAATTCAGATATTTGATATTAAACTTCCTGAACTTAAAACTTGGCATATATTTTAGATCTCAATCCTTTTTTTTGATTGACTTTTTACGCACAGGTTTCTTGTACATATAAGAACTTGGCTCTTTTTTTAACATTTATGTTTTTGTTGTGATTTCATTTTCAAAAAGGAGCTTGATGGTGCCACGGAAGCTAGAGGAAGGCCCAATGTTATTTTTTTTTATTCAACAGTTTTGTGTAGTGTTTATATTTTAATTTTCCGTTTAAAAAAAAACCGTTTGTTGAACATATTCGAGACTAAAAACAATTCAACATTTTTTGGTAAGGTTTTTTGTAGTTTTTTTTTCGCTTAAAAAACTGGTTATTGAATATTTTTACAAGTTCTTGGTAATAGAAAAAAAATACCTCAAGGCCAATATCATTGTAAAGATATTAAGGACGAACAAACATTTTTCACAATTTTGTTAAGTTTCTTGTTTTTTTTTCGATTAAAAAAATATATTTTTTGAATTGAATATTTTTAAAAAATTTATCAATTATTTATTATAAACTTATTTAAGGAATAAAACTGCTCCACATATATTTGAGACAAAACAAAATTCTCCACAATTTTTAGTGAAGTATATTGTAGTTTTTTTCACTTAAAAATAACTACTTGTTGATTTTTTTACAAATCCTATCAATTATCAATTTTAAACTACCTGGTGTGTAGATTTAAATTAACCCGATGCCAATATCATTGTCTGTTTAAGATATTTGAGGCAAAAACAATTTTTTAACAATTAGTGTGTAGAACTGCTTGCTGTTTTTAGCTCTAAAAAAAACTATTAATTCAATATTTTAAAAACTATGAATTTTTATCTAACGGGTGATTTTTTAGCTGGTTTGGTTTTGGCAACACTGGTTTTGACAGCTGACGTGTGTTTAGTACCTTGTGTCACTGTCAAACAGCTTCAGTTTGGTTTGCAATTTAACCATGGATCGTCTTACAAATGAACAACGCTTACAAATTATTGAATTTTACTATCAAAATTCGTGCTCGGTTCGAAATGTTCATCGCGCGCTGCTTCCATTTTATGGTCGGCATTCTCGACCTTCTGAGCAGTCTATTCGGAAGATTGTGACCAAATTTCGCACCAAATTTACTTTGTTGGACATTAAACCACCAACACGTTTACGTACTGTGCGTAGTGAAGAAAATATTGCGGCCGTATCAGCTAGTGTGACAGAAGACCGCGAAATGGCGAATCGCAGCGTTACTGTCAATGGTGAACGCTACCGAGCGATGATAACAAACTTTTTTTTGCCCGAAATGGAAGTTCTTGACTTGCATGATATGTGGTTTCAACAAGACGGTGCCACATGCCACACAGCACGCGAAACAATGGCGCAATTGCGAGGCGAGTTTGGTGAACAGTTAATTTCACGTTTCGGGCCGGTCAATTGGCCGCCTAGATCGTGCGATTTGACACCATTAGATTATTTTTTGTGGGGGTATGTCAAGGCTAATGTCTATAGGGACAAGCCCGCTTCGATTGACGCACTGGAAGCCAACATCCATGCATTCATTCGTGAGATACCGGCCGATATGTGTGAAAGAGTATGCCAAAATTGGACTCAGCGGATGGGCTACCTGAGACGCAGCCGCGGTCAACATTTGCATGAAATTATCTTTAAACATTAAATTGCAAGGTTCAAACTATCGATTCAAATAAATATTTCATTCATTTTTTCGAATTTTTTGTGTTTTTTTTTTTTTTTAAGTTCTAAACCTCTTAATAAATCACCCGTTATAAACTAGCGTATAAAATTAAACTACCTCGAAGCCAATATTATTGATTGCTGTCAAGATATTTAAGCCAAACAACTTTTTTTACCTATATTTGTATTCCCACTTGTATTCTTATTTCATTTTCTTCGTTAATCCGTCTAATCATAGCTAAACAAAACACAAAAGTAAAATAATAAACAAAACAAAAAAACCCCAACAAATATGTATCTCAACGAACCTACCTAAAACTAAATATCCCACAAGCATCCTATCCTACTTACCTTACACGCACATCGCAGTCAATGCTATTAGTACAACTTAAAAAAATTATTTACCGGCAAGCAACATACGAACCTTCACACCTCAACGCATCTTTGCAACTGAAGACTGAACACTGAAATTAATAGTCTTTCATAATAAACTAAACGTCTGTGAAGTTAGCAGGGCAACTTTCACCCACGCAATTGGGACCTTGACAGGAATTTGCAGTTTTTTTGCATTTTTTTTGCATTTCTATTCCCGATTTTGTAGTTCGCCAAATAACGGTGTAATTTAGTGACCTGCTAACTTCACAGTGAAGTTAGCAGGTCACATGGCGTATCTCAGGAACCAAGCGTGCTAGGAACTTGTAGTAAGGCTCCAAATTTGCAGTTTTTTTGCATTTCAAGAATAGGCTAGGTCAGAATTTTGAAGTCCTTTTTTAAAAAAAAATTTCATTTTATTTTATTTTAATTTTATATAGAAAGTAAGTAACACAAACTTACATAAATATTGTATAACAATTTAACAGGATGACTATTGAGGCGATAGCTCCTTGGTCATTATATAAAAGCAGTTTAGAGAGATTAAAGAAATGTTGGCGCGAGATACACGATGTGACCTACTTGCTTCATATTGAAGTCAAACTTGGGAAATTTTTAAGTTGAGGACTTCAAATTTTGAACATAGCCCATCGTTGAAATGCAAAAAAAACTGCAAATTTGGAGCCTTACTGCAAGTTCCTAGCATGCTTGGTTCGTGAGATACACGATGTGGCCTACTTGCTTCATATTGAAGTCAAACTTGGGAAATTTTTAAATTGAGGACTTCAAATTTTGAACATAGCCTATCGTTGAAATGCAAAAAAACTGCAAATTTGGAGCCTTATTGCAAGTTCCTAGCATGTTTGGTTCCTGAGATACACCATGTGACCTGCTAACTTCACTGTGAAGTTAGCAGGTCAGTATGAAATTTTTTTCAAAAAAAGGACTTCAAAATTCTGACCTAGCCTTTTCTTGAAATGCAAAAAAACTGCAAATTTGGAGCCTTACTACAAGTTCCTAGCACGCTCGGTTCCTGAGATACGCCATGTGACCTGCTAACTTCACTGTGAAGTTAGCAGGTCACTAAATTACACCGTTATTTGGCGAACTGCAAAATCGGGAATAGAAATGCAAAAAAAATGCAAAAAAACTGCAAATTCCTGTCAAGGTCCCAATTGCGTGGGTGAAAGTTGCCCTGCTAACTTCACAGACGTTAATAAACAGAGATCAGGGATGAAGAATCGTGTTTAAGCAATGTATCAAAAGATAAAAATAAAGTGTATCGAATTGTACTTTTTGATTTGCTTCATAAAAATAATATTTTGTCCACATTTGCTGTTGTATGAACGTATGTTATGTTTCTATATCCAATTAATTAAACAACTTGTTAATTATTTATTATGTTACTTAACATATTAGGTACATACTTGCATATGCGAAACTTTTATTACAAAACTGTAGGAATTTGTTGCAATACCCCTACATTTTGAGAGATTTAAATTTGAAAAATTTAATATTTTAATTGCGAGATTGTTGAAACCGGGATTTTGTATCTTTTGTCTTAATCATTTTTATTTCTTCTGTTATATCGTTGTCAGCCTCGGTTCACAGTATACATTTTGTGAGGTCAGATGATTTTCGTTTTAATTTGCTTTATCTTTTTCGTTGAACGCAAAAGTGTATCGAATTTTTTAGAAGTGTATTTGTGTACTTTAGCAAAGTCGAGTGTATCGAAAAAAGTACAATTTTATCGACTTTTGCAACCCTGGCAGAGATAGAAAGAAATCTTGAATGAACTATGGCACTTTATTTGTGTTCTGTTTATTTGGGCTGATTGTCCACCACAAAAACTTGCAAATCGACGACGATGAATCAAGGGAATATTGATTAAAGATTTAGTACCACTTTTTAATTGAATTGTATTTTTGATTTGAGAAGCTTATATATAACGTACAGCTACGTTTGATATATCAAAATAATCGTCAATTATTGAAGCTGCTAATAAAACAAAAACGAATTGTATAGGTGCACAGATTAAAGAGTTATTAGGTGATATGTAAATGAACAGAAATATGTTATAATCAAAATCAAATTTTACGTATTATATGTGAATCTATACAATCTATCTCCGGTATGAATTTGAGATTTTTAAATGCAACCGTTAAAAAGATACAAAATAATAACTGCGAAAAATCGATCAACAAAAGATAAATAGAATATATAAAATATAAAAAAAAATACTAGGTATCAAAATTTCCTGAAACAAAAACAATTTGTTATTTATTATCTTTCTTAAACTATACTATTTAGTACAATCAGCCTTAACCCTGATGTGTAGCATTTGTGAACCATCTTTTTTAGAACTTTACAACCATTAATATCTCACTTTGTAGATTTTTTGGAATTTTAAAATATATGTACCTACAAAATTGTTATATTAAACTTAACCATCGATAAACAAAAAAAAAAAATATTAGGTACTCTAGCACTTCTCATTTTTTTTTTTTTTCGACCATTTCACATAAAAATTATATTTTAAATTCCTTACAGTTCGAATTAAAAGAAAAAAACCGTCATATTGCACCTCTACATTATTTTCCTATCATAAACATTTTTCAAAAAAATTCCAACGCTTAGATTTAGTTTTAGAAGCACAATGCATTGCTCAGTGCTGACTGCACTAGCTCTTGCATTTTATAATAATTATAGTAATATAGGTATGTATAGTTAAAACTTATATTCTTCACTTTCGTAACACCAACCAAAAATTCAACCGTACCCTCCCTTTTCGCTTTCAATCATCTTCTATACATATTTGTTCATTCCAAAATGAATGGTAACACCAACCAAATTTTCTGTCGTATCGTAGCCCCCATATACGCCAGCGTTCATCTCATATACACATTGTTCACTTTATTCATTTTAGTAACACCATAATTTACTCAAAACGACCCTATAAACATTTTCAATGTTAAAAAAGTGACCTAAACGAAGATTTAAACTTGTAAATATTAAATTACTTTAAACCCCGACAATTTTAAGATGAAATAAATTCTTGGTTCATGTTTTCAATGAAAAATAACTTTCCACCCACATCAACAGCTACAAATTATATTAATTGACATCACATTTCAGCAAAGAAATCACTCCAAACTCCAATTAGGCAGGCAGATACATAACTCTTTTTAGAGTTCATAAAAAATAGCTTGAAATATTGAAAACAAATTAATTGAAAAACTTCAGGTAGTACAAGAAAACCAAACTCAAACTAAACTACCTACAAATAAGTTTTTCTATCTCTTTTTCTTATGCATTTAGGTATACTTTTCTTACTTAGAAAGAAACTACCAGAGTTCAGACAAGAGAGACCGAAACAATCAAACCCGAAAAACACACTCAAATAGGGAGAGTAACGAAACGAGATATCGCCGGACAGAATCCCGCGGTAGCAGTGGCGTAGCTAGGGGGTCACCCCGGGCGCCAGGAGTTAGGGGCGGCAAAAGGGAAAATCATCTTCGTTGTTCATGGGATGTTGTAAACCAATTACAAAAGTTTTTTTTAAGTGTAAGTTTTATTAAATTTTTATTAGAAAACATACAATTTTTATAGTATTCAAATTTGTAGGGGCGGCAAAATCATCCTCGTTGTTCATGAGAAGATGGAAATAAACACAAGTTTAGTTTAGGTTTAATTAAGAACTCAAACAATTTTTATTGAATTGAAATCAATAGGGGCGCAAAATCATCACCGTTGATTATTATTACGGAAGTTGGAAATAAACAAAAAAGTATAATTTTCTTAAGTTGAAAATTCTATAACATTTGTAGGTTAAAGAACGTACAATTTTTCATTGTGTTCAAATCACTAGGGGCGGCAGAATCATGACCATTGCTCATTATAGAAGTTGGTAATAAACACAAAAGTTTATTTTTTAAATACTTTTGGAGTTTAAGGTATAACCAAATGAATGATACATCAAAAAATCAGAAAAATTCTTCTGATTGCAAATATATAGGTCCCAGACGTTTTGGTTTCAGCCTTGGCCCTGCCAGACGGCTCTCAAGTATCCAAAAAATGCAAGAAAAATAACTTTTTCTATTTGAGGTATAATCAAATGATTGATACACCAAAAAATCAGAAAAAATCTCCTGATTATGAAAATATAGGTCTCAGACGTTTTGTTTTCAGCCATGACCCTGCCAGACGTCATTTCAGTATCCTCAAAATGCATTTTTTTAATGAAAACCTCAAAAACTTTTTTCTTTCCATATATAACCATAAGATGGTCACATCAAAATATTCTGCCATTCTCCCTCATTACGAGCATATAAGTCCCAGACGTTTTAGTTTCAGCCTTGAGCGTGCCAGACGACATTTCAATATACTCAAAATGCATTTTTCTAATGTAATTCTCAATAACTTTTTTCTTTCCATATATAACCATTAGCTGGTCACAATAAAATATTCTGCCATTCTCCTACATTACGAGCATATATGTCCCAGATGTTTTGTTTTCAGCCATGACCCTGCCAGACGACATTTTAATATCCTCAAAATGCATTTTTTTAATGTAAGTCTCAATAACTTTTTTCTTTTCATACATAACCATAAGCTGGTCACACTTAAACATTCTGCCATTTTCCCTTATTACGAGCATATAGGTCCCAGACGTTTTGTGTTCAGCCTTGAGCCTGCCAGACGACATTTCAATATTCTCAAATTGCAATTTTCTAATGTAAACCTCCACAACTTTTTTCTTTGTATACATAGCCATAAGCTGGTCACACTTAAATATTCTGCCATTCTCCCTCATTACGAGCATATAGGTCCCAGACGTTTTAGTTTCAGCCTTGAGCGTGCCAGACGACATTTCAATATACTCAAAATGCATTTTTCTAATGTAAGCCTCATTATGTCGTCTGGCAGACTCAAGGCTGAAAACAAAACGTCAGGGACTTATATGCTCGTTATGAGGGAAAATGCAAGAATACCTTAGTGTGACCAGCTAATGGTTATATATGGAAAGAAAAAAGTTATTGAGGTATACATTAGAGAAATGTATTTTGAGGATATTAAAATGTCGTCTGGCAGGCTCAAGGCTGAACACAAAACGTCTGGGACCTATATGCTCGTAATGAGGGAAAATGGCAGAATGTTTAAGTGTGACCAGCTTATGGTTATGTATGAAAAGAAAAAAGTTATTGAGACTTACATTAAAAAAATGCATTTAGAGGATATTAAAATGTCGTCTGGCAGGGTCATGGCTGAAAACAAAACGTCTGGGACATATATGCTCGTAATGTGCGAGAATGGCAGAATATTTTATTGTGACCAGCTAATGGTTATATATGGAAAGAAAAAAGTTATTGAGAATTACATTAGAAAAATGCATTTTGAGTATATTGAAATGTCGTCTGGCACGCTCAAGGCTGAAGACAAAACGTCTGGGACCTATATGCTCGTAATGAGGGAAAATGGCAGAATGTTTAAGTGTGACCAGCTTATGGTTATGTATGAAAAGAAAAAAGTTATTGAGACTTACATTAAAAAAATGCATTTTGAGGATATTAAAATGTCGTCTGGCAGGGTCATGGCTGAAAACAAAACGTCTGGGACATATATGCTCGTAATGTGCGAGAATAGCAGAATATTTTATTGTGACCAGCTAATGGTTATATATGGAAAGAAAAAAGTTATTGAGAATTACATTAGAAAAATGCATTTTGAGTATATTGAAATGTCGTCTGGCACGCTCAAGGCTGAAACTAAAACGTCTGGGACTTATATGCTCGTAATGAGGGAGAATGGCAGAATATTTTGATGTGACCATCTTATGGTTATATATGAAAAGAAAAAAGTTTTTGAGGTTTTCATTAAAAAAATGCATTTTGAGGATACTGAAATGACGTCTGGCAGGGTCATGGCTGAAAACAAAACGTCTGAGACCTATATTTTCATAATCAGGAGATTTTTTCTGATTTTTTGGTGTATCAATCATTTGATTATACCTCACATAGAAAAAGTTATTTTTCTTGCATTTTTTGGATACTTGAGAGCCGTCTGGCAGGGCCAAGGCTGAAACCAAAACGTCTGGGACCTATATATTTGCAATCAGAAGAATTTTTCTGATTTTTTGATGTATCATTCATTTGGTTATACCTTAAACTCCAAAAGTTGATTTTTCGCCCACTTTGGGGGGCGTCTGGTAAGGGGAAAGCTGAAAGTGAATCGTCTGGGACCTATGTATTCGGAATAAGGATACAATTCTCTGTCGTTTATATATAAATTGAAGTGGTTATACCATCAACACAAAAAGTGGAAAAATTAGCGTTTTCTAACGCCCACCCCCACCCCCGGCTGAAAAAAGAACCTGCCAGACGGTTGGATTTGGTATAGTATTGCGTATATCTACACATGCGTGTTAATTAATTTTGGTTATACCTCCACTCCCAAAATTTGCTGCCGGCTCTCGGTCTATTATAGTACCTATGTATAATCGCAAGTAAAAATAGTGCTAGACAAGTTTTACGGTTGAAAGTCCTTGCCAGACGAGCTCAACATTTTCAAAGTAGGTATTATAAGAAATTACTTTTTTTAATTTCAAATAACTGTCAAAACTTGTTTTACAAAGCTGGGTTTTCAATATATGTTAGCTAATCTCTCATTAAATAGAGACAAAACTGTGCCAGACGAGTTTGGCTGTCGAAAATGTACGCCAGGCTGCCCTTAATGTTATAAAGTTGGTAATTTTGTTTCCTTCTGTTTTATAATTTTTTAAATAATTATCAAAACTAACAAATCGACTTTCACAAACTGGGGTATTTGGTAGCTTATGCCTTTCTTATATGCACAAAATAGTGCCAGACGAGAAAGGTATTCCAAAATTTAAAAAAAGTTATTTCTTAAAAACCTACTCAGAAAATGTTGAGCTGGTCTGGCAAGGACCTTCAACCGTAAAACTGGTCTAACACAATTTTTTTTTCATGTTCGAAAAGGTATACGCTAACATGTGCTCAAAATCCGGCTTTCTAAAAGCAAGTGTGTTGATTTTGACAATTATTTTATATTTTGAAAAAAAAGATAGATGGCAACCCTATAACTCCGATAAATTTGAAACTTGACTTTTATTTTTGACTTAACTGGTCATGACTCCCTAATACACCCAGTTTGAGTGAATAATCTAACAAGTCCATCAAAATAGCCAAAAATGCCATTTATAAAGCTTTAAAAACTTTACATTAGCCTAGTTTGAACGACTATTTCTCGGTCAATTTTTATCCAAACCGTTTTATTTTTTTAATAATTCATTTTACAGTAAATTAAATAATCTTTCTTTTATATAAACAATGCCTATACCTACCTCTGCATGTAAAAAAAGTTATAAGGAAATAAGTAAAAAAAAAAAAACAAAAAATGCGATTTTTCACATTTTCTTGCAATGATTTTTTAAAAATTAGCCAACTAAAAATGTTTTTAAATCTATTTCGATGGTAAATTTTATTGTCTACAAAAAATGTTTTGAGAGTTATCTCGAAACTTTGCTTCGTTTCCGAGTTACATATATGCAAAAAACCAAACAGGGTGCTTTTGCACCCCCTCTCCAAAATGCACCCTCTAGTTTAATAGCACTCCATGGTTTTCTCATCTAAAATGACACCTTTGAAGATTTTTACAATAAAATTCTATGAACGTATTACTTCCTTATTGCCCTGCTTTTTAGGACATAATCAATAGCCTATACCAAAACTTGTAGAATCTGGTGATGAAATTTTAACAGGACCTTTATTTACACCAGGACTGCCAGAAAAAACTCTTGGAAGGTGGAGTTTTTTTTTTATGGCAGGCTACTTAAGTCTGGAAGTACACCCGAAGTCCAAATATTAGCTGTAATCGACAAAATGGGGCAAATTATTATCTCATCAGATAAATCAAAATCAATTTTTTACCATACAATCAGTATAACAGCTGGATTCTACATACAAAATTAAACACTTTTATATATTAGGCTTTTCTTACCTCGGCCCCACTGTGCGGTGGCGCTTTAGTGCAACTGCAGTTGAGGTTTTTTGCTGTGAGTCAGCATACTGCGGCTGGTGTTGCTGGATGGCGTGGGTATTTGGTGTTATGTTTACTGTTGTTGTTGTTGTTACTGTTAAAACTATCAATACCCACTTTGTAGTCTCATTATTTTTTGAATAAATATTTAATTTTCCGAAAATATAACAACAATTTATAACAACTAGTAAGTCCAGCCCTCGAAATTCTCGAAAATCGTTCAAGAACCGATCACCAAAATGATTAGATTATTTCAATCAATCGATCCAATTTGATTCAAATTTAAAAACATTAAATTTTGAATTGATTAAAAAAGCTCACACAAAATATGAAATTTTCCGTTTTTACTGCTCCGGAAAAAGGTGCTTTTATGTCAATTGGTTGATTTGGATCGTAATACACCTTTAAGGTTCGTTTGTTGAATTGTCAAAAAACCTGTTTTTTTTTTCGTTTCGCAAAAAATACCAAAGAGTCTTCAACTGTGTTCTTTAGATTAGGAACAAAATTTGTTCTAAAAATGGATAAAAACAAACCACAGTTTTCGTTTCCTATTTCTTTTTGTTATTATTAAATTTGTGTTTTCCTTGAATTTCTGTTTCAAAAACAAAAGAATTTTCTGCAGGATGTGAATCCACAACGAAAAATGCTTCAAAGCTCATGCCACTTTGGCAGTTTATTCTTTACCTCAACTCTCCCCAGCAAAAACCTAGTTCTTCTTCAGGGCGAGTCCAGGGCAACCCTAGGTCTCAAAAAATACAGAATTTGCTTTGGGGCGACCCCATGGTGATTTCAGGGCTCAACGAACAAACCTTTTATGTGAAAATATAGTTCGGCCCTTATCCATCAAGACATCAAAATGTCAAGTTTCATTGACGGATGGCTACGATGTCAATGGATTAAAAAACCTCTGAAAAATCACAAATTTTTGATGAATTTTTACTGCTCCAAAAAAAGGTGATTTTAAGACAGTTGGGTGACATTTGTATCGAAATATATTTTTTCTGTCAAAATATAGTTTCCCCCCTACATTTCAAACCAAAAACTGTCAAATTCAATTGAAGAATGGCTACGATGTCGATAGATTAAAAAGCCTCTAAGAAATCTGAAATTCTTGATGAATTTTTAATGCTCAAGAAAAAGGTGATTTTAAGGCAATTGGTTGACATTTGTATCACAAATAATCATCAGGTAAAGCAATTTCTTAAGACATTTTTTTGTATGGGGCTGAGACATCTGTATATGATTATTTGTGTTTGTATCGAAAGCCTCTTAAAAATCATAAATTTTTGGTGAATGTTTATAATGCTCCAGAAAAAGGTGATTTTAATGGGCTTTTCGATTGGCAGTCCAGAAGCTTTCGGATGCGTGTAAACCCTTCTGAAAGTGTTCTATTGGCATTCATAATAACAGTTCTTCTCCTGAAAAGAACAGAAAACGATTCTGGATTTCATTTCAGAATCGAAACTCGAGACCAGAACTATTCACACATTCAAACACATAGTTGTCAAAGTATTGTCAAATATTGCAAAAATTAAATTTTTAGCTAAAAATAAGTAAAGCCTCTTAAAAATCATAAATTTTTGGTGAATGTTTATAATGCCCCAGAAAAAGGTGATTTTAATGGGCTTTTCGATTGGCAGTCCAGAAGCTTTCGGATGCGTGTAAACCCTTCTGAAAGTGTTCTATTGGCATTCAGAATGACAGTTCTTCTCCTGAAAAGAACAGAAAACGATTCTGGATTTCATTTCAGAATCGAAACTCGAGACCAGAACTATTCACACATTCAAACACATAGTTGTCAAAGTATTGTCAAATATTGCAAAAATTAAATTTTTAGCTAAAAATAAGTAAATTTCACACATTGTTTCTAAGAACAATTATTTTCCGTTTAGAATATTATTTTCCCATAGTCTTAATTGGAAATTATCATACTCGTTAATATTTGTGTCCACCAAGTTTCCAAAGATGAAGAACTCTTTCGGAATCTGCATGAGAAGTTGCACAAATACATACAGGGATACGAAAACTTCAGAATCAAACTGAATGTGCCTGTTTGGTTTATTGGCGTTCCGGATCGGAGAGTTCTTCCGATTTGCCAATCAAAAGGGCATTGGGGGATATTTGGATCGAAATATACTTTTTTTGTCAAAATATAGTTTGCCCCCTATATTTCAAGCCATTAACTGTCAAATTCCATTGACGGACGGCTACGATGTCGATGGGTTGGAAAAAACTCTAAGAAATCACAAATTTTTGAAGAATTTTTATTGTTCCAGAAATCGTTTATTAAGGCAATCACAAACTTTTTACGAACTAACCCGGAGGCCACACGAGCTAGTAATCGCTAGCGAGTTACTAATACATCGAAACTTTTCCTACTCGCTAGTCAACTGGCTTGCCTTTTTCGAAGCTAGTTGTGAAGCGAGTAGAGCTGCGAGTCATTTGACAATTAATGTATGTACCCAACTCGCTAGCGAGTACTCGCTCGTGTGGCCTCCGGGTAAGGCAATAGGGCTCTATACCTTTTGACAGCTGCCAAATTACAACTGTCATTTATCGAACGTGGAGGGCAAACAAAAGGCGCGCTTAAGTTGTTTTGCCTGCAATTTCAAAGTTAATTTTTAATATTTCTATTTAAATTATATTTCATACAGTTTTTTTTTCAGAAAATGGAGATTTCGAATTATGTGAAATGCATGGATGAAAGAAGAAGGAAGGAATATATTGAAAAGATCGCCACGATTGCGGCCAAAGATCCTTACCTCCTCAAGTGCACGGAGCAGTGTCTGCCGAAGAATGTCAACTGCGTCAAAATTATTAATTATCTTCTACAAGGAAGGAACACTTCAACGGGAGGCAAGCTGGAGTCCAATAAAGCCCTTAGTGCAGGCAAACTTTATGAAAGTGGATGGGTTCAATCCATGGAAGGATGCCAACACAAAGAATTGTTCTTCATTCTTTCAAAGGTATTTGTTTTGTACCATGTTATATATTCCTGTATTACTAATTGAAATTGTTAAGGTGCTTCATACCCAGTCACTGAATCTTCCAGCGCTGCGTGTTTGGATAGCAGTAGAGTCATCAAAACTGCGCATTGCACTTGCGTGGCCGGGCTTGGTGAGTGCTGCACTCACATTGGTGGAACTTTATTTGCTCTGGAGTCGATAGCAAGAAAGTTCGAAGAAGACAACCTTGTAATTAAATTCAAAATTAGTATTTAACCAAAAATAAATAAAATATTCAACAACACTACACAATCTCATAATAAACATATGAACACAAACATATTGAACAACAAATAAACTTTTCTAGCAAATATAAATAGTTTTATGTCATTGTTAATTACAGGTATCGGTCACTGATATAAGAGCTTATTGGAAAGTTCCTTCTTGTAAGCTTAAACTTCAGGTGCCATGTGAGGAGATTAAGTGGAACAAGAGCAGTCAATCTGCACAGAAGGGCAAAAGAGAAGTACAATCTGCTTCTTGTGTCCAGGTAGTAGCTTTTTTGAAATCTTTGTGGGACAAGGGATGTGAGGTTTCAGCAATGAGCAGTTTTGAAGAGCTAGTTCCAGAAAAAGACATGAGTGTGAGTGCAGAGGAACAAGAATTGCTTCCAATGTACATGGCCAACCTGTTCAAAATTGAATATCAGGGGTTAGACAAAACTGAAATTGAAAAAATTGGAGGAATGCTTGTTTTCCAACTAACAACGGAACAAGTTAACTTCGCTGCTTCTATTACCAAACAGCAGTCCAAATGTCACTATTGGCACAAACTGCGTATTGGAAGAATAACGGCATCCGTATTTAAGCAGGCTGCTAGGACAAATTTAAAAAATGTGTCGGTAAGTCTTTTGAAGAGGATCTGCTATTTTCAAGACGAGATTCATTCAGCAGCTGTTAAATATGGTTGTCGCCACGAATCTGAGGCTGTGAAGTTTGTTTTGTTTGAGGAAAAACAACACCATTCTCAACTGACGATTCGAAGATCTGGGCTCATAATTGACAAAGAAAAATCTTATTATGCTTGTTCCCCCGATGGTATTTGGAGATGCGACTGCTGTGGAGAAATGCCCGTTGAAGTGAAGTGTCCCTTCTGCCTCAAAGATGGTGATGTTGCAACTTTTTTATCTTCATCTAGCTGCCCCATCATTAAAGAGAACGGTGAATGGAGGATTTCAAAACATCATCAATATTACTGGCAAATACAAATGCAATGTGCAATTTTGAAGTCCAACTACTGCAATTTTGATAAAGTTTTTTTTGATAGTGAAGTCTTAAAAACAGACTTATATTTTAAAAATATTTTACTGCGTGAGCTATTAGCACGCTATTATTCAAACAAGACTAATTTTTAAGAAATGTGATAAATAAACCTACCTCTAGTCTTATACATAAATACATATGTACCTACATTTATGTGATAAAAAAAGCTGTGAATTTTTATTTGATAAGCTTATGTTTAATTTTTATTAACTTTTCTTTCTTTTATCTTATTTTGCTTTTGTTGCCTTTTTAATAAATTACATTATTATTTATTTAAATTAATATGAATTTGTTTTTTGTTCAAGTTTTTGAATTTATGATTTAATTAAAAAGAATTAATAACTAAAGCATTTGTTTATGTTGTATTAATTATGGATGGACTTAAATTAGTCAAAGCACAGCATATTTTAACAATGTAGTCAAAGTACATTTCATCGCCGGTTGTTTTTGATGTCGCTGTTATTGGCTGACGATTTGTTAAAATCAGGTACTTTTGTCGGAGAAGACCAATCACTCTCTCAACATGAACCCTTATCTTGGCAAGGTTTCTTGTCCTCTCAAGGTCATCAGCATCCATTTGGTCTCTACCGTTTCGGAATGCGGGTATTAAAAGTTTTGCTCCTTTTTCCACAATTACACGATTCACCAGCATTCCTCGATCAGAGAGTATAATATCACCTTCTTCAATGTTGTTGGTGAAACCACAATTTTCAACCACGGTTTTATCACTACATCTATACCTCCATATCCTTTGGACACAAAAATTATTGCACCAGCTGGGGATATAGCAATTAAGTACTTCATGGTACTATGATGCTTGTAAGACGAAAAAACTTCTGATTTTGCAAGTGAATCATCTATGTATAAAAATTCATTATTAATATATATGTACATATCTTATGTTAGTTAAAATGTTTGCTTAAATTTACCTGGGGTTTCAATGAAAACTTCAAAACAGTCAATGATTGCAGTAAAATTATTTCCAAGGATTTTTTTGAAATACGGAGGTGTATTATGTTTCAAAGCATTTTTTTTCAGGCCAATGAATAAGAGCGGATAGTTTCGCTTGGAACACAATTAAATTTTCATGAAAGACTCTTGACAACGTCTTGATTGTAACCCCGTACTTAAAAGACAGATAAGTAAATGGTAGGTCTAATCGCAACTTCAGCAAGGTTATGATAAAGGCATCAAAAATATTAATTTGCTTCATAGGACTTGATGATATATAGTCCTTTAAAAAGTCAAATAAATGACTTAATGTTGCAAAATTTGGGATACCCGTAAAGTACAGAACCTTGGAATCATTGTTTTCAAAATTAGTGATATTCATGTTCTTAACTTTTAGTTGTCCGGCCATTGCTTTCATTCCCTTATCGTTATGCTTCAACTTCTGCTCATACATTTCAATACTCTGAAAATTATATTTAATGTTGCAATATTATGCACTTAAGTAATATAAATAACCTTACTTCCTTTAGCTGATCTGCTAATTTTTTCGCTTTGGCCTCACATGCCTTGATTGTGTCATCTTTAGCTTTTAATTCTTGTTTTAGTTGTTCCAGCTCACTAAGTTCTACTTCCACTGCAAGTGTTGGTGTAACTATTGGTTCTACTTCAGGGATAACATCATCTTTCAATTTTGTTCGGTTTTGCAACCTTTGGTAGCGTCCCACTCCTGGTTTCGAAAATTGAGGATATCCCATGTTTAAAGATGGTATCCAATCTGGATGTAGCTTGTTTTTAAGCTTAGCTGGACGACCATTCAAAAATTTGTTTTATTTTTACTATAAATCATTGAAAGTTAAATACGATCTTACTTGTAATAAAATGTTGAGAACATATTCTTGTGTACTTTAGTGAGCTCTCCTTTAAATCTTTTCTTTCAATGGCATTTAGCCATGCTGTTCTTCTTGCTTTAGAGATTTCAATCTCGGTTGGCTTTTTGTGGACAGCCGGGAAGCGAAAAAAGCTGAAAGTATGATCTCGTTCTGCTCTTTTGGAACAACCAATAACACTGCACGTAGAAGGCATTTTTTGCTTAACACAAACAACAAACAAAGAAGATACAATAAATGCACAGCACAACACTCTGAAAATATTTACTTTAATAAATAATAACTTTTTATTAACACAGGTTTACTGTTTTATATTTGTTGTCGCTTCTAAAGATAGACGCAAACGAAGTTGAATTTTCTTGTTGCCCTCCACACATGAATGACAGAAAAGACGTCCTTTCTTTTGACGTTTCTGCCCTGGTCCCTATTGGGTGACACTTTTACCCGCCATGTTAAGCTAAGCGCATAGAATTCTCAGCACTTAACTTGAATGCCGAGAAAAACTGTGTTACCGATGTGAATAACACAACAAACGTTTTAGCTATAATCGCATTGACAACTTAGGTGCCAATAAGGTGCCAGTTAGGCGCCAATTATAGCTATCATTGGAACTCATCATTGAAAATTTGAATGATTGATTTTGAGACGCTTAGGAAGTAAAATCATTTATTATTTTGATGGACCAATACAGCTTAAGACTTAATTAATATTTCTAGTCAAAAAAAAATTTTAAATATACCCAACTTTCCACATATAAAGACTTTTCTTTTTTAATTTTTTTTTTTCTTATTTCAATGATTGAACTACCTTACCAATGATCATTAAAAAATTAAAAGTCATTTTTTGAAGAAAGTTGGGCACACCGTTGCCGATGTGGCACGATCGTGCACTTATGGCACCTTTTCATTCAAATGGCACTGTGGCACTCTAAGACTGCATATGGCACTTTGATGTTGTTTAATCTAAAAATATTTCTTAGAATGTTTTTAAGCAACACTTGCATATTTAAAACATTTAGTTCCATATATGTGCTATAAAGCAATAATTTTGTATAACTTGGAATACAGCCCACAAAGCAACACTCTACTTATTGTCGTCTGTCAAAATATTTACTCTTTTAAATCCACCAAATTTTAATCAGTAATCATTAATTACCAAATTTCTGACATGATTTGGAATTGTTTCGATGTTACTCTACTTAAGATATTTGATATTAAACTTCATGAACTTAAAACTTGGCATATATTTTAGATCTCATTACTTTTTTTGGCTGACTTTTTACGCACAGGTTTCTTGTACACATAAGAACTTGGCTCCTTTTTCAACATTTATGTTTTTGTTGTGATTTCACTCCTTTTTGGAAAGATTTATTTTGCCAGGTGAAAGTCAAGCCCTACCGCTCTACAAAGTTTCATAATCCTACGACAACCGAAAGTGCTCTATACAAATAATAGCAATTCTGATAAAGTGGGTGGATGGCACCCCCCCCCCCCCCCTGAATGGACAATTCCAAATTTTTGATTTGTTTAATTTCTAAGTACTTCAAGCCCTACCGACCTACCAATTTTCATCGTTCTACAACAATCGGAAGTGCTTCATATAGTTTATAAGGATTTTTATGAATGTGGGTCGATGCCACGCCCCCTGAACTGAAACTTCGAATTTTTCGATTTTTTTCTTCTAAGTACTTCAAGGCATACCGACCTATCAATTTTCATCGTTCTACAACAATCGGAAGTGCTTCATATAATTTATAAGAATTTTTGAGAATGTGGGTGGATGCCACGCCCCCTGAACTGAAACTTCGAATTTTTCGATTTTTTTCTTCTAAGTACTTCGAGGCCTACCGACCTATCAATTTTCATCGTTCTACAACAATCGGAAGTGCTTCATATAATTTATAAGAATATTTAAGAAAGTGGGTGGATGCCACGCCCCCTGAATAGAAAATTGCAGATTTTCGATTTTTTCCTTTGTATGTACCACAAGGCCTACCGTTGTGCGAAATTTCAAGTTTCTACGATGTCGGGAAGTGCTCCATAATTTTGATGATCTGTTAGTGAGTCAGTCAGTGAGTCAGTCAGTTACGGTTTTTTCGATTTTTGAAGTCCTATATCTTGGGAACTACTAATGCTAAGGAGTTGAAATTTGGTGAGCCACCTGTGTTTGATCAGTTCAGCAAATACTCCGAATTTGAAGATTCTGACTTTATTGGTACTGAAGTTAGAGGGGGTTGAAAATCGCGTTTGTTCCTGTAAAAAGGGTGTTGTGCCGCGAACTTGGCTGGGCACTACCGTGCCCTTTGATTGTGGTATGGAGGGGACAAATTCTGTTTAGCACTCTATGGTGGAGAAAAGAGAACTTCGATTGAAGAACCTCGTTATAAAAATTTACGAAGTCCATTATAAAAACGAAAAATAATCTTTCTTATTGTTAAATATACTTTACCTCTTTTTATCATTTTTTCAATTATTCTGTTAATACACACCAATCAATAAATTTTAAATATAGTTGTATTTTTGTTCGTTACATCAGGAAAATCGCATGCAATACCAAAGAAAATGAAAATTTTAGAAACAAAATGTCTGTTCAAACGGGGCCAGTTTTTTTAGTTTGTCTACAAATCTAGAGTTTTATTCAGAGCTCTTAAAATGTGCCAATCCTTTTTTGTTTTCCTGCGCAAAATATGAACGTGAAATGTAACCCATCGTTGATGGGAGCGCAATGGGCAAAAGATCGAAATCGTTTAAGAGTAGGATTCTCAATTATAACTCAAATGATTTTAGCTGTCAAAAGTTTTATTAAACCTTATTATATGAAAATAAGTATCTTAATCCAATTCGGAGCTCCCAAAAATATGACACTTCGGATGAGGAAGAAAATTAATGTCTATTTTGCCTACATTTTACTAGAACTCTGCGGTATTTTGAATTCAATTAGGTGTTTATGTATTTTAGTTTTATTATTTTTGAGCGCAAAAAATTGTTTATAAAATATACTGGTTTATATCATAGATATGTTTTCTTAAAAAAGATGTTAAAATAAACTACATATTAGTATTAAAACTTGTGTACCTACATATATACAGTAAAGTAAGTTTGGTCATATTTATCACTTATTTTGATGATGGTGTGGTGACCGAGGGGGGGATTAACAGTAGAAGTTTGGAGTTTCGAAAATGTCCTGCTTTTTATCAAACGCGTTATGGACACCTTATACAGTGGTCATCGATAGCTTATTTTATAGGAAATTTTATTCTCTACAAAGTTGAAGTTGGACGTTTTGCTGTAAAATGAAATGCGAGCGAGCTATTGCATAAAAACAAAACCAATCTCTTTTTCAAGATAGCGGCTCTTCCCTAACCTCAAAAATCCCTAAATCATTTTTTTATGCTAAGAAGGCGTTCCCAAACAGATTCCATAAAAAAATGTTGTCCATCGAAAAATGCGATTTCATGCCCTTTTTTGGCTAACTTGACTGGGCTTTAAGTCTTGAGCTTTATTTGTCCATCAAAATAATAAATGATTTTGCTTTCTAAACGCCTCAAAATCAATCATTAAAGTTTTCAATGATGAGTTTCAATGTTAGCTATAAATAGCGCCATATAGCTTCCTTGCAAACATCGCCATCACTGAAAAAACATGGAGTTTCCATTCAAACTATCGATAACATGTAGGTATGTAATTCATTCCGGTAAGACAGTTTTAATCCGTGCTTAAATAAAGCACCGAAAGTTCTCCATTAAGTGATGAGCACCGACATCGTTTCTTTCATCCAATTCCTTTCGGGCTTGCAAAAAAACAGAGCTATTATCGATAACGTGTGAGAGTCCGCTGACTGCCAGTCAGCCTGATAAAAAAGTGTGACAATTTAAAGCAAACATTGACGTTTGCATAAAATTTATGGAAAGCAAAATGAGCCAGGGTATTTGCATACGACTTTTGGATGTACTCCAACATAAAGAAAAAATCGTGATTTAAAGTGAAAATGTTAAATTAAGTGTCGTGAACAAACAGATACTCGGTCTCGCTCGCACTTATTGTGCAATTTTCTTTTATTGTTTTTTAGCTTTTGGTGCAATTATTTAAAAATTATTTCATTTTGCACTTCTGCGCAAAAAACCTTTCCAACGATATATAATTTATATGCCTTCGGCTTTTGTAGACCGCGTAAATTTTACCACAAAATTCGTGTTTGCCGTTTTATAATATAATGAACACCATCAAGCAGTGTTGCCGCTGAGGAATTCGAAAAGGTTGCATAAAAAAGGGTCACAAGAAAAAAAGTCGCACTAAGAAATTTTTTGATAAATAACAAAAACAATTATAAATAAATCGCAAAGAAAGTAAACAATTTTTTTGGTAGTTTTCTTTCTTTGAAAATTGACCATAACAAAAAATCAGTACTTACATTCAACTTCACAAACACATTTAAATCTGAAGTTTTGGTATAAATATTAAGTCTTAAAATGTATTTGCTTCTTCACATCCACGGTTCACTTTACATCGAGTTAGAGCCGAAAACTGAACAATTTTCTCCAAAATGAATGCACATTTTTCTTAAGAACATGTTCATAAATATTTTAATTTTGAAGAAAATCGCTTAGCTTGATGTATTTTACATCGGACCTGAGTTATCCTTATCACTTTTGTACCAAACACCACACAAAGAATATTGAAAATTCCAAAAAAATAATAATTTTTAACAAATCCAAAATTTCTTTTTTTCAAAATTTTGATATGTAATATTATTAACATCTTAAAAGTTCTTTAAAAAATTTGTCATTAAAATTGTTGGAGCCGTCAATAAGAAAGGCAAAGACATTTATGTCCCCCTTCCACATTTTCAGTTTTGGGGGACGAAATTGTTTTTGAGATACAAAATTTGGACAATCGCTCTTTTTGAGATATACATACAAATTTTTTTCCTTTACAGTTGTATGGCAAGTACCGTTATTGTGAACCAAAACCTCTTAAGAACTACCAACAAATCTTAACTTCAAAATTTGAAGAAATTGTTTCAATGGTTTGGGCTCAGGTCCAGGTAGAAAAAGAGCGACAGAATTTTGCCTTACACTTTTTTGGGGTTCTCTATCATCGTAATGACATTATGTTTCCTTCATATACATAAATTGAAAATTGGAAAAAAATTTCTAGAAAAAACCAAGGGCTAAATCTTTTCCATGCAACTTTCTAGAGATGGGATCAGAAAAGTTTTTAAGAAGTCGTTTCATGGTCGCATGACGCAACAAAAGGGGTCAGAATGTGACAAAAGTCGCACAGCGGCAACTGTGCCATCAAGATAACACTCTAAAATTGGTACCGACGCACAGTGGGCTCAAAAGCAAATCTAGCAGGTCAAAAATCCAAATCTTTGTTAACGAGTGGTGTGTGTGTCCTAATCTTATTTAAAAACCTAAATAGCTTAGCAAGTGCCAAATAAAGAGAATAGTCATTTCATGGTTATGTGGACAATTAATTATTTTTCAAAGACAACAAAGACACAGAAATAATGATGAAATTATGTCTCAATGCCAGTTTTTGGACTAAATTATGGTCTGAACATAGGTTAAATTTTATTCGCTAATATTATGTTGATCTCTGAGATGTTTGCCACTAATAATTTTTCACTTTTTAACCGAACAATTCGGACCACTGTCGTCAAATAACCTGTAAGATGTTATGTTTTAATTTTTCCAAACGGGCAAAAACGGGCCGATGAAAAATAAAAATATGTTATCTTTATTAATCCTGGAACTCAATTTTTGTTCAATCTTTTTGTACAGATTTGTACAGAAAAATTTGCTGCCTACAGAATAATTGTTTTATCAATTTTTTCTTACTAATGAAGAAAATGCCACGGTTCGTTTAGCTTAAACTCCGTAAATCATAAATAAATAAAATTACTTACCTTCTTAAATATAGTCCATTAAGGAATTATAACAAAAAAGTTTATAACTTTTCAAACAAATAAGAGGTAAACAAAACCCTATCATCGTAAATATTTAACGAACAATGACTGAATGATATGTCTCCAATTAACGGTGTTATTGCTTAAAAACTAAAGTCTTCTGTCAGTTAATTTGCCTCTATTCATTGTCTCTGACATGTTTACAAACAATCAACCTATGTAATAACTTCCCTGATATAAAATGCATTTTTTTTTACTTTTGACCTGCTAGATTCGCTTTTGAGACCACTGTGCAACGCATCGGCTTTTATGAAATACATAAATGTACATACCTCCCAAACAACGAACGTTCCAACTATAATTCTCACATCGATTACTAAGATTTAACATCTGAAAACCTAGGGTAGCCCAATTACCTGCACACAGACGGGCGGCGTAGGTAGCCTATAATATCCGAACTTACTCCACTACATTAGATCTATTAATATTTAAAAAAAATTGAGGGTGAGTTAAATTTTAATTATCAAACATCAAAACCCATTTACATCTTTCGAATGGTGCACCCTCCCTACGTGTCTTCCAGGTCCCAGACTTATAAAGTGATGTCGATGATGTCCGGTGATGGTGTGATGGATGTTTTACATTTACTTTATCCATCTCAATATCGGGAAGATGTTCTTAACAAACTTCCTTTTTCATATTTATTTGAAAGGAGAGGATGGGTAATCTAAATTAAACTTTTGGCAGAAATTTTACTATGCAAAAGATATTGTTTCCACCTACCACCTACTGCTGGCAATGATTTATTAATACGCATTGGTTAGCTTCCACAGAAGTGAGTGATGATTAAAAAGAATTTTTTTAAACTAAAATTCGGAATTCATTTGATGAATGGCTTGGATAATTAGCAGATATAAATAAATCAAAAAATATGTAGGTTACTAGGGGGAGCTGAATTATTTCTTTGTGAGCAGTGAGCTGTGTCAGTGATGCATTTTCAGGAACTGGTGTTTCTTGTGTCACGACGACGAAGTATGCGAAGGTATGACACGACAGAATAAGACACGGTTAACCAAACATGGAGCATTTATTAGGAAGACACACTCTGAATCAAGAGGTAATAAAAACATTTTTGGTTTGTAGTACTTTTACTTGTGACGCTTTCCCAAAACAAAAACCAACGGTGTTGAAATGATCAAAAACATGATGCTGGCGATGATGGTTTTGAAGAAGATTTAGATTGGTTGGAACTTGGAAGACACGGTGCATCTTGTTGTGTTGTCGTGTGGTTGTTGATCATCACGTTTCGTAATCATTGTTGGAGAGGATTACTTTAGATCAGCCATACTCAACCTTTTTTTCTTAAGGGCCAAAAAGACGTTTTAGCTGTGGTACTTCGGGCCGCAACATGAATTACTTTATGTACTACTAATTTATCAATTTTAATACAAAAATTAATTTGATTTTTGAAAATTGTACACTTTTTCAAAACCTGGCTTATTCCAGCATGCTAAACTAATTCTTCCATATGTTTTCTTTCTGTACACATTTTGTATGAACGAAAACGATGATTCCCAAACGTATGAAGATCCAAGTGATGTAACAACAGATTTGGGTATTTCTTTGAACGGATTAATATTTTTGGGAGCGGTGCTCCAAAATTCCATGTAGGTATATCCCAAGTATAAGCAAATGTCTGTATTTTTTGTTTTTGCGATTGATATCTATTGTTCACTCCAGGGTTATTGACTTTCTGACTTTTTCCTGTCAGGAACATTATCATCATCTAAAGAAGAAGAAAGAAACTAACGGGTGGCGCACGAATCGTGCTACAAAAATAAAACGTAATAACATTTTTTTCTGTGTGAGTAATCGGCTTATTTTTTTTTTATTTTGTAGGTTACTATTTAGATTTATAAAAATGGATGCTTGGGATACGGAGAAAAGAATTTGGATAGTGCAACGGTACCATGCTTTGCAGTCCGTTATTTCCGTCCAAAGGGAATTCAGGCGGGAGTTTGGCGGTAATCCCCCGAGTAGATGGACCATTATGAGGTTTGTAAACATGTTTGCCGAATCTGGAAGCATCGCACGAAGGCCGTACCATCGAGATGCCAATTTTCGGGTTCAGGATACAATCGCAGCAGTAGCATCTGCAATACAGGCCAATCCGAGCGTTTCGACCCGAAACTTATCGGGGCAAATTGGAGTTAGTAGACGGTCATTACAACGGATACTTCATGACGATTTAAACTTTTTTCCGTACAAAGTCCAAATTACTAGCAAGTTAAACCCTCAGGATTTGCCTGTTCGCCTGGAATTTTGCCAAAAAATGATATCAATGGCCGAAGAAGACAACACATTGATCAATTGTTTGTTCATGTCTGATGAGACCCATTTTGATCTTAACGGCAATGTAAACAAGCAAAATTGCCGTATATGGAATGAGTCTAATCCAGAAATGCTCCATGAGACGGAACTGCACCCAGAAGGAGTCACTGTGTGGTGCGCAGTTTCATCAAGGTGTATTGTCGGGCCGTACTTCTTTGAAGAAAACGGTGTAACCGTTACTGTCAATGGGGACCGTTATTTAAAGATGTCGAAGGAGTTTTTTTTACCCAGAACTGCGCCGAAGACGTATACCATTCAACAGCATTTGGTTTCAGCAAGATGGAGCAACTGCACATATAGCCAGACCAGTTATGGCGGAGCTAAACAAAAAATTCGCAAACAAATTAATTTCTAGGAACTCCACTCTTCGCTGGCCCCCAAGGTCACCTGACCTGACTGCACCAGACTTCTTTTTATGGGGTTATGTCAAGCAAGAGATGTATAAAACGAAGCCCAGGAATTTAACTGAATTAAAGCAGTCCATAACGACAATAATTGAGGCGATCCCAACTTCAACTCTTCAGGCCGCAATGAATAATTTTTTGATCAGGTGCCGCATATGCGTGGGAGAGCGTGGAGGTCATTTGCGGTCTATAATCTTTAAAAACAACTAACTATTTAAAATAAAATTTAATTTTCTAACCAATAAAAAAAAAAAAAATGAAATACATCGATTAAAAAAAAGGTTATTTGAATTTCTTATTGTAGCACAATTGGTGCGCCACCCTGTATATGTGGTGGTCACTCGTTTCACAGTCTTATTTTTTTTAATTTTAGACTTCACTTTTGAGAGCAAAACCGTTCAAAGACGGTGTTCACATTGGACTGAAAAAATGTATTTTTTTTTTACTTTTCAGCATTCATATCTCGCTCCCACTCCCTCAGTGAAGTGAGATGTGAATACTGAAACGTAAAAAAAACACGGCCAAACGTCTCAAAATCACTTTCAATTTGAGTTTAATCAGCTGTCAAATAATTGCCATATTTTATTATTCTCATGATCTGATCCGGATCAGATCATGATAAATAAAACAGACAGGAATTTTGTTATATACTCGTCTCTGTTTTTTGGCACAGTTGAGACACATTCACAATAGTAATTTTTGGATAATTGAAATAGATCCAGATAAAAAGCAGGATCCCATGTTGTTTTTGTAATCACGTGTTAGAAATTGATCCGGATCAGATCATGTGGATAGTAAAATTCGGCTAATGTTAGCAAAATATTTTCTTGGTCTGTCATTCGCGAAAACGAAAAGACAGAGTGACATTTCATTTGTCAATTGAGCTATTTCCACTTGCTTTCAAATTTGATGTCATTCCTTGACAAATAGTCTTTGTTTGAAAATGTTTCCTGTTTTGGGCTTTATTTCCCATTTGATTATTTAATTTATTTATTATTTTGGGCATTGCTTCTTTACATTAAAAAGTGAAATAAGGAAATATCATCAAAAATGTTCAGTCTCTTTTTGGGCGTTATTTCCCAATTAATATTAGGCGTGTTTAGTTTGCCTCCTTAATGTGAACATTAAGATACATTCCACTTTCAGCCGTAGAGTTACTGAAGTTCAAATGTGAAGTTAACTTATTGTTGTTGCTTTTGAAAATTTGCCTTAATATGAAGTATTTCTAACTGTTCACATTCATAAGGTCAACAAAGCACGCCACTTTTTCCAAACGCCTTTTAATTTGTATTGATGGTATTCAGTTTTTCTATGACATCGCATATTTATTATTTTTAGAATGCCAGGTGGGCCACGTATGAAAGCTCGGCGGGCCACATGCGGCCCGCGGGCCGCAGGTTGAGTATAGCTGCTTTAGATGATTCAATGACGCGATCTTGCTGAGCAATGTGCATACATAATTATACTTACCTATAGCCGCTCGACTTCGACTTCTCAAACTATTGATGTTTGGATCCGTAGCCGAACTGCTATGTTTTGATTCGTAATAGGAAAAATAGTTGTTGTTAAGCTGTCAAGAGAGCGTAATGTATGTTAAGAAATGCCATAATAAAATACGGCAATTAACATAAGTTAATATAGCCATTAATTCTAGATCGCTTTGGGAATGAGTTGATTTCCTACTTCTTGAGCGAAGTGTACCTATGTGATGTTTGCATTAATTGTTTCGGGTGTGACACTAATGAACTCATGATTTTATAAATAATACTAGCCTCGTATACTTTAACCCGTTCAGAATATAAAGAAAAATTTTGCTACGCTAAAATTTAATAATAATAATAATATAATAAATAATAATATAGAATATATATTATATATAATAATAATAATATAATATAATAATATATATAATATATATAATAATATATATATAATATATTATGCAATATATTTATATATAAATATATAATATATACATACAAAATATACAATATATAAAAATATATAATATATAATAATATATAATATAATAATATAATAATATATAATATAAATAATGTATAATATATATAATATAATAATAATATACAATATATATATAATATATAAATAATATATAATATATATAATATATAATATATATAATATATAATATATATAAATATATAATATAATAATGCATAATATATAATATATAAATATATAATATATAATATAATAATACATATATAATTAATAATAAATAAATAAAGTAGTCATCTTGTCACTATAAATCTTGTTGCACCTCTAATAATAATTTAGTCTTCTTATGTATCATTATTATAATTGTTATTAATGTAGTCCTTGTTTTAATATCTTTCATTTGATACCTCATTTGTGAAGATCCATAAAGAATTACCAAAGTTATAGCCAATTTACGGAAAGCTTATAAATGATTTATGAAATTCCCAATTTTAACGACCAATAGGCTGTAAATTTGCAGAATTTCACGTTGATGAATGTTTAAAAATCAATATAAAATCATGTGGTTAGAGTAGAAATATGATTGATGTACCAAATTAACCGGTTATTTGTAAAAAAAATTATAAAATTATAAAATTAAAAAATTAAAAATCGTGTGAAAAATGAGAACATAATTGCATAAAGAGTAAAAAACTTACTTTTTATCCTTTCGAAGCCTTGCAGCTACTCAAATTTTATGTTGATAAAATTATAAAACGCTATAAAATTTTGTGACAAATGTATCTTTCTATAGACACCTTATTTTTGAAAATCAAAGCAGTATTTCTCGAGTTATAGACAATTTAATGCAGCCGAATTGAGATTTTTAGATTTTATTTGGCTTCTACCTTGGAAAATTATAGCATTTGAATTTTATAACAATTAATTAATACATTGAAAATTAATTGTGAAGCTTGTGAACATCGTACAAAAATGTTTTATATATGAAATTGTTCGTTACGATCTGTAGAATTGAATTTTGAAAATTTCAATACATTTAGTGGGCGTGGTGAAAAGATATGAGTTGTATAATTTGGCAAATAAAGTAGTTTTTTAGTGTAAGACTATTTTAAAAACACTTTTCTTATAATTTATTTTCAATTGAGCTTAATAATTTATTTCAGATATCTTGATAAATATACTAAACCATAATTAAAATATATTTTAGTTCTTAAATATTCAAGTTTTTTATCAATTTTTCAGGTAAATGTGCTTGAAAAGTATATATTTTGATCTTTTCTTAATGCCTCTTTGCCCCTCTAAGAGTTTTTTCGATTTATAATAATATTTTGTTTAGCTAAAACAAATTTATATTATTATAATCTTTTATTTGACACCTCATTTAAAAATAATAAAATAAATTTAGAAATTTTATTAGCTATTTACTGAACTTTTTCAGTTATTGTTGTATGCAAAAATTAAAAGTAATTTTTTTTTTGAACAACTTTTTCTTACCTTTTTCGTGGCCTACAACAATGTATGATACATGAAAATAAAGGTATTTTTAATTATTAATCGATAAATAGTTCATTTATTAAAATCCGTTGGAAATTAGAAAAGTTATAAATGTTTTAGTAATTCAAGAACATAGTAAAAAAAAACATGTTTTAAATTTATGCAATTAACATATTAATTAATTCTGGCTTTCGTATTGGATATACAACTTTATGATTACCTACATTTATTTAGACTATATTCCTAATAAAAATACTTGATTAAAAGTTTTTCCATATCTTCAATATTTATATGGTTTTTTTAATTATTAAAGCCAGTGAGTAGGTGCAAAAAAACAGCAACTCAAATTGTTTTAACATTTTTTTCAGTGTTCTCATGTAAAAGTTGGTAATTTTTTTACATGTATCTATAGGTTGTCTTAATGACAGTATTTTAAGATCTTAATTTTAATGATCCATGCAGTATTTCTTGAGTTATGAATTTATTAATGAAGCCATCTCTATCAAATTTTTGATTAAAATTAAATTTATTAGCAAAAAATTCATTAAAAAATTCGTAGCACCTCTATTATAGGTTTGATGATAAAATATGGTATCACATAATTTTAGAAGAGGGATAAAGCAATAAATAAGCATTTTTAGTTTTTCAAAATAATAAAATTTTTCATCAACATTTGAATTTAGAATGAAATAAATCGAACTAAAGAGGGCTTTATTCACCCCTTTAGTATGAAAAATTTTGCCCCTCCTCAATGATTTTTTTACACAACGTAGCCTGTTGTTTCAGCTTTCTATAAAGACCTTAACCTTGAAGATCCAATCAGTAGAACGGGAGCTATGAATTTATATCAAATTTTAATTAAAATATTCGATGTAGATAACGGGATCATTCACGCTAGTGGATGGTCGTGGCCAATGACCCAAGCAGGTAATTTTAATGAAATTTTGCGAATTTTTAATTGATTTCAATAATTAATTGTGAGGCTTGTATAAGTCGTAGGATAATGAATGAGATATCAAAATAATGGAAATTTATATGACTATTGGATTAAAGAAAAATCAAAGTTTTACATGCATGTGTTGAGAAGTTATAAGCATCTCTTCATAGCAACCTTTAAATTACCGCTATCTCCGTTCAATTGCACCTGGAGATGTAATTTTTTTTAAATTAACATTTATGTTGAATATACCTATCATTTAAGACATTAACCAACCTCCTAACCCTACCCATAAAAAAGTTATTAACAAAAAACTCTCAAAAACACTGTTCAAAAATTTTTTTGATTTTGCCCTTATTCCAATATCTTCTTCAAATGACGTCCAAATAATTTGAAATTCACACCTAATATTTAAACCAAATAATCCTATCCGATCCTAGAATTTCAAATTTTTCGAACTACTTTTGAAAAAGCTAAAAATAAAAAACCGTCAAAAAAACGCCAAAAAATATTACTCATTTTCAAAAATTCCCAGCACTCAAAATACGATGGTATATAAAAATTCCTTAAACATGGATAACTTTTTTTTTTATTAACTTTTCAAAAATGTAAATTTCAATCCTCTCCTACACTCCCCTGATTTATAATGAATTATTTTTGAAACATCTATTTTCTCATTTTTCACTTTCAAACAATGATAAGTTGAAAACGGTAGTTTTGAAAATTTTTTAATCCACATTGCCATTCTTAAAATATAAAATAATAAAAATTTTTTAAGCTAGAATTTTTTTAAACCTTTCCATTTAGAAAATAGAAATCCGATCTTCCCCTACATTTACCCTTATTTACCCTATTAAAAATATGATTTAAGAAAAATCCTTTCTTAGTGGAAACGATCTAAGCGTTTGATTTCTCTAAGCAGATTGCACATCAGCTCCATGATTGGTGTTATAACCGGACACTGCCTCATAGGCAAGCACGCAACGCGTCTTGGCGTATTCGCTAACGATTTTTGCAGAAGCTGTATGGATGAGGAAGAGATAGAATCGATCCCTCACCTTCTATGCACGTGCCCTGCTCTATCTCATAGACGAAGACTTCACCTTGGTGAGTTCTACTTCAATGATCCTAGTGATCTGAGAAACTTAGACATTGGCAGTCTATTACGCTTCATAAGAAGCTCCAAATGGTTCACCGAGTAAGGAAAAGGGTTTCCTAGATTCATGTGGTATCACAATGGACCAACTCATGGTCTAAGTGTGTCAGTCTCCACGACTGGCAGCCACTTCAACCTAACCTAACCTAGTGGAACCCTACATATATTAAGCTATTAAAAAAAAATTTTTTATATACATATATATATATAATAATATAAGCTGTACGTTGATACCAAAAAAAAGATGAATGAGTCAGTGAGTGAGTCAGTGAGTCAATCAACATTTTCATTTATATAAGTTAAAATAAAATTTAAAGGACCAATTTTTTCGCAGTCTATTTAATTTGAATTATTGATTTAGAATTTAGGAAATTTATCGATTAAAAAAATTTAATTAATTAATCATTTAATTTAAATCCACTTTTTACAAAATCGACAAAAAACCTCCGTTTAAGAAATTTTTTTAGATTTAATACCCAGTGGCGATTCCTCTCAGTTGGCTAGGTTGGCTGCGGCAACCCCAAAATTTCGACTTAAATACACGTAACTCACAATTTGTTTGTATTAAAACTTGAGAACATATTTTTTTATATTGATAAAAAACATAACCTCCCAATCCGTTTAAATCATTATAAAACCAGCAAAATCTATTTAAATCGAGCCAGTCAATGCAACCCTTCGTGCTATATTAATCCCATACAAAGTAGATACATATCTCCTCTAATATTATTTTTTTCAATATTGGTCCGTGTTAGAATGTTGGCTATAAAATTTTGCGCCAACAAATCTCATACAAACTACACTATTATTCCCGATGTGCTCTCTCATTCTATCTTTAAGAACAGACCCACAAAAAAAACCACACAGTTTGGCTCTATTGAAAGAGCCAACACCTGGGTAGAAAAATGCGAGAAAAAATGTATTTAATTGCCATCCAGTACCCACCAGTGGAGAATTTAGTTATCTGAAGCGAGTGTTTTAGTTCGAGTTTTATATGGTTGACTGTAAAAAATCATAACTCCCATTCTACTCATCCGATCTTCAAGGTTCTTTAAATAAAGCCAACATGACACGCTACATTGTATATAAAAATCATTGAAAAGGGGCAAATATTTTCATACTAAAGGGCTGAATAAGCCCCCCTTCAATTCGATTTGCAGCATTCTAAATTCAAAATTTAATGAAAAATTTCACAATTTGAAAAAACAAAAAATGCTTAGAATTTCCTTATTTTCTCTTCTATGATTATGTTATATGTACAATGTTTTACAATCAAACCTATGTACATGAGAGGTGCTAGAATTTTTTTAAATGATTTTTTTTTTTCAAATAAAATGCATTTCAATTAAAAAACAGATCGACATATCTTCATTAATAAAACGATTACTCAAACAAAACTGCATGAATCTTCATGATTTGGGTTTTAAAATACTGTCAGTAAGTAGTGGCGTATTTAAAGATTTGACGCCCCGGGCCAATAAGATTTGGCACCCCATTAATAAACGAAAAAAACTAATATCACTTCATAATGAAAAAAGGCATAAAAACAAACACAATTTAAAAATGTTTGACAATGCACAAATTGGTTGACACATTCATCAATAGCACTGTTATAATTGAAAGATTTTGCTGAAGGCTTTAAAGGGATGTCTTAAGTGACGACCTTTATTTTGGCGAACACTTTTCGGAGGAATTAAATTACTTTAATATCTGAATTTGTATTATTAAATGCACATCTTTTGTGCAAGCCATACATTTGCAGCCTGAGAACTTTCTTATTGTTAAAATTTCCGCTTAAGTAAGTCTGAAGTTCACGGTGAAAACTAAAAATATAAACCCAATATAATCTTATATTTGTCATGAATTTAAAGCAAATTAAACGCTTACTTGTAAGCACACACCCCGATCTTACAGCTCCAAAGTTTTTGAATAGTTTAATAGTTAAGTTTCTGCTAAGCAAAAATGAAGTTATTAGTTATCGAACAAAATAAAAAAACTATTATTCTCTTAGTGCACAAAATTGCTAGGTTAATTAAAGGTTTTTATTCAAAAATGAGCTTTTTGTAGCTCAAATGGATCGTTATTTTCAATTTTTTTTATTTTTCCTGTGAGTAGGTGTAAAACCTCCAAAAGGCTCTAGGAGGACCGAAAAACACGTGCTCATAAGTGGGTGAGATTCTTACTGCACTAAAAGCACCTCCACTTCCTGATTGCAACTAATGCTATGTTTCCACCAAAGGTTTATCTCAGATTAGATTTAATAAATCTTTTTGGTGTTTCTACCGCACAAAAAGATTTAAAAAAGATTAAATTTGACAGCACCAGCCCAGGATTTACCCTTAGGCCAACCAGGCCCAGGCCTAGGGCATCACGACAAAAGGGGCCACAAAAGTAAGTAAACACAATGAACTGAATCTTTATTGCTCATACGAGCAAAATGGATAATAGATCTTGACAAATCTTCAAATTCGGCAAACGGCAACGCTCAAGTATTTTCATATAAGACGGCCAGCCTATTGAACGCTTTTTTACGTTTTTGGAGATGCATTCTCATACTGAATCCGGTATTGCTAATCAAGCATTAAAGTATCTGAGTGAACATAACATATGAATTTTAAAATGCAGAGGGCAAACATACCACAATGCTTCAAATATGTCCGGTCAGTATAAAGGGATGCAACAGCAAATTCTTCTGACAAATCCATATGCAGTCTATGTACCTTGTGCATCGCACTCTTTAAATCTTGTTGGTCGCTGTGCTGTGGATTGCTGTCTTATCGCAGTTGATTTTTTTTCTGTCGTACAATCGCTATACAATATTTTTTCTGCATCAACTAAATAAATAAATAAATAAATTCTGTTGGCGCAACAGCTCGTGGGGAACCAGGGCCTAGTGACTTACAACTCTCAACCATTCATGTGTGCGTGTTGTTGGCAGGAAATGGAGGGGACCTACAGTTTTATGCCGATTCCGAACGGCTAAATGAGAAACACTTTTTCATGACAAGTATTACTCTTGGAGGATTTGTCAGTTCCTCGCAAGAAGCAGTACCTCGAATAAAACATTGCAGTTTTTTAGGTTGCACGGCTGGCAATCAAACCCAGACCTTTGGCATGACAGTCCTACGCACTAACCATCACGACGTACTACTTTTCTGCATCAACTAGTAGATGGCAAAAGTTAAAATCTGCTCTTCAAAATGATAATGTGATAAAATCACTCTCAGATACACGATCATGCTCATGCTGCAGCTACTTTTGCCATCTTTTAATCATATAATAAATTATTAGATACCTTAAACGACATTTCTGAAGATAATACAATAAAAGGAGATGCTAGGAGGGAAGCTGGTGATCTACTAAACAAAATGAATAAACTAGAGTTTGCCTTAATGCTTGTGATTTGGAACGATATTTTACAAAGTTTTCAAAAAGTCAGTAAAGTTTTGCAAAGTGAAGACGTAACACTAGTGACGTGCGCGAATTTGTATAGATCATTGTCCGATCAACTGGAGAAAATACGTGATAATTTCGACACTATTGAAATGCGCTCTAAAGAACTTCTACCTGATGGCAGCTACATGATTACACGAAAACGAATTCGCAAAAAAATGGCTAACGATGATGGTAATTTTAGACTTTAAACTTTTATAATCGCGATTGTAAATATTCATTTTAATTTATTTTATTAATTTAACGGACTTACCGCGATAATTTAATGCAAAAAATTGAATTGAAATTGATAGCCCGACGTTTCGACAAGGTTCCACTTGTCGTGGTCACGGGTTAACAATTTCACGGTTTCAATTTCAATTCAATTTTTTGAATTAAATTATCGCGGTAAGTCCGTTAAATTAATAAAATAAATTAAGATGATGGTTATGCTCCCGATGTAGATTTAAGCCCGAAGGATAAGTTTCGAATAAACGCTTTTTATATTTTTATCGATAAGTTAAGAATACAAATGGATTCCAGAGGTAAAATATATAAGGACATTTCTGAACGATTTGATTTTCTTTGCACAAGCAATGAAGTCAACGTTATAGCCTGTGCCCAGCGTTTGGTGTCAAATTATCCGGAAGATTCAAATTCAGAGCTTGCTGATGAGTTAATACAATTCCATCATTATGTGATGCATAAAAATGGCAATAATTTTTAATTTTCAATCAAGCTAATTTATGTAAGATTATGTGGGAAGATAAAATTACATCAGCGTTTCCGAACTTAGACACGGCATTAAGTTTATTTTTAAGTCTGATGGTGAAAAATTGTTCTGCCGAAAGATCATTTAGTCAATTAAAACACTTAAAAAGTCCTTGTCGGACAATGGAAAGACTTGATGCACTATCTCTGCTCTGTATTGAGAGTGATTTGCTTCATGAAATAGATTTCGATGAACTTATAAAAGACTTCGCTGCTTAAAAGAACAAGAAAACAATATTTCAAAAATTAAGTAAAAAAAAGTCGTATACATATGTACATATTCTTGTAACTACCATTATAAATAAAATAAATTTTTGTTTCATGGAATTCGTTATAATTTGTTTTCTTAAGTATTTAATTTTGTATGCAGTAAACCATACAATATAAGAGAATATATGCAAAGAGGGCACCATTTACTCTTCAGGCCTAGGGCCCAAAGAAGCTAACTCCGGTGCTGGACAGCACCTTCAAGAATGCAAATGGCGTTCCAATTTTTCTTATGAAGTGCGAATGAGACAGAATGTTTGATTCGTGTGAAACAATGAAGAACTGCATGCGAGTCTCGAATGAATCGTTCAGCACCATGCAAAAATAGGTTAGTTCGATTTGTAAAACTATTTGTCCTAGGAAGATTTAACAAGATTAATTTCTAATCTTCAAGATTTACGAAATAAATTTGTATGGTAAATCTACGAGATTTAAGGTTAATCTCATTAAATCTCAGATTAGCGCTAGGTGGAAATGTAGCATAAATTGAAACTTATCTATCTAGCTATTTATTTTTAAAGAAGTTAATTAACGTGTTGCAGGTAACTTTTCGGTGAAAATTCCTGCTTATTCCGCGATTCTAAAGTGATTTTCCGTTCACCGCTGCTACACGGAAAGAATTGAAAAATCACCAATTGAAAAATTTGCAGTTGCAATTTACGAACCTTGTTTAATTCGTAAATCATGACATTTTAATCCCAAATTAATACAAAAACAGGTTATTATACAGTCAAAACGTAGCAGTTTACAAAACTTGTTTCTTCGTGATTTGCAATTAAAATCCATGATTCAAGTTTGTACTTTTCATAGCAAAATACTGTTTTGGCGTAATTTACTCTCCAAAAGCATAATTTCACAAACAGCATTTAAAAATATTGATTTGCGATAAATATTTAGTAATTAACATTGCACAATCACTGAATTACGTTTTTTTTTGTCGTAATTCGCAACTCCATGAGAATAGTTGCAAATCACCAACAAAAAATTCCTAAATCACGACTTTCTTGTCGCAATTTACTTCTCGAAGAAATAAAGCACCACAACATGGCAGGTATCTAATCATCAATGTGTGACACCAACCAACGACCTGTAATGCAAATTGGCCTGGTGGTTGCATGCTCGCTCCGCAACTGGAGGGTTGCGAGCTCAAATCCAAGCAGAGTCAAGCGTAAAGTATTTATTTCGAATAAATTAAATTAAATGTGTATACCTGCAAAGTGAAGGGTAGAGCAGGATTGATCTTTCCAAGTGGCAATATCACGAAATAAAAGTGGTTATCACAAATCTTTTTTGCATATTTACAAATTGTGCGATTGAGGAATATTTGGATCAAGTTGCGATTTGTTGTTCGTAATTTTTGTTTTCTCTCGATAGCATAATTGATACTTAAAGAGGGTTGATTTAGGATTTTTGAGTATCGATATATTCATTTTGCTCAGTTTTGCAAATTGCAAACACATAGTCGTAAATTACGAAATCCCGAGCCAAGGTATGATTCGGGATTTATTTTTCGTAATTTGCAGCTCATTTTTCGTGATCTGATCCAAGAATTCTTTCCGTGTAGTCTGCGGGGAGCGTATTAAGTTCGATTCATGAAGAATTTCAATGTTGAGTTAGCGTGTTCTAGTAACCGATTTCTATGTTTTCGGGCAAAACACCGTAGGAGTTTTTTTTAATGAAATTCACGTAAGAATTTATGAAGCGACATTTCAAAAATCTTAAAGGCATCGAAAAAAAACCTCTTCAGTTATTAATTTACGTAGGTATTTAAAAAAATAAAAAGATTTGGAACGGGATTTTCAACTCAAAATACCTCTAAAATTTAGTTTATTACAACAAAATACCCAAATAAATAACTGAATAAGAGGTATTTTAAAAATTTAATTTAAAATTTTGAAAATGTCGCTTAATAGATTTCACATTAATAATTTTTTAATAAATAAAATGCAAATTTAGATAGGTATCAAAATTATCTGACTTTGCAAAATAAGGGACGTGCTTTCTGTTCAAATGTGCTTCGCTTATCCGGGACCGTTATAATTTGTCTGTTTTCGAATACGGGAAAATGACTGTTCTATATGCAATTTGTCACTCTAATCTTCAGAAACATACGCAGGGTAAGGCCTGTGAACAGTGAGACACTTGTTCTTTTAAATTTAAAACATCTCAGAATGCTTTTAAGGAATCAATAATAGTATTTTAAGACATATATTTATTGGGCTGTGCCGAAAAATCGAAAGGTCTTATGGTTGGTCTCAAAATTTCTATAGAGTTTACCAAAGTAATTATCCTCCTTAAATTTGAGCTTTTCATACTAGGTCAGTCTCACTTAATAATATCTCACTGAGCACTCAATGTAAATTAAGCGGGATGATTTGGTAGAACCAGATTCTCCATTCAATGGTTCAAAAAATATATGTGATAATTCTAGTACAGCACTTCTATAGGTTAACAAAATTCAACTTTAATTAAAATATTTAACTGTTAAAGCACAAAATTTTATAAAATTAATGAAAAATAATAGCATGTTCAACTAATGTATTTTGATTTGTCTAAACATTTAGGGCGGTATTCACCGACGGCTCATAACTTATGAGGCTCATAAACCTATTCACCAAGCAATAATAGTGAATATTTATGAGCGCTCATAAGACTTATGAGTGGTCCTGACCACTCATAAAGTTATGAGCGCTCTCTCCGAAAACTAATTCGAAAACCTTCGAAGTAACCCTTCAAGAAAATTCATTGACTCATTTCGTCGGTACTTCTTGGATCCTTACAAAAATGAGTCTCGCACGCACACATATTGTTATTCCTTTTGTCTTCAGGAATTTTATTTCTTGTTTCATTTTTTTAAGTTCTTTTTGTAATTCACGCGGTGAAGATAATTCTTTTGTCCGTTTGCTGTGAAAATTTGAAAAAATAGGATAATAAAAAGTGTATATAATGAATCGGCTCCGAATAGAAAATTACAGAAAAGTACAGGATTGTGTGTTCCATGAGTAAAAACCTTACCCAAACTGTTCTTCATTCTGTCACTATGTGTTGCATGATGTTTTTCAGAACAGTTAAGAACAATATTTCCTGCACCTACTTTTGTGGTGGAGAAAATGATTGAGAAATGTCGAAGTCCCAGTACCAGTTGATTTGTTTGTCTGGGATAATAATAAGCTAAAATTTATCTCAGAAAAACTTTTTGCTTAAATCTGACAGTTTTGACAGTTTTCACACATTTATACTTTTCTGGCCCAATTCCGCAAGGATGACTGATTTTCTGTGTACACATTCTGTTCACACCCAAAACAAATGTAAATAAATTTGATTGATTGTGCATTCGTTATCTGTCAAAAATTTAAAACTCACACTTGCTGAATCGCAAAAATCGATGTGTACACGAATTTCTGTGTACACAGAAAAAACTCACTCTTGTGGAATTGGGCCCCTGATGTAGGTTTTCTTCATTTGACACAGCTAATAGTCTTTTTCCTTTGGAGGTGGCAAAGTACTTGTGAGTAGATGAAAACCCTAATCTAGTACTACCAACTGCACATGCTCTCATGTGCGAGTAGATACATTTTACATGGGAAAGCAGTTTGATGTATTCCATTGAAAAAAGCTAGCAAAGTACTTGCAAGTACTTCTTCACCTCCAAAGGAAAACGCCTTATATAAACCAACATTTGACGTCTATCCCCCTTCAAGCGAACGAGTCTATTTTGGATCCGCAAACGTAGTAGACAATGTACGAACAAAATAATTAGCGAAACTAAAAAGTAAAGTAAGAACATTTCCCTATATAAAACAAACTAAAACGTGCAATGATCTTCACCCGAGCCAAAACTAAGAAAATAAGTGGAAAGAAATTAAAATTACTATAGTCCAGAGATGAGCTAAGTCGTGATTTTTCAATCACGGTAAACCTGTGACTGTGATTTGCAATTCACGGTGATTTTAACCTGTGATTGTGATTCTTGAATTAAAAATAGATATATTAGAAAGACGGACAAATTTTATAGTGACTCATTTTACTGCACACTTTATTATTGAAAAAAAAACTTAAAAACAAGCATCTTTTTGAAGTGGGTGGATTTCCAAAAATACGATGATATTTTTTAGGCTCTAGACAACTTATTTACAAAATATAAGCGCCCAGGGGCAATATATTAGGGGTAAAACTCAAATATAAGAAAAGAAGGCGTTGCAGTGGGTGGACTTCCAAAAATTTGATATGTTGTTCTTTAGGCCCTAGAGAACTTATTTACAAAATTTCAGCTCCATTGGACAACGTTTTAAGGGTAAAACTCAAATATATAAAAAGAAGGCGTGGCAGTGGGTGGTTTTCCAAAAATGTATTTGTTGTTCTTTAAGTTCTAGATAACTTATTTACAAAAATTCAGCTCTCTAGGGCAACGTATTTAGGGGAAAACTCAAATAAAAGAAAAGGAGGCGTGGCAGAGGGCGGATTTCCAAAAATGCATATGTTGTTCTTTAGGTTTTTAACAACTTAATTGCAAAATTTCAGCTCTCTAGAGCAACGGATTAAGGAGTAAACTTAAATATACGAAAAGGAGGCGTGGTAGTAGGTGGATGTCAAAAAATTCGCACTTGCCTTGATGGTCAGATTCAGAATCTCCAATTTAAAAATCTACCAAATTGGAAAGCAAAATCTATCAAAAAACCAGCCCATAAAATGCAAAGAAAATCACGACATCGTTCTCATTCTTTATACTTTCGTCTTGGTCTGTGAGATTTTAATTTTTTTGTGATTTTATTCTGGTCGTGATTTTGTTCACAGGGGAAAATGAATCACGACCACAGTTCTTTTCGTGATTTGTGAATTCATTTCTCAATATCTTCGATTCTTGACCTTAGGAATACTGTGAAGGTGAAAAGTATCCCTTTGTACAAAGGAGCAAAGGGCATAGCATTTTGGGAGGCACAAAAACCAGTGTTGGAGAGGGTACTATACATATAGTGGAAATATATATATGTATATAGATATCTCATTGGGACACAGAAAGGATTTGTGGAGAAGAAAGGGTGTTCCGTCAAGCATAAAAAAAAAATTGAAGATCAGGAGAAGAAAAAGTGCAAATGAAGAAAAACTGAAGCAGAAAGTGAAGAAGATAGATAGAAGTGAAAATCAGAAGGAAAAGGTTGTGAAAAGGGAAAGAGTTGGAAAAAGTGAAGGAAGAACATTAAAGAACATTAGAAACAAATTTTTTTTTTAGTTTAATTAAAGTCATTTTTATTTATTAATTTTAACGTAGTATTTCAAGAAGTGTAAAATTTTGGTTCTCCAAGTGGTTTTTTTTTTTAATTTTTTTTTTTGAGTTTTAGTTTATTTTTGGAATTTTTTGCTTTGGATCAAAAAGATAAAGAAGTGAAGTGATTTTAATCGTCGATTCAAATCTCAATTCGACAAAACAAAAATTACTCCAAAGAGAGCTGATGTGCCAGTTCTTAACCGTGCTGCCGGCAGAACGACGAGGGACCAGAGCAACCCTGAGTACCTTTTAAATTTTTTTTGTTAACAAGGAAAAAAGATTTCTAAAAGAAGATTAAGGTCAAATCCTCTTTACTTGAGATTCAAAATTCTTTTTTAGCTTGTTGAATTTTCTTACTAGATTTTTTCTAGTTGCATAAGCAAAGAAAAGATACAAGTTGGAGAGCTAAAGTTCTTTGTTTGATTTTTTTTTTAATGAATTTGAAAATTAATAAAATTGTTATTTGAAGATTTTTTTTAAAGTATATAGTGTGAAGGTTTGGTAAAGCCGTTCAGATGTAGATTTTGTTTGAGGACGTGACAGACGGACTTTCTCAACGGACTAACCCGTGACTGGATGGGTCGTTTCAGGGGCTATTTCCACGAACAGAGGCCATGGAAATAGCAAAGGAAGTATCTTTAAGATACTTGGGTGGGTGGCCAGACCTTCGTCATCAACACCAGACGAACGTTTGAGATTCGGTGCGACGGTGTCTAGGAGGAATAGGAAGGAGGTGCTTTAGGGAAAAGTTTTACTTTTTTTTTGGTTATGGTATTAGTTTTAGATTAGGGCTTGATATTACTTTTTTTTTTTTTTTTACATATTTTTTTTTTTTTTTTCTTTATTTTTTATTTTTTTTGAGGTGAAGGGTTTCTAGGGTATTTTCTTAGGTTAGTTAAATTAGTTTTTTTATTGCAATATATTTTTTTTTAAAACTTAATTCGAAGCACCAACTTTCTGTTTTCTATTGGATATCGTCAGAGTTCTCAGATTTGTGTCATTTTTCATCGAATAGTACCTTTAGGTACGATATAAATAATGTTTAGTCGAGCAGGAGGTGTACTGAGAGGTGGCAAGAACCACTCCACGCGACGAGTTAAGCCGTGCAACCACAAGCTTGCCGCAGCCTCTTTCAGTACACCGAAGAAATCCCCCGTGGAAACCTGGCTCCTAACAACGGTCATTTTTGAAAACAGTTTGATTTCACAGTTTAGGGGTACCTGGGGAAGAGAGAGTTGTTCTCATTTTTGAATTTCGAAAAAGAGCTATGAGTGGTTGGTGAATAGCACAGTACACATATCTAAGGTATTATCTTGCGCATGTGGTCCGAAATGAAAACTGTCAAAGAAATTCAAGATGGCAGCCTTACGTGACCTCTTCCACTGTATTACAACATCAACGAAGAAAACAAACACAAAAGGATAATTTAAATAACACTAAAAAAATGTTAATAAACACTAAAAAGCTTGAAATAATTGTATTTGTATTTAAATAAGTAACAAATGAACACATAACACACAACAAATTTTGATGTTTAACTAGTCGGGGTCACGTAGAGTCGCCATTTTTCACTGATTTTGATGGATGCGCAGAACTGAACAAAAATGAAAACGCTAATGATATTACCTTCAATATGTGTACTGTGGGTGAATAGCACAAATATTATAAACTCATAAACTTAAGAGCCGTTTATGAGTGCTCGGTGAATACCGCCCTTAGTCTTTATTTTCTATTTACATATTTATCGTTTTTGAATTTGCGCACTCTGAGATTTTATTTGGTGAAACGCGCCTATTGATATTTAGAGGTAGCTCATTGCAATTTAATATTTTTCCTGTGTTGCGTTCCTACTAATATCCTTAAGGCTGATTAGTGCAATTGAAAGTCATTATAAATAAATATAAAGCAGCAGCTCGTGAAGAACCATCAAGGCCAAGTGACTTACAATTCTCAACCATTCCTGTGTGCGTGTTGTTGGCAGGAATGGAGGGGACCTACAGTTTTTTGTCGAGTCCGAACGGCTAGATGAGAATCATTTATTCATGACAAGTATACTCTTGGAAGATTTTTCAGTTCCTCACAAGAGGCAGTACCGCGCAAAAAATATTTCTGTTTTTAGGTGGCACGGCGGGGAAAGTCATTATATTAGCATGGTAAACAATTTGACGTTCTAAAAAAATATATTTGATTTAAATTCACGTAGTCACCTATTCTACTTATAACACACCATTTTGATGATATTCCGCCTGGAGCATCTAGGCTTTACTTTTCCATAGAAATTAGTAAGGGAATTTTAAATTTATCATCCAAAGTTAAATGCCGCCCTTCACAGTTTGCCGCCCCGGGCCATGGCCCTTATGGCACCTAGGGTAAATACGCCACTGTCAGTAAGAAATTAGTTAGATTTATGAAAACAAATTATTATTTTTTACATGGTAACTATAAAAAAAATGCTAAACCAATTTGAACTTATGTTTTTTTTTACACCAGCTTAATGGCCTAAATAACTAAAAAAAAAAACCCTTATATGGGTGATTCTCTGCCAACTGTGATTCTTTTTTTAGAAAATTTTCAAAAATTAAAACTTCTTGAAAACAATTTTTATTTTGTGTTAGTGGCTTCATTTAGTAAGAGTATCATATCTGCAAAAGCATTTTGCTACAACTTTTAAAGAACAAAAAATATAGTGAAATGTACTAAAACTAGTATAGACGATAATGACACTTTTTTTCTTTTTTTATTTTTAATTTGTTCTCCCTCTTTTTGACCATATTTTTGTTGAGATTCTTGATTGTCTAGTACGTTATAACCTCTTGAAATCTTAACTTCCTTTTTTTTCTTTAAAAAATTATCTCTTTTTCGTTTTTGATGTCTGTTCTTCTGAATGGCAGCCCTTTTCCTTGTGCTGGGTTATTTCTTAATTTTTATTGCACGGAATGATTTTTGTTTGGTTCGTCTGAGGTATTGCTACCGTTCTTACAAAGAAAATTTGTAGAAAAAAAAATATTATTGCTAGAAATTATTTTATTATATTCAACTAAAGGTGCCGTCACACCGTGCAAGTAAAGTACTTGCAGCAAGTAAAATGATTGCTGCAAGTAAAACTTGCCTGGTGTGACGACCCGAAAAGTACTTGCGGCAAGTAATTGCTGCAAGTGATTTACTTGCGAGCAAGTACTTGCGGCAAGTAAAACTTGCCTGGTGTGACGACCCAAAAAAGTACTTGCAAGCAATTAATTGCTGCAAGTGATTTACTTGCTTGCAAGTACTTGCGCAAGCAATACTTGCACGGTGTGACTAGGTCCTGCAAGCGCTTGCAAGCAAGTAAATCACTTGCCGCAAGTACTTGCCACTTGCAGGATTTGCGCAAGCAAGTTTTTTACTTGCGTGCAAGTGAACGTATGTTTTTCGATCAAAATTACAGAAAAAATCGTCTCCCTCTGCCTAGAAGTCTCTCAGCAGTATTGTAAAGTACGTGTTTTCAGCACCACGTTCAAAAAAGGGTCATACCAAATTTATTTATCTTCGATCAGCCACATTTTGTTGATTCAAATGCTGTAGCATAAAACAAGGTCTCGTGGTGTTTTTTAATGCATGTTTTTTGATAATAATAATAATAATAATAATAATAATAATATGAACGACTGGGTCGTACGTAATTGCTCTTATGCTTCAACTTGCTTGGATCTTAAGATCTTTTAAAAATATTTGAACAATTAAAGAAAAATACAACGAAGCATGAGGCTCTTTCTTTCAATTGTAAAAACAACTCGCCGTATTTTGATTGAAATCGGTAGAGCAATTAATGAGAAAGTCGAAGAAAAAAAATGTATGCAGAAGGTACCGCTGATAACAGTTTTTAGTAAATTTTGTATCAGAAAGTTCAACTCGCTTACAATCAAATAACTTCATGCAAGCAATCGCATGTTTTTTTACTAATAATACTCAACAAGAATCAATTGCCTAGATTTTAACAAATCTTCATGTTCAAAAACCATTTCCATGTAAAAAATTCGTCTTCCAAATCTGGATTATCCATTTAAATCTATTTCTGAAGAAACAATAAACCAAATTGAACTGAAAATGGCAAAACCACACCGGTTTACACGTGCAAGTACTTTCAGAAACTAATTTCAGCAAGTAATTTCAGCAATTACTTGCAGCAAGTACTTTCAGCAATTAATTTCAGCAAGCACTTGCTTGCTCGGTGTGACGACCTGAAAAGTACTTGCAGCAAGTTTGTTTTGCAAGCAAGTAAAAAGTAGTTTCAGCAAGCAATTTACTTGCCTGGTGTGACTGCTCTCTGCAAGTACTTGCACGAATATTTCAAATTCAAAATTTTTCAAACAATTGCTGCAAGTACTTTACTTGCACGGTGTGACGGCACCTTAAAGCTCAAAAAGTATTTAAATGCCACGGTACTGACATCCACGGTACTGACATTTAGACAGTTTATGTAACCTAACTTCTCTATGCTTTCGAGAAAAATAATTTCCAGGACAATTTTAACTTATGCCGTTAAAAGGAATACAAAATTCTGATGACCAACCAAAAACATGTTATAACATGCTTTAAAAATACTACCACGGTACTGACAAATAAATTTGTGACATACTTTTATCGCATGAAAACATACCACTTTTAAAGTACAACAACGTACAAAAATTAAAATGATTGTTGTTACCTATACATAAATAGTTTATCTTTTAGAAAACCACAATACATAAGCATTAAAGATAAAACAAAATGGCGGTTGAACGGGAAATCTTTTGAATTCAAAAATAAAACTAAAACCTCGGACAACATTCATTCATGATTATTTTATTCAGCAATACGTATTTTGACTTAATGTTTGCATTATTTTTTCAAGCAAGGATTGCACTCAAACTTTTCTAAGGACAACATTTCTATTCAATGATATATTTCATCAGAAAATAAGTAGATTTAATCGAAAAAACATGGAACGGACATGCCACGGTACTGACATTTTAGCTACACTTTCCCAATCCATGTGGAAGAAGTAGCAATTTGGGTCATGATATTGAATGTTGATTGTAGTAAATAGCCATTTACACAATTCGAACCAAAAATATATACGAACATTTTACTTTAAATAACAAAAAAAGCACTGGACGCAAAGAATCACAGTTGGGACGGAATCACCCATATAGGTATATTGAAGATGGAAATTTATTTTAATGTATCACACATTATTGTAAGCCTTGGAAAATCTAAGAAAAGTGTACACAAAAAAATACGTTTAATTTTAACATATGAAAATAATTGAAAGAATCCAATAAAAAATTAAGCTTAAGGCAGTATTACACTATCATATATATATGACAAATGCTACCATATAAAATATGGCAAAGCTTTTCTATGTATGACTAGTTGTATTACACTATGCCATATATATATGTCCAATTTATATGACAAATGGCTTCGTCAAATATTTTTTGTTCATATATATGACAAAGCTTTATTTGGCTATCACACTAGCTTTGAAATATCAAATATATGAAAATCAAATTATTTGACAGTATCTAATATTTTATTTGGAAATTAATTTGTCAAAATAAATATGTAAATATCAATCGATTTTTGTTTGAAAATGAATCCTTGTTCTTTAATAGTCACTTTTTCTCTGAACCGGAGCAGTGAAGGAAACGGAAAAGGCGCGAAAAAAAGTTTCGCGAATAACAGTTTATATTTTTTTGAGGTGGGATAAAGATTAGTGTTATAAATGTCAGAGCTCGCAAGTAGTAAATTGAAGGTGATAGCGAAAATCTTCTGCCATCATGAATTGGCAATGTTATGGCCGAAAAGTGCATCAAAAGAACCATTATTTTTGTTCTGAGAATTTTAGCTTGCAATCTTCAATAGATCGCATCCCTAAATACTATTTAGTGCAGCGAAATCCCTGACATAGCGACATTTAACTTTTACAGCACATATATGTATGTATGTATATGTACCTATGCTGCATTCACATGAGTGATAAAAGCCCTGTTTTTAAGTGCATTTTTATCTTCGCTTACAAAAAAGTAGCATGTTAAATACAACAACAATTTGGTATAACTCCGTATTGTTGTTGTATTTAACATGCAACTTTTTTCTAAGCGAAGATAAAAATGCACTAAAAACAGGGCCATGGTGTCTACTATTTTGGCCTTATATATTTTTTTTATCTAACACGATTATGGGAACAATTGGTTAAAATATTGCATTTTCCCATTAGTTTTACTGCAGGAAAAAATCAAATCGATGTCCTAAATCAAAAAATTATACAGTTAAGATACAATAAATAAAGATTTCTTGGTTGATTTGGTCCCTATTCCAACGATAAACAATAAAATTGTATGACAAACATGAACATACAAAATCAATCGATTTTTATATGACTATATGGCACAAAACTTCCAAATATATATGACAACGCCTTTGTTTCGATATTACACTATGTCATATATATGGCTCAGAATCATCGTCATATATATGGCGTCATATATATGTTGTCATATAAATATGTCTATCCCATTTATATGACCTTTTTGGGCCATATTTGTATGGCAAACTTGCCATATTTATATGCTAGTGTAATATCGCCTTTATAACATATAACAATTTTTTTAAATATTCCAAAATGAGGTGTCGAATAATAAATTATAATAATTTAAATTATTTTCAGCCACACAAAATTATAAAAAACTTCACAAGAAATTTTAAGCGGGAAACAAACTTAGGGTATCTATTAATATTAAGGAACTAAAATACACCTTAATTTAGATTTAGTATTTGTTTTGCCCTCTCTAAAAGTACTGGAGAGTGCTAGGACACCGCATGGCCCTAGGCTCAATGAAAGGAAAATCCCTATGCACACCTCCACGTGGTAGAGGGTGGGTAACGCACAAACTTGTCCTTGGGATGGTTAAAAGCCCCCTTAAGGCGGATGAACTGCAGGTGGTGGTCAACGGCATGATAGTCTGGTGGCGGAGGAGCTTTTTTTTGTTAAAAGTCCAACGGCAGCAGCAGGTAGCGTCTGTAACCCATATTGGGCGGCTACAAAGGCGTCTGTTTTCCCATAGTGGGCGGCCTCGAGCAGGTATGTGTTTGACCATGCAAAAAAAAAAATGCGGGTGTGCCTGTCAAATCTAAGCTTATGTATGTTATTAATCGTATCTCGGAAAACACCATGGTGGAAGGATATATGCTAATACATGAAATATGACAACAAATGGAAATGAGTTCCCAAGAGGTAACCATTTTATGGAGAATCCTTCTGCAGCTTCGGCTGCTGTAAGCCGCACATCGGATTTGGGGGCGCGGCATCTTTCGTGTACCAGCGTCAATCTAGACGCCATAACAATAAATGAATCGTTAACAAATAGAAGAAGTCTTTTAAGAAGAGCAAATGATACTTTTGGCTACCGCATACGTACGAAAATCGGAGCTTGGCACGTTTGATCCTTGTACGGCGAAGGTAGATACGAGCAGGTTGAGCGTGAAATACTTCATCTTAAGATCAGTATCCTGGGCATCAGCGAAACTAGGTGGAGAGGAATTCCGGGGAGGATGAAAGGGTGGCCAAAGGCTGCATGGTGTCGGAATTATGTTGAACGAAGAAGCGAGAGGCGTAGTCTTATATCCTGGGCGCCTATTTCTGCAAGAATAATGACAGCAAGGTTTCGTTCAAAAATTCGCAACGTCACAATAATTCAGTGCTACGCCCCCACAAACGAAGCGACCGAGGAAGACAAAACCGCTTTCTACACTCATCTTAACTCAGTTTACAGTGGTGTTCCAAGAGCCGACATCATAATTGTCATGGGAGATCTCAATGCCCAAGTCGGATCAGACAACTACGGTCTGGAACGCGTCATGGGGAAAAATGGCTTGGGGTCACGGAATGAAAATTGCGATTTGCTGGTCGATTTTTGTAACGCTAATCGTCTTGTACTGGATGGGGTGGGACTGTGTTTAAACATAAGACTTGCAACAAAATCACCTGGGTACATCCGGATGGTCAAACTGAAAACCAAATTGACCACATCATGATTCAGCAGCGATGGAGGAAGTCAATGTGCGATGTTCGAAGCATTAGAAATGCCGACGTGGGAAGCGACCACCATTTGGTTCTCATGAGTCTCAAGCTACGAACTGCAGCTGTACAACGTCAATCACAGGGTGCAGCTAGAATTCGAAGTTCAATACAAATGCTTTAAGTGATCCCAACATATGTCGTAACTATGTCACCAACCTTAACGACAGAGCTTCGTCATTAAACGGAATACAACATTCAACAATTGATGAGATGTGGGGTGATATTAAAAGTGTTTTTATGGAGGCTGGATCCGAAACTGTACCCCAGCAATCGAGAGTTAGAGACTCTTGGATATCACAAGACACCTGGGATAAAATCAAGCTTCGCTAATCGTTGAAGATGCAAATAAATGCCGAAGCGGATGCTCAACGAAAGGCTGAATTGCGAAGAGAGTATCACTTAGCACATAAGATCGCTGTGTGAGACGTGACAAGAGGGTGAGGTTAGACGGTCTCGCAGAAAATGCGGAAAACGCTGCAAGAAGAGGAGATATGAGGGAACTGTACCAAATATCCAAGGAAGTTGTCAGGAAGAAAAGCAACACCAATCTTCCTGTAATAGTTGTGGATGGTACACTTTTGGTATCAATCGAGGATCAGCTGCGCAGGTGGAAGGATCACTTTTGTGCCTTGCTTAATGAGGATTCTGTCGAACAGAGTGCTGAAGTGCCCCAGCTTAACGAGATGCGTAGATCATATAGGGGTATTGACATCGAACCCCCTACAGTACTGGAAATTCAATCTTCGATAAATCTTCTCAAAAACAACAAAGCAGCTGGACTTGACGTACCAGCCGAGTTCCTGAAAGCTGAATCTGTCAGAACGGCTAGTATTCTACACCCGTTGATACAAGCTGTGTGGGAAAAGGAAATCTATCCCAGCGAGGTATTACAGTTTTGTCCGTTTTTCCAAAACTAATGGCAACCATCATTCTGGAGCGGATAAAGGTTAGAATAGAGTCTACACTCAAGAGGCATTAAGCTGGTTTCCGCAGTGGGCGGTCTTGTGTCGACCATATCAAATCTCTGCGTATCGTTCTTGAGCAGTCTGCGGAGTTTCAATCACCGCTTTACCTCATGTTCGTGGATGCCGATGATATATGTCTCTTGGCAAATAACATCAGCGGGCTGAACGTGATGTGTCAAGCTCTGAAGGTAAAAGGAGAGTCGAGTGGTCTTAAAATAAATAGCAAAAAGACAAAAATAATGCTCACAGGCTGCTTCACACATCAGCGTATTTTAATACAGGAGACGCCGCGCCAGTTGAAGAGGTTGAACAACTAAACTACCTTGGAAGTATCGTTTCAGCAAATGGTGGTACTGATCTGGACGTTCAAAGTAGAAAAAATAAAGCTCGCGCAGCCTTCGGTTCTCTCTCCCAAATTTGGAAATCCTATCAAATCTCCTTGCGCACAAAGTTGAGATTCTTTGAATCCAATGTCAAATCCGTGCTGTTATATGCTTGCGAAACCTGGAAAGTCACGACTACCATCTCAAAGAAATTGCAGGCTTTTGTGAACCGTTGTCTACGCCATATCCTAAAAATTCGGTGGCCACAAATTATATCGAACGGAGAACTGTGGCGCAGGACAAGTCAAGGGCATCCCAACTAACAAACTCTCCAGAGCTTAGGTCTTATTTCCTCAAAAAAAAACTCCCATAATTCTCTTTCAGATCTTATTGCTATACTAAAGACATGATCTCTCATTATGAAAAAAAAATTCGTCTTTTAGCGTTTTTATTGTACGAGCTTAGCATTTTTCAAACATCGAATCGCTTCAATTTTATACCTAGAACAATTATTCGTCGTGTATGTAAATTTAATGTTTTGTAATAATCTTGTTATCAAATTTAAGCTCTAAACGTCATTTTTTAATCTTTAAAATCTCTTATCAAGAGGTTATAAAGTAACAAAAACAAAATACTAACTATAGGATTCATATGAGATGAAATGTTGCATCCACAGCTGCTTATATTTGATTCATACACAAGTCGTTCTTTTTCTTATAGCCTATTGAATAGACGGGAAAATGAGGGGTATAAAGGAACAATTACGTGCAAGGGTTTTTATTATTGAATATGTTTGTTTGGCCCATAAGCATGCTTAAAACCGAAAATGCTACTAAATTCATCCATGCGTTTCTGAGAGAATGGTCACACTGGCCACTTTTCAGTATTTTTGGTATAACTCGAAAACTAAGCCGAATTTGACAATTTTACACATAATACTTTTTGTCCAAAATTAAATTTTCTATTGGAATGGATAGTTCAAAAAATTTTACGAAAAAATTTAAGCAGGAAAAGTTAACAAAAACCAAAATAAAAAACTCAAAAAATCAAGGATATCTAAATTTTTTTCTAAATTGCGCATAACTTTTTTTGAAGCAAAGATAGGGTCAATACATACAGAAAAAAAATAAAGTAGAGACTTAATGCTTTAATATGGCATGTTCAAAAATTAATATTTGTTCAAAATTGACAGAGATATTCCCGTTCAAACCTTATCATTTCTTATAATTTTTCGCAGTTTTGGCCCGAAAGTCCCTTTTTCGGTACAATATGGCAAATTTCACTTTCGTAAAAATGTTCGAAATAAAAATTTCGATATAATATGACATTAGAACTATAGAGAATTTATAAAAAGGATAAAAGTTCGCAATTTCGTTTTTCGGCTTTTTTTTAATGCTTTCAGACCTACAGATCGAACGGCTGGTCCGATTAACATAAGATTTGGTACAAATTGCTAGGAACGTTAGCTTTGTCATAAAGTACCAAAAAATAGGCTTTCGGGCAAAAACTGTGAAAAATGATAAGAAATGGTAAAGTTTGAATGGATATATCTCTGTCAATTTTCAAATAATATGGCCTTTTTAACATGTCATATTAAAGCCCTTAAACTCCAGTTTACTTTGTTTAGGCATGTCTTGAGCGTATCTTTGCTCCGAAAAAAGTTATGCGCAATTTAGAAAAAAAATTAAAAATCTTTGATTTTTCGATTTTTTTTTATGTTGGTTTTTGTTTACTTTTGCTGCTTAAATTTTTTTAAGAAATTTTCCAAACTATTTATTTCGGTAGAAAATTTAATTTTGAACAAAAAGTATTATATGTAAAATTTTCAAATTCGGCTTAGTTTTCGAGTTATACCAAAAATACTGAAAAGTGGCCAGTGTGACCATTCTCTCAGAAACGCATGGGTGAATTAAGTAGCATTTTTGGTTTTAAGCATGCTTATGGGCCAAACAAACATATTCAATAATAAAAATCCTTGCACGTAATTGTTCCTTTTTAAAAGCTCTATTCAATAGGCTATTAAAGTTTTGTGTGTACATTGTTTTCTGACGTTCAGTTTTCTATTGGATTTGCTACCTGAATGGAAACATTGGATGTTGTATGTATATTACAATTAAACATTTATTTTATTTTTGACGAATGTAAACTTTCGGTGATTTATTTTCTTTTGTTTCGGTGTAATATTAGGTTTTTTGACATTATTACACTTGTAAATTTGACCAAATAATTATAATTTTGTAGCCTAGTGGAATGCTAATTTTTGATATTCTTTGTTCAGTTATTCTAACATTTATGACGCCATAATATAAATTTGTCATTCTGAAACGGTTATGCATAAAACTAAACATACTTCTTACTTTGACATTTCAACTTTTATTGAAACATAAACAAAAGTAAACATTCGTTAGAAAAAGGAACGCATCACCGATATTTGTTTGTTTTTTCTTGGTTTGTTTGATAGCATAGTCACATAGAAGCATCTTACTTCTCATAACAAGTCTTTGTTTTCATACCAACATAAATGTTACAACACACTCATAAAAATGTTTATTCAAGAGTTAAAAGTATCGAGTGGACAGTAGCCATATTTCAATTTGAACGAAGTGTTGTTTGTATAGTTTGAGGGTTACCGTTATTTGAAAATAAATCTTAAAATAATTTATTTGGGTTTCCATTATGATGAATCTATTTAATATATATTTACCAGTATATATTTACCAGTGTTTATATTAGCCCTGTTTTTTAGTGCATTTTTATCTTCGCTTAAGCAACAACAATACGGAGTTATACTAAATTGTTGTTGTATTTTTCATACTACCTTTTTTTAAGCAAAGATAAAAATGCACTAAAGAACAGGGCTATTGATGTTTATTTTGTCAACTTCTTTTTTTTCATTAAAACGTCTCTTAACCTCTTGTAAATTATTTGATTATAAACAACAGGTATACAAGAATAAGACCAACAAATCGACAAATTTTCTGCTATTATACCTTTTTCATCATATAACATGAATAAATACCATAAATAATACCAGAATAAAAAGTATTATTCTGATTCAAAACAAACATCAAGGTAACCATTTTTCTATTTCAAAATAAAAATAAAATAATTTAAATATCAATAGTTTTGAAAGCGCTTTGTAATTTTTCGAAGTAAATTGTTTAAGTTAGTAGAAAAAGTATCAATCGCACTAAGATTTAGCTTCACATAATGTGACAAACTATAAATATATTAACGTCACCATGATATCAAAATATATATGCTGTCACTAAAATACACATTAGTTTTTCGCCATGAGACAATGACGATGACACATACAGATAAAAGTTATATCTTCGTTCCTACCCAGCGGGAAAAATTAAAAAAATTCATAGAGGAAAAACCTGCTTTTTCCTTGTGGAATGGAAGCTGTACCTGCCACTTTTCAGCTTATTCCTTTGATGAATTTAACATGGGCGTGTCATTGGCGGGAAGCACTTGCCACTTTTCCGATGAAAATTCACTAACGAATTCACTTCTTCAATGGAAGTTGTTTATTCACCAACCCAGGTGATGAAAAACATGGTGATTGCTTAATCTGTGAATTCACTACATACGGGTATCTAGCTTATTCATCACTTCAATAATTTCGATGAAAAATCTAATGAAAATTCAGTTATGAAATCACCAGGTTAGTGGTAGTTTCTTTTTCATCAATAAAATCCTCCCATTTGCATTGTTTACTAAATCCCATCGGTATTGCACCCTTTATTTTAAAATGAAAACAAACCAAAAACCTGTTTCCATTTCAAATCAAAAATTTTTGGCGTTTCGGCAAACGCAATTTCTATTGACTTCAGTTCGTCTTACATGGACTTTTTTACAGAAAGTCACTGTGAACTGTATCCAACAAAATGAGAATTTATAGTTGCCAAAAAATTATAAGCAACTTTGTGCATTACTATTCATCGTTGGAATCATCGATTACAATTCCCCATGAGTTTCACTCACATTTTTTTTTTTTTTTTTTTTGTTCTCGCCATGAACACTTTACCAAGCAGATGAGTGGATTCAAACAATGAACTGATGATCTTGTACATTACTTTTCCACAAATTTTTCATCACATACTTTTCCCTTTTAAATTCACCGAAATAAAGGGTCGTTTCATAAACACAAAGCAGAAAGTGGAATCAAAGCTACGAACTGAGGAAACTTTGCATTACTCTTCACCTACTAAATCATTGCATGTCGTTTCTCTTATGATTTGGCAAGTGAATTCATTGATTATTTCAGCAATAAATTTCATTGAGGACGATATTTCCCGCTGGGTACTTCCAAAAAAAGTATAGACAAGGTGAAAGATAATTATGTATGTGTATATATTTTTTTTAAGTTTGCACATACTCGTTCTCTTTTCATCAACTCCCACAAGAAGAGACGCATTCTCCTAGCAAGATTAATAGGGCGTTTGTCATCCCATAGGAACAATTAAATTGTTTCTATAAGAGGAAAATTAACTCCTTTAAGTGGGCCATTTAACGCTTGTAACACTTTCATAGGAATGTTGGAGTAGTCTCCTAGAGTAACACTAGCTCCCGAAATATATAGTCTCATAAGCCGCTTGGAAATTCTTATGAGAGGAAAATTGTTACTTGGCTGTAAATAATGGATAACCTTGTAACTGGTTATAGCAGTTTTCCGTGGCAATTTAAATTTTATTATTCTTAGAAAATAAACTTGGTACAAATTTGTAGCAAATTCAGTTCTCTTCAATTTACACACTTTTTACCCTAAAGCTATAAATAAAAAGTTATAATCAAAAACATATGAATTTTTTCAATGTTTAAATTTTGATTATAACTTTTTTATTTATTACTTTAGGGCAAAAAGTGTGTTAACATAAATTGAAGAAAATTGAATTTGCTACAAATTTGTACCTTAGGTTTTATTCTAAGACTAATGAAATTTAAGTTTCCACGGAAAACTTTTTAAAACTCGTTTTTCAATATGGTGGCCAAATGGTGGGGCATTCAACACCTAAAATCGAGTTTTATACCTGCACTGAACCCCTTTACACATCAAAAGAGAAAGACAAGCATGTGTTATACCATTTTGGAAAGTGCATTAAATAGACAAATTTTAAGTAACTGGCCATTCATGTTCTCATACAATTTTATTTTATTGGAGGTGGTCAAACTTTTTTGAAAATAAATGTTTGTACTGAAAAAAAAATATTTTAAAAAATTATAATAAAAAAAATGCAATGACTACTATTAAATTTGACCACCTATCTATTACAACAGTTATTCTAGAATATTACAAAAAATAAAAAAATAGTAAAAACTGTTCATCCATGGTCGTAACGTTCACGTATTTGAAGAAAATAGTACTTGTTAACAACTTTTGGAAAAAACATCATAACTGAGAAAATATTTGTTTTTATTTTTTTTTTTCTGGAAAGGTCATAAGGCCTGCTATAACCAGATATAAGTTTATCTATTATTTACAGGACAACTTGTATAAGATTGAACAAATCAAAACTACCCCACAATTTGCGCGCTAAGGGACCATTTGAGCTCAAATTGACTTGACTATTTGAATTTCAACAACAAATAGTTTGAAATTTACTGTTTACTTTTTTTTCCATCAGAAAAACACTTGAAATCATTCACTCGTAATGACGTCACGAATCAGTCGCACTGAACTATCAAACATACCTTCTTATTCTTATACCATGTACGAAACCGTCAAACCGATGAAGAAGATTGGAGAGAAACCAGAAAACCACCTACTGCAGTCAATGCCGAAGAGAAGTGGGATGGAGTTTCTATACACCTACGGGTAGTTGTATGTGGCCGTTTTCGAAAACGTAAAGTCAACGTCAATTTGACTGTCGAATGATCGTCATTTTTTGACGCGAATATTGCTATCGTCAAATATTTAATCCTTCTCTATACATGAAATCTTTTTGATCAACGTCAGAAAATTTTCTTTTCTTCTCTGGCTTCTCAATATTTTTGTCATCAACTTTAATTTGTACAGCAGAATTGCACCGCAGATGAAGGTTTTGAACATGTGCTTTATAGCAAACTGCATTATCAAACACAATGCTAGTGCAGCAAAACTTGCATTTGTGATATCTAACAGAAGGCTTTTGCAGTTTGCGTCGGAGAACTTTCTGCAATGCATTTTTGACGCAGATGACGTTTTCGAAAACGGCCTTTAACTGGCAAGGTCACTGGCCAAATTAAAGATACCAGAGAAAGAAGAAGTTGAATCTTTCACTCGAACTAGAACGTCATGTCATATTGTGGGAATAAGACCGATTGGCCAATATACTTTCCGAAATTCGAGATGGTGCTACAAAGATCCAAAGGGAATTCAAAAACACTGTAAGGGCACCATGCTAGAGCCACAAACTGCATGACTTCATTTCGCAAGTTCCAAAGTAGCGCTGCCTGAGGCGCTGTGGCAGAAATGAAAGAGGTTATTGGTTTCTTCAATCGCATTGTGTGACCAGGTGTGTAGAGGGTTTGAAGGTGTACTCCATTTTTTATCGCAGTGGCATGACCCCAGCACAGCTGGCAAGGGTTCTCGAAAATTACCCCCCCTGAACGAAATCCTGGATCTGCGCCTGCATTTGCGAACTAGTTTCAATAAATATTTTGAATATTTTGATCGTTAAAACCACCTGCTTTTATGTACATATGTAAGAAAAAAATACATATTCGTATTTCATAGCAAGGCAATGAATTTATTTCATTTTTGTAAAATTGAAAAACCGAACTTAAATTTCTTCTCCTCCCGTAAAAACATGGTTCGTCAAAAAACTAGACAAACTGTTGAGAATCTTTATACAGGTGTTCCTCCCCCAGGACCATTAGCGGCGACCACGCGATTTGATGAAAATTTGTTTCAAAATTCAAAAATGAAAAATGATAAAATTTATGAAAACACTGATATTTGCATACAGAACACTAACTGTCGTAAGAAATCTAAAGGAAGAAATCCTGTGGAGAAGAAACATCAAAAAACGTTGATCAATAAAGAAACGGTACTTGGAAAGCCAAAAAACATGGAGGAGCTTGAAACGAAAGAAAACGAAAAAGACGAGGACACAGAAGAGTTTTTTGGTATGATCAAAGAGACTGTTGAGCGGGCCGTAGAGGTAAAAGAAACGTTTTGTCTTGTTTTTGACTATACTTAAATGTTTGCAGAAATCTCTTCGAGAGATGATTCCTCGCAGCTTAAGAGAGATTAGTATCAAATTGGATGAAGATCGGGAAAGAATGAGCAATAACGAAATTGTTTTGGAAAAGATTCATGCAGAATTGATGAATAGTGGGTAATTGCACAGTTTTTGCTCAAAATTGTACACTGATTAATTTTTCAGAAATCGTTCATTACGGAGAAGAAAATTCAAGGCACTTCCGATACCTTTGCATGAAGTCAGAGTACGACAAGATGTTTTATCAGCACCAGAACGTAATAACTGCTGTTCCGGTTGATGCTCGACAAAATGTGATCAATTCATATCCACATCTAACTGCACCTAGTGAGCCATTAACTCAGAAAGCTCATCAGACTAAACCAAAACCTAACAAAACTTCCACACTGCCGAAGCTATGCAACTGCCACAACAACGGTCTTACTGATTTTAACGGTATTCAACGATCAAAGCTAAGTGTGAGTTCTAAATCATCGGATATGGGTATTCGAGAAGTGAAGGATTTGTTGGAGCAGTTGCAGAAGTTGTATGACCAACATAATCATGAAAAAGATGTACAAAAAGACGAGCTTGAAAACGAACCTTTGAATGTTCCAGATCAAGACGATAGTGCTGATGGTGATGAAGATGATGATGAAAGCTCAGATGATATGACTTCACCAAGTATCGAAGAAAATATTGGAGCCGGAGGAGATTCTTGAATTATATATTTTCTATTGAAATAAACTTATATTTTTTTAAATGCATACATATATTGAAATTTAATTCTGTGTTCGTAACTTGCTTACAAAATTTGTAAACCGTATGTTCCTTGTATGTGGTGAGAACAGTGAAGAGCAGGGAGAACGCTTAACTTGTAGCTTCATTCAAACACCAATTGTCGTTTCTGGAGCCTTGTCGTTTTTCTGGCGTTTCAGTAAAACGAGTATCGTAATCAGGGTGAATAATCAAACATTACATAACGATAATAGAGAAGACCAAAAAAGTGGATGGACCAATTCTGTCTGTCTGTTTGTCTATCTTTATGTCAGTCTGTCTGTTCGTCTACAGCTTAAAAGGCTTCATCGATTTCTTCAAACTTGGTACATAGTGGGTTTTTGGTGATTCTGCCCACAAATTCTTTTGCATTTGTTTTTTAAACTAAGTATACAGTTCTTTTGAGTAAAAAGATTCTTCAAGGTGAGAAAAAAAAAATATTTTCCATGCAGCCTTGTTTACAGTTCCGATGCGAAAAAAATCAAAATTTTCAAAACGATTTTCCACCTATTCTGCGCACCAAGTTGAATAATATTCAAGGCGAAAAACGTTTGCTTTGGTCTAAGCCACCCATTGAGTCATTAATTTACCCTTAATTGACAAACTATAGGCCTGAAAATGGAAAATAATTATTTTTGGATGCGAAAACCATTTGCATGCAAATAATGCCTTGAGGTGAATTAAATTTTTTTTTGGAAGTATAAACCGACCATCAAAAAAAAAAATATTTTGTTCACCACACTTTTTTTCGCATGCAAACCAATTGCCGGTCCATTGTTTTGCATGACATTCCATGACAGCATAGTTTTCTTTTTTTGCATGAAACTGTAAACCAATCGTGCAAACAATTAATTTTACATTTCACGTCAATTATTTTTGACATGCGAGAATATTTGCATAGATTTTTTTTTGCGCACAGGAACTGTAAACTAGGCTTAAAGAAAAAATGTCCGTGGTGTAAAATTTCTTTTTATTCGCCGTCAGTTTACAGCTTCGAATAAAAAATCTCAATGAGACTGATCTATGAAGAAGCAAACACAAATGCCAAACGCAATTTTTGTCGGAAAAAGAATGTCAGTGACATTGTTTTGTACGACAAAAAATTGTGGTGAATATAAAATTTTTTTGTTTGTGTTTGGATAGTTGACAGTTCGATAACAAAAAATTTAAACGTCAAAAAAAATTTTTCTCGTGAAAAGCGCTCCCATAAGAAATACATGTAGTTTTTTTTGTCAATAGGAACTGTATACTTAGCTTTAGAACCAAAAATAACGCTGCCATACAATTTTTTTATGAGTTTTACATAATCGTTTTTTTCTCAAAACGGCTCCACAACTTTTCTTTAAAAATATCCAATAAATTATTTTTAGTAAAGGCTACCTTTGGATAGGAAACAATTTTTCAAAAATGGTTATGTGTAAATGGTATCTCCCAAAGAACCTTTTTTTATTTTCCGATTTTCTTCAAAAAGGTAAGACTGATTTCAATATTTTTTTCCAAAAAATATTTGTGTACCTATCAACATTTTTGAAAAAAATATTTTTTGAATTTTTAAAAAATGTGTATACGGGTTTGGGTCAAAATACTGTATGGGTCATAATACTGTATTTAAAATACTGTATCTCAAAATACTGCATTTCAAAATACTGTCAGCTGAATTTATTAGATTTTCTTAAGATGGCTCTTAGAGGTCATTTAGTTAAGTTTGCTTAAATATTTAAGTTGCCTTTAAATTACGTTACTTAAATTCTCATCTATAATCAATTTTCTATTGCTACTTAACTAAACGATTGAAATGTAACGTAACGTGAGAAAACTCACAAATACATGTATGTACATTTCAGCTGTTTTTTGACAGTTTCCAAACAAAAACGAGTGCATACTTATAAAAGACAGAAAGAGAAGCAACTGGATGTGACCGCATTTTGGTTTGTGATACTATTATTTTTGTGCCCAGAAATTCTTTTATTTAATTTATTAATTCACACTTTGGTCTTTTGATGGAAAAATATGTTGATAAATCAATGAAACAATTTAATTTCAACTTAATTTACTAAAGGAAATCATAAATCTTAAAACTTCAATACCTACAACATTCAATTTGGAAACTCTACCTACATACATACATACATATATATATATATATATATTTTTGTATTTAAAATAATTCTTCTCGAATGTCAAAATATGTTTAAGATGGTTTTGAGTAGCCTTTAAACGCGGTGGATGGCTTTTAAGTTGAGATGCATTTAAGTAACGTTGCTTAAATATGAAAATTGATTATAGATACCAATTTCGCACTTAGAGCAATTTAAAGGCATCTTAAAGTTAAGATGCCTTTAAGTTTTCTTAATAAATACGGCTGTGTATGTACAAAATACTGTATGATCAAAATACTGTGAGTCAAAATTCTGTACTTCAAAATTCTGGTTGGTCAAAATTCTGCATTTCAAAATTCTGTATCTCAAAATTCTGTATTTGAAAATGCTGTAAATAGGCTGAAAAATAAAAATCGTTTTGATAATGTAAACAAGTACGTACTTTTTTATATTATCAAAACAGAATACTTTTTTAAGAATAAATCATAATAATTTTTCATTTGCATATTATTCTGATATACTTCCCTTCAACAATAACATGTACCTCACGGTTAAAAATTCTGGGGTATTTTTTAATACAGCCTTTGTATTACAGCCGTATTCAATACAGAAAATATTACTTTTTAATATTCCGTAAATATTAAAGAAATTTTCTAATAATTTTGTATTACATTCTAATAGATTAGTATTAAAATTGTTATTTTTAATACCAAAAGGATTAAAAAGTAATCGAATAAAATAATAATATAATCTTTTGGCATTAAAATTTAATAACTTAAGTATATGCGTACATTTTTAATACAAAAAGTATTGAAATTTAATACAAATTGTATTAAAAATATCGGGACTCGTGAATTTTTAATACAAAATGTATTAAAATTTAATAAAAATTGTATTAAAATATTCGGGATTCGGGATTCGTGTATTTTTAATACAAAAAGTATTAAAATTTAATACAAATTGTATTAAAAAATATCGAGACTCGCGTATTTTTAATACAAAATGTATTAAATTTTAATACAAATTGTATTAAAATATTTGGGATTCGGGATTTGTGTATTTTTAATACAAAAAGTATTAAAATTTAATACAAATTGTATTAAAATAGCAAGATGCGTATACTTTCAATACAACAGTATTAAAATCTAATACAATTTGTATTACAACAGGAAGCCATTACAAGCAAGCATCAGCCATATTTAAATATGAACATGAAGCATATGTTTTTAATACCAAAGTATTAAATTTCAATACAAATTGTATTAAAACAGCAATTAAACAATAAATAAACAATTTAAATATGCATTATTTTGAAGGCGCGTTGAAATATTTGGAGGTAAAATATACAAATTAGTAGATAAAATTTCAATCGCATTAAGATTTTAGTTCTCACATATGTGAAAAAAATAATTATAATAATGCCACCATTAATTGACTTAGAAGATAAATACTCTTAGAAAAAAAGTCTTTCATTACTATTATTTTTGTAATATATTTTGTATTAATTTTCATGAAAAGCATCTAAAAATTAAATTTCAAGAAATAAAATATTATATTATAATACCTTTGTATTATTAAAATATAATACAGACTTCGTATTCCTTTGTAATATCTGATATTATTAAGGTTTAATACATTTTGTATTAACTTCCAAATTTTAATATTTGTCAAGTATTAAATATCAATATATTTTTGGTGTTGTCATATATGTAACCCAGAAAATATTAAAAAGTACCCCAAAATTTTTAACCGTGCTATGATAATTCATAAGTCTTTGAATTTATTTAAACAAAAACAAAATAAATGGTATCTTGATCTTTTTTCTCTTTCTCATTTTCTTCTTCTTAATTTGTACATGAATTGTTTCGATCATAAGTAACAATTGCATTAACAATAGCACCAAACTAATTGAACAGCAAAAAATCTAGGTTAATATTAAAATTTTGCTAATAATCTTAAGTTCATCTGTTCGTTATCATTAATGTAAAAGAAATTTTGCGATTTTGATTTGTTTCGTTGTAATTTTTCGTTACTTTGTTTTTGTTAATACATTTCTACATACAATACATAGATAATTACTTATAAATAATATTGCTTATTATCTATTTACTTATTTATGACTTATTAATGTATTCTGGTTTTACATTTGTTTGGATTTTCAATAAATGATATATGTACATATACATAAATTGAGTTCTGCTTCTTACAAAAGAAGTTTAAGAACGGAATTATGCAAAAATCTTTTTCTTTTTAGATATAGAATTTTGAGATACAGTGTTTTGCTCATACAGCATTTTGAGATAACTAATTTTGAGATCCAGAATTATGAGATACAGTATTTTGATCATACAGTATTTTGTACATACAGTATTTTGAAATACAAATTATTAACCATACAGTACTATGACCATACAGTATCATACAGAATATTGACCATACAGTATTTTAAAATACAGCATTTCGACCCGCTCCCGTTTATACATATTTGTTTTTTGGAAATCAAATATGTATGTATGTATTTCGAAAACGACATATGATCGATTGTTGTGAAACTCGATCCCAAGAGTTTTTAATACTTTCTATAATGTTTTAAGAAAAAAATTTACGTTAATGCAAAAATAAAGGTACCTTCCATACAAAAGTCAAAGAAACGGCTCCTACGATTTTCATTAAAATTTTTTCGTATGGTTAAAATAGTACGATCTACTACACTTCAGCAAATTATAAAATTTTACACTCAGCAACTATTAGTAGTAGATACCTCTCAAACAGGTTTTATGTACGACCAATCAGGACCAGTCTATGGAAGATTTTTCTTTCTTAATTTATATACCACAGTGGGAGATTGATCTATTGATTGATTGATATATCCGTGGGGGAAGCTTAAGGTTACAACCCTTTTCTATATCTTTTAGATCATCAGCTCATGAGTTTTTTTTTGTTCTTTGTTGTAGTGAGCTTAGAGCAAGCTGCAAACCTACAATCAGAGGCTCATCATAAGTGCATAAATGTTAGTTGTTAGTAAAATAATACGAGCTACACATGCAGTAGAATAAATTAACTTATACATTTACAAAGTAAAACAAATAAACGCATAATTAAACAATAGATTAAACAAATCAGGAGCATCAATTTGACCATTTATAAGTTGGTGAAGAAATATTAGATCATTATTAACCCGACTTTGATATAAGGTTTGAACCTGCAGTGGGTTGGGTACGAAATCACGAATGCAAAAATCCCGAAATGGCAAAAATCCCGAATGCAAAAATCCCGAAAGACAAAATCCCGTATGGACAAAATCCCGAATGTAAGAAGGTTTTATAATACAAATTCTATATACTACTGAAATAAATCAGCCAAGTAGAAGACTTAGCATTAAGGATTGGACTTGTTGAATTATTGATTCAAAATAGCTTTTTATTGATTCAAAATAGCTATTTTGAATCAAAAATCCCGAATGGACAGAATCCGAATGGCCAAAATCCCGAATGCCAGAATCCCGAATGACATAATCCCGAATGCCAAAATCCCGAATGCCAAAATCTCGAATGGCTTACAGCCAATTTCTTCACAGATTAATAACCTTAGTACCGGTACTAGTCACAAAGTTAGTACTCAAATCGGTGTCATCGCATTTCTTAATTTTGTATTAACCTAGGAACCCATTTTTCCTGGCCTTTGTTTTCTTTTAAAAATTTTATGAGTGTCAAGTTAGCAAAGCAACTTTGACGAATCGAAAAATGGTTAGTTGGATAATTAGTCGTTAATTAGTTGTGACAAATTCAATTTGATCGTGCAATGTTTTCTATGTTTTTTTGGGTACTTTGCTAACTTGACACTACTCGAAAAGTGGTAAAAACTTCTAAAATTCAATATTTTAGTGCTTAATAATTTTCCGTTAATTAGTCGTTGATTTGTTGTGAAAAAATGTATTTTGTCGTGCGATGTTTTCTATGTGTTTTTGGATTATTTGTTTTCTAGGTGGATAATTTGCCGTTAGTTAGTCGTTAATTAGTTGTGACAATTTCGAATTTGTCGTTCAATGTTTTCTATGTTTTTTTGGGTGCTTTGCTAACTTGACACTACTCAAAAAGTGTGAAAAGCTTCTTATACTTAATGTTTTATGGCTTAATAATTTGCCGTTAATTAGTCATTGATTAGTTGTGAAAAATTGAATTCAATCGTGCAATGTTTTCTATGTTTTTTTTTTAATTCTTCGTTAGCTTCATACCAAGTTAGCAAAGCACCACCTTTAAAAGGGATTAAAACTGGTAATACCGAGCTGTTTATGGCTTAATAGTTTACCATTAACTAGTCTTCAATTAGTTGTGACAATTTTGAATTTGTCGTGCCATGTTTTCTATGTTTTTTTGAGTTCTTTTGTAGCCTGACGTCAAGATGGCAAAGTACTATCTGAAAATGGGCTTAAATCTGTTTATATCGGATGGCTTATGTCTAGATAATTTAGCATTAACTAGCCGTTAATTATTTGTGATAATTTTGAATTGGTCATTCTATGTTTTCTGTTTTTTCGAAAAGTTGTAAAAACTTCCAAAAATTCATATGTTATTCCTTGATAATTTGCCATTTATTAGTAGTTAGTTAGTTGTGAAAAATTAAATTTTGTCATGCGATGTTTTCTATGTAATTTTGGTTATTTGTTTAATATAAGCATTAACGACGGAAAATAATTTTCAAGGGCAAATCATCCACCTACCCATTTTTTGATTAGTGAAAACTGATTTGGTAACCAGACGCTCATAGAAAACAAATACCCTAAATTACATAGAAAACATCGCATGACAAAATTTAATTTTTCACAACTAATTAACGACTAATAAATGGCAAATTATCAAGGAATAACATGTGAAGTTTTGGAAGTTTTTACAAACTATTAAGCCATAAACAGCTCGGTATTACAAGTTTTAATCCCTTTTAAAGGTGGTGCTTTGCTAACTTGGTATGAAGCTTACGAAGAATTTAAAAAAAAAAACATAGAAAACATTGCACGATTGAATTCAATTTTTCACAACTAATCAATGACTAATTAACGGCAAATTATTAAGCCATAAAACATTAAGTATAAGAAGCTTTTCACACTTTTCGAGTAGTGTCAAGTTAGCAAAGCACCCAAAAAAACATAGAAAACATTGAACGACAAATTCGAAATCGTCACAACTAATTAACGACTAACTAACGGCAAATTATCCACCTACCCATTTTTCGATTCGTCAAAGTTGCTTTGCTAACTTGACACTCATAGAAAACAAATAACCCAAAAACATATAGAAAACATCGCACGACAAAACTAATTTTTTCACAACTAATTAACGACAAATTATCCAACTTACCATTTTTCGATTCGTAAAAGTTGCTTTGCTAACTTGACACTCATAAAAATTTTCTATGTTCTGTGATGGTAATGGTACGTAGTAAATGGATTAAATTTTTAGAACGTATAACTTGTGCAAATTCGTAAACGCATATCGTGTGAATAATATATCAAAGACACAAAAAATAATATCCTTGCTTAACAGTCTATCCTTAAATCAGTAAATTCTCTTTACTCGCGCAAATGCAAACGCATTTGAAAACAAAAACTTCTAAATTACATTGCTCCTTTATTTCACAATTTTTGACTAGCGCACTGATAAATTACTGCATCCTCAAACTCGGAACAAAATATTTCGATATTATAAACCGACACAGTTTAAAGAAAAAAAAAAAACTTTTCTTCAACATTTAGGATTTAGCTACCTTTATTGAAACTTTTAATTCAAAATCCACAACCGTGACTGGATACACATAATAAGCATTGATTGGCGACTCTATATACACTATCTCGACATTCAGCAAAATCGGCGTTTACAACATAAATATAATTGAAAGCTGTTGCGAATATTCAATAAATATCAAAATATTTATTTCAAAATGCCAAAATAGTGTCAAAATCAGTACTAGACTAGTTTTAGACGTATTAAGTTCCTAGTACGGCTTTGTGTACTTAGATCTGGTGAAGAAATGCTCAGGTACTAACTTTTTGCTAGGTCTTAGTACCAGAACTAATACCTGGTCTAGCTAGACTGGGTACTAGGCTGCCTTAGTACTCATGTGAAGAAATTGGCCGTTAGTACTTTTTTGGTATTAAAAATCACTCGCGCAATTAAGCCATTCGAGATTCTAGCCTTCATAATGTACATTTTGTAATGTTTTGAAAGAATATTATTTATTTTCAATGAATAGCTTGTTGGTCAGTTTTCTAAGAATTCACCAACTAGGCGATGTGCCTTTAAGAACTAGAGATATTACACGAAAGCGGAACAATAACATTATCTCATCATTATTTGTAAAGAGTGATTCATTTTGAATATAACCTAAACTATTGGAAACTATTTTTTTTTCTAATTATCAAAGAAAAATTCACTTTACATATTATAGCTCAAGATTTATAAGTGATTTTTTTTTTAATTTCTCTTATAGACAATGTCATGATGTCAAAGCGAGCAGAAGTCAAAAGCCATACAAAATAGTTTGATTTCTTTGAAAGTACTGTAATAGTACTAAAATTGTATTAATATTCGGGATTCAATCCCGAATGTTTTCGGGATTTTGGTCCATTCGGGATTTTGTCCATTCGGGATTTAGGCATTCGGGATTTTGGGTATTCGGGATTATGGCAATCAGGATTCTCGTTTTTTGCTTTTCGGGATTTTGGCATTTGGGATTTTGTACCCTTCCCCCTGCAGTAGCTGGATCCTATGTTCATAAGGAACATAGGATAAGGAAGAACTTTCAGAGCAAACCGAATGAATTTATGTTGTATTACTTCAATACGACTTTTATGAATTTCATAAAAGGGAGACCCTATTTGTGAGGCACATACTCTAGATGAGGTCATACATAACAACTGTATTAGAAAAGAGAAACGTACGGATCGTCAAATTCCTTTGCCCAACGATTTATAAGCCCAAGCATTGAGCTTGCTTTATTAACAATAAAGTTAATCAGCCTTATCGCCAATTCCGAGGGAGATAGCTTTCCATTATTTTATAATTATACATTGGATAAATTAATGAAATGCAATCATGTAACTACATTTTTGAAGCATTTAGATCAGAATTTCTTAAAATCCATACCATAGCCTTCAGATAAACCACCGAAGAAAGAGATCGGACAAACCTAAACAGAATTCGGGGAAACTTAAGGGATCTAGTACCTCGTGACATAATGGTTAGTGCGTAGGACTATCATGTCGAAGGTGTGGGTTCCATTCCCAGTCATGCCACCTAAAAACAGAAATGTTTTATTTGAGTACTACCTCACGGAAAGAATTCTTGGATCATATCACGAAAAATGAGCTGCAAATTACGTAAAATGAATCCCGATTTATACCTTGGCTTGGGATTTCGTAATTTACGACTATTTGTTTGCAATTTGCAAAACTGAGCAAAATAAAGATATTAAAACTTAAAATCGTAAATCAACCCTCTTTAAGTATCAATTATGCTATCGAGAGAAAACAAAAATTGCGAACAATAAATCGCAATTTGATCCAAATATTCCTCAATCACAATTTGTAAATTCGCAAAAAAGTTGCGGAGCGAGCATGCAACAACCAGGCCAATTTGCATTACAGATCTTTGGTGTCACACATTGATGATTAGATACCTGCCATGATGTGGTGCTTTATTTCTTCGAGAAGTAAATTGCGACAAGAAAGTCGTGATTTAGGAATTTTTTGTTGGTGATTTGCAACTATTCTCATGGAGTTGCATATTACGACAAAAAAAAAGTAATTCAGTGATTGTGCAATGTTAATTACTAAATATTTATCGCAAATCAATATTTTTGAATGCTGTTTGTGAAATTATGCTTTTGGAGAGTAAATTACGCCAAAACAGTTTTATTTTGCTATGAAAAGTACAAACTTGAATCATGGATATTAATTGCAAATCACGAGGAAACAAATTTCGTAAATTGCTACGTTTTGACTGTTAAATTACCAGTTTTTGTATTAAATTGCGATTAAAATGTCAATAAAATGGTGATTTTTCAATTCTTTCCGTGCTCCTGCGAGGAACCGACAAATCCTCCAAGAGTATATTTATCATGAGTGCTTCTCATTTAGCCGTTCGAACTCGTCAAAAAACTGTAGGTCCCCCACCCATTCCTGCCAACAATACGCACACAGGAATGGTTGAGAGTTGTAAGTCACTATGCCCTATTTCTCCACGAGCTGATGCGCTACCCAATTTATTTATTTTATTTAGGTATAAGGGATAGAAAAAGGCATCGTTTGCATTGAATTTCAAGCTCACTTTATACTTTTATCATGCTTGTAAGTTTGTAGGGGACTGCACTCTGAAAAAACGATAGACGTTTTGACGATTTGCTTTTGACAATTATCATTTTTAAAATTACGGAATGACCCCCAGCTTTCACATATTTACTGGTGGCTATTTAAATGAATTCAGTGCCACCACCAAAAAAGCATTTGGCATACCTACCTTCTATCGTCAAACTAAATGCATCCTTGCGTTTTTTTTTTGCAGAAGGTGGCTACCAAAAAAGTGGCTCAGTCCAGCTTCAGGGAAGTCTTGGCAGAAGTTTAGTTAATTTTTGAGGTAGAGATATGCCTCAAATGTATCACTTTGAACACGGAAGATAAAAAATGTTAAAATAAACAGACAAAACTGGAATAAAAAAGATAAAAGTAAAACTTAAGTGAATTTTTTCCAGGGAAAAATCACAAATTTTCCTTCGGAAAAAAAATTGGCGATACATACCTTCTTTTTTCCTAGGAATTTTTTCCTTTTTTTCGAAAATTAATTACGATTGTTTGTTTGAGTTAAAGTTAACACCCAAGTCCTTGAAACTAAAGACTCGAGGTTGGTTCTTCTTAATCTCCGAACATTGTCTGGCATTCGGGATTTTGCCCGGTGGGCCCCGGACAAGCAAAAAGTTCATAGATGGTCCTGCGTTTCTGTTTTTTTTAAGAAACACTTTTTAATAATTTTAGACTCACACCAAATAATGAGTTTTTGTGGATCAAAATGGATATGTCGAGACCCCTCAGAACTCAGATGTTTTTCTCTAAAGATCTTTGGAGGCACCAGAACTCAGTTGGTGGCCCCTACGGATCTCTGGGGGCCCCCAGAACTTGATAAGTGGCCACTACAGATATCTGGAGGCCCCGATAACTCGGTTGGTGGCCTCTACGGATTTTAAAAGGCCTCGAGAAATCCGTTGGTCGCCACTACTGATCTCTGGAGGACCCCAGAACTCGGTTAGTGGACTCTACTGATGTCTGGAGGCCCTCAGAACTCGGTTGGTGGCCTCTACGGATTTCTGGAGGCCCCCAGGAATCGGTTGGTGGCCTCTATGGGTACGGAAGCCCCCAGAAACTCGGTAAGAGGCCTCTACAGATCTCTGGAGGCCCCAGAGCTCAGTTGGTGGCCTCTACGTATCTCTTCTAGAGGCACCCAAAACTGGGTATGATGGCCTCGACGGATCTCTGGAGGCCCTCAGAACTCCCTCAGAAGTCCATAGGACTCCCCCAAAACTTGGTTTGTGGCCTCTACCTATCTTCGGAGGCTCCCAGAACTTGGTTAGTGGCCTCTACAGATTTCTGGAGGCCCCAAAACTTGGTTGGTGGACGCTACGGATCTCTGGAGGCCCCCAGAACTTGATAAGTGGCCACTACAGATATCTGGAGGCCCCGAAAACTCGGTTGTTCGCCTCTACGGATTTTAAAAGGCCTCGAGAATTCGGTTGGTGGCCTCTACAGAGCTCTGGAGGCCCCCAGAACTCGGTTAGTAGACTCTACTGATGTCTGGAGGCCCTCAGAACTCGGTTGGTGGCCTCTACGTATCTATGGAAGCCCCCAGAAACTCGGTAAGAGGCCTCTACAGATCTCTGGAGGCCCCCAGAGCTCGGTTGGTGGCCTCTACTGATGTCTGGAGGCCCTCAGAACTCGGTTGGTGGCCTCTATGGATTTCTGGAGGCCACCACGGATCTCTGGAGGCGCCCAGAACTTGATAAGTGGCCACTACAGATATCTGGAGGCCCCGAGAACTCGGTTGTTGGCCTCTACGGATTTTAAAAGGCCTCGAGAACTTAAGTCACGCAAAATCCTTGAATCACGAGAGCAAGTTCGTGCAACATAGTCGTGGATGCTATTTTTCATGTTAGTATTTGTTCTCTTTTTTCTTTACACTCCTGAAACCATTCGCAAAATTAAATATCCATCTAATCAACGAATTAAATATAAATTTTTGTCATTCCCCTGATACAAGTATCATTTCCCTGGCTTAAAAAACCGTTAGATTTGATCAAATGTTATGACTCCTTCTTTTAAAGTGGTTATTTAAGAGTTATTAAGGGATATAATTGTTCGTCTACCAAAATAGATTCTTTTGAGCGAGGGTCCACTTTGGAGTGAAAAATATTAGTATTTTGAAATATTGACCCACATACATATTACAAATATTTTGGCCTTACTTCTTTTATATTCGCCATTTTGGAATTTAAATCTTTGGCTAACTGTGGATAATAGGCGTGTTTTACTGGGAAAGCTATATCTACGAAGTAGGTACAGGAAATTTAACAAATTTTATATGAACTACAAAAACAACATCGGCAGCAGAATCGCTGCCGATAAAAGTTAAAGTAGAATCTTGTTGCGGATAAGTTTTTGATGTTTGTTCGAGTATCGAACTCGGTTAATAGTATTTTAATGTGTCGTCGTTGGTACGATTGGTACTTTTATGTGTCTGGAATTCTCGAAGGCTATGTTCTTAGAGTAGTTATGTGAATGATCTGGCCCTGTTTAGTTGGTAATTTTTCACTTTGTCATGACGATGTTTTTGTAGAAGAAATCAGTGAGGGGAAAATTTCTCCATAAATTTTGTCATGTGAGCAATTACAGTCAAAACAGGGTCGCTCGTGAGTGCATGGTTGTTTTGTTTTAACTTTTCAGAACGCATTCCACAAAGCATTTAACTTAACATTTTCGTATCATTTACTGGTTTTATAATTTTGGTTTATTATGGCAATTGGCATCTATAGGCAACCAAACAAAATACTCATGTGAATGGGAGGTTAAAATTCACGATCATTCCCAGTTCACTATTCGAAAAGCACTTAACGTAAACATTGGTATACCGACCAGTTTGTACGAACATGGTTCAAATTTTGATTCGATGTTCAGCAATTTAACTCACTGCTTTTTCGCGAATTAAAGGCCCTTTCACAAACGTGGTTCAAATTTTGATCCGTGGTTCAATTACTTAAGCTCACCGATTTCAGCAGTTTAAGGCGCCAGTTATAGCTATCATTGAAACTCATCATTGAAAATTTTAATAATTGATTATGAGCCGTTTAGGAAGTTAAATCATTTATTATTTGATGGAAAAATAAAGCTAAAGACTTAATTAATATTTCTAGCCAAAAAATAATTCAAAAAGGTCCAACTTTCCACATTAAAAGACTTTTCTTATTTCAATGATTGAACTACCTTACCAATGATCATTGAAAAATTAAAAGTCAATTTTTGTGGTAAGCTGGGACTGCGGTTTCGAATTAGCTGAATCTCGGCACAGGTAAATGCATTAAAATTAGCGAGACAATCATGTCCTTTTTGTAATAATTATAAAATTATCGCTAATAAGGTCATCAACTCCATGTGTCATGACTTTTTTCAAAATTAAATTAGTGCAAATGAGAAAAAAATTTACCTCACCTTCACAATATTTAACTTCGAAAAAAGTCAACTGAAAAGTCTTCGTGTAATAGCAGACTAAATGATGAGTTTTTTATTTTACCACACTCATAGTCTACCAACATACCCCTACACCTTTTTTTATAGCTGCAGAATCAATTTTCGTATCTGAAAATGGCAAACAAAGAAAAATAGGGACACGAACATTTAATTTAAACCATAAATTATTTAAATATATAGTTACATATATTTCCCATTTTAATTGCACATAAGCAAGTTTTTGTTAATAATTTTGGTTTATTTCTACTTAATTTTCATAAAATTCACTTTTGTATTGTGACAGCTTTTCAGGCGCACCATATTGCAAATACAAAAATATAGGCCGGTGCGGATGCGTTTTTTTTTGGAAATTTCTCACTGTACTATACATGAAATTCCAAAAAAAACGCTTTGCTGCGCAGTAGATCTTCATTTGGGACTAACCGCAGTAGATCTACTGCTAAAGGCTAAAGGAGTAGGGTGGCAGCGCTGGTGTCTTGTACAAAACATACACACGTAACGTTGTTGGCAAGATTTTCGCTCCTGTTAAGCTCAAGCATAGTGCTGCTAAAGTACTAATGGCCAATTCATATTTCAGAGTGCTCAGTGATTTTTCTACGTTACTTTGTCAGAGCAGGAGGTTGAAATGTTAACCGGGTCTCTCACAAAGAAGTCAAAACAACTCTACATATCTACATACAAACAAACAAACTCTAAAACAGTGTTGCCAGATGAAAAAAAATTCTCCCCCCAGAAAAATTTAGAAACCCCCCAGATTGCCACATTTTGACAAAAAAAAACCCTAGATTTTATTTTACTTTCAATACTCATATCTAAGTTTACATATTTCAAATGTAATTTAATACAAAATATAGTAAATTGGAAATATGCATCTAACCTACACTAAAATACTTTATTTAAAAAAATCAAGACTAATACGATTGTCATCTTCATTTTTGTACAAGCGAGATTTTCCAGAGTTTCCTCTAACGGTGGCGTAGAATTCTGCGAACCGGAATGTAAGGAATATCTCTCACAAATGAGCCCGTTAGTACAAAAGTGGTATAACCCAATTTTTTTGGCATAGTTTTCATTTTGAATCGATGTTAATTACTATTAAATTCGATATTCAAGGAGGATAAGTGACATCTTTGGAAAGCTAAGATATTTAAGAATTTAGATTTTTTGCTTTTCTGACTTTTCATACAAAAGTATCAATTTTTCCAATATATGGGTAACGCTGCTTTTGCACTCACGGCCTTAATTACTATCAGCTATTTCAAGCAGTCATACAATTTTAATTTTTCAACTTTAAAAATTTCCCAGATTTCCCCCCAGACATTTTATCACCCCAGATTTCCCCCTAGCGATGAAAAAAACCCTAAATCTGGGGGAAACCCCCCAAACTGGCAACCCTGTCTAAAACAAACAAATTCTAAAAAAAAACAAGTGAATCCAAAAAATTTCAGTCTTAGTTTTGACAGCAAAAGTGCGGAATCGTGTCAATATTTAAAAAAAATTCAATTAATTTATTTATTATTAGAACCGGATGAATAAGCTGCGGAGAGAGCCAGACTCAATTTTGACCTTTTTGTTCATAGTAAAAATGTTCCGATTCCCTCTTCAACTCATTCTTCGGTTTCCGTATTTGAGGTGAATAATGTTTGTTTGGTACGAAATGTCATGTTTTTTATTTTTATTTATCTTGCTATGCTTCTTTGAATTGTTTGAATTATTATTTATTTTTTTTTTTGTATTTTTTTATTTTATAATAAAAAATGTTCTTTTTCCAAAAACTGGGTACTAGGAGCGCAGCGACAGGAAAACACGTCCATAATTCAGCATAAGTATAGGTGATATCGTTGAATTATGGACGTGTTTTCCTGTCGCTGTGCTCCTAGTACCCAGTTTTTGGAAAATTAATCAATTAAAGTGTAAAAAACCGTAATCAAATTCTTTGAATATTGTTTGCCTGATGAAGAAAAAACATGCTCGAAACGTTGCATTAAATAACATCTTCTTATTGACCTACAGCCCACTAAATATTAAATCTATACAAAATGTTCTTCTAAAAAATGCCCTCCTTTAGTTTCAATAAAAATTGGGTACACACAGTTACTCAAAAATTACGTAGTTACTAATATACTAAAACTACCCCAATTTCAGCACTTAAGTTCGTTTTCAGTCAACTTAAATAAAACCACGATTTTTTTATAAATAAAATGTTATTTTACTATCAAGAACTTTTCTCTTCAAATTTTCATATTCTCTAGATCTGTTGATTTTAATTAGTTAAACATTTGTTCAGATTCAGTTGACTAGAATGCATTGTTGTTTTTTAATCACTTTTAGAGGATTTAGAACCTTACAAATTCTTATGTTAATAAATGTTTTCATATTTTACTATACGTAACAATTACATAATTTATATCTTAAAATAAAAAGTGTCGTTTCAATTTAAATCTTGAAAGGAAGATCTAGCCAATTAAGAGCAATTGAACATATCTTATCAACTATAGTAGAACTAAAATCGAGTTATCTTATTATTCTCTGGTGACGGTGGCAATGATGACTGCTGGGAACTAGCCGTCGGACTAACGGGACGACGTGGCGGTGGAGCACCTCTTTGATTTTGTTGATTTTGCTGTCGAATGTTATTAAAGAACTGCTGTCGCCTAGCTACACCACCTCGGAGAGGAAGTGTTGGAATGTCACTCTGAGACTGTCGCATATGACCAACTTCACACATACCATCCTCTCGGGATGAGCAATTCCTCATCGCAGGATTCACACACTCGTAAACACTCTAAAAAAATAAAATATAGTTAGTTATAGTTAAAATAAGTTTTAAAAATTATGGATCTAACAACGAACCTGCTCAGATGAGTACTGATTATTCTGCGCAAATGCTAGCGATGTTAGAGATGGAAGTGCCTGTGCGATGTCAGATCGCTCAATCCCCCTTACAATGAGGAATGTTCGTGGGATCATGATTCCCGTTAGAATCGCCCATCCAGTGGCTTGGAGACCCATTGCTAGAGCTGCATCTCTCCATTCATCTCCAAAAAAGCTCATGGTGATCCATGTGCACCAGATAATAAAGATCAAAATAGCTCCAATAACGAGAAGAATCCCCTCGCGATAGTTCCTTTGGGATCGATAGACAAATGGTATCATACAAACAAGGAAGACAAGTAATATAAAGTCATAGGCTAGCAGGGCCCAAAGCCAGTTTCCATAGTACATATTCTCACAGGAAACACTCTCGTTTGCAATGTGCATTACGATAATCAGCTGTGTCGACATTCCAACTTGAACTAGCGTACTAAAGATGCATATCACTCCCTGAATGTAACCATTTACATGCGACAGGAACCCCCCTTCGGAACCAATTGAAGCCAGCATGAGAGCTCGACATAGCAACAGTGAAAACGTCATGCAGTAACTTAGCGTCAAAATGAAAACTCTGATTGCACAAAGAGTATTCAGAGTCGAGGCATCCTCAAATGTCACGTGAGAGTTCCGATGTTCAGAAGCATATTCCATTGAAAAGGGAACAAACGAGCTGAAGAGTAGAACTAGTGAAAGTAAGAGTAATATCGAAGTCACAGGATTTCCTTCAAAAACATCACCCAATGAAATTCGAGTGATTATGAAAACCAATATGGCCAGACTAATGAGCACTCCAAGTGCTGCTGCTGTCATTCCAGCAGCAATCCAGGGATCAGGTTTGATCTTCCAAGACATCACTGATTCTCCTTCGAAGAGGAACGGATAGCGCTTATTGTTTCCATCAACATATTGGCAGTTAAATACCTGTCCGAACTTAGACTTCATCTCATGTCTCGTATCATTGGCATTGTTGTAGTGGTAGTATGTGGTAACATTCGATATGAAATTCTGTGAAGCTATCTCACGAAGATCAGTTATCTTTTCGTTTGTGACATTGGCTTTAGTTTCGATTTTCTGGAACATTTCAAAATTCATCATGTGACTCAATCGATTAAGTTTTAATTGATCAAGAACTTTCACAGAACTGTACACATGTTCTTCGGTGTCCCAGTCCTCCACAAATGTTAAAAAATCTGAGCAAGTCTCGAGGAGGTAAGTTCCATGATCTTTTTTACAATTTTTTACAAGGGAATCGTTGATCCAATGGGTAAGATCAAGAACAGGACCAGCAAGTGCCAGTAAACTTGATGGAAGAACACTCTGACCAATAAGGTTCTCATCGATAGTCACTTGAGTTGAATTATCATCTATTACTCTGAGATCGATCTCTGATTCCATCAAGAGGAAGGATTTGTTGGGAAGTCCTAGAAAGAGTTATTAATGGAAATATTTAGATTTTTATGATTCGTATGCAAAATTAGAACTGTTCTAGTTAACGAATTATATTGTGTGTAACTTAAAATATTTTTTTTTATGAAAATCGCAGAAATAAAGAATAATGCCTATTTATTTTTTTTTTCTGATCGTTTATGCATATACACATTATTAACTGTAGGTTGACCGCTATTTCCCAAACTTACTTTGTTTAATCAGGGACAAAGATCTATGTCCTTAAAAATATTTTTACCAAGAAAATACACTAGACATTTTAGTTTCAATTCAAGAACATAAAATTTTAATATTTCGGAATATTGACCTATCTCGAGGGATCTTTAATTTTTCTAGTCAAAACTTAACTTAACTAGACCCGGCCAGGTCTAAGAGTATTACATATAATAAGCAGCCTTTTTACTGACACTACTGATTTCTTGCCAATTATTATGAATGGTGTTATTGTTCCATTTATGGACACAATAAAAAACCTAGGAGCTGTTTTTAATAAGACCATATACATAGTACCAAGATACCACATCTCAACCAACCACCAAAAATCAGCTTTAGATGTTGGCCCAGGAAAAATGTACAAATAAATTGCCAATCTGCGGAAAAATTCCAAGTGAAGATTTTTTAATGCAATTATCTTTATTTGTGCATAAAGAATACGCATGCGAATATAATCTATCATACATAATATATATATAATTCTTACTTAAAACTGCAATACCGCTCTGGGATTCTTTGTCTGCAATTCCGCACTGTACCTCTCTGGGATTTTTTTGTGATGACTCACTATTTCGTTTCTTCAATTTTTCTCGATACAATGTTCGATACTTAATTGTCTGTGATGTATTGTTAACACTATCTTACTTTTATTTTCAGATTTGTTTGATGTTCACTGATCACTTAATATGTCTTCATACAATTGTTCATTTGTATTACTTGAAGAACATATTTCTGGCACTTGATAGCACTCACTGATTTTTCGTTAAATTTACTTTATTATTTTTCAATTTTTATTTACGTTAAATCGCTTTGTAAGGCTATCCCGGTTGAGCCCCCAATTAATTTATGTAACACATAATTTTGATAAAAAAAACTTTAGGTATTTGCTTGCATGTAGTTGGCCCACCAACTATGGAGTTGAGCAAAACTGAAAATGGCAATCGTTTGTACATCGTTTGTACACGTTTGTACAACTTTTAGAATAATTTGAACACTCACCGTTTTTTTTATAGAGACACTTCAAAAAATAAAACGGAAGTTGGCCCACCAACTATAACGCTCGAAAAATCTGGAAATGCAGTTCGATTGATAATCGTTTGTACACGTTTGTCTTTTTTTTGTTTAGTTTTTACACTTCGCAAAAATTTTTTACCAAAATTTTTTTTTGAAAAATTTTTTATACAATTTTTGGAAAGTATGCAATCGTTTGTACATTTTTTATTAAAATTTTCCACCGTGTTAATTTTTTTAATTTTGCTTTATTTCTATTTTTAAATAATTATTCAAAATTTTGCGGCGAAAAAAAACATGTAGTTGGCCCACCAACTATAACGCTCGAAAAATCTGGAAATGCAGTTCGATTGATAATCGTTTGTACACGTTTGTCTTTTTTTGTTTAGTTTTTACACTTCGCAAAAATTTTTTACCAACATTTTTTTTTGAAAAATTTTTTATAAAATTTTTGAAAAGTATGCAATCGTTTGTACATTTTTTATTAAGATTTTCCACCGTGTTAATTTTTTAAATTTTGCTTTATTTCTATTTTTAAATAATTATTCAAAATTTTGCGGCGAAAAAAAGCATGTAGTTGGCCCACCAACTATAACGCTCGAAAAATATGGAAATGCAGTTCAATTGATAATCGTTTGTACACGTTTGTCTTTTTTTTATTTAGTTTTTACACTTCGTAAAAATTTTTTACCAGCATTTTTTTTTGAAAAATTTTTTATAAAATTTTTGAAAAGTATGCAATCGTTTGTACATTTTTTACAAAAATTTTCCACCGTGTTAATTTTTTAAATTTTGCTTTATTTCTATTTTTAATTAATTATTCAAAATTTTGCGGCGAAAAAACATTTAGTTGGCCCACTATAACGCTCGAGGAAACCTGGATATGCAGTTCGATATAATATATAATCGTTTGTGCACGTTTGTTTGTTTTTTTTAGTTTGCCATCGTTTGTATTAATTATCCACCTTTCGTTTTTTCTTAATTTCTCAAAAACTAAGAAAGATTTTTACATTAAGTTTTCGGTAATGGATTACAAAATAATGAGAGCAATGAATATTGAACACAAAAATAGCACTTAATAACGTAAAATTTTGAAAAATATCGACTTAAGAAAACAAAATCTCAATTTTTTTAAACAAGTTTGACTTTGAAATTTAATTTCTCAAAAACTATTCGCTTAAACAACTTGATTTAAAAACTTAATGCAAGAATAGAGTATAAGCTTTCAAAAAAATTATAACATATTATTAGATGTGTTTTCGTTGATTTTAAATGTTTTTTTTTTGGCATTTTAAGTCAATTTTTCAGAAACTGCCCCCCCTGCCTCAGGGAGGGGAGATACAACTTTCCCCCCGTACAATTTTTTTTTTAGAATATACCTAGGAACCCAACCCTAAAATACTTCCACTCAGGTGCGGGACACCCTGTATACAGATTCAATTTTTGTAAAAACACAATTTCGATAAAATTGCAGTTATGCCACTATGGCTCTCACTGCCTCAATTATAATTATATTGATTATTTTGTCCAAATGATCACAAAACAAGAACCTATCTAGGTTAAAAAATCTAAATTTATTAAAGAATAATAAACTCGTATGTACATTGTACAATACCTACATTATATAGGTAGAATTAAAGCATTTTTCTTTGTTTAAAGAGTCCTTGTCCTTTGATCTGTAACCTCATAAAGGTCAATAAAGAACCATTTGATCTCAGATCACACCGACACTTCAATGTTTTTTCTGCATAAATAGATTGGAAACTAATAAAATTGATTTATTGTAGGTAGGTAGGTAGGTAGTTCAATAATGAAAAGCGTTTTGCCGAATGCAAAACAAAACTAGAAGAATAAATAAATACTTATGTACTTACTATTTGTTGGATAAGACACATTTTATTACTTTAATAGTAACTGAATTCTTTGCTGGATGAGTTTTTTGTCCAAAAGAAATCGAATTGTTCTATTTTAACTATACATACTTATACTACATATGTAGGCACCTATAAATATATAGGGAGAAGTGACCATCTACATAGTATGATTATTTTTGACTTGACTTGATTTGAACGGTGGATAATTAATACAAACAATAGGTATACAAACGATGGCAAACTAAAAAAAAAAACAAACAAACGTGCACAAACGATTATAAATATATTATATCGAACTGCATTTCCAGGTTTCCTCGAGCGTTATAGTGGGCCAACTAAATGTTTTTTCGCCGCAAAAATTTTGAATAATTAATTAAAAATAGAATTAAAGCAAAATTTAAAAAATTAACACGGTCGAAAATTTTTGTAAAAAATGTACAAACGATTGCATACTTTTCAAAAATTTTATAAAAAATTTTTCAAAAAAAAATGCTGGTAAAAAATTTTTGCGAAGTGTAAAAACTAAATAAAAAAAGACAAACGTGTACAAACGATTATCAATTGAACTGCATTTCCATATTTTTCGAGCGTTATAGTTGGTGGGCCAACTACATGCTTTTTTTCGCCCCAAAATTTTGAATAATTATTTAAAAATAGAAATAAAGCAAAATTTAAAAAATTAACACGGTGGAAAATCTTAATAAAAAATATACAAACGATTGCATACTTTTCAAAAATTTTATAAAAAATTTTTCAAAAAAAAATGTTGGTAAAAAATTTTTGCGAAGTGTAAAAACTAAACAAAAAATGACAAACGTGTACAAACGATTATCAATCGAACTGCATTTCCAGATTTTTCGAGCGTTATAGTTGGTGGGCCAACTACATGTTTTTTTTCGCCGCAAAATTTTGAATAATTATTTAAAAATAGAAATAAAGCAAAATTTAAAAAATTAACACGGTGGAAAATCTTAATAAAAAATGTACAAACGATTGCATACTTTTCAAAAATTTTATAAAAAATTTTTCAAAAAAAATGTTGGTAAAAAATTTTTGCGAAGTGTAAAAACTAAACAAAAAAAAGACAAACGTGTACAAACGATTATCAATCGAACTGCAATTCCAGATTTTTCGAGCGTTATAGTTGGTGGGCCAACTACATGTTTTTTTTCGCCGCAAAATTTTGAATAATTATTTAAAAATAGAAATAAAGCAAAATTTAAAAAATTAACACGGTGGAAAATTTTAATAAAAAATGTACAAACGATTGCATACTTTCCAAAAATTGTATAAAAAATTTTTCAAAAAAAAATGTTGGTAAAAAATTTTTGCGAAGTGTAAAAACTAAACAAAAAAAAGACAAACGTGTACAAACGATTATCAATCGAACTGCATTTCCAGATTTTTCGAGCGTTATAGTTGGTGGGCCAACTTCCGTTTTATTTTTTGAAGTGTCTCTATAAAAAAAAACGGTGAGTGTACAAATTATTCTAAAAGTTGTACAAACGTGTAAAAACGATGTACAAACGATTGCCATTTTCAGTTTTGCTCAACTCCATAGTTGGTGGGCCAACTACATCAGTGGCGATTCCTGGTCTTTGGCTTTGGGTTAGCTACGTACCTTGGAAAAGTTTTAAATAAAAAAGCCAAATCACAACTTTTAATTTTATTTACAAAGTTGAAAAGAAAATATACAAAACCTGTAATCCATAAATAATATGGATATTTTAAGAAATTAATTTTATTTACAAAGATAAAAAAAAAATAAACAAAATCTGTATTCCATCTATAAATCTATACATCTATACACATAAATAAAATTGGAGTGTCTGTCGTTAATATTGAAATAGTTTCAAGTTTTTGATCTTAGGTGGTTGTTAACTTGCTAAGAAACATAACTGCATCATTTTAAATTTTTTTGTCTGTCTGTCTGTTTGTCCGCGGTAACCTTCAAAACAGCAGAAAAGTTTAAAATGGGCCTTTACGTACATGTAGTGGACAACTCTGGGAGTAATCTAGGGTACTTTTAATCGTAAAAATGTTAACGGTATTTTTAAAATATTGGAAAAAGAATGAAATTGAGGGAAAATTATGTCGAAACAAAAAATTGATACAGGACATAAAAACAAACAAGTAGAAATAATGGATTTTAAAAGTGTCAGTCAATTAAATTAGAACAATAAATTATATAGACTTAAGAGTGGTGAAAGCCTTGCTCAACATTTTGACATGCGACCAACAAGGCAACAAGGCCCTTTGACCAATACCAGTGTTTTCAAGATGCAAACAAAAATGTTTTATACCTTACACTTCATATTCGTTCAAACTATATTCCCTCAATCTTGCAGTATTATGACGGCCGTTAAACCAAATAATAAACCAAAAATAACTATTATCTAACAAGAAAAAGTCTTATAACAGGCATTAAGTTTAATTTTCACAACAAAAATTACAGATTCCCAGAACACTTCCAACAGTTTTTTTTATTTACAAAAACTTGAAATTACTGGATTTCCTAAAGCCTAATTTTAAAGTCCCTTTTTTAAAACTTTAGGATGAAATTTGACTAGTTAATAGGATTTCAAGGCTTAAAGGAATAACACATGAATTATTCTGCGTTTATAGAAGTTGAAAAACTAAGAAATAACACAGATTATGAGCTTATTTTCAAAAAGTTTTGGACTACTGGGAGTGTTCGAAATTAGGCGACTCTACTGTAGAAATAATTATTTTTTAACAAGTTTTGAGAAACTATCTGAAAGTACTAATCTTCTTCTTCAAATATCAGTTTATATCTGTCCAATATCTTCTTTCCTCTCTGATCAATCCTTTGTTGAAATGTAAGCGTTTTGCATATTTTACCATACACGGTTTATTTAACATGAAGAAATATCGAGTGAAGACTAAGAATTTCTCGGAAAGTAAGTGAGATATTGAAAAGATTTAAACTGATATTTGAAGAAGAAGATTATAGTACTTTCAGATAGTTTCACAAAACTTGTAAAAAATAATTATTTCTATATGTTAAAAGACTTCAAAAATAGCAACAAAAAAAAAACGATTTTTGGTCATTTTCTAACGGCAATTTCTTAAAAACCCGAGCTGATAGCCAAAAACGGATGACGGATTTGAATTCAGCACCCAAAAATATACTGAAAACCAATCCTCACTGCCTGTACTAAAAAGTATAAACCTTTATTTATAAGCCTTTTTAGTTTTGGCAAGTTTTCCCTTTACGTTTTTGAGTTACCATTTTTATTTTCGAAACTATAATTATTTTTTTTTTTTTTTGAAAGCTCATCTTGATACCATTATAATATATTTTTTTTAGATTTTTTCTATGAATAAAACGAAAGATATAAAGAAAAATGCGAAATATTTTTTTTGTCAAAATACTTCTTCCGACTATTGTATATTTACTCACATAAATAATCGCCAAACTATTAAATAATCAGTTAATTATTCCCACTAAACTGTCGATTCAATAACAAATTTCTATTTAATCAAATAATGGCAAAAATAAGCACACGCATATCCACCAATATCAAAACAAAAAAGAATTCATACCTGCTTGCACTCCGCTTTCGAGTTTGAACGTAACGCCTTTTAGTTTAGCGCATTGTTTTGCGCTAAACCTTCCCTTTATTTTACTGTGACGTGAAGTAAAAAAGGCACCAACACTACTACATAGATTGTATGAAATTGGTTAGCGCAAATTCTAGCGCTAAACAAGGTTCAACGGAGACATTTTGTATGAAAGCCTTTGTATTGCTTGCAGGGAAAATTGATTTGAAAATGTGGGTAGGTAGTTTGGTAATTATTTATGCCATTGATTATTGCAATTAATATTTGTAAATACTTTAATTTCGTAATCGTTATGCTTATGATAAGGAGGTGCATATGAAGATAATATAGTCTAATATATTCATTTAAATTGTTGGTTTAGCGCCGCTAAACCAGCCAACTGAGAGGAATCGCCCCTGAACTACATGCAAGCTAGGTATTTAGTTTATTCAAACTTAATCTAATTACATAAATGGTTACAATGTCTTAAGGTTCTAAATTGACTTAAAAAATATGTGTTGTGAACTTATTCACTGACTTAAATGAAGTGTCCTTTGCTTTGGTCTGATATTCCTATTTATACTGTTTGACAAATAAAAACATCTGTTATCCAAGGATGTGTTCTTACTAGTTGATATTTAATAGTTTGGCTTCTCTGGTATTTTTCCATTGGTGTATATTATATTTTGGAATATGAGTCACGTGCTTGGGGTTTGGTTCAGTTTGATGATCTTAGCGACTCTGGATTCTATTTTTATACGTTGGACGTGATGTGGTATTAACTCGCGGTTAGGTGGTGCACAGGAAGCTTTATTGTTTTTAGGCAAGCAAAAGTAAGTTTTTTTGTTATGTTATATCCCAGCGGGAAATATCGTCCTCAATGAAATTTTTTGCTGAAATAATCAATGAATTCACTTGCCAAATCATAAGAGAAACGACATGCAATGATTTAGTAGGTGAGGAGTAATGCAAAGTTTCCTCAGTTCGTAGCTTTGATTCCACTCTCTGCTTTGTGTTAATGAAACGACCATTTATTTCGGTGAATTTAAAAGGGAAAAGTATGCGATGAAAAATTTGTGGAAAAGTAATGTACAAGATCATCAGTTCATTGTTTGAATCCACTCATCTGCTTAGTAAAGTGTTCATGGCGAGAACAAAAAAAAAAAAAAACAAATGTGAGTGAAACTCATGGGGAATTGTAATCGATGATTCCAACGATGAATAGTAATGCACAAAGTAGTTTATAATTTTTTGGCAACTATAAATTCTCATTTTGTTGGATACAGTTCACAGTGACTTTCTGTAAAAAAGTCCATGTAAGACGAACTGAAGTCAATAGAAATTGCGTTTGCCGAAACGCCAAAAATGTTTGATTTGAAATGGAAACAGCTTTTTGGTTTGTTTTCATTTTAAAATAAAGGATGCATTACCGATGGGATATAGTAAACAATGCAAATGGGAGGATTTTATTGATGAAAAAGAAACTACCACTAACCTGGTGATTTCATAACTGAATTTTCATTAGATTTTTCATCGAAATTATTGAACTGATGAATAAGCTAAATACCCGTATGTAGTGAATTCACAGATTAAGCAATCACCATGTTTTTCATCACCTGGGTCGGTGAATAAACAACTTCCATTGAAGTAGTGAATTCGTTAGTGAATTTTCATCGGAAAAGTGGCATGTGCTTCCCGCCAATGACACGCACATGTTAAATTCATCAAAGGAATAAGCTGAAAAGTGGCAGGTACAGCTTCCATTCCTCAAGGAAAAAGCAGGTTTTTCCTCAATGATTTTTTTAATTTTTCCCGCTGGGATTTCTTTGTAGTGAGAAAACTATTAATGTGAGATTGTTGAGTGTTTTTTTCCTGAACGCAGTAAAGAGTGTAGAATACAACTTATTTACTTGTAAGGGTGTGTCAGTATTGTTTATGTTACATTTAGTTCTTTTGTGTTGAAAAAGAGGGTAGGGACAGTTGAAACATGTTTTCGGGGGACGATTGAAACAATGTGTTTAATTAGTTTTCATGTTTTTTTAGACGATCAGTGTACCTATGTCATCATCATCATCAAGTCCTGTAACCCCAGTTGGGGCATAGGGCGCCAACAAATCGTTTCCATCCTTCACGGTCTGCAGATAGATATTTTAACTGTGGCCACGTCTTTCTCTGGGAGTCTGCTTCTGCTAGAACTGTTGATTTCCATGTTGTTCTTGGTCTTCCAAGAACAACATGGAAATCATGTACCTATGTACCTGTGAGGAAACATTACCAATACCACCTCCAGTATAGAGAAATTACGGTTAGAAATGAACATGAAACTTCTCCAGATAGTCGTAACAGTCGTAAAACTTTGGCCGAACCTTGCATTTTGGTTAGGACAAGGTTTTTTCTTTTCTATGTTTAGGAGGCCCAGTGTGAATAAAAACCCGAATTTCACGGTTGAAAGCCCCATCTTGAAAAAGTGCTTCGGAAAGGATTTCCGCGATATCTAGAAAACCGTTAGGTTTTAAATATAAAATTGTCTGCACTTCTGCAGTTTATGTTAACATACTTTTTCCGTAAATTGGAAACAAAGAATTTACAAATAAAAACAGACGAACGTTTTCAAGAAAAATATAATTAAAGGGTTGTTACTTTTTTTGTATTAATTTTATTGAGAAAATGCTAAAGATGTCTAATTTTAACTATAACTTCTTTATTTTCAATTTAAAGGTACAAAGCATTAATATCTGTGGTGTTTGCTGGAAACATGATAACTCCATTTTAAAATTTGCGTCTTTAAGCCCACTTTAAATCTAGCTAGAGCCTAAAAGAGTTCACTGATTGGCTTCATATCTGACATACATACTAATGAGCATCAGGGCTGTCGTTTCACTTTCACATAAAGCAGTACTTCGAGGAAAAAAATTGCAGTACACTGCAGTACGGCAGTAAAATATATACCAACATAATTGTTAATGCATTTAATTTTGTTTAAATGCAAATATTGTTCATTAAAAACTATCACATACCCGCCAATTACCTATTTAACTCTAGCGCACTGCAATTCATTATTTCATTACCTACAGAACTATTGTTGTGTTTGTGCACGTTTTCTCAAAATTATTTAAATAAATCAAAGCCAATAAATTTTCAAGTTGATGGCCTTACTTACCCTGAGCACCACAATAACTTGGTTTATAATGAGAAGATTTAGCGCATATAGTACAAAAAATATTGCTCATCGATTAATGCAATTATAATAAATTTTTGACAAAATTTGCCACTCCATAAAATGGCCTATGATTTACTCTAAAACTATTGAATGCATCAAAAAAAGCATGTAATTTGTATTTTTTATAAAATTGAATAAGCTGCAACTTTTATCGTTTATTTCATACCAAAAAGTTGATAGTTTTCGAAAAATTAGCAAAAAACTGAACCTTACAACTTTTTAATCCTCTAAAAGTTCTTTTTTTCAGCCAAAATTTAGGGTGGTGTTGGAAATTGCTCAAGACGTCAAAACAAAGCCCCACCAAAATTCAACTTTGTAGGAGTTTTGTTGAAGTACGTAAAAATCTATATTTCATGGGCTAGAGATCCATTAGTATAATTTAACATTGCTTTTGACAGTTGGGTGAAAAAACTACATTTTGACGTGTGTGGAATATTTCGTTCCAAATGGCATCAAAATGTCCTTAAACTTCCTTTTTTCGGATCAGAAAATAAAATCTGATAAATTCCAGAATTACGAATTTCTTACTTGTGATATACAGGCTATGCCTATATGGCAAACTTCGCACTCAATAAAAAATGGAACTCGAGATTTTTCTCAATACATCTATATGTACATAGTGAGCGTATTCTATACAATTTTATCTGTTTTGTTTATAAAAGAAAACATAAGATAAAGAGGACTAAAACTTTTTGGATATGATTATGACTTGAAAATGTTGTGTGAACAAATTTTCAAAAAAGCAGTACTTTGGTCGTATTAGCAGTACGGCAGTACGGAGTTTCAAAAAGCAGTACAAATACTTCAATTGCAGTACTTCGACAGCCCTGATGAGCATAACATTTGAAAATATGTTTCAAATTTCAAGAAAATCGGTTCACCCGTTTAATCTGTAGCTCGATTCAATGTGGATGTAAAGACGCAAATTTTAAAATGGAGCTATCATGTTTTTACCAAATACCACAGATATAAATTGTAGAGAATTTAATTTTCTACAAAAAAATATTTATTTTTTTTTTGTGAAACAAATGGGTTTCAAGGTATCGTGGAAATCCTTTTCCACCCATTTTTTCAAAATTATGGCAAAATGGTACCTTTCAATTCTGGAAATCGGGTTTTTTACTCAGCCCTCCCAAACATCTAAAGACAAATATTTGTCGTACCCAAAATGCAAGGTAAATGTAACTTTCAAATTGACTACTAATAGAGGTCGAAGAACAAGAAATTCCACGATCTACACCGACACCCCAGAGAAAACCCAAATACAAAAAGAGCATGAAGCAAAGATCAAGCATAACAAAGAATTAAGTATGTAGCATAATATAAGATTTTGTATTATTTCCACATGTTTCAATTGACCCCAATCACTATTTCAACCGCCCCTGACTTCTTTCTTTTAAATTGATAAACCACTTGAACTAACACGGTACTCAAAAAACACTTCCCATCCTAAGATGGAATCGAGAACTTTCATTTCACATAACTTCATGATGGCTAATCCCATAAATAGCCATGCTATGGACGCTATAAGAAAAATTGTTTCAACCGTACCCAGTCTCCCCTACCATACGAATTGTTTTCGTTAGATTAGATTAGAAATTAATCTTGTTAAATCTGCCTAGAAGAACAAATAGTTGAACAAATCAAACTAACCTATTCTTATATGGTGCTGCAGGATTCATTTCTCCGTTGTTTGACACAAAAGAAACATTCTATCACACTTCCACTTCATAAGAAAAATGAAAACCCTTTTGCTTTTGAAGTGTGCTGTCAGAGTTCTACTGAGGTTCGAACACTTGGTGAACTAACTCAGAAAAAAATTGTTTTTTAGGACAACTTTTTAGATCATAAAATATGAGTTTGGGAAATAAATGCCACCCTTACTAAAAATACGTCTCTTACCTGATATGAAAGATTTTGTAGTTCGCCCATTAGGAATGACAAAAATTGTCCCGTTTTCATGGAAGTTCGTTATCATTTTGTTGCCAAAGACAATATAAATATTGTCAGGACTTCGAAAGTGCATCAAACAGAGATGTTCTTTTCTCGCTGAATCCATAAAGTCGTTGTAAACATCCAAGTTCTCAGCCAGAATTTCCACGGAAGCAATCTTTTCTCCCCAGGGCATCTGATACAACAGATGAGCTACCTTCGGGAATACCAAACTTCTTGCTGATGGAATTGGCCAAATGTAATATTCTAGATCGTCGATCACATGTTTCAACATGTTATAGATGTCAAGATCTATAAAAAGCCCAATCGAATGATCCACACATTGTTGGAGGTATTGAACTTCCTGAAGAAGAATATTTTCCGCCACCTCAGAATCTTTGATTTCTATTGCTCGAATTCCTGAATAAGAAAACTTCGTTTTACAAACTTTAAGTACGTTTTTCTAAGCTTACCAATTTCAAAGTCAGCACTAACCAGATTTGCCTGATTTATCCGATTTAAAACAAATATCGCCGTAATGGGATCTCTCGTCATAACCGATAACATTGCATCACCTTCGATTACCTGGACAAGACTGCTTTCACTAGATTGAGACTTGTTCTCATCTGCAGTGCCAGACTTTATGCCTTCTATGCAAATCAAAGGAATCGCTGGAGCTGTACTACCCAATGGTATCGTGGAAGATGGTTCAGTCGTCGTACTTGTTGTTGTGGTACTGGTTTTAAGCTTCGATGGAATCTTTTTCGCTGGTCCAGCTGTCGATGTGTATAGGAAACTTAGACCGATAAGGAGCCATATTGAAGCTGGAAAAGAGAAAGATGTTTTTATTAATATGAATGAGATTTTTGGCGAAGTATGCATAATGTACATTATGTAGATATAGATAAATGGATATAGATAGAAATTCATATGTGTACGGCTGGTGGAGGCAATGGTATATTGGATGTAATGGTAACTCAACAAAAGTTTGGGCTTGAGCCACAGCTTAGTCAGTTCTCTTTTCTATACAGGGAGATCGGTATAAGGTGCACCAAAAACCTATAGCGAGTAGGTTGGGTTAAGACAAGAAAAAAATCGTATCTGAGGGGGGGTCTCAATTGTTCCCGAGAGTAACTTGCCATCGTTTTGTGTTGACGATTTTATACGCAATTTTGAAATGGATTTAAACAGAAAAACCTTCCATATGTATTTGTGGTTAGGTAAAACATATATTTTTTACTTGCGATTATAGGTACTATAAGGCAAGTTTTGGATTCGTGCAAAAAAAAATTTTTGAGATAATAATCAAACATGATATTACGATGATAGAGAACACCAAAAAAGTGGGTGGCACAATTCTGTCTGTCTGTCTGTCTTTCTGTCTGTTCGTCTACAGCCTAAACGGCTCGATCGATTTTATTCAAACTTGGTACATAGTGGTTTTTGGTGATTATGCCCACACATTTTTTCATTTTTTTTAGAATCAAAAATAACGGTACCTGCCATACATTTTTTTTTAGCAAATTTGCATAATCGTATTTTTCTCAAAAACGGCTCGACAACTTTTCTTAAAAAAAATTCAGTAAATTTATTTTAGTAAAGGCTTTCTTTTGGTGGAAAACCATTTTTCAGAAATAATTATTAATGGTACCTCCCAAAGAACCATTTTTTTTTATTTTTGATTTTCTTCAAAACGGTACTTCCGATTTCAATTATTTTTCTTACACAGAAGCTTCCAAAGAATATTAATAGTTTTGTGTACCAAAATTTTTGAAAAAAAATATGTTTTGGATTTTTAAAAAATGTTTCAAATTTTTTTTTGGAAAATCAAATATTTTGAAAACGACATGATCGATTTGTTTGAAACTCGGTATTTAAGAGTTTTTTAGTACTTTCTAAAATATTTTTAGAAAAAAATTTACATTTATGAAAAAATAACGGTACTTTCCATACAAAAGTTAAAAAACCGCAAAGGAAAATATTTTTTTGCTTAAAAACGACTCCTACGATTTTGATTAGACTTTTTTCATATACTAAAATTAGTACGATCTTCTACCAAAAATTATAAAATTTTACACTTAGCAATTATTAATAGAACCTGTCATAGAACGTTTTTTTTATTTTGAATTTTCTCGTTATCGGCTAAACGAATTTAGATGAATTTTTTTATATACAAATTTCAGATAAGATTAAATAATATTGCATATCAAAATTTTCAAAAAAAGTTTTTGGATTTTTAAAAAAAGTTTCAAATTTTTTTTTTTTGAAAATTCGATATCTCAAAAACGGGTTGACAATTTTTTTTCAAATTTTGTTTTTATATACACATAAATATATAATTTAAATCTGCATACCAAGATTTGTTCTTAAAAATGTTTTAAGAATTTTATATATAAAAAATTAATTTAAAAAAAAACCGCTCCAACGATTTTAAAATTTTTTTTCCCATACAATCATATTCCATCATGAATTAAGATGGCATACTTTTTTTTCACCTCAAACTGTCAAAAGAGTTGTTTTAGCTAATTTAAGTGCCGTATTTCATGCTTCTCTACATTTTTCTCTCATAATTTCCATGTTTGTATATACAATTTTCTTAAACTCGCATTGTCTTGAACATAAGAGCAAGTACGTGCGACCCAGTCGTGCATTTTATTTTTATTTGTCAGCTAAGCAAATGTCTGTTCGCGTACCTCCCAAAACTACGAATTTCTACGAATATAGCTCAAAGTTCTGTCAAAGCTCATATGAAAAAAATAAAATTCCTAGAAATTCGTAGTTTTGGGAAGTACGCGAACAGACCTAAAATAAAATTGAACTTAAAAACGAGAACGTAAGATTTTGAAAAAAATTGTTTTAAAAATAATATTTTTTTTTGGCAAAAGTTCTAGTTTGGAAATTAATAAAATATTTACAAAAAATAACTTTTTCAAGAAATTAAATTACGAAATGGATTTTCAACTCTAAAAATATGAGGAGAATACGATTTTCTTCTTGTCTCGGTTAAATGTATTTTGTCCCGGGCACAAAACTTGTCAATCCTGGGATTTTGCTTAACTGTGGCCATCTGTCCCGTTGAGCTTCGAGAAAAATCTGGCAACCCTAATCACTACATAAACGCCCAAAAAATAATTCATACAAAAAAAATTTCCTTTGAAAACTCTACTGTTATTTATTCATTCTATTACTCGTAGCTTCTAGCTACTTGCGCTACTTTAATTTACAATATAAAAAATATTCGTACAGTTATTACAAAACTATAGGCTTACTCAAATAAAAAAGGAAATTCCATAAATAAATTTAAATATTATGTGTAAATGAGGACGAGAGTGCAAAAGTAGTGTAACCCATTTTTTTCCTAAATTGATACTTTTTCCGTATTTTTACATTTATGCATCTAAAGACATCTACGCTACCGGCAGGTAGGCATTCAGGTCAATTTATTTAAATTGGGGTCGAAATCCCGCGAATCAAAAACCCGTATGTCAAAATCCCGCGTATCAAAATCCCGTTTTTCTAAATCCCGGAAATCAAAATCCCGCCGATCCCATTTGGGTGTACGCAAAGTTCCTTTTGCATTTAAAGAAAAAAATATCATTTACACATAATTCGAAAAAAAAAATTTTAAAAAGACAACAAAAATCGCTAAAGTTTAGCCGAAAAAACTGAAAATATTTTTTTGAAAGCTTTGGGAAAAACCAAGTCGCTAGGACGCTTTAGCCGCAAATCAAGTTTAAAGATGTAAACTTTGATGCCTCTAGGACGCTTAGTCTAGCCGCAAATCGCGTTTAAAGATAAAAGTTGATTTTTCGTATATAATGCTATGAATTAATTGAGTTCTCTTGAGCAAGAGTACCTTGAATGAAAAATAAACGCGAATAAACAGCGAGGTGTGCAACCCCCCTGCTTGGGCTCATTATAGGATTTGGGGTGGGTGCGAGGTTGGGTGGGTGCGAGGTTAGGTGGGTGCGAGGTTGGGTGTATGCAAAGTTTCTTTTGCATTTAAAGAATCTGGATTTAGAAGTCGCTAGGATGCTTAGTTTATCCGCAAATCAAGTTTAAAGGTGTCAACTTTGATGCCTCTAGGACGCTTTGTTTTGCCGCAAATCGCGTTTAAAGATATAAGTCGAATTTTCGTATAATGCGATGCATCAATTGAGCGCCAATGTCAAGTTTTCTTGATCAACGGTACCTATCATTCATATTTCGAAGAAAAATTAAAAAACGAAAAAAAAACTGAGAAAAGCTTAATTTTTGATTGAAATTTTCCAAAAAAATTATTTTCATTCATATTTCGAAGAAAAATTAAAAACCGAAAAAAAAAATTGAGAAAAGTTTAATTTTTCATTGAAATTTTCTTCAAAAAATCTTGTTTGTTTTATATTTTCAAAAAAAAAAATGTCCAAAAAGTTTATATTTCTATATACCTTTCCCCATCACCCAAACCGAAAAAAAAATTCCCACCTCTGTCCAGAATCTAGACCCACCTATGTCCAGATCCAGATCCACCTCTGTCCAGATCCAGACCCACCTATGCCCAGATCCCGACCCACCTACATCCAGATCCACGGCACTGTGAACCACGACCAGTGGCGTAGCGAGCACTTTGGGGGCCCCGTATCAAATATTTTTTAGGGGCCCTCTTTCTAAGGTATAAACTTTTTACTTGCATCAGCATATTTGGTATGTTCAATGTGATAATTGATTTTGTATAGTAAAAGGGACAAAAACTATTTTTATAAATATGTATCTCGAAAGCCGTTAATTTGTTCAAAAGATTTAAATATTAGCTCATGAAATTATATTAAAGAAAGAATGTGTTGAAAAGATATCAATAATAATTTTGTAACGTTTGTGCACATGTTTTTCAAAATCGGTTGTAATAATCCTCTTTGTCTTACACAATTCTATGAGCCTAAGTTTAAGCCAGCTAGGTTATTGAAAAAAGTAAGAGTTTTCCAGATATGTATTTCCAAAAATATTTGTTTGTCACTTTACGGTCAAAATCAAAAGTCAAATTTTGAAACGCTATAACTTTTAGGTTTCATTAATAGCTCATTATTTAGATATTGAGACCGCCTGAAAGTTTCTGGATCCTCAATTATTCATTGTTAAGTGAAATTCGAATGAGTTATAAGAAAACAAATTCACAGCTCACAACCGTTTTTGAAAAAAATGGCCTTCTCCTTACCTCTTCCACCCAAAAGTTTTATGTTATAAGGTAAGGTTTTAGGTTTTATTTCGAAGGTTAAGTAAAACGGAGCTCTCCATCGAAATTCAGTTTTATAAGAATAAATTCCTGATTTTACCATTTTTTCGTCTGATTCTCCTGGGCTACTGATACGTGGCCTGATAAGAAAAAAGTGGTTGCACGTTGCAGTTGTGGTTCCATTAGTTGGTAGGACTTAGATAGAGATAACTACACAGGAAGGAAAAGTATCGGAAAAAAACATGTTAACAAAATTGGTAATAGGAAAATTTTGAATAATATGTAAATTAGGGTTGTTCGTTGAGCCCTGAAGTCACCCCAAGGCTTTTCTTAAACCCTGAATTCTGTGTTTTTTGACACCTAGGGTGGCCCTGAGCTCGCCCTGAAATAGATCTAGGTTTCTTGCTGGCGGGAGTTGAGGTAAAAAATAAATTGTTAAAGTGACAGAAGCCTCAAGCATTTTTTTTGTGGACTCACGTGCTGCAGGAAATTCTCATTTTTTAAAGAGAAATTCAAGGAATACACTATTTACTTTGATAATAACATAATAGAAATAGAAAATTGAAGATGTAGTTTGTTTCTATTAATTTTTTTAAGAAAATGTTGATTCTTGCTTATTTCACAATTGAGGACCCTTTGGTGTTTTTTGAAAATTGAAAAACACAGTTTTATTTTTGCAATTCTTGTGGCTGTCAAGAAAACTAGGGTCAACTCTAGATAAACTTCAACGAGCGAATCTATTAAAATTGTGTATCGAATGCATCTCAATGAAAAATTTCTTACACACGTCAAGTACTCTGAATCTCGAGGCCCCTATATCACGGGGGCCCCGTATCATTGATACGGCTGATACCGCGGTAGCTACGCTACTGACCACGACCAAGGCAAGACTTTAGCGAGCTGATGCCGAGACGGCAAGTCAAAGCCATCACATCGCCGCTGGCATCGTGGCCGTCGTCACCGCCGTTCTCGTCCTTCTAGTCGTCGTCATTCTCGTCCCATCGTGGTCGTCATCACCGTCGTGGTGATGGTCGTCGTCGTTGTCACCCGTCCCCACAAAACCAAAATAAAATCCAATTTCTATCTCTCTAATTACCTCGAGGTCTTACCTCTAAGGAGTTCTAAGAAGAACTGAAGATAAATGCCAAATTGCCAAAGAACAACTGCTTAAGGCCATTTTACACGATAATAGAAGTCATATGACCTGTCATTATATTTTCTGTATGATTTCTCAAATGAGCTGTCATTTTAAGTCAAGTCAAGCGGTTTTACTTTTTTTATGTTTACACGTTTTTACTTCGCATTTGATTTTCTCTATGGCTATCTGTCAATTTCAAAATAAAAGAAAAAAAAGTCATAAGCAAATAAATTTTTTAAGTGCAGAATTACTTTTTGCAATTATCTATTGTTATTTTCATTCAAAATTTTATTTTTTTGTGAGAGTATTTTTGTTTTCAATACTCTGAACTCACTATTTTCCATCAAAACAACAAATCCCATTTGATTTCTCAAATGGATATATAGCTGCAGTTCTAATGTCAAAAAAGTCATATGCTTTTTGCTTTTTAGAAGTCATATGAGATCTATGAGTGCGTTCAGACGATTTGGTATGATTTTTCTGACAGGTCATATGAGAAATCATATGACTTCTATAATCGTGTAAAGTGCCTTTATATACTTTTTTTTCAATAGAAATAAATTCACCAATTAAAATAAAATATTGTTTCAAAAGTATCTTAAAAGTTGGGATTATTTTAAAAAAGTATTGAAAATGCCGCAAAATAGTAGCAGGCTACTGGCGGGATTCTTACGGCGGGATTTCGATCGGCGGGATTTTGACTGGCGGGATTCGTGTACATAATTAGTAATTTTATTTGGCGTGGGATTTCGACTCGCGGGATTTTGACCTTTTCCCAGATGTTGGGCATGGTTAAGAATAACAAGGTATGCTTGAAAGTTCAGGCAATTGATTCGTGACGTCATTGCAAGTGAATGATCTCAATTGTTTTTCATTTATGGCAAAGGAACTAAACAGAAATTGTTTATGTTGTGAAGCTATTTGCTGTTAAAACTCAAAGAAAAACAATAGATTATTTATGTTTTGAAGTTATGTTTTGTTAAATTTCAAGTAAAACAATAAATAATTTATTTTTAAAAGCTATGTGTTGGTGAACACTCGCTATGACGTCACACAAAACTAAATATGGCGACCCTTCATCTCATATACAACATACGACATACCTTGTATTTTTATACCATGCATGTTGGGTACCTCTACACATGTCTTTCTTAGGTTTCCCCATGGCTCTCTATGATTTTTCGGAGATAGCGGTGCACTCAAAGTGCGTATGGGAGCTTGTCGCTAAATTGGCCGCACACACCCATATTAAAAGGGGTGTTGGAAAAAAGAAAACTAAGAGGGAAAAAAGGAAAAAAGGAGCAGTAAATAATGCTTATAAGAAACTCAAAAATTTCACAACCAAGTTTTTCTTATATCCTTAGAACGGATATAAGGATATACGGATATGACACAAACAAAGAAACAAAAAAGAACACGACAAATTACAAATTCAATGTCAGAATGAACACTGAACTGAACTTCCCATTCAAATTGCATCATTCATAAATGACATTTGCATAGTTTGCTTTGAATTTTTCTTAAGGGCCTGTTCATATTTTATGAGTTTCAAGATTTTTTTAAAAGTTTCTTAAATCCAGCCAACCTTACATGGAAAATTGAAAGTTCGTGGTTTGAGAAATGTTTCTCTTATCAGTGTTTTTCTTGTAAACGTGTTTCCTATAAATACACAATTCAACATTAAAGTATTATGAGAGAGTAAACAGTGTTTTTGTTCGGGTTTCCTCTAAGCACCGGGACAAAACTTGATTTTGGCGCCCCTGTCGTTTTTGATAAAAATGAAAACAAAACCACAATTATCTACTTGGTTGGATTTTTTGTCACTGGGAGAATAAAACTTTTAATGGATGTGCATACCTATTTAGCAACTTTACATTATAGATACGAAAATTGATAGTGCCTAAACAAAGACGATACACAACCAAGATTCGTAGAACGATAACATATGGTTCGTTGTCTCGTAAAAAATTCAATGGGGAATTTAATTTTTGATTCGATCCCGAATCTTATTTCTTGGTTTCTTATAAAATTCGTTTTCATTCGAATCAAATCTACAAGGATCTCTTAAATATGGTTTGTTCCCAAATTAATCATGGGAGAACTATTGAAGATCCATTCACGAATCATTCATACAAGAAATAAAAATGTAATTTTTCGAAAGGACAACATTTCGAAAGGCCAAAGTTACGCAAGATAAAGTGTCAAATTTCCGAAAAATGATTTGAAATTCCCGGGACTTCGTTTTTCCCTTAGAGATTTCAATGAAATTGACAGAGGTATAGCTAAGACAGAGTTATAGCGGAAAAAAATATTTTTAAGAATTGCAATGAAATCTACGCAGGTGATATAGATGATACAGAATTGTAACAGGAAAAATAATTTCAAAACAGAATGTTTCATAAAATGTCATCATCAACGTCAAAATACAAGTCATTGTAGATTAATGGCTGGTTCTTTGATACACGTGAGGGCATTCTCTTGATGGTGGGAGATATTGTGTTATTCTCCACTTTGAAAAAGGTAAATGCAATTTTCTCGGCTCCTGTAGAACTAAGAGTAAAGTTTCTATTTGACATCATGAAAAATGTTTGTAAAAAAATTGTAAAAATGATTTTTATCGTTTATCTCACTTTTTGCTCATCAGAACGAAACAAATTTTATCAAACAGTTTTTTGTAGAGCACCTGATTTCCTACATTATTTGTTTGTATTTAGATTTTTTGTGACCTAGAATATATCTAAAATACTGTGTAATAAAGTTCTCAGTATACAGGGTGTCCCGTAATGAGTGGATAATACTGCAACTGGTGATAGCAGGCCTTATGACTGCTCAGAAAAAAAAAAATATAAAAAAAAATATTTTTCTTGTGGTCTCCATGGCATAATTTATTTTCGAAAAATGTTAAAAAATTCAGGGTCTCCTAAAATACCTAATTACAACGGCCACCCATAAAGGATTCTTATTATTTTTGTATTTTTATAATATTCTTGAATACCCGTTCTAAATGATGGGTGGTAAATTTTAACACCAGTTGATGCATTTTTTGTGTTATAATTTTTTAAAATTATTTTTTTATTCAAAAATAATTCAATTTTTTTTCTCCAAAGTTTGAAAAATAATAAAGGGAAAAAAATGTATGAGAACAAAAGTGGCAAATTTGATAAAAATTGGCCTGTTTAATGTACTTTCCAAAATGGTATAACACTCATGTTTGTGTCTACAACCATAACCAATAAAATTGGCATTTAATCTACTAAAGTAGTTTTCTAACATTTTATCAGATGAAATTAAGTTACAAAGTTAAGTAAACACTACGACGACGAATGAATAACTCATATTGTTTTTTTAGTTTTAATGCATTTAAAAATAACCGTTCTTAAATAAAGGCAGTCAAATTTAACACTAGTTGCTGGATTTTTAATTAATTTTTTAATACAAAAATGATAAAATATTTATTTTCATCAAAGTTTGATGACAACAAAAATTGAGTTGTAAGGAAAAGTCAATAGATATACCAGTGTCACTATTATGTTTGCTAAATTCACTAACTAAAATAATAGTACGCACTTTCAAAAAGGTTTTGATTTAGGTATGGGAAATGCGATAAATAAAAACAACAGTATTAAAAATTATGATTTATTTGTATTTTTAAATAAATTTATATCTAGTGTTCAAACTGTCCCCCATTCACTGTGATACAGGCTCTGCATCTTCTAATGAAGGACCTCTCAATAAAACGAGCATATTGGCGCTCATTTATTTTCATCACAGCGCCAGCGTCTTGAACACGACGACGCAGCTCCGTAATAGATGTAATTGGTTTAGTATAAACCATTTCTTTCAGGCACCCCCAGTAGAATAAGTCCAAAGGATTTAGGTCTGGCGAACGTGGTGGCCACAAAATTGGGATACACCCACGGTTGCCGCTGTGCGACTTAAGTCGCATTTTGACCCCTTTTATTGCCTCTTGCGACCATGAGACGACTTTTTTAAAAAATAGCTCTCTTTACCCTTTTTAATAAATCTTGCGACTTTTCTGACCCCATTTCTAGAAATTTGTATGAACAAGTTTATTTGCTTGGCTTTTCTCTTAAAAAAACTTTCAATTTTCCATTTTTCTATTTTCTGCATATAAAAGTAGCAACTGTCCAGCAATTGAGTTTTGAAATATTGCCAACATTTTTTCAAATTTGCTTATATGGCACGAATGCAGACAAAAAAAAAATTGAGGTATCTAAAACTATTCAAATATGTATGTCCTTGCGATGATAGAGAGCCCCAAAAAAGTGTATGGCACAATAATTCTGTCTGTCTATTTCTACCTCCATACCTGAAACGATTTTCTCAAATTTTGAAGTTAAGATTTTTTGGTGATTCCCTAGAGGTTTTGGTTCAAAAAAACGGTACCTTACTTGCCATACAACCGTTGAGGAAAAATTTGTATATCTCAAAAACGGCTCTAACGTAGGGTTACCATACGTCTCCCTTTTGGAGCGATTATCCCAATTTCTTGTCTCAAAAACGATTTCGTCCCCAAAAACTGAAAATGTGGAAGGGGAAAACAAATGTCTTCGATTTCTTTACTAACGGCTCCAACGATTTTAATCAATTTTTTTTAAAGAACCTTTTAGATGTTAATAATATTGCATATCAAAATTTTGAAAAAAAAAGATTTTGGATTTGTTAAAAATTCATTCATTCATTATTCATGGAACAGCGTAAGGTCATGGTAAACGTAGTAAAGTTGTGAACTGCGCAAATCTGTCAAATTTTTCTTAGAAATTGTGACAGAACGAAGTTTAAAACATTACAACGTTTACGACGACTTTACGCTGTTGTATAAATATCCCTAATATATAAATGCTTTTTTTTCTATAGTTTGTTCTGTAATTGCCATTTTCCAAAGTTCAAATATGATAAGGATAGCTCAAGTCCATTTAACATTAAGCTAGAGCCTAAACGAGTTAACCGATTTTCTTCAAAATCAAAATATTTATGAACATGCTTTTAAAAAAAAATACGCATAAGGTTTGAAGAAAATTGGTAAACGGGTTAAGGCTCAACTCTATGTAAAATTAACCGTGGATGTGAAGAAGCAAATTAATTTTTAGACTTAATATTTATACGAAGTTTTAGATTTAAATGTGTTTGTGAAGGTGAATAGAATTTGATTGAATACAAGAACTGATTTTTTGTTATGGTCAATAAGAAAGAAAGCTTCATAAAGAATTGTTTACTTTCTTTGCGATTTATATGTACTCTGATTGTTTTTGTTATTTATCAAACACTTTCTTAGTGCGACTTTTTTTTTGCCTCGTGACCCTTTTTTATGCGACTTTTTCAAATTCCTCAGCGGCAACACTGGATACACCTGTTGGGATACGTTCGATTCAAGTACCTCCTTACATTTACAGCATAATGAGCAGGACATCCATCGTTTTGAAGCCACATTGAATTCCTTAGCTCCTCGGGCACTTCTTGCAATAGAGTTGGCAAATTAGTTGGCAAGAAATTAAGATAGGCTTCATCATCTAAGTTGCCTGCTAATTCAAAAGGGCCTATAATTTATCCATTCAGGATACCTGCCCAGTAATTGATTTTGAATTGGTACTGCGATCTGTCCTCGCGCATTAATTTTGGATTTTCCAGTTGCCAGCTATGTAAATTACGTTGTGGTATAGCTAGTACGCAGTTCCCGCGCATTAATTTTGGATTTTCCAGTTGCCAGCTATGTAAATTATGGATATTGAAATATCCATCCCTTTTAAGAGACGACTCATCACTCCACAATATTTTTTTGAAAAACTCCGGATCTTCGTGAATTTTTTCCAACGTTTTTTGACAAAAAATAACTCTTGCGGGGAAATCTCTTGGTAGCAGAGTCTGGACTCGAGTGAAGTTAAAAGGATGAAATTTATATTTTTGCAATACCTTATGAACTGATGATTTTGCGATCCCTGTTCGTCTTGCAATCACCCGTGTTGATGTAGTTGAATCTGCTTCAATTTCATTCAGCACAATACCATCAATTTCTTCTGGCGGTAAACGTCCTTCGCTAGTGCTGCCCAGTCCATTACCAGACATTCGTCCTTCTGAAAAAGATTGGTGAACTCTGATGAACACTCGATAGTCCGGATGTCGCGCATTTGGATATCGCTCTCTATAGAGTGCTTCAGCTGCGTTAGCGCTTCCTCAGCATTCCCCGTATATTAAATACATATTTGCATACTAGAGCTGCGTATACTGTGACATTCTTCATCATCGTGTCCTGTATCCTCGGCTGGGGCATAGGGCGTCAACAAAACGTCTCCATCCTTCACGGTCTGCTGCAAGGTACTTAAGTGACATTCTTAATCAGTATTAATTAATCAAATTTAGAAATTCGTTTAATTGACGAAACCAGTATAACAACGTTATACGTTATGTAATGACAGAGAATTGACAATATTTGCAAATAATACTTTTTTATACATTTTAAGGGCTTTTATTACAAGTCAATTTTGATTTGAGAAAGTGTTAAAAATTCCCCCCCCCCATGGCTTATACAGAAGAGAGATAGACAAAAAAAACTAAGATTGTGGCTACAAAATTTACATGTGAGGCCTGGTTCACACGAGATTGTTCCGCACGATTTTTTGCAGTATAAATCCGTGCGAATGAGGAGTGGCGTATATATTTTGCATAGAGCCTTTCACACGACGTTTGTACGGACCTATTAAAAAAAAACGAATGAATTGCGACGTATCGTCTTCCAGTGGCGTATAGTCTTATATAGTTTCGTTCACACGGTTTAAATCCACGTTGGGTATTTGTTCGTTGGCATAGAATGAGCTTCAGTGGAGAGAAACGCCGATGTACACGAAAAAAATTAATCGACCGATATGGTTGGTTTAAAAAATTATAACTCCGGTGATTAATTGGATCTTGTAGGTCAAGGTTTTAAAATAAAGAAGAGGAATGAGGCAATAAATATGCGTTTTTAGTTTTTCAAAATTATAAAAATTTTCATCAACATTTGAATTTAGAATAAAATAAATGGAATTGAATTGGGCTTTATTCACCCCTTTAGTATAAAAATATTCGCCCCTTCTCAATGATTTTTTTACACAATACAGCCCGTTATGTCAGCTTTCTTTAAAGACCTTAACCTTGAAGATCCAATCAGTATAACGGGAGCTATAATTTTTTAAAGCCATCCATATCAAATTTTAATACAAAAAATTCCATGTAGATAACGGGATCTTCTCGCTGGTGGATGGTCGTGGACAATGGTCCAAGCAGGTAATTTCAATGCAATTATTTTGATTTTCCGATCAATTTAAAATCAAGATTATGTCGCTTATATACCACGTAGGATAATGAATGAGGTATCAAAATAACCGTAATTCTATTTATATGTTATATTTAAAACAACAAGAAAATTCATCAATGCACTAAACAGATATGAGTTCATATGTGAAAGCGCTCAAATAATGCCGTTATCTCCGTCCAACGGTATTCCAGGACTCTTATTTTTTTTAATTCATATTTAAATCAATATTTTCTATCATCCGTTCAAATTTCAGCTTTCTCTCCCTTAAAAAGATAAAAATAAAATACTTCACAAATTCAATCTTTTCCAATCATTTTCATAATACTGCAGCTATTCGAGTTTTAAACGAATAAATATAAATGTCGTGTGAACACCCGATTTTTGTTCGGTAAAAACCGAATGCGATAAAAAACGTGCGGTACAATCTCGTATGAACCAGGCCTGAGCTGTGTTTTTCCAAGCCCTAGGAAAATTGAATGAGTTCTTGGGCTGAACCATATTATATGCAAACTGTGTTTTTTTTCGAAGCCCCAAGAGAATTGAATGAAAAAAGACGATTATATAAAAAATAAAATATACCTACGTAGGCTCTATTTATTTCAAGCCTTACAGACATAAGACAAAAAGTTGAGGCTTGGGGCTAAGCCTTTACGAAGCGTTTTCCTAAGCGTGCAAGGGAATCAGATGAAAACTATAACACTGTTAGTGCTAAGTTATTTGCATAATAGCTGTGTTTTTTTTAAGAGGCAAGAGCTAAAAAATTTGCATGGAAACTGTTGTTTTCCGAAGTCCAGGGAAAAAAAGAGGTTGGGGCTTAACAATATGTTTTTTCTAAGCCCCAAACGAATCGCACTAAACAAATAACAAGTTTGGGGCTAGTATAGTAAGTATGCATTACTAAATGGTGTGTTTTTTCCAAGCCCTTATATTGAAACTAGTGAGGTTGACTTTCATATGCTATTATTTTTACCTAGATTTCCTTGGGTATCGATATTTCTTAAAGATCAAATTAAGTTTGACAAAGCGTATGAATGTAAGCTTTTTCTTAAACTCCTCTTGATATTTTTCGGACTTAGCTAAGCCCGGATAACTTTTGAGGCTTAAGTTGAAAAACTCAGTTTCCGGTGAAAAACATCACCCTACAGAATCCGACGAATGAGTCAGGCCCAAATTTGACATTTGGATCAAAGTAAAAATGTCAAAATTCAGTCTGATTCGCTCCGCAGTTCATTTGACGGATGCTATAGCTAATCGGGCTGAATAACTTTGATATGTAGGTATATAAGAAGGTTTTATAATACAAATTCTACTACTGAAATAAATCAGCCAAGTAGAAGACTTAGCATTTAGGATTGGACTTGTTGAATTATTGATTCAAAATAGATTTGTATGGCCTTTAGTCCATACAAATTGAGTATGACAAAGCCCTCACTATGTCACTATGATGAGTTCAAGTGAGTAATCCGAACGAAACGCCAATTTGAACGACTAAAGGCCATAAAAAGAATAACTTTGATATGGATAGTTTGCATATGATAACATCAAAGTTTTTGTAATTGAAACTTATGTTTTATCTCAGTTTGTTTTCGTGTGGAGAAGGATATTTTGACGATTTCAAAGACGGCTTTAAGACGAAGCGATTTTTGATCTTAGTTTCACTTTTGATTTCCTTTGTGCTCTAAAAAAAGATAAGAGAGCTCTTTCCGCGAGCAATATTCATTAAATGAAATGAGAAAGAATTTCAATTCACCAACTCTTTTTCGAAATGTAAAAGTCAGCTGTAAAGGCTAATTATTGTTTTCCTTACAAAATGTAATATACATTTTTGTTTTAATATGGACCCAATACTCGTATAACTATAAATAATTGGGCGGAACAAATTTTAAAATTTTAACTCAGATTTTGTTTCAAATCTTCGTCAAACTGTAAGATTTGAATTGACAAAAATGTGAATACAATTCGCATTAAAGTTAATGATCGGAGTGTTAAACACAAATTTTTATGTTCGAAATACCAATCCGCATGGACTAAAGTCATTTTAGGTGTAATAGGTACAGAACATCCAAATTCATTTTTTTTCCTCAAATTTACAAAAAGTGAATGGAAAAACATGATTAAGCTAATTTCTTCGAACAGCTAATTTTATAAAAAATTTGCAACTGTCTTTTTTATAGGGAGCTTAATTACCTTTCTTTTTTTGCCATTTATAGCATTCTCTTCTATAGGAATTAAATTTTAAAAATTAGATAGGTGATATACAAGGGCGTACGCCGGATATCTATTAGGTGGGAGCAAACTCATTCAAAAAATAGTTTTATTACAGAAATCTTGCTTTAAAATGTTTTCATCAAAAGAAGAAAAATTGAATAATATATCAAATATATTCTGATTAGGGGTGGGGCAAGCTGTCCCGCTTGCGTACGCTCTTTTGTTTCAATTTTGTCCATTTAACTTTCGCACGGATCTTACATTAGTGTCAAAAACAAAAAGAAAGTTTGCACTGATTTTCTTGGACGGTTTCTTGTTTTATTTAAATATGTAAATAAGATGTCTTGTTAATCAAATTTTGGACAACCAATCCAAGTTAAAAAATTTTAGGACAACAGTAACCTACAAAGTTTATCAATAACTTTTTGGAGGTGGACGGCTGGCTTAAGTTAAACCAAGTACTTTAGGATGAGGTTTTATAAATCCTACAAAAAATATTCAAATGAAAGAAAGGTACCTATGTACCTACTTATTTAAAGTTCCAAAATACCCTTACAACTATTTTATACGATGTGTCTTTGTGCAGAAAGCGTCTTTGCAAAATAGCAGCTGAAGCTTACTTATTACCAGATGCTCCATTTCCAATCATAAAATTTTGCAGAATTTTCCTTTTAAGTAGGTACCTACATATATTTTTGCATTATACAAAATCTTTTTTGATTCAGCTGCTGACAAGCCTACTTTCTTAGAAAAGAAAATTTGGGTTGGTTGGCATTCGTATATTATTAAGAATGTTTCAAAAGATGTGTCTAAGGGAACTCCAAGCCCCCCCCCCCCCCCACAGCCAAATCCTGGATCCGCTACTGGACACCCTGTATAGATTTAGGCAAGACTACCATTTGTACTGCGGGCGGCGCGGTGGTGCGACGACGCTTGTAGAGGAACACAGTTCAAGTGTTTTATTATTCAAGAAGGGGGAAGGGGAGGGGAAGTTTTGTAAAAATACACTTAGATACATATAATGCAAAAAAACAATTGTTAAAAATCAACAGAAAAACTTTGAACAATGTATTATAGTTCGTTATTTTATTTAATTTTTCAATCAAGTTATAGTTGTCAATAGTTTATGAATAATTATTAAAATGGTAAAATAATGATAGAAAAACTGCTAAAGGTTGACGGAAAAATGCAATTTGATATTCCATTGCCACATCTCAATTGATTTAATTTCATTAAGCGTCGCAATTCTCAATCTTTTTAGTCACATGGATTTGTCGCCCCTGTAAGCTGTCGCCCGGGGCACAAGCCCCGCTTTGCCCCCCCCCCCCCCCACAGATCCGGGGCTGGCAAGGTTTTCTTATAAGCGTGTTTCTTATAAGCGTTAAACTGCTGCAGTTTAATTGGCTAATAGACACTGTCTTATTTATTGTGTATTTATTCACACTTCGAAATAATGTTTATTTATTAACTCTAGGGAAAATGTTTAATTTAACTAAGTACCTAAACATAAAAACCTTTAATTTAGATCGCTTTGAAAACACTTCTAATCACTTGCTTACTCACAATAGAATAGATAGATAGATAGATAAAAAATCAATTCTTTAAGAGGGTTGATTTCTCCAGGTTTCCCGGGTACCAAATTCTAAATATTTATTCGTAATTACTAGTTACAATAAAATTTGCCTTACACCGTCTTATTCAAATTTCATCTTTCCGTTACCAGAACAAAAGTTTGTTTTAGAAAAATAATATATAGGGACTTTTAGAATTTGTAGAAATGAAGACAAATAATGAACTACTAAATATAATTATAATAACTAGTAATAAATAACCGTTTGATTGATTTGATTTAATTTTCAAAACTTCTTTATCATAAAACATCCATGTTGCTAGGTGTGGTTTGATGCCAAAACAACACCCAAAATACCAACTTCTATCGAAAACACATTTGAAAAAACAGATTTGAGAACAGAAAATAACCAATTCACAAATGTAATCACTTTTCAATGTTACTTAACCTATAAATCTGCCGCCACTTACCTCTTTGTGTACTCCAACAACTATGTATTTGCATTTTACGTTTCACAGGTTATCCAAAACAGTGGGGGTTTTCTTTGCAGAATGTAAATTGTATAGGTTTTAGCTATTGATTTTATGTTCACATTTGGCTACCACAAATAATTAAATTATGCTGCATATAATGTATGTAGGTACGTATGTATGTATACTGTACATTCGCTATTCATATTTTATAAAAGTATACCGTTACGTAGCTTTGGTTGTTATAATCGTATTATTGTTGGTATGAGGATAGGGGCATTAATCACATTTTTTTATTTGTATTATTATTTACTGTAGGTACAGTATTTTTCATTTAAATGCACAACTTTTCAAAAGTTATAGTAAAAATACAAGTACATTATGTGTTATCTGCATGTACAAAGATAAGATATTTGTTACCTTGCGTGAGTTTATTAATTTAATTCTTAAAAAAAAATATTTAATTAAATCTATACAAATAATCACAATCATCACTCATCATCATTATAATAGTGTTACTTGATATATACGTATAGTTTCAATATGTTTGCATAATCTGCACCCAGCTGTTTTTTCACGGTTCAACAATTTTAGGCCGAAACTGTTTTTACTTTTAAATTAGCTGATTTCCGTTTTTGTGTTGTGCGAGTGAATAAATTCTAACTAATTTACTATGGACGAACTATGTTAAGCGCGACCAACAACTACTGACATCAAATTGCAAAATAAATTTTAAACTCAAAAAAACCTTAACTTAGAAGCCCAAAGACGGGGGTGGATATTGCTATGTTGCAAGTCCACAACTAACGTAAAGGCACCACCAACTGTCAGTCCATAAAAAGTCGACGTTTGGTTTTTGTTATGTCAGATTGTGTAGATTGGCGTTGTTATGGTTATTTAGTTTAGACTTTTGTACAAGTAGTAGGTATTTATTTATGCTACCCAAATGTGCACTGAAATGAAAAATATAAAACTGCTACCGACCAAGTGGGCAAATGAGGTTCGATGTACGTGCAACCCCTTTGGATTAACCCCTTTGGGAACTGAGAACCTGCTTGATGGATAATCATAATTGTCGTTATGCACTTAAATTGATTCATCAGTATTGCAAGTGCATCATCAGGTTTCTTGTTTTAGTAGCCTTTTGAGTAAAGAAGTTTTTGACTCTTTTCGGGTCAGGGTTTATGAAATGTTAATTGAATGAAGTCATAGGATCTGGTTTCATATTTTAAGGTTAAGGTAGGTATTATTTAACTATAAGCAGTTCAGACGAAAATTGTTGTTGTTTTTTTTTTACTTTCTGTGTATGGGTAATTCCATTATGGAAAGAATTCTAAGATCAGATCAAGAAAAATGAGCTGCTAATCACAAAAAATTAATACAGGTTTATTGCTTGGCCCGGGATTAAGTAATTTACAACTATTAGTTCGCAATCCTAAACACTGGAAGATAATGGCACTCAAATATCATAGAGTAAGATCCCAGGACCGCCAGACATACGTCATTTTATCATAGCTGAATTTTTTTCTGTGAATGCACACTATGGTAGGTATGAACGAATGGATAGTACGAACCTTGAACCCGGGTGCGTTTCGGAGGTATTAAGTGCTAAAAGTGCATAAAATTGATGCAAAATTACGTTATTTTATCAAAGCTGGTTTTTTGATATGTTTAAAAGAAAGTTATGATTAACTTATTTTGAAACTTACCAGACACCTACATGGGTGCACAATGTCAGCCAGACACCATTAAAGGTGCCAAAAAAAATCGTGAAATTTCATTACAATATCAAAGCTGAATTTAATATATGTTCTTCGGGAAACTGTATATGTGTATTTCCCAAGCTGCCCACGGAACATATTATGCAATATAAAACTTAACTTTGATGTTATAACGTAAAATATACGATTATTTTGACAACTTTGGGGTTTCCAGTGAATCCAAAGCCCCATTGCAGGTGCCTGGTCGCTTGAGAAATATTGTGAAATAGTTTTCCGAAGTGCATGAAACGTTTGCTTTGACACTAAAACGTAAACTAAAATATTTGTTTGAAAACGTCAAAGGTGTCTGGCTGACATTTGGTCCCTTGTATCGTTACAGTTTCCCGAAGAATATATATAAAATTCGGCTTTGATATTATAATGAAATTTCACGATTTTTTTTGGCACCTTTAATGGTGTCTGGCTGACATTGTGCACCCATGTAGGTGTCTGATGGTAAGTTTCAAAATAAGTTAATCATAACTTTCTTTAAAACATATCAAAAAACCAGCTTTGATAAAATAACGTAATTTTGCATCAATTTTATGCACTTTTAGCACTAAATACCTCCGAAACGCACCCGGGTTCAAGGTTCGTATTATCCATTCGTTCATACCTACCCTAGTGTGCATTCACAGAAAAAAATTCAGCTATGATAAAATGACGTATGTCTGGCGGCCCTGGGATCTTGGTCTATCAGGAATCAGCCTTTTATAGTATCAATAATTGGAGCAAAAGAAAAAAATTGCTAACAACAAGTCGCAATTTGATCCAAAACTGCCTCAGTTGCATATTATGCTTATGTAAATTTGCAAAAAAAGTTATTGTGATTACCACCACGCCATTTATTTTATTTGATTTGATTTGATTTGATTTGATTTGATTTGATTTTATTTTATTTTATTTTATTTTATTTTATTTTATTTTATTTTATTTTATTTTATTTTATTTTATTTTATTTTATTTTATTTTATTTTGTTTTATTTTATTTTATTTTATTTTATTTTATTTGAAATAAATACTTGACGTTTGCCTCTACTTGGATTTGAACTGGCACCCTTCGAGTTGTGGAAGGAGCACGCAACCACTAGACCAATTCGCCATTGAGTATATTAATATTGGTGTCAGAAATTAAGAAAAACGTACATGCCATGTCCTGGTGCTTTATATCCTGGAGATGTTAATTGCGATAAGAAAGTTGTGGTTTAAGAAAAAATATTTGGTGACTTGCAAATCGTTATTTGCAGAAAAAATTGCAAATCTTGACGAGACAAATTTTGTAGTTTGCTTTGTTGTTTTAAACGTTAAATTACCAGTTTTTGTGTGAATCTACCTGAAAAGCGTCATGATTTAAAAATAAAACATGTTTTGCAAATTGCAACTGAAAATTTTGCAATTGGTGACTTTTCCGTGAGGTTATGTGTACGGCAATCATTATAAAATTCCTTTTTTATTGTAAGTCTTTTCATTTTATGCAATAAATCGTAGTATGTAACGCTCCTAACCAATACAAATTATTAAAGAAATTTGGAATTTAATGATTACTGATTGAAATTTGGTGGATCTACTCGAGAAGTTACTTGTTACTCATAATTTAAAATGTATGAAAACTTGACCAAATTTAAATCTGTAATCATTAAATACCGAATTTATGTCATAACTTGGAGTTATTTCGATATTTCTCTGCTTAAGATATTTAATATTACAAACTTCATGAACTTAGAACTAGGCATATATTTTAGATCTCATTACTTTTCATAACTGACTTTTCACGCACATGTTTTTTTTACATATAAGAACTTTACTCCTTTTTTTAACATTTATGTTTTTGTTGTTAAAGTTATACAGTTAAAAATTTTAAATTTTCACGAAAAAGTCTCTCCCCTACCGTCTTTCTCTGGTAAGTTAACTACCAAGGAAGTTAGTCATTGACCAAGGGAGATACTATTTATTATTTAATTTCCTATGTTTTTACCCTGGCCTCCTATAAAATGTAAATAGTGAATTGCCCTTACGTGAATTTGTACATAAAAGGAACTATAAGCCCGCAATATACATATGTACATGTACATATATGCGTCTGTATTCAAATAAGTTGGGGTCGAAATTCTGGCTGGGTCAAAATTCTTTTTGCAAAATTCTGCTTTCAGAATTCTGCTTTTCATAATTCTGCTTTCAAAATTCTGCCTTCAAAATTCTGTTTTTCAAAATTCTGCTTTTCAAAATTCAGATTTTCAAAATTCCGTTTTACAAATTTTTTTTTTTTTTTTTTCCGTGGGTAGGTGCAAAACCTGCATCAGGCTCTATGAGGACCGAAAAACGCGTGCTCATAGAAGTGTTAGATTCTTACTACACTAAAACCACCTCCACTTCCCGATTGCAACTAAGTTGAAACTTATCTAGCAATTTATTTTTAACGAAGTTAAGTAACGTGTTGCAGGTAACTTTCCGGTGAAAGTTCCTGCTTATTCCGCGATTTTAAAGCGGTTTTGTGCTCACCGCACCAAGTCGGAAGGTTTTGTTCTTTGCAGACGGCGTACTAAATTTGACTCGTCAAGAATTTCAATAATCGTTGGATTTGCGTGATCTAATAGCCGATTACTATGTTTTCGCGCGAAACTCTTTATTTCGTCTCGAACCGTTGGAATCCCAAGATCCCTGTGAAGATCTTCGTTTCTTATATACCATGGTGCATTTACAAATGACCTAAGCAATTTATTTTCAAACGTTTGTAATTTATTTAAATTTGTATCGCAGGTACAACCCCAGAGTTGTATACCGTAAGTCCAGACAGGTTTAAGTACCTGCCTGTATAAAATCAACTTATTATCAATACTAAGCTTAGAATATTTACCGAGTAGCCAGTTCATGTCTCTTAATTTACTTTTTAGTTCTTCGCATTTCTTTTTTACGTGCGGCTTCCATTTTAATTTCGCGTCTAGAGTCATTCCCAGATATTTTGCCTCATTCGCAAATGGAACACGACCGGCATTTAAAAAGACGGGCAATCTATTTATTTTTTTATACGTAAAGTCCACGTGGACTGACTTTTGTTAATTGAGCGCTATTCGCCATGTTTTTGTCCACTCATTAACATTATTAAGAGCATTTTGTAATTTAATCGTAGCTTCGTTAATCGTTTTGCCTACTGCTAGTATTGCAGTATCATCAGCAAACGTTGCTACGATAGTGTCTTCTGTTTGAGGTATATCACGTGTAAATAGAAGGTACAGAACTGGACCTAAAACACTACCTTGTGGTACCCCAGCCACTATTTCTTTGAAATTAGAATATTCATTTCCGTGTCTTACACGGAAAAGTCTGTTTTCTAGATATTCGTTAAGAATTTTATAAAGTCTTTCAGGCAGAACTTGTCGTAATTTGAATTTGAGGCCTTCGTGCCACACCTTGTCAAACGCTTGCGACACATCCAAATAGACCGTCGAACAAATTTTCTTTTCTTCAAGAGCTCTCTCAATTACGTCAGTTATTCTATGCACTTGATCAATTGTTGAATGCTTGCTTCTAAATCCAAACTGATGTTCAGGTATTAATCGTTTCTCTTCTATTATAGGCTGCAGGCGCAGGAGTAGTATTCTTTCAAAAACTTTCGATATTATTGGAAGAAGTGAAATCGGTCTGTAAGAGTTTTTTCATGAGATGGTTTGCCAGGTTTCAAAACCATTATGACTTCCGCAACTTTCCATTGGCTTGGAACATATTCTAGCCTAAGAGCGGCATTTATTATATAAAGGAGGTTAATTAATCCTTTATGAGGAAGCATTTTTAATATTTCCGCTGTTATTAAGTCATACCCCGGAGCCTTATTAGACTTTAGCTTCTTTATTTCTCTGTTTAATTCAGCGAGCGTAGCATTTCTGATTGTGTAGTTCTCACTAGAGCTAAAACTCATATTAATATTTCCATTGAGTGCTTGTCCATCAGAAGGTTTAAATGTTTCTTCCAGGTAATCGGCAAATACCGCCGCTTTCTCTTTATCACTTTTAGCCCATTCGTATTGGCTTTTCTTAATCGGGGGCACTGGAAGCTTTGGTTTTTTCGTTGTTTTTATAGCTTTCCAAAGTGAGTAGTTGGATTCTTTCCCCGCTGTCAAGCTTACAAGGTAATTTTCAACTTCACGGTTTTTGAAATCTGATATCGCCGTTTTCAGCATATTACACAAGCGATTTAACTGAGCTTTGTGTTGAGGAGCACGGGTTCGCTGCCATTTCTTACGTGCTTTTCGTTTCTTTTTTATTAAATCTTTTATTTCCTGCGGATATTTTATATCTTTATAGCGCGGCATTACCAGGGCTGTCGAAGTACTGCAATTGAAGTATTTGTATTGCTTTTTGAAACTCCGTACTGCCGTACTGCTAATACGACCAAAGTACTGCTTTTTTGAAAATTTTTTCACACAACATTTTCAAATTATAATCATATCCAAAAAGTTTTAGTCCTTTTTATCTAATGTTTTCTTTCATAAACAAAACAGATAAAATTGTATAGAATACGCTCACTATGTATGTATATACATGGGAGCGCTGCGATATCCCGCAAACCAAATTCTCGAATAACGAAATCTCTCATTTTTTTAAAAATCTCGAATAACGAAATCTCGCAAATTTTTTTTTGGGAATATACCTACCCAAAAGCACTTTGGACAATTTTTCTTTCTAACTAATAACTATACCCGTCAATAAAAAATTTGTACATCCGTTATTACTGTTAATAACCTCTATAATCATTTTTGTTGTCTTTTACGCGTTTATAATGGAAATAAAAGTATTTTCTAGTTCAAAGCCAAATACGAGTAATGCGATTTGCACATGACACTTTACAACTGGATATACCATCTCTATGTTCTCTCTCCTTCTTGTTCTTTTGAAAACAATAATATTGAAAAATCAAAAGCTCAAATTAATAAAAAGCAGTGTGGTCTAAAAGTACCCAGACACTGGATTATATATTTTGCAGTAGGTAGGATAAAAAATGTATTTGTTGCAATGCAATTCAATTTTGCGAGATTTTGATATGCGAGAATTTAGTGTGCGGGATTTCGTTATTGCGAGATTATGAAAAGCGGGATCTTGTAATTGCGGGATTATGAAAAGCGAGATTTTGTAATTACGAGATTTCGTTATGCGAGATTTCGAATGCGAGATTTTGATTTGCTAGATTTCGTAGCCAACCCTATATACATAGATGTATTGAGAAAGATCTCGAGTTCCATTTTTTACGAGTGCGTAGTTTGCAATATAGGCATAGCCTGTATATCACAAGTACAAAATTCGTAATTCTGGAATTTTTCAGATTTTCTTTTCTGATCCGAAAAAAGGAAGTTTAAGGACATTTTGATGCCATTTGGAACGAAATATTCCACACACGTCAAAATGTAGTTTTTTCACCCAACTGTCAAAAGCAATGTTAAATTATACTAATGGATCTCTAGCCCATGAAATTTAGATTTTAACGTACTTCGACAAAACTCCTACAAAATTGAATTTTGGTGGGGCTTTCCAATTTCTAAATTTTGGCTGAAAAAAAGAATTTTTGGAGGAGTAAAAAGTTGTAAAGTTCAGTTTTTTGCTAATTTTTCGAAAACTATCAACTTTTTGGTATGAAATAAACAAGGTTAAAGTTGCAGCTTATTCAATTTTATAAAAAATACAAATTACATGTTTTTTGATGCATTCAATAGTTTTAGAGTAAATAATGGAGCCAATTTATGGAGTGGCAAATTTTGTCAAAAAATGTATTAAAATTGCATTAATCGATGAGCAATATTTTTTGTAGTATACGCGCTAAATCTTCTCATTAAAAACCAAGTTATTGTGGTGCCCAGGGTAAGTAAGGCCATCAACTGGAAAATTTATTGGCTTTAATTTAATTAAATAATTTTGAGAAAAAGCGTGCACAAACACAACAATAGTTCTGTAGGTAATGAAAAAATGAACACCACCATTGCAGTGCGCTAGAGTTAAGTAGGTAATTGGCGGGTATGTGATAATTTTTAATGAACAATATTTGCATTTAAACAAAAGTATGTTGGTATATATTTTACTGCCGTGCTGCAGTGTACTGCAATTTTTTTCCTCGCAGTACTGCTTTATGTGAAAGTGAAACGACAGCCCTGGGCATTACCCTTTGATAAGGTGTGTTATTCCATGCTGCCTTTTGTATTATATCAACAAAGGTATCTACTGCGTCTTCAAGCTCAAGAGGCGTTTGTAATGATACCCTTAATTCAACGTTGTCCTCGATATCTTTCTTAAATCCTTCCTAGTTGGTTTTACCGTTTGTTAACCTGGGTGGTTTTCAATTTTGACAAGGCTTTCGCTCATAGTGAGTATGACTGCAGAATGATCAGAGAACAGATCATGGCCTTCTGAAATTTCAATACGGTTAGAGGGTATTCCTTTTACCATAAACAAATCGATTAAGTCAGGTATTTTTGGCGGATCAGTTGGCCAGTGAGTTGGCTTTCCACTCGAATGAAAATCGCAATTATTTTCCATTCCTGCCTCATAAAGCATTCGACCCTTTTGAGATATGCATCTTGAAGCCCAAAAGGTGTGCTTCGCATTAAAGTCGCCACCAACAATTAAGTTTGGGCTTAGCGACTTTATCAATGTCGTAAATTCACTCTTATCGATTTTGCAACGCGGAGGGCAATATATCGAAGAGACATTGAGAAGAATGTTTTTAGTTCTAACTTGAACACTACTCAATTGCATCGATTCTACCTCTATTTTCAGACCTATTGAGTGTTCAATGCACTCTTTTATATATAACGATGATCCACCTCTTGCTTTATTTGAAGGATGGACAGCGTGGTAGTCAAGAAACCCGTGGATTTTAAGATTTGATTCATTTTTGGCATGCGTTTCTGATATCAAGCATATGTCGATATCATTTTCCTGCATATACATCTCTAATTCTCCAAGTTTTTGCCATAATCCGTTGGCATTCCACGTAAGAATTTTAAACTTTTCCATCATAATTTTTTTGAGAGAGATTTGGGTCGAAAACAATTTTCGAGCTTACTTAACCTATCAAAGATAAGTTTATTTGTGTCACATTGTTCCTCAAGTTTCGACAGAATTATTGAAAAGACTTTTGAAACCGGGTCTGTTTCAGTGTCGTTGTTTGCGGGTATATTTTTGGCCGCTATTTGGGCATATGTTTCTGCATTTCCTTGCTTTGATATATTCTCCGAAGGTATTGACACTGTTTTCTTTTCCATACGGATACTAGGTTTTGGAGCTTTACTAGATTTGGAAGTCTTGGGAATTACGGTTTCTATTTGCCTTTGTGGGTTTCTTTGTGTTTTGGCTGATTTTGATCGCCGCTTTTGCAATTCTTTAGCTACTTCGCAGCCTGTATAGTTTGCCGGGTGATTTCCATTACAATTAATGCACGTCGGTGGACTTTCACTTTTTCCGATGCAGTCAACGGTTAAATGCTTTCCGGCGCATTTCACACACCTTGGCTCTTTTTTGCGATAAGTTTGGGTGTGATTGAATTCTTGACAGCGTTTACACTGAGGGACTAACCTTGTGCTCTTTCTTAGAGGTTCGATCTTAACTACGATGTTTAGAATTGTTTTGATTTTATAAATTTCATCTAGTTTTTCAGTCTTATCGAACAAAAGTATAAATAGTGGAAGACCACGTTGTACCACTTTTGTTTCACCCTCTTTTGTCTGTTTTTCTCTTTTGACGATGTTAATTGCATCTAATACATATAATAATATCTTACAAAATTCTGTTTTACAAAATGTAAAGCAATTTTCTCATGCTTGTCTCATCATAAAATAGGGAAAATTTCTTGTATTTGGGTTTAAGGCTGCTCTTTGTATAAGACAATAATTGTAGGTATGAGCATAGTTTACAGTTCCGTGCGCATAAAAAAAAACTTTGTAAGCAATTATGCACCTATTCTGCGCAAAACGTTTATAATATTCTAGGCGAAAATGTTTGCCTTGGCCTTAGCCACGCATTGAGTCATTAACTTACACTTAATTAATAAGCTATAGAACTAAAAATGGAAAACAATTATTTGTGGATGCAAAAAAAAGATGTGAGGTGAATATGTTTTTTTTTTTCCAAGTGTAAACCAACCATACAAAATACTTATTATTCACCATACTATTTTTCGCACGCAAAACAATTGCCCATAACCAATATAGTTTTGTGTTTCACCTGAATCAAACTGTAAACTAGACTTTACTCAACTTTTGCACTTACATTTACAGCTTCATTAACCCGTTAAAGTACAAAATGAAAATAAAGTGAAATGTAAGTTGTGCTTGTGCGTGGATAGTTCGTTGTAGAAAAATATGTGCAGCAATCAAATAACATAAATAAATGACGGGCAAAACAAAATCTCTTCTTTAAAAAGCAGAATTCTGAAACCAGGATTTTGACCCACTCCATTGTATATCCACTCTATAGTATTCTCATGAAACACGATTTTGTAGGCTGACATTTGGTCGATAGGTTCGCTGTGATCGCCTTACCGAGATCCCTTAACAAAAATTAGTATTACATTTGGACGCATAGATGGCCACGAGCTTTTTTTCTTCATGAGAATACTATAGAATTTATATACAATGCCCGCTCCCTTTTTCTCCTCGGCAATATGCTTAAATCAAATGACTTTGTCATGATCATCCCTCAACCTTCATCCCATTTAGACCTAATACCAGCTCAGCTTGTGGCTACCTTCTTTGTTTTCTTTTTGCTGTAGTATAGTAGTCTCTGTTACCTATCCATGCCGATTATTACTAGTCCGGAGAGCCAATGCGGCATGATTCTTTCAATCGACACCTAAATTCTGAAAATAAAGTCTCTTTTTTTGTGGAAAATATGAGCTTTTTTATACGTCTTTTACAAAAATTTTCAAACAAAGAATCTTTATCACCAATATATTACATAAATTTCTTGTCGATCTGGAGGATATTTAAAAATCCGTATTAAAACTTGTCAAGGTAAGATATAGTCAAATTTTCAGAATCAGTTTAAGTTTAGAAAAAAGAAATGTCGTAAAATCAAACAACTAGACTTCTACTGGTCTAGTTCAGTTTTAGATCTATAAAACTAGCTTATTTTCCAGAAATCTTTAGAAAATTCAACAAAACGCTACAGACTTGCAGACTCCTTTACCTGTGCAGCTACACGAAGATAATGTTAAAGATTGATATTGATCGCTCCTCAGATCTTCAAATACATGTTTCAAGCATAGAATTTAACTTTAAGGCTTGATTCACACTATATTTCTAATACTGATACCTACAGTCTTTCACTACAGTTCTCACTCAGTAAAATATTCTTACGAGAAACAGCGAGTGTATTCACACAATCATTACCGCTCCGATACTGGTACGCTCTGCTCTCGCTCCTGTTTCGATTTGTTTGAAAGAATATTTTAATGGAGCGACATCGCATCGAAAGCGAAAGTGTGAATATATTTCACATGATCGATGTCATATCTGTCAATTATATTTATAACTAGCTGGCCCGCCCTGGCTTCGCCCGGGTAAACAAAAATTTCGAGAACAAATGAACAAAAAAAATTTAAATTATGTGTCCTCGATTAATCGAATTCTGGATAGTCGAGACTCGATTGTATTTTTTTTTATTTTGTCAGAAACAAATTTCATGATTGATTGATTTCTTTTCAAACTCAATTGATTTTTTTACATAAAACAGGTACCCAGAGTGTGCTTGTACACCTTTTTGGCAAAAAAGAAGACCTAGTTTACCCAGACTTGACAAAAACACTCCCAATACCAAAGATTTCCTGAAAAGAATCATCCAAATAGGTCAAGCAATTCTTGAAAATACATTGTGGTGGTCAAAGAGCCGTGGCATCGATGCCTTGTTGGTGGCATGTAGTTTGCACAGATCGAAACGGTTCGTCGACAAAGTTTTGAGCAAAGCTTTCACCACCTCTAAGACTATATAATTAATGTTCTAGTTTAATTGTCTGACACTTTTAAAATCGATTATTTCTACTTGCTTATAATCATTTCTTATTTATTAATTTTTTGTTTCGATACAATTTTCCCTTAATTTCATAGTTTTTCTAATATTTAAAAGAAACCGTTAACATTTTTGCAATTAAAAGTAGCCTAGATTACTCCCTGAGTTGTCTACTACATGTATGAAAAGTCCCTTCATAACCTGTTCTGCCGTTTTGAAGGTTTCCGCGGACAAACAGACAGACAGACAAAAATTTTTTGAATGAGGCAGTTATGTTTCTTAGCAATTAAACAACCACCTAAGCTCAAAAACTTGAAATTATTTCAATATTACCGACAGACACTCCAATTTTATTTATATGTATAGATGTATAGATAATATACTCAATGGGGATTTAACACTTGGTGGAAATCAATTTCAGTTAACATATTGTTTAATTAAAATAATTAAATAATAAAAGAAAAACACTTGCCTATTCCACAATATTAAAAAGTTTTATTAAAGGCCAATGCGTTTCGTCTTATGATTCACACTAATGTTATAATACAGATACAGTCTCAGTACGATCTCACTACAGTTGCGTTAGTTCGTTCGTTCCCAGTGGGAAAAATTAAAAAAATCATTGAGGAAAAACCTGCTTTTTCCTTGAGGAATGGAAGCTGTACCTGCCACGTTTCAGCTTATTCCTTTGATGAATTTAACATGGGCGTGTCATTGGCGGGAAGCACATGCCACTTTCTCGATGAAAATTCACTAACGAATTCACTACTTCAATGGAAGTTGTTTATTCACCGACCCAGGTGATGAAAAACATGGTGATTGCATAATCTGTGAATTCACTACATACGGGTATTTAGCTTATTCATCAGTTCAATAATTTCGATGAAAAATCTAATGAAAATTCAGTTATGAAATCACCACAGTAGTGGTAGTTTCTTTTTCATCAATAAAATCCTCCCATTTGCATTGCTTACTAAATCCCATCGGTAATGCATCCTTTATTTTAAAATGAAAACAAACCAAAAAGCTGTTTCCATTTCAAATCAAAAATTTTTGGCGTTTCGGCAAACGCAATTTCTATTGACTTCAGTTCGTCTTACATGAACTTTTTTACAGAAAGTCACTGTGAACTGTATCCAACAAAATGAGAATTTATAGTTGCCAAAAAAATATAAACGACTTTGTTTTACTCTTCACCTACTAAATCATTGCATGTCGTTTCTCTTATGATTTGGCAAGTGAATTCATTGATTATTTCAGCAATAAATTTCATTGAGGACGATATTTCCCGCTGGGGAAGCTAGCAACACACACGAATCAAGAATAAACCCAGCGGGAAATATCGTCCTCAATGAAATTTATTGCTGAAATAATCAATGAATTCACTTGCCAAATCATAAGAGAAACGACATGCAATGATTTAGTAGGTGAAGAGTACTGCAAAGTTTCCTCAGTTCGTAGCTTTGATTCTACTTTCTGCTTTGTGTTTAGGAAACGACCCCTTCTTTCGGTGAATTTTAAAGGGAAAAGTATGTGATGAAAAAATTGTGAAAAAGTAATGTACAAGTTCATCAGTTCATTGTTTGAATCCACTCATCTGCTTTGTAAAGTGTTCATGGCGAGAACAAAAAAAAAAACAAATGTGAGTGAAACTCATGGTGAATTGTAATCGATGATTCCAACGATGAATAGTAATGCACAAAGTCGTTTATATTTTTTTGGCAACTATAAATTCTCATTTTGTTGGATACAGTTCACAGTGACTTTCTGTAAAAAAGTTCATGTAAGACGAACTGAAGTCAATAGAAATTGCGTTTGCCGAAACGCCAAAAATTTTTGATTTGAAATGGAAACAGCTTTTTGGTTTGTTTTCATTTTAAAATAAAGGATGCATTACCGATGGGATTTAGTAAGCAATGCAAATGGGAGGATTTTATTGATGAAAAATGAGAATTTATAGTTGCCAAAAAAATATAAACGACTTTGTTTTACTCTTCACCTACTAAATCATTGCATGTCGTTTCTCTTATGATTTGGCAAGTGAATTCATTGATTATTTCAGCAATAAATTTCATTGAGGACGATATTTCCCGCTGGGGAAGCTAGCAACACACACGAATCAAGAATAAACCCAGCGGGAAATATCGTCCTCAATGAAATTTATTGCTGAAATAATCAATGAATTCACTTGCCAAATCATAAGAGAAACGACATGCAATGATTTAGTAGGTGAAGAGTAATGCAAAGTTTCCTCAGTTCGTAGCTTTGATTCTACTTTCTGCTTTGTGTTTAGGAAACGACCCCTTCTTTCGGTGAATTTTAAAGGGAAAAGTATGTGATGAAAAAATTGTGAAAAAGTAATGTACAAGTTCATCAGTTCATTGTTTGAATCCACTCATCTGCTTTGTAAAGTGTTCATGGCGAGAACAAAAAAAAAAACAAATGTGAGTGAAACTCATGGTGAATTGTAATCGATGATTCCAACGATGAATAGTAATGCACAAAGTCGTTTATATTTTTTTGGCAACTATAAATTCTCATTTTGTTGGATACAGTTCACAGTGACTTTCTGTAAAAAAGTTCATGTAAGACGAACTGAAGTCAATAGAAATTGCGTTTGCCGAAACGCCAAAAATTTTTGATTTGAAATGGAAACAGCTTTTTGGTTTGTTTTCATTTTAAAATAAAGGATGCATTACCGATGGGATTTAGTAAGCAATGCAAATGGGAGGATTTTATTGATGAAAAAGAAACTACCACTACTGTGGTGATTTCATAACTGAATTTTCATTAGATTTTTCATCGAAATTATTGAACTGATGAATAAGCTAAATACCCGTATGTAGTGAATTCACAGATTATGCAATCACCATGTTTTTCATCACCTGGGTCAGTGAATAAACAACTTCCATTGAAGTAGTGAATTCGTTAGTGAATTTTCATCGAGAAAGTGGCATGTGCTTCCCGCCAATGACACGCCCATGTTAAATTCATCAAAGGAATAAGCTGAAACGTGGCAGGTACAGCTTCCATTCCTCAAGGAAAAAGCAGGTTTTTCCTCAATGATTTTTTTAATTTTTCCCACTGGGTCCATACATAGTAGATACCTACATCTATTTGTCAAAGAAAAGGCAATGCGACGCATAATATTTGCCTTCAGAGTATCGCAGCCTTGATGAACCCAAATTCTTCTTTTATAATTCTTTAACCAAGAGATAATTGCTAGACTTCTTTCCGTAAGTAAAATACCAAAATTTGTAATTTGTAAAAATGCAAATACAAACAAAATATTGGGGCTGTCTCGGTATTGAAACAACAATGTGAACATTCGGGTTTTTTATCGGAGCAAGAACATTTTGAGAATTTATCGGTATTGGCACAGTTGTGGGAATCAAGCCTAAAATGATTTATTAATCAAACAGAGAAACTGTTTCATTCTTCGCACTAGCTTTGATGGAAATAAAATATTTTGAATAAGACACTTTGGGTTCCACAGCTCAAAAAGTATGGAAATATTTGTCCAATGTCCCCTTAAATCACCTATTTTCTTTGATATATCTACAGCCGGAAAAGGTGTCAGTTTGTCGAACTGAAGTTTATGTTATGATATAATCTAGGAAAAGTGCCATGACACATGATTTTGAGCCAATTTTCAACGCTGATTTTAATGATGTTAGAATCAAAACCATACGACTTCTCAATAGAAAGTTGAAGTCCTTTGTGTGGTACATTTCGAATCTTGGCTGCCATGACAAATTTGATATTTTCGGAAAATTTCATGAGTGCAAACATTTTTTCGCAGGTGTCATCGACACTTGCCCCTCCCCTTAAAAAAACACCCTTTCACCATCGATATTTTATCCTAGTTCAATTGACAAATAAAACATTTATTCCAAGTTTCATTGACATACTATTATTGTCAAAAGGTTCTCGGTAATATTTCATCTGTTGTATGGGTTGGTTCTTAAAAAGGAGACTATACCTAGATGTTCTGGTGTTGTCGTTACAATTAAGTTCTCATATCTATTAAGCTCAGCGTTGAAAAGCATCCTAAAATCATGGATTATGACTTATGAGTCTAGACTCTATGACTAGCCTATATTATTGCATATGTAATTAAAATCTTCGTTTTGATAAAAATCCACCTTAACCTCTTCAACCGCTCTTTAACTACGTTCTACGTCTACGTCTATGCAAAAAGGCAGTACGGTGTACAGGTATTGTGTGTGTCAAGACTTTTACTAATTTTCTCGGTGTAGTAGTAACAACGTGTATCGGCTATCGGCACTCCTGCAGTAGAAAGCATTATTGCATAATAATAAGGAATACGCTTTTCAGCATTATATCATTAATAATACCTATCCCGGGACAAGCCAACGGGCTCCGTGGGACACACCAAATTTGGGTGCCAACCCAAAAGTACCTTTCTACCGACGTTTTCGACTTGAACCACTTATTAAAAGATAAATAGTTTCTTTCTAACTGAATTGTCCTTTTTATTTATTTTCCTTAATTAAACGAAACCTTATGATTCCCATGACTTTAACATAGAGGAAGCAAGCACACATGTTTTCTTGTTTTTCTGACCATGAATTCAAATTATTATAATAAAATTGCTTTGTTCGTGACCTTCGTTTCTTTAAAACGAATAATGAACAAGAAATCGATCTACTGGTAAAAGATGTAGATATGTATGTATGAAGGGAATCAATTAAATCGAATCGGCTTTATATGTCTAAATGACATCATTATGTTATTGAAATTCTTTTCATTTCAGATCATACAATTTCTGATAAAAAACTTAATGAAAACCATCACTAAAACACCAGTAAAAAGAGTTGAATAAAATCTAATCTAACTAGTTAATCTGCGGATATACTGGCCAAGTCAGTTAAAGTGCGGACAATTTTTTCAAGTTTATGTGCAGATTACATAGTTAATCCGTAGATTAACCAGCAGGCATCCGTTAAAGTGAATTACATGGGTCCTTTATTTGAGCCAAGAAATAGGTGCAAATGCGACGATATCTTAACATTAACGTATTCCACCATAAAATAAAATAAATTGTAGTACCTCGTGGTATGATGGTAAGTACGTAGGACTGTCATGCCGAAGGCGTGGGTTCGATTCCCAGCCGTGCCACCTAAAAACAGAAATGTTTTATTCGAAGTACTGCCTCTTGCGAGGAACTGAGAAATCTTCCAAGAGTATACCTGTCATGAAAAAGTGCTTCTCATTTAGTCGTTCGGACTCGGCAAATAACTGTAGGTCCCCTCCATTCCTGCCAACAAACACGCACAGAGGAATGGTTGCGAGTTGTAAGTCACTAGGCCCTAGTTCTCCACGAGCTGTTGCGCCACCCAATTTATTTATTTATTTACACATAAATATTTCCTTCTGGAAAAATTGACGAAACAATTTTATAGATTGAAGTAGATACAAGAGTTCTTACAACTATTTTCTCCAAACGTGTGAATAGTTGTATAGATCTAAGATTGAATACGAAACCCTGAATTAGGAAACCCCGATACCTATATTGAATGCCAAAATCTTGAATTCCAAAATCCCGAGCACCAGAATTTTTAACTTTGTGTAGGTATAAGGAAGAAGGTAAGCCACTTATAACTCTTGTCAAGAACTCGACACGAATTTTATATCTATATTATTTCTAGTACGTACATCGACGCCAATTCTTTTTTAAATCTTCAGGGATCAGGGATAACCGATCTACCAATTCCAATCACAAAGTTATGCGAAATGCTTTTTATATCTGGCGACTATCATATAACAAAAGCTACCCTAGTGCTTAGCAAGTCAACCTTAGTCCACCAACCTTATCCTATCACATCTGCCATTGAACAGATATGATAAATGCTTTTTATCCCTGGGGACTGTCCTAAGATAAGCTACCCTAGTAAGTCAACAATAGTCCTGCAACTGACCAATCACTTGAAATAATTACTTTTTACGGACACATTACGAATTTTTTGCATGTACTTGTACATATCCTGCGACCAAGTTATTTAAAAAAAACTCCTCGGTCCTTAGATTCCTCGATTAGTCCACCTGTTTTCTATGTCTTCACCTTTGGTTGTAAATTTTTCTCAGTTCTCGAAACACGCAACACAAACTCAATAGATATTTTTTTTTTCCAAAACAGAGAAACCGGAAGTAAAAGATTCTCTCCGGGAGTTTAAAAGGACCACAAACAGAAAAACGGGGGACCACTATTATTAGTACTATTCCGATTCTACTCGACATACACTCGACAACCCTTAACGACTTAAACTGAATTTTCCTTATTTTTCAATTTGCATGGGCAATATGGAAAACTGTGTGTACGAGGTTCCGAGGAACATGGAAAATAGCATAATAAATGAAAATCCACAACAAAACCAGAGAGACCTTTTTCAATTGTGACTGGTCGAGAGCGGGGGAATAGGAATGGACTTCTGGTTTTGTCTATGTTGTTCATAAGATCTAGTTACATTAAACATCGGTCAGCTTTGTTTAAAAAAAAATATCTGCAACAAAAAGGAAAGGAAAAGTGTGATGGAAAATGTCAACTGCAAGAAGTGACTATAGTTTCTCTGTTTTCCGTTGGTTCTCTTGAAGAAGTCTTAGAAAATCGAATTGATTCTTCTACACGTTGTTCTGCAACAGTAGGGATGACAGGAAAGGGCACAGACAATCTTAGTAGGGTGGGATTTTGTCAGAGTATTTCCTTACAGATAGACTGTGCTTTCACATCAACCCCTACATATATTCAACTTGGAGAATAAATCTGCTTGGAAAGAACTAACATACATACAAGATACAACATAACATAATGTACATTACATTCAAACATACATATGTACGTATATCCAATTCTGTGATTGTTTTTCTATGCCTTTTCTTTTTTTGTTTAACTTTTGTCGAACAAAGACTTTTCCTCCGCCATCGCCGTGTCATGTTGATATGAAAGCCTTTTATATGTGAGAAATTGCATATTATTATTCGGATTTTGAACTTTTGACATACTTTTATCGGTTATTCTGATTTTAGCGAGCCCAGTGCTGTGCGAAAAAATTATTAAAATGATGTGTTTCTTTTTTGTAGAAAGCTCCTATGTTATCGATTTTGAGGGTTAAATTTAGGTTGCATACTATTTTCTCAAATGAGAATCTATTAGGTTTTACTTTCCACGATATTTCAAATGGACTTAGGTACTATTTCTTGAGGCATTCCAAATGAAAACGTCTACAGAGGATTTGTGTTGCAGTTGCTTAACTAGTATATAGATGTTGCTCACAATGTTGTCACTTTAGGGTTCCAAAGAAAGAAATCCTCCACCGTCATTTAAGTTTCAGTAACAAATACACTTAAAGAAGGAATTTGTGAATTTAAAATTGATTCACTTATGTATTAGTATTAGACTACTGAAAATTTTGACGGCGGAAACTTCTACCGGATACTCCTTGTGAAAGGAAAACCGCAGACACAAGATCCGCCGATGAAATCACAAAATATCTTGGTATTGTCTTAAACCATTTAGAAAATGCACCTATAGATCACTTACATTTTGTTGATAGAAGCGAATGTGAAATTAGCCTTGTCACTCTCAAAAAAGGTGTCAACAAATCATCAAATAAAAAATCATCAGGGTGCGATATATGTATGTATGTACATAACCTCATATTTTCAGATTTATATTTTCCTTGTTTTTTGGAAGTTCGCGTGAAATCTGCCAAAAAGTACAGAGCATGTAGGTGGTTTGGAACAATTTTTGCCAAAACTGATAATCAAGAAAACTTAATCTGATAACAAACCGTAAGTAAGAATGGACTTCTGGCTTTCCAAAAAGCTATAAAACATCACAGTACACATATCTAAGGTGGGGTTCCCAACTTTCATTGAAACCAAAGGAGGACAATTTTTGTTTAAAGAAAACAAAAATAAAGAAGTATAATAATTATAACGGTTCATTTAAGCAAACAAAAATAAATTATAAATAAGAAAACATGGAATTTCATACCTTAAAAACCCAGTTGTGGACTGCAAGACCTTTACATTTAAATTAATAAATGTAAATGTAAATGTAAAGGTCTTGCAGTCCACAACTGGAGCCTTTGCGAGAAACAGTGCATCGAAAAAAAATATGAATGCAACTTCGAAGATAAACGTTTTAGCCGAAATTGGTTTTCACTCCTCCCTAGATGGGCTCCTCGGATCACATAACACGGAATCTGAGACCATTTGAGTGTATAGTTCGCTCTGCCGGAACGTTTAAAAAATTCAAAATTCTAAGTGAAAAACGGTATTTTTAAACAGTCTGGCAGGGCGAATTAAACACTCAAATGATCTCAGATTCCGTGATATGGGTGCCGCGAAGCTTATCTAGGGAGGAGTGAAAGCCAATTTCGGCTAACACGATTGTTCTCGAAGTTGCATTCATATTTTTTTTTTCGATGCACTATTTCTCGCATTGCGAAGTTGTCGTCAAAATGAAAATAAACAATTCACGTCAATTTTTTTCACGGCTATGCATTAGTTAAATCCTTTTTTTGATTTGAAATGAAAAAACATATTCTAATTAATTAATCAAAATTTTGTTCTTAAATATATAAACACGATTTCCTCTTTTATTGCCAAAAACTGAGAAAAAATAATTATTCACTTTTTCAATTGATTTTGGCACTCCCGCTCTATCATAATGATGTAAGAAAACTACTGAGCGCTTTGAAATATTAACTGACTAACCATCACAATGCTTGAGCTTAACAGTGATGAAAATTTTGACAAAGTTAGTTGTGTTGTCTTGTACAAGAAACACGCTTTCTTGTTGAAAATTATGGTTTTTGCCACTTGTAAATTGCGTTGGGCATTATCACGTATTGGATATGTACAATTGTACATGCATTGACATTTGAGGGGTAAAATTAAAAAAAAACTCTTCTTTTCCACTTTTGAGAACTAGGAGTAAAACGAAGAAATAGTTAATAGCTGCTTAACTGATATCAGCGATTAGTAAGTTAAAGTATAAGTTTGGAACGACCATTATCCAGGTTTGTTTTAAAAATTACGATTTGAATACCTGACTTTTGATTCAACCTATCAGTTGAACAGTATAAGAAATACGAAGTTTTGAAGTAAACGCCAAGTGGAGTACTGTGTTTTGAACAAATATTATGTAGGTACACAATTTTTTTCAGGTACCGAAAAGTATAGGAAATAATTATTAGTTTGAATAAATTTTAGGTAAAAACATCATATATAATTTCGGTGACCATTTTTTCAGGGGCAAAAAAGAGGACAACTTTTCAAAAACGTTCTAAAATTTTAAAACAAATTATAATTATAAAAGGAAACAGACCGTGGTGACAAAAACTATATTTACAGCCCCAAATATGTGCCAGTTAATAAATACTCTTTGGTAACATCAGAATTCTTGCTGTTTGTACTAGATTCTAGATTTTCGGTAAGATATAGAACTTAACGTAGATTAGCAGTTTATATCTTTATTTTTACAAAATTTATATTAGTAAAATTCTAAAATTCTGATCGAAAGTTAAGTTAGGTAGTTAACTTTTTATCAGAATTTTAGTTGAATTGTGAATTAGAAGATATCCGAAAACGTTTTATAAAAATAATGTTTAATTCTTTTCTTTGATAATTTTTTTCTTAAGAAAATTTAAAAATGAGCACAGCCAAAGTTGTAATTTGTCGCACTTTGCTATTGACATTTGTCAACTTTAAATTGCGTTCTCTCGGGTGTCTAAATATGTTTTGAATTTGAAAATACTCTTTCGGTCAGGGCAGGGCACTTCAAGTTAGAAATAATAGCGACAACCTTACTGGCTAGAATAGATTTTCACATGTTCTTTATAAAATTTTCTTATCTGGTAACCAATTGTCCATTTTTTAATTTGTTCTTCATTGACGTATCGTTTGACTAAACAAATCTAGCCAAATAATTCGTCACTATTTATTTCTAGATCTTTTACAAATTCTAGTACATGGAAAAAGCGTTTAGGTTCAAACTAGTGCTGTCATAAAGTAATGTGTTCAATTAGTTAAGTAATGAAAAATATAGATACTTGATATGGTTTCAATCTTAGAAAAATGGTTTGAAAGATAAAAGGAGGAAATTTGGAGGACAATTCAGTAAAAAGAGGACAATTTTCTGTCCTCTTTAATAAAATAAAATATAGAGGACAGGACTCCGAAAAAAAGGACTGTCCTCTAAAAAAGAGGACGGATGGTCACCGTATATATAATTGGCCTTTTAAAGAACATTTTTCATACTTAACTCATTTCTGAAAAACCCTGGAATAAAAGAGCTTTGAAACTTTACCCTCATTTACCTATTACATATTATGTACTATGAAAAATTTTCATCTTGTTTTACGATAAAATTTAATGACTTCAGAAATGAGTGCGTTCAGTCATTTTATTGAAAGTTAATATTTGCAGCTATAAGGCCTTATTTTTTAAAAGGAGGACATTTGTTAGTGAAGGGAGAACAGGATGACAAATTATCAAAAAGGAGGACGGTTGGGAACCCCAATCTAAGGTATTATCTTGCGCAGGTTGTCCGAAATGAGAACTTTCACAAAAAATTCACGACGGCCGTGCTCGTGACCCCATCCGCTGTATTACAACAACAACAAAGAAAATAAACACGAAAGATAATTTAAATAACACTAGTAGCAGGAGGAATGTTGTTCGCATGATAAAATAGTAATGTTAATAAACACTAAAAAGCTTGAAACAATTGTATTATTGCTAATAAATTAGTAACAAACGAACACATAACACACAACAAATTTTGATGTTTTACAAGTGGGGGTCACGCGATTCACCATTTTCCTGGTGATTTAGATATACATATATGCGCGGAACTGAACAAAAATGAAAACGCTAGTGATATTACCTTCAATATGTGATACAACACCAGTGCAAGTGTTGGCGTTGTTTTTTAATTAATTTTTCTCTATTTTATGCAATTATTTTATTAAATTGCCCCACCCGTCCAAGCGGGAGGATATATGTCCCCTTCCTTGTATACTTCCCATCTACGCATGCTCTGAATTTTTTGGCAGATTTTACGTGAATTTCCTAGTATCCCAAAAAAAATGGTAAAAAATAACCCTATCAGCAACTATAGAGGATGAAAAAAAAAAATCTGAAAAAAATAAGGATTTTTTGTTCTTTTTTAGAGCCGATTTTGGCTCATCCTCGAAGACCTTTTTCTTTAACGAACACCCTAATGTACGTAAGGCGTTTTTCTTTTTTAGCTCCGAGCATAGAACTGAGCTGTCAAAAAAAGATCTGTGTTTCTTTTTTAGCTCCGAGCACTCAGAGCGCTCAACTTGTGTTTCTTTTTTAAATCGGAGCTAGCTCGGAGTACGCTCCATGAGCTCAGAATAAAAAAACTGAGCGAATGGAGCAAATAGCTGAGCGCAGCCAACTTCACTCTTTTTATCACTCACTTCAAGTGGCCGCGTTCGACACATCAATTTCAAAACACAATCTGGAAATTTTTCGAGTTTTTGATTGGCCAGCTGTCTGATGAAAATTAAGTCATTACTTAATTTTGGTGAGTTGAACGCATCGCAATCGCATGACAGTTCAGAGCTCGAATGTGTTTCAAAATTATATCGGAGAGCTCTGATCATACTCTGCTCAGAGCTAACTCCGATAGCTCGAGCTCTACTCCATGCTCTGCTCAGAGCTAAAAAAGAAAAACGCCTATAATGTATCTATAATAACTGCTCTTGTTTTGAAGGAAATAGATAAACGCAAATTTTAAGCTTAATGTGCCTTATTTTTTGCAGATGTTATTGTTATATGTTATATATCTAAGCTAGGTAAGTCAGAAGTACCTTACATCTTACAGACAGACTAATATCGTGGCAATCAAGGCATCTATTTTCGAAAAAAATGGATTAGCAAAATAATAAAAGAAAGAAGAAAGAAGATTAATACCGAGTCATCAGTTTGGATTAAGAAATTGACATTTCACAATTGACCAAGTGCATCGTATTACCGATGTTATTGAAAAAGGCACTTGAAGAAAAAACCAGTACCTACGTGCAGCTCAATTTTTAGAAGTTACCCGAGCCGTTGAGATGTTTTGGCACTTGGGACTTAAGTAAAACAAAACTGCAGAGCGACTTTTCCAGGCAATACTGCGAAATCCATTGATTTATATAAATGTGCTGATGATACAGCAATATTGATGAATCCGTTACAAAGACTACAGCAAAATTGCAAAATAATGTCGATTACGTAAGAGATTTGATGCAATAATGGAATTTAAAATTAAACGAAACAAAAAAGAAAAGCTAAACAATATGTATTTCAAATTACATCAAAAGTGAGGCTGTAAATTTCGCCAACACTTTCAAATACAGTAGACGCTCGATATAGTGAAGTAATAAAAACCAGGCCTGTTCGTGTTCACTGTTTCGAGATTGTTCACTTTTTCGAGCGGGAATTTTCTTAGGTTTTCTTAAGGCAAATTTGATCCAAAATGCACATTTCGTTCGATGTGAATGTTTTTAATTAAGCATTAAACAAGACTTTCACTCAGGTTTAAACAAAAAACAGAAACAATTCCTCAGAGCTCTCAAACTATGGAAAATGCTTGCGCGAAATTTGTATACAAAATATGTTTTTAAAAAAGTTCACTATGAGAATGAGAATTTAAGTAACGTAATTTAAAGGCAACTTAAATATTTAAGCAAACTGAACTAAATGACCTCTAAGAGCCAATATAAGAAAATCTAATAAATTTGGCTGAGTGTTTTAATAACAATTAAATAAATAAATTCAATTAAAAAAAAATCAAATAAATTATGTGTGGGAAAACTTGCCAACAACTTCGAGCAGCGAGGCGAGGATACACCTACATATATTGGTGAATCATCAAATAGAAACTTTTTGTGTTTGCTGCCACTAAGCAAATGTTGTCATCGGTCACAAATATCCCAAGTATTTTAGAAACTACAAGTTGGTCAACTTTAGAATTTTAGCTGGGGAGTTTAAATTTAAAGTAGTGAATAAATGCAATCTTCAACTTTCCGTTCAACATTGGATTTGAAATCAACTTCAAAGTTGGCCAACTTTTGATCTATCATTGATAATTTCTTAAACAATAACTTTTTTGATAATATGATGCTGATTGGGGACTTAAACGCACGAATTGGTAACTATCAGAATCCACACTCATTCTATTCTCAGTACCAACTAGATTTTAATGTTATCAGAAACTCTAAAGATGGTACTTCAAACAGTAATGGTAGAAATCTGATAGAGCTTATGGAAAACTTCAGTTTGTTCATTCTTAATGGGGTTTCTAAGGGTGATGGTGATGGTGAGTTCACTTTTATTAGTGGCCAAGGTCAATCGGTGATTGATTTATGTGCTGTGTCAGGTGATTGGTTGGTCTCGGCTGTTGACTTTGAAGTCCTAACGGCAGATTTCTCTTCCCACTTACCAATTTTGTTAACAGCATGTCTTTCATATGAAACACCACTGGGGCCCTCAAATAGTTTCCGTAGGCTCAAGTGGATAGCGAACAAAGCAACTCTTTTTCAAACTCTTTTAAATCACTACTACAATTTCCTCCTGCCTCAAACAACAAGTCCCGTGGACCAAATTTCAGAAAGTATAACAGAAGCTATCAAGTTGTCAGCACCTTTTGCTACAAACAATAAACAGTGTTTCATTCCCTTAAATAAATGGTTTGATAACGAATGCCACAACTTGCGGAAAAAATCTTTTGCTTATTTAAAATTGTTTAGGTCTACAAGTTCGATTTTCTTTAAAAATGTATACCTCCATTTAAATAAAGAGTACAAAGCCCCTTGCTTTACGAAAAGAACTCACTACCTCAAAAGCGTGGCTTCTAAATTAGTAAACTGCAAAAACTCAAAGCTGTTTTGGAATAACGTGCGGGAACTTGGAGGTCATTTTCGGGTCAGTAATAATACTAGCTCACTACAGGTGGATGTATTAGCCCATCATTTTAAATCATTATTATCCGCGGATGAAAATTTTCAGACTTAGCTTCGCTTGCCCTAATGCGATCGTGCAGGAATTGGACACTGCAGTGACCTTGAACGAATTGGAAGCAGTACTTTTAATTATGAAAAATAACAAAGCACCGGGAATAGATGGTATTCCAGTGGAATTCTATAAAAATGCCACCCAACAGTTTAAAAACTATGTAGTAGAATTTTTCAATCTGGTTTATAATTCAACTTGTGTTCCTAGCAGTTTCAATAAAGCAATCATTTTTACTATTTTCAAGAAAGGTGACGTTAATCTTCCCGAAAACTACCGAGGATCTCTATTCTCAATTCTATCAGAAAAAATTTTGCGTCTATTCTCTACGAGAGGCTAACGAAATGGATTGAGAATAGCAATCGATTAAGCATTTTTCAAGCAGGGTTTCGCCAGGGGCTCTCCACTCTTGATGATATTTTTGCCCTTTCTGCCATTGGAAAGAAATATATAGAAAAAAAAAAACAAAAAACTCTGTTGCTTTGTTGACTTCAAAGCCACTTTTGATACTGTTAATAGACAAGCTTTGATCTATAAGATGGCGTCTCTCGGTGTCTCTCGTAAATTTCTACTTCTCTATTTTAATTTTCTGTCTTCAACAAGTGCAGCGGTCTGGGATGGTATAAATTTGTCAGAGTGGTTTGAAACGTCAGCAGGAGTACCTCAGGGTTGCATTCTCAGCCCAATTTTATTTGCTCTGTTCATTGATGCGGTTTGTGATTTTTTACCAGGAGGTGTAGTTTTTGCAGAGACCCTTGTTAAAGTTTTGCTGTATGCTGACGATTTGGTGTTATTGGCGGAAAATCCATTCACATTACAACTCCAAATCAATAGACTTCAGGAATACTGTTAAATTTGGGGCCTGCAAATAAATACCCGAAAGACAAAAATATTTGAACCAAGGCAAAGAAGGAGATTGCCCGAAGAAACTTGGCGTCTAAACCATGAGAGAATTGAAGTTGTAACCCAATTTAAATATCTTGGTGTCTTGTTAACCACGAACTTGAACTTTCGCATTCATGCTAAAGAGAAAAGCAATGAAGCCAAGCTTGCCCTGAACATAATGTGGCCATCTTTCTTTAATAACCAGCACGTCGATGTCTCATCAAAATACAAAGTATTCAATGCCACAGTTAATACGTGTATGTGTTATAATGCACAGGTATTTGGCTATGCCCAACCAGGGCTGTCGTTTCACTTTTTCAGAAAGCAGTACTTCGAGGAAAAAAATAGCAGTACACAGCAGTACGGCAGTAAAATATATATTTACAAACATAATTGAAGGGTCCAGGGGAAAAACGGCTCAAGTCCACTTTTTGAAAAAAATTAAACTAATGATGACATCTTATAGATTTGTATGGGTACTATCTGATGTTGTATAGCTCTGTTCACATAGGATTTTGAAAACTCGCAAAATAGTACACTTTTTAAAAAAACTTTTTTCCAAAACTATCTTTTTTGCTCCAAAAATTAAACAAAGCGATATTAAAAAAAGAAAACTTGTGAATAAACCTAGCAACACGTCAAGTAAATAATTAAAACAAAAAAAATTAGATATTCTAACTACATCCGGTCGAGGTCCTGTCTAACAAATTGAATTGCAAAAACGGTCCAATGTCACGCTTGTGAAAATTATTTTATTTTCAAACTCTATTTTGAAAATCTAAAGGTGTCTAAATAAAAAGCAAAAAACCGGTTCCAATTATCATGTCCGGTTCTTTCAGAAGAAAATTTCAAATCAAAAAATTCAAAATTTTGGTTAAAACATCGAAGGTCCTTTTGACTCATGTCAGCTTATCATGCAAAAAATTCAAGATGTTAAAATCAATATGTATATGTTTGCTTACTTGAGTACTTAGTGCTTAGTTAGTTTTATTTATTTTTCTTTAAATTATCCATTATTTTAGTAATATATTTACAACTACGTTTTTCTCGGAATCAATTAAAGTGGACTTAAGCCGTTTTTCCCCTGGACCCTTCAATTGTTAATGCATTTAATTTTGTTTAAATGCATATATTGTTCATTAAAAATTATCACATACGCGCCCATTACCTATTTAACTCTAGCGCACTGCAATGGTGGTACTAAAAAGTTTTCATTACATAAAAACTCTTGTTATGTTTGTGCACGTTTTCTCAAAATCTGTTGCTTTTAGGAAAAAAGTTAATATTTTTGGGTAGAATTTTATAAGCTACATACAATATTTATTTTAATTATTTTTTTTTTCTTTCCCTCCCTTAATAGACCAAATTTGACCCACTGTAATTTCATTAGTACATACATGTACCTATATAAGTTTATATAATTTTACTGCCTTAAAGTTAATTTTCGTCATTTTGTTGTAAAATGAAATTGCATAAGGTTATTAAATAAATTGAAACCACTCCTTTTTCCAGATGGTGGCCTTATTTAGCCTGAACACCACAATAACTTGGTTTATAATGAGAAAACGTAGCCAAACGCATATAGTACAAACAATATTGCTGATCGATCAATGCTATTTTAATAGAGTTGTTGACTAAATTTGCTACTCCATAAAAATCCTGCATGATTTCCTTTTAAGCTATACCTAGGTTGTATGAAGAAAAAGCATGGTTATATTTTTTGCAAGGAATTGAATAAGCTACAATTTTACTTTTATATTTAATTCCAAAAAGCTGATAGTTTTCGTGAAATTAGCAAAAAACTGAATTTTACACTCTTTTACTTCTCTAAAAATTCTTTCTTCAGCCAAAATTTAGGGTGGTTTTGGAAATTGCTCAGGAAGTCAAAACAAAAATTCAGGTTTGTAGGAGTTTTGTGGAAGTACATAAAAGTCTAAATTTCCTGGGCTAGAGATCCATTAATATAATTTAACATTGCTTGACAGATGGGTGAAAAACTCCATTTTGACGTGTGTAGAATATTTTATTTCAAATGACATCAAAACGTCCGTAACCTTCCTTTTTTCGGATAGTAAAACAAAATCTGAAAAGTTCCAGAATTTCGATTTTTACTTGCGACAAGCAATGCCTAAGCGACAAACTATGCACTCTTAAAAAAATTTAACGCTAGATTTTATTCAATAAATCTACGACATTTTAAAGCTTTTTGGATAGGATTATGATTTGCAAATGTTCTGTAAACAAATTTTCAAAAAAGCAGTACCTTTGTCGTATTAGCAGTACGGCCGGCAGTGTGGAGTTCAAAAAGCAGTACAAATACTTCAATTGCAATACTTCGACAGCCCTGTGCCCAACTCGAGGAATTTGAAACGATTCAAAGGTATTTTTTTAAAAGATTATTTCGCTTACCTCAAGCAACACCAACCTATGCTATTCACGTAGAAACTGGTATTCCTCCTATTTTCATTCAAAATCTTAAGGCCCATACAGTTTATTTAGTTAAAGTTATGAAAAGAGAAAATGGTCTGCACAAAATTTTTATGCGAAGGCAGCTTCAAACTAATAGTACCTACGCCTTTTAAAGAACTGAATCAATTGGCTGTAACTCATGACACAAGCCTCTCTCTCAGCGAAAGCAATTTAGACGAATGGCAAAATATTTTCGCTGATTTAATTGCGAAAATTGATGAAAAAATATATAGTCAGCATTTAAACAGAGCTGCTTCGTCAGAGAGTAGAATTATTTATAAAAGCTTAAATCATTCATTACACTAGTTTACAGCCAAAATGTACATTTGATGCCACTAATTTTTTCTTATAAATTTTGACCATCTGAACTGGGAAATCACATTAAAAAAAATTAATATGGATAGGTTTTCGAGATATGAATTTTTGAATATTGTGTTCTATATTTCCGAAGATACCTTACTATTAAGGCCATATATGCACTAAGGAATGCAAAATCTGGCTTCAAATGGATTCAGTTGAACATTATTAAATTGTTGACCAACATCTCTTCTCTTTTGTTGTAATAAGTTGAGTAGTTGGAATGATATGGGCCAAAATATCTGACAAAAATCTTATTTTTGAACGAAAATAAGAACACCAAATCTATTATTTCAGCTAAAAAAATATTGAAATAATTTTTTTTTAATTTATACAGTAATAAGATACTTAACCAAGGAAAATGAGATATTTCCGGAAAAAATCTACGGATTAGTTCTAAAGTTATGCCCATTTATATACAAGAACAAAAATTCGATTTTTTCATTATTTTTTGACTTAAACCTTATTTATAGCAAAAAAATCCACATCTTTTGGTTTGACAATGCGTTAATGCCTAATTTATCAGGTAAAATGGACTTTTAATTTATAACTCAGAGTAAAATATGTTTTGAGTGATAACGTGCCTATCGAAAATTCATCATTAGTTAGAGTTCAAAAACGCTTACAAAATTTATCTTCTTAATGTCTAACTTTCTTTTTTCTAAAATTACTTTGCAGTACGAGTATGAAACTCACTTTTTTTGAGGGGTGTCACTATTTAGTTGGATTTGCGTTCTCATATGTTTGTGTTTATATTAGAACGAAAAAACGCAAGAAATACGAATTTTGTGTGTTTACTCATAAAATCTGGATTTTTGTCATCTACCGTATGTGTTTTTTATATGACTTTTTTACAGAAATAATATATTTTGTTATAAAATTCGGTACCTGCGATATAGATATACGGAGAAACACTCAAATCTTGTAACTGGTTGCCAGTTTTGTCCGAGCAAATAGACGGGTATTGCTAAAAGTGCTTTAGAAGGTAGATGAGTATGTCACAATACAATCTGTCATGTGTCCTCAACCATATTCGAACACAGTAACAGTTCCTAAGTGCCTGAAATCCTAGTAAGCTCAAAACAATATATTTTTCTGTCTCATATTTCTATCATACATTTATATAATATGGCCTTATTTTTTCGAATAGGTGCGAATTTACCAACCTACTTTTCTTTTGGATTCACAGTTGAAATTTCCGCCCAGATAACCTTGCTGATAAAAACGCCAAGTTTGGTGAGAGATTCCACCAAAACTGCATCTTGAGATGAGTGTATAATAGTAGCTTTTACATATATAAACAACCATAATATAAGCTACTTATCTCAAGATGCATTTTTGGTGGAATCTTTGACCATACTTGGCATTTTTATCAGCAAGGTTATCTCATAAAAAAACGGATACCGAAAAATATAGAGGACGATCCAACATCCAAAATCACTTCGAAAACACATATTTTCTCTCGAGATGGTAAATCTCTATCAAAAAATAATATAAAACTTAAACCAAAGCAATGTATAAGGTAAAAGTCCCAAAAAATATTGAAGAAGTTGAATTGTTTAACTTCTACAGAAACGGTCATAACCAAAGAATTTATTTATAGATTTTGTCCGTAAATGCCTCATTTTTATTGCAATAGACCAGGCTTTGGGTAGAATGTTCAAAAATCATCATAGTTTTGTAGTTTATATTTTTCTTTTGCAAAAGAATACATTTCTGACCTCAATTTTTATTGAAAAAATAATGTTTTGTTAAGATTTCGGCTAATTGTACTTATAGGTACTTGACCGATTGGGATAAATAAGAATTATTTTTGTCGGAAATTTAAAATTGTTCGATTTAAGATACTTTCCAAGCTGATTCTTTACGTCACAATTAAGATATGCACCAAATACTAATACTACTTTCGAAAAAAAATTCAAAAAATCGTTTCTCGAAAACCTGTCCATAGAAATTTTTTTTAATGTGATTTTCGAGATCAGAGTACTCAAATCTATACGAATAAAATAGCGGCACTTAATGTACAGAAAATTTTATTTATTTTGTAAACTAGTGTTATCAACTGAAGATAACTATTTTTGCAATGAACTTTCCTTAGAAGCTATAAGTACTATCTTTAGAGCAAGGGTGGAATTACTCAATTTAAATTATGTTCCTCATAGGTCGGATCTCTCTCAGAATTGTAATCTTTGAAATAGAAGAGAACTTGAAGATAGTTACCACTTCATAGCAGCTTGTCCAATCCTACAAGAAATTCGCCGGCTTTACTTCCAAGAGAGCTATATGTCGAGAAGTCAGCTTATAAGTGTATTGAATGGTTCCTTCGGTTGGTCAAACCTATTTAAATTTTGTAAACATGCATTATTGTACCGTAATAGCTTCTAATACGTACCTACCACTAAGAAACACTCATCGCATTTCACCAGTTAAATTTTTGCACTTTTTATGTTTCAAATCATTTTAAAATTGATAGTTTTATTTTTCAAATCATTCTAAAATTGTTAAACCATTCTAATATATCACCAGCTAAAACTTTGCATATTTTATGTTTCAAATCATTTTAAAATTGATAGTTTTATGTTTCAAATCATTCTAAAATTGTTAAACCACTCTTTTGTTCAATTTCTTGATCATAAGTTTCAACTAACTTAATTATACAAAATGCTAAAGCTTGCTTCAATATATAAGAAATACACTTGGAATATTGTATTCATACATAGTTGCGTCATGATTTAAGCACAATTTATTTTCCAATAAGAAGAAAATTATTGTTGTTAGTTGAGCAATAGTGAATAAAATGGCTCTAAATGTAAGAGACAATAGCCGCATTTTATTATTCACATGGTCATGTCATGATAAATAAAACAATATGATGATGATGATGATGATTATGATGATGATGATGACAATGATAAATAAAACAAACAAGGAACCGTGCTATCGTCAAATCTATTATCAAAACGACTATCAGCTTAGCCGATTCCCCCCAAGACCGAGTTTTATGTACCCGTCTCTTTTTGCCTTCCGTTTGTTTATTTTTCATCTGTCTGTTGTCTCTTTTCCTTGCATTACTGAGAATATTCACAATTTTAAAAAGCCTCCAGGCCACCAGAATGAAAACATTGAAATAGATCCAGATAAAAAGCAGGATCCCATGTTGTTTTGCAATCAAAATAAATAAAATAAAATAAATTGGGTGGCGCAACAGCTCGTAGAGAACCAGGGCCTAGTGACTTACAACTCTTAACCATTCCTGTGTGCATGTCGTTGACAGGAATGGAGGGACATACAGTTTTTTGCCGAGTCCGAACGGCTAAATGAGAACCACTTTTTCATGACAAGTATACACTTGGGAGATTTGTCAGTTCCTCGCAAGAGGCAGTAGATATCTCGGATAAAACATTATTTCTGTTTTTTCTTTTAGGTGGCACGGCTGGGAATCGAACCCAACACCTTCGGCATGACAGCCCAACGCACTAGGCACAGCCCAACGCACAAGACTAAAAAAGTTTTTTTTTTTTGCAATCACGTTTTAAATAAAATGCACGACTGGATCGCACGCATTTGCCCTTATGTTCAAGTTGTGTGGAAGAGGTGTTCTTCAACGCTGGCAAAACCTCTGCGTAAGCTTTTCCATCTATCCTACTCTACAGGTCTCTTTCCGAGCGGATGGAAAACTGCATTTGTCCAGTCTGTCCCTAAAAAAGGCGTATCTTCTTCTCCCTCCAATTATCGTCCAATTGCACTTACATACGTCCCTTCTTTCCAAGGTCATGGAAACGCTGATTAATTATCAGCTCAAGAAATATCTTGAAGAACGAAAGCTTCTTAATGACCGGCAGTATGGCTTTCGTAGGTCTACTGATGGTATATCTCACCGAACAGTGGAACAAATCTTTACATCGTTTTGGAGAAAGTAAGATTATTGCACTTGATATTTCAAAAGCGTTTGATAGAGTTTGGCACCAAGCTCTCTTATCGAAAATGCGTGCATTTGGTATCGACGAATCTCTTCTTCGTTGGATTGGAAATTACCTTTCGGACCGTTCAATACAAGTTGTACTGGATGGTTACAAGTCTGATATCCATAAAATAAATGCTGGTGTGCCCCAGGGCTCCGTTCTGTCTCCGACTCTCTTCCTTATTTTCATAAATGATCTTTTGTCTGAAACTTCCAATCCATTAAATTGTTTTGCAGACGACAGTACCCTCAGCTTTTCATATTCGTTTCCAGATTCACTTCCTTGTTCTTCGGATGTGGAACTTGAACGGCAGCGTATGATAAGCTCATTAAATTCTGATCTCGACAGCATTGTCCAATGGGGAACAAAAAACCGTGTAGAATTTAATGCTTCGAAAACTCAATGCTGTCTTCTGTCGTTAAAGCGAAACCCACCCCCTATGCCACTATTCATGAGTGGCACTTGCATCGAGGAAACCGAACAGCTTTCAGTCCTGGGTATGTGCATCACAGACCACCTTCTGTGGAATGATCACATTTTCGACGTTGCTAAAAATGCTGCGAAATGTCTTGGTTATCTTCGAAGATGCAAGAAATTTTTCTCTCCTTCTGATCTGGCTGTAATCTATAAAGCCTTCATTCGTCCAAAGCTTGAGTACAACTCCCATATTTGGGCGGGTACTCCTAAATCCCATTTAAGTCTCTTGAATAGAATTCAAAATAGAGCTTTAAAATTGATAGGCGACAGAGCTATAACGGATTATCATTATTTGATCGCTATTTTTACAAACAATGTTCTAGTGAAATAGCCAGTTGCATTCCTCCCCTTAAACAATTCCGCCGTAATACTCGTACTTCTAGGAATGCACATCAGTTTACCCTTGAGCCCAATTTCGGGCGTACCGTCAAGTACAGAGATTCTTTCTTCAGCCGCACAACACGAATGTGGAATGCTTTACCCTACTCTATTTTTCCTTCCCATTGTGATATTCAGAAATTCAAAACCAATGTGCATCGGTATCTCCTTTTAAATCCTATCCTACTTTCCTAACACTCGCACTGTGTTTAACATATTAAGGGTAGTCATAACCCCTTGAGTGCGCGTTAATTATTAAAAAAAAAAAAAAAAAACTTAAGAGCTTTATAAAATATTCAAGTCATTATAGAAAAAGTATAAAAAAGAATTTAAATCGTTCTTTTAATTGTATAAACAGACCGGTAAATAACATATATGTAGCTCTAAAAAGAGGACGCCATTTGATTATTTGAAAAAATATGAAATGTATAAAAAAAAATTAAATCATTGGATCCGTACTCTTAAAAATAAATTTTTATTACAATTTTCGTAACATTTTTCAAAAAAAAATCTGGTATGCCAATTTTGACAACATACATTTAAAACTGAAATTTAAAAATAATTCATCAACACGTTTATGAAATATTGAATCCATAGAAGAAGAAGTAAAGGAAGTGGTGTATATCACATATACAGTGTACGTGAGTGAAGCAGCAAGAATTAAAAAAAAAACTAATTGAGATTCATCTGTCATTTTGCCGAGCTGAAGGGAATGGTTTTGAGATTTCAATTTGTTAAACAAGTGAAAAAGTTTATTAAACTCAATAAAAAAATGAAATAAAAATAGAATAGTGAATACTATAAATAATTTATTTAAAAAAATATAAAACAGCATGTGGTGGCTACGTTAAATCCTCTAAAAACGCCTATGCTAAGGAGTACCTATACAAACATTTTATTTTACAAGTTAGTTTGTCCGATATTTTCATATAAAGTAACGTGAAGTGATGTTATTTAGGTAAATAAACTATCTTAGAATACTTTAAAATTAATATTTTATCGCAATTTGCTATAAAAATAACAAATTTGTTGAAAACAAAAATTTACTTTAATCCAGTGATTTCGTTGAGACTCATCTTTCAAATGAGAAATTCTCACAAAGGGTCGATCTAGTTTTTGTCGGTGTTTGCAAGTACGGTACCATAAAAAACATCACTTAATTAATTAGAATATGAGAGAAAACTTACCTGTGAAAAGAAAAATTTGTGCACCGTATTATAGGCGTTTTTATATGATTTAATGCAGCACCACATGTTTTAATACACTTATCAATAAAGTTTTTCAAAGTAATCGCTATATTTACTTTCATTTCACTTTTTTTTCAGTTCAATAGGCTTTCTCACTATTTTTATGATGTAAAATCTCTGTACACTTTTCTACAGCTCGGCAAAATGACGGAAGCATCTCAATGGTTTTTTTTTTCTTTTTTTTAATCTGGCTTCCTTTGGGCGCCCCAGCCTTCAGCCATGTAACTGCCCTGCGACCCTGGGGCAATGCATTTGTGTTTGTGTAACTCACTATTTTGAAAAATGCTTCACTGTTTCCACGATATGCCAGTTCCTTTTCTTCTTCTTCTTTGATTGAATCACAACAAAAACATAAATTTAAAAAAAAGAGCCAAGTTCTTATATGTACAAGAAACCTGTGCGTAAAAAGTCAGCCAAAGAAAGAAATGAGATCTAAAATATATGCTAAGTTTTAAGTTCATTGGGCCAGCGCACACGAGATGAATTCTTCCGCCAGAACACTAAGTTTTTAGGAGAGAGAAGCGAAGTGTGCGGAACGAAACGGAATAAAATCTCTACCATGTTTTGAGTGGAAGAACGAGGTAGAAAACGAATACACACACAAGTCTCTCATTTTGAGGTCTGTAAAAAAATACTAACACAGTAAAAATAGGTACATGTATACATTTTTTCTACCAGAATAATTAATCCCGTGTGCGCTTGCAGTATGGTCATTGTATTTCCAATCTATAGTATTCTCATGAAACACAATTTTGTAGGTAGACATTTGGTCGATAGGTTCGCTGTGATCGCCTTACCGAGATCCCTTAACAAAAATTAGTATTACATTTGGACGCATAGATGGCCACGAGCTTTTTTTCTTCATGAGAATACTATAGAATTTATATACAATGGTATGGTATGAAACCGATTTTCCACCCGAAATAAATCATCTCGTGTGCGCTGGCCCATTAAGTTTAATATCAAATATCTTAAGTGGAGTAATATTAAAACAATTCCAAATCATGGCATACATTTGGTATTTAATGATTACTAATTGAAATTTGGTGGGTTCACTGGTCAAGTTTTCATACATTTTAAAATTGTGATTAAGTAAGTAATTAAGAGAAAACTTGCCAAGTAAAACCACCAAATTTTAATCAGTAATCATTAAATACCAAATGTCTGCCATAATTTGAAGTTGTTTCGATGTTACTCCACTTAAGATATTTGAGATTAAACTTCATGAACTTAAAAGTTGCCATTATATTTTAGATCCTATTACTTTTTTTGGCTGACTTTTTACGCACAGGTTTCTTGTACATACCTATAAGAACTTGGCTCTTTTTTTAACATTTGTTTTTGTTGTGATTTCACTCCTTTTTGCAAAGATTTTATTTTGTCAGGTGAAAATCAAGCCCATCCGATCTACAAAGTTTCATAATTCTACAACAACCGAAAGTGCTCCATAAAAATAATAGCAATCTGATAAAATGGGGGGATGGTATGCCCCCTGAATGGAAAATTCCAAATTTTCATTTTTTTTCTTCTAAAGTAGATACTTCAAGTCCTACCGACCTACCGATTTTCATCGTTCTACAACAATAGGAAGTGCTCCAAATAATTTTTTATAACAATGTGGGTCCAATTTTTCAATTTGTTTCTTTCAAAGTACTTCAAGCCATACCGATTTACCAATTTTCATCGTTCTACAACAATTGGAAGTGCTCCATATAATTTCAAAGAATTTTTAAGAATGTGGGTGGATGACGTCCCTGAACGGAAAATTCCAATTTTTCAATTATTTTCTTTCTAAGTAAGTACTTCAAGCCCTATCGACCTACCTATTTTCATCGTTCCACAACAATCGGAAGTGCTCTATTACACATTTTTTAAGAAAGTGGGTTGATGCCGATTTGGTTTTCCGATTTTTTTTATAGCATGGATAAAATCATGCCTTGAGAATAGATCTTACCAAGTAAAATTTAGAAATGTCTTTTCAAACTCATTCACTGCTCACTCGGGTGTGCCCCAGGGAAGTCATCTGGGCCCGTTACTTTTCATTCTTGCTATGAATGATGTTGCTTCATGTATATACTTTAGTGATACTCTTATTTATGCTGATGATATGAACATTTTTAAAACAATACATTCTAGTCCTGACCACATTCTCTTGCAGGCTGATCTTGACAATTTTAATGATTGGTGTGGGAAAAACGGCCTTTCTCTTAACCCATTATTCCATTTCACAGCACAGTTGGGTGTTCACTTTAGTTCTGATCTAGGTTTCATAGAACATAATTAATTATATTGTAAATAAGGCAAGTTCCATGCTTGTAAAACGCTGGGCTAACGATCCGTATGTTACTCTTTCCTTATTAGCCCAGTCGGAATAGACAAAAAAATGAGCTGAGATGCAAGAAATTAGTAAGGGTTTTTTTGTATTTTAATCGTTAGAGGGATTCATTTAGAGTCTTAAAATAAGTTGTTTACTTCCTAGCTCCATTGCGTTAGCCGCCATCTTGAATTTAACGAAAATCGGCTTTTGTGAAATAACTCGCCTATTTTCAACTTTTGAGCAAAAATATACTTAACAAAAGTTGTTCAAAATTCAATTATCTACAACTTTGGTTGTTATCTTTTTTGTCTACGATTGATATTTTTCGACTAAAATCAAAAAAAAACCTATTTTAAATTTTTTTCTCGTTTAAAAGGCATAATAAACATTTTTCAAGTAACAAAAAAAAGAGTAATTTATTTTTTTCGACTCATTAGAAGAGGATGACATAAGGAGTTTGAAAACAAGTTCTCGACCACCCACCCCCTTTATGTTGGCCGCCATCTTGTTTTTAAAGAAAATCGATTTTTGTGAAATAACTCGCCTATTTTAACTTTTGAGTAAAAATGTATTTAACAAAAGTTGTTCAAAATTTAATTATCTACAACTTTGGTCGTAATCTTTTTTTGTCTACGACTGATATTTTTCGACTAAAAAAAACGTATTTTAGACATTTTATTTCGGTTACTTTGAAGTGCATGGCATAAATAAGCATTTTTAAAGTACAAACAAAAAAGTTGTATGTATATTTGTTTCAATTCATTAGAAGAGGATGGCACAAGGAGTCTAAAACAAAGTTTGCCCGCCATCTTCTATTTAAGGAAAATTAGGTTTTTGTTTAATAATTTCTTCTTTTTTTTTGTCAAAAATGTATAAGAATAAAAAATGTAATTTTTTCAACTAAATTAAAAAGCTAGCAAGATGCCTTATAATATTGACAAGACTAGATGGCGGCCAACCTACAAGGGGTGGGTGGTCGAAAACTTGTTTTCAAACTCCTTGTGTCATCCTCTTCTAATGAGTCGAAAAAAATAAATAACTTTTTTTTTACCTGAAAAATGTTTAGGTATTACGCGTTTTAAACGAGAACAAAAATTTAAAATAGGTTTTTTTTTTGATTTAGTCGAAAAATATCAATCGTTGACAAGAAAAGATTATGACCAAAGTTGTAGATAATTAAATCTTGAACAGCTTTTGTTAAATACATTTTTACTCAAAAGTTAAAATAGGCGAGTTATTTCACAAAAACCGATTTTCGTTAAATTCAAGATGGCGACTAACGCAATGGAGCTAGGAAGTCGAAAACTTTTTTTAGACTCTAAATGAATCCCTCTAACGATTTAAATAAAAAAAACCTATCTAATTTTTTGCATTTAAAATGCTATTCCGACTGGGCTATATAGAATTGTTATGTACCACCCCATCTTGGTACGCCATAAAAGTCGTATTGAAGCAATACAACATAGATTCATTCGTTTTGCTTTAAAAGGTCTACCCTAGGCTGATCCGTATAACCTTCCACCTTATGAACACAGAATTCAGCTTCTGCAACTTCAAACTTTATATCAAAGGCGTATCAATAATGATTTGGTACTTTTTCATCAACTTATCAATTGTGAAATTGATGCGCCTGACTTGTTAGCCCGTGTAGGTATTAATTACCGCGGAGGATCCCACCACCTGCAAAGATTTGAACTTTTTCACGTTCCTTTTCACAGAACAAACTATGGCACACACAACCCTCTCAATCGCATGTGCAAACTTTTTAACTTGAACGCCTCATCTGTTGATTTTAACATGAGTAAAATAGGATTAAAAACATTATTTTGAACCAGTGCTCCACTCTCGTTAACTTTGTATGTTAAATTTAAATGTTTTATTTTATATCTTATTTTGTATTTGTTCTATTTTTTTTAATTATTTGTAGTTATACATGTGCTTGTGTTAGTTTGCTTAATTCTACTAACCACTAACACATGCCCCCATGATGAGCCTCTGACTGTAGAATGCAGCTTGCTCTAAGCTCACTACAACAAAGAATCTGAAGTGTAAAGCTGCGTCCACATTATGTTGAATTGTGTAGATCAACATCGTCGATCAACAGTGTTGAGTAAGTGTAGACGTGTTGATCGACAATGCCATTCAACATTTGTTGGCCCGAACGTAACCCGATTCAAATGGATAGCAATCGACAAAGTTGTTCAACAAATTTCATTTTATTAAAAACATTTGTAGGGTTTTAATTTCATTTAATTTTAATAATATCGTTTTAACTTTATTGTTCACAAGAAAAAAAAAAAGTTGGGTACCACCAGGATTCGAACCCTGAACCCTTCGGTTGGATCCTGACGCATGGGTCAGAAAATTCCAAGCCACACAAATGTTTGCTACGAAAGTTTTTCACATACACACTAGCATGTTGACCGACAATGTTAACCAACAATGTTGATCGGCATAGTGTGGACCCACCTTAATAAGGCCTACCGTTGTGCGAAATTTCAAGTTTGTAGGATGTCGGTAAGTGCTCCATAATTAGATGATCTGTCAGTGAGTCAGTGAATGAATCAGTCAGTTAAACAGTTACAGTTTTTGCGATTTTTGAAGTCCCTTATCTCGGGAATTACTAATGCTATTACTCGACGACTTTTAAGTCATGATTTTTTTGGAAATCCAATGAGTTCGAACGAGAACAAACATCTGATCTCACCATCGCACTCATTTAATTTCGAAAAAAGTCATGACTCAAAAGTCGTCGTGTAATAGGGCACTTAAGAATTGAAATTTGGTGAGCCACAGAGCCACCTGTGTTTGATCAGCTCAGCAAATTCTGCGAATTTGAAGTTGCTGACTTAATTGGTAATGAAGTAAGAGGGGGTGAGTGGTGTGTTCCTGTAAAAAGGGTGTAGTGCCGCGAACTTCGCCGTGCCCTTTGATTTTCAAAAAACAAATTTGAATCTTTTTTTAAAAATCCAAAATTTTGGTATGCAGAAGGTATTTGTATCGAACTGCATGAGTGTGAAGCTCGGCAGTCGATGTATTGTGAAGGGGCAAATAAGCTTATGTAATATAACTTAACGAAAGATAAGCTTGTAACAAATTTATATGACTAAATGTAGTTAGTTAGAAAATAACTCTTATCCGAGAAGGTCGTAAATAAACTCAGTGGTTTTTTAATATTTTTCCACTTTAACTAATGGTGTTTTTATTTAATACGCGATGGGCTTTTTTCCTCTTTCCAAAAGTGATCACAAGATCTCGTTATCAGTTGGTGTTAATTTGGTATTAATTAGGTTAGGGAAATGAGCTACGATACATTTGGTCAATCGAGCCAAATTTGAACGGCGCCGCGAGTGTTTTGTGAATCCTAACGGAAAGTGCATTTTTTAAGAAAAAGTGCGTGAATGGTGTGAAGGAGTGAAGGGATATACGCTACGCAATGCATTGAGCTTGCGCACGTATATATATTTAAAAAAAAAAAACCAAATAAATGAATTGTGAAGGCATATGCTAAAATCTGTAAGATTGCATATGAAAAAATGTAAAAAGTGAAGGGTACGTGCCATGACATGATTGAACATGCATGCGCCTATATATAAAAAAAAAAGAAGAAACCCGTTTAAAATGTGAATAGTGTGATGGAAAAAGTGCTGCGCCAAAAGAAGCAGACACACTACAACAAGTGAGAAGGTTTGTGATGGTATAGGTGCTATGTGAAAACCCACGTAGATACCAAACGTGAAGGAACTGGGATGGTATATGTGCTACGTAAAAAGTCACGTAGGCACCGACTGAGATAAGTATCATGGAGATTGGTAAGAGTTTATTTTGAAATTATTTCTTTCCCATTTATATTATTTGCGAATGCAAATACCAGTGAAGGAGGCAGACGGGAAACTGTCAATGTATGTATGCGGCAACGCTTCATAAAAAAAAATGAACGAACAATTCTTTTGCTTCATTGTAAAGCAAACAAAATAAATATACAAATCTAACCCGCAGCGCAGCTGCAGAAAAGACATTTCATGTATACAGATACATACAATATATAAAAAAAACACACGAAAGGGTTGTCACATTTCACTGCTACGCAGTTGACAACAACATAAGATACATACATACAATGAATACCAAGCGATGGATACTCGAAAGCAAACACATGAAAAATTTCCCCGCTTAGAGTAGAGAGAGGGAAACATACACATGTATACACACTAAGGTAGATAGCGACTGATGGTAGGTACAGCTGCGTATGAAATAGTTCATTCGAAGTTTGACCGTGGCCTCGTCCGGAATTTTCTTAAAGCGAACATTAGAGAGTAAAAAAAAAAAACAAAACAAAAAACAACAAACATTAATACGAACAATATTTAAATTATTATTACTAGTGTTTTTTAACTAACAAAAGGTATTCCAAGGTAAAAATTACAGTCCACTAGGCTATAGACAAATATATTTATTATTATTATTATTATTAGGTGTGTATCGGGTATGTTGCTGCTGTTGATCGTGTGAATTGTGATAGTTTTATGGCGACATATATTTCGAGATTACTCGCTATGTATGTACGCATTAATTTGTGAAGGAAATAAATTCATTTTTTGTGACGGAGTGATGGAGGCATTCATGCATAATTATGCGAATGACCACAAAAATAATAAAAAAAAGGTGAAGGTATTAAATTGAAGATGGAAAAAGTGAAGGCGGCACTCAGGCATTAATATGCGAGTAGCCATATAAATGTGTATACCTTTCTTAAAAAAAAAAAAAACACAAACAAAATTTCGTTTGTGCTAATATAATTAGCGAGACAGGATTGGAAAAATAGAAACAATAACTGAAGGTTTTGTGAAAGATTTGTGACGGCATACAAAGAGTTTCTTTCTGAATATTTTTGAGAGGGAAATATAATTAAATAATGAATGGTTGTGAGAATTTTCTCGATAGAAATATTTGTGATGGCACATAAAAAATATCAGAAACGAAAACTAAGTGATGGTTGGTGAAGAATTTCTATGTGAATTGTCACCGAGATGGATCAGAGAAATTCGATTTAGAAAATTTGTGCAGATATTCTTTTTTTCTCTGAGATTATGAGTGCTGGAATTATAAAAAAAAAAAAATCAAATGTTGTGAAGCGAAGGTAATATTGTCGATATTCTTACGAGAATACATATGTGAGATGTATATAAAAAAGCAATACAATAAACATACAGTGGATAGTTGTTATTGCGGTGCAGGGAAAGAGTTAGAATGGTTATTTTTTCTTCTCTTTTATTTTTATGAATAGCAGAGGTGGTGTGCTCTTGTTTTCTCTCTGTTGTTTTGAGCGTTGTTTCCTTGTGTGTGATGGAATATGCAAGTCGCTGTATGTCTTTTCACTTACAATGGAGAGACATATGATGACGTAATGCGGATTGGATTGAGTGAGAATGTTGTGATGGAAAAGGGATGGAATATGTGAGTCGCCATATGTCTTCTTACTTACAATGGGAAGAAATATGACGACGTGATGTGGATGGTTTGAGTGAGAAGGTTGTGACTGGAATTGGGATGGTATATGTGAATCCATACATTCTTTATTTGCAATAAGGAGAACTGTGGAGGTGATAGGAGAATTCTCGTTCTGAATGAAAAATGAGTATGTAGAGATGGAGACACTCAACAAAATATATGAGTTGTCAATAATTGGAAGGGTGAAGGAAGCACTCAAAGCACAGATGTGCGAGTTGCTATGTGATGGAGTGAAGGAGGAACTCAAGCACGAATGTGCGAGTTGCCATACTATTTATTTTTAAAAAAGGTACTCAAAGCACAAAAGTGCGAGTAACCTGCGAAGGTAAGAGAAGGGATGCTTGCAAGCGGAAGGGCTGAGATAGTAAATATAATTTTCATAATCTATTCTCAGATAATTTATTTTTGACAAAAGTCAAATTCTTTTGATCAGGAAGGTAATATCTCAATTTGTACAATAGGCATGACAACAACAGCGACGGCAACAATTTAGTTACACATATAAAATATTTTTCAGGGGTATACATATATTAATTTTATAAAATATTTGTTAGGGGTATACATATATTAATTTTATAAAATATTTTTCAGGGGTTTATATTGATTTATTTTATTTATTCGTACAGGTACATACACATGCGTTTTGGTACAAAATTAATTTGATTTATTTTCTTTTCATGTCATTTTTCCTATAGGAAGACATAGTTTGAGAAAACAACTAGCGAAGGTTCTGAGAAGGATACTGTGATGGAAGCTGACAATAGCTTGAGAAGGACAATGGCGAAGGCACCAGACACCACCGTTCAATACATGTTCGACTCGGCGATACATTCGGTAGCTAGGCTACGAGTATATACGCAGTCCGAAGAATTTCAAACGGCTGGATTGGAAGATGTTGAAATCAGGCTAGAGGCTCTATTGGAAGCCTGGCTACAAGTGAGGGACAATGAGAAGGCCATGGTTTGCGCAGACGTTGAGAGAAGGAAGGCGGTAGCTGAAGAAGATTACTTCTCAGCCCATGCCGCATTGAGAAGGAAGATATCGCAGCTGAAGCCAGCTGCTCCTGAGAAGGATGGGGCTCCTATAGCCGTGCAGGTAAATCTACCATTCCAACAGCACGATATTAAGAATACGTGGGGTGACTTCGATGGTAGCATCACGAGATGGCAGGGGTTCCGAGACCGGTTCGTGGCAGCAATCCACGAAAACGATCGGATCTCACCCGCATATAAATTTGCCTATCTAAAGAAATCATTGACTGGGAAGGCAGCGCGCACGCTGGGTGAGTGGCAACTAACGGATAAAAACTATTGCGAGGCTTGGAAGCGCTTAAACCAAGTTTATCAAAGGACCTATGCGACGTGCCGGGAGTTGTTGCGACAGTTCTTCCGTCTACCAATGTTGCAAGGAACACCAAGGGCAGCTGAGCTGCAAAGGATGGCAAACACCACGCACGAGACGTTGCGACAACTCGCTGCTCAGGGTGTTTCTACGGACCAATGGGACATGATAATTGTCCATGTCCTTCACGAGAAGTTGGATCACGAGACGGCATGCAAGTGGGAGGAGTCACGTACATCTGAAAGGCCCACGGCGATGGAATTTTGCGCCTTTTTAGATAAAAGGGCAGCTGCTTTAGAGAGCGTGATGGATAACCGGAGAAGGGAACTACCAACCACATCGGCACAAGCCAAATTGAACATGGGAAGGAGCGAAGGTGCTGTAGCTGGACGCAATCCGCCGCGAGCAACTGAGAAGGTGAAGGATGCCATCAAGAAAAAGATGCCATGCCACATGTGCAGGTCAGTTGAACATCCAATTTGGGGGTGCCCCAAATTCAGCGCACTCAGCTTAAAAGGAAAACAAGAGATGGTGAAGGAGAGGCAGCTATGCCCAAATTGTTTGAAGACAGATCATGTCGTGAAGGACTGCTTTCAAGGGCCGTGTTTTCGCTGTCCAGGTAAGCCGAAGCATAATAGCATGATGTGCCCAATGCGAGAGTTGAGGAAGGTTGAAGCTACGGTGTATACTGTACAAGAGAAGGCGAAGGGGCGCAGAGGCAAGCGTAGCAGCGACGACAGCAAGGTGAAGGAAGACTGACCGTCAACCCTACCCGCGAAGCGTGCGAGATGGAAGGCAGTCAACAGAGAAGGATCAAGAGAAGGAACGAGAAGGTAGAAGTGCGTCTTGGGATGATTTTAAAAGAGGGAAGGGAATTTATTTAAATAATAAAATACAAAATAAAACGTATTTATCGTGTTCTTTTTGCTATGAGACGGAAAAATCTATCTTGATGCCTACGGCTCAAGTAAAATTAGAGATAGATGGTACAAGATATGGGCCAGTAAAAGCACTCCTAGATACTGGTGCACAACCGAATCTCGTAAGCTACGAGTTGCAAGAGAGGCTAGACTTGCTTAAAGTACAAGTTAGACGGAAGGTTGTTGGTGTGGAGGGGGAGCCTCTTCACATTAAATATAAGACGACACTCAGAGTGTATCCCTGGTTTAATTCGGAGAACTTTATCGAGCAGGAGTTTTGGGTATTGCCAAGAGATGGAAATTGGAAACCAATTGTGCCTACACACAATTTGGTGCCATCAAGGATGGACATTTCTGGCCGGCCATTGGCTGACCCTGAATATTGGAAGGCAGGTCCTATTGACCTTTTATTTGGGTGCAAGTTTATAGCTGAATCATTTATTTCTGTAATTGGAAGGCAACCATGCGGTTCTTTCTGCATGGAAACCACTTTGGGAAAGGTCATACTCGGAGAGTATGAATATGAGATGGATGAGAAGGAATATGAGAAGGATGAGAAGGTAAATGAGAAGGTATCCTATGTTGTATGTATGACCAACGACCAATTGCATGAGTCGCTTAGGCGCTTATGGCAACTGGATGAAGTTGAATCATCATCACATAGATCGAAGGAGGAAGAGATGGTAGAGCAAAACTTCATTAACACATATATGCGTGATGAGGTTGGAAGATTTGTAGTTACGATTCCTCTAAAGGAACCGGAGATGGACATTGGAAGTTCAGAACTTGCCGCTAGACGCAGGTTCTTTGCTTTAGAGAGAAGGTTGGAAGGAGATGCTGAGCTAAAACAAAAATACGTAGACTTCATGAGAGAATATGAGAGTGCAGGGCATATGACACCAGTTACTGGTAATGTGCAAGGAAGGAGTGTGTATCACATACCACATCATTGCGTTACGAAGAAATTTAGGGTCGTATTTGATGCTAGTTGCAGGACTATGAAGGGCATTTCGCTAAACGAAGCGCAAATGTTGGGAGAAAAATTACAAAAGGACTTGCATGAGATTTTAATGCGCTTTCGTAGGCATAGAGTTGCAATTAGTGCGGACATCAAGATGATGTTCCGTATGGTGAAGGTTGTGAAGGAACAATGGGACTTGCAGAGAATATTTTGGAGGGAAAGTCCACATGAAAAGTTGAAGGAGTATTGGTTGACAGTCGTCACTTACGGGATGACATCGTCAGCATACAATGCTGTGCGAGCTTTAGTGCAATGTGCGAAGGATGCAGAGAAGGAATACCCGAATGCTACAAGAGCAATAAGAGAAGATTTTTATATGGATGACTGCACTACTGGTGCTGATTCCGAAGAGAAGGCGATCGAATTATCAAAAGAAATCGATCATGTATTGAAGGGAGCAGGTTTTGAGCTAAGGAAATGGAAGTCAAATTCCAAAATGCTCGTGAAGGATATGAATTATGAAGAGCAGGAATCAATCTTGTTTCAAGATGATGAGAAGGCATCGATTTTGGGTCTGAAATGGCTACTAGAGAAGGATCAGTTCACATTTGTGGTAAAAACACCAGTGACTGAGCTACTAATGACAAAAAGAAAGATTGTGAGCTGTGTTGCGCAACTTTATGATCCTAATGGATTTATAGCGCCTGTTACAATCATTGGAAAGATACTCATTCAGGACATCTGGCGTTTAAATGTCGATTGGGATGAGAAATTACCTAAGGAAATAAATGAGAGATGGATAGAATTTTGGAAGGAAATAACATTCTTAGAAAATGTTAGAATTGAGAGATGGTTAGGTACATCCGAAGGTGTACGGAAGGAAATACATGGCTTTTCGGATGCTTCCGAAAGAGCATATGGTGCAGTAATTTATGTCAGGACGGTGTGCTCTGATGGAAGGATCAATGTTAATCTACTAACAGCAAAAACTCGTGTTACACCACTTAAGACAGTGACGATACCACGTTTGGAACTTGCGGCAGCTGAGCTGCTGGGAAGACTAGTGGCAAGTGTCGTCAAGACGATGGATTGGGAAGGAATAGAGTACAATCTATGGACAGATTCACTCGTAACACTGCATTGGATAAATAAATTACCATGCAATCTGAAAACGTTTGTTGCAAACAGAGTATCGTCTATACAGACTCATACTGAAGTGAAGAGATGGAATCATGTTGGAACAAAGGAGAACCCAGCTGATCTGTTAAGCAGAGGGGTGAAGGCATCATTATTAGTCAACAACAAGCTATGGCATCATGGCCCCGAATGGCTATCGAAACCACGAACGACCTGGTTATCTGAAAAGTTTGTGCCAAATGTTTCAGATGGGGGGAGGGATGAGATGAAGGTTTTTATGATGAATGAGATGGAAGTTTTTATGGTTACGAAATTTACGGAGCCATTATCAATTTATGTGAAGTGCTGGAGAAGGAGTATTCCACTAATTGAATACACATCTACTTTAGAGAAGGCACTGAATATAATCAGTTACGTACTACGCTTCATCAATGCGATTAAAGCAAAGATAAAGCAACGAAAGGAGGATGAGAAGAGAGATGGTAAGAGAAGGAGACGTTCTGTACGTCAAGTGAGAAGGAGAGAAGGTTTGGTGAATAGAGAAGGACTTTTTGATCAACCATCCTCGGAAGAGAAGATGGAATCAATGGATCATTTGTTGAGAAAAGAGCAGGAACAATACTTTGGGAAGGAGATTACTTGTATAGAGAAGGACAGGTGTTTACCTGAAAAGAGCAGGATTGAATCGTTGAAACCAATTCTAGATAATAAAAAGATTCTAAGGGTTGGAGGACGGTTGGACAGAGCAGAGATGGAATACGAGAGAAGGCACCCAGCAATCGTACCAAATGGTTCTCGATTAGCTTGGCTAATTATGTGCAGTGCTCACACAGCAACAAAGCACGGAGCTGTTCAGATCATGACGCAGTACATCCGTCAGAGATTCTGGATACCGAAGATTAGGAGCGAACTGAGAAACTACATTCATAAATGCTTAGTTTGTGTGCGATACAACCACCGTTTTGAAACACAACTAATGGCTGACTTGCCATCAGAGAGGGTAACTCCAGGAAAAGCTTTCCTACATACAGGAGGGGACTATGCGGGTCCTTTCGAGATCAAAATGATCAACAGAGCAGGAGAACAAATAATAAAACAGAAATGTTGGGTTTCGATTTTTGTTTGTTTAAAAACCAGAGCAGTGCATATCGACTTGATATCTGACCTAACGTCAGTTTCATTTATTGCTTGTTTCGAAAGATTCATAGCGAGAAGGGGAAGGTGTGAGAGATTGTACAGTGACAATGGTACAGCATTTGTCGGTGCAGCGAAGGAACTTGCGAAGGCAAGAGAGCATTGGCTCGTGAAGGATACTTTTGAACACTTGTGTTTGAAAGGGACGGAATGGAAGTTTATGACTCCTGCAGCGCCACATCAAGGCGGCATATACGAGGCAGCAGTCAAATCTATGAAATTTCATTTGACAAGAGTGATTGGTGCGAGGGTACTAGCGTATGAGCAACTTTTAACGCTACTTACTGGTATAGAGGCGATTCTTAATTCACGTCCATTACATCCACTAAGCGATGATCCAAATGACTTACAGGCGCTAACGCCGGGACACTTTTTGATTGGTGAACCACTGGTGTTACCGCTACCGTTTGCGACCAATGAACTGCCGAACACAAAGGGTGTGAGATTGTGGAAGGAGAGAAGGACAATGCTTGCACATTTTTGGGAAAGATGGAAGGAGGAGTACTTGTCTACTCTATTTGAGCGAAAGAAATGGAGAAGGGAAAAACATGGTTTAAGAGAAGGACAGCTTTGTATTATAAAAAGCGAAAACTATCCACCATCAGTATGGGCGATGGGACGTATCCTGAGATTGATTCACAGCAAAGATGGTCTAGTACGAAATGTGGTACTACAGACAGCAACCAATCAACTCACGAGGCCGGTACAGAAGATCTGCATCCTGCCAATTGACGAGCCGGAATAATTTATCAACATATTATTTTTTATACAGATGTATTGTATTATATTTTACTTTTAAGAAATTGAGATGGAAGAAGGTTTTAAATAAAATGCGAAAGGGTGGAAAACCATAGGTTTTCGCCGGGACTGTATCGAACTGCATGAGTGTGAAGCTCGGCAGTCGATGTATTGTGAAGGGGCAAATAAGCTTATGTAATATAACTTAACGAAAGATAAGCTTGTAACAAATTTATATGACTAAATGTAGTTAGTTAGAAAATAACTCTTATCCGAGAAGGTCGTAAATAAACTCAGTGGTTTTTTAATATTTTTCCACTTTAACTAATGGTGTTTTTATTTAATACGCGATGGGCTTTTTTCCTCTTTCCAAAAGTGATCACAAGATCTCGTTATCAGTTGGTGTTAATTTGGTATTAATTAGGTTAGGGAAATGAGCTACGATACAGTATTATTAATATTCTAAGAAAGCTTTTGTACAAAAAAAAATTATTGACATTGAATGAGCGGTTAATGAGAAAACGAAAAATAAAAAAAACCGTTATATGGCAGGTACCGTTAGTAAATATTTTTGGCAATTTTTTTTACCAAAAAGTATACCAAATCTATAATAATACCTACACTATTTTTTTTATCAAAATCGTTCGAACCGTTTTTGAGATAAATTAGCTTTTCCTTATCGTATGGCAAGTACCGTTATATTCATACCTAAAAAAAAATCAATTTCCCCTCTGGAGAGTTACAAAAAAAACCTTAAGTTCAAAATTTGAAGAAAATCGCACCATTGTAACCAAATGGCTGTAGATTCAGATACACACAGACAGACAGAAAAAATTGTGAAACCCACTTTTTTCGTGTTCTCTACCATCGTAATGTTTAGTTTGATTGTTATCACAAAAAATTTTTCTGCACGAATCCAAAACTTGCCCTATATAGGCAGGGAGCCGGTGATATCAAAAGTCCCGTCATCGCGGAAATGGACATAACACATAATATAATTATATCAGTGGAAAGGTACTTTTATGAACTTTCAGAAAAACTCGGTATGACAGGCCCTAGCCTGCCGAAAGTTACTGTCATACTTGTTTGAACGATGTGACCTCTGTTTTTTATAAAACTCATTGTGCCTTTGTATGTATGCTATTGATTTCGAAACTACTGAATAGATTGGTAGAAAATTCCAGAAATAGGAACGATCTCTTTATCCAGGTCAATGTGGCTTGGAATAGTATACCAGGTTCCACGGTTACAAATTTTCTGGAGAATATGCCCTGGAGCTGCAGTGCGATGATAAAATACATTGGTTTTGTCACAAAATATTATAAATTAAACACTAAAAACATGCATTTTTGAAAGTTGCTTATGTTTTGACCAGGTAAAATGGGACATGATGTCATTATTCTTTGAATATTTAATATTTTTACTTATGAAACATCATTTTTGTTGTTATTAATTATATTTTGGTAATGATAAGAGCATTTATCAATTAAAAGATTATTAAATATTTTAAAATCCAGGCAGTTATAGACCAGAGTTTAATTTCATGAAAAAAGTTGCTTATGTTTTGGCTTACACTGTATGTACATTAGGGTGTTTCATTTTTCCAAAGATGTGATTTTCGGTAGACTTTGCTCACGCCTTGAGTCTCAGTGATGGAAAAAAATTTGACCTATGCCAAATTTCAAGAAGATTGGATAGTATTTAGATGTTGCGCATTTTGATCACTAAAACTAAAAATAGCGAATTTTCTAATATTGAGGTCCTTTGTACTCAAGGGATTCTCATGCACTTGTTCATGCACACGGCATTGCCGCCGTTGTTTCTTAATGATTATTGATTTTGTTTCCATCTATACATTTTGGTAGAGAATTGTCCCTTCCGCATAAACCGTTGAATAGAACCACCCTCCTAAAAGATTTTCTTCTAACTACAAAGTCTTTTTTTGTCGTATCTACATATCTTAAGTGAATCATCTTATATTAAACAATACAAAAAAAAGAGGTGTAAAATTTAACGCTAACAGCACCAGCGGTATAAAATTAATCACAAAAACACCTTAAAAGTATCCTTAAAAGCTACCCACCTAACGTAGGTATGTAGTTCTTTTTTATGTTTTGATTGTAGGTACATATATAGGTACCTACATAATGTACATATACTAATAGAATATCTATTTGTTTCCTTTTTCTAATCAACAAATTCAGCTTCAAAATGTTTAAAGTTATTATAATCGCGAGAAATTAACGTTTAGCACAAATAATCATATGATAATTTGTGCTTTTAGAATAAAGATGCTGCGAAAAAATTACATGCATACATACATACCTACAGACATTATCAAGTTTCCAAGTTCGAATAAAATACGAAAACAACAAAAATTACATGCTCAGACAACCAAAAAAATCATCACATATTTTTCCCACCATTAGAAATATCTCCGCCACAAAAAAAATCTTTCTCTACCTACCCTTGACTCAAGGCCACAAATTATATCCTATAATGGATACAATAATTACAATGGAGAAATGAGTTCATACTTTTTGTTCATCGATACAATTGCAAGCCTCAAACCGGCAAAGCAAAGTAAAACAAAAAAATAGCACTGCCTTGATCGTTGCTTGAACAAAAACGAAATCGACAGAGAAGAAGAGATAGACATAGATATTTTCCAACAGAGTCAAGATACAAAATTCTGGGGAAGGTGCTTTCATTTTTGTAGTAAAACTCGCTTTTTAAAAGCTATGTAAAATATACATAGCTTTTTCAATTTCATAGGTCATTTTGCTCCATAGGCGTGAGAAATCTGGATATGATTATTTGTGTTTTTATGGCCTTTAGTCCTACAAATTTGCGTTTCGTTCGGCTTACTCACTTGAACTCATCAGTGACATAGTGAGGGCTTTTTCATACGCAATTTGTATTAAGTTCAGTTCAACTTACATGAATTTTTCAACGAAAATTCACTGTAAACCATACCCAACAAGATTAGAATTCCTAACCATTAAGCTGGAAGTTTTTTTTGTCCGGGGCCAGGCATAGTTTTTATATAAGAAGGCCACAAAAAGCTATTTTGAATCAATAATTCAACAAGTCAAATCCTTAATGCTAAGTCTTCTACTTGGCTGATTTATTTCAGCAGTATATAGAATTTGTATTATAAAACCTTCTTATATTTATATACTTTTATTTCGACACTTATTTTTGTATGATAAATTGAAAAAAAAAAAACTTTTTTTTAACAAATGCAGTACAATTTTAAAAAAGTGCTTATCGAAAAAAGTTACAAAAAACATTTTGTAGGAAATTAAATGTTCTACAAGTTTGTTCTACAACTTTTTGTCTGGCATAAACAAAAAGTGAGTTACGTGCGAAGATATAAAAAACTTTAAAACCAAAATGGTGGCTAAATGACTCTAGGGGCAGTTGTGAAGAATGATGTTTTCGGCTCGAGTGCTAATATAGTTTCGAACCTCCAGGTTTCTATTTGCCAGCAGAAGTTAAGTAGTTAAAATATATGAATATATACAGTTCTCTACTACTAATATGCGCTACAAGGCGAGAACCGTAAGCCGCATAACAAAACTGTTAAGGCAAAAAATATAGATAGGGGAGAGTGGGTATGTATGGGACACAGGAGGAATGGGACACAAGCATTTTCTTCTCCGTCGTATCCTTTTTTTCGTTTCTTTTGATCACAAACTCGTTCGTTAGTCTGTATCCACCGGTCAACCAAGCAGGGCGTGTGCGTGGTTGAATTTACGAAGTGAGGAGCAGAAAAAGGTAATTTGTGCATAAAAAGTAAAATCTTTGGGTTGACTTTGAGTGAAAAAAAAAATTATAAGTGAACTTTTTGTACAAAAAAGTGAATTAAATAGCTATTTACAAGCAGTGGTGGATCCAGAGGGGGGGCTATAGGGCTGAAGCCCCCACCCACGGCTGATTCAAAAGAGAGTTAAAAAACTAAGATTGTGGCTACAAAATTTACATATGAGCTGTGTTTTTCCAAGCCCTAGGGAAATTGAACGATTTGCTGGGCTGAACCATATTATATGCAACTTTTTTTTTCGAAGCCCCAAGAGAATTGGATGAAAAAAAGGCGATTATATAAAAAATCAGATGGCTCTATTTATTTCAAGCCCTAAAGGTATTAGACGAAAAATTGAGGCTTGGGGCTAAACCTTTACGAAGCGTTTTCCTAAGCCTGCAAGGGAATCTGATGAAAACTATAACACTGGATAGGGCTACCAAATTTGCATAATAGAGCTGTGTTTTTTCCAGGTATTAAAGAAATCCGACGTAAATAATAGGCGAAGTACAGGCAAAATGTAGCCTGGGGCTTAACAATTTGTATGTGAGCTTTGTTTTTCCAAGCCCGTAGGGAATCGGACTAAACAAATAACTAGTTTGGGGCTAGTATGTATGCATACCTAAATGCTGTGTTTTTTTCCAAGTCCTCATATTGAAACTAGTGAGGTTGACTTTCATGCTTTTATTGTTACCTAGAATTCCTTGGGTATCGATATTTCTTAAGGATCAAATTAGTTTGACAAAATAAATCAATGTTACCTTTTTCTTCAACTCCTCTTGATATTTTTCGGACTTAGCTGAGCCCGTATAGCTTTTGGGGCTTTAGTTTAAAAACTCAGCTTCCGGTGTAAAAAATCAACCTGATAACAGAATCCGACGAATGAGTCAGGTTCAATTTTGACATTTGGCTCATAGTAAAAATTCAGTCTGATTCGCTCCACAGCTCATTCGACGGATGCTATAGGTAATCGGGCTGAATAACTTTGATATGGATAGTTTGCATGATAATATCAAAATATTAAGGGTATTCATACAGCTGCGTAAAGCCATCGTAAACGTTGTAAAGTTTTAAACTTCGTAATTCTGTCACAATTTGTATGGACAATTTGACAGAGTTACGAAGTTTAAAACTTTACAACGTTTACGACGACTTTACGCGATTGCATGAATACCCTTATTGTTTTTGAAATTGAAACTTATGTTTTTATATTAGATTGTTTTCGTGTGCCGAAGGATGTTTTGACGATTTCAAAGACTGCTTTAAGACGAAGTGGTTTTTGATCTTAGTTTCTCTTGTGATTTTCTTTGTGCTCTAACGAAAGATTAGAGAGCTCTTCCTGCGAGCAATATTCATTAAATGAAATGAAAAAGAATTTCAATTCACTTCGAACTCGTTCTCGAAATGTAAAAATCAGCTGTAACGGTAAATGTTTTTTTATTTAAAAAGTGTAATATACATTTTTGTTTTAATATGAAACAAATACTCGTATAACTATAAATAAATAGAAATTGAAGGACAGACAAAATTTTAAAAATTTTAACTCAAATTTTTTTTCAAATCTTCGTCATACTGTAAGATTTCAACTGCCAAAAAATATGAAGGGAATTCACTGAAAATAGTTAATGATCGGAATGTTGAACACGAAGTTCGAAACACCAATCCAAATAGACTAAAGTCATTTAGATGGAATAGATACAGAAGCGCATCAAGCTGCCCATCTTGGCGTTACGCCCTTTTGTTTAAATTTTGTCTATATACTTTTCGCATGGAATTTACGTTAGTGTCAAAAACAGACTCTTGTTAATCAAATCTTGGACAACCAATTCCGTTGTCCAAGTTAAAAAATTTTAGGAAAATCCTACAAGAAATATTCAAATTAAAGAAAGGTACCTTACTTATTTAAAGTTCCTATAAACATATCCTAACAACTTTCTTATACGATGTGTCTTTGTTTAGAAACTAGTTAAAGCGTCTTTTTAAAATAGCAGCTGAAGCTCACTAATTCTAGATGCTCCATTTCCAATCATAAAATTTTGCAGAATTTTCCTATTAAGTACATATGAGCCGTTTATTTTGAAAGTGGTCTAAGTCCACTTATTTCTTATTCGAGATATTTAAAGGTTTGCGTTTGACTTAATTCAAAAATATGGGAAAGAGCTAAAATAAAAGTGAAGTATTTTTTTTCATCTAAATATATTTAATTTACTTACCCAATAAGAAAAAAAAATATTGTTGAACAAAAACCGTTTTTTTACAGTTATAAATGGACTTAAACCATTTTCAAAATAAATTAAATCGTCTTTTGATTTATTCAAATTGTATCAAGTCCTCAATAAAGTTAAAAAAAAAAATTGAAAAAAAAAAAAATAAAAAACGAAAGAGTGAGTGTTTATAGATAATAAGTAGAAATTGTATACATTAAACAAAATAGATATATTTATAATTCAAGTTAAAAGTTGAAGTGAGCTCAACTCCATAATAGTGTTTCGTCCAGGTACGATAGTTGGGCTCATCAGTTAGATGAATATCGTACCCAACTATCGTACCTGGGCGAAACGCAATTATTATGAATTAAAAAATATTCAGTCTACTCCACTTAAACAAAAGAATTTCTTTTCAAATTTTCTTCATATTCTATTTTCAAAATAGATATATGTATAAATACACTGCCGGACAAAATTAGAGGAACGCAGGAAAAAAGTAAAAAAGTTGGTTTATTTCATTTTATCTTTATTTCTTTAATGGAGATTTATGTATGTCTTGATGAATTAAGAATTGTTTGAAATGGTTACAATTATTGTGCTTCTTGTTTTCCTTAAAAACAAAACAATCTAGAAAAGGGTTATGTTGCTGAGAAAATGAATTTAAAAAATTTCAAGTATTCCTTTAAAGCTCAGTACAAATGAGGGTGGTTTAGTACTTGATATTCCCTCTCTTCTTGCTCAAGGACAAAAATAAGTCCCTTTGGTATACTTCTAATAACATTTTCGATGCTTTCCTGGGTTATTTGGCCCGAGCTTCGAGCAATGCACTTTTCAGCTCCCTCAAACTTCATGGACTTTTTTTGTTCAATTGTCTATCAAGCAGGTTCTAGACATGTTCAACGGAACCTAGATCAGGAGAACATGCTGGACCAGTCTAGGGTGTTCAGGTGGGCATTTTGAAGATACCCCAAGCTCTGTTCGCAGTTTGGGGACGAGAGTTATCCTGCATGAAGATGAAAATTTTGCTGATTCCTTGAGCAAATTGAACAACAATTGGTTTTGGTTCCAAAATATCACTAACATACCTACCGTTCTGCTGTCAAAAACCCATTTTCATCCAAATTTAACTCCATGCGGGTTACCAAGCATATGCCACCCCAGACTATTTTGCTCTTTATCGCTTCACGTTTCAAAAATAATGGATCGTGGTACATTTAGCGTTAACGATAATTTATGGTACGAATTTTTATTTTTGATCAAAAACATGGTATAGGTTATGTGAACTCCACTTGAGTCTGGAATTCTTACTTAAACTAAACACTTTTACCATACGCAATATTCCAACAACACTTTTATTAGAAAAATCGGAAGAAAACCCGGAAGAACAAAATAGAATAAGAATGCTAAGAGAGTGATTATGATATACCTGATTTAGTAAGTCTATTTTCTCTTTGTATTTTACTGTAGGAGTGGGTTGAACTTGTTCGCTTTTTAACATTTAATCAATTTTTAAAATTTTAAAATGGGTCTTAAACCATTTTCAAAATAAATTTTTCGTCGTTTTTTTAACTGAGCAATTTTTGACTCTCAAAATCTAAATGATTTCGAATAAAAACAAGTGGTTTTTTCTTATTAAAATAAAAGATTACGTTGTTTTTAGATGACTCAATCAATTACCTCGATTTTTTTGGAAAATGGACTTAGACCACTTTCAAAATAAACGGCTCATATATTTTTGCATTATACAAAATCTTTTTAATTCAGCTACCGACTAGCGTACTTTCTGAGAAAAGAAAATTAGGGTCGGTAGGGTATTCGTATATTATAGTATGATTAAGAATTTTATTAAAAAGATGTCCTAAGGGAACTCCAAGCCCCCCCCCCCCCCCCCACAGCCAAATCCTGGATCCGCTACTGTTTACAAGTATTACGAAGTGAATTAATTCTAATTGTGATTAGTCTGTTTAATATTTTAAGTGATTTTGTAATTTGTTATTAATTTAATTTTTAGTTTAATATGCCAAGGGTTAACAACTAAGAATCTGAAGTGTTAAAAAGGGTCCATAAAGGAAGTGACGGATGGAGCTTCTATACGGTCGGTGGCTCTGGCACATAATATTTCAAAATCGGCTTTAGCTCGCCACGTGAGTGCTTCTAAATCAAACAGCTATGCCGATTATAAATATTCGGCAATCACAAAGGCACGCCAAATATTTTCTGATGAGCAGCAGGTATTAGTGGCATAATATTTTGTAACCTGTTCCAAAATGCATTACGGCCTCACAACAGCAAAAGCACGAGTTCTGGTGTTCAACATTAATGTTCCAGAACAATGGAATCAGAATGAAGCTGCGGGGAGGGAGTGGTTATTTGGTTTTTTCGCAGGCATCCAGACCTCTCTTTAAGAACACCGGAATCAACTAGCTTGTCAAAATGCACAAGTTTTAACAAAACCAATGTGGATACATTTTACAGCAACTTGCTTAAAGTTTTTCACGACATCCATTTGACGTAGATCGAATTTGGAATTGCGACGAGACTGGGATCACAACAACGGTGCATAATCCACCAAAAGTTATATCATCAAAGGGAGTGAAACAAATAGGACAGGCTACTTCTGGAGAACGTGGTCAGCTTGTCACCATGTGCGGCTTCATAAGTGCATCCGGAAACACGATTCCTCCAGCATTAATTTTCCCACGAAAATTTTTCAAAGATGCTATGATAAAAAATAGTAGTACCTCGTGGCATGATGGTTAGTGCGTAGGACTGTCATGCCGAAGGTGTGGGTTCGATTCCCAGCCGTGCCACCTAAAAACAGAATTGTTTTATTCGAAGTACTGCCTCTTGCGAGGAACTGACAAAACAAAGTATACTTGTTATGAAAAAGTGCTTCTCATTAAGCCGTTCGGACTCGGCAAAAAACTGTAGGTCCCCTCCATTCCTGCCAACAAACACGCAAACAGGAATGGTTGTGAGTTGTAAGTCACTAGGCCTTGGTTCTCCACGAGCTGTTGCGCCACCTAATTTATTTTATTTTTATTTTATGATAAAAAATGCACCAGCAGGATGCTTGGGTCTCGCACAACCAACGGGATGGATGAATGGTGAATGCTTTTTGAAGATTATTGAGATGGGTTGGGTACCCGAGCCCCAAATCCAAAAGCCCCAAACCAAAATCCACAAACCAAAATCCACAAACTAAAATTCACAAAAACAAAATCCTTAAAACCAAAATCCACAAACCGAAATCCACAAATCAAAATCCACGAACCAAAATTCACAAAACCAAAATCCATAAAATCAAAATCCACAAAACTAAAATCCACAAAGGCAAAATCCTTAAACACAGATTACGCCAAACATACTTCAGCTATGGGTAATCTGTGTTTAAGAAAATGAAAAATTAATAATAAAAAATATTGTTTTTTGTACATAGTTTATGTAGTGTGAACGAGTACATAGTGAAAATATTTTAGGCAATGAATTTTAGGAACTCGACTTTCCCTATTTTTGATTGTGTTGATATTGTCTTTCTTGTTTATTTTAGAATATTTTTTGGCCATTATTTTTTGTTTGTTCTAAGTACCTCTGGCTATTTTTTCTATGGCTGTAGTAACAACAATAATTTATTTGGATAGGTTTTCAATTAAAGAATAAAGCCCGGAGTATTTTTTCAGCGATAACCTTGAGGTGGCGGTGGTGGGGCCAGGCCTCAATAGAATTTTGTGTACAGGGAGAGTTGCTCCTTTGACTGTCAATAACCAACCCAAATTCTGGATTGTATTCCAACATATGCCACAAGTAAGCATAGGGAATTTTACGAATCTGCCAACTTCAAAAGTGACAGCTTTCATCGGGACGGAAGTGTCAAATTGCGAGGTGCAAAGCGAAAACATACAATTCCAGAGCCAATTTGGATATGATAACTAGCCCAGTGCCAATTTTGACGTTTGTAAATGAACGAGAGAGTGATATATTTGTTAGAGAAATCTAATGGGTATTTTTTTGTGGATTTTGGATATGTAGATTTTGGATTTGTGGATTTTGGATTTGTGGATTTTGGATTTGTGAATTCTGAATTTATGGATTTTGGATCGGGGATTTTGGTTCGTGGATTTTGTGACTGGGGATTTCAAATTTGTGGATTTTTAAAAGTGTGGGGATTTTGGATTTGTGGATTTTGTTTTTGGAGATTCTGTCGGTATCCCATTGAGATATATTCGTGTTTTTAATGAGGTACGTGACAAATTTTATTTTTTTTTTATTTTAACAGGTTTTCCAACACTTTTGTATGCATGTAAGATGTTCATGAGAGGATCCAGTGATCCTCGTTTTTGACAATCATGAAAGCCATATTCAAGTCGAATTGATTGACGAAGCAAAGAAGAAGGGAGTGTTCGTAATAACCTTTCCACCGCACTCGAGCCATAGGCTTCAACCATTAGATGTCTCAGTGTATGGGCCATTCAAGTGTCGGTACAATCAGGCTTGTTCCGATTGGATGGTTACAAACCCAGGAAAGCCCTTGACAATATATGATGTAGCTGGCCTCGCCAACCAGGCATTTCAAATTTCACTAAGCAAGCAAAATATCATCAGCGGTTTCCTCAAAAGTGGAATATGGCCCTTAAATAGGGACAATTTCACAGATGAAGATTTTTTAATGTCCAGTGTGACTGATCGGCCCGACCCAAACTTAGACGGTAACACCCAACTGCCATGTTCGACTGATTCTGCAGTGTTATCAACATCCACATCTTCCCGGAACGTTAACGCACAACTACAAGGTTTCACGGATTTAAATGATGATATGCCCTCAACATCTACATCTTTCCGGGATGTTAACATCCTGGATGTTAACGCACAACTTCAAGCTTCCAATGATTTAAATGATGATTTGCCCTCAACATCCACATCTTTCCGGGACGTTAACATCTTAGACCATCACGCACAACCATCGTGTTCCACTGTTGTGTTATGTGAAATGCCTTCAAACTCCACATCATCCTTGTAGCCAGAGGACATTCAACCGTATCCTAAAGCGAAACCACGTTCTTTATTAAGAAAGGGAAGGAAACCGGGAAAGACGCGAATATTTACAGATACGCCCAAAAAATTGAGCTTGAAAATTTAAAAACAAAAAAGACTTTGGCAATAAAACGGGTAAAAAAAAATCTTGGAACTAGCTCATCAACATCGAAGTCTAAACGAAACACATTTAAACACAAACGTACGCAAAGTACATCATCTGAATCCGCGGAACCTCCTCTAAAGGATTCTTCTGATGACGAGAACTTCGCTCCATCTGCGGAAGAAGAAGACGAATTCGGTACGTCAATGCTTTCACTTGGTGACTTCGTCGTTGTAAAATTTGCTACATCGAAGATGGTAACACACTTCGCGGGAAAAATTGTTCAGGATGAAGAAGGAGGGCTTTTCCAAGAAAAGTTTTTACGGAAGAAGGAATCTGAGACTATTTATTTCGTGTATCCCAAAATTGAGGATCAAAGTTCAGTCTTAAGGGAAGACGTAGCTCTGAAGCTACCACAACCTTAGCGAGTTGCACCAAATAAAAGAAATCCTAGGGATATTTATTCTTTCAGTGTGGATTTAAAATCCAAATTTGTATCACTGTCCTAAAAAAAAAAAAACTTTTCTGAATTGTTCCGTTTTTTCTTTTTAAATTTTTTTGTGTCTATTTTTTTTCTTAGGTACAAATGAAGTCATTTTTTTATTTCTATTTTGTTAAAACTGAATAATATATTTTTTTGTTATGTTTTTGTTTTGTTCAATAAAGAGAACATAAATGTTTTGTATCGTTTTTTTGTTATAAAAAGATTTAAAAATAAAAAAAAAAAATCATAAACTGAATACAAGTGTCCCAAACCACCACATAGCTGTCCCAATCCTCCTGAAAGCAGGAGGAATGGGACAAAGTTAGTTGTTGCATGAAATAAATTTTAACTTTTTTTCTGGCAAATTTTGGGTAGCTTTTGTATTTTGGATAGCTTGCCCAAATATTATATTATCTTAAGAAAGCTTTTTTGTTCAGATATGATTTATAAGTTGTCAGTATTTGCAATTTTACTGAAAAGTGTCCCATAGTGCCCTATTACACGACGACTTTAGAGTCATGACTTTTTTCGAAATTAAATGAGTGCGAAGGTGAGATCAGATGTTTTTTCTCGTTCGCACTCATTGAATTTCGAAAAAAGTCATGACTCTAAAGTCGTCGTGTAATAGGGCACATACATACCCACTCTCCCCTAATTGAAGGGACTATAACTTTTATTTCGAAATTTTGCTTTTAAGAACAAAAAAATAAGATATGATGAATATACCAAAATCAACCTCTACTTTTTTTAAGTAAATGCAGTAGAACTTTTTAAAAAAAGCACTTAACGAAAAAAGTTACTTAAAATATTTTGTAGACAGTTAAATTTTCCACAAGTTTGTTTCACAATTTCTTTTCGTAACGTCAAAAATACGTGAGTTACGTCTGATAACAAAAAAAACCGTTGAAAACAAAATGGCGGCCAAATGACTCTAGGTGCAATTGTGAAAAATGTGGTTTTCGGCTCGCGTACTAACACCCTTTCGAATATCAAAGTCAAACTGCATATATTTGAATTATTTCCCAAGGCACTATACAATGAAATCTAATTACCCCGTACTAAAACGAAAACGTATATAATATCCGGTGTGTTTTTCGAGTTTTTAACAAGCTTTCGCCGAAAACCGGTTTTGGGGTTTGGTGTGAAAAGCCTATAAGGCTATGAATTTGGATTGCTTATACAGAGTGGGTCAGAAAGAACGAAGTTTTTTTTTCAATTGCGTATCCCCCATTTGCTACAAGAACACCATAACTAAAAAATTGATGATTTTGACATACATACGTAATTATGTAAGTAGGTACAACATTGTTATTATGAAAATTGTTTTTTATTTTTTTTCTGTAGAACATCATTCCTGTATGAACCTTGTGATTCAGAGGCCGATGCACTTTTTTCAGTTTTTTGCTTATAACTTCTTTTCGGTATATTTTTACGGACAAAATTTAATGCAAATTTGTAGACAATAAAATTTTCTACAAACATGACTATGAAAGTATTTTGGTACAACCACTACAAACGGCAAAATGGATCTCCCAAAAAAATTTCGTATTTTGTAAGATTTTCAGTTTCGTCTCTCCTTACAGCACAATAACTCCTTCATCGTCAAGTTTAGGGCAACATTTTTCATAATCAACCTTGTAGATAATTTAATTGGCTACCAATTGCATGTAACTATAGTCGACGCCCTCTTAGTCGAATGCCCCTAAGTTGAATTTCTCTCTAACAAGAATTTTTTAACCATGTTTGTTGTATACTCCTCTCTAATTTCCAAACTTATTTATTTTAGTCCAGTGCATTTCTAAAATTTTATATGGGCGACCCAGCAGTTTGTAACACCCCCAAATTTTATTTTATTATTCGAAGGGTAGTTGATTGAAGATCATAACCCTGAGTTTTCGCACTCGCGAAATTTACCGTTTGGCCGCCATCTTGGATTATGTGTCATTTTAGTTTTTATTGAATATCTTGGTTCCTACAAGTCCTACAAAAAAAATTGTAGACAAAAAATATGGAGAGTAAAATTATCTATCTCTTATGTTAACAACAATTTTTCGATATTTTTAATATTTAAAAAGTTACAGGCCAAAAAAATAAAAAAAAATATTTTTTTTAAGAACTTTCGAAAATTTAGCACATTTGTCATCAGAAATTTAAAAAAATGTCTATGAAAAGTTTGTAGGTCATTAAACTTTCAGCAATTTTGGCAGTCACACTTTTAATGTATTCCAATCAATGAAAAAGTTATGAATATTTTTGTACTAACAGTTGTATGCTGATTTTCAAAATAAACGGAGATCACGCCTTTTAAAGTCGTTCCCTTTATTTTATTCCCACTTAAACTATTTTGAAGATAAACTGAACTTTTGTTGCATCTTTTTAGTGCGTTTTTAATTTATGACACTGTATTTTTGCATACGATGTAGAATTTGAATTTGACCATAATATTGTGTTTGATTTCGCGAGTTGTTACTCTTTAACATAATCTTCAAAATATTTTCCTTGGCAATTATGCAAATAAATATTTTGTATAACGTTTCAATCTGGATCAACGTTTTTCCACACCACCATAGAGGCAAAGTTCAAGGCGCGTTTTTTTTAACAAAGTTTCCCCAGGGGGCCTAGTCCACGGCCATAATGTTTTTATTTCCTCCTTTTCGATCTCGGTTCATCATCAGCCTCATTGTCGCTGTCTTCACACCTTTCACCATCATTTTCATCTTCAAGTGTTGTTGCTGTCTTTTTTTTTCATTTTTGTCGTAGATCCGGGAATGGAGACCATAGTCTGGAGGTCGTTGTCTGAGTCCTCGTCATTCTTCACTGTCTTCAGAATGTTCTTTCTTGTTGGAGCACATTTCATCACAGCAAACCTTGCATAAAATGGAACATTTTAATCCGGCTTTTCTACAGCCACAAGGCCCACCGCAAGCTTTGGTGCATCTGCAGGAAATTATGTTAAATAAAACATCAGAAATAGGTTCTTGTACACTCGTCACTGGCTCCAACCCTCGGGTAGTTTTTTTTCCATCCCCATTGCAATGCATTTTTTTCTTCCCCAAGCCACCTTTGAACTTGATGGTATGTTCGCAATGAATGTTAACGCGCAGCAGCGCTTGTGGGTGGTAAACTTGACAGATCCGTTTTTGTTTTAATGCCGGATTGAGCAAACATTCTATACCTCAACTTATCAATCGATCCGTCAGTATCTCGTCCCCCGTACATCGAAAATAATACGCTTTCCCCAGCTGCGGCAACGTCATCTTGATTCGAAGTAGTTTCTGTAAAAAACTTTAATCCCTCTCGTAGATGGAAGTTTTTTAATCACGTCGACGATTTTTCTCTTTCCCATACCGCAGATGGCTTAAACAGTGTCGCAGCCTGAAAATGCGTGAATAAACAAAATATATTCTAACACATCAGTGTGCTTGAAACTTTTTGTGGAATACATTTTTGAAGAGTTTGGGCCCATACCTAAACTCCACCCAATCCATCTAATCCTTTTCCCCAAACCTTCCTTACCAAAATACTCATGGTTTTTGGCAAGTGCGCACATGAGCACAAGAAGATCAGTATCCTCACCCACGATTATAATGGATCCAAAGAGGAGACATTTCCACGGCGACTTGGACAATGTCCGTGTCCGCATCCTCCCATGAAAGGTGAGAGCGATAATCTCCTTGAACTTGTAAATATAATTGAGACAGAGTAAATTGACACTGCTCAACGTTTTTCGTTAAATAATCATAAATCGATTGCATTGCTTCCTCGATTTTGTCCGAACGGCCCGACTTTGGGGGTACAAATGTTCCCTTCAAAATTAAATCACTTTTGTACTTTCGGTGATATCTTGCACCAACTGCGACGATATCCTGCGCACTTTGTAGACGTTCAACAATTGGGGAACTCACTTCATCGGAATACCGGGCTTGAAGCATTTCGATAAAAGAACTTTTTGTAGACAGTTTTTTCGTACCTGGTCAACTCTCTCCTGTGACTGATTTCCCACTGATTTGCAACATATGAAGCAAAGGCTTTTAAAGTCAAACCCAGTATTGTGATCCTGCGATTCCTCCAGCTGCAGCAATTGTCCTTGTGGCAACGTGGGTATGTCAATGGTGCTTCCAGACGATATCGAAACACGTCGTAAATCACCATATTTTTTCCAACATGCCACGTGGATATCAATACATTCAACATTTCGCAGCATTTACTCGTGCTGCTTCTGCCCTCGCTAGCTGATATAAGCTTTTGAACACTTTTTTTTTAACTTTAGCAATTTTGCCAATTTCTAAGCTCAGAGCAAACAAAACAAGCGCTCCTTATTGCTGTTGCCCACTTCTTACTATTTACTTTTCTATAACAAGTGACTTCACTATTCACAACTGTATCTTATAAAATCTCGCCTCAAAATTTTGCTTTACTTAGCAGTGACGTGCAATATAGTTGACTCGGATATAAAAATGATATAAGAAAAAAATAATTTGCCTATGGAGCTTTAAATAAATTTTCAATACCCGCCGTGCGCTTGTAAAAAATAATAATTTTGCACTTCAGAACGGTGTTAAACAAAGAGAAAAACGAATTCTGCCGGACCCAAGATTTTCCCGGTTTTTTTTAGAATAAAAGCTTGTTTGGTAAAAATATTCATAACTTTTTCATTTATTGGAATACATTTAAAACGTTCTTACCAAAATTGTTGAAAATTTAATGACCTACAAACTTTCCATAGACATTTATTCAAATATCCGATTAAAAATGTGCTAAATTTTCGAAAGTTCTAAAAAAAAATATTTGTTTTTATTTCTGTGGCCTGTAACTTTTTAAATATTAAAAATATCGAAAAATTGTTGTTAACATAAGAGATAGATAATTTTATTCTCCATATTTTTTGTCTACAATTTTTTTTTGTAGGACTTTTAGGAACCAAGATATTCAATAAAAACTAAAATGACACATAATCCAAGATGGCGGCCAAACGGTAAATTTCGCGAGTGCGAAAACTCAGGGTTATGATCTTCAATCAACTACCCTTCGAATAATAAAATAAAATTTTGGGGTGTTACAAACTGCTGGGTCAGATTATAAATGCACTGGACTATTTCTCTCTAAATCGACTTTTTGCAAAACTCTCTAACTTGAAATAATTTTGATATCCCGTGAGAATTCAACCTTGAGGGAGTCGGCTGTGTCATCCATCTTACTCATTGGAATAACAATTATCTATTGAAGGTAGTTATGAAAAAGGACGTTCAAAAAAATGTCAGTAAAAATCTTAACCCTGAGGAAATTTCTGAAAATGATCAATGAACTTCAAGTCGAGACACAAAGTTTCTGCATTGGCTTCAAGGCTGCTTATTAAAGCATATTCATCGTCAATAGCTCTATATGGCTATAACTGAGCTCGAGAAAAAAGATCCAGCTCTATCTCGTAACATTATAAAATACAAGGTGCAATATGCCAAATGGAATGTGCAACTAGAGAATAGCTTCTCCGAACTGTTCAAAACATGTACAGTGCACTCGGCGAGGAAACTCGATAACATTTTTGTCTTTTTTTATCTCCTTCTGGAACAGATAGTGTATAGAGCAGCTGTAAACACAGAATGCCCTATCTTGTGTTCCATTGTGTCTTTATTGAGTTCTTAATGGTGATTGAAGAACAGGTGAAATAAATTGGCTTTGAAGGAAACGAGTAAAAGGCCAACTAACTGCTCTCAAGAAAAAAGCATTTGAAGGGTCCAGGGGAAAAACGGCTCAAGTCCACTTTTGGAACAAATTAAACTAATGATGACATCTTATAGATTTGTATGGGTACTATCTGATGTAGTATAGCTCTCTTCACATAGTATTTTGAAAACTCGCAAAATAGTACACTTTAAAAAAAAAACTTTTTTCCAAAAGTATCTTTTTTGCTCCAAAAATTAAACAAAGCGATATTAAAAAAAGAAAACTTGTGAATAAACCTAGTGACACGTCAAGTAAATATTTAAAACAAAAAAAAAAATAGATATTCTAAGTACATCTGGTCGAGGTTCTGTCTAACAAATTCAATTGCACAAACGGTCCAATGTTACGCTTGTGAAAATTATTTTATTTTCAAACTCTATTTTGAAAATCTAAAGGTGTCTGAATAAAAAGCAAAAAACCGTTTCCAATTATCATGTCCGGTTCTTTCAGAAGAAAATTTCAAATCAAAAAATTCAAAATTTTGGTTAGAACATCGAAGGTCCTTTTGACTCATGTCAGCTTATCATGCAAAAAATTCAAGATGTTAAAATCAATATATGTTTGCTTACTTGAGTACTTTGTGCTCAACAAAAAAAATTGCTAGTTTTATTTATTTTTCTTTAAATTATCCATTATTTTAGTAATATATTTACAACTACGTTTTTCTCGGATTCAATTAAAGTGGACTTAAGCCGTTTTTCCCCTGGACCCTTCATTTGTTTACAACCTAGGTCAAAACATCGCTTTTATTAGCAGCAGCTTCGAAGTAGCTTAGAATTTCATTAAACTTGGAGTCAATATTGGTATTTACTCCACGGATGATACCTACATATGTGTATAATCAGCGAAAAAATACTTTTGGAAACCACTGCTATTAATCAGTTTGTCAAACAATCAAACACTCCTCCCACGCTCAAGACACTTCTACTCTCAGTAAGATGAAAATCAGAAATGAAAACTGATACTGGGGCTCTTTCGCAAGTAATACTCGTATTATTGGACGGATTTTTGGAGTAGAAGGCACAAACGTGAGTTCAATGAGCTGTTCAAAGACAATGTAGTCCAAAAAGTCAAAATACGTTGACTTGGCTAAGCTAGATTGTGCGAATGGGAAACAATGCTCCAGCCTTTTGAGTTTTTGAATCCCAAGTTGAAGGCAATAAAGAAGATTGAACATCTGGTTTAGAGGGTAAGCCATCACCAGAGCACTTCTGGTTTCGGCCCTACATGGGTCATCTGAACAACACCCGAATTTTTATAATTTTTTCCGAATATATTATGTTTTAAAAAAGTGGGAGTGGCAGTGGGTGCAAATTAATTGTATTGGATTTTATCTCGTCAGTTATCATGTCTATAAATTTCATCAAAACCAGTACCTATGGAATTTTGTGCAATACCTCATAAAAATAGCGACTAAAACACCGGGCTCAGAATATCGTGATGTCTATCCAAGTTTTCTGACTCTCCTATGCATACTTCAATCAATTCTGGTCGTTAGAAAAATCGGTAAAAAAAATTTCTAGGGGACTCCCACTCCAGTACACTGTATAAAACAGAAAGAAAAGAAAGTGAGTTCGTAAAAACGTTTGAATAAAAAAACACTTTCTCAAAACTCACCCGATTCCCGATTGTATTGGTCACAAAATGAAAATACAGTCGACTCCCTCTAAGTCGAACTCTCACGGGATATCAAAATTATTTCGAGTTAGAGAGAGTTTTGCAAAAATTCGATTTAGAGAGCAATAAATAAGTTTGGAAATTTGAGAGGAGTATACAACAAACATGGTGACAAAATTCTTGTTGGCAGGAAATTAAACTTAGGGGGAGATCGACTTAGAGGGTGTCGACTTTAGTCACATGAAATTGGTAGCCAATCAAATTATCTACAAGATTGATTAGTAAAATTTTTGCCCTAAGCTTGACGGTTAAGGAGTTATTGTGCTGTAAAGAGGGAAGAAACTGAAAATCTTACAAAATACGAAATGTTAGCCTTTTTTGAGAGCTCCATAGCGACGATTGTAGTGGTTGTACAAAAATACATTCATAGTCATATTTGTAGGAAATTTTATTGTCTACAAATTTGCATTAATTTTTTCCGTAAAAATAAACCGAAAAGAAGTTATAAGCAAAGAACTGAAAAAAGTGCCGGATTTTTTGTAGTTTTTGTTAGGATTTTGAAGGGGGCGGAGGGGGCGTGGTTGTGGAATTTTGGAATTTTCATCTACCAACCATACCATATAACATATCAAAAATTTAGAACTACCCGACCTTTTGTAGGGTAACCCCCCTATTTTTACCTCTATTTACTGGACTATTATGACGGTCTTATAACAAACGGGCGATATGTAGGTACATATAAACATTAGTAATATTGCTTAAAATGTATTTCTTTAAAGTCGCTCTTTCTGTAGAGATAGAAAACCTTCGTTCTTTTCATCCTCCAAAAACCCACTTTCCATTGTTATTCAATACAATAACATTTAACGGTAAAGTATAAACAATTACAAGTTTCAATTAATTTTGTTGAGCCATTAATGATGTGTATATATAACACAAAAACAAGGCAATTTTTTCAAAAAATTTCAACATTTTCGTTGTACCTATGTATGTATATGTAGGTATGCATTTTTCGCCAAAATGTTTATCAAAATTATTGGAGCCTTTTTTGAGAAAATAAAAAAAAAAAACAATTCTTTTTTCCCTACCAAATTTTTAGCAAATCGGTCGAACCGTTTAGGCCTTAGGTCGGGGTACAGAACACATACCAACGGACGTCATGGTAATTCATCACCGTAATGTTAGATTTGATCAAAAGATCAAAAAATGGAACAAATAAGAAGGTGTCTAATATGAGTATGGCTTTAATTTATGCTCTGCATAATAATGTTTACCTACCTATTATTATATTATTTTCTACTTCTTTTGTCAAAAAATGATAAAGCGTTATCTAATAAAAAGACAAAATTACCTTTTACAAAACGAGTTTGAGGCAGGCAAAACAAGCATATAGAGTTTGGTTAGTGGATGCTTAAAAATTTAAATAAATATTTTAATTAACTTGCATATTAATTAAGGTTGAAATAGTATCTATTGATTTCCTTAGCTCTATGATTTAATTAATTGATTCTATAAATTATAATGATTTGAAATATCCCCCTAAAGGGTAATAGTAAAATCTATCCAAGAATGTAAACATAATCGACTTTTTTGTCTAAGGGCTTGTATGAGGTAGGGAGTTCCAACAAGACAGAGGTTTCATTTCAAAGAACAAAAACTGTAGTTTTTTTTTTTTTGGAAAGTGGTGATATTTGTATTTTAGATCTAAAGCAGGTTTTCGAGATATACTAACCTAAAACTGCAAAAACCTTTTTTATTTTGCTATACATATTTGAGGCTATCAAAATAGTTTTTTCCTAAGAACTCGAAACAGCATCTGAAATTACTAATCTTCCTATTCCAAATTAATTTTGAATATCTTCAACATTCTCATAATTTCTTCGAGAAATCGTGAGTTAGACGCCAGTTATAGCTTATAGGTGGCAAAAGGTCAAAATCCCGCCGATCAAAATCCCGCGAGTCAAAATCCCGCCAGATAAAATTACTAATTATATACATGAATATACCGCCAGTCAAAACTCCGCCGCAAGAATCCCTTCAGTAGCCGCCACTGGCGGGATTTTCAATACTTTTTTTTTTTAAATAATCCCAATTCATAAGATACTATTTCATACTTTTGAACAAAATATTTTAGTTTTTTCGTGAATTTATTATTTATTGAAACCACTTTTGAAGAAAAGTATTTAAGCAGTGCAATTTATCTAGTTCAGATATGAATTGGATTTTCAATTTTGAGTTTGTAGGGGGATGGGTGACGACGACGACCATCACCACGGACCACGATGGTGATGACGGGTGATGACGAACACGACGCACGTGACGGGACGACGACCAGGACGACGTCCACGATGATATGATGGCGATGTGATGGCTTTGACTCGCTGTCTCGGCATCATCTCGCTGAAATCGTAGTTTTCAGTGCCGTGAATCTGGACAGAGGTGGGTCTGGACCTGGACAGAGGTGGGTTCAGTTCTGGACAGAGGTGAGTCTGGATCTGGACCATGGTTACCAACTCCGGAAAAGTCTAGACCCGGAGGTTTTCTAAAATCTACATAGTTACTTTCCTCACACATTATCATGAAGCGATTATTTTATTAAATTACTTGAGCATCATTCCAAAAGCTATTAAATAGAAGCAGATTTTGGGCCAAGATTTCAAGAATGAGCTAGGGAGGCAGTAAGTATACTTAGAGCCATTTTTTAAATATTGTTAAACTTGAGACAAACATTTAAGTTGACCAACTTGATTATCATCATGAACCCTAACAAAAAAGAAGCAAGTATTTGCAAAACGTCAGTAGTAGACATTTTAAAAATATTGTCTTGTCTTATCTTGTCTTGTTTTGTTGATTGTCTTCTTTCAAGGTACAATGGCTTTTCAATTCCATCACCTTCACTTTCACTGCACGAAGAAAAGAAGCTGATTGCCAATTTTCTCAAAAATAATTGCTTCGGAATATTACCTATAGCGCAAAATTCTGAAACAAATTGTTTGTATATTTAAGCATTTTCAAAATAAACAAACATATGTATGTATATACATGAAAAAAGATAAAACAGTATTTCTATGTCAATTTTCAAGTTTGCTCTTCACACTTCTACTTTTTCCGGCAGCTGAGCAAAACTAACGTTGATCAACCTTAGAGTTGAAAGTCGGTTGCTGAAAACGGCAACTTTGAGTGAAAAACAAATTCACAAGTTGAAAATAAAAATCCACAAACTATGTTCAACCTTAACTCAAAAAAATCGCCCTAAACTTCAGGTAGACTAAAATGTATTCCTATTTATTCCTCAATATTTGATTCGAATATTTTTGTTTGGTTTCAGCGATGCCTTCAGAAATATAGTACTTATCAAACTAATAACGCAGCAGACCCGGAGAAATCTTGGCTTTACCCGGAGATCAGAGTGCATTCTCGGAGTCTCCGGGACAAAATACCCCTGTTGGTAACCCTGATCTGGATCTAGACAGAGGTGGGTCTGGATCTGGACAGAGTTGGGATTTTTTTTTTTGACCAAATTATAAAAAAATATAACTTTTTTCGACTTTTCTTTTTTAATTTAGAAAAATAAAACAATTTTTTCCATTTTTTTTTCGAAAATTTTAATCAAAAATTTCTCCATTTTTTTTTTTTTTTTTTTAATTTTTCTTCAAAATATCAATGAGTTTTTGTATTTCTGAAAATTTCAATCAAAAATTAAATTGGACCCAAAAAAGAGGTATAAAACTCTGTTTCCTTAAATCCAGATTCTTTAAATGCAAAAGAAATTTGCATATACCCAACCTCGTTTTAGTAATTTTCAATTTTTTTCAAAAACATTAAATAATGACAGGCAATTTAATACTTTATAACGTAAAATAAAAAATTAAAAATCACTTAACAAAATTGTTCTATTTTTTATTTTTTATTTTAATTTTCAAACGACTTTTTCAAAAATTGTTAACTTGATTAGACTGTAAAATATTAAAAGAATCGGTTGTAAGCTTTTAAAAAAGATATTAAACAATATTGTAAGTATCTACGTCCGTTGTTTTTAAATAGCTATTTTTCTATTATAAGTCAATCTTTAGGGAATTTATCCCCCCCTTATAGAAAGGAGGGGGAAATATACCTCTCCTTTTATAAATATAATTTATTTCTAAGGATATTTCCAAAAATGATTTCATAAAGTTTTGGCTAATAACTTGGAAAAAATTCTGTGTCCTTCTTACCTTCGAAGAAATAGTGTTTCTCAAATGAAAATCAACATTGTACCAACAAAAAAAAAATAAGGACATTTTAAACACAACCATGACACAACTCTCATGTCTCATGACTTCACTGAAATGACCATTAATCAATATACAGTAGACGCTCGATATAGTGAAGTAATAAAAACAAGGCATGTTTACTGTTTCGAGATTGTTCACATTTTCGAGCGGGAGTTTTCTAAGGCTTTATAAAGGCGAATTTGATCCAAAACGCACATTTCGTTCGATGTGAATGTTTTTAGTTTTAACTAAGCATTAAACAAGGATTTCTCTCAGGTTTAAACAAAAAACAGAAACAATTCCCCAGAGCTCTCAAACTATGTAAAATGCTTGCGCGAATTTTTTTATAACGGGTGATTTTTTAAGAGGTTTAGAACTTTTTTTAAAAAAAAAACACAAAAAATTCGAAAAAATGAATGAAATATTTATTTGAATCGATAGTTTGAACCTTGCAATTTAATGTTTAAAGATAATTTCATGCAAATGTTGACCGCGGCTGCGTCTCAGGTAGCCCATCCGCTGAGTCCAATTTTGGCATACTCTTTCACACATATCGGCCGGTATCTCACGAATGAATGCATGGATGTTGGCTTCCAGTGCGTCAATCGAAGCGGGCTTGTCCCTATAGACATTAGCCTTGACATACCCCCACAAAAAATAATCTAATGGTGTCAAATCGCACGATCTAGGCGGCCAATTGACCGGCCCGAAACGTGAAATTAACTGTTCACCAAACTCGCCTCGCAATTGCGCCATTGTTTCGCGTGCTGTGTGGCATGTGGCACCGTCTTGTTGAAACCACATATCATGCAAGTCAAGAACTTCCATTTCGGGCAAAAAAAAGTTTGTTATCATCGCTCGGTAGCGTTCACCATTGACAGTAACGCTGCGATTCGCATCATCTTTGAAGAAATATGGCCCAATAATGCCGCCGGCCCATAAACCGCACCAAACAGTGGCTTTTTCGGGATGCATTGGTAGCTGTTGCAATGCTTCTGGCTGATCTTCACTCCAAATGCGGCAATTATGCTTATTTACGTACCCATTCAACCAAAAATGAGCCTCATCGCTGAACACAATTTTTCGATAAAAAAGCGGATCCTCGGCCAGCTTTCCAAGAGCCCATTCACCAAAAATTCGGCGTTGTGGTAGGTCGGCTGGCTTTAGTTCTTGCACCAGCTGTATCTTAAAAGGCTTTACGCCAAATCCTTCCGCAAAATTTTCCACGTAGTGCTGTAACAAAGGCCTAACTGCTGGGAACGGCGCCGAATCGACATTTCGCGGTCTTCTGTCACACTAGCTGATACGGCCGCAATATTTTCTTCACTACGCACAGTACGTAAACGTGTTGGTGGTTTAATGTCCAACAAAGTAAATTTGGTGCGAAATTTGGTCACAATCTTCCGAATAGACTGCTCAGAAGGTCGAGAATGCCGACCATAAAATGGAAGCAGCGCGCGATGAACATTTCGAACCGAGCACGAATTTTGATAGTAAAATTCAATAATTTGCAAGCGTTGTTCATTTGTAAGACGATCCATGGTTAAATTGCACAAGGTACTAAACACACGTCAGCTGTCAAAACCAGTGTTGCCAAAACCAAACCAGCTAAAAAATCACACGTTACAAAATACGTTTTTTTTATAAAATTTTGTGTGTTCACTATAGTGGATAGTTCACTATTTCGAGATCCACTAAATCGAGCGTCTACTGTATACTTACTTTTTCGGTTATTTCTGGGTTAATTTGATCAAAAATCATTGATTTTGTAAGACAATAACATTGTTTTTCAAATTTTTTAATTTTCTACTCCCCGTATTTTTCTTAACCTCACTCCTATCGAAAATATGAATAAAACTTTTTTTGTAAGAAATTTATTAGTCTTTCATTTTGTAGTGTACACATTCCCCCTTAAGCGCTTAGTTTTCAAAATATTTCCTAAATATTACAATAGGGGACCTTTAACCCCCCCCCCTGGCTAAAGCTCGTAGCCCTGGGCTTGGGACTTTTAGTATATTATACCTAGAGATCACCCCTACCACATAAAATAATAACCCAGAGAGCATGATTTATTGCATTTATTTTATAATTTTGAGTCTTCGTTGACTGGACTATAATGAGGTCTTACCTCTACCGAGTACGTTCTAAGAGAACTGAAAATAGGTTATATCCAATAATTTTAAAAATCGAAATATTTTATAAAAAAAATTTTAAGCGTAATTTTTTTAATGAGGACTTTTAACGGGTGATTTTTTAGCTGGTTTGGTTTTGGCAACACTGGTTTTGACAGCTGACGTGTGTTTAGTACCTTGTGTCACTGTCAAACAGCTTCAGTTTGGTTTGCAATTTAACCATGGATCGTCTTACAAATGAACAACGCTTGCAAATTATTGAATTTTACTATCAAAATTCGTACTCGGTTCGAAATGTTCATCGCGCGCTGCTTCCATTTTATGGTCGGCATTCTCGACCTTCTGAGCAGTCTATTCGGAAGATTGTGACCAAATTTCGCACCAAATTTACTTTGTTGGACATTAAACCACCAACACGTTTACGTACTGTGCGTAGTGAAGAAAATATTGCGGCCGTATCAGCTGGTGTGACAGAAGACCGCGAAAAGTCGATTCGGCGCCGTTCCCAGCAGTTAGGCCTTTGTTACAGCACTACGTGGAAAATTTTGCGGAAGGATTTGGACGTAAAGCCTTTTAAGATACAGCTGGTGCAAGAACTAAAGCCAGCCGACCTACCACAACGCCGAATTTTTGGCGAATTGCGAGGCGAGTTTGGTGAACAGTTAATTTCACGTTTCGGGGCCGGTCAATTGGCCGCCTAGATCGTGCGATTTGACACCATTAGATTATTTTTTGTGGGGGTATGTCAAGGCTAATGTCTATAGGGACAAGCCCGCTTCGATTGACGCACTGGAAGCCAACATCCATGCATTCATTCGTGAGATACCGGCCGATATGTGTGAAAGAGTATGCCAAAATTGGACTCAGCGGATGGGCTACCTGAGACGCAGCCGCGGTCAACATTTGCATGAAATTATCTTTAAACATTAAATTGCAAGGTTCAAACTATCGATTCAAATAAATATTTCATTCATTTTTTCGAATTTTTTGTGTTTTTTTTTTTTTAAAGTTCTAAACCTCTTAAAAAATCACCCGTTATTTAGGTTGTTATAGAATACAAATCAAAGAAAAACTTGAGAATAGCAATTATAGTTGGAGGTGAAAAAATTTTACGTAAAAAGAGTTAAATTCGCATACAAAGTATGGGAAAAGTATGGCTTAAGGGACAAGGGGTGAAATATTATCAAAACGGTTCGGTATACGAAAATTTTACTTAAATACTTTTTTGTAGAGCCTTAAATTGTCTATTGATCTAATAAAGTAACTTTTCCATGGACTTGAAATTTTTTGTGACATAATCATGTGAACAAAATCCCATGTTTTCGTCCGTACATTTTGTATGAAAAACAGAAAATTGCGATGCGCCACCTCTAGTATCAAAATAAATAGCTCAAATTTTATTAGGCTTAATATTTTTGGAGCCTCTAGTGAAATTTTGAGACCAATCATGAAAAATCAAAATTTCGATTTTTTTGGCACAGTATACACATATGTATGTATATACAAAATTTCCATTAACGCTCAAAATTTTAACGTTTGTTATCATTATATACTATTTACAATAATTATAACTGAAAATAGATTCGCTAGCACTACTTCTTATATACTTTTGAAAGGGGGAGTGGTTTCGGAACAGTGCAGTCTTCTGCATATAATTTCTGAAAATAGCACTATATTAGGAATGTTCGTTTTTGTTGATTCTCATGCAATGGTGTCACATATTGTAAATATATGAATGAAAAATATTAATGCGCTGTCGCATTGTAGTAGAAACGACGGGATATTGATTTTCGGGATTTTGATTTCCGCGATATTGATAAACGGGATTTTGACATGCGGGATCTCGACATGAGCGATTTTGATTCACGGGATTTTGACCCCAACCCACAGCTTATAGCTATCATTGAAACCCATCATTGAAAATTTAAATGTTTGATTTTGAGACGTTGCCAAAATAATGCTTTTACTTTGTTATTATTTCCAGCCAATTATCCAATTTGCAAAGATTGGTATTTGCTTCCGTAAACTCCCTGCTTGCTCCTTCTGAGTGAGAGATTGTGCACCAAAGTAATTGTTCCCTTGGGTTAGCCTTGGGCAGGAATCAGATTCCTTCCGTAAACTCCCTGCTTGCTCCTTCTGAGTGAGAGATTGGGCACCACAGTATTTGTTCCCTTGGGTTAGCCTTGGGCAGGAATCAGATTCCTTCCGTAAACTCCCTGTTTGCTCCTTCTGAGTGAGAGATTGGGCACCAAAGTAATTGTTCCCTTGGGTTAGCCTTGGGCAGGAATCAGATTCCTTCCGTAAACTCCCTGCTTGCTCCTTCTGAGTGAGAGATTGGGCACCACAGTATTTGTTCCCTTGGGTTAGCCTTGGGCAGGAATCAGATTTCTTCCGTATTTTAGTGTAAGATTAAATAATATTGTAAGTTTGTAAGCCCCTTTTATTATAGTTATACATAAAGAATAGAAATACTAAAACCGGTGACTATCTCGAGTTCTTTTACCTTCTTAACCCGAGTTTTACTTAAGAAAAAAGATTCAAAAATTATCATACCCGCTATCTCCATTTAAACATCCCAAATATCATTCCCCCAGGCCTACTTACCACACTGCAAGGAAACAAAAAACGATACAAGCAAATCCAGTGATGCAGTCTTTTTTATAATATACGCATCCTCACTAAGGAATGATTAGTTTATTTAAAGTTGCTTTATTTTGTTAAATATGAGCTATTAAGTAAGTGCCTTCCATAAAATGATCATTTTTATCCCACCAATGGAAATTAAAAAAAAAATATATACATATGCTTAAAATAGAAAACTGATTTTTTGTTGTTTAACGGGACAGGATTGCTCTTTATGAAAATATAAGTAAGAGTTTGAAAAAAAAACTTGGTTGTCTTTTTATATTTTAAGTTAAGGCAACGATGTTGTTTTTCGTCCAGCGAATTTGTTATTCCTCTAACGCATGTTTTTGTTTTTACTAAACCGTGTGGTTTACTCGTCTATGTCTATGTCAAATAATACAAAACACCTAATTTTCTAGTACCTTCGATTTGATTCTCATAGAGCACCCTTCGGAGTCATTACCCTTACATCATTTTTGTGTCATTCCCCTGACTTTCAAGTTTTCATTATAATCATTGACTGCATTTTGATAATTTTAGAAGGATCAATAATATTGCATTTAAACATACCTATTTACTGTATTTTTAGTAGTTTTGAATTTTGTTCACATTTTCTCGTTCAAAATATTATATAATTATTTTGTACTATAAAATGTTTAATCACGCAAAATACTTGAACCACAAGAGCAATTTCGTGCGACATAGTCGTGCATGCTATTTTTCATGTTTGTATTTTTTGTTCTTTATTTTCCTTATCCTCCTGAAACCATCCACGAAAAATATTAAAGTTTTGAAATATTGAGCCCTGATATAATTTTTAAATAAAAATAAAAATATAAAAGCTTAATGAAATGAATTTCAAGGAAAAGCAACTTCTTAAAAAGTTTTATTAAAGATAGAAAAAAGAGGAAAGCAAAATTAATTGCTTCATTTAATGGTACCTACCTACTTTCAAAAAATCTGAGAGATGGGGTGGCTTATACATAAAATACGTATACAAAAACAAAAAAATAAAGATATTATAATAGTCTGGGATAGGAGACGATCGTAATATAAGCAACTTCTATAAATGGGTATCAAATGAAAGTAATAACTGCCCTCTATATCTATACGACAGCAGTGGTCGGACAAACTTTTTTGACTGTTGCGACGAGGTTGGCAATAACTTAATACAATAAATGAATAAATAAATACTGAATATACATAGGTATTAATGAATGAAAATAAATATAATCAACCAATTAATCTATACATATAAATAAAATTGGAGTGTCTGTCGTTAATATTGAAATAATTTCTAATTTTTGAATTTAGGTGGTTGTTTACTTGCTACGAAACATAACTGCATCATTTAAAAAATTTTTGTCTGTCTGTCTGTTTGTCCGCGGTAACCTTCAAAACAGCAGAACAGGTTATAATGAGACTTTACGTACATGCAGTGGATAACTCTGGGAGTAATCTGGGCTACTTTTAATTGTAAAATTGTTAACGGTATCTTTATAATGTAAGAAAAAGAATGAAACTATGGGAAAATTATGTCGAACAAAAAAAAATGATTCAGGAAATGATTTAAACAAGTAGAAATAATCAATTTTAAAAGTGTCAGAAAATTAAACTTAAACAATAATTATAAGTTTGAGTAGTGGTGAAAATTTTGATAAAAATGTCTTTAATATTAAAAATTTTGGGAACGTACTGTTCGGATATGTGAAAAATACATGCCACCAATAAGGCATCGAAACCACGGCCGTTTGACCAGACCACCACAATGTATTTTCAAGAGGCAACAAAAAAGTGTGCTTATACCTACCTTACACTTTTTATTTGTTCAAACTATATGCCATCAACCTTGCAGCCTTATGACGGTCCTTAAACCACAATAATACACTTTTAAAATGCAATAACGCTGCCAGGTTTTATTTAAATAATAATTAAATTGGAGTGTTTGTCTTTAATATGGAAATAATTCAAAGTTGATCAGGTGGTTGTTTATTTGCTAAGAAACATAAGTGCATTATTTTTAAAAATATTTTCTGCCTGTTTGAACACAATAATCCTCAAAACGATTCTGACGAGATTTTACGTACATGTTGGGGGTATCCTAAGGTTCTTTTAATGGTAAAAATGGTAAGGGTATCTTTAAAATATTAGAAAAACAGTGAAATTCCGGAAAAATTATGTTGAAAAATCAAAATAATTTTTTTTTATTGAAAATAAGCCTTTACTCAACTTCATCAGCAAATAATGAAAAGAGTCTGTTTGTTGTACCAATATTATTCACTTTATTCTTCTAGCAAAACGACTTGAATTAAATGGACTACGAAAAATCCAAACCTGATCTTCATTTTATTAAAATAAATTTCGGTGGCGCACAGTGGGGCCGAGATTTTGTATTGTGATACACTTTTCTCTAAGTATTTTCCAGAAGAAATTTTGCTGTAATAATGATTTTGGGGTAAAAAATAGCTATTATCCGAAACGGGGTTCAACCGAACCTTTGAAATTTTGAGCCCTAAAACAAATTCTATATATAAAAATGAATCAGTATTTCCCTTTATCATGCCTTAACTCAAGAATTGCTTGGCCTGATTGGATGATTCTTTTCAGGTAATCTTTGGTATTGGGAGTGTTTTTGTTTGGTTAAATTGGATCTTGCGTTTTGCCAAAAAGGTGCAGAAGTGCGGTCCGGTATCTGTTTTATGTAAAAAAAATAAATCAATTTAGTTTGAAAAGGAATCAATAAATCATGAAATTTGGTTTTAACAAAATACAAAAAAAAATATAGTCGAATCTAGATAATCCGGAAATCGAGGACACATAATTAAAATTTTGTTTTGTTTATTTGTTCTCGAAATTTTTGTCTCCCCGGGCGGAGCTGGGGCGGGCCAGCTAGTTAATAATAAATGAATAAGTAAATAAAAAAATTAATAAAAAAGAAATTGATAAATCAATAAGTTATTTGAAAAAAAAAAAAATAAATAAATATGATAAGAAAAGGTTTGTTTCATATTATCTAAATCTAGAGGGAACTAACATGATTATGAAAATTGTGGTCCAAAACGTTTTTCAAGCAGCTTTCTTCCTTACATAGGCTTTGGAAGTTAGCCAAAAATCGATTTTTAAAATATTTGTGATAACAAATATTGTTTCTACTCGTATATCTAGGTAGAAGAGGCTCACCTCCTTACAAAAAAGGTGGTCCAAGACGTTTTGCAGGTGTCTTGTCCTCTTTCTAGGAATGTGAAATAAGGAGAAAATTCAGAAACCTGTAAGACAAATACCTACGGTGATGGGAGGTTTGAGAGAGCCTTAATTCAAAATTTACTTTTGATCTCTAAGGACGTCGGTTAAGGAAAAGACTAAAATATGTATTAGAAAAGTGAGTGGACTTTTTTCAATAAAGCCTCTTTCTTAACGTGTCGGTGTCCATATCATACTGGTGATAAACTTCAAAACTGTCTATTCAGTCGGATTTATCTATACGCGGTACAAACAGGGCCGGCCCGAGTTAAATTAGCGCCCTGTGCATACTTCATCATTACCGCCCATCAATTGCGGTCAATGGTGGAAGAAATCGTATCGTCATTTTACCCAAGGGGTAGACTTTGCAATGCTTTTTTTTATTTAACACTTTTTTGTCCCTACCTACTCTCTTAACTATGTTGGTACCTAGGTTGTAGATGGACACGACACTTTTGTAAATACATAATACAAACTGAATTTGTTCGAACTATGTAAGAATTACTTTAATGTTCATTAAAATATACAAAAAGATTTTATACTTCAGAATTATATTCAGCCCTTAGCAAAAATGTAAAAACGCTAGACGTTATATAAACTAATTACTACTGACTCTACATATGAGGCGATGAGAACCAAAACTCGCCATATCCTTTCCAGAAAAACTCGTCACAGCCAGATTTAATTTTTAAATAACTTTTTACGAAACTTTTTATATAAATTTCCTTTAAACCATAACAAATAGATTTAAAAATCTATGATTAGATTAAAAAAAATGATTTGCTAAGTACTCTCAATTAAAATTTATTAAACAATTAAATTTGGTCATGGAGAGTTTTTCTGACATTTAGGTATATGGCGAGTTTTGGTTCTCATCACCTCATATATACTCTCAATATAAATAGATTCTTTTTGTTTTGTTTTGAGCTTTTTAGTTTGACCACAATAAGAACACAGGCACACAAATAATAAAATTAGAGAAGTCAAAAAATCATTTTTTTTTATGAAAATAATGCCTGGCAACAACAAAAAAAAATAGAGAAAAAGAGAAATTGAATAAACAAGATTCCCTCATTAACGACAAACATCATCATAATCATAAATCATCGCATCATCATCGTTCATTATTTCCATATTTCAATCCTTTGTCTCAACACACAATAAGACAGTGCTACAATTTCATATTTCACTCATCGATAGAAGCCAATGCCAAACTAAAACATAAAAAACACTGTTTAATTCATAGACGCAAATTTTTAATTTGCGCGCTGTTATGTCAATGAGTATGAATTTTTCATACAAGAATTTCTGTTAGATTAACATTTCTGGCTTCGATTTCATATAGAAAAACTGTTATCGTGCGCATGTTATCACCATGCTGGCTGTAGTGTTAATGGTCTGTATTTGCAGTTGAAGAATTTTGTTTTTTGTTGCAAAGCATAGGGGTGGGTTTGGGTTATGAAAATAAAATAAATGCCTTCACTCACACATACGATGGTGAGTGAGCTGAGAATAACGTCGACAGTTTGAAAAAGAGAAAAATAACAAATAGGTAGGTATCTGTTGGTAAAGGCGAACAAAATCGTGCACTACTTGTCAAAGATTTTGTGATGTAGTTTTTTGTTACTGTGGGTGAGAATAGGAAGATAGACATCGACTTATTTTTGGAATAGTAGATAGATATAAGTACCATGTAAATTATAACTGTGTTTAAATGCAGAATAAACTGGTTATACTGGATATCACTATTGGTGTGAGAAATAAAAATTAAAAAAGTAGGTAGGTATAGGTAGTGGTTACGAGAAGTGGCTTTGTTAATGCCTGCTCAAGGCGCCCCTTGGGTTCAGCGCCCTGTGCATTTGCACGGCTTGCACGTATAGCTTGTCCGGCCCTGGGTACAAACTTATAAGACGAGTACGCAAACATTATTGTTTTTATGTCCCTATATATCTCAATGTAAATGAGAATGTTGATGAATGATGATTAATAATAAATAAGCTACTAATAACGGGTGATTTTTTAAGAGGTTTAGAACTTTAAAAAAAAAAAAACACAAAAAATTCGAAAAAATGAATGAAATATTTATTTGAATCGATAGTTTGAACCTTGCAATTTAATGTTTAAAGATAATTTCATGCAAATGTTGACCGCGGCTGCGTCTCAGGTAGCCCATCCGCTGAGTCCAATTTTGGCATACTCTTTCACACATATCGGCCGGTATCTCATGAATGAATGCATGGATGTTGGCTTTCAGTGCGTCAATCGAAGCGGGCTTGTCCCTATAGACATTAGCCTTGACATACCCCCTCAAAAAATAATCTAATGGTGTCAAATCGCACGATCTAGGCGGCCAATTGACCGGCCCGAAACGTGAAATTAACTGTTCACCAAACTCGCCTCGCAATTACGCCATTGTTTCGCGTGCTGTGTGGCATGTGGCACCGTCTTGTTGAAACCACATATCATGCAAGTCAAGAAATTCCATTTCGGGCAAAAAAAAGTTTGTTATCATCGCTCGGTAGCGTTTACCATTGACAGTAACGCTGCGGGAACGGCGACGAATCGACATTTCGCGGTCTTCTGTCACACTAGCTGATACGGCCGCAATATTTTCTTCACTACGCACAGTACGTAAACGTGTTGGTGGTTTAATGTCCAACAAAGTAAATTTGGTGCGAAATTTGGTCACAATCTTCCGAATAGACTGCTCAGAAGGTCGAGAATGCCGACCATAAAATGGAAGCAGCGCGCGATGAACATTTCGAACCGAGCACGAATTTTGATAGTAAAATTCAATAATTTGCAAGCGTTGTTCATTTGTAAGACGATCCATGGTTAAATTGCAAACCAAACTGAAGCTGTTTGACAGTGACACAAGGTAATAAACACACGTCAGCTGTCAAAACCAGTGTTGCCAAAACCAAACCAGCTAAAAAATCACCCTATATAAAAACAAGCAGCCTATCACTATCGGCTTTTAGATCTTTGATCTATATATATTTAATTTTTTTTATTATCTATATATTAATACGTAAACACTCTTCTATACCTCCCTTTTCCACTGACTTTAAAGCAAAGTATTTTAATATTTTAGTATTTATATTAAAATAAGACTCTTATTTTAATATTAATATGTTGCCGTTAAGACATTAATAGAGTAAGGTAGAATTTCGACCACTGCACTTGGCGATACTAGTATACGTAGATAATTGTATGTTATTGTATTTAATTAAGATGAATTAATATTTGGGTATCTGTAGTCTTTTTTTTTTTATTTTTCTTGGAGGGTTCATATACATATTTTCACTATATTTTTCGCAACTAAATTACAAAAAAATGTCTTCAAACAATTCCTTTAAAATTGGGTCAATTATAGCTTCTGATGGAAAGAGCAAGTAAAGGGTATTTTTGTTTAAAGGTATAGAACTTTTAAATGGAATAAAACAAAGATGATGATTCGAAAGATAATCTCCTGCCATTATAATTTAAATATGATTTCTGGCATATGACCGCCACGGCTGGCTCGTAGTCTAATCTGGCGGTCCAATTTTCGATTACTGTTTCCATCATTTTTGCCGTATATCGGCAAAAACGCGGCGAATGTTATCCTACAAGTGGTCAATCGTTTCGGGATTATCGGCGTAGACTAGCGAGTTCACATATCCCCACAGAAAATAGTCAAGCGGCGTTAATTCGCACGACCTTAGAGGCCAGTCCACGGGTCCGTAACGTAAAGCTATGTGGTAACCAAACGTTTCCTTCAATAAATCAATTGTGGTACAAGCCGTGTAACTTAAGTAATTACGCCGCCGCCCGTCTTGTTGACACCACAGCTCCTGCACATCATGGTTGTTCAATTAATGAACGAAAAAGTTAGTAATTACGTTATATAGCGGTTACGTTCTGGCCAGCATCGTTTTTAAAGAAGTATGGACCAATTGTTCCACCAACCCATAAAGCACACCAATTAGTCAGTTTTTGTGGATTTAACGGTGTCTCAACACACACTTGAGGATTATCATCACTTCAAATAAGGCAATTTTGTTTATTGACGTATCCATTCAAGATTTAACCAAAAGTGAGCTTCATTGCTAAACAAAACTCCTTTATGAAAATTGGGATCAACGGCAATCTTGTTTTGGGCCCATTCACAGAATCACGGCCATAGCCAGGATCAAACGTGTGGGTGAACTGAGGGTTGTTGTGGGTGAGCTCACATTTTTGTTTAATGAAAATCATAATGATGTCTACAAAAAATAACTTTTCTACTAAAACAAAAACAGTAGGTATGTAGGTAGATATAAGGTACCTAAAACCAGTAGCTATGTGTATTCCCCGACAAAAGGTAAAAATTTTCATATAGTGATTGCCTGGTGCTGGCACTGAAAAGAGCGTTGAAGCATTTCGGAAAATACTCAATAGAATTATTTGACAAATAGCAACATATTGCTCTTTCTTTCATTCACAAACGTCAAAATCCTCAGTTTTTGAAATCATTTTTGTGGAATTTTAATATTAAAAGTTGATTTAGTATAAACAGCATTTTTTGAAATTAAAATTAAAAATTTAATATCGAAATTTAACAATTTTATTTAACAATGAGAGTTCTTGTCCTGAAAAGAAGAAAAAATGTTTTTGGATTTGATTTCAGAATCGAAAATAAAATCGTACACATACACGGGTAGATTGATATTTTTCCATACATTTTAAAATTTATTTCAAAGCAAACAAATATTTTGGCTCAAAATTAAAACTTGGAAAATTTTTAAATATCGCTGAATTTTTTTGGGTGAGCTTAACATATTGTTGGGTTAGCTGAGCTCACCCTAGCGTAGGCCTGGCTACGGCGGCGGCCGTGCACCGAATCTTGGAAACGTTGTTCAGGCGTCAGTGTATTCATGTTGAAATGCCAAACCAAACTAAAAATAGATCACTTGACAGCTGATAAAATGGCCGCCAGTTAAAATAGTGTTTCCAACTTAAAGTTCTATACCTTTAAAAAAATACCCTTTATAAGTAATACATCCTACTCGTCCGAGATTTTTGTTTTTAGGTATGCCTTTGTTTTGTTCAAAAGTTTATAAGCAGCGCAGCAAATTTGTACAGGCAAGCAATAACACGGTGCTTATATTATAATTTTGTTTCCGTTAACGTTCATTATGTGTAAAAATTTGCTCCGCTAGCTATGCACTTAAAATAAGCCATTGGCTTATAGGTATATTAACGTGTTAATCCAGGTCGACTTGATCTACATCCTTATCTTGAGACTATTATTAGCTTACGTTCATACCACTTCGAAGTTTATAGGGTGTTTGGCGCTATCAGGGAAAGCCTTTAAGATACAAAACACAAACATTTTTGTTATGATTTCATATGGACATGGCAGCATCATCTTATTTGATTGTCGTAGTTTTAAAACTTTATATCGGTCTTTTGACAACAACGGCTCATTTTTCACTGACTTGATGTCGGCACAAGACTTTTGTAACAATTAATAGAACACTTATCGCACTTTTATCTGTCATTGATACTTTCATTAGTAATTACCGCATACTATCATAAACACAAACTTAGTTAAAACCGATGTCTTATGGAAAAATCTTACAAGATCAGCAAATTGTTCATCTGTAATGAGTATCTCATCCAAACGTTCAAAAATCTCAAAATCGTATTTTTCCATATTATATAGACTATAGAACTCTGATACGATTAACGTCAAATGTCTAGAACGAACTGTTGTAGTGCCGGGAAATAATAAATGCCGACACTCCTCATAATTTTGAGAATCACATCGCAGATTGCAAACGTGCGTAGCGTATACTCCAATCCCAAGGTCATTTGTCAAAAGAGTTTCGTATTTTTTTTATTTTAAATCAATTCAATTTATCTATTAACTCGCATAAGTATGTTTTTTATTTGCTTTAGGCCATAATAGCCCCAACAACAATAAAACATTTAATGACTCAAATCAAAACGAATGAAGAATACCTACTTCCTAATACTTGCTCCTCTCCCTGTGATTTAATCCGATCCGACAACTTGCCGTATTGAATGGTGCGCGCCACTTGAATGCATAATGAAAGACGTGTCGGGTTAAGACATCGTGAATATTGTCAAAACTTGATTCACGTTCTTTTAATTTTGCGTGTTCACACTTTGAAGTTTTAATTTATAAGCACAGACTAGCTATAGTTGCTTTTTTGTTAAGCCGTCCTGGAATCGGAATCACAATGAGGAAGTCATCAGAATGCCCAGAAATCATTTGTGATGTATTTCCAATGTCACCATGTTTACGAATTTTATAGGAATGCTTTATTTAATTGACGAATTCCAGTGAAGTGTAGAGTAGTCTTAAAAGGGTGTGACGGTTATTATTCGAAACTCTCGCTTCAATTGGGACATGAGTCAAAACAGATTTATTTATCATTGGCACGCAAATGTTCATCCCACATCTGATTTCCACAGTAAATCGGTTTAATCTACCAACTTTCTCGAAAGTTCGCTGGTGCAAGTAGTTACCGATTGCCATTGGGCATAAATGGGTTACTTTATCCCAATCACTGTTTTTAGCTGACAATTTGCTCTGCTTTGGTCCAAACTGAATCGTGATGCACGTACCACAAATTATGTTGTCAGGCTGCAGCACTTTCATTGAAAATGACATATAATTATTGTGGTGAGCAATGATGGATAATAATTACACACAGAGCCCAGACTTGGCACGCCCCATTGGGCTTAATGGATATTATTGGCTTGGGCTACCACCTGGTGGTATTGAAGTTTTAAATGTAGGTATTATACAAGAGAAGACAATCTTCATCTCGAAAGTCATTTAAATAATATGGGTATGGGTTTAGTGTCTACAGCTTCTGGGTAAAGTAATTTATTTATTGATCAATTTTATTATTTTTATAATTCCAGCAACGAAGTGTTGAATACGCTGCATGATTGATGGAAAGTCTGAATAATTAGTGCGGATTATGTGTTGGATGATCGCTTAGAGGGCATTTTAAGCTAAACTGCTTTGAGTGAAAACCGATGGTCCCATGCACAAACATACTGAGTGCATAAAGTATATATAGTATTCTTATTATTGAAATCTCCATAATCACATTCGTGTAGTGTTGGGTGTCCTGTTAACCGCATTAAAAATAACATTAAATATCGTTTTTTTATATTTGTTCTATATTTAATGGAGTCAATTATTAAAAAAAAAAGATTTTCCATCAACGTTTACATTTTTACCGACACTTTGAGTAAAAGACTGAAAACATCATGAATTTTGTATGAAAAATTTCAAGTGCTCGCTAAACGTTAACCGATTTCAATGAAATTTTACACACAATTTTTTTCAAATTGCCTTAATCCATTTTATACGTGGGGTACAAAGAAATTCAGACCTTTAAAAAAAATGCATATGAGAAGTTGAAATTTGGGAGAGAAAAGTTCAATTTTCAACAAAATTATATTTACTAAATATTAAATATTTTCCTTTTAACGAAATGCAGTAACACTCTGAATGAAGTCACATTTTAACTCACCATTAAGATTTGGAGAAAATTAGCATCAACTCAGAATTAAAGGCATTTAAGTATGAATGAATTTAAGAATACTTTTAAGAAAAACACATTTATTTACATAATATTTTGATTTTGTCATTAGGACATCAAAAGCCTGGAATATGTTTTGTCTATTTTGCTTTTAAAAGTCGATATTGCAAGCAACGCTTCTATAAATATTTTACCCCTCTTCTAATGTCAAATACTCGCATACAAATGGGCATCTATCACGATACTTCAAATACAAGGGCGTATGGGTTTTCTGGAGCCAAAACGGCTTTAAGACTGGCACTAGTGGTGCTATAGTCAAAGTTGTATTGCTGGAACCTCTCTAGCCCACCCAGATAGCGTAAGAAAATGGTCGATTCACTCGCTAAGAAATTTCCTTTTTTCACTGTAGACTTTGCGCTTTCTGTGATTCATTTTGACGTCAAAAATTCACGTAAGAACTCGAGATTGAGATGTAAAATAAATAGTATCTCGTAAGTTAAAAATTATTTAAAAAAAAAAAAAAAAAGAACAGAGGTACATTTTGAGCGATATGAAGTTTTTTTGAATTAGGGATATAACAAATAATCGGTCCAGATTTATATCCTTCGCGGTCCGGATCTCGACTGCGGTCCGTCAATTGCCGATCCCTGATTTATACTAATTTTTGTCATTTTTCAGTAACGGAGAAGACATGACGTGTATATCTATTTCAACAGCATTCCTACCATGAAAAAAGTCCCGAAACTAATTAGTGTATTGAAAGTATTTATAAAAATCTCACTGAACATCGTGATGTGCATCACATGGTACCTAAATATATTATAATATTTTCTCAGGTTCGTTAAAAAAACTTATTTACTTCATTCAAAACGTCCACTTATTTATTTCACAAAATAAAACACTACTTTTGTTACTACAAACAAAACAATTTATTATTCACCACTGAAATTAACTCACCAGCTTTACTTTTTTCTTTTATAACAACCAACTTCATTCATTCACGATTAAAAAAAAACGGTGTCGCTGCCGGTCAAACATGTGCCTCTTATACTTGTTTAACAAACTCTGGAAATTAGTAGAAGGTTCTGGTATCTGCTTCTAGAGCTTTCCGTAGGGGAAATTTTCCATATTTCCCTTTTCTAAAGCTTTTATTTGACTATTGGGTTCCTGCTATAATCAGGAAGATGGCGCTTCTTCGTTTGAGAATCGCTATAATTATAGCTAAGGGTATGTTAAGGGTATGTTTGCACTGCGACCGTAAGCTTTATTGTGACCCGTTTGTTTGCTTTCGAAGTCGTTATAGTTCAAATATGAAAAGTCATTACAATATTATTTCCTTAGTCCGAAACTGACTTGCTTGGTTTCGATTTGTTTGGAATGGCCAAGTTACGGTATTAGTTTGAAAACCTTTTAAAGGAACTTTGGCCATAATATGGCCACTTCCGGTACCGATTTTTGGTGACATGTTAAACCTTAGGGGCTGTGAATGATTTAAAAACCTATATGAAGGGAATTTTAAGACAATTGGTCGGACAGAAAAATTCCGCGAATAAATGCTTGTGCGACTAGTTCAAAAAACGATTTTTGTATGAAACAAAATCTCATTGCGGATCTTGGTAAAATTGGTATCAAATGAAAGGTAAGACTGTCCTCCTCACGAATTCACTAGTGGGACAAAGTTTTCTAGGGAATAACTACGTGTCCGACCACAAACGGATGACGGATTTGAATTTTGCAGCCAAACGTTTACTAAAAAACAATCCTCACTTCCTGTACTAAAAAGGTAACCGGTAATTGGGAGCCTTTTTAATTTTGTCAAAATACTTTTTCCCCCACACTTTTTTGAAATACAAATTTTATTTTCGAAACTATAACTGAGCCGTTGTTTTTAAAAGTGGTACGTAAAACCCTGGCTCCAAAAATATTCATCAATTTTTTTTTTTTTTTCAATTTAATTTTCAAACTAAAATTTTAGTGCTTTTTAAAACTCCAATTTTTTTTTTCAATTTTGATATGTAATATTATTAATCCACATGAAATAAATAATTCCAATCAGTAGAGGAGCTAATGAGCAAATCGAAATAAAAATGCACGTTATTTGACGGTTAAACCTACCGTTTCAGAGAGTTCTTGGTAAAATAAGCTTTTACCAAAAAGTACACCATGGCAACTCACAGACTTTCTTATCAAAATCATTAGAGTCGTTCTTGAGATACTTGTGTTTATATATACGTTTTTCTTTAACGGTAGTGCCGGTATCTTTAGGGTTAAAATAAATTTCAATTTGCCTTCTATAGGAAACTACCAAAAAAAACTTAAGTTCACAATTTGAATAAAATCGCTTCAGCAATCTAAGCTGTAGCTTGACATTCAAAGAGACAGACATATGTTATAGAAAACTAATCAAAATTAGTAAAATGACTTATCATTCCAATTTCTACAGGAAAAATACCATTATCTTGACTATGATGTTGTTCTTAAGGACTGTCCACACTATGCCGATCAATATTGTTGGTTAACATTGTCGATCAACATGCTAGTGTGTACGTGAAAAACTTTCGTAACAAATATTTGTGTGGTTTGAAATTTTCTGATTGATGCGTCAGGATCCAACCTAGGGGTTCAGGGTTCGATTCCTAGTGGTATCTACCCAACCTTTTTTTTATTTTTTCTTGTGAACAATAAAGTTAAAACGATATTATTAACATTAAATACTTATTCACAATAAATATTGCATTTTTCATCTAGTAAAAATGTGATTAATAACGCACAAAACCAATAAATTATGTTCATGAATTTAAAACCCTACAAATGTGTTCAATAAAATTAAATTTGTTGAACAGCTTTGTCGATTGCTATCCATTTGAATCGGGTTACGTTCGGGTCAACAAATGTTGATTGGCTTTGTCGATCAACACGTCTACATTTACTCAACACTATTGATCAACGATGTTGATCTACACAATTCGACATAATGTGGACGCGCCTTTAGAGTCAAAACTGATTCCTGTGGTGGGATAGTGCCCACTGGAAATCATTCTAATCAATAATAATCGTAAGTATACATTTTCCAAAAATTATGCTTATAAAAAAAGAAGGCCATATTCCACTTTCAAAAAAATTATTTTCAATAAATTTAACAATTTTTTTTATTTGTTTAATTCAGGTAGAAATCGTGCTCTATTGAGTATAAAGATTACACTGGTCTGCAAAAATCAACTTTTTTTTCGCCTTCAAGTAATTCTTTGAAATTATGACAGATTTGACTTTTTTGAATCTAAATCTGGTTTCAGAAAAATTCTATCACGTCCAGTTTTTTTTTAAATTGATTTTTGAAGAATATGATTGATTTGTCAAAAAGAGCACTCATAGATTTGGTTGACGTGGTAAAAAAAAAAAACTATTTTGCCTCTTCTGCTCAAATTTGGAGGGCATACTCCACAAGTTATTAGCTTTCACATGAAACCAGATTTGTCATCATTCACAAATGTTCACCCATATTTTAAACCGTGATTTAAAAAAAAAACAACAGAAATTTCATAGTTTTTATGATTTACGCTGTAAAATACATTTTTTTTTTGGGAAATAATAGGATTTCCATATATTTGATATTCATAAACTCAAGTTTATTAATCAAATTTCAAATTTAAACAACTAAACGTCTTAAAATCCCAAACACTTTTTTCCCATTAGTATATTTCACTGAGTGCTCTGTATAAAAAACTGGTAAAATATTTTACAATGTAAAAAAACACACCGATTCTACCAAACTCAAAAATCCAAATAAACAATTTACTATAACTTTTTTTATGTAAACATATTATTTTGTAGCTTTTTTTCTTTTCATATTTTCCATTGGTTTCCAAGATGTTGACTAAGCTGTTGCCAGGAAAAACTGGAGTTTATCCTTTGGGAATTTCATAGAAAAACTCCAGTTTTTACTAGCAACAGTTAAGACAACATCTATGGATATGCCCCATTGTCTTGATTTTGGACACATTTTAGTTTTTGTTTATTTAGCCGTGAATTTTGTTGCCATACCTATATTTTGTTTTTTTGCGTCGCCATCTTTTTTATCGCTCAGTAAATTGGTCAATTGTTTTTAATTTATTTTCTCGATTCCTTCTTCTATTTCTTTTCTTCTCTTTTTGACAGTATTTCTTGTAAGCTTCTGGATCATTTCTTATCTTCTGCCGTCTTAATCTTTCAGCTTCTCTTTTTTTCTTTAAAATTGCATCTCTTTTATTTTTTAATATATTTTTCACTTTTTTATTTTTAGGCTTAGATGGCAAAGACGCGTCATTTAGTTTTTTTCCGAAGGACTGGTGCAATTCTTAATCAAAATATAGCTATTTAATATTTAAACATTATTTATTTTAGATTTAATAGGAAAAATTAGTTTTCTATACTACGGTACTGACATCCACGGTACTGGCATTTAGAATCAGACATAGCCACATTTCTGCAATGCTTAAGGCAAAATTAATTTCCAAACAAATTTAAGCTTATGACGGCAAAAAAAAAATTAAAAAAAATTATAATCAATACAAAAATTATAATAACATGCTTGGATGACTCAGACTGTACCATGGTACTGACAAGTAATTTTATGACACACTTTTTCCGAATAAAACCACTTCATTTTTTGAGTCCAATAACGTTAATGAAATCAATTGACTGTTGTTTAATGTACAATACATAGGACCACTTTCGAACGCCACCACACCAACGCCATCCAACTTAAAAAAAAGAAGGCCGTTCGGCGGGAAATCATTTGAATTCAAAAAAAAAACCTGTACAATATTCATTCATGATTATTTTATCTAGGATTAAATATTTTGACTTGATATTTGCAAAATTTTATCAAGCAACTATTGCACTTAAAGTTCTTTGAGACCAACATTTCTATTCCATTAGAAAATGATCGATTTAATTGAAAAAAAACAAGAAATTGACATGCAACGGTACTGACATTTTGACTACACTTTTCCAAGCTATGCGAAATAAGTAGCAAATTTAGTCATGATGTCGAATGTAGATTGAAGTAAATAGCCATTTACCCAATTCAAACCAGAAATATAAGAATCAGAAATAGATTTGGCAGGCTTCTTCGTCAAAGGATTATCCGATAAGCTCTCTGCATCAAGTTCGTCGCTTTTACGTTTACATTGTGTTGCACTATAAAGTTGGATTCTTATGTTTCGTTCTACTCCTTGTTTGTCTATCTTGTAATAGTGGTAGAGATATAATATTATCCTCTTTGTCAGACAGTAGCATTAATATGCTTTGCATTATAAAGAACATCACGAACAATTTTATTGTATAAACAATTGGTTGTTGCATAAGATATTCAAATTTAAAGTTTTGCGAACTTAAGTCCAAATGCGTTTCGTCCAGGTACAACAATTGGGCTCATCAGTTACATAGATGTTGTTGTACCCTTCTAAGACGCATAATTTTTTTAGTCGATGGTTACCGACATGTATTAAATTAACAGCACAAAAGCACAGTAAATTATTTAACGTTGTAATTGAGTTTGGTTAAGTTCAATAAATTAATGCTACTGTAGAGAAATATGATGGTTTTTATTTATATTTATCAAATGTGGAAGCTATTGTATAATTATGTCTTAAAATCTAAGCTTGTCACGAACAAAATAAATACTAAAAAATACTGAATGAAGGTAAATTTCCATTAAAACTTTTTTTATTAAATAAGGCAAGTAGTGTAGTTTCAAAAATAATGTATTAATGCATTTTTACAACTCTGTTATCTCGGTGTATATTTCAACTTTAAGAAAGTCACCTTGATTTAGATTGGTTTGTTTGAAGATGAAAATGGGTAGAAATATTGATTCTGTTTCTGTCACAACTTGTTGAATGTTTTTTTTTTTTCAAAAGTCCATAAATACATATAGTCTCTTTTAGAGCATTTCAACGCTTTTGAAAAGCTTTTTCAAAGCTCTTAGTTTGGTGGAAAGTTACGCTATAAGTTCATATTGTTTCCACCTGGACTTGTTTGTCAAAACAAGTCAAGTGAGCTTCATAGCTTAATTTTCAAAGTAAAGAACTTCAGATGTGGCAAAAAATATTGGCTCAGATGTCTCTGCGTTTACTGATTTTAACGAAATTTTAACGAAACTCTGAAAGCTAACTTTTAAAAAATAAATTAATGAAAATAAATATGTATGTACATTGCGCGCCACTTGAATAAAAACAAATATTTTTCTAAATATAAGAGCGTCTAGGGCAGCCATACTCAACCTTTTTTTCATAAGGGCCACAAAGACGTTTTAGCTATTTTGCGTCGGGCCGCAACATGAATAATTTTTTGCACTTAGGTGATCAGTAATGTTTATTGAATGGTTTATTCATTTTAATATAAAAATTAATTTGATTTCTGAAATTTAGAACACGTTTTCAAGATCTGGATTGTGCATGCTAAACTAATTCGTTTATTTCATTTTTTGTAGGATTGAAAACACTTGTTCCCAAACGTTTGAAGATCCAAGATGTTAATTTTTCAATCCAGCGTCGACTTTCTGAAACATAGACCTTCGGTGGATACATAGCATTATGCTATGTTTCCACCAGAGGATTATCTCAGTTCAGATTTAATAAATCTATTTGGTGTTTCCACCGCACAAAAAGATTTAAAAAAGATTTACTTTGACAGCCCCTTTTAAAATGCAAATGGTGTTTCATTTTTCCTCATAAAGAGGAAGTGAGATAGAATGTTTCCTCTGTGAAGAACTGAATTCAGCCATAAATGAATCCTTCAGCACCATGCAGGAATAGGTTAGTTCGACTCGTAAAAGTATTTGTCCTAGGAAGATTAAGATTTAACAAGACTTATTTCTAATTTTCAAGATTTACGAAATATATTTGTATGGTAAATCTTCAAGATTTAAAGGAGATTTGCGGTAAATCTTATTAAATCTCAGATTAGCGCTAGGTGGAAATTTAGCATTATTGTTTTCTTTTAGTTTGTGTCTTCACTTTTGAGAGCAAAACCGGTCAAACTTCTCAAAATTACTTGCGATTTGAGTTTAATCAGCTGCAAAATTAGTTTCTTTCACACTTTGGCAACATTTTTGCTTTGTCATAGCGTTTTCGTTTGGTAATCCGGAAGAACCCTCCGGAGCTCTTAGATCCAGATTCCAGAATACCAAACGAACTAGTTGCAACCTTTTTCTTGATTCTGAAGTTTGGGTTTGGTTGTATTTGTTCACAGGGTTGTTGCATTTGGGTGATCAAACGTTCACACAGCTGTTCTCTGAATATTGATATTCCTCAATAACAGCAACGAATGTCTCCACCTTAGGTTTTTATTTTGAGTTCACTTCTTACCTAAGCAAAAATCTACAGCAAGGTATGAAAATGACGATAATAGAGAATTGGAGAGGATGAAATGCTTGGCCTATCCATTTTTTTCATAACTGTTTCCTTTTAATTCCATTTCTTAGTACCTACAATGAAAATGCAAAAAGGTAATTTCAAAATTAATGGCCTTTTCGATTGGCAATCCGGAACAGCGATTCGATTCGTTTGAACGCTTCTCATTTCGATTCTGAAATCAAATTTAGAACAATTTTCTGTTCTTTTCAGAAGAAGAACTGTCATCTCGTGTCAAATGAACTTTTTCAGAAGCATTTGAAAGGCTACCGAACGCTACGGGAGGACCAAGCGAAAACGCTTTCATTCATTCCTGAGAACGAAAAGACAAAGTGACATTGGATGTCGATGGAGCTTTTTCCACTTGTTTTTCAAATTTGATGTTTTTCACTGACAACACTCCTTGTTTGGAAATGTTTCCTATGTTGGGAATTATTTCCCATTTGATTTATTATTTCGGGCATTGTTTCATTTTATAAAAGAAAGTGACGAACTTTATCCAAAATATTCAGTCCTTTTTTGGGTGTTGATTCCAAATTGATTTAGGCGCTTTTTCCAAATGGCTGTAAATTTTGATTTATGGTATTCAGTTTTTCTATGAAATCGCATTGATATGTTAGTATGCCAGGTGGGCCACTTAAAAAGCTCGACAGGCCACATGCGGCCCGCGGGCCGCAGGTTGAGTATAGCTGAGTTAGACGATAGAGGTTTTTTATGCTTACGTGAAGCATAGCTATCGATGTCGATATCGAAAACGATATTGCTACCCTTACGTGATGAGGGCCCTGGTTTTTAAAACATTTTTTTATTAGTGTATAAAATAGATTGCTTAAGGAACGAATATTGTTGATATCCTTCCTATTGAGAACAAAAAAAAATAATAACACTTCAAAAATAGAAATTGGAAGTACTTTTCTTTAACTTTAATGAAGGCCATAATTTTAACAAATTTTTCATAATCTTAGTAATAGTATTTATATATAAATGAAATGGAAAATTAAGATAAAAGTTCATGTTTATAGTATTTTTAAGCTGGAACTTACTTAAAATAATAAATCAAAGGGCACTGTAGTGCCCAGCCAAGTTCGTGGCACTACACCCTTTTTACAGGAACAAACTCAGGCGATATTCAACCCCCCTCTAACTTCAGTACCAATAAAGTCAGAAACTTCAAATTCGCAGTATTTTCTAAACTGATCAAACACAGGTTGCTCACCAAATTTCAACTCCCTGAATGACTCACTGACAGATCATCAAAATTATGGAGCACTTCCCGACATCGTAGAATCTTGAAATTTCACACAACCAACGGTAGGTCTTGTAGTGCATACAAAGGAAAAAATCAAAAATCTGCAATTTTCTGTTCAGAGGGCGTAGCATCCACCCACTTTCTTAAGTATTCTTTTAAATTATATGGAGCACTTCCGATTGTTGTAGAACGATGAAAATTGGTAGGGCTTGAAGTACGTAGAAAGAAAAAAATTGAAAATTTGGAATTTTCTATTCAGGGGGCCCCACACATATTCTTAAAAATTCTTATAAATTATATGGAGCACTTTCGGTTGTCGTAGAATTATAAAACTTTGTAGAGCGATAGGGCTTGATTTGCACCTGGTAAAATAAATCCTTGCAAAAAGCAGTAAAATCACAACAAAAACATAAATGTTGAAACTTTCAAACTTAATATTTAAAAGTAGTGAACCGATGTTGTAGTCGAAATTTACAAAATTTACTTAAAAAAGACACTTCCTTTATTGACTACAAAAATTAGAAAAAAGTACAATAAAAACACGAAATTTAAATTTTCAAGCGTAACGTATTTTTATTGCAAATTTTAAAAAATCGAATGCATTTCGAACTGACATGCAGCTCATCATCAGCGAAACTCGACACTAAAACAAAATAACAAGAAAAAACAAAAAGACCCAAATATATGAGTGTACAAGTGCAAACAAAACAATTGAATTAAAAATTAACGTTATACAATTATGCTTTAAATTAATGAGAATAAGGGAGACAGAATGTTCCCATATGTACGGTGACCATATTTCTGGGATCAAGACCCGGGACAAAAAGTGAAGAATTTAAAAACATGAAAAAAAAATTGGACTTTTCAATAATTTTTATTTAAAGCCTAGTACGCTGCTGATGCGAAACGAAATTTTTAGTTGGTCTCCACCAACACAACGAAATGCTTACGAAAACGCAGCGAAAAAATATTCATTGACAGTTACACCAATTCAAAGAAATGAACAATAACAAAAGTTATAATGTCTTCACAACATACAAACTAAAAACTTAAAAAAAAAACTTAATATTTTCAATTTCATAATTAAAATAAGGGCCAGTTTTTCAGTGCAGAGTTAACTCTGAGATAAATCAAGGTTAGCTAGTCTTGAAAATTAGTCAATCCTAAGTTATTTCAGAAGCAGTTTTTCCCTTAATATTTCAGTTATCAAAAATCTTTTTACGGCTTTTACAATCGAAATCAAGATAGCGCAACTTCTAAAGCTTTGAAATGTTTAAACATTTCAATAACTTTCACTATCAAAATCGTGATAGCTCCACAACGGAAGAGTTTGGTCCCTGAGCTTATCAAATTAAGCGAGTCAACTTGGAGTTACCTTACAGCGTTATGTTTAAACGCATATTAGAGACTGCGTAAAGTAACAATGCCTCTAAACACCAAAATGTTATTCATACAATTTATGTCACGTTGATTTCAAGCTAAACTCGTTAGAGGTAGGATAGTGGCTACATTAGGATACTTTTGTTTGACATCTAAACGTAATAGATTTATCCTTTTCGTACTATTTTTAACACAAGAGCATTGTAAATAAAATGGATCGCAAAATATTTTCGAATAAGGATTTACGCAGCCTTGAATAGAGCCTTAATAAGGGCTAATACACTGCGTTAATGTTGACTCGTTGAGAGGTGTTTTAGTGAATTCTAATGATTACGACTGTTAGAATATTGATTGAAAAACTCAGGTTTAAAACCGAGATTAGCACTGAACTATTGGCCTTTATTCTTTTAATCATTAATATTTTTTTATTTATTTACTTATGTGAAATAAAAAGACTTCTTGAAATGTGCAAATACGGGACAAATACGCAACAAATATCTGAATACGGGACGCTTGTACGTCCCGGGTTTCTTAAAAAATAAACCGGGACAGGCTATGTAAATACGGGACGGATGGTCACCGTAGGTATATGCCAAGTTTTAAGCTCATGAAGTTTTATATCCAATATCTTAAGTAGAGTAATATCGATACAATTCCAAATCATGACAGTGGTATTTAATGATTACTGATTAAAATTTGGTGGATTTACTTGGCAAGTTTTCTCTTAAATACTTAATTACAAATTTAAAATGTATGAAAACTTGACCAGTGAACCCACCAAATTTTAATCAGTAATCATTACCAAATTTCTGTTTTGATTTGGAATTGTTTCGATATTACTCTACTTAAGATATTTGATATAAAACTTCAAGAACTTAAAACTTGGCATATACCTATGTTAGATCTCATTACTTTTTTTGGCTGACTTTTTACGCACCAGGTTTCTTGTACATATAAGAACTTGGCTCTTTTTTTAACATTTATGTTTTTGTTGTGATAAACTTTTCAAATACAAACTTATAGAAATACAATGAAATACATTTTTAAAAATAAATTATAGATATTTCACTGCATCGTTATCACTTTATATTTCTTAAGCTTCTTTGAATAGTCCAGTCAACGAAGGAAAAATAAATGCAATAAATCATGCTCTCTGCGTTATTATTTTATGTGGTAGGGGTGACCCCCAGGTATAACATACTAAAAGTCCCCAGCCTAGGGCCGCGGGCTATAAGCAGAGGGGGGTTAAAGGTCCCCTTTTGTAATTTTTCGGGAATATTTTGAAAACTAGGCGTTTCAGCGGAAAAGTGTACACTACAAAATGAAAGAATAATAAACTTCCTAAAAAAAAAAGTCTAAATCATATTTTCGGTAGGAGCAAGGTTAATAAATATACGGGGAGTAGAAAATTCAAAAAATTGAAAAACAATGTTATCATCTTACAACATCAAAGGTTTTTGATCAATTAACCCAGAAAAAACCGGAAAAATACGTAAATATTGATTCAAGGTCCTTTCAGTGACGTCATGAGAGCAAGTCGAAGTGTACAGAAGCTGGCTGTGTTTAAAATGTCCTTATTTTTTTTTTGATACATATATTATTTTGTGTCACTAATTAAGGGTTCATTTTGGTTTTGGAACTAAAATAAGAGAACTGTAAGAACATCGCCCATCAGGGCTCAGGGGACTGAGAATTAAACACTTTGAAGAATTTGTTGAGTACCTAATGAAAATACATCCGATCTTAATAACTTTGTCTGGCCATGTAGATGTAGATCTCATTCAGATTTAGGTACAGTTTAAAAAAAATCAGATGAACGGTTTTTAAAATATCAGCGGAGCCGTCAAAAATTTCGTCATTTGTTTAACCACCCGTATATACAATTATTTGAAAGCTTTTTTATTATATTATTTTGAAATCATATAAGTTGGCATCTGGCAGACGATTTCAAACCAAGGGCAAATTTTATTTATTGTTTTCGATTATTGTTAATTTTATATTTATGAATGAAAAAAAAAAATAATTAACTATCTTATGTTTAAGCTATGCAGTGTTATATGCATTTCCGTGGCTTATTTGCCTCCAGCTAAATAAAAAATAATTTTCGTTCGCACTTTCATTACTATAGGTAATACAAATTTTTTCATCACACACCTTATCATATAGAGACTATTTGCCTTCTGTTTCTAATCATGTGGCACATGTGTTTTTAATGAAGGAATGTGAAAAGTGATAAAAAAATAAACTAAAGGTACAGGTGTTCGTGCAATTTTAATTGACATAAATACTTCTTTCAAGAACTAAAACAACATTTATTTATAAATTTACCAAAGCCCTAGAGTCTACAACAATCGGAAGTGCTCCATATAATTTATAAGAATTTTTAAGAATGTGGGTGGATGCCACGCCCCCTGAATGGAAAATTCCAATTTTTCAATTTTGTCCTTTCTAAGTACCTCAAGCCCTACCGACTTACCAATTTTCCTCATTCTACAACAATCGTAAGTGCCCATATAATTTATAAGAATATTTAAGAAAGTGGGTGGATGCCACGCCCCCTGAATAGAAAATTGCAGATTTACGATTTTTTCTTTTGTATACACTACAAGGCCTACCGTTGTGCAAAATTTCAAGTTTCTACGATGTCGGGAAAAGTGCTCCATAATTTTGATGATCTGTCAGTGAGTCAGTGAGTCAGTCAGTTACGGTTTTTGCGATTTTTGAAGTCCTATATCTCGGGAATTACTAATCGTCGGCTTAGAGTGTAAACCTGCTAAATCCAATTTTTGTCAAATTTGAGATAAGTATGCAGTTTGAAAGATCGAACGAAGACGCATCGTCTGACATAATTATTTTTGTTAAATTCGGCTTCTTAGCTGGCCAAAACGCTTGATGAGTAAAACAGCTAAGTCCATAACATCCAAATTCACCTGCTAACTCCATAACAATTAAAAATACCATATAAAATTCGAATAACAGGACAGAGAGGGGGGAACCTGATTTTTAAGAAATAATACTTACAGTTTATTATCATGATAGGTATTCTATAAAATAATTTAAAAAAAAGTACAAAAATAGTACCTCCGTTAGTACCCACATACTTTGTTTCGAAATTTACATTAACATTGTGTTTATTAAATCTCAAGGTAGACACTGCCAATGAACCTTTGTGTTAGCGAAAACACTACCTTTTGAAATGAACCCCTATATATAGCATTCGTAAACTAAATTAACCTAAACTCAAATAAGTTTCACCCAAGCGCAAATAGATTTAACCCCAAACGCAAATAGAACTAACCCAATCGCAATTCGATTTAAACAAAACTATACGCAAATAATTTAAACTATTAACAAATCATTTTAAGCAAGACGCAAATTGGTTTAACCCAGACTCAACTTATTGTTCCAGCTGTGTGGTGAAGAAATGGAAGGCTTAACAGTATTGTAAATTCCACTAGTTCTGCGCGTTTTTCCAAGAACTTTCCGAACAAATAAAAGGCCAATCCCCTAATAATAGCTTTTTAACAATTATGGATAATTCCAAAATCCATTAGACCCAAAAAGTACAAGTGGATCAATAATTCAAGGTTAGATTAATTCAATTTACTTTTTGGTTAAAATTATTTGCGTATAGTTTAACTATATTTGCGTTTTGCTTAAATCGAATGGGGTTAGTTCTAAAGGGTCCGCCAAATAACTTTTTTTTGTTTGAAAATGCTATAAAAAAAACTACTGAATATTTTCTCAAATTTTTTTTTTTATTTGAAAGTACAATCTTTCCGGTTAATAATGAAAAATAATTTCATTCAAATGGCTGCTTCGCTAAGTCAGCCTGCGATCGACTTAGAGAAGATGCCGATTTTGCTTGTGTGGTAACCCGTCCATCAGTCAGCTACGCAGCAATGGCCAAACAGAATTCAACACCCAGACCATCAACAACGAAAACGCAGCATCAACAGCAGCCAAGGATTCCAGCCAAAACCATCCCTGTGAAGACAGCTCCTGTCAAACCGACCAGAATTTCAGCAACTTCCCCATCCATGAACCTCAACAATGAAGTCCAGCGGCTCCTCGGGTCCAACCTCATCTCCATCATGGATAAAGCCCGGAATGCTGTCCCATCCAACTACAATCAACTTAGTGATAAAGACAAGTCCGCGATCTTGGCCGCCTTCGTCTTCGAAATGTGCCATTGAAGAAACTCCGCATCCTGACGTATAATGTTAATTCATTATACAGCCTAGATAAGAGGACGTCATTCAACCTATTCATGAAGAACAATACCCCTGATATTGCCCTCATCAGCGAGACGAAAGTGACCAAACAAAACAACATCAACATCAAAGGATTTAAAACGTACCGGCAGGACAAAAACGAGGACCGCGTTGGAACAGCAGTCTTCATAAAAGACAAATTCTCCCCCAATACAAAAGAAGTGATTATCCCACGACTAAAGACTAGTGAAGCCACCGCCATCACGATGACCCTAGGAAGAGGTGAGACCCTTACAGTCATCAGTACATACTTCAAGTGCGCATCCTCTGCAAGGAACATATACATAGTGACCTGCTCATCCTCAACAACATCCTGAAGCAAAGCACCTATGGCATCATTGGAGGTGATTTCAATGCGAGACATCACCTATGGTTTGACTCCAAAATCAGCAACGAAGGCAAAGCAATTATAGATTGGATGGAACTGAATAGCAATGAACATTCTCTGGTGGTTATATCCCAGCCGAAGCCCACCTTCCCTAGAACGCCATCAACGCTGGACTTCTTCCTGGCCTCCTCGAACCTTGTACACATTCTTCCGGAAATCCGGAATTATATCTGTACAATTGTACAAAGCGACTCGGACCACGAAGCTGTTCAACTGTCTATCAACCTGAACCAACCAATACTCCTATCAACAGAAGCTCCGGAGAACTTCATCAACTTCAGACGGCTGGATATTGAAAGACTTCACAGGGACATCGAAGAAAACATAACTCTTCCACCTTCAAACAGGAATCTGCTGGATACCGAAATCGATGCAGCTATTGACAACCTCGAACATGCCGTATCTGAAGCCCTGGAGAAGCAAAAGCGGCCTAGGACGTCAAAGGACAGGTACCAACACGTTCCTGATTACGTCCAGAATTTTTATGCTCACAGACAGCGGCTAAGAAAACGACTCCAGCGGATCCATCGAAGCGAGCTAAACACGACAAACATCAACAACCAGACAGTTTGGAATGAGCTACAGCAAGTCAACATCATGTTCCGGAACTCCATTCAACACCATAACAATATCCAGTACCAGAGAAGATTGCAAGCAATTAAGCCAGGACCTGATGCCTTCAAAAACATCAATAGGATCATTGGAAAACAGCCACAGATGCCAGAATCCATTATCAGCAACAACATTGAAGCAACCTCAGCCCAGGACAAGGTGGAAGCGTTCGCCAACTACTTCGCAGGAAACTTCACACCGAACCCACCTACTGACCCGACCTTCCTACAAGAAGTAGAAGCATCAATTCAGCAGACTCTTCAGCCAAATCCGGATATAATCAGTTTCGACGACACCAATCCAGCAAGTGATCCCACCGATAGTCCACATCTATGCAATCTAGAGGAGGTAGCAGAGATCATCGGCAATTCAAAGCCAAAAAAATCATCTGGACCAGATGGTGTTTCCAATTACATCTTGAAGAGGTTTCCACAAGCAGTAATGATCTTCCTCACAATCATCCTTAGCAACTGCATCAACAACTGCTACTTCCCCCAGACGTGGAAAACAGCGAAGATTGTGGCAATCCCGAAGAAAGGTGCTTCCAACCTAATATCCAACTACAGGCCAATATCACTTCTCAACAATATCAGCAAATTACTGGAAGAAGTAATCCTCCGGAGGCTGAAGAAATTCTGCAATGAAAACTCAATCATCCCTGACATGCAGTGTGGCTTTCGAGAAAAGCACTCAACGCTGCATCCGCTGCTGAAGTTCCAACACGATATCACCACCTCCCTCAACAGTCATCGTGTCACCGTCGGATGCTTTCTGGATGTCGAGAAAGCATTTGATAGCGTTTGGATAGAAGCCCTAATACATAAACTTCATCTATTACAGGTACCACCGCCACTAACAAAAATTCTTTTTTCTTTTCTTTCTTTCAGGAAATTTTTCGTACAACTAGACAATTGTAAGTCAAACGTGAAGAATATCAGAGCCGGAGTCGCCCAAGGTTCAAAACTTGGCCCCTTCCTCTACAGCCTGATGACATCCGACCAACCTGCCCCAATTGGATGCGAGAACCTGCTATATGCCGATGACTCGATCACCTATGCATCATCAATGTCACCGTTTATTGCCGTCCGACAAGTAGAGGCCCATATCAACAGACTCTTCAATTTCTACACGAAATGGGGCATTCGAATCAACACTTCCAAGTCGGCACTTGTCTGCTTCAGGAGGCCTTCAACTGGTAGAGGTCTTTGCACCGCAGCCAACTGCAGAAATCTGGTCTTGAGACTCTCTGACGGATCCACCATAGCTGCCAAAAAGAATGTGAAGTACCTGGGAGTCCAGTTCAATGAGTTGCTAAGGTTCAACCCGCACTCAAGAAATGTACTCAAAAAAGCCAGCTGGGCCTTTCACCGTCTACATCCATTGATGAAGAAAAGAAAAGGACTAAGCCAACCAACGAAGTTACTGATCTACAAGCAGCTCTTACGACCTGTCATCAGCTACTCCTTCCCACTTCCCAGTCTGGTTTTCAATCTCCAAGACAGCCATGAAGGAGCTTCAAGTATTCGAAAGGAAGATTCTCAGAATTTGCACCGGACTATACTTCAACCGGCAGCGGCGGAAACACTACAGGAACGAACATCTCTACTCCGAAGCCAACATAGTCCCGGTGGATAAATACCTAGTCCTTTCAGCGAAGAGACTAGTACGGAACATCAACGACCACCCGAATCAGCTAATGAGAAGGATGACCACTGAACAACGACATCCGGAGCCAAGGTACCTCAGTGTAATGGAAACACTTGATGACAACATAATCATGGACAACGAGGAAGCAGTCTCGTTCTACGCTGACATTGGGTCAGCCTTCTACCGTGGCTAAACGCCAAAAATTCCCCCAACCTACACCAAAAACACCATTGACAACCGGGAATGAACACCCTGAGGACGATTAAGTCAGCCGACTTTTAATTTAAATTTTTTGACATGTAATTTATATATCTATAATTTGTAAAACTTAAGACATTGTGTAACGTTAGGCCCCCTATGTGCCAACAAATGTTAATTTATCATAGTATCATATTAGTTATAAGCCAGATTGTATATATTATGTTCAATAAAAGAAATTGAATTGAATTGAATTGATGCCGATTTTGCCAAAAAAATCATCTTTTCAGATGAAGCTCATTTTGATCTTGGCGGGTATGTAAACAAGCAAAATTTTCGCATTTGGGGCACAAAAAACCCGCACGCATACATTGAAAAGCCGATACACCCAAAACGAGTCACTGTTTGGTGCGGATTTTGGTCCAGAGGCATAATTGGGCCATTTTTCTTCGAGTGGCCGTTACAGTCGATGGCGATCGTTATCGGACAATGTTGAACGAATTTTTGTTCACAAAAATTGAAGAGGAGGATATTGACAACATTTGGTTTCAACAGGACGGCGCGGCCGGCGCTACTTGCCACACAGCCGAAGCTACACTCCATGTAGTAGTAGCATTTTCAAAAAAAAAGGTTATTTGGCGGACCCTTTATTTGCGTTTGGGTTAAATCTATTTGCACTTGGGTGAAACTTATTTGTGTGTAGGTTAAACCAGTGGCGTAGCTAGGATATTTGCCGCCTGGGGCAAAACAATAATTTGCAGCCCCTTCGGTCTAACCATAATCAAACAAAATTTTGTCAAACTATTTTTTAAGCTATTTAGTTAAGTTATGGGTACCTTCATACTTAAAGTAGCAGACAAAATTTTGACTAACATTAAGCCGTTCCTATGAACTAATAGTTTTTTCGTTTTATTTTTTTATGTTTTGAAAAAAAGCAACGGTAGGTTTATTTTTGTTTGTATTCATTTATCAATTTTGTTAAAAATAATTATATTTTTTCTTGAAAAAAAAAAACGAAACAACAAATCTTCTGCAAAAATATTCAGGTTACAGCATTTTTTTTTACTTTTTTTTACATGTCTACCGCGAAAAAATTTCTGATTTCTGAGAAGTGTCAACCCCTCTGAGCTCTGAGCTGAAATTTACATATACAAAATATAAGCCACAAAAGATTACTTACAGTAAAAATTTTATTTTCTAATATAGATTTAGTTAAATTTCCAATTAAAAAAATTGTTTACCTAATTGGCTTACAACTTCCAACGCACAACGAAGTTAATTTTGCCGTCCCTAACTCCTGGTGCCCGGGGCAGCTGCCCCCTTCGCCCCCCCCTAGCTACGCCACTGGGTTAAACTTATTTGCTATTTGGTTAATTTAATTTTCGAATGCTATATATTTTATTTTAACATTATTTATACTCAATAAAGCTTAGCAAAAATCCTACTCTATTTTTGATTGTTCTGGAAAAACGGCTAAGTCCATTATTTTTTTACATTACCAAAAAAAGAAAACCGGCTAACTTACAAAGATGCAAATAAGTACAAAACTAAGATCCTGCTTGAGTTGTTTTATGTTTAGAAAGGAAGAGTACCAACTAACACACAATCCATGTTTTGGATTTTATTTTCTAGCAACGATAAAAGTTTTTGCGAAGTTTTTTCTTTCTCCTGTAAAATTTCCATTTATGGAGTTAGTAGGTTTACACTCTAAGCCGACGTAATGCTAAGGAGTTGAAATTTAGTGAGCCACCTGTGTTTGATCAGTTCAGCAAATACTGCGAATTTGAAGTTTCTGACTTTATTGGTACTGAAGTTAGAGGGTGGTTGAAAATCGCCTGAGTTTGTTCCTGTAAAAAGGATGTAGTGCCGCGGACTTGGCTGGGCACTACCGTGCCCTTTGATATAAAGAATCTTGTTTTGTTTTGTTAAGAAGAGCAACTGTTTATTTATTTAAAGAAACTTAGTATTCCAGTAACTATATACATTTGACCTTGCGTCAGGTCCGGTAGTTCTGATTTTTTGCTGAGTTGTTTAAGATGTTTCAATTCATCAATTTTAGGTTACGGGGGGCTACAGCAGGGGTGCAAAGTCCACAAAAAAAGACAAAATTAACTCATTTTCTCAAGCTTCAAACTTTCTGTACACATTATTTGGGATATAAGATGCAAAAATTATGAGGTCTTACAACTTCATTCTACAACGAAGGTCGTCTTAAAACCACCTAAAACCCGCCAAAGCTAAAAATCAACTCATTTTCTCAAGGATGGAACCAATTTTAATTTATGGTTGGCATCTTAACAAATAAAAATTAGTAGGTCTCACACCCAAAATGCGATCTGGGCTCTGGACCTTTGGCACCTCATACCTATATGGGAAATTTGGGAAAAAATAATGCCATCAGAAAAGGTAAACTAGTCCTAGCAATTGGTCAGCCCTAGATAGCTTGTAATCAAGTCTTAAAGTTTCCCAAGGTCACGCAAGGTCACGCGCGATTTTTGGCACCTCATTTGTGGGAAATTTGCGAAAAATGTTAACCATCTGTAAGTTCTATAGATCGTGATAAAAGGTCAACTATTTTCAGCAATTAGTCAGCCCAGCCATAGATTTGTTTCTACGAATTTTTAAAATTTGTTTCAAGGTCACAAAAAAACTTTTGATACCTCATTTGGGTTATATCCCAAATAAAACGTACAGAAAGTTTGAAGCTTGAGAAAATGAGTTAATTTTGTCATTTTTTTGCGGACTTTGCACCCCTCTTGTAACCCCCCGTTGTACAACTGTGTTGTAATACCTTGAAAATATTTTTTTATTTACTCAAATAATTGATACACAAAGAATGAAGCTTGAGAAAATGGGTTGACGAAATCTGTCGTTACCTACCGGGCTAGAATTGCTGTGGCCTATGGCTGCTGGTATTGAACCCCCATTAAAATATTGATGTTGTATTCAGAGTTAGGTTAGGTTAGGTTGTAAGGGGTGATAATGCGGCAAGCCGCACCATCTCACTCGGATCTCAGTGGATCCATTGTGCTCCCCAGGGTATAGGTGGTTAGTAAGGAGGGATAGGGAGGGAGTTAAGGAGAAGTTTTAGGTTTGGGGGGCCCCCCTGAACCATCCTGAGTTCTGAATGAATTTCAGGATGTTCTTTAGTGGCAAGACAGAGATGTCGCCCAGTTCGTCGAAGAAGTATTCTCCAAGGGCCTCTTTTCTAGTTCTAGCTAGGCTAGGGCATTCACAAAGGAAGTGGGGGGAGCCCTCCTCTGCCTCTTCATCATGACACCCTCTACATAGGTCCGATGAGCTGATGCCCATTCTGTTCATGTGGGTTCCCATAGAGTTGTGGCCCGTAAGGACACAAACCATGAGAGATAATTGAGGCCTGCTTAGCTTAAGTAAGTAATCCGTTTTTTTCCTTGAAATATTTGGCCATAGATTCCTTGAAACCCGACAAGAGTGTCGATGGATGACCATCTGACATCTGCAGCTTCCAAGAAACTCTGGTGTATTCTATCTTTTTCTTGCTCCAGTGGCATGAGCACAGAGGCTTCGATTTGGCTTGGATCAAGAGATGACCCGTTTTTGGCCAGTTCATCTGCCATCTCATTCCATGACAGCGATCGACCAGTTTGGACTTTGTGGTGATTGAGGAAATGGCTTTAATTGCCGCCTGGCTGTCTATGAAAATGTCAATATTGTTGTTGACTAATTCACTGATTGAGGAAAGATGTTTCGCGGCTTCGCAAACTGCCAGCACTTCCGCTTGGAAAACACTGCAAAAGTTTGGAAGCTTTAAAGATCTATTTATGGGTGGGTTATCTGAGTAGATGCCTGAGCCAACCCCCTCCGAGGTTTTGGAACCGTCAGTGAAGACCGAAACATGATTTGCATTTATGACCCTGTTTTCATTCCAGAGTTCCCTGGTTGGGATATCCGTTATGGTTACTGGGTTGAAATCTATGTGCGGTGAAACGTAGTCTGTCTGAATGTCTATGTCTATAAAATTAATTATGGTTCTGTGACCGTAGAGGCCCTTTTTCCAATTTTTACATTGAACAAGTCTTAAAGCACTTTTGGCCGCCACCTCTTTCGTATACAGATCGAGTGGGGCAAGTGAAAGGAAAGTTTCAAGGGCGGCCGTTGGTGTGGTTCTGATAGCACTGGTTGTGCCAATACATGCTAGTCTTTGAATTTTAGTCATGGTTTTTAGATTGGTTTCTTTATCTAAGGCTGGCCACCAGACCATGCATGCGTACGTTAAAATTGGCCTTATAATGGCTGTGTACATCCAATGGATGGTTCTGGGGCTGGGACCCCATCTTTTACCAAAAATTCTGCTACAAGTGTAGAAAGCTATTGAGGCTTTTCTTTCTCTTTCTATAATATTTTCTTTCCAGTTTAGTTTACGATCGAGAACAATTCCAAGATATTTGGCAGTACCCGAAACCTGTAACGGAATTCCGTTAATGGTTGGCGGGTTTATGTTTGGAATATTACGTTTCCTTGTAAACAGCACCAGTTCTGTCTTCAGTGGGTTAATATTAAGGCCACAATTACTGGCCCAGTTTTTGAGCTTGTCAAGGGACGTTTGTAAGAGCTCGCACAGAGTGGGGGCAAATTTTCCAGAGGCCAATAACACAATGTCATCGGCGTATGCGACTACTTTGATGCCACCCAGATTTAGTTTGACCAAGATCTGGTTGACGACAAGGAGCCAAAGCAAAGGAGAAAGTACTCCACCCTGTGGAGTGCCCCTACTCGTCCTAACTCTTATTTTGCTGTCACCCATTTCTGCATTTATGATTCTCGTTTGAAGCATGACAACAATCCAGTTTATCAGTGATGGATCGACGCTGACGGAGTTTAGGGCTTGTCGAATAGCATTGTTATCAACATTATTAAAGGCCCCTTCTATGTCAAGGAATGCTGCTAAAGTGAATTCCTTGAAGTGGATTAATTTTTCAATTGTGCCGACCACTTCATGGAGTGCTGTCTCAACAGATTTGCCCTTCAAGTACGCATGTTGGGCCTGTGAGAGCACACCATTATTCAGTTTTAGGCGAATATGAGTGTCAATTAACCTTTCCAAGGTCTTCAGGAGAAAGGAGGAAAGGCTAATAGGTCTGAAGTCCTTCGGTTCGGTATGGGTGGGTTTGCCAGCTTTTGGAATGAAGATGACATTGACTTCTCTCCATCTAGCGGGGATATAGGTGATGTTTAGACAACCTATATAGATATCCACTAGAATCGGAACAATTATATCTTTAGAGCTTTGGAGCATCATTGGAATGATTCCATCAGGCCCTGCAGACTTGTATGCTGAGAAGGAGTCAATGGCCCAAGCTACCTTCCTACTGTCTACGATTTGTTTACCTATATCATAGATTTCACTTATGTTGGGCCCTCTGTCCACAGGAGATTTACTGCTAGTACATCCTGGGAAGTGATTGCTTATAAGTGACTCTAAAGTTTCAGAGCAGGAGTCCGTCCAGGTATTATCCGGTCTTTTTAGAAATCCCGGGGGAATGGGTACCTTAGACATGACTTTCCTGAGCCTAGCAGCTTCATTCGTAGACTCGAGGTCTGAACAAAATTTTTGCCAGGCTGCTCTTTTAGCATAGGTCGTTCGGTTTTTGTATAGATTTTTGCTGACCTTAAAGAGGTCCCAATCGGTAGGGTCATTACTGAATTTTGCTCTATTGCAAAGCCTCCTTGAGTTTTTCCTAAGAATAGACAGCTCTTTGGACCACCATACGGGGTTGAGCTTGCCTTTACTTTTGGTAATGGGGCAGGAACTCTCGTAAGCATTATTTATGGCTAACGTTAGTTCATTTACATGTTTGTCAATGTCAGAGCAGGTTGTCAATGGTTAATGTTCATAGTGACCCAAAGATGAGGCCAATCTAATGTTGAAGGCATCCCAGTTTGTTTTCCTGGGGTTTCTATAGGGTTTTGAGTTTTCAATTTTGTGCTCTATTTGGAACGTTATCATTCTATGATCAGAGAATGAAACATTACTTGAGACCTTCCAGTCACTAACCTTTATTGAGTCAGAGTTATTGGAAAGTGTCATGTCGAGCACTTCTCTCCTATTTCTAGTAACGAAGGTTGGTTCGTTACCTTTATTTAGAATCAATAAGTTTTCCTTAATAATATATTCAAAAAGTGACTCACCTCTTTTATTTGTGTCGGTGCTCCCCCATTGTAGGTGATGAGCGTTGGCGTCGCAACAAACCAGGAGGTCCCAACCGTTCTTACCTGTTGTTTTGATGAGATCATCAAGGGCTGCTGACGGCGGTGGCCCCGGTGAATCACCTGGCATATAAATGGAGGCTAGGATCAGGGGCGGGGCCCCTTTTCTGTCGCACTTCACCGTCGTCATGTCTGCTCTACTATGGGAAGATAAGAGGAAAAGATTTATAATTTTTTTCGCCACTATACATGTCCGATAGTTACCTTCTGTAGGCCCTTTATTAAAATACAGGTTTACATCTTTGGAGCTGAGTCCGCAGATCCTGCCGCTGTTGATCCAGGGCTCCTGAATAAGGGCGATATCAATATTATCTTTGGACATCAAAGAGGTTAAGGTGGCCGAGGCCAACTTACTGTGCTGTATGTTTACTTGTAGCACCTTCATCATCATTTTTGCTGTTTGTTTTTTGTAGGCTGGCTACCGGGCGCACCTTAACCATATTGATGCCCACCATCAGTTTGAAACCCCTGGAGGGAAGCATTGCCATGGTTTCATGATTTAATATCACTATGGCTTCCTGGCCCGTTTTGGAGGGCGCTTCGATCTTCAAGACCTTCCAGTCACCACTAGGAAAACTGGAATTTTGACCTCGGAGGAGGTTTTCCAGGAGTTCCTTGGTGATGTGTGGGCCCGGCACATTAATGCGGACTTTCGGTCTAGTGGGGAGGTCCCTTTTGGAGGCAACTTTCAGAGTTACCCCTTCAAGCAACCCTGTCATCTCCGAGACTTTCAACTTAAGCCATTTCAAGGTGGGTTCATCCTTACAGGTCAGTATTTTGAACCCCTTCAGCGTCGATAATGGCCCGAATTGTGGTACAAACCCGGTAGAGGCAAGGATCTCGGTGTTAATACATTCGAGAATCCTAACCTCCACCCGAGCCCACTGCTCGTTTGTAAGCACCAACTCGGAGCTTCCTTCATTAACCACGGCCACTTGGAGACTTTGGCTAACAATGTCTGCTAGCGTACCTGCGCTGTGGGACGTTTTAAATTTTTTGTTGGAGGACGTTTGAGGGGGCGTCGAATCATTATGCCTCATCCTCTTTTTTTGACTACTTGGGCCAGTTGTGTCGACCCTCGAGTGCTTTGGACCATTCAATGGCCTCACTTTAGGGTTGCCGCCAGTTGATTTGGAGGAAGAGGCATTCTGAGCTGAGGGCTTGTCAACTTCTTTTTTGTCGTTTTACTTAGAGACGACATTCTCGCCTTTGGTTTCCAACTTGGCAAGCAGTTTTTGGGCCCAGCCCAACCGCTTCCACTCCCTAAGGCTCAGCTTCTTAGGATCACCCTTGCCATACCTACGCACGGCTCTCTTGGCGTTTCCAATCCTTTTTAGCTCTGGATTAAGATCACCTCCCTTATTCTGCTTCTTTGGATTCGCCACTTTTCCTACGGTCGGTTTTGGCCCATCGATTGACGGACATCGACTTTCGGATAAGGCTGCCATCACGGTCTTAGAAGACCCTGGGCCATCCGCGCAGACTTCGGTTGGGTCACTTGCCCCAGACCCTTTGTAAGGAGTTGAAGTAGTCTTGGCTCCCGGCAGCGCCAGGTGGTTCGCCACAGACTCGCCTTGAGAGGGTGCCTTCATCGGTACTGCAGCAGGGTTCTCGGCCACAGTGACGTCTGCGTCTGAGCTGTCCGAACTGGCGAAGGATTGATAGTCGTCTTCATTTAGGATGCGGTTTTCCTCATCAGACGCCATCTCCTCCTCCCCAGTTCCAACAGCCCCATCCTCAGAGTCAGTAAGATCCATGAGGTATTCAGAAAATACCCCATCAATCTTACGGGCAACACTGCTGCAGGCTTTAGCAGTTGTAGCTGTTGATGATGATGATGATGATGATGATGATGATGATGATGATGATGATGATGATGATGATGATGATGATGATGATGATGATGATGATGATGATGATGATGATGATGATGTTGTTGTTGTTGTTGTTGTTGTTGTTGTTGTTGTTGTTGTTGTTGTTGTTGTTGTTGTTGTTGTTGTTGTTGTTGTTGTTGTTGTTGTTGTTGTTGTTGTTGTTGTTGTTGTTGTTGTTGTTGTTGTTGTTGTTGTTGTTGTTGTTGTTGTTGTTGTTGTTGTTGTTGTTGTTGTTGTTGTTGTTGTTGTTGTTGTTGTTGTTGTTGTTGTTGTTGTTGTTGTTGTTGTTGTTGTTGTTGTTGTTGTTGTTGTTGTTGTTGTTGTTGTTGTTGTTGTTGTTGTTGTTGTTGTTGTTGTTGTTGTTGTTGTTGTTGTTGTTGTTGTTGTTGTTGTTGTTGTTGTTGTTGTTGTTGTTGTTGTTGTTGTTGTTGTTGTTGTTGTTGTTGTTGTTGTTGTTGTTGTTGTTGTTGTTGTTGTTGTTGTTGTTGTTGTTGTTGTTGTTGTTGTTGTTGTTGTTGTTGTTGTTGTTGTTGTTGTTGTTGTTGTTGTTGTTGTTGTTGTTGTTGTTGTTGTTGTTGTTGTTGTTGTTGTTGTTGTTGTTGTTGTTGTTGTTGTTGTTGTTGTTGTTGTTGTTGTTGTTGTTGTTGTTGTTGTTGTTGTTGTTGTTGTTGTTGTTGTTGTTGTTGTTGTTGTTGTTGTTGTTGTTGTTGTTGTTGTTGTTGTTGTTGTTGTTGTTGTTGTTGTTGTTGTTGTTGTTGTTGTTGTTGTTGTTGTTGTTGTTGTTGTTGTTGTTGTTGTTGTTGTTGTTGTTGTTGTTGTTGTTGTTGTTGTTGTTGTTGTTGTTGTTGTTGTTGTTGTTGTTGTTGTTGTTGTTGTTGTTGTTGTTGTTGTTGTTGTTGTTGTTGTTGTTGTTGTTGTTGTTGTTGTTGTTGTTGTTGTTGTTGTTGTTGTTGTTGTTGTTGTTGTTGTTGTTGTTGTTGTTGTTGTTGTTGTTGTTGTTGTTGTTGTTGTTGTTGTTGTTGTTGTTGTTGTTGTTGTTGTTGTTGTTGTTGTTGTTGTTGTTGTTGTTGTTGTTGTTGTTGTTGTTGTTGTTGTTGTTGTTGTTGTTGTTGTTGTTGTTGTTGTTGTTGTTGTTGTTGTTGTTGTTGTTGTTGTTGTTGTTGTTGTTGTTGTTGTTGTTGTTGTTGTTGTTGTTGTTGTTGTTGTTTTTGTTGTTGTTGTTGTTGTTGTTGTTGCTGTTGTTGTTGTTGTTGTTGTCGTTGTCGTTGGTGTCACTGGCGACTTAGCCTTGACCAAGCCCTCGCCGGCAGCCGTGACTTCTGCCGACACTGGAGTGTATATCCCCACTCGATTTTTAATAAATTTATTTGAACTTTCCATTTTATCTGTAAGGTTCTAATTTTTGGATTAGCATCTCTGTTGGTTTTTCTTGGTTGTTCGATCCTGCAGCTGGGTTGCTGGAGGAACGAACGTAAGCCCCCCCACCACATCAAGGTGAAAACCACGGGGGGGTGTATTCAGAGTTACCTGTGTCTATTTAGTAACTCGTTCAGCTTTTTTTTCTTGGGTTTCTGTTGAGGTGCTTTTGATTTAGAGCTTAAAAAAAAAAAAAAGTTTTTAATGATAAGTGTTATCGTGGAGTTTTTTTCATCTTTTGCATTTCTTTTAATGTGTGGAAAATACGTTAAGCGTTTTCTTTTTTAAGAAGAAGCTGTTTTCTTTGAAGAAGAACATTATTTGCATAGATTTTCGTATCGCGAGGTGAAGTAAAGTATTTTTATTTAAATTGTATTTTTAAAAGGTGTATTTTTTAAGTTTTATGCAATTTGTATTTCTAAGGCCTGGTTCACACGAGATTGTACCGCACGTTTTTTATCGCATTCGGTTTTTACCGAACAAATATCGGGTGTTCACACGATATTTATATTTATTCGTTTAAAACTCGAATACCTGCAGTATAATGAAAATGAATGGAAAAGTTTGAATTTGTGAAGTATTTTATTTTTATCTTTTTAAGGAAAAGGGCTAGAAAGTTGAAATTTGGACGGATAATAGAAATTATTGATTTAAATATGAATTAAGAAAATAAGAGTCCTAGAATACCGTTGAACGGAGATAACGGCAATATTTGAGCGCTTTCACATATGAACTCATATCTCTTTAGTGCATTGATGAATTTTGTTTGTTGTTTTAAATATCAAATATTAATAAAATTACGGTTATTTTGATACCTCATTCATTATCCTACGTGGTATATAAGCGACACAATCTTGATTTTAAATTGATCGAAAAATCAAAACAATTGCATTGAAATAACCTGCTTGGACCATTGTCCACGACCATCCACCAGCGAGAAGATCCCGTTATCTACATGGAATTTATTTTATTAAAATTTGATATAGATGGCTTTAAAAAATTATATGGAATTTTCCATACAAGGGGCATGGCATCCACCCACATTCTTAAAAATTCTTATAGATTATATGGAGCACTTCCGATTGTTGTAGAACGATGACAATTGGTACGTCGGTAGGGCTTAAGATACTTAGAAAGAAAAAAATTGGAAAATTGGAATTTTGCATTCAGGGGGCGTGGTATCCACCCACATTCTTATAAATTATATGGAGCACTTCCGATTGTTATAGAACGATGAAAATTGGTAGGTCGGTAGAACTTGAAGTACTTAGAAAGGAACAAAATCGAAAATTTGGAATCGTCCATTCAGGGGGGGTGCCATCCACCCACTTTATCAGAATTGCTATTATTTGTATGGAGCACTTTCGGTTGTCGTAGAATTATGAAATCTTTGTAGTAGGGCTTGATTTTCACCTGGTAAAATAAATCTTTGCAAAATGGAGTGAAATCACAACAAAAACATAAAAATGTTAAAAAAGGAGCCAAGTTCTTATGTGTACAAGAAACCTGTGCTTAAAAAGTCAGCCAAAAAAAGTAATGAGATCTAAAATATATGCCAAGTTTTAAGTTCATGAATTTTAATATCAAATATCTTAAGTAGAGTAATATCGAAACAATTCCAAATCATGACAGAAATTTGGTAATTAATGATTACTGATTAAAATTTGGGGGATTTACTTGGCAATTTTTATTCAATTTCTGTATTCACGAGAGGAAAACTTTAAGTATTCAGTGTTGTTCGGATACGAGACTATATGCATTTGAAAGCCTGATATGTCAGCTGTCATTTAGCGCTTTAAGTTGCTGCGCGTAGGTGCGACACCCATACATTTATTTTTCATTTTCGAATCGGCTTTCAAAAAAAAAAAAACCGGACGAATCAAACTTTCACTGAGAAAAAATTCCGACAAAGTTGAATTTTGGTGGAGAGCTTTGTTTTGACATCCTAAGCAATTTATAAGAAGTACCCTAAATTTGGGCCGGGGCTAAAATGTTTAGGGGGGTGCAAATGGGTAAAATAATTTTTTTTTGATAATTTCTCGGAAACTTTTTTTTTTTGAAAAAATGCAAAGTAAAAATAGTAGCTGATATGATAATACGCAGTTAGGATGGGCATACTCTCTTTCGTATAATCAATAGATTAAGAGTAAAATGAATAAGAACTTCATGGTGTAGCAACTTTGGCCGAAAAATGAACCTATTTAAAAAGCATTTACTGGCTGTAATTTTTGTATGCAGGATTTTGTTTGGGTACTTCTTCTCATTATAAATCCAAGTTATTAGGGTTCCTCCAAAAATAAGGAAAAAAATGAGCTATTAACGAACTTTGTAAGTTTAAGAATATTGAAGCTATAGCGGTTCAAAATTAACCTTTTGGTTTTGTACAAAGTTCAGTTTTCTTGAAAATATCTCAGAAACAATTAATTTGTTCAAAATCAAAGTGAAATAATATTTTAGCTCATAAAATTTTACACCCTATAGATCATACCACTTTTTTCGAAGAAGCAACAAATTTTGAGAAAAACCTAAGTGCATAAAACGCGTACTTTCAGAGCTCCGTTCGTCAAAAATTTGCCTAAGCATATAAATTTCTGTAGGATAATTTCATTTTTGTAGTATGTTTTCATTATAAATATTACAAACAAAAATTATATAAAGCTTATTTTGGAGTGAATTCATTTTTTTTAAGAGGGTCTACCAATGTGCAAAAAACGTGTACTTTCCGACCTCTGTATATCAAACATTTGCTTACATTATTTAAAAAATTGTAGTTTTATTTATTTTTGTATATATGTATAGTGAATCTTATCCAAAAAAATTACAAAAAAGCTATTTTTTTGTGACCATATTGCATTAGTCCAAATGGGTCCACCAAAGTGAAAAAAACTTGTACTTTCAGAGCTCTGTACATAAAAAATTTAGCCAAGTATATAAATAATTATCCTTAAATTTCATTGTCCACATATTTATGATAAATCTTGCAAAAAAAAAATTTTAAAAAACTTTAACTTGTAAGCGCTATTAATTTAATTCCGCTAGATGAGCGAATTCCCACACTGTGCGTCGTTTACTCTTAAAACTTTCGAGAGACTGTTGGACAGTGTTGCCGCAGAAACACCGATTTATCGTAATTCTCCCGATATTCAGACCTGTTTCCGATACACCGATTTTTGATCGAAATATGACACTTTTCCCCGATTTTCAATATATCTTAAGCTGAAGTAAACCTATCTACCATTGCAATTTATGTTTCTCCTTTGTTCATTTGCTGAACACGACCAAGCTGGACGTGTATGTGTCTCTGTCGTGTCATTAGCTTCTTCTTAAATCTCTATTTGTTTTTATTTTGGGTTTTGAAACGGGCTGCGTGCATGCGTCAGAAAATTATTTTCTAAAGAATACTTGAAGTTCCAGGAATGCAATTGTTTGAACTTAAAAGTATCTGATTGAATATGTATTCAAAATAATTAAAATTAGCACTTTATTTCTGTGGTGTGTGGTAGAAACTCCATTTTTAAATTTGCGTCTTTACGTCCTCTTTAAATCGTGCTAGAGCCTAAACAAGTTTACCGATTTTCTTCAAATTTGGAACATTTATGAACATAGTCCTTGAAAAGTTATATTTTAAATTTGAGAAAAATCGGTTCATTCGTTTAGTCTGTAGCTCGATTTAAAGTGGAGGTAAGGAGGCAAATTTTAAAATGGAGTTATCATGTTTCTACCAAACACCACAGATTTAATTTAATCAAAATAAATATATTTAAAATAATGATAATAAACTTTAATCTTTGTTGAAATCGTTGTCTTATTATCTACGTTTTCCTTTCCAAGCTAGCAAGGTGCACAAACAGTCGAATTAATAAACTTATTTAACACTAGACATCCGACCAACTCCAAAAAGATATAAGCTTGGTTCACTGTTGTCCTAAAGTTGTCCAACCTTGACAACGGAATTGGTTGCCTAAGATTTGACTAACTTGACATTTTATTTCATTAAATAAATCATATTTCCAACTACTGAAAACTTTTAAGAAAATGGGTATCAACAACAATCGTCTAAGAAATCTAATAAACATTATAGCTCCAATGGTGCTGCACCATATACAAGACTATTAAATACCTCAGGGAAATATTTATTTTTGATTTTGAAGTTTTACGTACTGTTTACTGACAATATTACATTTAAAAATGAATTTAAATAAAATAAATATAACAAAGTTGCTTTTTGAAAAAAAGTACTTTTCACCTTCAAACAATTTTTTTCAAAAGAAATATGATTTTATTTACTTTAAGAATGAAAAAATGTACAATCTGAAAAACATTTTCGGAAAAAAACCTTGTTTTTTTATAAAAACGGAGGTGCTTTTGACACCTGGCATGACTTTTAGGCTTAAAACTGTTTTCCCGATTTACACCGATTTCTAGAGTGGCAATCTCCCGATTTCAGAAAATATTTTCTGGCAACACTGCTGTTGGACATCTATATTCGCAGCTCACTGAACCCGGAGGTGATTTCTTCAATGCAGCATGCCTATACGAAAGGCAAAAGCGTAGAAACTGCACTTCACTGTGTTGTTAATACAATTGAAAAAACTCTCAAAGACAAGGAATACACTCTTGCTGCCTTCCTAGATATTGAAGGAGCATTCAATAATGTGGAAAATGATGCAGTTAAGAGAGCCCTTGTAGAGCTGAATATAGAAAAGTCAATGCATGTTAAAAAACAGGCATATTAATACAGAACTTGGAGAATCACGTTTAATAGTATCCACATCCAGAGGAACACCCCAGGGAGGGGTGCTTTCTCCGCTTCTTTGGATACTAGTCATGAACGAAATTCTTGTAAAATTAAAATATAGTGGAGTCAAAGTAGTAGCTTATGCAGATGACCTAGTACTACTTGCGACAGGTAAATTCCCATCCACTATTAGTGAACAAATAGAATATGCCCTGTCAAAGGTCAACACATGGGCAAAGAATTGTGGTCTAATGGTCAATCCATTGAAAACTGAATTGGTTCTCTTCACTAACAGAAGAAAAATACCAATGTTTAGATTACCACCAATTGCAGGGACTCCACTTAAAATCTCGGATCAGGCCAAATACTTGGGTGTGATCCTTGATAAGAAACTGAACTGGAGTCTCAACACTAAAGAGAGAGCAAAGAAAGCTATGGTTGCGTTCTATTCCTGCAACAGGATTTTTGGTAAATCCTGGGACCCAATCCAAAAATTATCAGGTGGATGTACACGGCAATAGTTAAACCGATACTTACCTACGGTAATTTAGTTTGGTGGAACGCGACTGAGAAAGCAACAAACCTGAAAACCTTGACAAAAGTTCAAAGATTAGCATGCGTAGGTATTACGGGGACGTTGAAAACCACTCCCACAGCGGGACTGGAAGCGATACTCAACTTGAGACCCCTAGATCTATTCGTGCAAGAATCTGCAGCATACAGTGCCCTGCGCCTAAGCCAGACTAAATGCTGGAAGCAAAGCACATCAGGCCATACTCAGATTCTGCAGAGATATGTGGGAAATAATGTTTGCACAGACTACACAACACCCCATTTAAACTTCAGCAGACCCTTCACTACCTCTTTTCCTAATAGAGAGGAGTGGGAAAACAACCAACCTTTCAGTAATGCATCTACGATAACTGTCTTCACTGATGGTTCGAAGATGGACACTGGAGTTGGTGCAGGAATTTTCTCGGAAACTCTGGGACTAGCTAGCTCCTTCAGACTTCCGGACTTTTGCAGTGTCTTCCAAGCCGAGGTCTTGGCAGTGACAAAAGCAGCTACGCAAATATCAATGATGTCGATACCACGAGCTGATATCACCCTCTTTATTGATAGCCAAGCAGCAATAAAAGCAATTTCTGCCACCGAGATACATTCGAAGCTTGTGACTTGCTGTCGCGAAGAGCTAAGGGTTCTTGGCATGCAGCATAACATTAGACTCTGCTGGGTTCCCGGTCACAGTGATGTACAGGGAAAAGAGAGAGCTGATGAGCTGGCGAGAACGGGTTCGTCGCTTGATTCAAGTCAAGCCGAACAAAATATTAAAGTACCAACCTGTAGCATCAAACAGGAAATTGGTAACAAAATATTAGAAAAAACCAATGAAAGATGGAATCTGCTTGAAACATGCGCCACAACTAGAAAGTTATGGCCAAATTTCAATAAGCAGAGAACAGACAAAATTATGCAAATGGACAAGAAACATCTTCGTTCCCTTGTCAGCATAATCACCGGACACAACCTACTGAGATACCATAAAAAGAAAATGAGGCTCAGTACTGATGACCTTTGCAGAGGATGCAGTGACGAAGAAGCACATGAGGATACCTTACACTTCCTTTGCCACTGCCCAGCACTCTGTCATTAAAGAAAGAAACACCTAGGAAATCATTTCTATGACGACCTAGAGGAACTTTCTGGAACTTCGGCTAATAGCCTTCTGAATTTCATCAACGCCTCTTAATGGCTTGACTGCTAACAGAACACATAGGTTTCTACATAAAGTGGAATACAATTTCCTAGGGTATCACAACGGATCTACATAGATCTAAGTGTGACGGTAACGAGATCAACTGTCAGCCCTTCTACCTAACCTAACCTAATCTCATACAGAGAATCTATACATCTATACATATAAATAAAATTGGAGTGTATGTCGTTAATATTGAAATAATTTCAAGTTTTTGAGCTTAGGTGGTTGTTTACTTACTAAGAAACATAACTGCATCATTTAAAATTTTTTTGTCTGTCTGTCTGTTTGTCCGCGGTAACCTTCGAAACAGCAGAACAGGTTATAATGGGGCTTTACGTGCATGTAGTGGACAACTCTGGGAGTGATCTAGGGCTAGGCTACTTTTAATTGTAAGAATGTTAACGGTTTCTTTGAAATATTAGAAAAGCAATGAAGTTTAGGGAAAATTATGTCGAAACAAATAAATTACACGACTGGATCGCACGTACTTGCTCTTATGTTCAAGTTGTGTGGAACCTAAGAACTTAAAAAAATATTCAAATAATTATAGAAAAAGTATAAATAAGCATTCAAATCGTTCTTTAATTGTATAAGCAGCCTGAAAAATAACTTAGAGTTAAAAAAAAAGTATGTCATTTGATTACTTGAAAAAATATGAATATATACAAAAAAAAAATTAAAATCGTTGGAGCCGTTTTCTTAAAAATTAATTTTTTATATATAATATTTATGTAACATTTTTCAAAAAAAAATTTGGTATGTCAATTTTGAGTATATATTAATATACATTTAAAACTGAAATTTCAAAATAATTCATCAACCCATTTTTGAAATATTGAATTTTCAAAAAAAAAATTTTGAATCTTTTTTTAAATATCCAAAATTTATTTTTTCAAAAATTTTGGTATGCAGTATTATTTATATTCTAACAAAGCTTTTGTACAAAAATTTTTATTGAAATCGGATGAGCGGTTAATGAGAAAACCAAAAATCAAAAAAACCGTTATATGGCAGGTACCGTTAATAAATGTTTTTGGTGATTTTTTTTCTTACTTAAAGGTATATCATATCTACGATAATACACTGATTTTTTTTTATCAAAATCGTTGGAGCCGTTTTTGAGATAAATAAGCTTTTCCTTAACGGTTGTATGGCAAGTACCGTTATTTTTTGAGCTAAAAAAAAAATTTCAATTTCCCCTCTGGAGAGTTACAAAAAAACCTTAAGTTCAAAATTTGAAGAAAATCGCTTCAGTGGTTTAGGCTGTAGGTTGAGGTACGGACAGACAGACAGACAGACAGACAGACAGACAGACAGAATTGTGCCACCCACTTTTTTGGTGTTCTCTATCATCGTAATGTCATGTTTGATTGTTATCTCAAAACTTTTTTTTTGCACGAATCCAAAACTTGCCCTATAGTACCTATATCGCAAGTAAAAATTGATATACAGGGTGTCCCGTAATGAGTGGATAATACTGCAACTGGTGATAGCAGGCCTTATGACTGCTCAGAAAAAAAATATTAAAACAAATATTTTTCTTGTGGTCTCCATGGTATAATTTATTTTCGAAAAATGTTAAAAAATTCAGGGTCTCCTAAAATACCTGATTACAACGGCCACCCCTAAAGGATTCCTATTATTTTTGTATTTTTATAATATTCTTGAATAACCGTTCTAAATGATGAGTAGTAAATTTTAACACCAGCTGATGCATTTTTGTGTTATAATTTTTTAAAATTGTTTTTTTATTCAGAAATAATTCAATATTTTTTTTCTCCAAAGTTTGAAAAATAATACAGGGAAAAAAATGTATGAGAACATAAGTGGCAAATTAAATAAAAATTGGCCTGTTTAATGTACTTTCCAAAATAGTATAACACATGTTTGTGTCTACAACTATAACCAATAAAATTGGCATAGAATCTATAAAAGTAGTTTTTGAACATTTTATCAGATGAAATTAAGTTACAAAGTTAAGTCGACGACGAATGAATGACTCATATTGTTTTTTTAATTTTTATTGCATTTAAAAATAGCCGTTCTTAAATAAAAGGCAGTAACATTTAACACTAGTTGCTGGATTTTTTTTTTAATAATTTTTTTATTTAATTTTTTAATAAGAAAATGTTTAAATATTTACTTTCATCAAAGTTTGATGACAACAAAAAATGAGTTGTAAGAAAAGTCAATAGATATACCAGTGTCACTATTATGAGTGCTTAATTCACTAACTAAAATAATAGTATGCACTTTCAAAAAAGTTTCGATTTAGGTATGGGAAATGCGATAAATAAAAACAACTGTATTAAAAATTCTGATTTATTTGTATTTTTAAATAAATTTATATCAAGTGTTCAAACTGTCCCCCATTCACTGTGATACAGGCTCTGCATCTTCTAATGAAGGACCTTTCAATAAAACGAGCATATTGGCGCTAATTTATTTTCATCACAGCGTCTTGAACACGTCCATTACCAGGCATTCGTCCTTCTGAAAAACATTGGTGGACTCTGATGAACACTCGATAGTCCGGATGTCGCGCATTTGGATTTGGATATCGCTCTCTATAGAGTGCTGCAGCTGCGTTAGCGCTTCCTCTGCATTCCCCGTATATTAAATGCATATTTGCATACTCCAGCGGCGTATACTGTGATATTCTTAAGGTAGAACTAGAATAGTCGGAAGCCAACTTAAGTGGTCGTACGAAACCTAGCGAAAACAAGAAATTTATGTGACGCGCACATAATTGCGAAGTGGAACTTTTCGTTTAGTTTTCGTTAACTTTTGCCGTCGGAAGTGAGAGCGCTCAACGACCGCTCTTTCGTAAGTGGGCGAATGCAAAATCAAAATGGTGGAAGCAAACTAACAAGAACTTGGCGCTTGGTGCAAAGTTTTCAACTTTTTTTTTCTGTTTGATGAATGAATGAGAGAAGTCAAAACAATTTTCTTTTAATTAATTTATATCACATAGAATTTTAGTGGTTTTGCAAAATAAATAATTAAAAGCTATCACTGCGCTGTGAATAAGTATAATGAGAAAATAAACATTGAATAGACAATTATTTATTTTTTGTTCACTTCCAACCACTTAAGTGCATTATGGGCCACTTGTGAAATTGACGTTTCGGGAAGCTACTTTTCGGTCGGTTTTGACATAAGCTTCCGACAGCTTCCGCCTATTCTAGTTCTACCTTTAATCGGTATTAATTTAATCAAATTCAAAGATTCGTTTAGTTGACGAAACCAGTATAACAACGTTATTCGTAATGTGATGACAGAGAATTGACAATATTTGCAAATAATACTCTTTTATGCATTTTAATGCTTATTTTATTATTTATTTATTTATTTATTTATTTATTTATTTATTTAATCTACGAGCTTTAGACTCAACAGATGCAAAAAAGATAAATACATAGGTATATACAAAAATATAAATAATTTACAATGTCTGCTTACTATCTTAAAAATAAATAATTTAAATCATTTTTAAATTTATTTCTTGGCCATGATATGTCAATATGACTAATTATTTCATTGAACTCCCTAATTGACCTTGAGATTGGTTCATTCATACCATAATTTGTCCTATGTTTAGGCTGAAAAAGAAGGTATCTTTCTCTCAATGGTCTAATCGGGGCATACATACAAATTAACGATAAAAGGTTAGGGCACTTTATATGGTAACATAAAAGATCTCGCACAAACACTATATCGTGAATAGTTCTTCGAGATTTGAGAGATTTCAAACCCAGAAGATTATGTCGAGCTTGAGAATTTGGACAAAAATTCCATCGCATTTTAAAAAACACAAATTTTGTAAAACGATTCTGAACTTTCTCAATTCTATCCGAAAACGTTTGTTGGCAAGGGTTCCATATGACATCAGCATACTCAAGTGATGATCTAACTAATGTGTTATATAAAGACACGAGTGTATAGGGATCCGAAAAGTCAGTAGAGTTTCTTTTGATGAAACCAGTCATTGTGTTTGCTTTTGCAACAATAGCATCAATGTGCGGAACAAATGTAAACTTGGAATCAAAGGAGACACCCAAATATCCTTTACTGTAGTCGTTCTCTGAAGAGAAGAACTATCAAGAGAATACATAAAATAATAAGTTGAAAGTTTCCTTGAAACAGAGATAGCGAAGCATTTCTTTACGTTAAGCTTAAGACAGTTTACCATACACCAGTTAGATAAATGATCGAGGTCTATTTGGAGATTAAAGCAGTCATAGATCGAATTTACTTTTAAAAATAATTTAAGATCATCAGCGTATATGAGACATTGGCTGAACTTTATGTTTTTACATATATCATCGATAAAAATTATAAATAAAAGTGGACCAAGATGACTGCCCTCGGGAACTCCTGAGGTACATCTAATGGATCTAGAGGTTTGATTGTCAAGTTTAACCTTTTGGACTCTATCAGTTAAAAAAGATGAAATCCACTGAAGGAGATTAGAGTGAATCCCAAAACTTTCGAGCTTACGAAGCAGGATGTTGTGACATACTGAGTCAAATGCCTTACTAAAATCCGTATAGATAGCATCAACTTGACTTTGACTTTCAATACAATTAATAACGAAAGAGGAAAAACATGCCAGATTAGTGACAGTTGATCTACCCGAAATAAACCCATGTTGGGCGTCACTTATATGTTCTTTTACGAAAAAGTCGAGTTTGCTCTTTACTAAACTTTCAAGCAATTTGGGAATTGCGGACAACTTACAAATGCCTCTATAATTTTCAACATTGTTTTTCGACCCAGACTTATAGATTGGGATCAGAAAAGAAGATTTCCATTCGTCCAAAAATAATCCGGACGATAAAGATAAGTTTAAAATAATTAGCAATGGAAAGCAGATAGAATTGGAACATTTTTTTAAGACAATAGCAGGAATACCATCGACACCAGGAATGTTATTGGGTTTAAGATCCTGTAGACCATTTAATACGTCAGAAAACTCTAACTGTATTGAGCCAATATCCACTTTAGGGGTAATATCTGAAAGAAAAACAGAGTTTCCTTGTGAAGTTGAGTAAACTGATTCAAAAAATTGAGCAAAAAGCTCAAGAGTTTTATTAATATCAGTAGAATTATCCCCTTTAAAGTTCATCGAGGTTGGAACGCCAATTGATTTCCTTTTAGAATTAATAAAACTCCAGAATTGTTTCGGATCACTTTTCAAATTAAGCTCAATATTCGAGATATAATTCCTGTGCAAAAATTTGCTGAGAACCATGAATTCCTTACGAAGTTTACAAAATGTTTGTTTGTCATCTAACGTGTTTGACATTTTATACTTAGCAAATGATTTATTCTTTAAATTTTTTAAATGAGTCAGCCTTTTGTTATACCACGGAGGTTTTGAGACATTCTTTTTTGTCCTATAAGGAACAAATAAAGTAAAAGCAGTCAATTTTGATTTGAGAAAGTGTTAAAAATCTTCTCTAGTAGATTAAAAGCCAATTAAATGTGTTATTGCTGTAGATAGAAGCTTGTGATTTACCATTTGGGAAAGTACATTAAAAGGAGATTTTTTAAACATTATTTGCCACGAAAGTTTTCAGTTTTTTGTATTTTTTATTAACTTACAAACTTTGATGAAAATAAATATTTTATCATTTTTTTATTAAAAAATTATTAAACAGTAGATCCAGCAACTAGTGTTAAGTGTTACTGCCTTTATTTAAGAACGGCTATTTTTAAATGCAATACAAATTAAAAAAACAATATGAGTCATTCATTCGTCGTCGTAGTGTTTACTTAACTTTGTAACTTAATTTCATCTGATAAAATGTTCAAAAACTACTTTAGTAGATTAAATGCCAATTTTATTGGTTATATGGTTGTAGAGACAAACATGTGTTATACTATTTTGGAAAGTACAATAAACAGGCCAATTTTTATCAAATTTGCCACTTAAGTTCTCATACATTTGATTCCCTTTATTATTTTTCAAACTTTGGTGAAAAAAAATATTGAATTATTTTTGAATAAAAAAATAATTTAAAAAAATTATAACACAAAAAATGCATCAGCTGGTGTTAAAATTTACTACCCATCATTTAGAACGGTTATTCAAGAATATTATAAAAATACAAAAATAATAAGAATCCTTTATGGGTGGCCGTTGTAATCAGGTATTTTAGGAGACCCTGAATTTTTAACATTTTTCGAAAATAAATTATACCATGGAGACCACAATAAAAATAATTTTTTTATATTTTTTTTCTGAGCAGTCATAAGGCCTGCTATCACCAGTTGCAGTATTATCCACTCATTACGGGACACCCTGTATAGGAAATGATTATAAACAAGTAGAAATAATCGATTTAAAAAGTGTCAGAAAATTAAATTAGAACAATAATAATTATATAGTCTTAGAGGTGGTGAAAGCTTTGCTCAAAATTTTGTTGGCATACTGTGCAAACTACATGCCACCAACAAGACAACGATGCCACGGCCGGCCCTTTGACCACAATAATGGGGGCATTCAAAGTCTCAGATATCTGGCTTCTGATTGGTCAACTGTCAAAAAATATCTGAAAATTCAGATGACTTTTGGTTACGTTTGATTACGTTTCATTCTGAATTTTCAAATGAGAATTTTCATCTGAAAATTCAGATGAAAGAGATGGAAGATGCATTATGCCAAAAAAAGCGCAAACATATTCAAATGAGAATTGAACTTTACTGTTTGATGAGTGATGGAAGTGGGCACTCCCTGCGAAAAGTGAAATTTATTAACTGAAAAGCTATTCTAATTTAAATTGCAAGTATTGTATATGTTTTGCCGGAAGATTCGAACCACCCAACAAATTGTTTTATGTGAAGAGAGCTACTTTGGACTGTTATCGGAAAAATATTACTCAAAATTTACTGGTGAAGTTACGTTTTACTTGTTTAAGTTACTGATAACTTCACTCATCCTGAATTTTTAATTTTCGAATAAAATAAAAGTTCTAATTTAGCACTTTCCAATGTAAAAATCAAAAGTTAATGCAATATTTTGACAAAACTAAAACAGCTGACTTTCGACTGAAAATTCAGATTTTTTTGCATTCAACGTAATAAAATGTCTGAATTTTCATATCTGAATTTTCAGATCTTGCGGTGAATGGTGAATATAAAAATGAATCCATGTTTCCCTTTGTCACACCATAACTCAAGTACTGCTTGAACTATTTGAATGATTTTTTCAGGTAGTGTTTAGTATTTGGGATTGTATTTGCGAAGTTTGGTTAAATTCGGTCTTGCGTTTTGCCAAAAAGGTGCAGAAGCGCACTCTGGGTACCTGTTTTATGCAAAAAAAATCTATTGAGTTTGAAAAAAAAATCAATCAATCATAAAATTTGTTTATAACAAAATAAAAAAAAATACCGTCGAATCTTTACTATCCGGTATTCGATTAATCGAGGACACATAATTAAAATTTTGTTTTGTTAATTTGTTCTCGAAATTTTATATACCCGGGCGGAGTCCGGGCGGGCCAGCTAGTATCAAATAAAAAAGCCAATCCTTCGCACGTTTCACCCTCCAAAACCCGTTTGTCTACATTGTTGTATTTGTAATTTCATTTCGTGTCGAAGAATAGATGTGAATTGCAACAACAAAAATACCTGTGCTGAATGATGTGCTGAATAACTAGTTGATTCTATGTGTGCGTTTTGCACTGCTTTTCACTAATACTTTGCAAATCTAATCATCACAGCTGTTTGTTTCAGCTTGTAGGCAAATCAAATTGACAACTGAGGATTGGCTTCTTTATTTGGGGGCATATGCATAAAACTGAAGTACTTACTACCAGTAAAAGGTTAAAGTAAATACTTGTACTACTAGTAGAAGCTGAAACTTATAGTATTTACTGTATTTGGTATGCATAAAATAAAGTATATACTGGTAACCACATACTAGTAGTAAATACTGAATTCATCCAAGTAAATACTACTGATTCACCCAAAATTGGTAGTATGTATATACTGAACAGATGTACCTATGTGAAATTGGAAGCTGTTGTTTTGAATTTCTATTATAGTTTACCGTTCTATCTATTCTTCTTTTGTAAATACTTTTGTTTTGTGCTAATGAGCTTAAGGCAGTGTTGCCGTTGAAAAAAAATACGAAAATTCCATAAGGGAGAGAATACAAAAAATATTATTAGTACATAAAGGTGTAAGGCATTTAATAAACATTTATTTTAAAAACTAAAGCCAAATTTTCTCTAACTAAAACAAATAAAATTAATTTTACTAAAATTACAAAAATATAGATAGGTAACTATTTTTATATTCTAAATAAATTCGAAAATTAGTATTATTTTATCCCTTTATTCAGTCATTTTGCAGAACTTAGTACGAAATTTGGTGAAGTTCAACTATTTTTATGTAAAAATCCAGTTCTTAATAAAAATCACATACATTTTTAAAAAGGGGCCGATTGGTTGACTTTTAAGAAAGTGGGGGCCACGGGTCCCGAACGCAAAAAAGGGGCCATTTGGCCACTAAAGGGGCCAAACGGCAACGCTGGCTTAAAGTGTGTGTCTGCTTAAGAATGATTTCATAAGAAAACTCTTGAGAGGATATCTCGGTTAGCTGTCTACCACTTTGTTAGCTAATCAAATTATCTCATAACTGAGTTCACAGGTGATTTTTGATCTCGAGAGCAGCTTGCAGAATTATGAACTAGCAGAGTTATAACTTTAAATAGAGCATACACCTGTAAGCCACTCGTTTAGCAAGCCTCCTTTTTCTACTTTTCTGAGCTACTTTTTTCTGAGCTGTAACACAAAAATGCGGCCAGTTAGAATAAATAAAGTGATCCGATTGCTTTAAAACTTGACTCACGACTGCGAATTTTCGCATTCAGCATACAAAAGTATTTACTATCAAATGTTCAAGTTGGTTTTTACAAACTTGAACAATTTGCAGTAAATACTGGAAATAAAAAGTACTTACTAGTTTTTATGCATACCAATTAAAGTATTTACTGGCTAAATTCATCGGAAACTAGTAAATACTTTTACCTCCAGTAAATACTTGTTGTTCAGTATTTACTTTGGTCTTATGCATATGACAATTAGTAAATACTATCAAAATTTACCAGTAAAAGAACTTACTACCGTTTATTATTGTATTTTGTGACAATTACTACCGTTTATGCATATGGCCCATTCTCTGATCTCATATTTAAAAAAGTTATGGCTGTTTTACAATGACGCGTTCGCGATGCGTACGCTACGGCCGCGTCGAAATTAATCGAGCAAAAAAATTCAAACTTTGTTCAACACAAAATTACCATATACCTAAATTGAAATCGAAATGTCAAAACGCACGCAAAAGTTGAATAATGGGGGCATTCAAAGTTTCAGATATCTGGCTTCTGATTGGTCAGGTGTCAAAAAATTTCTGAAAATTCAGATGACTTTTGATTACGTTTGGTTACGTTTTATTCTGAATGTTCAGATGAGAATTCTCATCTGAAAATTCAGATGAAAGAGATGGAAGATGCGTTATGCCAAAAAAAGCACAAACAAATTCAAATGAGAACTGAACTTTACCATTTGATGAGTGATGGAAGTGGGCACATCCTGCGAAAAGTGAAATTTATTAACTGAAAAGCTATTCAAATATAAATTGTAAGTGCCCTATTACACGACGACTTTAGAGTCACGACTTTTTCGAAATTCAATGAGTGCGAACGAGAAAAAACATCTGATCTCACTTTCGCACTCATTTAATTTCGAAAAAAGTCATGACTCTAAAGTCGTCGTGCAATAGGGAACTAAGTGTTATATATGTTTCGCTGGAAGATTTGAACTACCCAAACAAATAATTTTTTGTGAGGAGTGCTAATTTAGACCATTTTCGGAAAAATATTACTCAATATTTACTGGTAAGGTTTCGTTTTACTTGTTTAAGTTACTGATAACTTCACCCATCCTAAATTTTTAATTTTCGAATAAAATAAAAGTTCTAATTTAACTCTTTTCAAAGTAAAAATCAAAAGTAAAAGCAATATTTTGCCAAAACTAAAACAGCTGACTTTCGACTGAAAATTCAGATTTTTTTGCATTCAACGTAATAAAATTTCTGAATTTTGTATTGTCAAACAGCCATTACTTTGAGTTACTTTTCATTTAGGAACGACAAAAGCTAAAAATATGGCTGATCTGTCAAACAAATTGGGTGAAAAAGTCGAAAGAGATTTGGAATTAAAAATCAAGAACAAATTGTGATTTCATTAGATTTATTGAAAAGAAAAGAACTTTTATCAGCACTTCGAAAATGCATACATTTTTCAAATTAAAGGAGATGGCCAAAAATGTATGGACAAAAAACCCAGAATCGACAAGAACGAAATATTAGCCAATGGGTACCTTATAATAAGCAATTGACATCACCAAAAGGGCAACCCCGAAATCCACCAAATACGACTAGGTATATGAAAATCCCCTTCATGTTTTTACTTGCGATATAGGTACTATAGGGCAAGTTTTGGATTCGTGCAAAAAAAAAATTTCGAGATAACAATCAAACATGACATTACGATGATAGAGAACACGAAAAAAGTGGGTGGCACAATTCTGTCTGTCTGTCTGTCTGTCTGTCTGTCTGTATGTACCTCAACCTACAGCCTAAACTACTGAAGCGATTTTCTTCAAATTTTGAACTTAAGGTTTTTTTGTAACTCTCCAGAGGGGAAATTGAAATTTTTTTTTTAGCTCAAAAATTAACGGTACTTGCCATACAACCGTTAAGGAAAAGCTTAATTATCTCAAAAACGGCTCCAACGATTTTGATAAAAAAAAATCAGTCTATTATTGTAGATATGATGTACCTTTAAGTAAGAAAAAAATCACCAAAAACATTTATTAACAGTACCTGCCATATAACGGTTTTTTTGATTTTTGGTTTTCTCATTAACCACTCATCCGATTTCAATAAAAATTTTTTCACAAAAGCTTTGTTAGAATATTAATAATACTGCATACCAAAATTTTTGAAAAAATAAATTTTAGATTTTTAAAAAAAGATTCAAAATTTTTTTTTTGAAAATTCAATATTTCAAAAACGGGTTGATGAATTATTTTGAAATTTCAGTTTTAAATGTATATTAATATATACTCAAAATTGGCATACCAAATTTTTTTTTGCAAAATGTTACAAAAATTTTATATATAAAAAATTAATTTTTAAGAAAACGGCTCCAACGATTTTAAATTTTTTTTTTACATATATTCATATTTTTTCAAGTAATCAAATGGCATACTTTTTTTTGAGCTCTAAGTTATTTATCAGACTTTTTATACAATTAAAAGAACGATTTAAATATGCTTTTTATACTTTTTCTATAATTACTTAAATATTTTTTAAAGTTCTTAAGCCCCAAACAACTTGAACATAAGAGCAATTACGTGCGATCCAGTCGTGCATTTTATTTTTTTAGTATAAAAGATAGCTGATAAAATGGTATAAAAGAAGCTGTGTGTGAGATATCAACGATTTTTCTGATTCAGACAATGGTCGTTTTTAGCCATTTAAACAAAAAAAAAGGAAAATGGTAGTTTACAAAAAAAAAAATGGTAGTTAAGATGCAACAACCAGAGGTCAAGTTAAAAAAAATCCAAAAACTCACTAAGCTTTTAGATCACAATAAAAAGAAACAAAAACGAAAAATTCAATAGATAACACTTAAGACAGTAAAAAAAAAAATAACCTACTAAGTCTAAAATTATTTGTTCCTACTTCACATACAAGTATCTAGATATACATAGCTTGAAATCATAGATTTTTGCTATAGTTATAATAGTTTTTGCTTACTCCATTTCATTGTTTTGTTTTTTGTTTATATTCAACAATAAATACCAAACTTTCTTAACCATTATCTCCCACAAACTATTCATAAAATACTGTTTTGAACAGATTTTGCATCAATGTAAATTCGAACTTTTAATCTCTTACTATTAATTATCCCTGATGGTTTTTCGATCTAACGATTACTTATTTTTGATGTACTTATTCAGCCTTCAAAAACTGCATATGAATTTTTTCTGTCGACTCTGGGTTTTTTTTTGGCCATCTCCTTTCATTTAACTTCATTCTAGCACAAAATTGAATATTTCAGCAAAAATACATAAATGTATGTCCAATTTATTTGTTTATATTATTCATTACTAGCACAAATTCCTTAACTACAAATCGATCAAATCGGATAAAAAATGTTGAAAACGTAGAAAAAAACTCCAAACTCACTATAAAAATAAAAATAAATTAGCTTTATATTTTTCCCAGATCTGATCTGGATTGTATATGCATACATGTTATATAAAAACAACACGAAATCCGACTTTGCTTTTGGATTTCGATTTGCAAATTAATTCTGACCATACACCCTTAGTACTTTTTTGCAAAAATGAGTTTTTTCTCTCACAGGTAGATGGCTTTTTGTGTTGAAGATAGGGAGAATAGAGAATAGAGTAGGGAGAAAATACAGACAAAAGGATAAACGGGGATAGGTATATAACACTCTTGTCGCACTGGGATCCTGTTTGTTTTATTATGATAATCTAATCCGGATCAGATCTGAGGGATATTTAAATTAAGCTATTATTACAAAAATGAGAACAATAATTCCAAACCGAACGATCGAGAAGCAAACAAAAGATAACTCAAAATTAAAACATTGTGATTTCAGCTGCTTTTGACGGATTAGCCATTTCAACTCAGTATCAAGGAGATGAGTTGGAAAAATGTACTCAAAGTTACTTTTTGACACTTTAACTTTGAATACAGGAACAACTTTGTGATGTCATAAAGATAATTAAAGTAGTAATTTCTGATGGTTTATTTGCGGAGTAGTTCTTTCAGAAGCGGTTTTTTAATGGGTATTTTGTTTGAGCGCTTGGGTTACAGATTCCTATTTTTTTTCCATACGTGGTAATGACCCGATCCCTTACCCTCAGGTGAAAACGAATGTTTACAAATCTTCAGCGCGAGTCTCGGTACTCACACATTTTTTTATTGATAGAAAAAATCTGAAAAAAATATATTATAATGGTATCAAGATGAGCTTCCAAAAAAACATACAAAGTTAGATTCATAATTATAGTTTTAAAAATAAAAATTGGATCTCAAAAACGTATGGGGGAAAAGTATTTTGACAAAATTAAAAAGTCTCCCAATTACCGGTTAACTTTTTGGTACAGGCAGTGACGATTGTTTTTTAGTATACTTTTTGATGCAGAACTCAAATCCTAAATCCGTCATCCGTTCGTGGCTATCAGCTCGGGTTTTCAAGAAATGACCAAAAATCGTTTTTTTTGCAATTTTTGAAACCTTGAAACATCCAGATTTAATTATTTTTCACAAAAAAAAAAGATTGAAACTATCTGAAAGCACTAATCTCCTCCTTCAAATATCAGTCTATATCTTTCCAAGATCTCCTTTCCTCTCTGACCAATACTTTATTGATATGTATGCGTTTAGCATATTTTACCATGCACGATTTATTTTAAATTAAGAAATATCGGAAAAGAAGACTAATATCTAGCTAAGAATTTCTCGGAAAGTATAAGTGTGATATTGAAAAGATTTAAACTGATATTTGAAGAAATGATTAGTGCTTTCAGATAATTTCTTTTTTACACTTCAGATTTTATGTTGTTGAGAGCTTAGATCAAATAATGCAAACCAACGCATGCTTACAAACAAAAAGTAGGTATACATAACTAAACTAAATTACAAAATAAAAACAATACCTAAATATACAAAATTTAAAAATATTATAAGAAACATTTAAAGTATTTCGAGGTCTCAAAAACTGCAAAAAATAGATTTTTGTCATTTTCTTTTCACAAATGGATGACGGATTTGAATTCTGCATCCAAAAACATACTAAAAAACAATCCTCACTACCTGTACTAAAAGTAAACCGGTAATTGCGGGCCTTTTTAATTTTGTCAAAGTACTTTTTCCCCCAGACATTTTTGAAATACAATTTTTATTTTCAAAACTTTAATTATGAATCTAACTTTTGTATGTTTTTTTGGAAGCTTATCTTGATACCATTATAATATATTTTTTTCAGATTTTTTCTGTTAATAAAAAGAAAGATATAAAGAAAAATGCGATTTTTTTTTTGTCAAAATACTTTTTCCGACTATTGTATTATCTCAGTTTTTATGTTTATGGAAACTTCTGTAACTAATAAAGTTACACTTATTCACCTCCGAAATTGTTTCAAATTTCTTGAAGTTTTTCGGTTTAAATCAAATGTAGGCTAAGCGAGCAGAAACGCAAGTAGATGCAACACAGTAGTCTTCCTTACTTAAATATAAAATCAGCTTTAAGCTCATATTTTGAGCTATACAAAATAAATTAAAATGATTTCCCAGTTGCATGCTAGAACTTTTTTTAATATTTAAAGTGTCTGAGACAACTACGTCACGCATTTCTTTTTCATGTAACCTCGAAATGAAGAAACAAAAATGCTATCGAATTATATGTGCGATGCCACCAACTAGCTCCATTGGAGGGACAAAGGAGAGGTAATTACTATAAATTATTCTCCTGACGTCAATAGAGTGTGCAGTCTTGTAATTTATTGAATGGCTTTTGTTCTGTTTGATTCAAAGCTGCCGTCAGTTTCTGATTCTTTGATTTAAGCTCTTTCTTTCGATTTGAACTCTGACTTGTCTCGGAATAAAAGACAGAAAAGGCAAACCTATGGGATAGCCGATTTTCAGAGGGAACGATTTTATATATTTACTTGCTCCTACAAAAATAAACACAATAATTGTTTTTGTTTCACGATAATTATTTAATTTTCAAAGAAACAACATACATACATATCATTGTTTTGACCTTGTTTTTAGATCGGACCTTGGAAAATGTCACCTCGACTAAACGGTGAAAACTGCGTTGATTTTCTAAGAAATAACCTGCCGGACTTTCTTGGGGATTTGTTTTTTGAGCAACACAGAACTATGTATGTATTTGGTTTAGGTACGATTGGTTTTGCGATTTTTGAAGTCCTATAACTCGGGAATTATACTGATGCTAAATTGTTGAAATTTGGTAAGTCACCTGTCTTTAATCGGGAAGGGTACAAAATCCCGAAAAGCAAAAAATGAGAATCCCGAATGCCATAATCCCGAATACCCAAAATCCCGAATGACAAAAAATCCCGAAAAGATTCGGGATTGAATCCCGATTTTAATACTTTTTCAGTACTTTCAAAGAAATCAAACTGTTTAGATGGCTTTTGACTTCTGCTCGCTTTGACATCATGACATTGTCTATAAGAGAAATTTTTAAAATGAATAATCACTCATAAATCTTGCGATATAATAATTAATTGAATTTTTCTTTGATAATAAAGAAAAAGAAAACAAAAGTTTCCAATCGTAACTTTTACTTAGTTAAAGTTTTATTCAAACGAATCTACATATGTCTACTCTTTTCAAATAATGAGAAGATAATGTTCTCGTTCCGTTTTCGTGTAATATCTCTTGTTCTTAAAAACGCATCGCCTACTTGGACTGTTTGATTTTAGGATTGTGACATAAATTATTGTTCTCAGCATCTGTTTAGGTAGCTACACACTCTTAGTATGATTGTTACTTATCAATTGGATAATTGATAAACATTGAAACATTACAAAATGTACAATTTGAAGTCTAGAATCTCGAATGGCTTAGTACCTACTTTTTTTGATTCGGGATTTTGGCATTCGGGGTCGGCATTCGGGATTCTGGCATTCGGGATTTCAGCCATTCGGGATTCTGTCCATTCGGGATTTTTTCCATTCGGGATTTTGTGTTTCGGGATTTTGGCATTCGGGATTTTTTGCCATTTCGGGATTTGGGCATTCGGGATTTCGTACCCAACCCCTTTAATCAGCTCAGCAAATACTGCCAGTTTGAATGTTCTGATTTTATTGGTGCTGAAGTGAGAGGGGGTTGAAAATCGCCTGAGTTAGTTCCTGTAAGAGGGGTGTTGTGCCGCGAACTTGGCTGGGCACTACCGTGCCCTTTGATATTATTATAATGTGAAAAAAAAAAAGAAAACCGTATGCAACAGTACAGTTGTATGTTTTTTTGTTGTTGGTTTTATAGTTCTTTATTTCTTGTTACTACATCGGATATTTCAGTTAATTTTTGTACACTTACAGTCCGCGAGCCCACCATAAGATTACCTATCTCATCGCGGCCACGCAAAAATTGGATGCCAACCGATAGATTTAGTCCAAACATTTACAAAACTGCGGGTCGGACAAGCTTTCTCTGGTCGCAAAGGTTAGAAACTGCATTTTTCAGGTTGCATTTTCCGCTAAATGTACCTAGAATACAAACAACTTATAGGTATAAAGGGGGTATCAAATGAAAGCTAGGACTGTCCTCTACACGATACCTACCATTGGTCGGACAGACTTTTGTTGGCTGTTGCCACGAGTCCGACCACTTTTCTAAAATTAGGGATTTTGTGCATCCTTGGATGAAAATGAAAAAAAGTGGTTAAGGCTACTCTCCTAACCATTTGATATGATTTTACTTAGTTTTCCCTGATGTAAAACGCAGTGTTAAAAAAAGAGCATTTTTTTAATGGTCGGACTCTCGTACGTAATTAATTATTAATTTCTATTTGTCAAGGTCTATGAAAATAGACATATTAGTAAAAAAAAAGGATGTAATTTAATTCTCACGACATGATGTTTTTTTTTTGTTGTTTTTAAAATCTTGCTAAGAAACACACGAGTGAGTCAGCAAAAGTTGTAGTGTGGGCGTTGGATAATATTCACAAACGGGTTAAAGGTAGGGGTTGGAAATGGGTTGTTATTTGGTCGTTGCGGATGGTCATTGTTTCGTGCATTGTTAAAGAGCGTGCAAAAATACAAAACAAAACATAATCACACAGGAAATGGTTATGGCAATTTCCGTCATTACTTGAGCTTACTGTTAATTTAATTTATGTCAACGAAAAGTGCTGACATGACACAAAGACTTACCTGGCTTTTGATTCAAATAATTATTCTTTTTATGGAAAAAATTGAAATATGAATTTTCCCAAAAAATATTTTTAAAATCTCGATTTTCGACTCTGGTAAATGTACAAACCACTCATAATCAGTCATGTTGTGTTTTTACCGTGCAAATTGTGGGGTTGTTTTGATTTGTTCTCAAGTTTATGTTTTCGGGGGTGCTTAATCCAAATCTAAGGTTTGCTAAAATTTCGTGAAGGAAAATGGAAAAAAAATACAAAAATGCCTTTTTTCGGAGTTTTTTACTTATGACTCGAAAACTATCAATTATTATTCGTGAATTACATTGAAGCACGCACAAATAAAAGTATAAGCAATTTCCAACACATCTCTGTTTAAGGTTTTTCTGCGACAAACCATTTGGACTCGAAGCGCTAGTTGAAAATTGACGTATTTTAACTGCTTCCGAAAATCCACTCGAAAACACTAATCTACTACTTTCCGCGACAAAATTTTAATGTTTGCATTTAACATGAAACAATACTTTTCTGATTGCCTTTGATCCGCAAAAAATTGTTATGTATATAAATATATACTTATAATAAATTGTTCCTCCAGGCCCTGAAAAAGATTCCAACCAGAGTCGAAACGTCGCGTCGGCGAATATTGAATAAATATTGATTAAAAACAAAGACTGAAATTGGCTTTTCATTAAATAATATATTATATAGCAGTCGGTAGCTCCACCAATATACTCCTCAGCCAGAGCACAAAATCACACAATGGGAACTGGATTATTCAACCAAATTTATCTTGACCACGGCCCAGACGTCTCGTCGATTTTCAAGCAATTCGCGAGCAATGCAACAAAACTGAGCAACCTTTCAGCACGTAAGCAATTTTTATTATCTTGTCGCAAGAATCAAATTTTCCCTAAAGCGTAGTACGCGGATCGAGCTTCCCATACAAAATTCTCTCCAAAATTTAGCCAAGCTAAAATTAAGCCAAGCATTTTAGCCGAGAAGTACGCAGATCCAGCTAAAAATTCAAATTTTCGTTTCTTACTGTACAGCTCTTATCTGTCAAAATTTAGCGCGTGAAATAATTGTTCGGCACATTAATTCTCGAGCTAAATTTTGACAGGTTCTTTTATTTTTTAGATTTGTGTGAAAATTATTTTATGGAAATCAAAACTGAGAACGAAAAATATTCAAAAACAAACGATTTATCAATTCCAAAGGGAAAAATCTATTTTATTTGATTAGGTTCACTTGAAATATTGAAATAAAATTCTATGAAACTATTGAATAAAATTTCTTTTTAGAGAACAGCTGTTTTCTGTGATGTAATCTTCACAAAATTCTTATGTCAAAATTTAGCTTGGATATTAGCTGGTGTTTGGAGAGAAATGTGGGAGCGAAATTTTAGCTCGATCTGCGTGCTAGGCTTTAACATATAAATATGAACGTTGCGTGTGCTTTTCAAAGCATAGCTGAAAACTCACCATTAACAACAAAATAAGCAATGCTGTCGCACATTTCAAAAGAAAATTATTGAATTTTGAGATTAAAATAACATTTTGGAAGCTTGATATTCTTGTGAAGGAGACTAATGCCGGATTTACACGAATGGAAAGCTGCCAGTATAATGACAAAAAGAATGAATTTGTCCATTCTTTTGTTGTTGCTTTTGTCATTATACTGGCAGTTTCCAATCGTGTAAATCCGGCATAAAGAATTGGAGCAACGTATCTTGTCACTTCGTCTTTCTGTAAGTGAGATGTTTTTTGATTCACAAAACACAAGATACTCTAATCAACACTATGCGAGTTCTTTAAAATTAAAGCGACGAATCGATAATTTATGTGAAACACAGTTGAAAATTCATATCAATACAGATAATTACATTTAAAACGCCACAAACACACAAATCCCTGATGATGTCAAACTTTTAATGGGACTGGGACCAAAATTTGGATTACCGTTGAACAATGATGAAATTCTTATACATAACATCATAGCAGACGTTGAGCGGATTTTAATTGATCGTGTTGAAACCTCCGAACAGAACAACATTAGGTACAACACCACTAATTTACTGAGAAGAGCGATTACAAGTAATCATCGATCATAGCTAGATAATTTTTGGTTGGAAAAAAGAAAATCCTGTGTAAACTTTCTAAAAGCGTGTACAAATATTCTATGCGTTCGCTCGGACAAAGGTGCAAAGACGGTGTTTATGCAAAAAAACAGAATACATAATGAAGGGCTGAGGAAATGTTGAGTGATAACACCACCAATTCCAGACCAAACCGTCCGAATAAAAAAAAGTCAATAATGCATTCGTCAAAAAGTTATTTGATGGAGGCAAAATCGATGTATGTCGGTACCAAATACAAAGCGATTACGATTACGATTACCCAATGAGACTTGTCAATCGCTTAATCAACCGCTATAATATATTAATCAACTCTCATTCGCATATATTGCCGGATAACAACATCATCAGTCCGTATTCCATACAGTTTGTTCCAAATGTTTCACAATGTGCTTGCTTACACGTGAAGAACGAAAGTGTTCAGATGTGAAGAAAATTATTCTGCAGATTTTGTTTTCCGTGTTTTTCGTAGTTTCATAATGAAAGACCCGATTTGATTGGTTGGATTGGATAGAAGAAGCAACACAAAAGAGAACGTCAATTTTCTACACCGAATATTTTCAAATATTTTAAAGTATTTCATCCCCCTCTCTCTTCTGCAAGTTACCCCGCTCACCATCACAAATCGCAGAAAATGCTTGATTTTCTTTACGTGTGATCAGGGACAATCAATCGCTAGATCTCTCACCAAAACCTGCGACAACTTGCGCATCGCTTTCAAGAACTCAAATAATGTTGGCCGACTTTATTCAAAATTGAAAGGCAAGGTAATGTTTCGTTGTAAATTTCATTTTTATCCATATATTTGCATTTTATAATTAATAAACTAAATATTTTGGCCCTTCTGGCTCATCAATATATAAATTAATAAATAAACATCTGAGCACCCTGTGTTCTATCCACTTGTCAAAGCTAGTCACTGTCATTAAGTTGTAGTTTGACGTTTATATTCATACTAGGTCTGTTCGCGTACTTCCCAAAACTACGAATTTCTAAAAATTTTATTTTGTTTTCATATTAGCTTTGACAGAACTTTGGGCTAAATTCGTAGTTTTGGGAGGTCAGGTACGCGAACAGACATACTATTGTTTACGATTTGCTAGTTAGGTTTGATCATGTTTTATAAATCTTTATTAATTTATTAATACTTGTGAACGTGTCAATAAAAGCTATTTGCAGAATTTTTAATAAGATAAGAAATATATAAGGACACAGTCGATATTACCTATAGTATAGATAGAGTAAGTAAAAACAATGTAATTGTTTAGCCAAAATTGATATGTACCTACATACGGTGCCGAACCTGGGACTTTTGCCGCCCCAGGCAAATTCAATTTTGGCGCCCCAAACTTAAAAAAACGAAAATAGTACAAATTAATATTTAAAAGTTTTATTAAATAAATTTTAAGGATTTTCGATAAAATAATTTTACAAAATATTGACATTAAAATGCTGCTCTTCGCGATTTTATTTTTGCAAATCTTGTAGCGATTTCTTCTTCTTCAATACGATTCAGCATGTCTTTTTCAATGCAAAATGGTTCCAAGGCTGTTAATTGCTCTTCAGTCATAGTTGAGCGTAAATATAAATGATTAGTTATATAAAATAATATAAAATATAGTTTATTTTTTGTTTTGTTTCAAAGAGAAGCTTTTATGTTTGGTTTTAAGAAACTGTTTGAATTATAACGTTTAAAAATACATATATTGGTGTTTTATTACAACTCTTTTTTTCGCCCAGGACTCCTCTTTTGACTCTTTTACAATTCTCAAAGGTAACGCTGCTCCAGATCTGATTTCGTTTATTTTCCATTGCCTTAGTGCCCTTTCACACGAAGAAACTGAGTTGCCAGCAACTTTTAGTTCCTAGGTAAGAAGGGCAGAAGGAAAGAGGGGCGAACAGAATCTCTCCGGTCGAGGATTTCAGGAGATTTGTTGACATTTCCTTTCACATCTAGGTTAAGGTGTGTTCAACCAATAGACTTTCAAAGAAAATTTCAAAAATTGCCTGGAGATTTGTTTCCTCTTGTGAAAGGTACAAGAGATTTTTAAAGAGATTAAAAGAAAACGTCAAAAAATCTCCAGCAACTTGTTTCTTCGTGTGAAAGGGGAGTTAAGTTCTTCTGACTTACAAAAGCTACAATAGCAAAAAAGCGTTTTGTTGTTTTGTATCTTATTTTTTTATTTTATAGCTCATGAAAGTAAGAAGAACGTTAGGCAATGGAAAAGAAAGAAAATCAGATCTGGAGAAGTACAAACATTCTAAAATGGCCAAATTCAATGATTATATTTTGATGCTATACAAACGCTGCACAGTTCGTGCAAGCAACGGTTAACGACAACAAGCTTCCCAAATGTTAAATACTTTTACAGAGAGGTATAAGAAACAAATTTGTGTGTATGCCCTCGTATACCTGGAATGAACAACAAAGAAGAATGAACAAAATACAGCGCAGTAGTTGCTGATATTGTTTTAGATTCAAGGAGACGCATTTGTGTTACCCTTTTTTCAGCTTTAAATTTGTTCCACCAATTTTTCCGCCCTAGCTGAGTGGCGCCCCAGGCAACTGCCTGTTTTGCCTTAAGGCAGGTTCGGCACCGTGTACATATACTTATAATAAATTGTTCCTCCAGGCCCTGAAGAAGAAGAAGATTCCAACCAGAATCGAAACGTCGCACAATGGGCAAAAATAGTCGATTTGGTGGCCAAAAATCAAAATTTTCAATCAAAATTTTCATATCTTCAAAATACTTAAGTTTCATTATAAGTCGATAGAAAAATACTCATACGTGCAATATGTAAAATTTTTTTTTCCTAAATATGTCCAGTTTAAGAGAAAACGGACCTCAGACTTAGATAAAAATTCTATTGATGTAGAAGACATTTTCTAGCATGGGTTTAAAACCACGATTTTTTAAGAAAACCCATTTGGAAAACCATTGGTTTTGTCAGAACAAGTTTATTCACATATTTATCTGACCCGGATAGTACCGTTTGATTTTGTAAAACTAATCTTAATAAAAACCAATTTTTCAGGTTCAATAAAGTGAAACAAAAATTCACAACTTTTCACAACCTTCACTTATTTATGTATTGAAAGTGAAATATGTAATCTATCGAAATTAAAAAAAATCATACCCGCCTGTATCCGACTTTAGGAGTTAGAGCGAACAAAAGTCTGTACCTATGGCGACTTTTTTTTCGCAAAATTTTACATTAAGTGTACCTTATTGTTTTTATTTAGTCCAGTTAACAACTAACAAGTGATCTTATACTCATTTTCTCTGACTCCACCAAAGCTGTGTACCTACTCTCTTCAACTCGTTATTTTTGTTCCGTTATTCTTGCCTTGTAATAGACTGTTGCAAGACTGATTTGAAGTTATTTGCAATTAAACTTTCGATAAGCAAAGTGGTGCCTTAAAAATTATTGTAATTATCATGTGGACCTACAAACTTCTATTTGATTTTTTTTGTGAAGACCCAAAGGCGAATGCCAAAGATTTAAAAAAAAAAAGTGACCAGTAGATTTGACCTTGATGTAAGTGCTTTAAATATAAGTTTAGATGGAATATTGAACCAAATAAAGAAAAAATACCGATTGTGCTCATATAACAAAAAAAAAATTTTGATTAAATATTCTAAATGGCTCCAAAATACTTTTGAACTTAAAAGCGATTTCGAGTCAGAAGAAAAAATGTCCAGAAGAGGACGCCAAAAATACTTTACGAAGAAAGCTCTGATAGGTCAAAAAGACGAAAGAGAAATGAATTTGAAGCGAACTGTCCAAGATCTGATGTCCGCCTTTCAGAAATATACACGCATAATTTAAAAAAAAATCACCAACATAAAAAGGCAGAAATTGTTTATGCTGTAGAAAAAGCAACTAAAGAAGATATTGATAGAATACATAGCGTTATATTTTAACAAGAAACTGAAACCACAATATTTTCAGCAGAGGAAGCTTTGGCAATTTTTTTGGACTTAGGACTTACAAAGGATAAATATTTAACATTAAGACAACACCTGATCAGAAAAAAAACTAATGTTCTCCCCCCTTATTCCTCGATAAGTCAGGCAAAAAAAGACTGCGTTCCATTAAATTGGAATGTTTCAGAAACTTCGGCCGAATCAAGCCTCCAAGATATTTTGGACCATTCAGCAGAAAGAATTTTTCAAACTATAAGTGAAGAAAAAATTGCTTTCAATACCTCGTCCACTTATGTTTTATATACAAAGTACGGATTTGACGGTTCTTCGGGTCAAGCACAGTATAAACAGCGTTTTTCTTTGGAAAACACATCAGATTTGTGTGATAGTAATTTATTTATTACCTCTTTAGTGCCATTAAGACTTCAAAACGAAAACTTTTCTAAAAATTCAAGTGGTATAAGTGAAATTTCAGAAATATGGAAGAATCCTAAACCTTCATCAACTTATTTTTGTAGACCAGTTGGATTTAAGTACATTAAAGAAGATCGAGAACAAATTCAAAAGGAGGATAGAAAATTAAAAGAAGAAATTAAAAACTTAAAAGAAACAACTTTAAATAAATACGGTAAAGAAATCCAAATTAAACACAAACTCTTTTTCACAATGGTAGACGGGAAAGTGGCTCAGCATGCCTCTGGCACTACATCAAGCGTGAGGTGCGTAATATGTAGCAAAACTATGAAGGAGTTCAATATGAGTGAGGACGTGAACATAGAAAATAATGCTGAATTTGCTTTATCACCTTTACATGCGAGAATTCGTCTAATGGAGTTTCTTTTGAATTTAGCATATGAAAAGGCTATTGAATTTCAAAAAGCTAAAAGTACGGAATTACAAGAAGTTAAAAGAATTGAAAAAACCCGAATTCAGAGAGAATTTCGAGAAAAAATGGGATTGATAATAGATACGCCTAAACAAGGCTTCGGTAACACCAATGATGGGAATACGGCAAGACGGTTCTTTGAGAGTTTTGAAATGACTGCGGAAATACTAAATATAAGAATTGAAATAGTTTTAAGATTTAGAAACATTTTGAATTTGATTAACAGCGGTTTCAAGTTAAATGCCCAAAAGTTTGGAGAATACGCCAAGGACACATTAACTGAGCTCAAAAAACATTATTCAAAAAAATTTATAACACCAACCGTTCACAAAATTCTAAGCCATGGGGAGTATATAATTGGTTCTCATATTTTGCCAATAGGAGAGCTGTCAGAAGAGGCTCAAGAAACCAACCATAAATTATATAGGAAATACCGGTTAAACAACACTTGTAAAATTTCAAGAAAGAGGACGAACGAAGATTTATTTAGGATGATGTTGGTATCATCAGATCCCTTTATATATTCACTGAGAAAACTGCAACAAAAAAGTGAAATACAAGATAAATGGCCTGCAGATATTCAAGATATTTTTGAATAACTTTTTCTTAACTGTTTTGTTTCCTTTTTTTCTTGGAAATACCTTTTATGTACAAGGAGTTTCCAAATTGAAGTTCAGTACTTCGAAAAATGAATTCTGAACATATTTTAAGAAGGAAATCTTTTTAGAGGGTAGCCTATATCCAACCGTTTATGCGTGAGGGGTAATTTTCTAAAACATTGACTTAAAATGGGTAGAACATTGTTGAACAACAACGACAACACTTACAATACCTTGATGTTGCTTTGTATAAGGCCAAAAACATATGCTTCTATTTTGTAAATAAATAAGGTTATGTCAATAAACAGCTCTTGAAAAAAATATTTTCAAACTCATCATTTTGGAAAAAAAAATAAAAAAAAATATTTTTTTTTTTTTCAAATGATGTGTTTGAATTTTTTTCATAGCCTGTTTATTGAAATAACGTTATTTATTTATTAAATAGAAGAATAGGTTTTTGGCTTTATACAAAGCTACATCACAGTATTGTAAGTGGTGTTGTTGTTTTTTAATAAGGTTCTTCCCATAATAAGTCAATGTCTTAGAAAATAACCCCTCATGCGAAAACGCGTGGAAATAGACCCCCCTCCAAAAGGATTTTCTTCTTAAAATATGCTCAAAAATCATTTTTCGAAATATTGAAATTAAACTTAGAATTATTTTTTTATTTTGAAAAAAGTTGAACAAATTCATTTTGTAGTTAATTTTGAAATTAAACTAACAATTATTTTTAAAACTATGCATTATATATCATTTGCTACTTATCCCAAGTTATGAATAAAAAAAAAATCATAAAAAAATATCAACTAGTTTAAAAGTTATAGATTGTTGGCCACTAAATCATCGATTTCTGCCCACTGTGCGTCGGCGAATATTGAATAAATATTGATTAAAAACAGAGACTGAAATTGGCTTTTCATTAAATAATATATAGCAGTCGGTAGCTTCCACCAATGAACATCTATGTACCTACTGTTTTTTTTCAAGAATTAAACTTTAAATCAAAGAAAAAGTAAAAATATTGTCATTTTTAATTGCATTTTAATACAAATTTTGGTAATTTTTCACTCGATTAGACTGTTCGCCTTATAGAATATCAAACATTATCAAGGTCTCATCCCAAAAAAACCACAAAGATGAAATTAACAGCAAAATGTTGTTAAAGTGATATAATATGGCTTTTTGCAAGAATGAGCGAATCACACAAAATTACATTTTCGTATACATACAAATCAATCGTCGTGTGTTAAGCTTAGATTAGACGGTCAACGTAAATAGTCAATGTACTGACTCCTTGACGTCATCAGAAACACTGTCAATATACTGTCAACGTAGACTGTGTCAACGCATGAAACATTGACGATCACACGAATGACGGCACTCGTCAATGTTGTCCCAAAATGCGTTGACGTGTTATCTGTGTCAACGCAATTGGTACCCTCTGGTGTCAATGTATTGACACGGGAAACGTTGACGATTACACTATTTGACCATATCCAAACATATGAACAATGATGCGGAGTGGGCAAGAGCAAAATTGAATCATTTCGTACGTTGACGATCACACGACATTGACTGCGGTGTTATCGAACAATACAATGAAAAAAAACGGCCAATTTTTTCACAGAGTCCCAACGTTAGTACCGGTATTAGTCCTAAAGTTAGTACTCAAATCAGTATTTCTCTTTTCTTCATACACACAAGTATGAATAAATGAGAGATATTGATTTGAGTATCAACATTAGGACTAGGACCGGTACTAACGTTAGTACTCTGTGAAGAAATCGGCTGTTAAACATCTGAAATTTTTGAAGTTTTTTTACTGCTGAGGAAAAAGGTGATTTTAGGGTAGTTGGGTGACTCTTAAATCGAGATACACTTTTGTCGTCAAAATATAATTCATCTCTCATCTGTCAAGCCATCAACTGTCAAGTTCCATTGAAGGATGGCTACGATGTCGATGGATTAAAAAAAATGCTAAGAAATCTGAAATTTTTGAATTTTTATTACTGCTCCGGAAAAAAATTGATTTCAAATAGATTGGGTGACATTTGGATCCAAATATACATTTGCTGTCAAAATATAGCTCTTCTTTCATCTGTCAAGCCATCAACTGTCAAATTCCTTTGAAGGATGGCTACGATGTTGATGGACTTAAAAACCTTTAAAAATCCGTAATGTTTGAAGTTTATTTACTGCTCCGGAAAAAGTGTTTTAAGGGCAATTGGGTGACATTTGCATCGAAATATATTTTTGCTGCAAAAATTAAGTTTTTCTTTCATCTGTCAAGCCATCAACTGTCAAGTTCCATTGAAGGATGGCTACGATGTCGATGGGTTAAAAAATCTATTAAAAATACTCAAAAAATGCAAAAAATTTGAAATTGAGATAAGGGTCAACGCAGAATACGTTGACATGGCAGAAAAAGCCGATGTGTCAACGTAGAGATACAGTCAACGCGTTGTTGAGTAGTCTGTCATAGTGTCCTAACGCGTTGACGATCACACGACAAGACAGCTTTGGGACAGAATTTTACGTCATTTTGACGTCAGAGAGTCAACGCGTTGACCATTTGCATTGACCGTCTAATTATAGCTTTAGTCTCGCAAAAGCTCGAAAACGGCTTAACCGATCTGGATGATTCTTTTCAGCAAATCTTTGGTATTAACCGGTGGGTGTTTAAATGGAGTTTGTTCAAAATCGATCCCGCATTTTGTCAGCAAGGTGTAACAACGCACCTGATTTATATAAAAAAAAATCACGGCAAGGCTACTCTGGCTTACGAAGTTAACATACGCGTCAATCGCCGCCATCAACATCGTCACAAATCTATGATAATACAGGTATGGTGAACTGCTTCTTCTTCTCCAAGATACGATCGGTTAATTATCAATTTAGAGTTGGAAGTTAATTTCCAATTTAGTTTACTCTGCGGAAGTAAGCCTATCTTGGTCGGGTAGTTTTACCAGCTCTATCCTGGCTGCCCGCTAATTTATTGGACGTAATCAACAGCCACCACGGGAATCCCAAAGGGCCAATATCACAAGACATTAGACAAGAACATCAATTATTGCTCCAATTTGGCTCCCAATATAATAATATACTCGAATCTCGATTATCCGGTATTAGATTATTCTAGGGCCCGTTTAGTACAAACGTGGGGCAAATTTTGATCTGTGGCTTGGTAGCGTATGGCTAGAGATAGAGATGACCTGATAAGTTGAAATGAGAGGAAAATGGCAGACAACTTATAAAAGATTATAATGTCAAAAACGGTATCAATGGACAGTTCAGGATATTTATTAACATATCCAAAATGGTTATTTGGGGAACAATAACTGCATTTTGAGTGTTATTTCAGTGGTATAATTCATTGAACGACATCGTTTCAGACAGTAAACAATGAAGCTACTTTTGAGCTTTGAGTCTTTTTACTTTTACAAAGAAAAACAAATATTTTTAACACATTCAAGCAACCTTGGGTATTGGTCTAAAATAATTTCTTGGAAATTCAATTAAAATAGCTCAATCAGTTCACAAACAGCCAGTTACAAAAGGCAGCAACGGGGCCGGGTACCTAACCTTCTTTGTTTTTGTTTGTTAACTTATTGTTAATCTTAGAAACAACCGGTCCAAATTTAAAAAAATTGTGTTTGAAGGTTTAAAGCTTGAAAATGGCTTAAGAGCTGAATATTTTTCAAATTCTAGCTATTAATGGTGTGAAACGAGGTCAATAAAAAAACGGAATACAATTTTAATTTTTGTTTAGTAGGAAATACTTAAAGGATGGTTTAGAGCAGAGGTTCCCAAACTTTTTTTCTCGTAGACCACTTTTAAAATTAAACTGATTTCGGTAGAACCCCTGCTGCAACATATTTGTAATACTCCCAAAACTCGTCAAAAAATGTGAAAATTAGATCTAACGATAGAATTTTTCGTCGCAGATGAGTTCCAACCCTAAACTCGGAGTGGTAAAAATAAAAAATAATATGTTCTCTTATGTTCTACTTATCAAAGGGCACGGTAGTGCCCAGCCAAGTTGGCGGCACTACACCCTTTTTACAGGAACAAACTCTGGCGATTTTCAACCCCCCTCTAACTTCAATACCAATAGCTGAACTGATCAAACACAGGTGGCTCACCAAATTTCAACTCTTTAGCATTAGTAGTTCCCAAGATATAGGACTTCAAAAATCGCAAAAACCGTAACTGACTGACTCACTGACTCACTGACTCACTGACTGACTGACTCACTGACAGATCATCAAAATTATGGAGCACTTCCCGACATCGTAGAAACTTGAAATTTCGTACAACGGTAGGCCTTGTGGTACATACAAAGGAAAAAATCGAAAATCTGCAATTTTCCATTCAGGGGGCGTGGCATCCACCCACTTTCTTAAATATTCTATACATTATATGGAGCCTTTCCGGTTGTTGTAGAACAATGAAAATTGGTAAGTTAGTAGGGTTTGAGGTACTTAGAAAGAACAAAATTGAAAAATTGGAATTTTCCATACAGGGGGCATGGCATCCACCCACATTCTTACAAATTCTTATAGATTATATGGAGCACTTCCGATTGTTGTAGAACAATGAAAGTTGGTAGGTCGGTAGGGCTTAAAGTACTTAGAAAGAAAAAAATTGAAAAATTGGAATTTTGCATTCAGGGGCCGTGGTATCCACCCACATTATTAAAAATTCTTATAAATTATATGGAGCACTTCCGATTGTTGTAGAACGATGAAAATTGGTAGGTCGGTAGGACTTGAAGTACTCAGAAAGGAACAAAATCGAAAATTTTGAAAATTTGGAATTGTCCATTCAGGGAGGGGGGGGGGGGCACCCACCGAATTTATCAGAATTGCTATTATTTGTATGGAGCACTTTCGGTTGTCGTAGAACGATGAAACTTTGTAGAGCGGTAGTGCTTGACTTTCACCCGGCAAAATAAATCTTTGCAAAAAGGAGTGAAATCACAACAAAAACATAAATGTTAAAAAAGGAGCCAAGTTCTTATGTGTACAAGAAACCTGTGTGTAAAAAGTCAGCCAAAAAAAGTAATGAGATCTAAAATATATGCCAAGTTTTAAGTTCATGAAGTTTAATACCAAATATCTTAAGTAGAGTAATATCGAAACAATTCCAAATCATGACAGAAATTTGGTAATTAATGATTACTGATTAAAATTTGGTGGATTTACTTGGCAAGTTTTCTGTTAAATACTTACTTAAGTAGTATAAATATCGGACTTGAGGAACAAAACTGTGCTCCTAGTGTAAAAAAAAGTGCTCATCTAGTCAAAATTGCTCCTCATAGAGCAAGTAGTACTGTGTACGAAGCAGTGTGTGTGTGTGTAGCGATGAATGGATTGCTTGTGCATGGAAAAAGGTGGATGAAATGTGTAGGATAAATGTGTACGATTTATTTTTAGAACTGAAGAAAATGTGGTAAGAAATTTGGATCTGATAAATCAATGAAAAATGTAAGGAAAATGCGTTATCAGGAAAACTATTGTCGCGACTGTAGGAATATACTTTACAGGGATGGGAAAAATTGAATGCTGTGTAATTACAACAACTATACAGTAGTATAAATATCGGACTTGAGGAACAGAGCATTTGGGTGAATGTATTTTGTTGGTGTAAATGTAAAACTTTGGGGTGAATTTAGTTTTCGTGACTGTGAATTGTGGCTAGTGATGTACAGAGATATTTGTATGGTTTTTTGCTTGAAGGTTGACGAGGTGGATGTGTAGTAGGTACATATATGCAAGTAAAAGGAATTCTTGTATGGTTTGTAGGTATGTAGATTTGGAGTGGGCATATGTTGATATGAGTTTTGAGTGGTGACGGGATCATATACTACGATGGGAGTTCATTGACTTTGAGATGCATTGGTAGGTTGAAGGGAGATAATGATTTAAGAAATTTAGGAACAGAAAGGAAACAAATAATTTGTGTCTTTTATAATAATTGTGATTTATTAATCCATGAATTGTTAGCCGATGGGAAGCCAAGCCATTTAACATATACGTTGTCTCCATTACTTTTAAGTACTTTTTCAACGAGATAAATATAAGGAGATTTAGTCTTTTGTAATTCTTTTTCGTAAAAACATCCGCTGATAGGTTGACCATTAAAATCTTCAAGGAGATATGTTGCTGGATTGGTTAGGTTTACTTTTCTTATCGTAAAAATTTCCGTTGTCCAATTTGGTGTGTAGCCTTTCTCAAAAACGTGTTTGAACTTGCTTATTCTAACATTGTCCCCAACTCGAAATTTACCCCGTGGAGCGATTTTAATTCTATTATAAGCCGTAGATAAGAGTGTTTTAGAGTTTTCCTGATTCACATCGTATTCAATTTTACTGTATTTATTTTTTTCTGGAGAACATGTTCACTCATGCTTATTCGGAGCTGAGTTCATATTTTTATACATATCGATACAGTTAAATGCAGATTCAATTTTCTGTATAAATAGCGGTTTCAGTTTAAGATGCATCTCATATCCTCAACGATGAATCTCAAAGAAGAACTGTTAAAAGTGGAAGAAGAGGTTGCATTCAAACCTTGTAAGAAGATTTTTGAATTAAATAAAAATGAAAAATATCCTATTGACAAGCTGAAACGGTGTGTAACCAAATTTGGTGAACGAATTGTTGCTGATTTGGGGCAATTTCAGGTAATTGTATACATATTTATAGGTTTTATGCATACAACATAAATACTAAAGACCTTTTCCTTACAGACTTTCTTTCCAATGCGCTACAGCAAATTATCAGATGCTGCCATAGCTGAAATAAATCAGGGGTCATTTAATGTTACGTATTTGGGTCCACTAGGACGAACTTCTAATATTAAAATTGAAGAACAGTTGTAGTAATATATTGAATAAATCATATCTGTATACATATTTATTTTGTTTTAATTATCTCTTTTATCTCTTTTTGTTTAAAAGTATTTGTTGTAAAAAAAGCATTTGGAACATGTTTCAACATGTTTGCATTTGATTACCATTCAATCTTAACGCTCTCTACATCAATAGTAAGTATGCGATAAAGATGTAATGGCTATATGAATCTTGTCGAATTGTTAACGGTTAAATATGAAAGGGTCAAAGATTTGTTATAGTTCGAAAAAAAAAAAAAAAATCAAATTATAAAATTTAAGAGCTAGGGATATCAATATGGTGCTTGAAAAATCATAAAACATTAAATTTATAAGTACTCAGAAAATCTAAACGGAATTGATTATCAGGTACGTCTATAAAAACGTATGCCAACGGGTTGTTTAAATTTTAGTGAACATATGAAAATCCTAAAATCAATAAATAATGATATGCTTATTGACGCATACCATATCAGTAAATTTTGATGCTCTCATTATTACAGCGGGATCCTGCTTATCATATACAAAGATTCTGTGGGTAAAATTATAGTTTGTTTATTTAAACCACAACGTATGTCAACAGGTTGTTTAAATGCCAACGGGGGATTGTCTAAATTTTTGTGAACATCTGAAAATCCTTAAATCAATAAATACTGATGCACGCTTATTGACACATACCATATCAGTATATTTTGATGCTCTCATTATTACAGCGGGATCCTGCTTATCATATACAAAGATTCTGTGGGTAAAATTATAGTTTGTTTATTTAAACCACAACGTATGTCAACAGGTTGTTTAAATGCCAACGGGGGATTGTTTAAATTTTTGTGAACATCTGAAAATCCTTAAATCAATAAATACTGATGCACGCTTATTGACACATACCATATCAGTATATTTTGATGCTCTCATTATTACAGCGGGATCCTGCTTATCATATACAAAGATTCTGTGGGTAAAATTATAGTTTGTTTATTTAAACCACAACGTATGTCAACAGGTTGTTTAAATGCCAACGGGGGATTGTTTAAATTTTTGTGAACATCTGAAAATCCTTAAATCAATAAATACTGATGCACGCTTATTGACACATACCATATCAGTATATTTTGATGCTCTCATTATTATAGCAGGATCCTGCTTATCATAAACAAAGATTCTGGGGGGGTGAAATTAAAAGTTTGTTTATTTAAAACCCAACGTATGCCAATAGGTTGCTTAAATTCCAACGGGGGCATGCACGCTTATTGACACATACCATATCAGTATATTTTGATGTTCTCATTATTACAACGGGATCCTGCTTATGTTAAACAAAGATTCTGAGGGACAAAATTATAGTTTGTTTATTAAAAACCCAACGTATGCCAACAGTTTGTTTAAATGCCAACGAGGGTTGCTTAAATTTTAGTGAGCATCTGAAAATCCTAAAATCAATAAATAATGATGTACGCTTATTGACACATACCATATCAATAAATGTTGATGCTCTCATTATTACAGCGGGACCTTGCTAATCATAAAAAGATTCTTGGGCAAATGAAGATTTGAGTAGTCGTCCTGTTCAAAATATTTTTATTCTTAAAGAATACCTCGCCCAGTACAAACGTTCGAGTGCTCAGTTTAACTCTAATTTTCTAAAACCTCTAAAAATTAAAATAATTCAATAAAGTATAATCATGAAGTCATTTTTATGCGAAGTTTGCGGAAAATCGTTTTCCAAAACTTTAATTTAAAAAGGCATATGAAAGTTCATAAGTTAGAAAGTGCAACATTAATCCGTGACAATAAAAACCTTACCTCGGTAAATGGAAGATTTTGTTATATATGTGAAAAAAGTGTTGGAATGGGGCAGTGGATTGCACACTGTAAAACCAAAATGCATTTAAATTTGGTACAGCAATTACTTGAAGAAATTGATTGCTCAAATGAAGCTGCCCCTGCAAAAAGATTTTGTGTTGTGTGTGAAGAAAATGTGAGCCTTTGCCAATGGAACAATCATTTAAAGAGCAAGGTACATTTAAAAGTGTTGCAGGGACTATTTTCTGAAGACAATTCTTCAGATCAAAAAGTAATTAATGTCGAAGATTGTCAGGAGCAAGCTGGCCCTTCTAAAAAATATTGTGACATCTGTGAAAAAGATGTTATCCTTTGCCAGTGGGATAACCATCTAAAAAGTAGTGCACACCTTAGTGTAATAGAAGGCATATTTTCGAACCCAGAAGAAAATATGCCCGTAAGAATCAAACATTGTGATGTGTGTGAGCTGGACGTCAGTGAAAGGGAGTGGAAAAACCACGTTCGTCGAAACGAACATAAGCGGCTTGTTGCAGAACTTGTTTCCGATGACTTCTATGTGCTGAAAAGTTGCTTCAATGGAAGGGTAGAAACTCTGATCTATAAGAACAAGATGGAGGAAAATCTTGACCCCATCAAGTTTCTAAATGAAGCAAAGGAAGCAATTGTGGAAAAATTGAGACAGCACATGCAAAAATTGCAGGGTATTAAATTCAACTTGGAACTGTTTGCGGAGTATGTGAAATTTACTTCGGAGGATGAAATGGAGCTAAGCCTTAAAAGTTTCAACACAAAAATGGAAATTGCTCTTGTAAGCACTGATTCATTTTCATCATATACAAATATGATAGATGAAATTAATACGAAAATGCAGGAATTTCAAGAAAAAGACAGTGGATGGGCTTTGCTGCGGATATCTCATGTTGAGATTAATATAAATAAATATACACCAATCAAAGGCTCAAGGTATATACCATTACCGAATTTCCTTTTAAGAAAAAGAGCTTGTATAAACGTTCACAATATAGATGAATATTGTTTTAAGTGGGCAATCATCTCAGCCCTTTTCAACAAAGGAAAGAGCCATACGCATAGGCCGGAAACTTACAAGATACGGGATATCAGCGCCAGAACGATATACAAAAACAATGTGACAATAGAGTTTGGTGATCTACAATTTCCTTTAAGGCTTAGCGATATTCCAAAGTTTGAAACCCTAAACCCTAAATGATGAAAGAAAGATGGTAGTAGGACCCTACTATATTACCCGGCAAGAGAAGAGGAATCATATTAACTTGATTCTTCTACAAAACGAGGAGATTTCGCATTACGTCTGGATAAAAAGTATATCAAGGTAAGCAGCATTAACAAATTAAGTTTTGAAATATTACAAAATTACTAATTTCAAATTTTATATTTTATTTTAAGACTCGTTTCAACGCAGGCGAAGAACTATAGAGGGAAGTCTTGGTTTTGCAACGGGTGTTTGCTTCGTTTTAGAACTGAAGCCACACTGGCTGTTCATAAGGACAACTGCTGCAGAATGGTAACTCGAATGCCAAACGATGGAAAAAATGAATTATCTTTTCAACACTTCGAGAGGAAGATGGATGTACCATTCACCATATATGCAGATTTTGAGTGCATCCTCGAGGAAGCAGACAGCGGAATATCGGGTAATAGTAGTAGTAGTAATAGTTTTAATATTCAAAAACATATCCCATGTGCAGGTGCTTATTTCATAAAATCTTGTGATAGTTCTCTTAACAGTTTTAAGATTTTTAAGGGTAGCAATTGCGTAAAGGATTTTGTTAATTCTCTGGTGAAAGATTGCATCGAATTACATAAAAGAAATTCAAAACCGATGCAACTTTTATCGGAAATTGACTTAGAATATCAGCGAAACTGTCAGCTATGCCATATTTGTAACAAAGAGTTGGGCATAGATCGAGTTGCCGATCATTGTCATTATACTGGCAAATATAATGGTCCAGCCCATAATTCGTGCAATTTAGCTTATCGAAAACCAAGATTTTTTCCCATATTTTTCCATAACTTCTCGGGTTATGATTGCCATTTATTGATCAAGGAACTTGCTTCACTTAATGGTAATATATCTATAATCCCCCTAAATAAGGAAAAATATGTGTCTGTATCAAAGACAATCTATTTACCCGATAAAAAAACCATCGAATTGAGGTTTTTAGATTCATTTAGATTCATGCCATCTAGTCTTGATTCATTGGGAAGGAATCTTACGGTCGGTGATTTCAAATTAATTAGTTCCAACTTCCCAATTGAAGAAGAGTTTATGCTTCTGACTAGGAAAGGTGTATTTCCATATGATTTTATAAAGTCATGGCAGAGTCTGGAAGAAAAAAACCTTCCCCCTCAACATAATTTTAATAATAAGTTAACTGGAGAACCCTGCTCTTTAGATGACTATAATCATGCGAAAAAGGTATGGAACACTTTCAAATGTCAAAACCTTTTAGACTATATGGAGTTGTATTTGAAAACCGATGTTCTTCTTTTAGCAGATATTTTTGAAAATTTCAGGAGTATTTGTAAAAATATTTACAAATTAGATCCCTGTCATTATTATACAGCCCCGGGATTATCTTGGGATGCTATGCTAAGAACAACGAAGATCAATCTTGAGCTTATTCAAGATATCGACAAATACAATTTTATAAAAAAGGGGATAAGAGGGGGCATATCTCAATGTTCTCATCGACATACCGTTGCAAACAACAAATATATGGAATGCTATGACAAAGAAAAAGAGTCACAATACCTAATGTATGTTGATGCAAACAATTTGTATGGTTGGGCTATGTCATCCCCTCTTCCATATTCTTCAATCAAATGGGTAAATGAGTATGAAAATATTGACATAATGAATATTTCAGACGAATCAGAAATAGGATATATTTTTGAAGTTGACTTGGAGTATCCCAGTTCTCTACACGACTTGCATAATGATTTGCCATTTTGCGTGCAAAACAAAAAAGTCAATAATTCTAAATTCTATAAACTTATAGCAGATTTAACAACAAAACAGAATTATGTCATTCATTATAAGACTCTTCAGCAATGCATTATAAATGGGTTGAAGCTTGTTCGTGTGCATAGGGTTTTAGAATTTAAACAGTCTCGTTGGCTTCAAAAGTACATAGACTTGAATAATCAGCATCGAACTCTAGCCACCAGTGATTTTGAGAAAAATTTTTTCAAATTAATGAACAATAGTGTTTTCGGAAAAACTATGGAAAATGTGGACAAGCGAAAAGATGTTAAAATTGTGACTTCTTGGGAAAATAATAAAAAGCGTCTTGGAGCTAGAGCTCTGATAGCAAGACCAAATTTCCATAGTTTGACTAAATTCGCAGAAGACATGATGGCCATACAAATGAAAAGAGTTAGTACCTATTATGACAAGCCTTTATATTTAGGATTTTGTGTCTTAGAGTTTTCAAAGTGGAAAATGTACGACTTCCACTATAGCTATATGAAACCTAAGTATGAACAAAATCTAAGACTCAATTACATGGACACGGACTCTTTTATTTACACTGTAAAAACTGATGATTTTTATAATGATATAAGAAATGACATAGAATTGTATTTTGATACTTCAGCATACTCAATAAATAATCCATATAGTATCCCCTTGAAGAATAAAAAGGTGTTAGGGATGATGAAAGATGAAAATTCGGGAAAAATAATGAAAGAATTCATAGGTTTGAGATCGAAAATGTATTCCTTTTCTGTTGAAGAAACGGAAGTCAAAAAAGCAAAGGGTGTCAAAAAAATTGCACTCAAAGACATTAACCTGGTTAACTATAAAGATTGTTTATATAGCAAACGAATCTATCGCGGGGAAATGTTTGTTTTTCGATCTTTTGCTCATCAAATATACACCCAACAGCTGAATAAGATTGTTTTAAGTCATCTCGATGATAAGAGATTCATAAGGGAAGATGGAATAAGTACCTATGCATGGGGTCATTTCAGAATAACTTAATAATATAGTCCTTCTTGTTTTAAGTTAATTATATTTATTTATTGAGTAATATGTATTTAGATAATAATTGTAAGAAAATTGTACATGAAAAACTTATACCTATGTAAAAAGAAAATAAACTAAATAAAAAAAAAAAAAAAAAAAATATATGACAATATTCTTCTTATTTCTTTAAGAAAATTTCAGGAAAACTGTTGTTTAAAAAGTTATTTAATAAGAACACGTTTTGCAGGGCACAGCATTTGCTATGTGATAAGCATCTTGTCTCACTCGGAAAAAGAGTTTTTAGTTCTTTGAAGCTGGGGCAGTTTATATTTTCAACATTTATTACTTCAGCGTTTTCATTTAGGAGTCGCTTTATCCATAGTAATTTTTCATCACCTTTAACATAAACGATGTGATTTATAATATTATCTCGAAAAAATTCTTCTACTTTATGATATTTTGTGAATCCGCCATTCCAGTGCAAACCATGATGGTTTTGATACAGCCATTTTGCTTGTCTTTTTAACGATGTTGGTAAATGCTTGAAATCAAACGGAGGTGTGATAATGAAGTGGTGATGGTTACGACCACGCAGAATAGCTACTTCTTTAACTATAAACTTATCATTAGGTCCTCTGAAACCTTGAATATCAACAATGAATGCCATTGCTTGGGCTGGTGTGTTCTTGATTAAGAGCTATACTGAACTAAATTATTTAAATATTTCGAGATACTAATTGACTAAGAGGATTGTAGCTTATAATTCGATCATGTAACATTAAGCAATACGCTGATGTATTTAGTGGTAGTTCCTTTGCTGTTTTAATTTCCAAACGAATATCAACTGGTCCAGTTTTAACTACTTCATTCTGATGTCTACAATCAATCACAAAAATAGGTGCTTGTGACTTGAAGAGATTTATTGTCAACAGTGGCTCTGCAACTGAGCAGTTATAATAATTTTTTCTAAACTCATTGTACATTTGGTAAAGAATACTAAAGTGGTTTCTTTCAAATGATATATTTTGATCTTCATAGGGATAAACGTCAGAATTTAAATATGCTTTGATGTTGGTAACGTTACAATGATCAAAATAGGTAGGATTCTCTTTCAGTTGGTTTCTCTTGTTAGTTTGTAAGGCAACGATAATGTATCTAGGCTTCTCAACTTGTGAAGTTGTCTTTACATTCCAAATATGATGGTCACTTGTAGGTAAGGCTGGGTATTCATATAAATCCCAATTACGAAAGGCGATTTTCATGATGCCATTATCATTTATAGATTTGAATAGTTTCAATTTCAAAGAATCAGCAAGACAAACATGCGGCACTTTCCATTGAAGTTTGTGTAATGTGATCTTCGCTTGCTCATCTGCATCAGCTATTAGTGAATTTTCATCACTACGAGAACGTGTTAGAATTAAGTCATGTCGAGCGTCAGGAATTATTTTTTTGAAATCCTCTGCAAAACCCAAAAGTTTATTAAGTGGCAAACAAAAATTAAAATGTGATCCATCTAAGCAAACTGAAGAATTTGGACACCAGCCTCCATTATACAACATAACGCTTTCATTTTGATTTAAAGAAATATAATTTTTAATAGAAGTTGTGATTCCAACATTTCGATTACTATCTATTTCAATACCATTCAGTTCATATCGGATTTCATCAAATAGGAATGCAATACAATTGTTTACAAGTTTTGTTTTCTCGACTTCCGACCCATCATTTTTCGAAACAGTCCCCTCAACATAAATGTAACTCTCCGAAGGTAATATATTGAGATTTTGATGTTGCACGCAGATGTGGATGATGTCATTTTTACTAAAATTATTTAAAAATGGTGAATAGGAATGATATTCGTATTTTAAAATACTATCATCAAATGCTGGTTCTTGAAAAATATTCAGCATATCTCAGTGTTTTAAGTTATAGTTATTCTTTTCTTCAATTTGAATCCTAATGATAATAAAAACGATTGGTTTTCTTTTGTTAGCACTTGTACTTTCTCTTTAGGAGATCGAGATAATGAAGTATTGATTATAGAACTCAATAAATCCTGTCTTTTATAGAAGTTATTAGAACCAGAGAAAGTATTATAAACTATCATTTTTGACGATTAAGGTGTAATCGAATCGTTATTAATTCACCTCGAAAGTTAATAAGGTTTCCGTCTTGGTCTAACAAATTTATTGTTATTGAACTTATCTTCCTCACGTTCACTGGTAAATAAATAACATTTTTAGGTACCTCAATTATTTTATACCCCGGGCTGACTTTGATTGAAAATTGATGAAGTATATGCGCAGGTTGATTATTTATAAATGTTCCATTAATTAAGTTACACTCAACTCTCACCGTATTAACACGATTGATATCAACGTAAAGGTCTGATTCATGCATTTGTTTTGCAACCAGTTTTCTCTTACTGAACCCTAGCAGTGAACCAATAGAATTAGGATGTGTGAAATCTATATCTTCTGTGCTGTATATTTCACATTTTAAAGTGTTGTTATTTGCTCTTATCTTTACGTTTGCCGTATTATTTTTTTTTAAAAGTTCTCCTTGAATAAAATTCCTTATGTCTTCAATTTCGTATGAGCCAATAGGAAGTTTAATTACATCATTACCTAAATGAAATAAATTATTCATTACATCTACGTTAGGTATGGAGTTGTATGTTTGGAAGTCCACTAGTCCACAAACATAACTTGAGTCTAATACTACTGGCGGAAAGTACTCTGTTGTGAGAGTAGATTTGTTTCCGCTCAGCGTTAGTGTTATCGACATTGTCGATGTTAAAGAAATGAAACAAATTTTATATTGCATAGCTTATTTATTTTGATCAACAAGAAACTCCAAACATAAGTGACCGCAATTGAATGTGTTAAAACGTTGTAAACATTTATGATTGTAATAAATATTATTTGCATACAAGTATCTTACTATTTCTTGAGGAGGTCTTAAATTTCCGAAACTATCAAAATATTTCACATTGTTTTTATTTTTGATATATGCTACCCAATGCGTGCCGATTCCGCTATTATTGTCTAAATTAACTACTCCACTTTCCGTTTTAAATGGTTTAGCTGGCAATGTATCCCTCATAAAAACACCTCGGAAATTTGGAATATAGTTTTTACCAAAATTTAATATATCTATATTAGTGAGAGGGCGCTTGGGTAGCTTTTTTAATAGTTTTTTGATTCTTGTGGACTTAAAAATAACCCCAAGCCATTTTTATATGGCTTCAGATAAAGACCTTTCCCTTGTTTAAGTTTTATTGCTTCCATAGTTTTATTATGTCGTTTATTTTCTTCCAATTGTTGTCTTCCAATCTTTGAATCGTTAATAGCTTTCGCCATTCCTGCAACACCACCAGTTAGGGAACCTACAGCAGATAACCCTGCTAAGATAGGAAGCAATGGTAAAAGTCCTCCAACTTTTGGAATTGGTATCACCCTCGGTAATGTAATATCCCTACGTTTTTTCTTTATGATTTGTCTAGCTGCATGTAAGGCAGTCGTTGCTAATTTATTTGTGTCTTCAGTGTTCAGATTTTGTATTGCCACTTTAGCTTTTTTTATTGCATTTTTGAATAAATTAGTTTTCTTAATCCTTGGACACTGACGGCTCTTCTTTGTCTTTGTTTTTGATAATATACCCATACCAAGAGTAGATTTAGTCTTCATTATGTTAGTAACTAAAAGACTATTTAATTTTTCAGATAATGTGGAATCTTTAGCTCTGAACCTATGCCAGGATTTCTCTGACAAAATTTTATCGGCAGCGTTTCTGTAATTTAAGTTATTACTTTTACTGTATGCTATATCGTGTTCACGACAAGCTTCATCTAATGGGTTAATTCCCCGTTCTCCTCTTGCAAGACGTTCCTTAAGTTTAGTTCCAGGACCACAAAAATTATAAGATGGTAGATGCAACTCAAATGGAAGCTTGTTTATTAATGAATTAAGCAATCCGTTTCCATGAACTGAATTAATCGAACTAACTGAGTGTGTCGTGAAATTAATCATTATATAACTGTTGTATTATACGAAAGGATCGATTATGAAATAATGTTGATAAAACACCGTGATTTATAGGGGGAAGGTTCATTCTTCAAAATGAAGTTTGTAAGACAGCAAGAATCTATTCGTGTACAAAACTTTGATGGAAATGTAAAACAAAAAAAGAAGTATGGAGCATTATTTCCAAGAAGTATTCGAGGAATAATTGTAGGTCCATCTAATTGTGGAAAAACAAACGTTATGTTAAGCATTCTTGTAGATGTCAATGGCTTGAAGTTTGAGAACATTTACATATACTCTAAATCATTACAGCAACCAAAGTATACATATCTTAAGAAACTTATAAAATCTATAAAAGGAATGCAGTATTATGAATTTTCAAATAATTGTGAAATTATGTTGCCTTCTAGGGCTAAACCCAATTCAGTTTTTATATTTGATGATGTGGCTTGCGAAAAACAAAATACCATAAGAGACTATTTCTGTATGGGGCGCCATAGCGGTGTAGATAGCTTTTACTTATGTCAATCATATACACACATTCCAAAACATTTGATTCGAGATAACGCTAACTATATAATTCTCTTTAAGCAAGATGATCTTAATCTGAAACATATTTATAATGATCATATAAATTCTGATATGTCATTTAAACAATTTAAAGAGCTCTGTTCTGAATGCTGGAAGGAATTGTATGGGTTTTTAGTTATTGATAAAGATAGTTGTGTTAAAAATGGGCGATACAAAAAATCATTTAAAGAAACAGTTATTTTATAAAAGTGACACAGTCGCTAAACTGCTACCCATATTAAAACACCTATATTAAAACTTCTATTGAATTGCCCTGTACTGAAAAGTCTTATATTGAACTATCCTGTTTTCGTTTTGAACTACTTGTATTGAATTGCTCTGCATAAAATAGCCCTGTATTGAACTGCCCCCTGTTTTAAACAGCCCTGTATTGAACTGCCCTGTTTTGAACTGCCCTGTATTGAACTACCCTGTATTGAACTGCCCTGTTTTGAATTGCTCTGTTTGGGGGGATACATGCATATATCTACGGACATGGATACCAATATGAATACGCTTAAAAATCTTATAAAGACGAAAAAGGCTTTGAAGAAAAAGTATATGTTCCTCAAGACTGGAAAATTCATTAAAGATACTGAAATTGAAAATACGTTTAAGCCAATTGTTGAACCCTTACAAAAAATCGCAAAAAATATGGAAAGTAAAGAAGCCACGAATGGTGAACTTAAAGAAATAAAATCTACCGTTGTAAAACGTCGTCTTAAATTTGAAAGTTCTATAAAAAAAGCAGAAGAAGATGAAAATATTTCTCCAGAGAGAGATTCCAATTTATTTAAATCGAATTCAGTTTTAGTCGATGATGACTCTTCTTTTAAGACACCTTCAAATAGCTTTAATGAAAGTACTCCGATAAGTCAAACTTTAATTTCAAATTCTGATCATGATAAAATCTATGGTCCGTACTTTGACGTTGAATCGAATTCAAATAAGTTGGGGAGGTCAAATTTTCAGATTAACAATGACAACAATATTGTAATTGATGAAGAAATTTTCAATGGAACTGAGGGTCTTCTTGAACTTGTTCTACATAAAAATCCTCGAAAGAGTATTTATACTAATGAAGATTTAAACCAGTATAAGAAAATATTACAGAAAACATGCGCACACCTGAGAAATCATGATATGAATTCACAGGTTAAAGGTAATAGAGGACAAAAATATAAGAAAATCATTAAACCTTTGGTTCAGGGTATGGCACAAAGTAAAGAGAAGAAAGTTGGAAATGCATACATGAATTCACCTACAATGATTTACTCAGATAATCCTATTGACTATGTGTATTGGGACAATCCAAATGAGCTTGTAAATAGGATGAGACTTTTAATTGCATCTGAAACATCAGGGCATAACAATCATAAAAATGAGATAAATTCGATTGTGGAAGAATTGCGTGAACAAAATTTAATTTATTAACAAAATGAGTGTTGACAAGTTCGGAAGAAGCGCTAATAAATTTCAAAGACCAATCGCTGGTCCTCCAGGACCTCCTGGTAATGGATTTAAACAAACTGAGAATGGTGACTATGATATTGAAGGAAAATGTCTAAACAATATTGGCACTCCTACAATGCTCAATCAAGCAGTGAACAAAGCATACATGGATGATGAATTGAGAAATAAAGAAAAAATACTAAGAGAATACATTGATCTACAAAATTTTAATACTGTCCGCTTGTTGGATGATCTTCGAAAGTATTTTCTTCTTGAGATAGGAAAAATTAAAGAGAATCAAGAAGGGGAACCAAAGTAATTTTCATATAAGAAAACATAACAAGCCAATCTTAGATTCAGTTATTATAAGTAAATCAAAACGATCCCACAAACATGTCTTATATCAATATATCATTAATTTTAAATGAAATTTTGACTTTTTTAAGGGTTCATAAACATGATTTGCTTGAAGAACATCATGAAGAGTTTTTAAGAAATATTTCATTTTTTAGTAATTACAAAAATATTGATCGTGTTAAATCAAAGTTTGGATGTCATTTCGTAAGCTGCTCTTGGTCTTCAAATACATGTAAAGTGGGACCAGATACTTGTGGATGTTGTTTGATTGAACAGCGTTTGATAAGATTAAGAAAACTAATGTTATTGTATCATAGATTAAAATAAATAATTTTACTACACCTGTATGTATAAAACCATACAAAATTGATTTTTTATTTCATTCTTTTGAAAAATGAGTAAACGACAAGTTGTTGAAGAGCTTCACAGGTCGGCAAGAAAGAATTTCAATCGGCGTAGGGTTGTTATCAAGGGTTTTGATGACCTTTGGCAAGCTGATTTAGTTGAAATGATACCCTATCATAAGGCAAATAATGGCTACAAATATCTATTGACAGTCATTGACACATTCTCTAAATATGCGTGGGCAATTGCTCTAAAAAATAAGACAGCTTCATCTGTTGCAGAAGCAATGACGTTAATTTTCATCAAATCATCACGAAAGCCTAAAAATCTACAAACTGATGATGGGAAAGAATTTTTTAATAAGATATTTCATGATTTAATGATATTACACAATATAAACCATTACTCTACATTCAGCCCACTTAAGGCATCAATTGTTGAACGTTTTAATCGCACAATTAAGGAGAAAATGTGGAAGGAGTTTAGTTTTAATGGTAATTACAAATGGACATCCATTGTTGATGATTTGGTGAATGAATACAATCACTCCGTGCATAGAACTATAAAAATGTGTCCCATTGATGTGAATCAGGAAAACTCTAAAACACTCTTATCTACGGCTTATAATAGAATTAAAATCGCTCCACGGGGTAAATTTCGAGTTGGGGACAATGTTAGAATAAGCAAGTTCAAACACGTTTTTGAGAAAGGCTACACACCAAATTGGACAACGGAAATTTTTACGATAAGAAAAGTAAACCTAACCAATCCAGCAACATATCTCCTTGAAGATTTTAATGGTCAACCTATCAGCGGATGTTTTTACGAAAAAGAATTACAAAAGACTAAATATCCTAATATTTATCTCGTTGAAAAAGTACTTAAAAGTAATGGAGACAACGTATATGTTAAATGGCTTGGCTTCCCATCGGCTAACAATTCATGGATTAATAAATCACAATTATTATAAAAGACAAAAATTATTTGTTTCCTTTCTGTTCCTAAATTTCTTAAATCATTATCTCCCTTCAACCTACCAATGCATCTCAAAGTCAATGAACTCCCATCGTAGTATATGATCCCGTCACCACTCAAAACTCATATCAACATATGCCCACTCCAAATCTACATACCTACAAACCATACAAGAATTCCTTTTACTTGCATATATGTACCTACTACACATCCACCTCGTCAACCATCAAGCAAAAAACCATACAAATATCTCTGTACATCACTAGCCACAATTCACAGTCACGAAAACTAAATTCACCCCAAAGTTTTACATTTACACCAACAAAATACATTCACCCAAATGCTCTGTTCCTCAAGTCCGATATTTATACTACTGTATAGTTGTTGTAATTACACAGCATTCAATTTTTCCCATCCCTGTAAAGTATATTCCTACAGTCGCGACAATAGTTTTCCTGATAACGCATTTTCCTTACATTTTTCATTGATTTATCAGATCCAAATTTCTTACCACATTTTCTTCAGTTCTAAAAATAAATCGTACACATTTATCCTACACATTTCATCCACCTTTTTCCATGCACAAGCAATCCATTCATCGCTACACACACACACACTGCTTCGTACACAGTACTACTTGCTCTATGAGGAGCAATTTTGGCTGGATGAGCACTTTTTTTTACACTAGGAGCACAGTTTTGTTCCTCAAGTCCGATATTTATACTACTTACTTAATCACAAATTTAAAATGTATATGAAAACTTGACCAGTGAACCCACCAAATTTTAATCTGTTATGTGATTTCAATCTACCGTTTATAGATTGGGTCCCTTCTGAAGATGAATCATGCCAAGAAGCTTCTTTAACTTCTGCACAATCAGACCTGTTTTTACTTGATAAAATTAGCGCTACTGACTTACAGCAAGCAAGCTGTATTAAAAATTCTAATAATCGAATTCTCGATTTAGTATTTTCCTCGGACGCTATTAGTACTCTTGTTCTAAAATCTAGTTCTGGGATTACTAATACAAATAATTACCATCCTCCCCTGGATATTTTCCTTGACTTTCTCACAGTAATCTCACAGTAAATAGTTATTCTTATGATTGCTCATATATGTTTGACTTTAAAAAGGCTTAATTATCAATTGCTCTCTGAAAAACTAGTTACATAGTTCTGATATTGGTAAAATATCAGCATGTACTAATATTGATGAAGCAATTTATATTTATTATTCAATCTTTTATAACTGTATGAATGCTTCTTTACCCTTAAAAATATAAAAAAAACTCGAACGTTTGCCATGCATGGTATACGAAAGAGCTCAGATCACTCCGTAACAAGAGAAATAGGGCATGGAAAGCTTACTTAAAAACTAATTCACAAATTGATCATGGTTCTTATATTGCGCTTTTTGAAGAATTCAAAGTTCTTTCAAGGATGCTTTATACTAATTACGTAAATGAAATGGGAAGCTTTTTAAAAGAGGATCCTAAGTCATTTTCGAAATTTGTCAACTCAAAGAAGAATTCGGACGGTTATCCGGCGAATTTTGTATACAAAAACTGTTCGTTACTAAATAATAGAGATATTTGCAACGCATTTGCGAATAATTTTTGTGATTCCTTCGTTGATACGCCCGTCGTTGTTGACGAAAATTATTTTAAAAATTTACATATTTATTCCCAAAGTCCCTGATCACACGTGAAGAAATTCAAGCATTTTCTGCGATTTGTGATGGTGAGCGGGGTAACTTGCAGAAGAGGGAGGGGGATGAAATATTTTTAAATATTTGAAAATATTCGGTGTAGAAAATTGACGTTCTCTTTTGTGTTGCTTTTTCTATCTAATCCAACCAATCAAATCGTGTCTTTCATTATGAAAATACGAAAAACACAAAGAGGAGAACAAAATCTGCAGAATAATTTTCTTCACATCTGAACACTTTCGTTCTTCACGTGTAAGCAAGCACAAACGAATTGTAATAATATGCCTGTGCACCTGAACACTGTTTTAGAATATCTCTCATCTTTAAATGATGATTACTCGTCTGGTCCTGATGGAATTCCCCCAATAGTATTAAAAAGGTGTAGACATATATTAGTTCAGCCCCTTCAATCTTTATTTGAGCTTTCTATAAAATCAGGGAAGTTTCCTTGCTTATGGAAAAAATCATTTTTAACTCCAGTTTTCAAGAGGGTGATAGGAACGATATAAAGAACTATAGGCCAATATCAAAACTGTCTTGTATACCGAAGCTCTTTGAAAAAGTTATTTGTGAAAGCTTGGCATTTCATAGTAAAAATTTAATATGCGAAAAACAGCATGGATTTATGCAAAGAAGATCAACGGTAACAAATCTTCTTACTTTCTTACACAAATGCACGAATGCTTTAGGGAACGGTAGTGAAGTTGACTGCATTTACACTGACTTTTCTAAAGCATTTGATCAACTTAGTCATAATATCATTTTATTCAAACTTAAAGCTTTCGGCTTTCCACCTTTTTTTATATGTTGGATAAAATCGTACCTTGAAAATAGATCGTACCAGGTGAAATTTCGACACTCTCTTTCAAACCCATTTAACGCTCACTCGGGTGTACCTCAGGGAAGTCATCTGGGCCCTTTTCTATTCCTTCTCGCTATAAATGATGTTGTGTCATGCATTCGTTCTAGTGAAATTCTTATCACAACAAAAACATAAATGTTAAAAAAGGAGCCAGGTTCTTATGTAAACAAGAAACCTGTGCGTAAGAAGTCAGCCAAAAAAAGTAATGAGATCTAAAATATATGCCAAGTTTTAAGTTCATGAAGTTTAATATCAAATATCTTAAGTAGAGTAATATCGAAACAATTCCAAATCATAACAGAAATTTGGTAATTAATGATTACTGATTAAAATTTGGTGGGTTCACTGGTCAAGTTTTCATACATTTTAAATTTGTGATTAAGTAAGTATTTAAAAGAAAACTTGCCAAGTAAATCCACCAAATTTTAATCAGTAATCATTAATTACCAAATTTCTGTCATGATTTGGAATTGTTTCGATATTACTCTACTTAAGATATTTGATATTAAACTTCATGAACTTAAAACTTGGCATATATTAAAGATCTCATTACTTTTTTTGGCTGACTTCTTACGCACAGGTTTCTTGTTTACATAAGAACTTGGCTCCTTTATTAACATTTATGTTTTTGTTGTGATTTCACTCCCTTTTGCAAAGATTTATTACTTTGCAGTAATGTTTTTATGAAGATGTAGGTATAAAATATATCTATATATTTATGTATTGCGTTTGTGAATTTGTATTCTTGAGAAAAAAGGAGTCCAAATATTTGTACACTGTTTGTTCAACAGGTCAATACAATATATTTGGTGTTTAGAAACTAGCGAAGCTCATGGGGTCAATAACACCTTTTATTGAATAAATAAAATTTTGCGTTTAATTTTTTACGATTCTTATTTTCAAAATATGTACCCTCCAAAAACATCAGGAAATAATAACACTTCAATCGTGCTTGCGTCTTTTGTTAATGCCGCATTTACACGATTGGAGAACTGGCAATATAATGACCAAAACAATAACAGAAGAATGGACAAATTCATTATTTTTGTCATTATACCGGCAGCTTTTCACCAGTCGTGTAAATTCGGTATAACGAAGAAGCATTTAAAATATTTACATACTTCCAAACCAAAAAATTCTGTACGTAGGTAAAGATACTTAAACATTTTTTTTTGTAATTATATTGGTAAATATATGTATATGCAAGAAATTTTCAATCCAAACAAAAACATGAAATGTATTTGAAAATCTTCATTTTCAATACAAACATAATTAACAAAGAAAAAAAAACTGTTCATGCTTTAAATAATCTTGGCTACGTCTCTGCGCTGCTTTTTTCTTAAACGAGTATTGGTGTTGTTGTTTCTCGTTGTAGAGGTAGTTTGTTTACATTTTTCATCTTAAATTTAAAGCATTTGAGGCGACAGTTTTGATTTATTTTTTGCTAGATTTGTAAACTAACATGTTTTGTTATTCTATTGCAATCATAAAAGTTGTATCCGTTTATATAAAAGTTATTAGAAAATGTAACATGAATATGACTCTCTTTTGCTTTTCTCTTATTAGTCCAGTCATTAGGTCATTTGACCTTGCGCGCAGAGGCACTGTCTGATTTTTTTTTCATGGATCGATAGAGCCTCATTTAAAAAGCTTAAATCCAAATTTGCACCACCTGACTACTTTTTTTTGCCAAAGTTATTGGTAAAAATGTGTTTTTTGCCATTTTTGCGTCTTTTGCGAATATCTCGGTTGCAGTATGTCGCACAGTAAAAAATAAAATACGGATTTATTTATAATAAGATTAGCTATTATATTATAAAAAAATTAATTTGTTTAAACAAATAAAAAAAAAGTTATGGTTAGTTAAAGTAAGTTTTTATTGTTTGAAAATCACTCTTTCTTGATTATTAAGAAAAAAGCTCATTTAACGATGAGGTTTTTATTTTTTACTTTTAAAGTCTTTGTAATTACCTACAATTTAAAAAAAAAATCAGCCCTTAACTACTAACACAAGCCGAGAAATAAATTTATGAACATAGGTAAGTCAGCGCACCCACGCAATTTTATGTTTTTATGTTTTATTTTATATCTCAGCCCCAGTATGTCGCAAAGTTAAAATTAAAAAGTTTTATTGTTTATAATAATTCTTTCTACCAATTTGCGTTAAATTCAATTTGTTTAAACAAATAGAAAAAAAGTTACAGTTCATTAAAAGGTTTTTTTGTCTTGATTTTATACCTTTTTCACAACTATTGAGAAAAAAGCTGTATTTAGTGGTACTTTTTTTCAGGTTTGCTTTTTTTTTTGTAGTCCTATAAATTTTCTATAAATTAAAAAAAATTAGTACATTACGACAAACAGGAGCCAAGTTATTCATGAATTAAAAATGACGCGTCAGTTTACTAACGCATAACAATATTCTTTCTTATTTTTTGTGAATATCTCGACCTTTGTGTATGGGTATGGAATGAAACTGTATTATTTTTAATAATATTCATTATGGACTTAAAGAAATTTTTTTTCTCTAAGCAGATATCTACATACCCACAAAAGTTAAAGTTAGTAGTAACTAAGTTAATTTTTTCTTATTCCACCCACACAAATTGGTCTTATTGTCAACCGTTTTGGGCGTGAGGGAATTTTGTATTATAAGGAAGTCTGCATCTTCTAAGGCCTGGGAGACTGAAAAGCCACAATTTTGAAGATATTTTTTTAAGAAGAACTATAAAGCAGGGACGAAGCGTCCATATAATGAGTGGAATGAGTGCTTCCGTTGAAAAAATTAAAAAAATCGTAGGAGCAAAGAATTAAATTCGAACTTGCAAATCGTATTCATTTATGATATACCTATTTACCTTTATTTTCTACTATAATCAAATCTTCATTCTGTGAATTAAATTCCAACATCATTGTGAGACCATTATCATCTTTTACCAAAATTACTATAGAATGCGTAACAGATATGCATTCTTTACTGTCGCTTTCTTAAATCAATTTCAAATTACCCTACTACTTCAACTCCAACCAAATTGAGAATACAACATAACCCACCACTATTCATATAATGCTCACACAAAAGTGCTTTGCTTCATCAAAAACTAGAATGCACAACTGGTAGGCATTCCATTATTTCGCATACTTAGCTTAGATCCCAACACAAAGTCAAAGTAATTTTTTTTTGTTTCTCGCCATTTGACCAACGTATGAAGAATGAGTTGAGTGAATGCATTCTGAATATTCCATGAAACAAAACTAGTAGAGATAGAGGTAAAACAAAGATGTATCTATTGAGTTGCGTATTGTCTCAAACTGATAATTTAATAATTTCATAGAAGAAAGGGTTGGAAAAGATATTTTTTGTGTGAGTGGGAATAGGGTCTAAGGTGGTAGTTTTTTAATTAGTTTCGTGGCCGTGTGCGATATAAGCAATCCACTTGTTTTCTATTGTAATTTATGTAAGTTAACGACGACAAGTTAACTTCAACGAATATTGTGCTTCCCACGAAAAATGCTGACATGGTGTCTGGGCAATGACACCAATGTTGCAGCGAACGATTTCCAATTCTTGGAAACATGAAAGCAATGCAGTTATGCTACGTAATCATTAAATAGGTATTTAAGTTCTAGATTTTAGTAAAAATTATGCATTAAGTTTTCGAAGGCAGAATCGCTGCCAGTTTGTGAAATAAAATAAATAAAATAATAAAGACATAAAAAAGAGTAAAAGAATAAAGATTCTTTTTTTTAATAAAAATTCAACAATAAAAGTTTAACTGGCGCCCGAGCAGTAGGGACATTTAAAATCAAGTATCGCGAAAAAATCTAAGTGTCGTTCGTCCCGGTAAAAGTCCCTAAAAGTAGGCACAATCGGTTCGTATAGAAAAAAGACATTTAGTATACCGAAAAGTGTTCTCAAGTAGTCCCCTCGGTTCGCGATATTGATTTTAATAAATAAGTGTCCTGAAAGAATCCCTTTAAAATTGTGACAATTTTAAATTAAAGTGAAAACAAAAATATAATAAACTGTTGCAGAATTTGAAAAAGACAGTTTTAAAACAAAGTGAAAAACCATAAATTGCTGGAGAATTGGAAAAAGGGCCCCTTAGTAGCAGGAAAGCAAAAAGGACGTAGTTGAACTACACGCCGCTCCACAGACATGCGTATCATCTTTTTACTGTAAGAATTTTAAATATTTACGTATCTTAAGATAATTAATTTGAAAAATAAAAATATTTTAAACAAAATTTAAATTTCATATTGAGAAAAATTAATAAATCAATGGTTAAGGATATTATGAAAAGATTTATAAAATTTATGAGAAACAATTTACAATTATTTTTAAGGTCATAAAAACTTCATTTTCCTTTATAAAAAGAAATTCATAACTAAATAAAAAGTGATATAAATTAAAAACCTTATTATTTTAAGAAATATAAAAAAATATAATAATAAATATTTGCGAAAATAAGTGAAATCAATGAATGCCTTGCAACGTTACTTAAAAATATTTTAAATACAAACCAAAACGTAAAGGAAAATTTAAAATCGAAATCAATTTAATAGATAATTAAAACCTTAGCACAAAAATATTTAGAAAATAATAATTAGGTGTGAAATTTAAAAAAAAAACAACAAAAAACAACAAAAAACCATGTCGAATCCAGGCAATCTTGTTAGACCTCCCATGGTCCCCCAACAAAATCCTCCAATGCAACAAAACAATAGCATAAATCGTGTCGAATTACAGAATTTAGTCACCTCCATGGTAGCTCAAGCCCTCCAAACGGATGGTAGGCGCATTGTTAATTCTATAATGAACCCCAACTCTGATCAATTCGCAGGAATTGATCAAGTTATCAACCCAGATCAACGAGGAAATCTTGCAGACCTTGATAAAATACCTGATGTTGTCAGAAGCTTGAGAGAGACGCAAAAGCGTCGAAAGAATACTTAGGATCTATGATTCTACAAGAGGCTCCCCAAAATATTTCGGCATTATAAACGTAATCCGAAATAAAATTGTTGGACATGCAGACCATGTTCTCGAGTCCTACAATACGCCTCTTAATTGGGAAAATATTTCCAGATGCCTAACGCTTCATTACGCAGATAAGCGTGACTTGGGAACTTTAGAGTACCAATTAACTTCTTTAGTACAGGGTAACTCCTCTATACAGGACTTCTATCAAGAAGTCTATACTCATCTCTCATTGATTCTCAACAAAATTTCCTCTATGGAAATGGGAGCAGAAGCTTTGAACATGTTAATGCATGCTTATAGAGAAAAAGCCCTAGACACCTTTATAAGGGGTCTTAAAGGCGATCTGCCTAGGCTTCTCGGCATCCGAGAACCTTCAGATTTACCCCAAGCATTACACTTATGCTTAAAGCTCGAAAATCAAAATTATCGTGCTCAGTATGCAATAGCATCAAATAATAATACGAAGAGAATCCATAATGCAATGCCCCCAGAACTTCCTCCGAGAAGAACACATACTAATAATTCCTTACCCAATCGTCAAATCCCATTCTACCCACAGCTTGCCCACTTTGCACATGTCCCCCGTCCTGTAATGAATTATAACAATCGACAATTCCCATTCAATAATAATGGTCCTAGACAACCACCCTTCCAAAGCAATCCTTTCCAACATCAACATCAATCCTTTAATCAAGCTCAAGGAAACAACATCAGACCACCACCAAGGCCACAACCAAGACAGGATCACATGGAAACATCAACTATTGGAGCAGCTAGAGTGAATTACGTTAATAGACCGCAGTATCAACAACAACAGAAAAACTGGCCACCAGCACCGAAAAGAGCCAACTATCAACCACAACAACCCAATTATCCTAGTAAAATACAAAGGAATTTTCATCTGAATACATCATATCAAGAAAACCCAGAAGAGTCAGAACTGAAGCAATACTTCGACGCCTCTCAGTTAGATGACCAACAATATGCACAAACTTTCAATAATTACATAGAACCTATAAACAATGAGCAAATAGATGATAATGTCACTGAAATAGTTTCTGAACTCAGCGACATCCATTTTTTAGGTTAGCGAGCTCTTCGTTACCCTATATTGAAGTAAAAACATCTGGTGACGAAGTGCTTAAAATTCTTATCGATACAGGCTCCAATAAAAATTACATTCAACCCTCTTTAATAAAAAATCCAATACCCAATGAAGAAAAGTTTTATGCCAGTTCGGTAGGAGGAAACGTAGAAGTGACACACCACACTTTTATCAATTTGTTCGGAATAAAAGATCTTAAAATTAAATTCTTTCTTATGCCTCATTTAAAATCTTTTAATGCTATCCTCGGAAATGATAGTCTAAAAGATTTATCCGCAGTTATCTATACTCGTCATAATTACATGACAATTAAAGGCTCTACTAAAATTCGAAATAAGCAGCTCGCTGCACAATCAGTCAATACTTTGTCATTGCGAACGCAACATATGACGACTGAACAGGAAGCCTCTATAAAAACACTTGCATGGAAGTATTTAAAATTATTCGATGATCCAGACGAGAAATTAACCTTTACCACCGTTGTAAAAGGAGAAATCCGAACAACTTCAGACTCACCCGTCTATACAAAATGTTATCCTTATCAAATGGCCCTCAAAGACGAGGTGGAAAGCCAAATACAGGAACTGGTCAAAGATGGTATAATAAGACCTTCAAGATCGCCATACAATTCACCCGTGTGGATTGTTCCCAAAAAGTTAGATGCATCCGGCAAAAAAAAGTATCGATTGGTGATCGATTACCGCAAACTTAATACCATCACTATTCCTGACAAGTACCCAATACCTGAAATAAATCAAGTGTTAGCGCAACTAGGCCAAAATAAATATTTCACTGTCATTGATCTCAAAAGCGGATTCCATCAAATCCCTCTCAAAGAAAGAGACATTGAAAAAACAGCCTTCTCGGTGAATAACGGGAAGTATGAATTCACCAGGCTGCCTTTTGGTCTGAAAAATGCTCCATCCATTTTTCAGAGAGCGCTTGATGATATATTGAGGGAACATATTGGTAAAATATGTTTCGTTTACATCGATGATATCATCATTTTTAACAAGAATGAAAAAGAACATTTGCAGAGTATTGAGACTATTTTCAAAACTCTTGAAGCTGCCAATATGAAGGTGCAGCTAGACAAGTGTGATTTTTTCAAAGAAGAAGTCGAATTCCTTGGATTCCTAATTTCTTCTGATGGTATAAAAACTAATCCAGAAAAAGTAAAAGCAGTACTCGAGTTTCCACTACCTAAAACACTCAAGGATTTACGTTCATTTTTAGGCCTGTCAGGGTATTATAGACGTTTTATTAGGGACTATGCTAAATTAGCAAAACCCCTAACAGCCCTTCTAAGAGGGGAAGACGGACGCTTGTCCAAAAACCTCTCTTCTAAAAAATTAATTAACCTTAATGATGAAGCAATAGAAGCATTTGACAAATTAAAAAAATCCCTAGCATCAAGAGACATAATATTAACCTATCCCGATTACAAAAAAGAATTCGAACTTACAACCGACGCTTCAAACTACGCTCTTGGCGCAGTTTTATCCCAACAAGATAAACCTATAATGTTCATTTCAAGAACTTTAAGTAAAACGGAAGAGTCCTATGCCGCAAACGAAAAAGAAATGCTGGCTATCATATGGGCTCTGAATTCTTTTCGAAATTACCTCTATGGCTCAGCAAAAGTGAAAATCCTAACAGATCATCAACCCATCACATATGCTCTAAGCAACAAAAATAATAACTCAAAAATGAAACGTTGGAAATCAGCGTTAGAAGAATACAACTATGAATTAAGATATAAGCCAGGTAAATCCAATGTTGTTGCCGACGCACTGTCAAGACCACCTCTCGTCTCTCAGATAAACTCCCTAACAGCCTCCCAACATAGCGATGAAAGTTCATCACATGAACTTATACCAGCAGTAGAAATCCCAATCAACGTATTCAGAAATCAACTTATCCTTCTTATAGGAGAAGATAACTCTTATCAACTCCAATTTCCTTTTCCAAAATTCCGTAGACATACCTTTGTTCAACCTTCCTACTCTAAGGAAAACATTATCTCCATATTCAAACGATACCTCATACCTAACATAATAAACGGGCTCATGACCAATGAAGAAACCATGGGAATCATCCAAAACCTTTACCCACTTTACTTTAAAAACTATAAAATCCGCTTCACTCAAACAAAAGTTACTGATCTGCTCAACTCAGCTGAACAGGAACAACATATTCTTAAAATTCATAACAGAGCTCATAGAAATGCTCGTGAAAATAAAACGCAGCTACTCGAAAATTACTATTTTCCACAGATGAATGCAAAAATTAACAAACTAGTTAAACAATGTCAAATCTGTCAAGAGCACAAATACGATCGACATCCGCAAAAACCTGAACTCAAACCAACTCCCATTCCTCAATATCCAGGCCATATCCTACATATAGACATCTATTCAACTGAAGATAATCTAGTTCTCACTGCTTTGGACAAATTCTCAAAATACGCTCAAACAAGAATCCTTAAATCAAGAGCAGTACAAGACATATTGGAACCTTTAAGACAAATCCTATTTGCTTTCGGTGTTCCTAAAATTGTCGTCTTCGACAATGAAAAATCGTTTAGTACATCATCCATATGTTTTCTCTTGAAAGATCAATTAAAAATAGAAATTTACAAAACACCCCCGCACTCTAGTACAGTCAATGGACAAGTGGAACGGTTCCACTCTACACTCTCGGAAATAATGCGTTGTTTGAAAACTGAAAAAATCCACAAATCATTTCTTGAATTATTAGACAGATCAGTCTACGAATACAACTGCTCAGTTCATTCTACAATAGGAAAAAAACCCATAGAAGTATTCTTTGGCAGAAATGTTAGCACTGACCCTGAACAATTTGAAAAGGCCAGAAAAGAAAACATAATAAAATTGCAAGAAAAACAAAACAGTGACTTAAAGCATCATAACAAGAAAAAACACCCCATTAAAAATTACTCACCTGGTGATATAGTTTATATCAAAGTTAACAAAAGATTAGGCTCAAAACTAACACCCCGCTACAAGAGAGAGATAGTCAAAGAAAATAAAACCAAAACTATTGTAACAGAATCCGACAGAATAGTACATAAAGCAAATATAAAAAGTTGAAATTAACCTTTCTTTCCCTACAGGTACTTTATCCCTTTCGTCATCACAGAAGTTAGAATACTCGATTATTCTAATTCAGAAATAATAGTTCTAAGACATGGACTTGCGAGAATCCAAACCGGAAGCATCAAATTCATCCACATCATAGAAATACCTCCCTATGAAGACTATATAGCAAAAACTTCATCCCTCCTATACGAACATATCCCACCTAAAAATGCTTTTTTTCCCATCCTGGAACACGAACTCAAGCATACTAAGAACCTTATAAATAACATCAAAATAAACAGAGCAAAAAGATCCCTTAACTTTATAGGCTCAGCCTGGAAATGGGTCGCGGGTAATCCCGACCACGATGATTATGAAGTAATGGTTAATAAGATAAATAATGTTTTAGAAAATAATAACAATCAGGTTTTAATAAACAAGGCATACATTGAAAGAATAAATAAATTAACAAATGTAACTAACGAAATAATGAACGAATTAAAAAAAGATAAAACCTTTGCAAACGAATTAGTATTAAGTCTACTTTATAAAACAAAGCTTATAAAAGAGGAAATAATTAATATAATTTATGCAATCGAATTAAGTAAGAAAAATATCGTAAGTTCAAATATACTTTCCAAATCAGAAATTGATATAATATTGAAAAATATAAATAAAAATAAAACGAATGCACCTTTTAGAAATATCGAAGAAGCATTAGAATTTGCCGAAATAAAAGTCGCAATGGACATATCATCCATTCTTTATATTCTAAGCATCCCAAAAACGGGAAACGAAACATTCGAAAAACTAACTGTAAAACCATTGATAAAAAATAATAATGTTGTTAATAAAATCTCAAATGCAAATATTTTAAAGAAAAATAATATTATATATGGCATAAAGAATGAATGTAAAACAATAAATGATTTATCTTTATGTAAACAATCTAATCTCTTAGACTTAAGCAATGATAAATGTATTTATAATTTAATAAGAAATGAAAATGCTACATGTAAAACAACGAACAGTCAACACATCCCACAAGTTGAAGAAATAGAACCAGGAACGATGCTTTTAAACAATTTCGATGGTAACATAGAAGTAGATAATACCACCAGATCATTGAATGGCACCTATCTTATTAAATTCTCCAACACTACATTAAAAATCAGGAACCAACAATATATTGCTGATGAAATAACTAAAATTAATGAACTACCACCACTACTACACGCAGTCTCCGAAGAATCCGAAATAGAAGAAATTCTGTCCTTACAACTTATGAAGGAACTCCATTTAAATAATACAAACCACATCAACAAAATTCAAATAGAAAAAGAAGTTTATCAATGGATCAACTATTCAATTTTCACTCTAATATTCCTGATCGCAATAATACTTAAGATGAAAAATTGGAACAGAAAGACTCCTGAAACAAAACTTACACCAGTATTCATCCCTACAGAAACAAGACCAAAAAGCTCGTCATCATATCCCAATATTTTAGATCATCCCAGCATCTACAATATCCCGTATTTTTTAAACGTGGACGTTTTCATTTAAGAGGGGAAGAGTTAACGACGACAAGTTAACTTCAACGAATATTGTGCTTCCCACGAAAAATGCTGACATGGTGTCTGGGCAATGACACCAATGTTGCAGCGAACGATTTCCAATTCTTGGAAACATGAAAGCAATGCAGTTATGCTACGTAATCATTAAATAGGTATTTAAGTTCTAGATTTTAGTAAAAATTATGCATTAAGTTTTCGAAGGCAGAATCGCTGCCAGTTTGTGAAATAAAATAAATAAAATAATAAAGACATAAAAAAGAGTAAAAGAATAAAGATTCTTTTTTTTAATAAAAATTCAACAATAAAAGTTTAACTTGTATTCTTTTTGGGAACAAATAAGAATTCCTGTAACTGCGCTATAGAAAGTATTTTCGATAAACCATTTTCAGCTAGATCGTTTGATGAAAAAAAAAACATAATAGATGGTGGAAGACCGAAATCTTGTGTAATTATGAACACCGTTACAAAGCGGTGTACTAGGCATTTTTCGATGCAATCATATGAAATTTTTTCGTGGTTAACAGGATGTTCAAAAACAAATATGTTGTACTGTTGGCCTTGCCTTTTATTTGCAAACGAAAAAAGTGTGTGGAACAGTGCGAGGTTTAATGATATTAACAATTTTTCAAAAGCCGGCAAAAGGCATGGAAAAGAGTGCGGTTCATATTTAAGTGCAATGGTGTCATTAAAAGTGTTTGGTTCTGTTCGCATAGAATCATTTAATTTTAATTATTTAATTATTTTATGTACATAGGTATAAGATAATGATTAAGAAGAATTAAAAAAACAAACAAATGTGATCTTAAAAAAAGGTCTTTACTTTTTGGTTTTATGTTAAGTGCTTCCGCTACTAAAAAAGCCACGCCTCGTGCCTGCTATAAAGGTATACATATTCCTCGTTTAATTGCACCTCGCTTGTTTGATTTTACCGCTTAATTGATCTCAAAAAAACCATAGCTAAGGAACTAAAAACATGTTAATGTTTCGTTCAATTGAACTGCCCGGTTAATTGATCGCAAAATTTGACAAAATGGTCGGTGCAATTAAGCGGGGAGTACTCTACCTTCTATTTACAAAAAATTGAGCCTTGTATGATTCATGAGAGTCGAGGAATCCATAAAACTCTTACACAGAGTTATTTGGCAACGAGACGTCAGTTTTGGAGATATTTGTGAAAATTATGTGGCGTATTTGCGGAACCATTTCAAACCTTGTATAAAAGTGGTTTTTGATGGCTACCCAGATGATCCATCTAAAACTGGAACAAAATTAGCTGAAAGCCGACGATCTGCCGTTCAACAAGCAGCTGATTTCATCTTTGATGAAAATACAATTTTTCGAGCATTGAAGAAAGAGACGTTTTTGGCCAACAAAAAAAATAAAAAACGATTTATCGTCCTACTTAAAAAATATCTTGAAAATCGTGGTTTTTCAGTTTCCCAGGCCTCAAAAGATGTAGGCATCCTTATAGTACAAACAGCCATTTCTATGTGTTTTGAAATTAACTCGGTATTTATTGTGGGAGAAGATATTGATTTACTGATGGTGATTTTGTCGGGATACAGGGAAAATGTTACAAACGTTTTCTTCAAAAAACCTGCTCGAGGATCTACGAAAACAGTCCTGTATTCGGCAAAAAGTTTCCTACACAAAACTCTTTCCAAACATATTCTTTTCTCCATTCCTTCACAGGCTGTGACACAACCTCTGCCATTTTCAAATCTGGAAAAAGTAAGCTAATCTCTTCGCTGAAGAAAGCTCCAAACCTTTTGAAAACCGTGAAGATTTTTAAATCCGAAGAAGCCAGTCAAAGTGGTATCTCGTCTATATGGAGGAGGCAGTAAGGAAACATTGCTGGACCACTTGAGATTCAATCTTTTCTCACGCGCGAGTGTTAAAATCAAGTCCGATCTTGCTTCTTTGCCACCTACAGAATCATCGGCAGAACAACACTCATTCCAGACATTCCATCAAGTACAAGCTTGGCTGGGAAATACTTTAGACCCAGAGGGGTGGGCTTGAAACGAAGTTCAAGAGGATTGGAGCCGGTGTTGGCTTCAGGGCTGACGACCCCACCCACACTCATCGACATGATTTCCTGCATGTGTATGAAACAATTCGGTGCAGCCTGCGGGTGTCGAAAAGCCGGACTGAAGTGTTCAGCCGTCTGCAAGATCTGCTGCGGGAAAAGCTGCTACAACGTAGTTGATATTGCTGGTGACTCCGAAGACGAGAGAAACTACGACCTTGAGCTCACGACAACAGCTTTTTCTAACGAAAATGAAACAGAGCAGAGACCAAACCTTGAATATCATAACACTAATGATGAGAGTGAAAACGAAATACCCTCACACCCAAAACGGTTGAGAATAAGACCAATTTAATTGATCTTTGCAGTGGATTAGGCCTACAGGGGATACCACAAGATTAAGAAAAACGCGCCTCATACTCTACCCCTTGGGTGGTGCGAAAAGAGTTAGCGTGGGCGGAATAAGAAAAAATTAACTTAGTTACTACTAACTTTAACTTTTGTAGGTATGTAGATATCTGCTTAGAGAAAAAAAAATCCTTTGAGTCCATAATGAATATTATTAAAAATAATACAGTTCCATTCCTTACCCATACACAGAGGTCGAGATATTCACAAAAAAAAGAAAGAATATTGTTATGCGTTAGTAAACTGACGCGTCATTTTTAATTCATGAATAACTTGGCTCCTGTTTATCTTAATGGACTAATTTTTTTTTTTTTATTTATAGAAAATTTATATGACTACAAAAAAAAAAGTAAACCTGAAAAAAAAATACCGCTATATACAGCTTTTTTCTCAATAGTTATGAAAAAAGGTATAAAATCAAGACAAAAAAACCTTTTAATGAACTGTAACTTTTTTTTTATTTGTTTAAACAAATTGAATTTAGCGCAAGTTGGTAGAAAGAATTATTATAAACAATAAAACTTTTTAATTTTAACTTTGCGACATACTGGGGCTGAGATATAAAATAAAACCTAAAAACATAAAATTGCGTGGGTGCGCTGACTTACCTATGTTCATAAATTTATTTCTCGGCTTGTGTTAGTAGTTAAGGGCTGAATTTTTTTTTAAATTGTGGGTAGTTACAAAGTCTTTAAAAGTAAAAAATAAAAACTTCATCGTTAAATGAGCTTTTTTTTTAATAATCACGAAAGAGTGATTTTCAAACAATAAAAACTTACTTTAACTAACCATAACTTTTTTTTTATTTGTTTAAACAAATTAATTTTTTTATAATATAATAGCTAATCTTATTATAAATAAATCCATATTTTACTTTTTTCTGTGCGACATACTGCAGCCGAGATATTCGCAAAAGACGCAAAAATGGCAAAAAACACATTTTTACCAATAACTTTGGTAAAAAAAGTTGTCAGGTGGTGCAAATTTGGATTTAAGCTTTTTAAATGAGCCTCTATCGATCCATGAAAAAAAATCAGACAGTGCCTCTGCGCGCAAGGTCAGGCCCTTTTTCACGACGTGATGACTGGACTATATGGGAAATACATTGAACGTCAAATTGGAAAAAATTTTATCCCCCAGATAGGGTTCATGTGCTGAAATGCAGGTGGTGTGGAAAGCAACTTACCAGGTGTCAATATAACTGTTATGTACGACCTCATCTTGAGTATGCCTCTCAAGTTTGGTCTCCATTCTATGAAACTCATAAAAGTCGTATTGAATCAATACAACATAAATTCATTCGATTCGCTCTGAAGGGTCTCCCTTGGGCTGATCCATATAACCTCCCACCATATGAACATCGGATCCAGCTACTGCAGGTCCAAACTTTATATCAAAGGCGGGTTAATAATGACTTAATATTTCTTCATGAACTTATAAATGGCCAAATTGATGCCCCTGACTTGTTAGCCTATATTGGCATAAATTACCGCGCAGGATCCCACCACCTGCGAAGATTTGAACTTTTGCACGTCGATTTTCATCGAACTAACTACGGAATACATGAACCTCTAAGCCGTATGTGTAAGCTTTTTAATTAAAACGCTTCCTCGGTTGATTTTAACGTATGTAAAATGGGATTGAAAACATTGTTTCGAACCAGTGCTCCACGATCTTGACTGTCTTATCTACTCTTTAAGATACTTTAAATGTTTTTATTATTGTTAAATTTTGTATTTTAGGTATTGTTTTTATTTTTGTAATTTAGTTTAGTTTTGTATACTTTTTGTTTGTAAGCATGTGTTGGTTAGCATTATTTTACTATTTTACTAACCACTAACACATGCACTTATGATGAGTTTGTAGGTTGTAGCTTGACACGACTGGATCGCATGTCTCTTATGTTCAAGTTGTGTGGAACTTAAGAACTTTAAAAAATATTCAAGTAATTATAAAAAAAAGTATAAAAAGCATTTAAATAGTTCTTTTAAATAATATCTACAATAATACACTGATTATAATCAAAATCGTTGGTTTCTGAGATAAATTAGATTTTACTTAACGGTTGTATGGCAAGTACCGTTATTTTTAGAGCTAAACAAAATTTCAATTTTCCCTCTGGAGAGTTACAAAAAAATTAAGGTTCAAAATTTGAAGAAAATAGCATCACTGGTTTAGGGTGTAGATCCAGATACAAACAGACAGACAGAATTGGGCCACCCACTCTTTTCAACGTAATGTTATGTTATACTGCTATCTCAATTATTTTTTGCACGAATCCTAAACTTGCCCTATGGTACCTATCGCAAGTAAAAATAGAAAAATTGTATGAATAAAAAAGTATTTCAAAAGTTCATCACTCCAACAAGTTCCTATAGTCAGGGAGAAGAAGAATTTATAGAAGTTGCTTATATTATTGGTACATTAAGCGGAAACTGCAACCTGAAAAGTGCATTTTCTGACCATTGCGACCAAACAAAGCTTGTCCGACCAGTAGTTTGTAAATGTTTTGACTAAAGCTATCGGTTGGCATTCAATTTTCGCGTGGCCGCGATGAGATAGGTAATCTTACGGTCGGCTCCCGGACTACTGAGAAGTTGATGTATTTATTTATTCTTCTTTTAAGTTTTAACGTCCAGATCCGTACCATCGTTTGCAGAAACAATACTGCCAAGGTAGTTAAACTGTTCCACTACTTCAACTGTCGTCTCCTGTAGAATAATACGCTGCTATGTGGAGCGGACTGTGAGCATTATTTTTGTCTTTTTGTTGTTTATTCTTAGACCACTCGACTCTCCCTTCACTTGCAGTGTTTGGCACATCCCGTTCAGCCCACTGATGTTATTTGCCAGTAGACAAAATGTCATCGGCATAGTCTAAATGACTGAGACTTTCGAACGGTATCCATTGAATGCCCTGTCGCTCAGCTGTACCAACACTGGCCGTCAATACGTCGGCGTCGTCCATCGCCAGCAGGAAGAGAATTGGCGATAGAACATCCCCTTGTCTCCACCCTGTTGTACGAAGGAGTCGGATAGCTTCCCATTGTGTAAAACAAAACACCTTGCGTTGTTGTAGGACTCTTTAATAATGGCAACAATTTTTGGCGGAATTTCTCTACCAAGCAACCAACGATCTCCATACACATTCTCGGTTAACTCCATCAAACGCCTTCTCAAAATCCACGAATATGAGGTAAGAGGTGATTGAAATTCCATCGACTACTGCTCGATGACGATACGCAGGGTGTTGATATGGTCGACACACGATCGACCACTGCGGAAGCCAGCTTGATGCCTCTTAAGTGTAAACTCGATTCTATCCTTTATTCGCTCGAGAACGATGGTTGCCATTAGTTTTGGCAAAACGGACAAAACGGTGATACCACGCCAATTGTTGCAATTCTTTAGGTCACCTTTCTTCAACAATTCCAATTACTATACTTTATCCCCAAATATTTGAATTTTGAAAAAATAATTCAACATATTTTCTCTTTAGAAATGTCGATTTTCTTCCTTTTATTATATGTATTCCTTTCATACACTTTAATTTTCTGAACATCTCCACTTCGTGTTGATACCTATCAATACCTAATTTGTAATCCCAATTGCCACAACATCATACAACTGTGACTTATTCATTGTTTTTTTTTTTTTTATCTTTGCGGTTCCCAGTTTTTTTTTTCAATTTCAGTATTCAGTTTCCTTATTCAAATCGACAGTATCTAGTAGTTGTGTTGTTACCTACTAGGATTTTTCGTCATTAATCTGTGTCTAGGTACCTCTTTCTCCCTCAAATTTTCATTCTTAAGCACCATACATCGAATTATCTCTTTCCTTCATAGGTATCTATGTACCTATGTTCATGCGTGAGTGTGATTTGTGTTTTCATTCAGCATTTTGTAGGTAGACTTTAAAAAGCCAATTAAGTGCCCATCATCCCCATATTGGTTAAAACGAATTGTGACGGGATTTCCTCAAAAACTTAAATTCGAAACAAGAAAGCGATAACAGTACCTACTTCTCCAATATCTCGAATATTTCCATAATTCTAACCTTTAATAAGTTAATACTTTTCTACATCCCTCTCTCCTAGAAAATATGATTCTCTCAATAGTGAAGTCCGTAATCATTCTGCATCATTTCTCTAAACCCAACATATTCTCACATATTATATTTTTAACCTAATCCACTGTGAAAGAGATAAAGTGTCACTCGCGTCAGAAGTGGAAAGAACCACTACTTACTCGAACCGTTTTATATGTATGTTGGCTGTTATAACGGCACAACACTGCCATTCAAATCCCACTGCTTTTGCTTCTGTGTTCTATTGCCGCCACATCCACCTACTGACTGCTCCATATCCTGGCGAATAATGAAAGAATGAAAATTGCCTACAGCTCTGCCCCGCAAACCCCGCGTCCTTAACAGGACATGACTCAGAATGTATTTTTGGCAACTTAGCTGTCAGTGATGTTTTGTGTATGGTGGGAACTCTTTTGTGACGTAAGAAGGGCGCCGCCATCATAAAAGAAAACAACAACAAACTTGTAAATCTAATAAAAGAAAATAGTAGACACGTAGAGAGATCTACCCTCGTGGGAGGAAAGTTGTTCGACCACCACACTTCCTTTATACCATTTAACCATCCTATGGTTATTGTCATGTGTCATTCTTGGCCTGATAATTAATGTTTGTGTGGATTTATTATACATATTCAATTACAAATACACTCACAGAAGTTTCAGTTCCTAAATTGCATTTGCGACTCGTTTTTTTTAGGTAGGTAAGTTTTTTTTCTGCTTTTAGAAGGGCGTGCAAAATAAACCGCGTATGAGTAAATGACGACAGTGCGAGTTTTTGGAAGGGTTTGGGGAGATAAAACAGTTTTTGTTCGTATTGGTTTGCTGCAAAGCTTTTCATTCACTAAGATAAAGCTCAATTTAAAATACGCTGAACATTGAGTGCAACTGTTTTCTGAAAATTCGGTGAGAATGACACATGCGTGGAATGCGGACTTTATACAGCATGTGAAATCCGTGCTTTTTCGTTTTCCCACATTGATTGTTGACTGATGATTTATAATGGAATATGCGGTTAAGTTGAAAAAAACATCGCATTGTTAGGATGGGTAAAATTATTTTTATTTTCACCGATCTAGTTTTAATGGATGTCCAGCAAAGATCGTAGAAAGAGTATCTTGCTTGCAACAACAAATACAAAAAAGTATGTTCATCTACAAAACAAATCATTACCTGAGAAGGAACAAGATTGGGCAACATCGATTCGAAAGACATCAATTTTGTATTTCTTTAATAACTTAAGTGGGCTATAAGAATTTTCAATACTACTTAGAGGCCTTACGAATAATTTTTCATTTGATTAAAAGAATTGGGAGCTTGTTCGTTTGGGACTTAGTTCATAATGAACTGAGTCCCACTGCTGGGACTTAGTTCATTTTCATTTTGGGACATAGTTCGTTTCACGGTTGGAGTTTAGTTCCTAAAAAAATGGGAGTTAGTAAATATGAACTATGTCCCACTTTTTTTGGGAGTTTAGTCATTTGGGAGTTAGTTCGTAGGGCCCTACTCAGATATATACGGTGCTGCAAAAGAAATGGTGGCAGATAAACTCTTTGTGGGTCAACGATAGCTCTCAAATATAAAAAAGTTCGCTTGTGATAGGTGCACGAGGAACTTTGGATAATGATAACCCTTGAATGGCAAAAAGACCCAGAAGCAATAACGTCAAAAGATAACCATTTGTGTATTTACGAATCTGGAAGTTGAGAACACTTCATCTAATTTCCTGACCAACAGTTTCGAGTCCGTCCTCGAAGCGGTTCAAGGCAGATATAGAGATGTTATGGATAAATGAGCAGGTATGATGAAACGAACAAATTGCGACATTAATTACAACAATTTTTAAGGAAGTGGGTGGATGCCATGCCCCCTGAATGGAACATTCCAAATTTTCGATTTCTCCTTTCTAATATTACTACTGATTTACCAATTTTAATCGTTCTACAACAACCGGAAGTGCTCAATATAGCTTATAAGAATTTTTAAGAATGTGGGTGGAATCCACGCCCCCTGAATGGAAAATTCCAATTTTTCAATTTTTTTAAGTATTTCAAACCCTACCGACTTGCCAATTTTCATCGTTCTACAACAATCGGAAGTGCTCCATATAATTTATAAGAATTTTTAAGGATGTGGGTGGATGCCACGCCCCTGAATAGAAAATTGCAGATTTTCGTTTTTTCCTTTGTATGCACCACAAGGCCTACCGTTGTGCGAAATTTCAAGTTTCTACGATGTCGGGAAGTGCTCTATAATTTTGATGATCTGTCAGTGAGTCGATGAGTCAGTCAGTTACGGTTTTTGCGATTTTTGAAGTCCTATATCTCGGGAGTTAATAATGCGGCAAAAAATACTACAATGTCCCAGAGGTAGTAAAAATTTTTGGTAATTTGTAAAAAATATTCGAAGCTCCACTTCATCTTCGGTTCCAACGCTCGTCTCCAATAACACTCCCTTTGTCAGCTCACTATAGAAAGCCAATTTGCTTGCAGCACAGTTTGCTGTTAATTCGACGTTGCCAGAGAGTGTTATGACTCCTCCTGTACTTGAGAGCGGTAATGATTTCATGGGAAAAATCTTCTTTCGCACTCGTGCAGTTGCAAGAGTCTTGAAAGATCTTGATATTCACAAATCCGCTGGGCCGGATAGTATCCCACCCATTGTTCTGAAGAGGTGTTCTTCAACGCTGACAAAGCCACTGCGTAAGCTTTTCCATCTGTCCTACTCTACAGGTCTCTTTCAGAGTGGATGGAAAACAGCATTTGTCCAGCCTGTCCCTAAAAAAGGCGCATCTTCTTCTCCCTCTAATTATCGTCCAATTGCACTTACGTCCCTTTTTTCCAAGGTCATGGAAACGCTGATAAATTATCAGCTCAAGAAATATCTTGGAGAACGAAAACTTCTTAATGACCAGCAGTATGGCTTTCGTAGCAATAGGTCCACTGGTGATCTGATGGTATATCTCACCGAACAGTGGAACAAATCTTTACATCGTTTTGGAGAAAGTACGATTGTTGCACTTGATATTTCAAAAGCATTTGATAGAGTTTGGCACCAAGCTCTCTTATCGAAAATGCGTGCATTTGGTTTCGATCAATCTTTTCTTCGTTGGATTAGAAATTACCTCTCTGGCCGTTCAATACAAGTTGTATTGGACGGTTTCAAGTCTGATATTCATAAAATAAATGCTGGTGTGCCCCAGGGCTCCGTTTTGTCTCCAACTCTCTTCCTCATTTTCATTAATGATCTTTTATCTGAAACTTCTAATCCACTAAATTGTTTTGCAGATGACAGCACCCTCAGCTTTTCATATTCGTTTCAAGATTCACTTCCCAATTCTTCGGATGTGGAACTTGAACGGCAGCGTATTGTCCAGTGGGGAAATAAAAATCGTGTAGAATTTAATGCTTCAAAAACCCAATGCTGTCTGCTGTCACTAAAGCAAAATCCACCCCCAATGCCGCTATCCATGAGCGGAACTTGCATCGAAGAAAATGAACAACTTTCAGTTCTGCGTATGTGCATCACAGATCACCTTTTATGGAATGATCACATATTCGAAGTTGCCAAAGACGCTGCAAAGTGTTTAGGCTTTCTTCGACTATGTAAGAAATTTTTCTCCCCTTCTGAACTGGCTGTAATTTTTAAAGCCTTCATCCGACCAAAGCTTGAGTATAACTCTCACGTCTGGGCAGGTGCCCCTACAACTCACTTGAATTTGTTAGATAGAATACAAAATAGAGCCTTAAAAATGATAGGTGACAGAACTGTTACGCTATCAATTACATCTTTGAAACACCGCCGCAGTGTTTCTTGTCTCACATTATTTTATGGCTATTTTTATAAACAGTGTTCTAGTGAAATAGACAGTTGCATTCCTCCCCTTAAAAAATTCAACCGCAATACTCGTGCGTTTAGGAATGCTCATCAGTTTACCCTTGAGCCCAACTTTGGACGTACTGTCAAGTATAGAGATTCTTTCTTTAGCCGCACAACACGAATGTGGAATGCTTTACCAAGCTCTATTTTCCCCTCCCATTTTGATATTCAAAACCAATGTGCTTGTATCTCCTTTCTAACCTTTTCCTATTTTCCTAATCGCTCGCACTGTGTTCATCATCTTAAGGGTAGTCAAAACCCCTTTAGTGCGCGCTCATTATAAAAACAAAAAAAAAATGCTAAAGAGTTGAAATTTGGTAAGCCCATCTGTGTTTGATGCATGGACTTTTTTAATTTTTGGTTGCCATGACAAATTTAATATTTTTGGCGAATTTCATGAGTGTAAAGCTTTTTTCGTGTTATGGTAAACATACTACACTCGCCCCTTCCCCTTAAAAAACACCCTTTCACCATGGATATTTTTAGGGACTCTATTGATTCTCAGTTCGTATGACACATGGAACATTTATTCCAAGTTTCATTAACATACTTTTATTTTCAAAGGGTTTTCGGTAATATTTTACCTGTTGGACCTGAAAAAAAGTCATCATTAAAAAAGGACTATTACCATTGTATATCCAATCTATAGTATTCTCATGAAACACGATTTTGTAGGTAGACATTTGGTCGATGGGTTCGCTGTGATCGCCTTACCGAGATCCCTTAACAAAAATTAGTATTACATTTGGACGCATAGATGCCCACGAGCTTTTTTTCCTCATGCGAATACTATAGAATTTATATACAAAGCTTTGACTTTTTTTTTTGGTTAGTTGGCTATTTTTTTGATCAAGCCATAAGGAAATTCAACGAAAAATACGAGGTAAGAACTTAACAATTGAACATTTCATCTGTAGTTTTCCCAAGCATAATGGAATCTGAACAAAAAACAATGTTGGCGCTTAACAATTTACATGTAACTGCCTGAATGGAATGCAAGACGCAGCTGGAATAAATGTCAAAAATGCTGCAGTAAAAGTTAAAAATTGTTCAACTCTTGCAGCTCTGACTGCAGCATTTTTGACATCTTTTCCAGCTCCGTCTTGCATTCTGTTCAGGCAGTAAACTATTTTTTTTTTGTTTTCAATTGAAGAGCTAAAGGATAACAATCGGATATTTCTATTTTATGATTTTTTAACAGAAATATTGAAAAACCCAAACTTAGGTATGTAGGTACCTATCTGTATTGAGTGAAGAACTTTAACTTTTACTTTGAAAATTCCTTTTCAGGTTAAATTTTCAATAAATCATGCTATTTTCTTAGCTGAATAAATGAATTAATGATATTCTATCTATAGTTTAGGTCTTAGGATATCGATAGATTTCATCATTAATGTTATCTTTTTTCCTAAGCTCGTCTGTTCATGTCTTACGGGTTAAGCCGAGAAAAAATTACCGAGCATCATTTTTCATTGTTAGTAAATGAATTAAACTAGTACGAATGGAAAATCCACTGTTTTCATTATCTCGTCCCCACTACGGGCGGGCGCCAAAAAAATCCTGCCAGACTTTTGTATTTGATATCGATATGAAGATGCACGCAATTACAAACCATAATAATCATGTTTTGGTTATGCCATTCGTTCACCCACAAAATTTGCCACCGGCTCTTAGGTGCCAGTTATAGCTATCATTGAAAATTTTAATGATTGATTTTGAGACGTTGAGAGAGCAAAATTATTTATTATTTTGATGAACAAATAAAGCTTAAGACTTAATTAATATTTTTTAGCAAAAAAAAATTTCAAATAGGCCCAACTTTCCACATAAAAAGATTTTTCTTATTTCAATGATTGAATTGCCTTACCAATGTTCATTGAAAAAGTAAAAGTCTTTTTTTGTGGAAAGCTAATTTTTTTTTGACTAGGAATATTAATTAGGTCTTGAGCCTTATTTGTCCATCAAAAAAATAAATCATTTTGGTTTCTAAACCTCTCAAAATCAGTCATTAAAATTTTCAATTATGAGTTTAAATGATAGCTATAACTGGCGCCTTATACTACGTTTTCATTAGACCAAATGAGGTAATTTCGTTTAAAATCTCCAAATTCGACACGAAATCATCTCATTTCCCATACAAATTCACATTTCGAAATGAGATAATTTCAACCAAATTTGCACGAAATTAGGTTGGAAATTAAGTCAAAACCTAACGAACACACCCAATTAGCCACAGTTTGGGGAGCTCAGAAAAAGTTTTGTATGAAAATGTCAAAGCTCAATGGAAGGAGTCAGAGAAAAACAACAACAATAATCCAGTTGAAATTCAAAAATGAAATGAGCTGTCAAACGAAATTACCAAATTACAAATGAAAACACTTTTTCTGTGATTTGCGAAATTAGCTCATTTCGGCTCTAATGAAAACGTAGTATTAGACTATAACTATTTACTAGAATTATTTTTATCAGTGCGTTGTCTGACATTTGACAACGAATGTATATCATATTTGTTTTCAATTTTAAGATCCTTTAAGAAATTAATTCAACATTGGCAAGGTTGTGTAATTCATTGAAAGAGAAGTGCAATGGAAGCTTTAACATCATCTTTAGTACTTTGTATTGTGATATTTGAATCTTTTTAATATGAGATTTAGCACATTGGTCCCAGATTGGACAACCATAAAGCATTACATAGAACAACAGCTGTTTTTTTTGCGTGGAGCATTTTTCGGTCCTGTTGTGTTTAATGAAAGGTCTAAGTGGGCTGAGTAAAACCTCATTTAAGGTTTGTTCAAGTTGACTCGATTTAAACATAGTTATGGCCTTTCGTTGTTTCGGTGCAATTTCCCTTGAAAAATTGAATACAAGTCAATGTTTTCGACAAAATACGCCTTATAACGATTGATTTTGGTTCTTTACAGATCTGATATCACTCAAAATATTTTGTGTCCATAATTAGAATGTTTTTCATACCAAAGAATGCTCAAAGTAGCATAAATTGGTATTAAACTGTAAGAATTCGTATACAATCAACCAAAAACACCCTGTGTTTTGTTTTTTTTTTTCTACAAATAAAATATCGCAATTCGGATTTTCTTTTGAGCTGGAATTAAAATGGGATCTAAAATCCAAATTCATTTTAGAAATATGCCCGGAAAAATTTTCTGACGTTTTTCCCTTTTTTTAAATCGAAAAAAATACAAAAAGTATAGGAAAAAAATGTGTGAGTACCGTTGAAGATGTGTAAACATTCGTTTTCACCTGACGGTAAGGGATTGGGCACAATAGATCTTTAGGTCGCAGTGCGCTTATCCCCTATTAATTCATTCATTCGAGGGTAAGGGATCGGGTCATTACCTACCACGTATGGCAAAAATTCGGAATCTGTGATACAAGCGCTCAAACAAAATGGTCGCACGACACAATTTATAGTGAATTTACCAATTTAAAAACCCCTTCCGAAAAAACTACTCCGCAAATAAACCATCACAAATTGAGCTACTTTAATTATCTTTATGACGTCACAAAGTTGTTCCTGGATTCAAAGTTAAAGTGTCAAAAAGTAACTTTGAGTACATTTTTCCAACTCATCTCCTTGATACTGAAATCACGATGTTTTCATTGTTTGAGTTATCTTTTGTTTGCTTTTGTTTAAATATCCCCCATATCTGATCCCGATTAGATTATCATAATAAAACAAACAGGATCCCATTATGCCTATCCCCGTTTATCCTTTTGTTTCTGTATTTTCTCTCTACTCTTTTTTCTCCCTATCATCAATACAAAAAGCCATCTACCTGTCAGAGAAAATACTCATTTTTGCAAAAAAAGTACTAAGGGTGTACGGTCAGAATTAGGTTAGGTAAGGTTAAGGTGGCTGCCAGGAAAACTGCTGACACACTTAGGCCAGAATAGGCCCATTGTGATACCACATAAAGACTGCGAGGTGATCCTCGCTAATAAAACCAATTGGAGCTTTTAATGAAGCGATGGAGACTGTGAGTGTCGATTTAATTTAAATCACTTGGATCGTCAAAGAAAAAAGAGAAAGAGCCGGACATGAGCAAAGAAGGTGAGGGATAGTTTCTTCCTCCTCTTCGTCCATGCAGCTTCTGCAGAAATCATTTGAGAAAACGCCGAGTCTATTGGCGTGTTTGCCTATGAGGTAGTGTCAGAGTTAATTTGCAAATCGAAATCCAAAAGCAAAATCGGATTTTGTGTTGTTTTTGTAATACATTTACATATGCATATACAATCCAGATCATATCTGGGGAAAAACATAAAGCAAATACTGCGTTTTCATTAGGCCAAATGAGGTAATTTCGTTGAAAATTTCCATATGCGATACGAAATCATCTCATTTCCCATACAAATTCACATTTCGAAATGAAATAATTTCAACCAAATTTGAACGACATTAGGTTGGAAATTAAGTCAAAACCTAACGAACACACCCAATTAGCCACAGTTTGAAGAGCTCTGAATTGGTTTTGTATGAAAATGTCAAAGCACAATGGAAGGAGACAAAAGAAAACAACAACAAAAAGCGATTAACAGCCAGTTGAAATTCAAAAATGAAATGACTTTTTCTGTGATTTGCGAAATTACCTCATTTCAGCCATAATGAAAACGTAGTATAATATATTTTTAGTTTCATATTTAATTGATTTTACCGTCGATAGTGAGTTTGGACATTTTTTTTCTACGTTTTACGACATTTTTTTATCCGATTTGATCAATTTGTAGTAAAGAAATTTGTGCTTGTAATAAATGATAAAAACAAATTGGTAATATTTTTGTTTAAATATTCTATTTTGTGCAAGAATGAAGTTAAATGAAATTTATTTTGAAAAATTTATGCATTTTCGAAGTGCTGCTAAAAGTTCTTTCCAATAAATCTAATGAAATCACAATTTGTTCTTGATTTGTAATTCCAAATCTATTTCGACTTTTTTCACCCAATTTGTTTGACAGATCAGCCATATTTTTATACTACGTTTTCATTAGAGCCGAAATGAGGTAATTTCGTAAATCACAGAAAAAGTGTTTTCATTTGTAATTTGGTAATTTCGATTGACAGCTCATTTCATTTTTGAATTTCAACTGGCTGTTAATCGATTTTTGTTGTTGTTTTCTCTTGTCTCCTTCCATTGCGCTTTGACATTTTCATACAAAACCAATTCAGAGCTCTTCAAACTGTGGCTAATTGGGTGTGTTCGTTAGGTTTTGACTTAATTTCCAACCTAATTTAGGGCGGTATTCACCGACGGCTCATAACTTATGAGGCTCATAAACCTATTCACCAAGCAATAATAGTGAATATTTATAAGCGCTCATAAGACTTATGAGTGGTCCTGACCACTCATAAAGTAATGAGCGCTCTCTCCGAAAACTAATTCGAAAACCTTCGAAGTAACCCTTCAAGAAAATTCACTGACTCATTTTGTCGGTACTTTTTGGATCCTTACAAAAATGAGTCTCGCACGCACACATATTGTAAATCCTTTTGTCTTCAGGAAATTTATTTATTTTTTTCAATTTTTTAAGTTCTTTTTGTAATTCACGTGGTGAAAATTTGGAAAAATAGGATAATAAAAGGTGTATGTAATGAATCTGTTCCGGATAGAAAATTACAGAAAAGTACAAGATTGTGTACTCCATGAGTGAAAACCTTGCCCAAGCTGTTCTTCATTCTATAACCATGATGTTTTTGAGAACAGTTAAGAACAATTTTTCCTGCACCTACTTTTGTGGTCGAGAAAGTGAGTGAGAAATGTCGAAGTACCAGTACCAGTTGATTTGTTTGTCTAGGATAATAATAAGCTAAAATTTATCTCAGAAACACTTTTTGCTTGAATCTGACAGTTTTGACAGTTTTCACACATTTATACTGTTCTGGGTCCCAATTCCGCAAGGGTGACTGATTTTTTGTGTACACATTCTATTCACACCCAAAACAAATGTAAATAAATTTGATTGATTGTGCATGCGTTATATGTCAAAAACTTAAAACTCACTCTTGCCGAATCGCAAAAATCGATGTGTACACGAATTTCTGTGTACACAGAAAAAACTCACTCTTGTGGAATTGGGCCCCTGATGTAGTTTTTCTTCATTTAACACAGCTAATATAAACCAACGTTTGACGTCTATCTCCCCTTCAACGAACGAGTCCATTTTGGATACGCAAACGTAGTAGACAATGTACGAACGAAATAATTAGGGAAACCAAAAAGTAAAGTAAGAACATTTCCCTATATGAAACAAACTAAAACCTGCAATGATCTTCACCCCGAAACAAAACTAAGAAAATAAGTGGAAAGAAATTAAAATCACTGTAGTCACAAAGAATTTATTTATGTGCATGCAACACTCATTTTTTCAAGGATCCAAGAAGTACCGACAAAGTGCGGTCATTTCTGAAAACAGTTTGATTTCACAGTTTGGGGGTACCTGGGGAAGAGAGAGTTGTTCTCATTTTCGAACTTCGAAAAAGAGCTATGAGTGGTTGGTGAATAGCACAAATATAATTTGAGTTAGGAGCCTCATAAACTTAAGAGCCGTTTATGAGTGCTCGGTGAATACCGCCCTTAGTGTAAATTTGGTTGAAATTATCTCATTTCAAAATGTGAAGTTTAGATAGATAGTTTATTGATTTTGTTTAAATTTTACAATGGTTTGTTACCGCACATTTTACAATATAGTGATTTGATACAATGTATCTTTCAACTAAAATAGTATGTATATAATTTTTTATAATTTGATCAATAAGGTTAATATAATTTTGTCCGGAGGAAAAAACAATAAAAACCTCCATTTAAGGTAAGAATATAATAAAATCTTAAAGCTAATGACTAGTAAGGGTATAAAGTGTAACAGGTTAGCAGATGACCAATAAATGAATAGATGATAATTTTTTAACAATAAGTATGCATAAATGTATAGCAAATTACATAAATATGTAAATAATTGAATAAATAGAATAAAATAAATAAATAAATAATTTAAACAAAAATAATAACAAGTAAATAAATAAATTAAATAAGTAAGTAACTAAATATATAATTAAATAAATAAATAAATAAATAAGTTAATGAATAAATAAATAAATAAATAAATAAATAAATAAATATATAAATAAATGAATAAATAATCAAATAAACAAGGAAACAAATAAATAAATAAATAAATAAACAAATAAATACATGAATTTATAAATCAGTATACATTAATACATAGATATCACAGTAAAAAATAGAATTGTTTAATTTTGATTATTTAGTTCACTAACCAAATTGTTCTCAGCAAGATCAAGTCGATCAAAGAATTTTTTTGTGAGTTTAATTATTTTATCTTCGATCAATTCGACATTCGCTTTTACGTGGAGATCGAAGGTGAAATGATGCCAAGGTAGATTGAGCATCATTTTTAAAACTTTATTTTGAGCAACTTGTAATTTTTGTATATGAGATTTAGCTGCGTTTTTCCATACTGGACAACCGTACAAAAGAATTTCCTGAAATATAACCTTACAAATTATCGTTTTATTTTCGACTGAAAGTAAAGACTTCCTATTAATAAAAGGGAACAGCAGTTTGGTTGCTATCTTGACTTTTTTTAGTGTTTGTGAAAGATGATGATTGAACGTTAATTTAGAATCAAGGAAAATACCAAGATATTTCACTTGATGGTCCCAAGAAACCGCTCTACCTAAAATTTGTAAATTATTGCTTGGGAGATAACAAGCTTTTCTTTTTCTCGTGAAAAAGATGGCTTGTTTCTTGTCAGCATTAAGTTTGATTTTCCATCGATTGTAATATTGGTATAATATTCTCATCGCATTATTTAAGTTCGTCTCAATGTTGAGACCAAACGTATGCGAAGAAAGTATTGCAGTGTCATCAGCAAAAATTGCTGCTTCACAGGACGGTAATTTTGGAAAGTCAGAGGTATACAGGTTATACAAGGTCGGTCCAAGGACAGATCCTTGAGGGACACCAAAATCAAAACGTATTATTTCTGAAGCACTACTATTTACATGTACCATAAAACATCTACTGGAAAGAAAACTTTGAACAATTTTACACAGATAAGGTGGAAAATTGAGGGAAAACATTTTATAAATGATCCCATTGTGCCAAACTGAATCGAACGCTTTTTCGATGTCTAACAATATCATTCCAGTAGACATACCTTGGGAACGATTGCTTTTAATTAAGTTACTTATACGAAGCACTTGATGAGATGTACTGTGGTATCTCCTGAAACCAAATTGTTCATTTGGATATAAGTTGTTATCAGTAATTGTTTTAACCATTTTGTTTTTAATTATTTTCTCATATATTTAGCTGGTATTACTGAGTAAACTGATTGGTCTATTACTTTCAGTCCTAACAGAGTTTTTGCCGGCTTTAAGAATTGGTATTACAAGTAGTAGGAAAATATTGCATTTTCAAGCAAGCATTTATGATGAAAGTAAAGAAGATTATTCCGATTTTTGGCAACATTTTTAAATAAAGAGCTTTAACTTGATCGAGCCCACTAGATTTTCGAGATTTAAGTGTGTGAACAACTGCAGCTACTTCTTCTTGAGTTGCTAAAATATTTTGTGGTGTGTCAAAGATCATCTGGTTCAAGTTTTGAACCGTTGTATCTACCAGATGATCTGTTGAAACATCGCCTAGGTGTTGTGCTACAGAGTGGTTTTCGGAGAAGCTAAGAGCAAGTGCATTTGCTTTTTCCAAATCCGTATAATGGACAGGAAAGGAACCTGTCAATGTTTGTTTTTTACAATTTTTACAATATTCCAGAAGGGTTTTGCATTTTTCTCTAAGGAACGTAGTTTATTATTCCAGACAAGATTTCTTTTGTTTAATAATTCATAAGAGATTAGGCGATTTAAATATGCAACGTTATCACGATAAATAGGTTGGCGGTATCTTTGCCAGTTTCTTCTTTGAATGTTTCTATTTTTTATAAGTTCCAATATATGCGGCGAAAGACTTTGGTGAAATGGTTTTTTATTAACTTTTGGAACAGAACGATTAACAGAAGCAATGATGTCTTGAGTAAAGTTCTGCACAATATTGTCAACTTCATTATTGCTGTTTACACTTTCTAGATCAGTAGGAATATTTCGAAGTTTACTTTTTAAAATTGACCTGAAACGTGTCCAGTTTGCATTTTTAAAATCTAGGTAATATAGTTCTTGTTTTATTCCAGACCAAAGAAGTTCGCATAATACAGGATAATGATCGGAGCTGAGCTCATTTAAGGTAATTGGTGAGGTTAATTGACTAGACACATTTGTTACAAAAATATCGAGAACAGAGGGACTTCCACGAGAACTATTGGGGACGTAAGTAGGACTAGGAGGAAACAACACATTTACTGGTAAAGCATTGGACAGATCATACAAAATATTTCCAAAGGAGTTTACCCTAATGCAACCCCATTCTCTGTGTTTGCTATTGAAATCACCACCAATAAGAAAGTATGGGAAATGAGATGATTTCGTATCGCATTTGGAAATTTTCAACGAAATTACCTCATTTGGCCTAATGAAAACGCAGTATTAGGTTTTGTCGTTCCTAAATGAAAAGTTACTCAAAGAAACTTTTCTTAAATATGACATTGCAACTCTTCTTTTTGACACATTAACCACAGCTCACTAGAGAAAAATAAAAGAATGCTCCACTTTGCAAATCATGTTATGACATTTCAAATTAAGAAATTGCAAATAACACTCAATATCACAAACTGAAATTGCCACCCGCGGTTGCAGAGATTAACATCAAAAGCAGCATATGGATACAAAACAAAGAAATAAATAATTTAATTTCTAGAAAAAAAGCAACAAAATGGCAAAATTTATGTCAAATATCTCTATCAAGAAATGATTGCAGAGATATTCCTGACATACAATCAAGAGATGTGACTCCATTAGATATTTAATGTCAAGACTAGTATTCTGAGAGAAATTATCTACTGTGGAGTCGGGGTGTAAGGAACTCACTCCACTTAGCAAATACCAAAACCATTTAATATCAAACGAAAACTAGGTCCCTTCCCTATTCGAGTTTACAGAGTTCTACTAACCTACAACAAACAAAATGGTTCGAAACGGAACCGTGAGCCCATATTCGTTGCAGCCGATTTTAAATTGTACCCATACCGAGAGCTAAGATCTTTACACATTAAAAATCCCGGAAGTTCAACAAATTATGCTAGAAGTTTCCGTTTTGTTTCCTTGGAAAAAACAGCAGAATTTGTTTGGAGAATTTTCTGGGATGTTTTATAATTAATTTGGTCGAAGCATTCACGGGAGGTGTAATATTTTCTTTTTTTTTTCAAATTCAGCTTGCGTTTGTACCCTAAGTTCAACAAAAACATCGCACACCCCGAAATAACCTCACAAAAAAGCTTTTTTTATACCACCCTCTCTTTTTTTAATCAATTCAGCAAAACTTTATGAAAGAATCTCATTCTAAGCTATTGTATAGCGTATAGCTTTTTTTTTAACCAACAAATTATTCAGTTCTCAACGGGTTTTCTTCGCCACTGGTAATGGAGTTCCACATACGCGTTCGTCTACTGCATGTAAAAGTTTCCTAAGAAAAAAATTCAAACTAGGAAAATCCATTTTTATAACTTGATTCCAAACCAGTAAGACCCAAGTGGAACTCTGTAATATTTCTCGCGTGTGATTCCTAATTAAATCATCAGCATATTGAATTTGCTCTTAAATCAATTGAAGTACGATAAATCGTTCAACATCTATGTGAAAATTTAAAAAGAATTTCACTCTTCATTTTTTCACACATTTTCTTACCTAAAGTTCAACTTTTCTCTCCACTATTGCGTATATATTTATCTCTTTTCATCTAATGGTGTAGCTGGAATACAACAACAAAACACAAAGCATTCAAAAAACTCTGCATACAACAAGGATGTATCCTGTTATATTCTTTCGTAGCTTAAAATCATTTTGGGTCATTGTGTGAACAAGAAAGAAAATAAAATAAAACTATTATGTACATAATGTGTATTGAATCGCCATCTTTTAATTTGTTGTTCTTCTGATTCCTTTATTAAAATCTCCCCAAGAATCAAAAAGTCTGAAAAAAACGAAAATGTGTGCTCTATAAAATGGAATAAGTAACATAAATTTAAAGTAACATGTTCTTTTCAGGATATTTTGAAGCAAATCATTTACAATAGTTCCTTCTCTGCGCCCCTGGAAAGTTGATAACATTGTTTGGAAGCAAACTAAATATTATGCGAATATTAAACAATTTATACAAAAAATAATATGTGGTGTACCTTAAATTGCAATCAAGTACCTATACGGGTAAATACGGGACGAGGTTTAGAATCATCATCAATCTCGTGAAATAAGGATATTTATAAAGCTTTTCCCTTTGATGATAGCGGGACAGTTAGCGCCGTTAGCGGCGAATCAATTACCAACGAATAATCTACAGGCGTCATTACACCTACAACAAGGATATTATGGAGGTGAGTAGTGATGTGAAGTCTTTTCTTTGAGTTTTAACGAAAGTGAGAATGATTTTTGTTTGTCAAAATGTTTATGCATACCTTAATCATCTTCACGAAAGATTTTCTTTGTGTTTGCCAATTTTGTTTGAAAAAGCCTCTTACCAACTTGATTTATTCCGAAAGTAAAACAATATAATTGTAGCTTGAAGTTAGGTGCCATTTAGTACATCTCCCAAATTACCTATATGTTGAATTTCACATATAAAAGCAATGTTACAAATTGAAACTAAAAATGTTTGCAGTGAAATGTGCTGTAGTTTGTTATTTTAAATCAAATCAAACAAACCTATCAAACAGATACTTACTTCAATTTTCAAGTGGGAGTGAAACCACTTGAGTCATGGATGCGACATGTTTATGTATTTGTCATCACTTTAAGTAATTATACTAAATTTAAAGTAAAAACTGAAAACTACCAGTGTTTTATACCTATCGGAAATTTTAACTCCTTGGTGACACGTGATAACGTTACCCGATTTCAATAAAATTTTACGCAGACTTTTTGTATGTACCTGTCTTCATAACAGGGGGCAGGAAAAATTCAATCATTGTCAAAAAAGAGCACCAACATTACCATAGCAGGAAGGTATCTTTAGTCTCATCCAATAAGAAGTGTACCTACTTTTAAAGTCGGGATGCAAAAGAACTAAATTGTTTAACGAGCTGTGCTGTGGGTCATGTGGTGCATTCGTGCATTACCGCTGAGCATAAACGTATTGTCCATAGGGATAATGTTAGACAAACAAAAATAAAAATCAACATAGTTTACAGAAACTTTAGCCTATCGGCCAGTGGCGTAGCTTCCTTGGAGCAAACTGAGCCCGAAGGTTTGGGGGCCCCCGGAGACTGATAGCAACAATTTTTCAAAACTAAAGCAAAAGTTTTATATATTTAAGAAAGTTTCTGCTTAGTTATTTTATACATATATCAGTTATTAAGAAATGGGAGAATAACGTGAATTTTAAATGAGTTTGTATCGATCTTGAAGTATTTTTCACGCGAAGCAAAACGAAAGATTCAGATCATAAACGAAAAATGTCGTTTTGACTTTGCTTCTGCAGCTGTTGTAGGGCCGAAATTGAATATTTTTACAGATTATTTAGAAATGATTGCACTCTTTTTTCGTAAAGAATAAATTTTGAAATGATTAGTTATGTGCAGAAAAATTACATTAGAGTTTTATTCTTGTTTTTTTTTGTTGTTGTTTCTTTCTTTGTTGGCGTTTGTTTGTATTCATTTTTGGGACTGGTGTGTTGATACTTTTCCGCTGTGTCCTTATAATAATTTCCATATCACAGAAAAATTTCATATCAGTACCAAACCAGCCTAGTTAGAACTAATAGTCAGAGTTTTTTTGTAGATGCGAAATTCTTATATTTCTTGTAATATACATAAGTGATTTGGTACGAAAGACATTTTTACTGACGAAAAACTGTTGGCTGAAGTCCAGAAAAAAATTAGTTACGCAAATAATTTTTGTAAAAATTCCACTAAAATTTCCGTTCTTGCCAAAAAATTGTTACTTTACTTAAATCTTAAACATGCATAGGTTAATGATATATTTTGCTAAAGGACATATTATTCTGACAGTAAAATGCCTATAAAATTACATAGACTGCTTTAATTTATTTTTTTTCTTAACTAAAAACGATACCTATTTCTGTTAAGGGGCCCCTTTTATGTTCTGCCCCAGGGCCCTCGCCCATCTTGCTACACTACTGCTATCGACATAATAAACACTAAGTGGAGCAATGCCCAACTAAGATTTCAGTTTCTATTAGCTTAGAAATATTGATATGCAGCAAGTCTGGATATGTATAAAGCTTCTATAAAGCTTTCATCAAAAATAAAATTCAAATAGAAGTCATGATTTCAATAACTGCTTCTTAAAAGTCGTTTGAAAGCTTGATATAGAAAATTTAACGAGACTAGCGTCTTTGTTTCAGATAGACCTCTGTAAATAACATTAACGAAGAAATATGAAGCTGTCACTGTATAAGGATTGTATAGAGTAATTTAATTGAAGTTCCTGTCACTTGTTCTTCAAAAGGTTTCGGTTACAATTTGCTGGAAGCCTTATCGAATACTTCGCAGAGACTTCTCAGATTTTATTAACGAACCATGATGAAAATGTCAGTCTATGCTAAAGAGACTCAAATCTGTCAAAGTCATTTTTAAAGATGTCATTTATAAATATACGTTTATTGAATAAATTATTTGTGAAATTTTTTTGTGTTAATATGTCTACTTCGTGGAAAAAAAAATATAAAAAGTCGGGAAATTATTAAAGATCCCTTGCGGTGAGACTAGGGTTGCCAGATTATTCTCGAAGTTCGACGGGACATATGGCCACAATTAAGGAAAATCCCGGGACTGACAAATTTTGCCCGGGACAAAATAAATTTAACCGTGACGAGCCAACACCACAAACAACTAAGCAAAAAATCAGAACTACCGGATCTGACGCAAGGTCTGATGCATATACTTATGTATTACTAACTATATAACTAATTATAATTGTTTCGTTATGTTTTTTTTAATTCTTCTTCTTACAAACTCAATACCTTCATTACAAATTAAGAATAAACAAGAAACAATGTTTATCTTATATCAGAATTCAATGTAATAAGAGAGTTCTACTGTACTCTCTCATTAGTTCATTTTTCATTATAAGTACACTCCTCGTCAACTGAATACGCACAAACATTTTTGAATATATTTTATCCATTTTTTTCAAACAGTGATGGTTATTATGCCATCTGTTGATGGTAAAAATTTTCGTAACATATAAATAACAGAATTTCAAAGTTTTATCCAAAAACAACCGTGAGTTTTTCCTTCAACCACTTCCAAAGTGTAACTTATGCAAAGTAGAAGTTTTTTTTTGAGTCAACTGAATAGGTACAAAAATTAAAATTGGTATTGGAATGGAATGAAACAAGTTTTTGTTTAAGTTTAGTAGTGGGTGCTTCCACCTTTATTTTTAATTACTTCGTAAATTCGATCCGGCATGGAATCGTATATCTTTTTAATGTAATTTAACGAAATTTCGCTCCACGCTAATTTGATTGCAGAAATTAAGGTTTCTTTGTCTTCGAACTGACGACCACCCACACAAACTTTGCGTACTAACCATCCCCAGACATTTTCTATGATGTTTAGATCAGGTGAGTACGGCGGCCATTGAAGCAACTGCACTTGTTGCTCCTCTATCCATGTTTTTATTATGCGCGCTGAGTGAATAGGCGCATTATCATGTTGGTAGGTCCAGTTTATGGGTCCAAAGATGTTAGAAAATTTAGGAAAATTTCTTTCCAAAATTACTTTATACCCAGCTGCTGTCATTCTTGATGTTACAACCTCGAGCTCAACTGTTCCATAATAACTGACTGCTCCCCATATCATGACACCTCCTTCACGACTATGATGGCGCTTTAAAAATCTTTTTTCTTTTCTTAAGTCGTGAAAATAGAAGTTGAACCCATCAGGGCCATCGAAATTAAACTTTTTTTCATCTGAAAAAACCACGTGATACCATTCTTTTTTCCAACTCATGTGAAGTCTTGAAAAATCTAATCGCAACATTTTCCGTCTCTCGTCAAGTGGTGGTTTTTTCTTAAGTTTCATTCGTTTAAGATGGCTTGAGTTGTTGATTACTCTTAATACTGTTGAGCAACTTGCGTTTACGCCGACTTTTTGTTTTATTTTTGCCACAGAATCAGAAGAATTTGATGCATATCTTAAAATTCTTCGTCTCTCAGCTGCTGTTGTTGCTGTTTTCTTACCTCCCTTCATGTTTTTGCCGTATGCATCTTTATTTTTCAAGTAAGAATAAACTACATTAAAACTTCGGCCAACTTTATCAGCTATTGCACGTCCAGTTAGGCCTTGGTCTCTAAGTAAATCGATTTTAGCTTTTTCAACACTGTTAAGACACGTAGATCTACCCATTTTTCTTAAAATTTGAAATCAAGAATTAAATTTTACTGAAAACACTAAAATCGTTAATTTAAACTGTCAAGCACTCCAAAAAACTTACAAACAACGAAGAAAATGGCTTTGTACCTATTCAGTTGACTAAAAAAAAAACTCCTACTTTGCATATAAAACACTTTCCAAGTGGTTGAAGAAAAACTCACGGTTGTTTTTGGATAATTCTTTCGGAATTATCTGCTTAACATCTTAAGGGAATAGTTAGCATCAACAGATGGCATAATAACTATCACTGTTTGGAAAAAATGGATAAAGTATATTAAAAAATGTTTGTGCGTATTCAGTTGACGAGGAGTGTATATAATACTCTCCAGTGCCGGATATAAAGCAGGCAGCCGGGGCTACAGCCCTGGGCCTCCACCAAACAGGGGCCTCCACAATGGATGGAATTTCAAATTCCGACAAGTGCATACCGCACAAGAAAAAAAAACAAATAATAACCAAATGCAAGTCTTAAGAACAAGAACATAAAAAAGGGTTACGGAGAGGTTGTGATTTATTAATAATTATAATGAATTTGTTTAATTCTGCTTGAATTCAATCAATATTCAATTATTATTCATGGGACTGGAATATTATAATCAAAAGTTAATAACACTCGTTAATTCAAATTTGAAATAATTTCCATCATTTTACTCCTGCTTTTATCTCTAATTTTTTGAGTGCATGTACGTAACTGGACAATTTTTAATACATAGCTTGAAGCTTCTCTATTTTTGGCTCTGGCTTTGCTCTTCTCCAACTAAGGGAAAAATATATTAAACATATTAAAAATACATCAAACTTAGCGATAAGGCATGCAACTGGTCGTCTACGAATATGAATTTCAAAGACTCATTCGAAATCAGTAATGAGTTTAGTGTAACAGGAAAAAGTCACAGGACGCATCGATCAAGAGCTATCGGGACAGTTATAGCTATCATTGAAACTCATCATTGAAATTTTTAATGATTAATTTTGAGACGATTAAAAGGCTAAATCAGTGATTAAATTTATGCCAAAACAGAGCTCCTGTCTTACATATTTTTTCTTGTCAAACAAAAATTTTCATTTTGGCTCTGCCTTCAATATAAAATGAGTTTTACTATTTCAAGGATTGAACTCTCTTATACCAATATCATTGAAGTATTCAGACTTTTTATGCGGAAGGATGGACTTATTTGATTTTTTTTTTTGGCTAGGAATATTAATAAAGTCTTGAGCTTTAATATCTATCAATGAACTAACTGATTTTATTCCTTAACACCTCAAAATCGAAGAACAAAATTTTCAATGATCATTTTCAATAATAGCTTTAACTGGGGCCTAATTGGTTCACCGAGAAATAGAAATTTTCTGGAAATTAACTATTGAAACACTTGACTGAAAAAATTGTTCATTTTATTTGGAAAATAATGAAATAATGAGAGGCCAGGGGGCCTCCACATTTTTGTTGCCCCAGGGCCTCCAGACCTCTAAATCCGGCCTTTATACTCTCTATAACTTTATGATCAAATATGCATTATTATAATAAACATCACTTGTAATCCTGACACTGGTGTAAGAAGTTGTTTTATTGAACAAGCTACCTATCCGGATGCCACAGAGTAGGTAGTCTTTTATTTGTTCATACAAAAAACAAAAAACAAAACCAGTTTAAAACAAAAAATTCAAAAAACATCTCTGGCAGAAATTTAAGATATTAATTTGGGAGTTTCTATGTAATTTCCCACAAAAGTTCTGAGGTAATTTCTCGATTAGAGTGCAATATAAGTTAATTTAACAATTCGGAAATATAGTTAAACTATACGCAAATAATTTAAACTATTAACAAATCATATCATAAGGTATACCGCATAGGAAAAAAATATTGAGGTAAAAAATATAGATAATTGAAAGGTCTACCTACAACTTTCATTTCGACATTTATTTTTTTTATAAAAATAAATTGAAAAGAAACTCTTTTTTAACAAAATGCAGTACGATTTTAATAAAGTACTTATCGAGAAAAGTTACAACAAACATTTTGTAGGAAATTAAATGTTCTACAAGTTTGATCTACAGTTTTTTTGTCTGGTATAAATAAAAAAGTGAGTTGCTTGCGAAGATATAAAAAACGTTAAGAACAATATGGTTGCTTAATGACTCTACGGGCAGTTGTGAAGAATGATGTTTTCAGCTCGAGTACTAATTTACTTTCGAACCTCGAGGTTTCTATTTACCAGCAGAAGTCAAGTAGTTAAAAATATATGATTCCATACAGTTCTCTACTACTAATATGCCCTACAGGGCGAGAACCGTAAGCCGTATAACAAAACTGTTCAGGCAAAAAATATAGATAATTGAAAGGACTATAACTTTTATTTTGAATTTTTTTTTTTTTAGAACAAAAAAATAAGATATGATGAATATACCAAAATCAACCCCTACTTTTTTTAAGGAAAATGCAGTATAACTTTTTAAAAAAAGCACTTATCGAAAAAAATTTCTTAACTTATTTTGTAGGCAATTAAATTTTCTACAAGTTTGTCTCACAATTTTTTTCGTAGCGTCAAAAATGCTTGAGTAACGTCTGATAACAAAAAAAAGCCGTTAAAAACAAAATGGCGGCCAAATGACTCTAGGTGCAATTGTGAAAAATGTGGTTTTCGGCTCGTGTACTAATACCCTTTCGAATATCAAAGTCAAACTGCATGTTTGAATTATTTCCCAACAAAAGTCTAACTACCCCGTGCCCGTATTATCATTCTTCTTTATGATATTCCTCTCTGGCTATAAACAACAGCTGCACATGGTGTGACCATTGACCAACATTGTAAATAAGCACAGCTATGCCTCAACAGTTGCTTTTACAGCTTCTGATCCACGTATACCTGCACACCACTTTTATTCTAGACATACATAGACATCGTGATGGCTAGGCCTTAATTACACTCTCTTAATTTAGGCTTTATTTGAAGAATAAAGTGAATTTTAATTATATCATTACAGTCTTGCATATTTATTACTGGCGCAGTCGGTAGTCACAAATTATTTAAGCGAGAAACAACCTACAAATTAATTTAAAAAAAATAAAAACGATCAGCTCATGTCAAAAAATTATAAAAAACCATTACCTGCAGTAACCGAAATAATGACGACGTCAAGCCCCAACCCCCAACTAACATACTCTTCAGAGTTAAGCTCCCGAAATCTACAAATCCTCTCTCATAAGGTTCTTTTAGATCGCATAAAACTATACAATTAACCTCTTGTTTTGAAACTTAAATTACTCTCATAGTAATTTTATAATAAGACTGTCTCTTTTTTTAAATTCAAATCCAAACGTTTAAGTCTATTATAAAATTAATTTTTTCTCCCTTAGTAGGAGTGCATAAACTTTAAGTCTTATAATAATCTTGTTATGAAATTTGATCTCTGCTAACCATATTGTAATGCTTATAATCCCATAGTAAAACACTTAAAAGCGGCTATGCGTGGCGGCTATGCCATACTCTACTAAAAAAGCTTTTATAGGATCTGTACAGGGTTGTCAGATGTGGCGATTTGTCGCCAAACAGGCGATATGAAATTTGATTTGGCGACACGAAAATCGGTTTGGCGATGTACCTTAAAAAAGGCGATATTTTTAGGTTTTGGCGATTTTAATCTTTTTAATCAGAGTCGTAATATCTTCGGTCAAAAGTTAAAACTCACGGAGTACAGAAAATATATTAAAGTAAATGAGAATGCAATTAATTTTTAAATCCAAGAGGTCTCATTTTGCAAGGTATTTACTAACACATTGAAATATATGCCCAGGAACTGTATTTCAAAATTTGCGGAACGTAACTTCAGCTTCAAAAAATTCTTTTCAACCTAATTTCAAAAGTATATTTAAATAAATTGTGAGTAGTTTTACCTTTTAAACGAAGACGACATTGTTTCTTTTTTTCTGATCTTCACTTAACGCTGTGGCTCCATTCGCAATTTTTGAGACAGTTGCAATTGGAATAGGAATGGCAAATATTTGCTTGGGTGGGCATTTTCATTGCCAGGCAATTTCAATTGAAAAATGTGTGTATAGAAATATTTGACTGCAAATGCAGTCAAATACTGTTTAAATCCCCTGTTTTTAATAAAATTTAATTTTAATTCACTATATTTTGTCATGTGCGTTGTCATATTCTACGATTTAATTAATTAAATATTGCCAATGGAGCCGCTGGGTAAACCTCGCATCTTTTTTATTGGTCTGCTAAAATTTAGGCATCAAAATACTAAATCTCATCGCACTCAAAACTGAACATTGATTCTTTCCCATCACTCAAATAATTTTATAACATTTTTGTGATTTTTGAATTTGGTCATTTATAAAGTGGAAAATTTTAAATTTGGCGATTTTTTGGCGATTTATATTTTACCTTTGGCGATTCCGCTTCTTTAAACCTGACAACCCTGGATCTGTATAGTAAAATATTATAAAAACAAAAAGCACACAATAAAGAAATGTCTTTGTTTTACAACAAAAACAAACAATTTGAAAAAAAGACAATACTCAATGGAAGAAATGAAATATTCAATATTTTACATGGGAAAAGTTCAAAGTGCTGCGTAAAGATACTCTATTGCCAAAAAAGTGAACATGAGAAAAAAAAGATAAGAAAAAATACAAACAAAAACTCACGGAGTACAGAAAATATATTAAAGTAAATGAGAATGCAATTAATTTTTAAATCCAAGAGGTCTCATTTTGCAAGGTATTTACTAACACATTGAAATATATGCCCAGGAACTGTATTTCAAAATTTGCGGAACGTAACTTCAGCTTCAAAAAATTCTTTTCAACCTAATTTCAAAAGTATATTTAAATAAATTGTGAGTAGTTTTACCTTTTAAACGAAGACGACATTGTTTCTTTTTTTCTGATCTTCACTTAACGCTGTGGCTCCATTCGCAATTTTTGAGACAGTTGCAATTGGAATAGGAATGGCAAATATTTGCTTGGGTGGGCATTTTCATTGCCAGGCAATTTCAATTGAAAAATGTGTGTATAGAAATATTTGACTGCAAATGCAGTCAAATACTGTTTAAATCCCCTGTTTTTAATAAAATTTAATTTTAATTCACTATATTTTGTCATGTGCGTTGTCATATTCTACGATTTAATTAATTAAATATTGCCAATGGAGCCGCTGGGTAAACCTCGCATCTTTTTTATTGGTCTGCTAAAATTTAGGCATCAAAATACTAAATCTCATCGCACTCAAAACTGAACATTGATTCTTTCCCATCACTCAAATAATTTTATAACATTTTTGTGATTTTTGAATTTGGTCATTTATAAAGTGGAAAATTTTAAATTTGGCGATTTTTTGGCGATTTATATTTTACCTTTGGCGATTCCGCTTCTTTAAACCTGACAACCCTGGATCTGTATAGTAAAATATTATAAAAACAAAAAGCACACAATAAAGAAATGTCTTTGTTTTACAACAAAAACAAACAATTTGAAAAAAAGACAATACTCAATAGAAGAAATGAAATATTCAATATTTTACATGGGAAAAGTTCAAAGTGCTGCGTAAAGATACTCTATTGCCAAAAAAGTGAACATGAGAAAAAAAAGATAAGAAAAAATACAAACAAAAATAATTGAAATATGCATTATTTTGAAAGCGCTTGGTTTTTTTGGAGGCTAAATGTTAATATTAGATAGTAAATTTTCAACCGCAACCGAATTCTGGTCTAATTGTGTGAAAAACAACTATAATAATAATGTTCATATTAGGTGCTCAAACATAATACTATTATTGATTCACTCATAAGATAAATACTCTTACAAAAATAGATAGTTTTTTGACGTGATAAAAATAAAAATCTGTTAACGAGATATCAAATCTCATATAAAATCTTTCACTCTTGTTTTGAGATAGAAAATTACCTCTAGTAACTAGTAACGCTCATAACTATCTTATAAGAATCTTGTAGTAGACTACCACAGGATATTTTACTCCCATAAAATAATCTGCTAAGAATCTGGCAGAGTCTTATGAGATGAAAAATGTCACTTGGGGCAGCAGTTTCCCTGACAGTTTGTGGTTCACAACAGTACGACCTTCTGTGCTCATTGGCATCTCCAACAGAGTTTAGCACTTTCTGAGATAGAGTTGATACTAAAAAAAAACCATTTTTCTCCAATCCCATCTGAAATAGTCGCAATTAAAAAAAATAAATTCTGTTGGAGCACATAAAACTATTTTCTAAAATCTAGTACACAACTTACTTTCTTAATAGTAAAATTTGAATTTTTGTGCCACATAACTTGGCATCCATATTTATGTTTGACAATAAAGCTTTTAAGTAATTTAATTGGTACTAAAACTGTTATTTATCAGGGTATAAAAACCTACAGAAAAGTTCATTTATAAAATACTTAATCAAACAAACATTAGTGGAACACATCGCTTTTCATTTCGTTAGCCTAAAGATCGCTCCGTTGGTATACGCAAAAGTTTTTTTAGTAGTAAATTCGAAGTAGAAGTATTAAAGATTTAACGTTGCACGATCGAAACTACTTGCAATCGTTCAATTTCAAACAGGGTCAACAACCTGATGAGTGTTTTGCATCATATGTAGCTGAGGTGCGAAACTTTTTTTCCAGAAGACAAGCTCACATTGCTAAAAGTTATTGAGAAGGCAGAAGGCATCCACAGCAAAGGCTCCTACCAAAACCTGCAAACAATCCAACACCCGCGACGAATCAATACAATTCAGTGGTTGCGGTGCTTCCAATGGCAGAGTTTTTTTGTCTTGTTTTGATGTTATTTGTTAGAATTGCGGTAAAACTGGGCAATTACAACGTGTTTGTCGATCTAAGAAACTCACATTGTCACATTTCATCGTCTATCGCCAGTAGAAAGAGAATTTTCGATAGAATATCTCCCTGTCTCACACCCTGTGGCACTTCGAAAGAGTCGGTAGCTGCCCATTGTGTAAAAAAAAACATCTTGAGTTGCTATAGTACTATCTTATGAAGGCAACCATTTTTAGGAGAACTCCCCTACCAAAAAATGATCTCCATTCCATATACATTCACGATTCACGGTTGACTCGGTCAAAGGCCTTCTCACAATCCACGAACATGATGTAAAGCAATTATTGAAACCCCGCAGACTGCTCAAGAAATATACGCAAAGTGTATATGTTTGACACACGACCGCCAACTGCGGAAACCAGCTTGGTGCCTTTTGAGTATAGACTCGATTCTATATTTTATCCGCTCGAGAATGATGGTTGCCATTAGTTTTGGAAAAACGGACAAAACTGTAATACCTCGTCAATTGTTGCAATTTCTTCTAGTCAGTGGGTAGATTTCGTTTATCCACACAGCTTGTATCAATGGGTGTAGAATACTAGCCGTTCTGGTGGGGTCAAGTTTCAGGAATTCGGCTGGTACTCCGTCGAGTCCACCTACTTTGTTGTTTTTGAGAAGAGTTATCAAAGATTGGATTTCCAGTACTGTAGGGGGTTCGATGTCAATACCTTTATAAGATGTATGCATCTCGTTGAGCTGGCGCACTTCAGCACTCTGCTCAACGGCATCCTCATTAAGCAATGCCCAAATTGATCATTCCACCTGCGTAGCTGATCCTCAATTGATACCAAAAGTGTGCCGACAACTTCTTTGGACATTTGGTACAATTCCCTGTAAAACTAGCTCAGCTACTTGCTAAATTCAGCTGTGTCCACAGCTCTCATCAACTAATATTAAGTAAGCTTAAATTGGTATTCAACATTACTTGCCAGTCGTTACATAGCCCTCAAACTATACACTATTATTAATTTACCAATGTTGACAGTTATATACACTAATAAGGGCGTTATATTATAAAGTTGAGTATACCTACATACTTATTTTACAATTCCCTCTCATATTTCCTCTTCCTGCAGCGTTTTCCGTATTTTCTGCGAGACCATCTAAGGTCACCCTCCTGTCACGTCAAAAAGCGATTAACCATCTTATGTGCTAGGTAATACATCGTTTCTCAAATCAGCGTTTTCGCAAATTGTTTCTGCTTTGGCATTTATTTGCATTTTCAACGATCTGCGAAGCTCGATTTTATGACAGGTTTCTTGTGTAAAATTTGACGTAAAGATTAAAGATTAAAATGATCTCCCGAATTGAAAAAAAAAATATGTGAATAGTTTGTGAGAACATATTTATTCAAAAGAGCTTTGTTATGGCCTTTAGTCCTACAAATTAGCGTTTCATACGACTTACTCACTTGGACTCATCAGTGATATATTAAGGTTCTTGCAGGGGCGAACGCAGGAAAACATTTCAAAAAATCAAAAAATTCATAATATCCCATAATTATTAGGTACTGCATATTATGAAATATTGGGGAAACTTCAGTAGGTATACATAGTTACATATGAAAAATTGTACAAGGTTATATCCATGAATCTTGGTATTATTGCCATTTATGAATGACATCTTAGTAATAATCTCCAATATCCCTGTGTAAAAGGAGTTTTGCAAAAGGTGTGACAAAAAGCTAGAAAGCTAGACAAAAAAATCGTATTCCCTCGCTTAGGTCATTGGGGTTGTTTTCTTAAAAGCTGAATTAAAATAAACAAAACAAATAAAAATAACAAGCGCAACAGGTCAGCAAAAATCTATTCTCTAATACATTTATTAAATAAAGTTTTTATTGCAAATAGTTTTTCAAAAATAATTTGCTAAAATTTGAAAAAAGACTTTTTCAAACTAAATTTTTTTCAAAATTTTGCGTTATTAAGTACAATTTTAGTTTTAAGTATTGAATATTTTATTAATTTTCAGTAAAATACTAAACACCGTGTGCTGACATGTCGGTCGATACTTTCCCGTAAGATTGTACTAAGCGACATTTCAAACATTTTACAGGTATCGATAAAAACCTCTGGTACAGTAGGTAATTTATTTGTGTATTTAAAGGAATAAAAAGATTTGGAATGGGATTTTCAACTCAAAATCCCTCCAAAAATCTATTTATTACAACAAAATACACAGGTTAATGAGTGAATAAAAGGTTTTTAAACTTTTAGTTCAAAATTTTTAAAATATCGCTTAATAAGGGAAGCTTTCGATGTGTTGTAGTTTTTGATAGAACCAAAAATAAAAAGCCCATTAACTTTATTACTTTTAGGGTGGCAATGTGCAGTGGATGAAGTGCTTGACTGCTAACTTAGAGGTGTGTGATCGAGTCCCATTCTAGGCTAGGCAGAATTCTTTTCTATACTCTCCCAGCTGAACTGGATGCCAACCTTGAGATTAAATGAGATAATAAACACCTTGATCTCAATCCAAATCTTTCCTATCCTCCTACTCTTTCTAACTAGTGCCGTGCCGCTGCCATCAGGTTGCATTTAAAAGACCTTAGGTCTTACAGGCATATCGTCGCTTGGATAAACGTTTGTCGTATGTTACATTTGGCTACTTTTGGGAAATCGACATTAAAGTTCAGAATTTTATTTCTCGGAAACCCTTCGTCAAATTTTCTTGAAAATTGGATGACTTATGTAACACAAAATTGTTAGTTCAATTGCGTTAAAATAATATCGAAATAGTTGTCAAGGCACAATTTAGAGCCAATTTTGTTCAGAATGCCCTTGTCGTATGTGATTATTTCACCAAATCTCCTTGTTTCCCATACACATACGACAAAATTTGTACACATGCAACAAAGATTTATCAAATGTTTAAATGGAATAGTGTTCTAGATACGACAAAAGGACATAGAAATAAAATAAGACAAAAGATTTTTTTTTAATTCATTTATTTTTATTAACAAAAACTTAATTCAATTCAATTAAACAAAAATAAATAAATACATTCATTTATAATAATTAATTAATAACAAAACCTTCTCATAAAGTAAAAAAAAAAAAATAAATAAATTGTTTTTGAACATAAATTTGCGTTTTTTAACAGCACATTTTGATTAATTGATAATAATTATTATAAGAAAAACTAAAAAAACGTATTGTTTTTTTTTTTTTTTTAAATAAAATAAAAACTTGAAACTATGAAGATTCTTCGTTTAGCTTCAAAATAAAAACTTGAAACTATGAAGATTCTTCGTTTAGCTTCAAATTGGCTCCGTAAAAACTTTTATCTTCGGCTTTTTCAAATCGTTTTTCTTATTCGCATCCATATTTTTGGTTGAACGTAGGCGAAGCTCTTCATTCCATAGATTTATTTTTGTAGGATTTTTTAAACGAGGTTTTATTTGTAAACTAACGTTATTATAACATAATTCTTTGAATGTTGTTTTTATCCCGATTTCATTTAAATCGTCTTTGTGGTAAAAGATCGATTTGCATTTAAAATATTGAACTTGCTTAAAGTTGAGTTTTTCAGATTTTAAAGAATAATTTTTAAAGTTGTTCTGGTTCATTTGCAATATTTTTAACGAAACGTTAGGAAAGTTTATTTTTTTTTAAAGACGGATTAGAGTAAGCTGGCTTGGTATTTCAATATTTCTCAGATATTTTTCAATCACGCTATGAACACAGTCTACTTCCTGCAGGGAAGAGTGCCCAGGTTCTATAAATGTTTGTATTACCTTTTCTACGGAATGTTGGTGATCGTATATGGATTGAAGAATTGCGGTTGATGTGATGCGGTTCCTATTCTGTGGACCACATGAATCACTCCACAAGATTAAAGTCCTTATATTTGGATGATCTTCCATAATTTTGTTCAACATTTTAATGAGTGCACTTGCTATGTCATTCCCAGATCTTCCGCAAACAGTTTCATTCCACAAAACACAATAAGTCACTTTTGCAAATCCAGGAATAATAAGCGTGCCAGTGAGATTATAAACACAGAGTTTTCTTTTATAATAAAAGTTTGAAGTGTACATTTTCGGCAAGGTGAAAACATTTTCCAGGTCATACATCAAAGTGGCAGTATTCTCATCAATATTTTGTAAATCTTTATCTCGCTCTGCTTTAGTATACCTTTTTTCTTCCTAATGTTTTTCATAAAGTATAGTTTCCCGTTCTGTACACCTCCCTTTATTTACTTTGTAGAGAGAGCATTTATCGCACAAGTCTTTTTTTGGGTGGTGGAAAGAAAGATTAAACTCGTTATTGAAAATGTTGCGGTTAATGTCAATTGAAACTGGATTTTCAAATTTTACTTTATATAAATCGACAAACGCATACTAAGACTTCAGTAAATTATTGTCGTATGTGTTCAAAGAAATGGCATATACGACAGTTATTTAACGAATCGAGGAAAAACCGGATTTGCATAGGAAAAATTGTCGTATGTGTAAAATTTGTCCGTATGTGTACCTGTTTTTGACACATACGATAAAAAAATGACTCAAACCGTTAGTGACCTTGGATATACGACAAAAAGCACACTGATTATCTCGGAAACTAAAATAGATACAAAAAAACCGATAACACAGAATTGTAGACAAAAAATCGATTAACAAAACTGCATTTAAACCTCAAAACCTCAATTTTTCACATACGACAAATTTTTATCCAAGCGACGATATAGTTATAATTATAAAATTATAAATAGGTTGCTTGGAGGAATTTTAACAACAAAATGAAGTCATGGGTGTCAAATAACAGTAAAAAAAAAAGTTTTTGTAAATTTTGGAAGCTTCGTGAATCTCGAAGAAAATTTCTTCAAACGACAGACGTTAATAAGTTCAGAAAGTCTTTATTTTTGGGAAAAACACGCACTGTGTATCAAAAAATTGTACGTACATTTAATTTTCTTGAATAAAAAAGCATTTTTTTAAGCAAATTTGGCAAACCTTTTGCAACTTATCTGTGGTTCAATGAAAGTTTTATCAGATACAAGACAAAATTAAAACATATTTCCAAGTTTTTTCAAATAAAAAAAAATAAAAAAATCAGGAGTAAAAAAAAAAGTACATCAAATGCACGTACAGTCGAAGGGATTTTTGCTAGTTATATAGTTTTTCGAACTTTTTTCTGGTCCTACAGATGCTTAATGTGGTTGAGGGCTGAGGATTGTGGTGGATAACTAAGATTTTACACTGTAAGGCAGCCACTCTCTTACCAGTATAGATGAATGCTTCCGGCCTTTGGGCTCTACCAGTATAAAATCATTCTGTAACTCAATTCTTTCAGCAATGGCCTTAAAGTTTTACCTCAAATCTGCAAATTATTGAGTTTTTCCAATGTTGATTCAATAAAAACAAGTTTGAAGCAAAGATTCGCTCAAGACATACGTAAACAAAGTAAAGTACAGTTTTAAGGCCTTAATATGACATGTTTATTTGAAATTACAAAGGACAATCGGCAAAAATGTATGGTAGGTGGTCTAGGAACCAATAAAAACGAGACGTATGTCGTTGGGAAGGTATTTTCATGCCCTTCAATAGTCACTATGGCAGCTCATTTCAAATCACTGTGTGAAAAAAGTTATTCGCTAACCTAGGTTTTGTTTTAGTGCATTTTAGTGTGGAAAAAATGTATACAAACTGGTCTAACCAATACCAATAAGATGTATATCGTTGAAAAGATATTTTCATGAACAGTAATAGTTACTCTAACAACTTTTATAAAATCACTGTGTGGAAAAAGTTATTCGCTGTTTTAGGGAATTTTGGTACATATAAAATTAATGGAGCATGGGTAATAATTAGCGAATAACTTTTTTCACACAGTGATTTGAAAAAAGCTGCCTCACTGACTATTGTAGTGCATAAATTTTCCTTTCCAACGACATGCGTCCCGTTGTTATTGGTGGAAGTTGCACTCACGCTTTTTTGCCCATACTAGAAAATAACAGTTTTTTCACACTAAAATGAACCACACTATTTCATTAGTTTACGAATAACTTTCTTCACACATTGATTTGAATTGAACTGCTATGGAAGATATTGTTGGTAATGCAAATACCTTTCCAATGACATATATATTGTCGTTATTGGTTAGATCAGTTTTCATAAACTTTGCCCATATTAAATATATTTTATTCGTACTAGAATGCACCAGAACACAATTCTGTTTAGCGATAACTTTTTTCACACAGCGATTTGAAGTAAGCGTCCATAGTAACTATTGTAGTACATAAAAATACCTTTCCAACGACATATGTCTCGTCGTTATTGGTCTTGTAGACCGTTTTGTCCTATTCTCCTTTTATTTGAAAACTGACAGAGATATAGCCATTCAAACTTTACCATTTCTTATTATTTTTCGCAGTTTTTGTCCAAAAGCCTAATGTTTGGTACTTTCTGACAAATTTAACATTCCTAGCACCGAGCACCAAATCTTATGTTAATCGGAACAGCCGTTACTGAAAGCTTTTAAAAACAGCCGAAAAACAAAATTGCGAACTTACATACAAACATTTTACCAAAAAAGGGGCTTTCGGACCAAAATTGTGAAAAAATTATAAGAAATGGTTAACTTTCAGTGGGCATATCTCTGTCAGTTTTGAACAAAACTTACTTTTTGAACTTGCTATATTAAAGCCCTTAGTCTCTACCTTAGTCTATGGATAGCTTGACCCTATATTTGCTTCAAAAAAAGTTATACACAATTTATTTAAAAATTTAGAAATCTTTGTTTATAAATAAATAATTTATATTTTATAAATTTTTTTCAAACCATACATTTCAATAGAAAATCTAAATTTGATCAAAATGTTTTAAGTGTTAAATTGTCAAACTTGGCTTAGTATGATGACCAGTATGACATTCTCTCGGAAACGCATGGGTGAATTTAGTAGCATTTTCGATTTTTAGAATGCTTATGGGCCAAAAAAACATATTCAATAATAAAAACCCTTGCACGTAATTGTTCCTTTATACCTATTTCAACAAAATACAATTTTATAAAATTTGAAAATTATTATGCTACTTTGCGTGATTTCTAGAGAAGGTACCAGACACGGTAACTACAAACAGTTTTTAAATTTCATTAAATACATTCTTCAAACAAAAATTGTCTTCATATATTGACCACGGTGCGTTCTTAAATTTTTTTGGAAAGACATCAAGTAGAAATAAGGACATTGCGACATAAGTTGCCGCAAGGTCACGACTTAAACATTTACCAGAAAATGACAAACTTTTTTGTACAGTTACTACCCCAAAATATTTTTGTTACAAAACTGAATTCTGAAGGCTCTTTTTTCTACGTCCCGATTTGTCCCAGTTTTCGTTTACTGATGTCCCGATATTGAGCAAATTTTATCGGGCAACCCTAGCTGCGGTTCGTAGCTTGAGTCTCATGAGAACCAAATGGTGGTCGCTTCCCATGTCGGCATTTCTAATACTTCGAACATCGCACATCGCCCTCCTCCATCGCCGCTGAATCATGAGGCCTTGTGAATAAAAAGAAAGCTAAAGCTAAAACTTGGATTTTTAAGTCAAAGCTAAGTTTTGTGTGATTAAAAACAAGCTTTAGCTAACAACTTAAAGATGTTTTCTAGTAATAGCTAGTTTAAATTAGCTAAAGCTAGATTCTTCTAGCCCTAACTAGAAAGCTTTGACTAGTTCTTTTTACATGAAAACAATGGGTATTGTGAATAAACAAATAGCTTAAGCTATAACTTGGATTTTTAAAAATCTCCTTGCGTTGATTTTCACATGAAACAAAGCTTAAGCTATAAATGTCTAGCTTTAGCTACTAGTAATAGCTATAACTAGCTAGCTTTAGCTTGCTCCAAAAATAGCTAAAGTTTTTTTTTTATTCACAGGTCCCATAATATGGTTAGTTTGGTTTTCAGTTTGACCGTCCGCGGATGTACCCAGGTGATTTTGTTGCAAGTCTTATATTTAAACACAGTCCCATGCAGTACTAAACCTTGCTGTCATTATTCTTGCAGAAATAGGTACCCAGGAAATAAGGCTACTCCTAGCTTCTTCGTTCAACATAATTCCGGCACCATGCAGCCTTTGGCCACCCTCACTTTCATCCTTACCGGAATACAGCATTCTCGTTTGCCCGGGCGGTATCAGAGCTATATTCGGCTCTTACTCTCCACTTAGTATCGCTGATGCCCAGTATACTGATCTTAAGGTGAAGCATCTCGCGCTCAACCTGCTCGTATTTACCTTCGCCGTACAAGAATCGAACATACCATGCTCTTATTTTCGTACGTATGATCTTTTTTTTCTATTGATAAATAATAAAATGCACGACAGGGTCGCACGTACTTGCTCTTATGTTCAAGACAATGCGAGTTTAAGAAAATTGTATATACAAACATGGAAATTATGAAAGAAAAATGAAGCATAAAATACGGCACTTAAATTAGCTAAAACAACTCTTTTGACAGTTTGAGGTGAAAAAAAAGTATGCCATCTTAATTCATGATGGAATATGATTGTATGGAAAAAAAAGTTTTAAAATCGTTGGAGCGGTTTTTTTTTAAATTAATTTTTTATATATAAAATTCTTAAAACATTTTTAAGAACAAATTTTGGTATGCAGATTTAAACTATATATTTATGTGAATATGAAAACAAAATTTGAAAAAAAATTGTGTTTTTGAGATATCGAATTTTCAAAAAAAAAATTTGAAACTTTTTTTAAAAATCCAAAAACTTTTTTTTTGAAAATTTTGATATGCAATATTATTTAATCTTGTCTAAAATTTGTATATAAAAAAATTCATTTAAATCCGTTAAGCTGATAACGAGAAAACTCAAAATAAAAAAATACGTTCTATGACAGGTACTACTAATAGTTGCATGTGTAAAATTTTATAATTTTTGATGGTAGATCGTACTAATTTTAGTATATGAAAAAAGTTTAATCAAAATCGTAGGAGTCGTTTTCAAGCAAAAAAATATTTTCCTTTGCGGTTTTTTCACTTTTGTATGGAAGGTACCGTTATTTTTTCATAAATGTAAAATTTTTTCTAAAAATATTTTAGAGAGTACTACAAAAGTCTTAAATATCGAGTTTCAAAAAAATCTATGATGCCGTTTTCGAAATATTTGATTTTCCAAAAAAAATTTTGAAATATTTTTTAAAAATCCAAAAAATATTTTTTCAAAAATGGTACACAAAACTATTTATATTTTTCGGAAGCTTCTGTATAAAAAAAATAATTGAAATCGGTCATACCATTTTGAAGAAAATCAAAAATTAAAAAAATGGTTCCTTGGGAGGTACCATTAATAACCATTTTTGGAAAATGGTTTTCCACCCAAAGAAAGCCTTTACTAAAATAAATTTATTGAATTTTTTTTAAGAAAAGTTGTCGAGCCGTTTTTGAGAAAAATACGATTATGTAAATTTGCCAAAAAAAAATGTATGACAGGTACCGTTATTTTTGGTTCTAAAAAAAAATGAAAAAAAACGTGTCGGCAGAATCACCAAAAACCACTAAGTGCCAAGTTTGAAGAAAATCGATCGAGCCGTTTAGGCTGTAGACGAACAGACAGACAGACAGACAGAATTTTGCCACCCACTTTTTTGTTGTTCTCTATCATCGTAATATCATGTTGGATTTTTATCTCAAAATTTGCACGAATCCAAAACTTGCCTTCTAGTAGGGGGAAGGCGGGAGACTTTTTGTAAAATTGTTGATAAAAACTTGTCTATTTATCTCAGCCGCATGAGAGATACATCTCTATAAAGCTACACTTATCTATTTTGAAACTAGTAAAATTGGTTTCAAATATATGCAATCGGTTTCAACCCAGAGCAAATTGTTTGGAGAAAGATTTTCGGCTCAAGTCTCCCGCCCCCTACGGGAGACTTGAACACCCCCTGGGGGAGACTTGAACATACCCAAATTGAACGAGTTAACAATACAAAAAATGAGATCACCGTCTATGATTTTCATAAAACTCAATTGTTACTATATTTAACGTATTATTTGCTAAGAAAAATGTTTTAAAAATTTATACACGAAATTTTTGATACAAAACTAAAAACAACCTCAAAAACCGTAACAAGCGAAAATAAATACACAACTTAAATAAACCCCTCCTTGGGAAATACAGTAAGAAGATTGTAAGATTTCTTAAACATTATTTGAGCATTGTTATCCTTGAATTTCCCCTTCTGCGGCAGTTTATTTGACTTTTTTTTTGGTTTTGCTCCTCATTTTCGTATGATCAAGTCTCCCTAAAATAAGTGGTTCAAGTCTCCCGTTCACGCTTTTTGAGACAAAAGAGATTATAAATCCTGTTACGTAAGCTGTTGCAATATTTTCCACTGGTATTTACAAAAACAATTATTCAAGGAATAAGATCATACTAAATTATTTCATTAACTACGAGACAAACAAAAGTTATGCAATGAAAACAAAAAAGAATTCATAATAATAATTCATTCAAATCATAGCGAAAAATGCATTTACTCGTCCAGGAACCAAAATCAAATTTTGATCCTGAAACCTTTTTATAAGCAAATAGAACGTCATTTTCTGCTTCGGGTATACAAACACTTCTAGAATTTAAGAGTAGTCTGAGTGAAATATTGCGAGTGGCTCATGTCTCCCGTATGGTCAAGTCTCCCGTTTTCCCCCTACCTATAATCGCAAGTAAAAAATGTATTGAAAAGTCATTCAGTATAATTAAAGTTTTAAAAAATCGATAGAACTTTGTTGCTCAACGATAAGATACTTGGACGTAGGACAGCAAGGTTTTTACTTAAGCCTAGTACGCTGCTGATGCGAAACGAAATTTTTAGTTGGTCTGCAACAAGACAACGAAATGCTTACGAAAACGAAGCGGAAAAATATTCATTGACAGTTGCACAAATTTAAAAAACTAAAACAAATGCAAATGCAAAGAAATCACAAGCAGCCATGCTGTAATGAAAGAAACTACAAAAATAAACACGAAAAAACACAAATGTCATTTTTTCGCACACAATAAATGGTCTGGGTAATTAATTGTGTGCGAAAAAAGAGTGTAGACCTCTCCAAATAATCTGCTACAATTATCAATTTCGCTCATCGAACAGCGTACTGCAGAACGAAAAGTAGAACTAAATTTTTAGTTTATGATTTCGTTCTGTCATTTTTGGATGGGATTTTTCGTTTGCGAAAGAACTTTGTGTCACGGTTTATATATATGTATATATTTCAAATCACCCTCGATTCAGTAATGCGATGCCTTGGAGCTTGGAGACACAAGTTTCTAGGTTCTATCTACGAAGTAACAAGGTTCTATCTACTATTCTATTTACATAATGTTTAGAACCTTGTGAACGATCGAATGGAACATGTGGAGATAGAACCCTGCTCCCTACTTTTTCTTTGATTATTTCCAAAACCGTAAGAAATAAAAAGATACGGATAGCGACAATCGAAAGAGCGTATCCTTTTTAGTACGATTCAATATTATGGGGAATTCTCTTTCTCAGCAAACTGATACTTTTATGTCCCTCGCTGATTTTTAAGTATTTTTTAAGTATTTTTCCACTTTTTACAATTACATTAGCTAGTAGATCATGTGTTCAATATATGGCAAGTTCAACTGCGAAAAAATTAAAAGTGTACCTATGTATTTAACAAAAAAAAAAAACAATTTTATATCGAAATCTGTCCCAGGTTAGGTTAGGTTAGGTTGAAGTGGCTGTCAGTCATGAAAACTGACACACTTAGACCATAAGTTGGCCCATTGTGATACCACAAGAATCTGGGAAGCCTTTTTCCCTACTCGATGAACCATTTGGAGCTTCTTATGAAGCGTAACAGACTACCTATGTCAACATTTACTAAATCACTAGGATCATTGAAGTAGAAATCTCCAAGATGGAGTCTTCGCCTATGAGATAGAGCAGGACAAGTGCATAGAAGATGAGGAATCGATTCTACCTCTTCCTCGTCCATACAGCTTCTGCAAAAATCGTTAGAGAATACACCAAGACGCGTTGCGTGCTAGCCTATAAGACAGTGTCCGGTTATGACACCTATCATGGAGCTTATGTGCAATCTGCTTAGAGATATCAAACATTTAGACCGCTTAAAATCCATTACTGGCCAGATTTGTTTTGTTGCCCAGCAAGTGGTGATATTGTTCCACCTAACGTTTGTTTTCTCTAAAGCATCTTGCTTCAGCATAAGTTTACATGTAGCGATGGGAATACCAATATCTGCCTTACTAGGTAGAAGAGGTAGAGATGTTCCATATTTAGCGAGTTCGTCGGCCTTACAATTACCTGGAATGTCTCTATGCCCCGGCACCCAACACAGGTGAATGTTAAACTGCTGAGCCATCTCCAGCAGAGATGAACGACAATTTAGGGCTGTTAAAGAGTTGGTAGAGACCGATTCCAGAGATTTGATAGCTGCTTGACTATCCGAGAAGATGCGGATATCTGTAGTTGATAACACGTTTTCTTTCAGCCAAGATAAGGCTTCTTTGATCGCCATAAGTTCCGCCTGGAACTACAATGATTAGGAAGACGGAAGGAGAGACTTAATTTTAGTCTTTCTGAGCACACACCACCACCCACCCCATCATCAGTTTTCGATCCGTCGGTGTAAATATGGATTGATTCATCTTCCAAGAGAGCCGTATCCTCCCAGAGAACTCTAGAAGGAATGCTGACTTGAAAGTTTTTGCCAAACTGAAGTTTTGGGATGGTGTAATCAGTGCGACTTGTGATTGATCCGAATGAATTCAGAATGATGGAATGGCCAAAGTTGTTGTTGGTCCATTGTGAGGAAGCTTTAAGGCGAATGGCTGTATTTGCAGCCACTTGTTTGCTGAAAATATTGAGGGGTGTCAGATGGAGCAGAACGTCTAGAGCAGCGGAAGGTGTCGTACGAAGTGCTCCACTTATGCACAAACAAGCAGAGCGTTGGACTTTGCTCAATTTGTCGCAATTTACCGCTTTATCCAGAGCAGTCCACCATACTGTCACTCCGTAAGTGAGGATCGGTCTAATCACCGAAGTATATAGCCAGTGAGTGATTCGAGGTTCAAGGCCCCATTTGTTCCCAACGGCTTTTTTGCAAGAGAAAAGTGCCACTGTGGCTTTTTTGACTCTTTCTTGTATATTAGGTTTCCAGCTTAACTTTTTGTCCAAAATAAGACCCAAATATTTTGCTTGATCAGTGAATGTTAGTGGAGTACCTTTGATAGAAGGAGGATCAATATGAGTGATTTTATATTTCCTTGAGAATAGAACAAGTCATGTTTTATGAGGGTTGACACCCAGACCACACCGGTCAGCCCAGTTGGTAAGCTTATTTAAAGCATTTTGTAAGAGTTCTTTTAAGACAGTAGGATGCTTTCCTGATACGGCAATAGCAACATCGTCCGCATATGCAATCACTCTGTAACCCTCTGCTTCCAGGCATGTCAGCAGCTCATTTACTACCAAGTTCCAGAGAAGGGGAGATAGGACACCACCTTGCGGCGTACCTCTACTGACAGACCTTCTAGCGGAAAAGCTGCCCAGTTTTGAATTGATAACCCTGCTAGTCAGCATTTGATTAATCAATTCACCAAGCGTACCATCTACCTTCAGGGATGTCAGAGCAGATGCGATCGCATATGTGTCGACATTGTTAAAAGCGCCCTCTATATCCAAGAAAGCGACCATGGTGTACTCTTTATGATGGAGGGAATATTCTATAGCTCGAACTAGAGTATGTAACGCAGTTTCAACCGATTTCCCTTTGCAATAAGCTTGTTGAGCAGTAGACAAAAGTCGCGTGTCTATGCTTGTTCGCAGGTGGATATCGGTCAATCTTTCAAAAAATTTTAAGAAGGAATGATGATAGACTAATAGGTCTGAGATCTTTCGAGTTTACTTGGGAGCATTTGCCAGCTTTGGGTATAAACACAACCTTAACTTCTCTCCATAACAGGGGAATGTGGACCAGGTTTAAACAACTAGTAAGAATGATCTCCAGAATTGGCAAAATTAAGTCAGAATTCATTTGGAGTTCAGCTGGTACTATGCCATCGGGTCCTGCAGACTTGTATGGTTTGAAGCTGTTGAGCGCCCATTTCAGCTTTTCCCTAGTAACAAGACCTTGTGGATATCTTGGCTCATTATCTGACCTATTATGGTCGAAGCTATTAATATTTTTGGAGCTTCCAGGGAAATGAGTATCTAGTAGCAGGTTTAGCGATTCTTCGCTAGAGTTGGTCCATGAGCCATCAGCATTTTTCAAACAGCTAGGCATCACTGGATTTGAAGAGAGGATTTTTCTAAGCCTGGATGCCTCTGAAGTTTTTTCTATATTTCCACAGAAAATTCTCCAGGAGGATCTCTTAGACTTCCTCAAAGCTTTCTTATATAATTTAAGGGTTTCCTTATGAGATTCCCAATCCGACGCTACTCGGGTACTTTTAGCTCGATTAAAACATTTACGACAATCTTTCCTGAGCGGTTCAAGCCCTGAATCCCACCAATACGGCTTCTTTTTTCCCCTTACTTGAGTAAGTGGACAGGAAATAGCCATTGATTTGTTAAGGGCTAACGTGAGATCACTGACCTTGCAGTCAAGTTCAATTATATTTGAAGGAGGATTTAAAAGATCAGGTTTTAATAGACCTTTGAGTGTTATCCTATATTTAAGCCAATCGGTTTTTCGAGGGTTTCGAAATACCAAGCGGCTAGGAGGTTCATCATTTAGACTGAATTGGATGTACCTGTGATCAGAAAACGAGTGTTTATCAGATACTTTCCAATTCAAGATCTTGTGATGAATTGTATCTGAGACAAGAGTAATATCCAATACTTCTTGTCGGTTTTTAGTAATGAAGGTAGGTTCGTTTCCCACATTACTTACTATAAGGTTAGTACTTAAAATATAATCAAAAAGAGATTCACCTCTATCATTGATATCAGTACTTCCCCATACTGTATGATGGGAGTTAGCATCACTCCCAATAATGAGACATATCTTCTGTCGTTCTGCCTGGGCGATGATTCTCTCCAGTGTATAACCGGGGAGAGGGCCGAGATTGTCATGGCCCATATACGCCGACACTAGCCAGTACGCACCATTGGCCGTTTCCAGTCTAGCAGTGGTGATATCTCTATCGCTGAGATCAGGGAGTAAATATACGTTAGTGGTACTTTTAACTAGTATGCAAGATCTAGGTTCACCCTTACCAGATGCATACAGTAAGTAGTATCCAGGAGTTCTGAGTCCTTTAACCATGGATTTAACAATCCAGGGTTCCTGGATCAGAACAATATCCTCACCGTTTCTGGATAGACGGAGAAGAAGGGAGGCCGAAGCCTTAATAGAGTGTTGAAGGTTAGTTTGGACTAATTGCAACATTTGGCTACAATCAGGCGGAATAGCCTCCTGTACGGTGTCGTTTCGTTCTTCTAAATCAGAAGATGAACTCAATAGCTCATTCTCACTCAATGGAACGAGGTTAAGGTAGTCTTCGGTCTCCATTTCGGTCAGACTGTCGACATTAGTAGAAGACTGAACCTTGATCAGGGATGACCTGGATTCCTTATCAACAATGGATGGAAAGGTGATGGATGCACCAGGGTCCCATCCCACAGGCTCAGCCTCAGTTTTTTGTGGAGGGACGCGATCCGCGTCAACCTCATCTTTTTTGTATACTTTGAGGACATCACTATAGGTCTTGGATACGCCGCAATGGAGAGTTCTGGTGTTTTGCACCTTGGGTCGTTTGGGCACCGGGATGGTATCCTCTAGAGACCTTTGTTGCTTTGACGTGGAGTCGCCGCTGGTCTGCGCATTGGCTAAAATGCACTGAGCCCATTTTATCCTGGCGTCCAGCTCTGTCTTCCCTTCGACCTCCAGCTTTTCATTACCAAAGGTATTGAGAATCCTAGGAGCTGTCAGCCTGACCGTATAGCTGTCCTTTGACTGCCTATTCAGCGTAGTTGAAGGTAACGTCTTCGGGGGAGAACCCTCTCCAGTGGTGGGAGGACCATTATTCACAACCCTTACACCACCGAGTTGGGCTCCCTCCCGAGACGTACTCGGAAGAGGTTCACTCTCTCTAGAAGTGGTCGGACCGTTATTCACAACCCCACCACTACTGAAATTAGGTATTTCTACCACCTTACTTCTCTCGCTGGAATCTGTATCAGATGGGGGACCATGACTTGCCACAACCACCCCACTGAAACCGACCCCAGGAGTAACGCCAAACAGCTTTGACGCCGTGCTGCCGCCCGGTTTCGAAGGAGAACCGGTCTCACCATCTATCCTTGTTTTTGTCTTTTGTTTTGACATACAATTATTTTGGACCCACGAGTAGCGAATAAAGGTTGGTCACTCTACACAGAGATTCGCATATGTAGAGAAGGCAAGCTGATCCGAAAAGTGCCAAAAGTCGGATACTCCGCTAACGACTGAGCTAGTATTTTTAATTGGGCCCCCAGCCAGGCTGATCATCGGCACGGGTCGTGTAACACCTTAGATCCAGCCCAATAGGAAAATTGGAGTGGGTGAGGAAGGGGATATGATTTGATAAGAGTGGCAGACAGCTATTCGCCGTACTGTCAAGGAAAGGAATTATGTGTATAGGAAAACACGTCGAACAGCGATACGCCGTACCAACATGGGGGAGAACTCGTTGAACAGCTTTTCACCGTACCACCGAGGGGGATTACGTGGACAGCTATTCGCCGTACCGACGATGGACAGGGATGGGTTTGGATAGGGAAGGTTTATGGATAAGTTATTTCAGGACTCAAGGGAAGAGGATATGATAAGATAAGAGTGACAGACAGCTATTCGCCGTACTGTCAAGGAAAAGGAGTAATGTGTTTGGGAAAACACGTCGAACAGCGATACGCCGTACCGACATGGGGGAGATCTCGTTGAACAGCTTTTCGCCGTGCCACCGAGGGGGATAACGTGGACAGCTATTCGCCGTGCCGACGTGGGACAGGGATCGGGTGTGGATGGGATAGGTGAAGCGCCCTTTGGTTTCAGGACTCATCTGGAGTTAGACTCGAGAATCTTTGACCTTACTCTGCTTCTACAACTCGTCAAGTTCGACGCTCAGGTAGAAGAATCTGTCCCAGAGTTTTGAAGAAAATAAAAGCAAATTATTCGATTTTTTTTTTTTTTTTTTTTTTTTTTTTTTTTAATAATAATTTTAACTATATGCCTGTAAGACCTAAGGTCTTTTAAATGCAACCTGAACTGCACGGCACTAGTTAGAAAGAGTAGGAAGATAGGAAAGATTTGGCACAGTGGATTGAGATCAAGGTGTTTATTATCTCATTAAATCTCACGGGTGGCGTCCAGTTAAGCTGGGAGAATATAGAAAAGAATGCTGCCTAGAATGGGGCTCGAACCCACACCTCTAAGCTAGCAGTCAAGCACTACATCCACTGCACCATTGCCACCCGCAATTTTCTAGAGTTTTGAAGAAAATAAAATCGAATAATTTGCTTTTATTTTCGTGTTCGTATAGCTCTGTTATTAGGTGGATTGTAATACATTGTACATGCATCGATTCTGATCAGCATAGGTCACCGTATATTATTAACATGATAAACAAACGACTCTCTCCAAATTGCTTTGTATGATATCGAACATCAAAAATATGACATCAGTTTGACGCGAGAAAATGGTCAATACCGCGGTATGCGTTATTTCGAACACCATATACTTTTATTTATGGATCGAAATATTTTTGAAAAGAGTTTGCTAAACTGTTCGGAAAATATTTTGACCATAACACATTTTTTTTTAAATTGGATTTAAGTATGAAAATGTGACTGCCGTGGCTAGCAAAATCATGTCACTGCCGTTGCATTTCACGATTTTTACATGTAAAATCTGGTGTAAAGAAAATTAACAGTTGTAGTGCGACCACTTCCAGCATTAACTTTAGTTATCAAAGCAATCATTTTGGAATCAAAGAAGTTTGAGAAATCTAACATTTTTTTGTAAATTTTGCACTCATAAAAGTATCAGTTTGCTGAGAATCGTCCATATATCTACCTCAATTTTGACAAAAATGATAATTAGAACCTTGTTGTCTTAAGGTCGCGAAATATATACAAAAATGCATTAATTTGCACTAGCATAGATTAAACAAATTACATTTTTCATTTGTTTAAGGATCCAAGAAGTACCGACAAATTTGGTTCAATGAATTTGATTGAAAGGATGCACCTTCTTCAAGTTTTAGGTATTAGATAGTCATACAATTTTGTAACTACCAGAACACCATCGGTCAACGGATTAACCGATGCGTTTGTTTGCGGTTTGCCTATTTGATTATGCTTGAGCTATTATTTATTTAGATATACACATGTATATATATTTTTTTTACATTGGATTAATTCCGTTTTAATTTTGTAACTGAAATCAGGTTTATTTGTTTGGCACTTTTACAGATGGGAAAATCCAACACGAAAAACAGCTGCAACAACAACGACGACGAATTTCGATGACGACAACGACGACTACACCTACATCAAGTGTAAGTGCGCGATCGGCATCGTCGTCACCAGTTTCATCGATAACAATAACGACATGCAATAATTCAACGATAAAAACAACACCAGCAACGAGTCCAAAACCACCAGCTGTGGGAGCAGCAACTATAACTTCTACCCGGGATCAATATTACCGAGATAATACTTCGCCGAGAAATCGTAAGAAATTCGAGGCTGCTGTGGGTGAAACTCATAGTAGTCGATTTAGTGGCGAGCATCGGAAGAGTAATGATGCTAGTGGACGTTCGGCTGCCCTGGAGCGCGCTTATGTTCACGATGTTTATGAGAATTGTGAGGAACCGTCGGGGACGATTCGACCGAAAGTCGCACAATTTTTGGGCGCCTTGGATGCCGGATCGGTTGTTTGCGACGTTGGCTGTGGCAGTGGACGGTATTTGACGCAGTGTAATCCTTCGATTTGTACAATAGGCATTGATCGATGCCATCGACTGAGTAAGGTCGCCCGTGAAAAGGGTGGTGAGGTGAGTATTATTATTTGAATATATAAAATTTTTACAGTTAAATAGCGAGTAGGTATATCTTCGATGGCGGGGTGGGAACGTACATTGCAATTTAACTCAACTTTCATCTCAAAAATTTACAATCGTATGTAAAATTGAGCAGGGCTTCAGGTACCTATAGATTCGATAGAATTTTCGTTTAAGGGTGTTGTGTCTGATAATAATTGACTTGCATGAAAGGCTGCAAAGCGTTTAGCACCGTCACAGGAAAACTGAAGATTGAAGTGTAACAACAAGGACTTGATTGAGATTGAGAAATGGCCTTACTGCTAGAAATTTTTGCTACTAACTGGCTGAACAGAATAGAGTGCTGCAACTGGAGCTGCAGCTGCAACTGGAATAGCTGTCAAAAAGTGTCGTACTTGATTTTTTCTACGCGCCCACAATGCAGCTGTACAGCCTTCTGACATTTTAGTATAGAAAATAAAAATGAAAACAAAAATAAAAATGAATGATGATGAAAAAGAAGTTAAAATTGCTTTACGTCTTTATGAGTGATTGAAAAGAATTTAAAAATCACTTTAACCCACATGTAAACACTTCGTTTTGCTCGCAATTTTGAAACGTCAAGAAAGCTGCAAACAAAAGTTAAAAGTTGGCCAACTTGTCCAGCAGCGTCTGCAGTTGCGTCGTGTTCTGTTCGTATCATTGAATTTTCGTGTATTCAAAATTTTGACAGCTATTCCAGCTGCAGCTCCATCTCCATGCTCCATCCTGTTCAGCCAGTTAAGCTTCATATGAGGCTGTGAGTGCAAAAGTGGTGTAACCCACTTTTCTTATGATATTTTTATCTTTAATCGATCTTAAATACTATTTTGTTTGAGATTTAAGGAGAAAAGTTACACTTTTGTTGTAGGTATTAGATATTTCAGAATTTAGAATTTTAGTTTCGATAACTTGATGCATAAATGTAAAAATACGAGACAAAATTATCAATTTTGCTGATTAATGGGTAACACTACTTTTGCACTCATGGCCTCATTATAGGGTGAAATGGGGTAGGAATAAAAAAGAAATGTGGATATGATTATAAGTACTTTTTATGTTGGCAAGGTCATTCTTTTAATCAGGTAAAGGGCTCAATACTTTTGAAAATTTAGCGTAGGTATATATACATATATAATGGTGAAATGGGGTTAATAAAATATAAAATCCGACTTTAAACTTCCTTTTCCTATTTGAAAGGATATATTTATAGAGGGTGGTCTTTCAAGACCACTGACTGAATGTTTTCAAAATTAAGCTGTTAAAAGGGTGAATTGAAGTAAAAACAAAAAATATGTAGTAGGTAGGTATCCAATTTTCAAATTTCTTTTTGTGTTTATAAGTTGTACCACCATCAAGTTCGAATGGGTGAACGTATTGAGTTATACATGGTGCAGTGCAATAACACCCGCGGTAATAACGCCCGTGGGCGTTATTACCCAAAACAAAAGTAAAAAACCACCACGGGGGTGTTTCACAAACCAATTATTAAAGGAGAGGATTTATTAGGTTTGTGAAATTTTAAAATTCGCTAATAAACAGTGAGGTATGTATGGGAGGGCATGCTACCCCCCTGCAACCCTCCTGATTGGGCTCGTTACAGGATTTGGGATGGATGCGAGGTTGGTGTATGTAAAGTTTCTTTTGCATTTAAAGAATTTCAAAATTCGGCCTTATTTCGCTCGGCGTTATTGCACGTCACCAAAATTTTGCATAAATATTAACTGAAGGAGTGTTTTTTTTTTAATTTGAAAATACTTTCGTTATATTAAAATACTTTTAAAGGATGTTTAATTTGAGCTTTGATTTATTTTGATCAGTGGGTCTTCTTTCCATTTATAATTGGAAATAAAACCCACAAGGAAAAGGAAACAAAACCCGCGGCTATTATTTCCATTTCAAAAAGGAAAAAAGCCCCGTGGGTGTTTTTTTCCTTTTATTTTGGGTAATTTCGCCCACGGGCGTTATTGCCGCGGGTGTTATTACACTGCACCGTTCTTTGTATATCATTCACACTTACACTAATTATAAGATGAAATGGAAATCATTTTTTAGAAGAATGCAAAAACTAGATATAAATATTTACTAATCCTTTTATTTTTAATTCACTTTTTTAATTCATAGTTAAAATAAATTGCAGAATGTTCCCACAGGACACATATTAAAGGTAATATATTGCGCATGTTTTCAAAAATCGGTTGTCAGATACTGAACAAAAAAAAAATTAATTCTCAGAGACCTTGTCTAATTGACAATGGGTACATTCAGTGCCTCAATTTCAGTACTGAATCTTCAGATTTCTGAATTCTGGCCAATCAGAGGCTTGGAAAATTGAGAAAACTGAAAATCTAAATGTAAAATTTGGAAAGTGTTGAACATGTCACAGTACACACACAATGAACTGACAGCACGGAAAGAATTCTTGGATCATATCACGAAAAATGAGCTGCAAATTACGAAAAATTAATCCCGATTTATACCTTGGCTCCGGATTTCGTAAATTACGACTATTTGTTTGCAATTTGCAAAACTGAGCAAAATGAAGATATTTATATTCAAAAATCGTAAATCAACCCTCTTTAAGTATCAATTATTTTATCGAGAGAAAACAAAAATTGCGAACAACAAATCGCAATTTGATCCAAATATCCTTAATTGCACAATTTGTAAATTTTCAAAAAAGATTTGTGATCACCACTTTTATTTTGTGATATTGCAACTTGGAAAGATCAATCCTGCTCTACCCTTCATTTTGCAGGTATACACATTTAATTTAATTTATTTGAAATAAATACTTTACGCTTACTCTACATACTTGGATTTGAACTCGCAACCCTCCAGTTGCGGAGCGAGCATGCAACCACCAAGCCATTTTGCATTACAGATCGTTGGTGTCACACATTGATGATTAGATAGATACCTGCCATGTCGTGGTGCTTTATTTCTTCGAGAATTAAATTGCGACAAGAAAGTCGTGATTTAGGAATTTTTTGTTGGTGATTTGCAACTATTCTCATGGAGTTGCAAATTACGACAAAAAAAACGTAATTCAGTGATTGTGCAATGTTAATTACTAAATATTTATCGCAAATCAATACATATTTTTAAATGCTGTCTGTGGAATTATGCTTTTGGAGAGTAAATTACGCCAAAACAGTTGTATTTTGCTATGAAAAGTACAAACTTGAATCATGGATTTTAATTGCAAATCACGAAGAAACAAAATTTTGTAAATTGCTAGGTTTTGACTGTTAAATTACCAGTTTTTGTATTAATTTGGGATTTAAATGTCTTGATTTACGAATTAAACATGATTCGTAAATTGCAACTGCAAATTTTTCAATTGGTGATTTACAATTCTTTCCGTGAGGGGTCTCTGAGATTTTGACACATGCGCAAACTTGAACGAAAATGAAAACTCGGAAGATATAACCTTTAATATGTGTACTGTGGATTGTTCCAACATTTGTAATTGTGAAGTGAAATCGCTCAGTATGTATGTATTCGTCTATCATTATTTCAAGCATATTATAACCGGCTGCAACAAATAACTGATTCGTCCCAAGCCAAGGTACCATACAATTGATAATTGAAATGACATGGGCACAGGTGCCAATGGTTCTTATTCCTGTGAGGCAGGTACAAAAGCACTGTAGAATTCAATTTCTACCATCTTTGTTAATCAGATCATGTGTATAGTATGTATGTGCATGCCTGACGTGCCTTGAGTGAATCCGTGCTCGCAGCAACCAAAGATTTGTTTCAAATATGAGCAACGGTCATGATTCTGCCGCCCCTAGTGATTGGGAACACAATGAAAAATTGTACGTTCTTATACCTACAATGTTATAGAATTTTAAACTTAAGAAAATAATACTTTTTTGTTTACTAGTCTCCTCCCACCCCGTGTCGAAATTCGACACCACTCAAAAAATGAAAGCTAGCTATAAAATATTTGAAAATTGAAGCAAAAAATAATTTTTTATTTTTTGAAATAAATTTTTTGAATGTGCAAAGTGAGCGGCAGTATAAATGGAACAACGAACAACGAAGATGATTTTCCCATTTGCCGCCCCTAACTCCAGGTGCCCGGGGCGACCGCCCACTTCGCCCCCCCCCCCCCCCCCCCCTAGCTAAACCACTGACATATGTACGTACAAACGTTAATACAAGGATTTTCAACAAATACAGGTACTTAATTTGTATGTACAGTACATAGCTAGATTTCGTGATACCATGAAAATTAGGTAGTTTGGAGCTCAAAAAAATTATTGTAAGAAAATGAGCTCAAAATGTTAACGTTTAGAGGTCCCTCATCGCCATTTTGTTTTTTCCATACAAATAATTGTATGGGGAAAAAGTTGGGAGAAAATTTTGAATTTTATAACTTCCTAACCGTTAAACCTGGAAGAAATTCAATGACATATTTGAAAAGAAAATTAAATTTTCTAAAAATAAGATCTCAATCAAAAATTAGATTGGAGTTACCGTTTAGAAGATATTCAGAGCTAAAATAATACTTGTTGAGATTTAACTATCTTTTAAATGAACTAGGAACATTTGAACTGTATTTAATAACACTGGTCAACAAAGTTTTTGTTGTAGAAACCAAAACATACTTTTCTATAGGTTTTTGGTGTGTTGAACTCGATTCTGAAGTCATAAATTTCCAAAGGATCACGTTATTGAGATATTCCCGTTAGAAAATAAAATCGCTGTTTTCCAGGTTATGTAACAATAGTCTAAGAGCCAATGGTCAGCAGACTTACGGTACTATTCTATTGGACTTCCTGAGGCATTCTCTAGTACCCCTAGGAACCCGGGGTCACAATAGTCAAAAATTCGACTTCGAAAACTTGATAGCAGTACGTCTGTCTTTTTGATACAGACTGTATAGTTTTTAATATTCAAAATTAATAAAGGCGGACATAGGACATAGTTCCTTTATGAGTAATCGGAATTATAAAAAAGGCTACAAAAATTCCCAACAAAAATAAGCTATTTCTCCCAAGTAAACAAATGCACTTTTTCTTGGAGTAGCTAATACGTTCAGGTCTTTAATATTTTAATAAAACAGTCAATATCCATTACTTGCTCTTATGTTAAAGTGTGGGACTTCAGAACTTTAAAAAATATTCAAGTAATTATAGAAAAAGTATAAAAAAGCATTTAAATCGTTCTTTTAATAATTATTGTATAAACAGCCTGATAAATAACTTAGAACTCAAAAAAAAGTATGCTTTTTGATTATTTAAAAATATATGAATACTTGCAAACAAAAATTTTAATCATGGTTGGAGCCGCTTTCCTAAAAAATAATTTTTATATATAAAATGTTTGCAACATTTTTCCAAAAAATTTTAGGTACGCCAATTTTTAGTGTAAATTAATATGCACTTAAAACTGAAAATTCAAAATAATTCATTAACCCGTTTTTGAAAAATTGAATTTTCAAAAAAAAAAATTGAATCTTTTTTTAAAAATCCAAAATGTATTTAAAAAAAAAAAAAAAAAAAATTTAGAAAAAAAAAAATTGAATCTTTTTTTTTAAATCCAAAATTTATTTTTTTCAAAATTTTGGTATGCAGTATTATTTATATTCTAGGAAAGCTTTTGTGCGAAAAGTTTTCTTGAAATCGAATGGAAATCGAATGAGCGGTTGATGAAAAAACCAAAAATGAATAAAACCGTTATATGGCAGGTACCGTTTATAAATGTTTTTGGTAATTTTTTTTTCTTACCGGAAAGTACATCATATCTTTAATAATACTCTGATTTTTTTATCAAAATGTTGGAGCCTTTTTTTTAGATAAATTAGCTTTTCCTTAACGGTTGTATGGCAAGTACCTACCGTTATTTTTAGAGCTAAAAAAAAATCAAATTTCCCCTCTGGAGAGTTACAAAAAACCTTAAGTTCAAAATTTGAAGAAAATCGCATCATCGGCTTAGGCTGTAGATCCAGATGGAAACAGACAGACAGACAGACAGAATTGTGCCACCCACTTGTTCGTGTTCTCTATCATCGTGATATTATGTTTGATTGTTATCTCACGAATCCAAAACTTGCCCTTTAGTATCTATATCGCAAGTAAAAATTATAGCAAACACCTGATTTGGTACACTCGTTTGAAACGGAATTTAAAAAACGGGCTTTACAAATCTTCATAAAAATTTTGCAAACTTTGGATTTGGAATTCCCATTCCATGCTCAGGAAGTCTTATAGAATGGCTCCACATAATTTGAATCGTACTGAAATGCCGTAAGACTGCCGACCACTGGCTCTTAAGCTGGCCATACACGACAGAGCCAAATGGCCCCGCCCCGATTCAAAATTGGTGGTGTGTGACGTGAATCAGCCGCAGATCCATTTGGATTTTCAGCCAATGCAACCAAGCCAAATGGATTGGATGGCTCGGTAGTGTATGGCCAGCTTTACTTTTTTACTTACTTAAGGTGGCGCTACAGTCCGGGGTGGACCAGGGCCTCAACCAACAAGCTTCTTCCAGCCGGCTCGGTTTCTAGCTAGCTGTCTCCAGTTTCGCACGCCAAGTTGGTTGAGGTCCTCTTCCACTTGCGTGCGCCACCTTTTACGCTGTCCACCTCTACTGCGTTGTCCCACGGGGTTGGATTCAAAGACTTTCCGGGCCGGAGCATTGGTGTCCATTCGTTCTAAATGACCCAGCCATCTCAGTCGTTGGCTTTTCACTTTTGGGGCTAGGTCGGTGTCGCTGTACAGCCCATACAGTTCGTTGTTGTATCTTCTTTTCATTCCTCATCTATGCAGACGGGACCAAAAATCACCCGGAGAATTTTCCTCTCAAAACAGCCTAACTGGCTGAACAGAATGCAAGACGCAACTGGAATAGATGTCAAAAAAGCTGCAGTAGATGTCAAAAATGCTGCAGTAAAAGTTAAAAATTGTTCAATTCTTGCAGCTCCGGCTGCAGCATTTTTGACATCTATTCCAGCTCCGTTTTGCATTCTGTTCAGCCAGTAACGCGTTCTCATCCACCGTTAACAGTGTCCATTCCATGCCTCTGCACCATACATCAGGACCGGGATGATAAGCGTCTTATACAGGGACAGTTTAGTTGCTCGAGAGAGGGCTTTGCTTCTCAATTGCCTTCTTAGCCAAAAGAAACAGCGATTGGCCAGAGTAATTCTTCGTTTGATCTCAGCGCTGGTGTCGTTCGCTGAGTTTATAGCGGACCCTAGGTAGACAAAGTCTCTGACCACCTCAAAATTATAGCTGTCTACAGTGACGTTCTGTCCGAGACGTCGGTGTTGGGTGTCCTTTCTTGTTGACAGCATATATTTTGTTTTGCTTTCATTCACCGTTAGACCCATCTTCTTGGCTTCCTTCTCAATGCTCACAAAGGCACCACTGACATCACGCTTTGTTCGTCCGATTATGTCAATGTCGTCAGCGGAAGCGAGTAGTTGGACGGACTTTTGAAAGATTGTGCCTCTGGTGTTGACGTGAGAGTTTTGCACTATTCTTTCAAGAACGATGTTGAAGAAGTCGCATGACAGCGCGTCGCCTTGCCTAAAACCTTTTTTGACATCAAAGGTGTTGGTGAGGTTTTTGCCGACCTTGATGGAGCAGCGGGCATTCTTCATCGTCATCCTGCACAAACGGACGAGTTTGGCAGGGATGCCAAAACTAGACATTGCTCTATATAGCTCGTCTCAATAGATGCTGTCATACGCGGCCTTGAAATCGATAAAAAGGTGGTGGGTATCGATTTGAAACTCCCGGGTTTTCTCCAATATCTGCCGTAGTGCGAATATTTGGTCGATGGTGGACTTCTCTGGCCTAAAGTCACACTGATATGGACCTATCAGGTTGTTGACGAATGGCTTCAGGCGTTCACAAAGTACGGCAGAGAAGATCTTGTAGGCGATATTAAGAAGACTGATGCCTCTGTAGTTGGTGCAGTCCAGAGGATCGCCTTTCTTGAGGATCGGGCAAACAATACTGAGGTTCCATTCATCGGGCATGCTTTCTTCCGACCATATTTTACAGATGAGCTGGTGCATACTCCTAACCAATTCATCGCCAGCCGCTCTGAATAGCTCAGCCGCAAGGCCATCAGCTCCAGCAGCTTTATTGGACCTAAGTTTAGATATGGCTATCCTCACTGCGTCAAGATCTGGTGGACGGAATTGTTGGCCTATGTCGTCCAGGTTGAATGGTGCAATTTGCATGGTAGCGGAACTCGGTTCGTCATCGCCGTTATACAATTTGCAGAAATGATTTTTCCATATCCTCAGCACCGACTGCGATTCCACCACGATGTTCCCCTGATCATCCTTGCAGACTTTAGAAAGCAGCAAAAAAACTTTGTTTTTATTTTCTAACGGGAATATCTCAACAACCTGATCCTATGGAATATTGCTGACTTCAGAATCAAGTTCAACACATCAAAAACCAATAGAAAAACATGTTTTGGTTTCTAAAACAAAAACTTTGTTGACCAGTGTTATTAAATATAATTCAAATGCTCAGCCTAGATTATTTAAAAGCTAGTGAAATCTCAACAACTTAACTTAGCACTCAATATCTTCTAAACGGTAACTCCAATCTAATTTTTGATTAAGATTTTTTTTTAAATTAAATTTTCTTTTCAAATATGTCATTGAATTTCTTCCAGGTTCAACAGTTAGGAAGTTATAAAATTCAAAATTTTCTCCCAACTTTTTCCCATACAATTTGTATGGAAAAAACAAAATGGCGATGAGCGACCTCTAAACGTTAAAATTTTGAGCTCATTTTCTTACAGAAATTTTTTTGGGCCCCAAGCTACCTACTTTTCATGGTATCAAGAAAATCGAAGCAAGTTCGTTAAATTTGACCCACCCTAATATATGTACATACCTATTTAATTATTATATATTATATAAAACTTATAGTACCTCCAAATTTTTTAAATAAGAGCCATAACCTTATTTTATTGGAAGATTCAGATTTTGTATTTCGATATGTCGAGTAGGTATAGTTACTAAGTATGTTGAAATCAACCCTTTCAGCAGCTTGTGAATAAAGTCATCCTTGACATAGTAAATTATACTGCAAATGCAAAGTACTGTCATCAGATTTTTTTGTTTCTTTTCTGTCTGCCTGGTACTTTGCATTAAAACCAATTATAAAGTGACAACACACATATTTTTGTGATCCTATGTTGGGCGCCATTTTAATTTCTTCAAGTGCCCCCTGAGTGCTCTTCTCTTTCTATACCAATTTCACAGCTCTACTTTTTTGTAAGCCAAAAGAGTTAACAACAGAAACAATATACATATGTGGGAAAGAGTGTCACCTAGAGTAGTGAGAGCCGAGGCCACTTGAACAACTAAAAGAGTATCCATTCAGATAACGAATAGATGCAACACACTTTGGGTACAAAAGTTTGCATAGAAAAAGACATGCACGCAATGGAATAGTAAAGTAGTTATATTTTTCTGTTCGTTGGTTTCTTCTGGATGTTTTTTTTGTCTGTGTACCCTTTAAAATATGCAACAGAACATAACAAAACAAGCATTTTTTAAAAGAAGGTCTGCATAACAAATTCTAAACTATAATGGTGTCTTTGAGCAACAATGAATGTTGCTTTCCTAACGTAGGTATGTAGTGACTCTTTTTTTTATTGTGTGAAATTTCATAAATTTTTGAATATCATAAGGAACTCTGAAAGTGCAATTTTGATCTGCGATAAATAATAAATTTGGTGGCACGAAAGCTCATTACCCACCAGGGCTTAGTGACTAACAACTATCAACTATTCCTTTGTGCGTGTTGTTACTTATTCTTATTACTAATTAGTCTTCAAAAAGGAAGAGGTTTTAAAATTGATTGCTGAGTCCGAGCGGCTACAATGAGAAAATAGGAGAAGGTGGCATATATGCTGGGATTCAATCCCAGACCTCCTGCGTAACCAATCCGATAAGTTAACACAGTAACACATACGCCTAGGGTTACCTACTACAGCTACTACTCTGACTGGAGTTCCTAAAAAACTAAGTACCTTTTTTTATTTATTTCCATATCTACACTCGTAACCCAAGGTAATCGAAACAAAATATACTGAGTTGCACGTACTGGCTCTTATAGTTCAAATTGCTTGGAATTTTAAAGATTTTATATGTATTGAGAAAATAAGAAAGTAAATTTAGACAAATTTAATGAAGGATACTCGTTCATTCGACTTTAAAAACAACTCGTAAAATGGCTTAGAGCCAAAAACAAGAATGCCAATTGATTACTTTCGTAAATATGAATATGAAGGAACATTAGGGTGGTATTTTTTGCAACTAAATTTAAAAAAAAATGTTAAATTTTGACTCATTACTTAACCGTTGACCCGGCCCAAAAGACGAAAGAAGTCTTAATAGGAAAGCACATGTAAAATGTTCCATCAACTTTGAATTTTTACAACTTTACAAAGTACCATGGTGATAATTGGTAGAATTATTAATTTTTATTTTTGTTTGTTCGGTAGACAAACGAGCCCAATTTGCTCCAACCTCTAATGATTTCATCTGGGGATGAGGAGATTGTTGTTTTTCAAGGTTTGCTATAGAAAAAGAAAAGTCGAATATTTTTGTTGTTGGTAGTGGACGAAGGGGAGAGTACGATAACTTTAGCGCCAATAAATTATAACGGTTCTTGGAAGAACAGTTCAATATAAGCTTTTTCTACCATAGGAGGAGGGTCTATCTCCCCCTATTTGGACGGGAGGGGCAATTTCATAAAAAAAAGTACTTAACAAAGAAAAAAATATTTAAAAATTACGGTAATACTAAACCTTTTTTTAAAGCCAATACTCTGTTCTGTTATATTAGGTTCTTAATTCAAGTGAAATCTATGTGTAGTTTTTGCAAAAAACGATAGCGTTTGGACGATAGCTAAATAGGCATCGTCTTGCATTAATTTTGAAGTTTGTAGGTGAATGTAGTTGAATAATTGAGTACCCACTGTAATTTGACATTGTTTTTTTCTGTTATCTGTTGACAAATTGAAGTGAAAATGTTTCGGCACAGCAATTTTCTAATTTTAAATAATGAAAATGAAATCGAAAATTGGAAAAAATACAATTAATACGAATACGATGACAGTTAAGAGAAAAATCAAATCTCCAAAAACCAACCAACTCCCGGATACCGCTGACCGAATTGAAGTTAAATCAATTATTTTTGTTCGTCCTCAGAAATAGGGACTTCTTCAAAAGGACCGCCTCCCGTTTTCTGCCTTGCCAACAAATTTTGGCTGACCTTTTTTCGCGGTACTTGTAATCTGTTCAGCAATGCTCTTCGTGGGCAGCCCATCAGCATTTAATATTGCTGCCAAATCAGCCCACAATTTACTTGTTTAATTTTTGCCTTGCACGGAGTTTGGCTTATATCCTTTGCCCAAGTCGGGATGTTCTTCCATGAATTGTACTAAAATTCCAATTTGAGATTGTGTGACTTCCCTATATATGTGTAGATATTGGATTTATACTAATTTGTAAAAATATTACGATAAATTACTTAACATTTTGTTGCAATTCTTCAAGGCGATGAGTTTAAATCTGGCCTTGAAATTGCTCTATCACGTGACGTTTTTGAGATATTCGAATCAAAGGTTTAAAAAAAAAATTCAAATTTGGGGCTATATTTTTCTCTCAAGGTAATTTTTTTTTTCGAAAAAAGGAGAATGGGCAAATTTGTATGAAACATGGGCGTGAGCGGCCAAGAATGGTTTTGTTATTTGCGGAAGTGTTTCAGTCCTACAATCACCATGCAGAAATATTTTCACTGGGGTATACTTCAAACCCGAAAAAAATGCATTTTTGTTATATGACCTTAATACAGTTTTATTAAGTTTCTGGCTTCTGACCAATTCAAAAATAGAAAAAGAAAGTGGAACAAGAAATCTAGACAGTCTTAAGAATATTTTGTATATAAAAATGGCCATATAACATCATTAATAAGAACATTTATCATAAAACTATAATGTTACAATCCTCACAATATTAAAAAATCCTGAGTAAAATAATTTGTTTAAAAAAATTACAAAGTTGTTGAAATACACAGAAACTGGTTCTGTTTAAACCCGTAATGCGTCCTTATGGGATACCTATTCTGAAACCCCGTTAAACACACTAATACAGTGTCAGTAGACGTTATGAAGTTAGAATAAAGCATTACACCCACTAAAAATATAATCACTATGCAATATTACTCAATGCAATTGCATTATATTAACATTGAAATATCTTCTTTTCTAAACGAAATGCAATGTAACGTCCATAGTGAAAGTTGTTCCTGAGTAGCATACCTATCATTTGACACTAATTTCATTAATGGCCGCTAACGCCCAAAAATGCCCATTCTCCTTTGTATGGTCATTGTGAATCATGAACATTTTACTTCAAAATTCTTTTTAAATCTTTCAAATACTTCCATTCGTCTTCGAGAAATCGTTAGTTTTCGTCTTACTACAGAATTCGAAAAATCCAGTCAATTTGTGCTCAAAAGGGCCCGAAAACATAAAGGAGCGAACAAATCAAAACCACCCCACAATTTGCATGGTTAAAATACAATATGACTGGACTATACGGTTCAAAACTCGAATGTTTGTTCGTTTTTTTTTATTATCTAAACAGGTAAGCATACTTTGAACATTACAATTGCATTATGTAAGACACAAACAAACATATTAAGAAATCATATAAATTTGCTGCAATCGTACAGTAGTAATGCATTACATTTTCATGTTGGAAAATTTCAAACGTGCAATTTTTGCCCACGTAAACAGTCAACATTTGGATAGCCTCACTTATATTTATTATTAAAATTAACTGTTTTTGGCACTTTTTTAATGTAAACTTACAAAATCGGGTATTGAGTTACAAGATTCGATAGCCTTCCTGAGATTAAGTTATGTTTTAACTGATTTCTACAAGCTGGTGGAGTTTTTTGAGGTAATTTGGTTTGCTTTCACTAAAATCGACGTTTTTTTATAAGTGCCCTTTCACACGAGGAAACTGAGTTGCCAGCAACTTTTAGTTCCATGATTGAGAAGGGCAGGAGGAAAGAGGGGCGAACAGAATCTCCCCGGTCGAGGATTTGAGGAGATTTTTTGACATTTCCTTTCACATCAAGGTTAAGGTGTGTTCAACCAATATACTTTCAAAGGAAATTTCAAAAATTGCCTGGAGATTTGTTTCCTCGTGTGAAAGGTACAAGAGATTTTTAAGGAGATTAAAAGAAAACGTCAAAAAAATCTCCAGCAACTTGTTTCTTCGTGTGAAAGGGGACTAACACTAGAATAGCCTCACCGTGTCTCTGTCTATTGCAGTTAAAACAATAGCTGCGTTTTATTATCTCTGGGTCTGGGTCGAGGTTATCTTTTAACATGTATTACAAAAACAACATGGGATCTAGGTTTCTATCGAGGTTAATTTCAATAACCCAGATAGATGTTTTCACTCTGGCCGGCAGAGGGCTATTTACCATTGTGAATGGATGTCAGCGGTTTGTCAGCAGTATAAGGAATAGAGAGGAAAAGAGACAAGTGCTTACATGAAAAACAAATAAACATAAGAAAAAAAGAGACTGATATACAGCACTGCTTTTGCACTAACCCACATCGTTTTATTTTCACGAGGTGAACCATATGGGTTATGAGCGATAATAAAACGCGGCTAATAACTTATCGGTTTATTTAAAAAAAAAACTATATAAGTACTATTTATTTGCTTCCATTATTTTTAATTGCAAGTCTTTAAAAAATCGTTGAAAGATTTCAATATGCCTTATAAAATGGAGCTCAGGGCACTTTGATGCCTAGGTAATTTAAGGGCCGATGTTGAATGTGAACCACACCTAAACGTCAAGTTGTTTTCTGCATTTCATTTGACATTTCTCAATTTCAGACTTAGGTACTCAATTTAAACCATGAAGAGATACCCAATCGAGCAACGCGTTAAAGTTATTTAGGCTTATTATGAATAAATGGCAGCAGTTGATGATCAATTTTCGAAGAAAATCATCTTCATCGATGAGGCACATTTTCACCTCAGTGGATTCGTCAATAAGCAGAATTGCCACATTTGGGCGAATGATAATCCAAGAGTGATTGTCGAAAAACCAATGCACCGCACCCACAAAGAGTGACTGTTTGGTGCGGTTTATGGGCTGGTGGCATCATCGGGTCATATTTTTTCCAAAATGAGGCCGGTCATGCAGTTACTGTGAATGGTGCTCGCTATCATGAGATGATAACGAACTTTTTATGGTCCGAATTAGAAGATATGGATGTGGACGATATGTGGCTTCAACAGGACGGTACCACTTGCCACACAGCTAACGAAACAATGGCTCTTTTGCGCGACAAATTGAATGGTCGTGTTATCTCACGTGGTGGCGATGTCAATTGGCCGCCAAGATCATGTGATTTGACACCGTTGGACTTCTTTCTTTGGGGTTATTTGAAAGAAAAGGTGTACGTCGATAAGCCAGCAACAATTCAAGAGCTAAAGAATGAGATAATCCGGCACATTAACAGCACAGAACCTCAATTATGCCTCAGCGTCAACGAAAATTTGGACCATCGGATGAAGGTGTGCCGTCGAGGTCGCGGCGGCCATTTGGCCGATATTTTGTTCCATACATAATTGAACCATACCAATATTATCATAATAAAAATGACAATAATTTCCTAAATAATTTATGTTTTTTGTTTAATCAACATCGGCCCTCAAAATTTAACCACCCTTTATTTTCAATGATTCTTAAATCTAGAGAGTAAGGTGGAAGGGGAGTTACTGTCTAATTTTGCTTTCCAACCAACACCTGTTGTATGAATCAGACCATTGTTCTGCTGAAAAACAATCGGCAGTGGTCCAAAAATGTTCTTAAACTGCCGCAAGGATGTTTTCAATATGGTACTGTAGAATCGTGTTGTCATTTTACAGTTTAGGAAAACTTAAATAATTGGGCTAGAGAGACAGATTTGGTCACGTGGCAACCAACTGCGGCATGGAGTATGTCTGTGTTAAGTGCAACGAAGACCACAACCCAGCGGGCCAGCGGGGTGCAAACGGAAAGAAAAGGACCAAGGAGTATACCTACTGCGCTTAATGCAAAGAGTTTGGTTATCTTGCCAACTACCTTTAATGTAAAGCAGCGTCCAAATTATGTCGAATTGAGTAGATCAACATCGTTGATCAACAGTGTTGAGTAAGTGTAGACGTGTTGATCGACCAATCAACATTTGTTGACCCGAACGTAACCCGATTCAAATGGATAGCAATCGACAAAGTTGTTCAACACATTTCATTTTATTAAAAACATTTGCTAAGTTTTAATTTCATGGACAAAATTTATTGGTTTTGTGCGTTATTAATCACATGTTTAATAGATGAAAAATTCAATATTTGATGTGAATAAGTATTTAATGTTAATATTATCGTTAAAAAAAGTTGGTTACCACCAGGATTCGAGCCCTGAACCCTTTGGTTGGATCCTGACGCATCGATCAAAAAATTCCAATCCACACAAATTATTGCTACGAAAGTTGACGTACACACTAGCATGTTGATTGACAATGTTAACCAACAATGTTGATCAGCATAGTGTGGACCCTCCTTAACGTTCTGCTGGCAAAGAAGGAAGAAAAGAAATAGGCGGAGTCCCAGAAGAAGTCTCAACAAGACTTCAAGGCAAAATCAGTCTTCCCAATGACTCGCCCCTCAGTAAGCTTTGCAGCTATGGCCAGGATAGGAAATGCAGCCAAGCCTCAACCTTAACAATACCAGAAACCAATTCCAAAACCCCAGCAGCCGACAGCAGTCCTTCCACCATGGAAACAAAAACCAAGGACTAACGGACCAGCAACCTCTAGTAAGCTTAACCTGGATGAGGAAATGAAGGAACACTTGAGAACCGATCTGGCATCAGCAATTAAGAAAGCTTGATCCGCAGTTCCAAGCAATTACGCTTCGCTGTGTAAGGAAAAGAAGTCAGTGGCTTTGGCCACCTTTATCTTCGATTTATGCAGCGCATAACGCGCATAAACCGGTTAAAGATAATCGCATACGATGTTAATTCATTGTATAGCGTTTTGAAAAGAACGACATTCCAACTCTTTTTGAAGAAGCACTCACCGGACATAGCCCGCCTTAGTGAAACCAACGTCACCAAGCGAAACAACATATGTATATTTCAAAGGATACAACACTTTTCGAACAGACAAGGAAAGAGACAAGAAGAAGAATATAAAAGCCTCTCAAGTCGTGATCCGTAGTATTTGATCGTTTGAAGCCATGGCCGTCATCATAGAAGTCGAAGTTGGAGCAACACAAATTATTTTCAGCATAAACAACAAATGCAGTGCCAGACAAACTGATATTAATCACGATCTTTTTATTTTCAGCAACCTAGCCACCCAGCACACCTATGGACTAATTGGAGGAGATTTCAATGCCCGACACCAACGATGGTATGATACAACTACATCTGACGCTGGAAACTTCCTGGTGAACTGGTAGGATGAAAATTTTGAGCATCATTCATTCCTGGTGGTCTCTCAACCAAAGCCAAAGTTCCCAAGAACACCATCCTGGCTGGACTTCTACCTGGTTTCCTCGAACCTCATCAACAACCCCCTAATGCGGAAAAGGAATTGACTCAACCAAAGGACGAAGTTGCTTCTCTATAAGCAACTTCTCAGACCGATCATCACATACTGCTTTCCTGTCTGGTTTACTATTTTCAAAACCAGCATGAAGAGTGGGAGTGTTCGAGAGGAAGATCTTACGGATCTGCACGGGACTCCACTTCGACCAACGGCGCGCGGCGAAAACATTACAGCAACAAGCGAATCTACGAGGCATCCGGAATAACACCCCTTGACAAATACATGATCGGTGCTGCCAAAATACTGACGAGAATCATCACAAGTGAAGGGAGACACCCCGAGCCACGATACCTTGATGTGACAGCACTACTGGTCACTGGACGACGGAATTATTCCTATCAACGACGACATGAGGCAATTCAATTTTACGGAGATACAGCGTCAAACTATCACCGTGGCTAGAAGCCACCTAAACCCAACATTCTTCCAATAAAAAATATTAATTTCCGTTCAATAAAGACTAATAATGTAATGTAGCGAGACAGAGACTCTACACCGTATTCCATAACTTGTCTGAACAAGTGGCAATAGTATTTTACATGCCTTCTGCGTCCAAAAGTTGAACTTTTGTTCACGTGAAAAATATTTGTTGCCAATTGCTGAGTTGCATGCTGGTATCAGTATTTCATGCAATGTGCTTTGTTGTAAATTAAGAAGATGGTCAAGTTTTTATACATTTAAGTTTGTGATTAAGTAAGTAATTAAGAGAAAACTTGTCAAGTAAGTCCACCAAATTTTAATCAATAATCATAAAATACCATATTTTATCATAATTTGGAGTTGTTTCGATGTTACTCCACTTAAGATATTTGATATTAACCTTAATGAGCTTAAAACTTGGCATATATTCTAGATCTCATTACTTTTTTTGGCTGACTTTTTACGCACAGGTTTCTTGTGCATATAAGAACTTGGCTTTTTTTTTAAATTTCTGTTTTTGTTTTGATTTCACTCCTTTTTGCAAAGGTGAAAATCAAGCCCTACCGCTCTACAAGGTTTCACAATTCTACGACAACCAAAAGTTTAAATATTAGCAATTCTGAGAAAGTGGGTGGTCGCCACGCTCCTTGAATGGAAAATCTCAATTTTTATTTTTCTTAAGTCATACCGTTCTTCCAATTTTCTACATAAATCGGAAGTGCATTGTAAAATCGATAACAATTTTTAAAAAGTGGGTAGATGCAACGTCTCTTGAGCTGAAAATCATAAATTTCCAATCTTATCTTTGTATGCCCGTCAAACTCTACCGCTCTACCAATTTTCATCGTTCTACAACAATAGGAAGTGTTTTACATAGTTTATAACAATTTTTTAGAAATTGGGTGGATGCCACGCCCCCTGTATGAAAAATTCCAAATTTTCGTTTTTTTCTTTCTAAGTAGATACTTCAAGCCCTACTGATCTACCAATTTTCTTCATTCTACAACAATCAGAAATGCTCCATATAGTTTATAAGAAAAATTGAGAAAGTGGGTGGATGCCACGCCCCCTGAATAGAAAATTCCAATTTTCAAATTTTGTCTTTCTAAGTACTTCAAGCCCTACTGACCTACCAATTTTTATCATTCTACAACAATCGGAAGTGCTTCATATAATTTATAAGAATTTTTAAGAAAGTGGGTGGATGCCAGGCCCCCTGAATAGAAAATTGCAGATTTACAATTTTTTCCTTTGTATGCACCACAAGGCCTACCGTTGGGCTTCATAATTTTGATGATCTGTCAGTGAGCCAGTCAGCCAGTCGCGTTTTTTGCGATTTTTGAAGTCCTTTATCTCGGGAATTGCTAATGCTTAAATGTTGAAATTTGGTAAGCCATCTGTGTTTGATCAGCTCAATACTGCGAATTTAAAGTTTCTGACCTTATTGGTACTGAAGTTAGAGGGGGTTGAAAATCGACTGAGTTTGTTCCTGTAGAAAGGGTGTAGTGCCGCGAACTTGGCTGGGCACTACCGTGCCCTTTTATATGCACTTCCCAATTACTGTTTTCAATTAATAAAGCAGATCATACGACTTACGAGTCACACTATCAGCGCAGACTATGTAGGTATTTATTATCAAAGACCGTATAATACCAAGATATTGCATCTAGTGTAAAAATTCGCAGTCAAAGCGCTAGTACTGTGACGACCCCAGTGGTGACCCCATAGATGTGTGAGTGAGAACCCCGTCTATGTATAAGTTTTACAATCGTCGGTGGCGCGGTCGCTACGCTGAGTCGTGGGTCTGCGGCGAATAAAGGCTTGCATGTCTGTATGTGTTATGTGAGTTCGAATGTGAATGAGGATGTGATACAATACATGGGAATGTTTCCCTTCCCCCGACCGACCGCATCTAAAGCTGATTTTTGGTGGTTGGTTGAGATGCGGTATCTTGGTATTATACGGTCTTTGCTATTATAAAGATTTTAAGTAAAACATATTAGACAGAGCATTTTATTGAAAGAAGAAAAGTACTATGTAAGTATATACTCTTTAATTCATTATTGTGCCCCCTCCTCTTACTAGGGTGTCCATACTTCTATTAAACAGAACATATTCTCTTTTTTTGTTCCGATCTATTTTTTTTTGTTCTCTTTTTCTTATGAAGTTCAATTTCATTTTACCTCGGTAATCTTCATTTTTTGTATATAAATATGAAAGCGATTTCTTCAAATTATATCAAAAACTATTGAGTATCTTCAACTATAGACGAGCTTGGAGAGATATCGTTTTTTTCTTGGATGAAACTTAAAAAAGAATTAAATGGTAAAAAGGGATTTTTCACATATATTGAGAAATGTATGGTATTGTCTAAAATGTTCTCGCAACCCCTGTACAAAATTAAAAGAAATATTACGTAAAATTAATAAAAAAAAACGTTCTATAAAATTGAAACAGTAGTGAGAAAAAATTATAAAAAGAAAAATGACAGTGATTAGGGCGAGCGAGAATATTTCAACGTGAATCTCATTTTAATTTCAGAATTTATATTTATATCGATATTATTACTTCAAGAGTGTCAAGAGTGGCTGGACGTCAACATAACGTCGCGCGTCGGTTCAAAGGTAAAACTCACTAACTAACATTTTACACTTTTGAAGGAAATTATACTGAAACATACTTGGTGAAGCTGAAAATTCAATTTCCGAAAATTTGTAAATAAAGTTCCCGGGTATACCTTTCAATGTCTTTATAACAATTGTGCAAAATGAGGCTTTTTGTATTCAAAAAATGAATTTCACTCTCATTTTTTGAACTTTTTTTTCTGCACTTCCCAGCGGGAAATATCGTCCTCAATGAAATTTATAGCTGAAATAATCGATGAATTCACTTGTCAAATCATAAGAGAAACGACATGTAATGATTTAGTAGGTGAAGAGTAATGCAAAGTTTCTTCAGTTCGTACCTTTGATTCCACTTTCTGGTTCGTGTTTATGAAACGACCCTTTATTTCGGTGAATTTAAAAGGGAAAATTATGTGAAGAAAAAATTGTGGAAAAGTAATTAACAAGTTCATCAGTTCATTGTTTGAATCCACTCATCTGCTTTGTAAAGTGTTCATGGCGAGAACAAAAAAAAAACAAATGTGAGTGAAATTAATGGTGAATTGTAATCGATGATTTCAACGATGAATAGTAATGCACAAAGTTGTTTATGATTTTTTGGCAACTACAAATTCTCATTTTGTTGGATACAGTTCACAGTGACTTTCTGTTAAAAAGTCCATGTAAGATGAACTGAACTCAATAGAAATTGCGATTGCCGAAACCCCAATTACTTTTGATTTGAAATGGGAACTGCTTTTTGGTTTGTTTTCATCTTAAAATAAAGGGTATATTACCTATGTAAATAATCTCACTAAATGATTAAACAATAGTATTAATTGTGTGTAGCTTCTATTCCTGGAAAAAAAAAACCTGGGGATTTCTCGGTGAATTTTTGAAAATTTCCCACTGGGATTTACTAAACAATACAAATGGGAGGATTCAATTGATGAAAAATTAAATCCTTCACCTGAGTCGGTGAATAAACAACTTCCATTGAAGTAGTGAATTCGTTAATGAATTTTCATCGAGAAAGTGGCATGTTTTTTCCGTCAATGACACGCCCATGTTAAATTCATTAAAGGAATAAGCTGCAAAGTGGCAGGTACAGCTTCCATTCCTCAAGGAAAAAGCAGGTTTTTCCTCAATGATTTTTTTAATTTTTCCCGCTGGGTTAGTGAGTTTTACCTTTGAACCTACGATAAGAAAGCGTAAATGGCGTTGGACTGTTCACACACTGAGGAAACCAAACTATGAAATTGCAGAGCAGTCCTTTGAATAGAATCCTCAGGGTGCACGGCGGGTTGGAAGACCAAGAACTACATGGAAATCAACTGTCTTAGCGGAAGCAGAATCCCAGAGAAAGACGTGACCACAGCTAAAATACCTTACAGCAGACCGTAAAGGATGGAGACGTTTTGTTGACGCCCTATGCCCCAGCTGGGGTTACAGGACACGATGATGATGATGATTATTACTTTGAATTTTTTTATTTTTATAAATAGTTTTATATCAATTTTTAGTAATTAAAATTTTTGAATAGATCTGTTTGGAAAATATTTTGACTATAACAGTTTTTTTGCAAATTGGATCTAAGTATGAAAATGTCACTACCGTGGCAAGCAAAAACGTGTCACTACCGTGGCATTTCATTATTTTTACATGTAAAATCTAGTGTAAAAAAAATTAACACCAACAATAACAATCATTATGACATCAAAAAAGTTTGAGAAATCTAAAATTTTTTTTCGCAAATTTTGCACTCACAAAAGTATCAGTTTGCTGAGAATCGCCCATATATGCACATAATAATGAAAAATCATACTATCACAAACACATCTTTTCTGCGATATGCGCTTCAAAATGGAATCCTTTTTAGATGTCAATTACGGGACCGCATTATCTATGCGTTTCCATAATAACGACAGTTCATGTAAATTCAAATTTTATTCACCCACAGCCATTCATAGTTAGTTTTTTATCTACTCGTATGTACCTCATTTGCATTGTATGTGCGAGTGCATGCAGGTACTAAATTTTACTTGATTGTAGAATTGTGTTTAAGAAACTATATATATATAGTTTCCCACCATTTTTCCCACCGAAGGGATTTTTTTTTATTCAATTTATTTCAATGTATTATATATGGGTGGGGTGACCCTGACTCGAGAATGAAAATAAGAAGAAGAAGAAACAATCAAAATTCGAAAGAAAATAAAAGATTATAAAATCAGGAACTTTTGCCAAATCATGGTTAAATTTCGCACATAAAGCATTTCTCATTTTACAGTTTTTAGCCTATTGAATAGACCAGAAAATGAGAGGTATAAAGGAACAATTACGTGCAAGGGTTTTTATTATTGAATATGTTTGTTTGGCCCATAAGCATGCTTAAAACCAAAAATGCTACTAAATTCACCCATGCGTTTCTGAGAGAATGGTCATACTGGCCACTTTTCAGTATTTTTGGTATAACTCGAAAACTAAGCCGAATTCAAAAATTTTACATATAATACTTTTTGTTCAAAATTAAATTTTCTATTGGAATGGATAGTTCCAAAAATCTTACGAAAAAATTTAAGCAGGAAAAGTTAACAAAAACCAACTTAAAAAAAAATCTAAAAATCAAGGATATCTAAATTTTTTAATAAATTGTGCATAACTTTTTTTGAAGCAAAGATAGGGTCAAGACATGCATAGGCATAACAAAGTAGAGACTAAAGGCCTTAATATGACATGTTCAAAAATTAATATTTGTTCAAAATTGACGGAGATATTTCCATTCAAACCTTATCATTTCTTATAATTTTTCTCAGTTTTGGCCCGAAAGTCCCTTTTTCGGTACAATATGGCAAATTTCACATTCGTAAAAATGTTCGAAATCAAAATTTTTGATTTAATATGACATTAGAACTATAGAGAATTTATAAAAAGGATGTAAGTTCACAATTTCGTTTTTCGGCTGTTTTTAAATGCGTTCAGACCTACAGACCGAACGGCTGGTCCGATTAACATAAGATTTGGTACTAGGTGCTAGGAACGTTAAAGGAGAATGGGCAAATTTGTATGAAACATGGGCGTGAGCGGCCAAGAATGATTTTGTTATTTTTGCATGTGTTTTAGTCCTACAATCACCGTGCAGAAATTTTTTCATTGTGGTGTACTTCAAAACCGAAAAAAATGCATTTTTGTTCTATGACTTTAATAAAGTTTTACTAAGTTTCTGGCTTCTGACCATTTAAAAACTAGAAAAAGAAAGTGGAACAAGAAATCTAGACATTCTCAAGAATATTTTGTATATAAAAATGGCCATATAACATCATTAATAAGAACATTTACCATAAAACTATAATACTACAATCCTCACAAAATAAAAAAAATCCTGAGTAAAATAATGTCTTTAGAAAAATTACAAAGTTGTTGAAATACGTAGGTACTGGGTCTGTTTAAACCCGTAATGCGTCCTTGGGATATTCTGAAACCCCGTTAAACACACTAATACAGTCTCAGTAGACATTATGAAGTTAGAATAAAGCATTACACCAACTAAAAATATAATCACTATGCAATATTGCTCAATGCAATTGCATTATATAAACACTGAAATATCTTCTTTTCTAAATGAAATGCAATGTAACGCCCATAGTGAAAGTTGTTCCTGAGTAGCATACCTATCATTTGACACTAATTTCATTAATGGCCGCTAACGCCCAAAAATGCCCATTCTCCTTTGTCATAAAGTACCAAAAAATAGGCTTTCGGGCAAAAAGTGCGGAAAATGATAAGAAATGGTAAAGTTTGAATGGTTATATCTCTATCAATTTTTAAATAATATGGCTTTTTTAACATGTCATATTAAAGCCTAAGACTCCAGTTTACTTTGTTTATGAACGTCTTGAGCGTATCTTTGCTCCGAAAAAAGTTATGCGCAATTTAGAAAAAAATCTTTGATTTTTCGATTTTTTTTTATGTTGGTTTTTGTTAACTTTTCCTGCTTAAATTTTTTCCTAAAATTTTTTGAACTATCCATTCCAATAGAAAATTTAATTTTGAACAAAAATTATTATATGTAAAATTTTCAAATTCTGCTTAGTTTTCGAGTTATACCAAAAATACTGAAAAATGGCCAGTGTGACCATTCTCTCAGAAACGCATGGGTGAATTTAGTAGCATTTTTGGTTTTAAGCATGCTTATGAACCAAACAAACATATTCAATAATAAAAACCCATGCACGTAATTGTTCCTTTTTAAAAGGTCTATTCAATAGGCTATTTGTCAACAATTTAATTACACTGGAACACCAAGTAAACATTCCAAATCTTTATATTAAAAATCCATAAGCAAATTTCTTATATCAATTGCATGTTTTTTTGACAAACTGAATATCCGAAGAGACCGAGTACTTATTAAAAATGCGACAAGAAACAATACTATAAAAATTACGAAACGCGTTGGTTTATATCTTGGAATTAAGACTATGTGCATAGAATTTGTACGCAGGTTGTAATTGTCAAGGAGTCTAAAATTACGATTTCCGGATCTATGGAAAACCATTTTTAACACTTTAATACAATATAAATGACGATCAGGAATAATGTTCAAATACTTGAACAAGGGTAAACTAGGATGTAAGCGGTGTTTGTTACACATAATCCTTAAAATACGTTTTTGCAGTATCAATAACGGTTCAATTTTGTTGACATTTGAACCACCCCAGCAGGTAATGCCATATTGTAATTTGGACTGGAAAATACCATTATACATAAATAATGGTCAGTAGTTTTGTAGAACAAACTTTTCTTAGGTAATAAAAGTTTCTCAAGGTAAATCGAAAATATTTGTTTAGGGATTCAGGGTGAAAGAGAAAAGACAGTTTCGGATCTAATACTAGGCCCAAGTATTTAAATTGGTCAACCACCTCGGGTACAGTTTCTAGCAATTTTCTCAGAACAAGTGAAACAAAAAATATTAATTAATTAACTCAAAGTAGGGAGCTTTCAGGTGAGATGCGCACCACGACACAGAAGAAAACTGACCATTTTGGTTGGAAAAACCACCAAACTAGGGTATTGCGGGATAGATGTCGCATGTATCTAAAATGATTTTTGTAATCAACCGTGCCAAACGGTTTTTTGTTAATTATGCTTCCAAATACAAACTAGAGAAAAGAGCAACTAAACGCTCGTTTTCGCTGCCTGAAATTGTTCTTGTTCAAAGCGGGAAATCGGTAGGTACGTAAGGAATTCAAAACCTATTTTAAATGAGTAGTGGTATTATTTGAAATGGCTCCAGCTATTTTTTCACTTTTGCTTTTTTAACTTGTCCAGCATGGTGTTGAAGTGGAGTCGCACCAGTTCCCTCACTCCGATAAGAACACTTTTTATGAGGTTGGATGCCACATATTATGATTCTTATAGGAACTTTTTTATATAAAATAAAATATATTTTTTAATAAAATGCCTCGAAAACTATATTCTGTAAAATATATATTAGGGTGTCAATTAATTTTTGTTTTAAGTCAAACATTTTTGTTTTCAAATTTAAAGAAAAATGAGGGGAAATAACGGTTGATATCTCCAAAGACAGGTGTGTGGTAGGTAGACCCACCTTCAAGTAAAATTTCAATATTGCCATGAGCAACTTTTTTCATTTTCAAAACATGGAAAGTGCATTTTGCCGGTTACATTTTTGGCTTAAAGTGTATGTATAATATAAGCAACTTCAATAAGTGGGATATCAAATGAAAGCCAAGACTGAAATCTACACGATAATTATAGAGAAAGGTCGAATTTCATTATCACCACGGGGCGATACTAGTTTATTTAAAACTATTAAATCATGGCGAGGAGACGTCAACGTTTAGCAGCTGCAATTACATTTTTACTAATTTTTTTATTTTTTTAGTTAATTTTGCCACTAGCTCCTAGACACTTTATTCTCATTTGTGAGGAACTCTTCCGCGATCTTATTAAGAACAGATTTTTTTATTTCGGTTTTTATAAACTTCGTGCCGGTTATTTCATAAACACAGATTGCACTGACTCGGAACGACCATTCACGAACTCTTTTTTGACTCATTTTTGATTAAAGACAAAGACGGTGACCTAGGGTCTTTTAAATCCAACCTGAATTGCACGGCACTAGTTAGAAAGAGTAGGTGGATAGGAAAGATTTGGCACAGTGGATTGAGATCAAGGTGTTTATTATCTCATTAAATCTCACGGGTGGTCTCCAGTTGAGCTGGGAAAATATAGAAAAGAATGGGGCTCGAACTAGGGATGGGAAAAACCGGTCGGTTAAAACCGAAACCGGTTATTTTGTTTCGGTTAACCGGTTTAACCGGTTTTTTTCGGAGATTTTTTTACCTCGGTTATAACCGGTTTTTTTTCTAAAACCCAACAACCGGATAAAAAAACCGGCTATTTGCTTTGACATTTTCACACCAGCACCGAAATATAAAAAATACAGAAAACTTCTTCGAAACAAGAATTCGTTGTCTCAATTTCATATGACTTGCGTTCGTGTGCAACCTTTAACATTTTTCAATACTTTCCCCGTTTATAAGCAGCAGCTATCGTAGCATTGAGTTGGGAAAGATATATTTATGAGCCTGGTATGGGACTTATGAATTGATCAATCGTTGTTCAGTTGCGTTTAAAAGGAGTAAAGTATTTTTATTTCACTGTTTGCCGTGAAGAACAAAGCACGAATGCTCTATTTAAAGATTTTAAACTAAAAATCTACCTTTTTTTAAATAAATATGAAAGTATCCCGTAAATTTTTTTTTTGTCGAAGCAACTAACCGAGCAGGATCGAGTCGGACGAAGTTCATTCCTGGTAGAAGTTAAAAGCTCGTTTCTGAGTGAAGTCAAACTTTACCTCAAACAGGCTTTGTTCCGAAGATGCTTCATAAAATGTACTTATTTGATTTAAATTAAACCTAATAAAAAATCTTCTTAATATTTTCTTTAATAAAAACCAGTTTCTTAGACGAAAAATACTGGCCACTAACTGGCTGAACAGAATGCAAATCGGAGCTGGAATAGATGTCAAAAATGCTGCAGCCGGAGCTGCAAGAGTTGAACAATTTTTAACTATTACTGCAGCATTTTTGACATCTACTGCAGCTTTTTTGACATCTATTCCAGTTGCGTCTTGCATTCTGTTCAGCCAGTAAATCCTCAACATTATTTTTAGAATCATTATAGCCTATGTACCTACTCTATACCTATACAGAGAGAATCTTTTTGTTTCATATAATTTGTATTTCTTCGAACTAGTGTTTAACCTAATAAAAAACTTAAAGAACATTTTTTTTTTCTAAAAAAAAACGGTTATTTAAAAAAACGATTTTTTCGTCCGGCTAAAACCGGCAGGTTAAACCAGATGTAGAAAAACCGGAATAACCGAAAACCGGTTATTTTGGAATAACCGCCATCCCTAGCTCGAACCCACACCTCTAAGTTAGCAGTGAAGCACTACATCCACTGCACCATTGCCACCTACAAATACGAATATATACGAAACTATTTCGATAAGCAGCAAGAACTGTCACGAGTCAATGCAAACCTGTTTAAACCTGCAATTAATAGCACTTGCAAATACTCGCAAGAAGTTATGCAAGGGCTGTCGCAATCGAACTTGCTTCGCAGTTTCCACTTGCAACTTGCAAGTCAATGTTGGATAGGCTGTCAGACATTTCTTGCAGAAGTTTTATTGCAAATGGAAACGCAGCCTTAGACAAACCACAAACCTAATAAATGCCCTCTCTTGGGAAGAAGTTCAAAAAGTGCTGGACTTATTAATTGAACAGGGTTTTCTTAGGGGCATTCAAGATACAGGAGTTTCCAATGAGTTCAGATTTCCATACAAACAAGATTGGATTGATTTGGATGTCTGGTGGTAAATTTGTGTCACACAGATTCTCAGAATGAAGCCATAAAACTATGCGAAGTTCTTAAATGGAATATTGGGATGAATGAATCAAAGTGTTCCAATCAAGTATTTAGTCGATTGCACTCTACTGTGTCCAGATATAGGGATTCAATCTTCAGTGTTAAAGAAGTTACTAGGTCTTGCTTATAACATGCAAAGCTACGTAGTCCGTATGAAAACTGGATCTGTTCGATTTCTGTTAAAGATATCCTCTTTTCTTTGTGACGAGAAACTATTTCCTGTTTTTCTAAACACTTGAAATAGTATAAAGGCTACCGAAAACCAAAACATTTCGCTTAGTTTTTATAAAAATATTGTCAGCTCAATTTAGAGCTTTTAGTTTCATATTAAGAAACCTTAATATATTGTTCACTATCCCATAAATTCAACAAATATATTGTTCACTATCCCATACAATCAACAAATAATTACATTTTATGATTATGAGTACTTTGTTAAATAATTATTTTGTAACTGCCAAGCAATTTGTAAAAGCAAAGCTTGCAAACAAAAAAATATTATATCCGCTCGTATCTTATATCTCAAATTTATTGAAATTACCTTTTTTAACCAAATCAAATAAAAATTTGAAAATATTGAAAGAATTTTACGAGTCCCGCTTTGAGACGACAAGACTATGGTCACTTTAGGCATTCCATGCCAAACCACCGAGCTTTTAACCCATGATATGTTTTCCGTTTCCCCCCCCCCCCCTTCGATTTTTTTCTTACAATATATCCAAGAATCATGCCCTAAAATATTATTGACGAATTACCGTATTCAAAAAAGGAAAGTCATAGATAAATCAAAGACAAAGAATTTCAAAAATTGAAAAAAAATAGAAAATTTGTGGTCTAGGCTTAAAAGTTGCGTAGTAAAAAGGAGATTTTTTGATTTTTTTTTCAATCAAAAAATCGCACTTTTTGAAAATGGCGATTTAAATTTTCAAACCTTAATAACTGGATTATAAATTACTTCGAATAAATTTTTTCCATAAATATTATCATATTTAGTTATTTTGTGATGATTTATTAAACAATATTTTTATTGTTTAACATCGTTTAAGAAAAAACTTAGTTTGTATGTCTACTTGGGGCCCTTTTGTGGACAGTAGATGAGGGGTACATTTGGACAGACTAAAAATTAAAATAATTAGATGCGTTTCAAAAAGTGAACAGTGGATACAGTTAAAAACATACTGTCGGTGTCGCCCAAGTGTTTAGCACCTCGGAAGAAGATATAGACATTTATTTCATCAAATCTTCGAAAATAAATTATGGCCTGGTTTATCTTCAAGCAAATAATCTTCCTTTCCAGTACGCTAAAGCAATAGAGCAAGACAATCTCCTACGACTTATTTTAACTTTTATGTTATGTTTTGAAATAATTTATTATTGTTTAATAAGGAATAAAACTTGATTAAAAGCGTTTTTCAAGGCATGACCAAATCTGCCCCAGGGGTGTCCAAAACTACCCCCTTAGAGGGGCAGATTTAGACACTTATAACAGTTTTCTTAAACAGAAAAATATATATGCATAACATACAAACTAAGGTATGAAAAGGCATCTATTTCCGAGGAAAAATACCAAAGAACAACGTCATTCAAGAATAGAATTTATATTGTGATGTATGCGTGTTCCAGGTTGGTTTTAGTAAAAAGTGTCCTAGGGTGCCCCCCTCTCCCCTATGGGTTTACTTTATTGTGCACAAAAAAAAAATCAAAAAAGTTGGGTACCCCCAAGATTAGAACCCTAAACCCTTCGGTTGGATCCTGACGTATCAATCAGAAAATTTCAACCCACACAAATTGTTTCTACAAAAGTTTTTGACGTACACTCTAGCACATGTTGATCGACAATGTTAACCAACAAAGTTGCTAGGCATTTTGTGGACCCTCAGCCTTGCATACTCTTTTCAAGATTTATTTCCTTGTTCTTCGGATGTGGAACATGAGTAGCAGCGTATGATAAACTCAATAAATTCTGATCTTGACAGCGCATTGTCCAATGGGGAATAAAAGCACGTGTATAGAATTTAATGCTTCAAAAACTCAATTCTTTTTTCTGTCGTTAAAGCGAAATCCACCCCCTATTCCGCTATCCATGAGTGGCACTTGCATCGAGGAAGCCGAACAGCTTTCAGTTCTGGGTATATGTTTCACAGTAAATAAAAGTCGGTGTAGGATAGTTTTTCTTTACCATATATAAGCAATATAATAATATTATAATTCTCTCTTCTTTCATTATAGGTGGCGGTCTGTGATAACTTAGAACTTCCATTCCGAGATGAGTCCTTTGACGCAGTTCTTTCTCTGGCTGTGGTGCATCATTTTGCTACTACAGAACGTCGCGTAGGAGCAATTCGAGAGTTAGCTCGAATTCTTCGAATTGGTGGCCGTGTGATAATAAGTGTGTGGGCTTTAGAACAGCGTCAAAGACGATTTGAGTCACAAGATGTTCTCATACCCTGGCAGCCACCAAAGAATCGCAACCAATCCTGTTCCGATGACGAGGATGAGGACGATATTCTACCACCCTACAATGCCTATGTAGAGGAATCAACCAATTCTAGCCGGTCAGCAGGTGATGGAGATAGTTCTAGTTTATCCTCGTCGTCGCCCGGAGAATCTTGTTACAGTTTTGTAAGGAGAGCAATACAGGTAGTTTAAAAACATGAGATGCAGTTTATATTTGGGCCTCACCCCTAATCTAATGTTATTGTTTTTCAGAAATTGGCTGGAAGTAAACGTCACCCATGGTTCCTCGATTCGTGGACGTCCAAGGATACAAAAAATAATAGCAGCTTGGACTACGAAGATGCTAAAGACCTTCCAATCGAACTACGTCGTCTAGAAGATTTCGAAGATTTTCCCGATCCACCATTATCAGCGGGCTTAAAGTCTCGTAGCCTTGGCAGCATTTTAAATCCACCACCACGACAAATTGTTCGATCTCGATCCAGTGTGCCCAGTCTTGGGGCACAAATGATGGAACCAAAGCAACTTGTACAAATATCCCCAGGACAAGTTGCAACTAGCACCGCTGTTGAAATGCCAAATTGTAACAGCAATAATCATTCACCTGGCTCTGGAAGCAGTACAAATAATGCTGCATCAGGAACAGTGACGGCTTCTTCAACTCCTCCGCTTTCCACTACGACACCTAGTCGACGGCCAAAACTGATCAAACAAAAACAATCCCTTTGTGATGAAGACTATCAACTGCCAGATAATCCATTTCATATGATAAGTAACTGTAGTAGTAGTAATAATCTTAATAGTAGTAGTCTACAACATGAACAAAAACAACAACAGCAACACCAACAAAAAGAAGAAGAACAACAACAACAACAACAACAACATCAACAACAACAACAGCAACAACAACAACAAGAACTACAACAACAACAACAGCAACAACAACAACAACAACAACAACAACAACAACAACAACAACAGAAAAACATACGGGGTCCTGCAGCAGCCAAGCATCTTACGGATGCTAAGGTTTTTCTGCGAAAGCAAAGTTCTCTGAATGAAGAACTTATGGCGGGGAACCGCATTCGAGAAAAGGAGAGAGTGAGAAAGCGCATTCAGAAGCAAATGTCACTGAACGAGGCTTTCCTATGCCGGTCGGTCTTCTCAAAACGACTGCAAGTCCTGCGTGACGGTCTCACAAGCAAGTTGAAGACATCCACAGGCAGCTTAGAGAGAGTAACGAAAAATAGCTTTGTCAAGATCATGCAAAATTTCAAAGCTTCAACAAGCCCAAACACATCCACCTCTACAACAACAACCAATACCACAGGAGTAAATGATCATTATCATTACCACAATCATGCACACCACTCACCAATGCACAAACAAGGTTCATTTTCATCGAATAAGTCCAGTGAAGCATGTAATTGCGGTTTGGCGGCGGCAGCCGCAGCTGCTGCCTCACTTGTAAATGGTACCGAGGACCAATCAAACAATAAACCAAGACGTTCCTCTCGAGAGTCCGGCTCCGACTCCTCAAAAGACAGCAGCTTCCAGTCGGACACAAGCATTGAGTCCGAGGATAGCTTTGCTTCGGTAATTTTCATTCCGAAGCCCGAACTTCAACAGCAACAACAATCTCAGACAAATCCTCTTTTAGCGGCTCAAAAGCATCAACAACAGATATATCATCAGCAGAACTCGAACAGTAGTAGTAGTAACAGCAGTAGCAGCTGTAACGGTGCTCATAACAGCAATTGCAACAGCCTCACCCAAAACAATAGCCTCAATAGCAATAACTCTAGAAACCGTATACCATCAGTGCCAACATCTCCACTTATAATGCCATGCCCCCCAACACCAGCGCACTCACCGGCGGCAGCATACACCGTTGTGACATCACCTCCCCAAACAACATCGTCTGTGCAAGCGGCAATGGCCATGCTTACGCCACCAAAACTCGTTCAAAAGTACATCAAAACAAATAATACAGGAACAATACAGGAAACATCTCGATTTACTTTCGAAGATGAGCACATTCAACAGCTAGAGGGCTCAAAACGCAACAATTCCAATAGCGCATTGACAAATGGGCATGCTCAAATAGCAACGATTGTGGTTGACAAACCTGATTCGAATACAAAAGGTTCATCACCTCCATTAACAACAAAAATAACACGCCAGACCATCAAGGATCTCCCGCCAATACCGAAATTTAGAAAACAGCAGTCTTTACAAATGAACAAGCCTGGATATGCAATAGTTCGTCGAGCATCAATGATTGTTCCAACTTTTCCAAAGTTTATGTCACTAGAACTCTTTAATCCAGCCACTGACGATTTGGATAGTGATTCAAGTGAACCATCTTCACCGGACTCCATTGACAGTGTAATAAGCGCACCTAAGTCAGCCCAGCCTGATGATCTGTCACATAAAGGTGATATTCTTAAGTCTGATTTTCACATAAATGGCGATAGCACTTCAATGGAGAATCTCAATGTGGGTGATGATTCTGTAGGGAGCATGCCATATGCTAGAGCAGTAAATAAAATACGCCCTGCTACTCGTCAAGAATGTGCCGACTTTGCCGAACAACTCAGTGCTCAACTTTTACGTGAGCTTGATGAAAAAAACCGGTCCGATAAAATAGAATGTCGAAGTTTGGACGGTATAGGTGGTGACATTGGTGACTATATTGATGATCCTGTCATGGCTAATTTTCGCAAACGAAATAGTGATTTAACGGCTTTGCGAGACGAGCTTCGAGAACGCCGACTCATGTTGGCAAATCTCTCAACCCAACCCAGCCTACAACAATCTCCGAACTCATCTTCTACGTCTTCCCTTTCCTCTCAAACTCGCAGTCTGACAATACATGAAGAAGACGAAGAAGAAGAAGAACGTGAAGAAGCTGAGGGAAACAGTTCTAATAGCTATTCTCTGAACCTCTACGATAACTATAAGATATCAAAATTTAAATACAAACGAAACCGGCAGTATAGCTTAAACCCTGAGACTGCATATTTGCTCGATGATGGCGATAGTTCTGCACGGGAGGACGATGATGATGTCATTCTCGAAGAAGACGAAGATGTCAAGAGCGACGAGGGAGTGCTAGATGACGATGATCCACATGAAGACGGAATTGTTGCCGCTGAAGGAGAAGGCTATTCCAAGAAGACTACGTATAACACTATAAAATGTGAAGAAAACTCTTTTAATGAGAATAAAAAACAAGATGGCTGTGGAGCTGCAGCAAACCGACAGTCAACGATTGAATCATGGGAAAACTCAAACAGTTCAACAGCTTCATTAGATAGCCCAACTCAAGGAGGTGCAACTACACATCACAGATATTATCACGTATTCCGGGAGGGTGAGTTAGACGCACTGATTAATCATCATGTGGCAAGCCTCCACATTGTGTCTTCTTATTATGAAAGAGCCAGCTGGTGTGTAGTTGCGGAAAAAGTCCAAGTCTGGACCATTTGAGTGAAGATGTTATATTTTAAAGTGTAGACGTATAAGATTCTTCATTTTCAAAAATTTGTTTCTTTAATATTTTTGTAGGATTACGGGTATTTTATTTTGTTGTTGAAAATGTAGCAGTTTTTAACATGGATTAAGAATACAGAATTTCTAAATTTGTTCTAATCTAATATTCAACTTGGTCAAAAATTTCATATCGTTAAATTCTTATTGGAGTAGTCTCTCTAAATTGAAATAAAACTAGTATGTTATTGATTTTGTTGTTCCTAGGAAAATTATTTTAGTAGGTTCTTATTGATTTTTCGATTTGGAGTTGAAATTTATCTAAATAATTTCTTGAATGTCTACAATTCTTGACACAACGCAGCGCCAGTCAGTCAACTTTTTCGAATAGAAATGTGGCCCAGAAACTATTAGGTACACCTGTTTGAATTCATGTACCTATATAGTACAAAGATAGATCAGTTTCAGTTATGAGATGATTAAATAATCTACCTTTGTAATTAATAAACACAAATTTTCAGTTTCTGGGATTATTACAGTCAAACCATGTTTTGACATCAAACAAGTTTGTAACAGGGATTTTCATTTAATTGTTGCTCAAAGTTTAAAGCATACAAACAAAATTTGGCGTATTCCTCCTTCCAGCACTTGCCTTCTTCATAGTGTGAAAATATTATTTGCCTTGCATATTTGAACTTGTGTTGTCATAGGTCTGATTGTAGTAAGTATCTAAGAAGATAGAGAGCGGCAAAGTTTCCGTGCATAAGTTTCTTTCTTTAAGAATTTTTGCCGTTTTCCACCTTTTTATGAAGACACTACAGTGACTTCTATGACAGCAACTCATTTTTTATAATTACAGTCGAAATATTTTTGGTTTGCACACTTGGGGGGGGGGGGGGGGGGGGGTTGGAGTGGGTGGTACTTGGAAGGAGTACTTGGAAGGGAACTATGCCAAACTTTTGTATGTTTGCTTTAGATTTATAGGAACAATAAAGTGCAGAGTTCAGCCTGTTACCAATTATATCGATGCCCCTCATTTCTTGCCTAAAGGTACCTGTACTAATACTGTATTCTAGTTATTTTCAAAAACAAAAATGAATTTAAACAAGGAAAATAGAACCTGAACAAATAAAAAGATGATTTTTTTTAATTGAAAGAATAAACTTGAACTTCATCATCAAGCTACAAGTAAGTTGATGTTACCATTTTAGTCATAACAATAAATAGCCTTTGAGGTGTTTAATCAAGAACTGCCGGTCTGCATACCTAAACACGTGACGAACAGGAGTAAAATTTGACTTACATTTTTTACATCGATTTATTTCAATGCTCATTGGTCTGAGAAAATAAGTGTGCTCATCGCACAAAGAGAGTTGGCTGTCTTTTCAATAGTAAATTGAATAAACAACTTTTTGTAAATAATATATTTTTATAGGATTTATACTTTCAGGGCCAGTTTGTTCACACCTTGTCATCTTTAATCAATGATTTTTCCATTGAATGCGTTTTTTTAGATACATTTTAAACAGAGAATCCATGATTTGAGCACTTAATTGGAGAAATCATTAATTTTCCGATACTTTTTGATTAGCACAATTCAAGATTTCCTGAAATTTTGTTTGTCCATAATTTGTTATGGTACTGCAAATTCCCAAACCATATGAAAAAGAGAAACAAAATATATCCAATTCCTACGAACAAACAACAGTAAAGAGAAACCAAACATCGTCCATCTTGCAAAATAAAACCAATTTGTAAAGATTTTACTACCAATTGTAGTTAGGTAATTAATTAATTCTAATGAAAAAAAGTATTTAAAAATGTTTCATGTCCCATTTGTATTCAGTTTGATGTCCCATTCCATCACATAGCTGTCCCGATTCCCTTGAAAGCACGAGGAATGGGACAAAGAGAGGTGGTGCATAAGATGAACTTTAACTTTTATTCTGTACCTACGTTCTGTAACTCTCGCATCGAAAAAACTGGTCGAGAAACGATGAAAACTGAAACAAAATGTATGAGTTTTGTTCCATTTTTCAACGTTTCTCGACTGATTTTATCGATGCGAGATTTACAGAACGTAGGTACTGGTAAACTTTTGGTTGCTTTTCTGTTTTTGATATCTTGCCACAGTATTTTCTTATCTTAAAAAAACTGATTTGTGCAAATATGATTGATACTAGATGAAACAACAAATAAAACTAAACGAACCATAACCTTCTACAACAATCGGAACAATCCATATAATTTATCAGGATTTTTAAAAAAGTGGGTGTATGCCACGGCCACTGAAGAGAAAATTGCACATTTTCAATATTTCCTTTGTTTGCACCACAAGGCCTACCGTTGTACGAAGTTTTAAGTTTCTACGATGTCGAGAAGTGCTCCATAATTTTTATGATCTGCGAGTGAGTCAGTCAGTGATTTTTGAAGTCTTATATCTCGGGAACTAATAATTCTAAAGAATTGAAATTTGGTGATCCACCTGTGTTTGGTGAGCTTAGCAAATCCCGCGAATGTGAAGTTTTTGACTTTATTGGTACTTAAGTTAGAGGAGGTTGCAAATTGTCTGAATTTATTCCTGTAAAAAGGGTGGTGCTGCGAACTTGACTAGGCACTACCGTGCCCTTTGATTGTGGAGTTCGTTTTTTTGTTAGTAAAATGTATTTAAAATGGATTGAATTTGATAATTTGCTGTATTTTGTACATCTACTGCGGCATACTGCAATCTACTGCGTTTTTTCCTCACATATACTGCGCTCAGACATCTATAGGGTGGCAGCGCTGAATATGACTGGACTATATGCGATGTTGTGGGTTTCTCAATACTAATACGAGCGAAGTCGAATCTATGTACGACACCTGGAATAGTAACATACGCCTGTAGTCGAATACGAGTTATGAATGCGAGTAGCAGAATATGGGTGAATATTTTTGAAAAAAAAAAAAAAATTTCAAGTGGACTTTTTTTTTCAAAAATACGAGTACCTACCTATATTTTTTTTAAATCTAATTTCTCAAAAACTTTTCACTGAAACAACCTTGATTTCCTCTCTGAATAAAAAACAAATAAAAGAATGGAATACATATTAGCTTTCAAAAAAATTATTATTTTTGTCCTACGATGCACGGGTCACGACATATTTGATAAACTTTTACAAGATGGTGGCTGATGTTCGCGGCTCTCCGTCCCACCAACTTGGATTTACATTTAGGGGACACCCCTGAACATATTACAATCAAGAAAATCGGTTCTGTAAAGTTCATTCTTTAGAAATACAAATAAAAAGTAGCCCTATCAATAAAAAGTACTCAGATATTTTCTAATTCACAAATTATCTAAAACGTCGATCAGAAGTTAGTTCACGAATTAAAATTTCAACGATCTCCTTAAGCTTAAAGCCACTTTTTGATGTAAAGTCCACAAAAATAATACATTATTAAATTATTTCGTCGCCAACGAACAACTACCCAACTCATTGTATGTAGAATGGAATGCCTGCAAGTGTAGGGAAATTTTTGTTTCTACAACTGAAACTTTTTTCTTTGTGTTACAGAAATAATCTACACTTTAAAACTTGGCTTTGTGTTACATATCTGTTATCTGCTTCTAGAGCTTTCCGTAGGAGAAATTTCCCATAGAATCAACGCTCTAAAGCTTCTTTCGAGAGGTGATATAGTCCATTCGAGAGTTGTTATAATTAGCTAAGGGTATGTTTGCACTGAAACCTTAAGCTCTATTGTGCCCGTTTGTTGGCTATTGTGATTCCGTATAGTTTAAATTAGAAAGTTATAACAATATATTTCGGCAAAAAATTATTCATGGAACCTGATGATTTCTTAAGTCAGCTTAAAATGAGATTCGATCACCATAAGGCCATACTTTCCTCTTTGTGCAGCCTGTGCCTACGTTCTGTAACTCTCGCATCGATAAAACCGGAAACTGGAACAAAAAACATGAGCTTTGATCCATTTTTCTACGTTTCTCGAGTAATTTTCTCGATGCAAGAGTTACAGAACGAGGGTACTGATTCCTTCAGTTTTTTAACAAACATTAACTAAATTTTTACGAAGGAAACTTCAAATTTGATTTAAAAAAATCGGAATGAGATAATTTAAAGTTTAAAGTCTAAATTCACGCTAAAGAAGACAAAATGTCATAAACAACTAGATACACAAGCATTTTAAAATTTAGTTTCAACATACTTTTTCGACAGTGGAAAGTGTAAAAACATACCCAAGAAATTCTACCGGTGAAGAAAGAATTACAGGAATTGCGTTTATATCTTTTCATTGACAAATTGAGATTAACAGTGAGGAAGTTATCGATATATGTATGTACCTACATTAGGATGGTCATTAAAATGAGGCATCTTTACAAAAATAATAATTCCCTAATTTTTTCATATTTGTATTTTCATTCCCTATACCTAGTCGCTGTAGGGGTAAACATTTCTGTAGGGTAACATTTATAAAAAAAATACCTAAAATAGAATTATAACCAGTGGCGTAGCGAGCATTTCGGGGGCCCCGTATCAAACTTTTTTTAGGGGCTCCTCTTTCATGATAGTAGCACGACTAAGGTGTAAGCTTTTGTTTACAATATAAACTTGCATCAGCATGCTAGAAAAGTTTATTTTAAAATTATAACTATCCTGGAACTTTATAATGTCGGCTTTCTGTCAAAACCTTTCAATTAAAAGATTCCTGACAAAACACAAAAGCAGACGTTAAAAGGTTATTAAATGGAGCTCATAGATCGTAAAAGGTTTTAAAACTAATTGATGGAGCCAAAAGAAATTTTAACACAGAGACATTGATATTTGATTTCAGTGATTTTTTGTGACTTACGAGGTTTTGACAGAAGGCCGACGATAAGTTTGTCTTTAAGTAATGGCCGTTCAACGCTTGCCTTTTTATTTTGTATGGTAAAATGGACAAAATGTATGTATCAATATCTGGAACACCGTTAATTTTTTCAAAAGATTTAAATTTTAGCTCATAAAATTGTACACAAAGAAGAATGGGATCATGACGTTATCTCGAATGACAAAATCTCGAATGCAAAAAATCTCGAAATAAAAAAATTAAAATCTCGAACGCACAAAAATCTAGAATGTACAAAAATCACGAAAGACATAATCTCGAAAAAATCTCGAAAAATAAATACAAATTTGAGATTTTTTTAAGTTATTTTAAATGTTAAGTCTCTAATAACACTCATTTTATGTTCAGTTTATACAATTATTGACTTTTCTGGGTAAAACAAAGGTAAAACAAAATTTAACAAATGAAATGCAACAAATATATTTCATAACAACACAACATGAAAAATATATCAAAATAATAAATACAAAAATAAGATATATAGAATTAAAAACTAATATAATACCAGTGATTCGAGATATGCCAACAGTCTGACATTCTCACAGAGTGTTGAGTTTTTTCGGCTTTAAGTTTGGCAGTGGGATTGGCACATTTTTAGATAAACTTTGTTTTGAGTGTGACAGTGCTAAGGTCACAGCCTCAACAAAAATAAAGCCTTAAAAATATAACCAAACAGAATCATAAACTTATTTAATAACAATCACTTAAATTGGTAAATGTCATTCTAAAATTTCCAGTTAGATGGACAGACATTCTAAGCCTAGAATTAATATTTATTCTAGATTTTTTACATTCCAGATTTTTTATTCTATAGATTTTTGTAATTCGAGATTATGCTTTCTAGATTTTTGTTTCGAGATTTTATTAGTTCTAGATTTTATTTTTCGAGATTTTTACTTTAGAGATTTTTGCTCTCTGGATTATTAATTTCTAGATATCGTGGTAGACCCAAAGAAGATTGCAACACTTTTTTCTTAAGACCAACAGATTTCGAGAAATACGTGCTAAAACGCTCAGGGTGCTCCAGTACTTACGGCAGTGTGTCGCAGTTGTAGTGATGAAAAGATATCGAATAAAAGCATTTTGTGACGTTCTTGCACGTTTCTCTCAAAATATGAAGCTCTTTCGTAATTTTATTAATTTATTTCGACTAAACTGGCAGAGAAGTTCTTGCATAGTGTAGATGAACATTAGCATTTTTTCGAAAAAAAAATAACCGATAACTTTCGAGAAGAAATAAAAAAAAAAAATTCCCCTCCCCCTCCTAAAAACACTAGCCCCAGTCGGAATTAAGGGTACTTTTATCAATGCTTAAGACGTTTAAACGAAGTGCTCCATCAAAATTCAGTTTTGTCATTGATAGAGGAAGTGTACCAATTATGATAACGCTCCTAATATGTAATAGCGCTATATTTTGAAAACTACGTAGGTAATATTTTTACCTGTTTATCTCAGATAAAGCTTTCTTTTCATGCGCATATTCGTTTTTAAAGATCATGTGGAAGATGATCTTTGTAAACGTTATTAAGAGTAGTGTTTTGGGAAAGAACGAGTTAAGTTCTTGCACTTTTTTTTTTGTTGATTCACAACTCTTCAGCTTTAAAAGTTAAGGAAGGTAAAATAAAAACACTTTACTTTCTGCTGGTCAGTCAATGAATGAATCTTTTTTATTAATTTCGCTTACCAACTACTTTATACATAGCTAATCAGCAGTTTGATGGGAAAGGAAATGAAATGTTATTTGATTCGTTTCCGTTCCCATTATTACATTTATTTAGAATCTGCTAGTTTTTGATATTATACAAGGTGTGACGATGTCAATGTCACTCTTAGTAAATTTATTGGAGGTGTCATTGACCACATTCATAACATGTGTAACAAATTATTGAGAGCTTATTTTTCTTATATTTTTGTATCGGTTCAAGCTTAAACATATTTTGTATCCCATGTTATTAGGAAAAAGCTCAACCTTTAGGATAACTTAATTATTTAGGTGATTTCAGTTAAACAATAAGTAAATTTTTACATAGTTAAGTCAGTATTCTTGTTCCTAATATGGAATATCAGTATGTTCCCAATATGGAATAGTATTCCTAATATGGAATAGAATTCCATATTGGGAACCACCTCAAATATTTGTTTTAATTTGGGCATAGGTTGTCTTGTAATTAATCAGATGAAACCAAAAGAAAAAAAGCGTAAAAAGGCGGATATGGTGAAAGCCATAGCAGCCATCAAGTCAAAAGAAATGGGCTTCAAGAAAGCTGCACAAATTTGTAATGCTACTCTTACGAATTTTTTCAATTTTCTTAATCCCTTTTGAACTCTTGCATTCTTTATTGCTCTGCCACAGAATCTAATAGATAATTTTATTTGTGTTTTCCCGAAATAAATTAAATTACCACATATATTATATATAATAGGGGGAAATCCTTAGTGGTGCATATTAGGGTCACTTTTTGAAATGTGCTCATTTTGTGTTTTTTTACCTTTTAATTTATTAAATAGAGTGTGATAATTTGTTTACGTTCTACTTTTGTTTAAAAGCAAGTTTATAGTATTTTAATCAATATCTATCTATTTAAAAGACCGAATAAAATTTAATTTCCTTGTGTTTAAAATTGAGTTTATATTTTGGTATTCCATAATCGGTACACTTGCTCTACGGCTGATACCGCGGTAGTAGCGTACTGATTAAAACACAACAGCAACACTTACAGCATTACTTTGTAACTTTTTGGAAAGCTAGAAGTCCATTTTTATGGTTTATTTTCAAATTAAGTTTTTTGGTGTACAGTTTTGTTAAAAAAATTGTTTCAAACTCAACATTTCGAAGAAAAATTCAATTTCTACTTTAAAAACTTTTGCTGAAACTTTATTTGAAAATAAACCAATGAAATAGATTTTTGGATTTCCAAAAAGCTACAAAACAATACTGCAGGTGTTGCCGTTGTTCTTAAGGTATTTTATTTCTATGTACTTTTTTCATAAAAATGCCTCTCCTGTCCAAGTGTGGGGAGTTATTACCCTCCCTCGTAAAGAATTTTTTTCTTGTCTACTTCCAACCTATATGCTCTGATATTTTTAGCCGATTTTACGCGAATCCACTAGTATGCAAAAAAATGTAGGCAACTAGTTAAGCCCTACAGCGACTATAGGGGATGAAAATAAAAATCTGAAAAAATTAGGGAATTGTATTTTCTTCATTTGGAACTGACTTAGGCCCATCCAAATATAAAACTCAAAAAACCCCATGTAACGATCACCCTAATATATGCAGCACATAATGACAGATATCTACAGTGCTATTTATAAACCCATTCCAAGCGATGTCTAACTTTAGACACCTGTCCAACTCCAAAATGTTATTTATAAATACTTAGCACCGATTGACTAACTTATCCACTGAAATTGGTTGTCCAAATCTTATTTCAAAGTAGACACGTTTAATGAATAAGGTGGGCAAATATTTCTGGTTTTCTAATTTTCTAGTTTTGAAATGAAGGAAAAGCTAGTTGAACGTGCCCCAAAGCGTGCTAAAATTCATTAATTCATTCAAAAATGAATAAAAACAGGCATGTCAGTGAATAAATGAGGCCACATTTGGGCAATTGTTGGAATGCGTTTATAAATAACCAGTTGCCTAAACTATTTAGGCATTGACTAGCTGGACAACTGCCCAAGCGTGTTCTAAGAAAATCTAATAAATATGACTGCTAGAGTTTTGACTAATGGGCTATACCTACTATGTAATTATTATTTATTATTATATGAATCACATGGTGAAACTTTTTTTTCGAAAAATTGTTGCCTCTCAAAATTTAATTAAACTTCTGCCAAGACTTCCCTGAAGCTGGATTGAGCCACCTTTTTGGTAGCCATCTTCTGCAAAAAAAGAACACGCGAGTATGCATTAAGTTTGACGATAAAATGTATGCCAAAAACTTTTCGGGTGGTGGTACTGAATTCATTTAAATATCCAGTAATTATTTCAGACGTGGGGGTCATTTTGTAATTTTAAAAATGATAATCGTCAAAACGATTATCGTTAGCGTGATCGCGCTTTGATGAAGCTTGAACCTGTAGGAAAATTAATTTTTAGTTAAAAAAAATACTTTTTAAATAATATGGGTATTCATGCATCAGCGTAAACTCGTCGTAATCGTTGTTAAGTTTAAAACTTCGATATTCTGTCACAATTTGTATGAAAAATTTGACAGATCTACGAAGTTTAAAACTTTACAACGATTACGACGAGTTTACGCTGTTGCATGAATACCCTTAATGTAACCTGTACTTACAACGCCTGTGGTTATTCTAATGGATTTTAACAATCCCCTAAGCGTCAAGTTTTCCCTAAGTTTATTCCCTAGGTTTCTCCGATCTCTTTTTTCGGTGGTTAATCTATGAAGACTATGGTATAGATTTTAAGAAATGCCGATCTGAATGTTTCAAATTCAAATTTATTCACAAAATTTGACAGTTTAATAATTTAAATTAAATAATTCTCTCAAAATATATTTCGAAACTGGTTCGAAGTTATTTCCGGGGGAAATTATATTCGGGGGAGATTGGCGATGAGAGTATTCAACTCCGGGGAAAAAATAAAATCCGAGGGAGAGCTATCTATTTACCGGAATTGGCGATAAGGCTAATTGTATTAAAAAAAAAAAGTTTCTTTTACTTTGAAACATTTTAAATTGTCACTAACGAAAAATCAAATTAAAAAGAAATACATACATACATATTTATTGAAAACTGAAATCAATTGATTTATTGATGTTTCGCTTTGATTTGGTTGGATTTCACTTCGCATTGTTGTATAAACTAGAATTTAGATATTATAAAATAGATCTGGCAGTACTGGACAAAAATCTGGATCTACCCTTATTCTGATATTTAAAAAAAAACTGCTGGAAGAGTACTCGTGGAAGAAAAAGTTCAACATCTTTCAAAATACACATAGAAATTTATATTTCCCTAATAAAAATGTACACAGTTTACAAAATGGGACAAGGGCCCTGATGACCAACTCTGAAACGCCCTTGGATTTATATCTTATAGATATAACATTCATTTATATATTTAGGTACTTATTTATTTTATTATAAATTTGCAACGCTGTACAAAATTAAGAATTATTTTCTTTTGTTATCAAATTTTCTCTCGACGAAATGTATGTACACAATGTTGATATTGGTACATACATTGTACCTATTCTGTGGAAAAATTAATTTGTTTCTTTTCCCCATATGTACCCAATTGTCCTCCTATAAGCTATAACCATGGTATGCCTAGTAGTTTTGTGCTAAATTAATTTTTTTTTTTTTTGAATAATGTACTCAAGTATCTCTGAGGCAATATTTTTGCCACATAGCTGAGGACTACATCTGAGAATATCCGGCTGAAACGCCAGATAGTTTATCAATATTCTATCATACAGAATTTTAGTTTTTATACAGAATTTGTATTTTTATTACCAATTCACAAAACTTTTTAAATATTGGTTGTAATGGAAAAATCAATTTATGTACATATGCCTACATATACTCGTACCAAAATAAATTTAGAACTTCAATAAACGGGATTTAAAAAGTTGGAATTTCGACACGCTCCCTTGCCTAACAATTCAAACAACGCTGAATAGATTCATTAAGACAAACAAAGTATATAGTATTAATATTCAAAATAAAGAAGAAAAGATATTTATCAAGATAGGTATGTAAATATATATAATTCAATATAAGGCTTAATATCTAATTAATTGATTTAAAAAGAATACTATTTTATATTTGTTATGTATTAAATTATTGTCGCTCTATCTTTATAAATTTCAATGTATCAAATGAAATATATAAAAAATATTATTTTGTTATTCGTCGCATGTTATAAATAAATTTTTTTTTTAGATTTTATATCAAATACAGAATTTATAAAATGTTAAATGTTTTGTTATGCCATATATATAATATAAAATGATCTATCTTTTTTTAAATAGTTTTCAGAATAAAATAATAAAAAAGAAGTATTTATTTAGTAAATTGTACCTATATATTAACATAAATTGAATATAATAATTAAAATAACTACTAATAAAATAGCACATTTCAAAGTACATATTGCATTTAAAAATAAAAACTAAACAAAAACACGAACAGACTATGACTATAACTTTTGTTTACAATTTTGTATTCAATTAGTATTATTTAATTTATCAAAAATAAATTGTAAATAGCTAGCCTTTGTTAAATCTGCAGAGTTTTAAAAATGTATGATATAAAATATGATATTTCTCCCCTTTAATAGAAATCTTTATTGATACAAATGATAAAATCTTCGAAAATAATTTATGGATTGTAAATTTTGTTTTTCATTTATTAATTAAAAAATATTTTCAAGTAGATTTAATTTTTAAAGTATATATATTTAATAAATAAATATAATAAATAAACAAATTGAAAATTGCCTATTGATGAGTTTTGATTATAGATACATTAGATATAAAATATACCATTATAATTAAAAATTCATATATACATACTACATTAAATACCCCCGACAAGTCAAGTATAATTGGAAATATTGATATAGTAACAAAAACTAGAACTATCTCAAATGAATATTAAGTACCGACCACACACTCACTTTTTTCTAGTTTAATGCAATCTTTTCAATAAAAAAACATGTGAATTTACAAAAAGAAATTATGTAAAATGATTGTTAAATTGTAACTTGTAGTTAGTTGAAATTATGTTACATGTGCGTGTGTATGAATTGGCAGACTAGAAAATTATTTTAAACAATTATAGCAGCTAACACATAAAACAATACAATACGTTTAGGTACCTATACATATATATATATACATATATGTATATATAACATATATATGTATATGAAAATGCTGATAATTTTATGAATAAAAATTCTATGAATCTATAAAAAATCTTTCTTTTTTTTTAAGTGACTAAACTTTGAGACGGGTCCCTTTTAATGAATGTTTTCAAACAGAACCCAAAAAAGGAGTCCGGGCAGAAATATAGGACTGTTCTATACTTAATTTTATCAAAAAATGGTTATTAACGGTATCTCCCAAAAAAAAAAACATTTTTTGATTTTCGATTCTTTTTTATGCAGAATCTACCTAGTCGTGTTTTTCAAACTCAATTTTAACTGGTTTTCAACGCTTAACAATATTTTGAGGAAATATTTCAATTTAATGCAAAAATAACGGTAGGTACCTTCCATACAAATGTACGATTCTGTTAAAAAATGTCTGTGTACTAAAATTAGAACTGTCTACTATAAAATAACAACACAATTCAACCTAAAGAACTATTAATAATACCTCCCCTAGAACGCCATTTGTGTTTTTGAATTATTTCGTTATAAGCCGATAGTAATTTAATACATTTTTTCAACAAAAACTTCCAAAAAAACATAATTAATAATATCAAAATTTTCAAAAAAAAAATATTTTTATTCGATACAAGTCAAATTGTTGCGGAACCTAGAACTAATTGCAAAGGAACCTTTTTAAATGAGGTTTTATTGGAAATTTCGCGTAGAACACGATGGCGAAAAGTCTACCACTCTACCATGACGAGTTTAGCCAATATGGCCGAAAATTCAAAATGCCTGCCCATTATTTGAAATTCTTGTGATAATATGCCCATGTAGGCAGGAACCGATCTAGGAGGGGGGGGGGGCTAGCCGGGCATTTTGCCCAGGGCGGCAAATATTTAGGGCGGCAAATTTTGAACTTTGTAATTGACCCTGTAATAATTAGTAGGTAATAATTCCGATATGGCTTTTAATAAAAAAAAAGGCTCTAATAAACTATTGTAATTGATTAAGACTAACTGCTCATGAAGATGAAGAATAAAAGACCAAAACTAACGAAATTTATTTTGAATTCGATAAATCACCATTATCAGGGTGTATAATGTCAATACTACAACTTTGGTATTTGAATTTTTAACAACGCATTGCAATGTTGCCTTCGGTGGTCGAAGTGGAATTATTTTGTCTTGGATTATAACCGAGCATACAAAAAACTTAAGCTTAGGTAATTTGGTACGAAGTTTTACATGCATTCATAACATAATCATCGATTCAAAGGTAAAACTCACTAACTTTATGCACTATTGAATGAAATTAGAAGCATACGTTTTGAAGCTGAAAAGCCAGGTTCCGCAAATTTTCAAATAAATTTCCCGGGAATACCTTTCAATGTCCTTATAAAAACCGTTCAAATTGGGACTTTTTGGATTAAACAAATGCATCTCATTCTCCGTTTCTTAAATTTCTTAAACATTTTTGTTTGCAATTAGAGAGTTTAACCTTTGGACCGAAGAAATGTGCCGTAAAAGAATTACCAAAAAATGAAGTCATCATTGTAAAACCTCAAGACTATTTTAAGCTTTAACCCACAAAATGGATTAAAATTTTCAGAGAAGTTTTCGGTCTTATGTATGATTTCATAATGTAGTTCTCTGCAGTAGCATGTTTTTTAGTTTTACCCTGAGGCCACTCGAGCAAGTACTGGACAGCTAGTTGGCTTGGCTACACATATTTTCTGTCAAATAACTGGGCACAATTAGCATGCCAGTAGACTAGTTCAGGTTTGTATGTGTTAGTAAAACAAATCTGAGTGTATTGCGACTGGCTTGCCAGTCCAGTATACTGTACTGGGGCTGACTCGTAGGCCTCGGAGTTAGGTGCCAGTTACAGCTATCATTGAAACTCATCATTGAAAATTTTAATGATGGATTTTGAGATGTCTAGAAAGTAAAATCAATTAATTAAAAATTAAAAAATTGACACAAAAAAAGCATTTTTTTTAAAAAAATCAAAAAAAAATTGTAGAAAAGGAGCATCAAAATATCCTTAAATACAGTTAATTTGTTTTCTTATTATCTTTCTAAAAATAGAAATTTAATCAAAATCGGTTAAACTTCTGATTTTTGGTGAGTTATTTTATAAATAACTATTTTCTTGTTTTCAACTTTTAAACAATCATAACTCCTTCAAATTTTTTTTTTAGAATTTTAAAATATATGCATGACTTTCTTATATTTTTAACATCTATCGACAAAAAAACAAAACAAAATTCTAGAAACTCCTGTTTAGAATTGGCCCTTTTTCAGTTTTACCCCATTTTACCCTAGACGCCATTACAAATTTTGGTGTAAAACTGTGGTTTTATATTCTTATCTATCATTGGAACAAAACTGCATCAAAACATTTTGTACTTCATTTAACTTTGATATATAGTCAAATTTTGTCTAGGATGATCGGGCTATAATATTTTGATGGACAAATAAAGTCAAGACTTAATAAATTTTTCTAGTCAAAAAAAAATTTTCAAACATGCCCAACTTTCTTCAAAAAATTACTTTTAATTTGTTAATGATCATTGGTAAGGTAGTTCAATCATTGAAATAAGAAAAGTGTTTTTATGTTGAAAGTTAGGCCTTTTTGAAATTTTTTTTTGGCTAGAATATTAATAAAATCTTAACCTTTATTTGTTCATCAAAATAATAAATGATATTACTTCCTAAACGTCTCAATATCAATCATTCAAATTTTCAATGATGAGTTTCAATGATGGCTATAACTGGCACCTTAAGGTGTTATTGCGAAGGGCGGCAAATATTATTTTTGCCCAGGGCGGCGAAAAAGCTGGATCGGGCTCTGCATGTGGGGTATCATTTTATATGTTTTTGGGTCGAGAAACTCAAAAATACAATCGAAAATTATTTTGGATGAGAACTTACTAAAATAAAAATAAAAAACGGTAATTATATGCAAATAACCTAAAAACAGTTTTGAAGTTATCTTTTATTAACATTACATTTACATTATTTCATGGATTTGCAGCAACTTATTCCTCGACAATCCGCGCATGCATCTGTGCACACCATTCCTTGTCTTTTGCATGTACATTGCAAAGCTGCGCATTTGCTCACTACAGCCACATTTAACGAATTATAATAAATGATCTGGTGCTTGTCTCATTCTAATGGGAGCCAACCTTCCATTTTTGACTTCAAATCCCCACTGTAACGTATCCAGATGAATACCCATCCATTGCTGCACCTGATGATATACTCTCATAGAATGAAATTTGCAGGCATCCTCTGAAGGTGGCAAGACATCCAGTTTCACAGTACACATATCTAAGGTATTATCTTGTGCATGTTGTCCGAAATGAGAACTGTCAAAGGAATTCAAGATGGCAGCCTTCCGTGACCCCGTCCGCTGTATTACAACAACAACGAAGAAAACAAACACAAAAGGTTAATTTAAATAACACTAAAAACCAGGAAGGAATGTTGTTTGCATGACAAACTAATGTTAATAAACACTAAAAATAAATAAATAAGTAACAAATGAACACATAACACATAACAAATTTTGATGTTTAACGAGTAGGGGTCACGGGATTCGCCATTTTCCACTGATTTTGATAGATGCGCAGAACTGAACAAAAATGAAAACGCTAATGATATTACCTTTAATATGTGTACTGTGATCCAGTTAAACATGTACTGTCGATTTTGTGGCCTCCTGCTTTACCTCCATACAACGATTATGTAATAGCATTAATGGCCAGTTGCACCGACCTCTTTTAAATATTTATTGCTTCGTTTAATTTTAAAATGACATTTATCGGTTGCACCAACCACTTCTAAATCTAACAGGCCAATAAACGAACCAATAAAGTAAAGTTCCATTTTCCTCCAGATAAATTTTAAAAGCAAGTTTAAATGAACATATCTAACTACCTACAAACAAAATAATTCAATTTTATTTGACGGAATATTGTTAATTCCAAATTAAAATAATGAAAACAACAGGTGAAGGCATTTTGTTTCCTATTTATAATTCACTACTTAAATAAATAAATTATTCCAGAAAAATTATAGACTATGGTCATCATGTGTTCATCTGATATGATAACGAACTAAACCAAAAAATGGCGAGACGTCGATGAGTTATTCAGGTTCACAGAGAAATCCATTTTCTGAATTCGATGACGTCGTTTTTAAATATTTGTTCATAATTTCCAAGAGTGTGTCGAAAAAATATTAGTGTTAGTTGGTATCTATTTCAATAGTTTCATAATTTCTCAAAAAAAAAAGAAAATAATAAATAATAATAAAAAACACCAAGATGGCGCATTGGCTGTATCTAATGAGAATACCTTGTTTCTGTGTATAGTGTATTCACATTATCCTTATTGCTATCTTACTTACACTGGTTAAATTTTTTCGTTCAGTTTAATAAACATATGATAAAATCCAGGGGTGGTTCATGAACTGCATTTTAGCTAAAAATGCGCGAAAGAGATTGGTGCAACCAAAATAAATTTATCAGTCCGATAAATTTTAACTCCATTTTAGCAAAAACCGCTTTTAGTGAATTTTGGTGCAACTGGGCATAAGACAAGTAACTTAAATTTCTTCTGTAGATTTTTGTGAAGTTTGGAATACAGCAGCACTTTCTTTGAAACAGTCTGATTTTTTAAGTAATTTTATGGAGTCAGATGTGGGATGTGGAAGAGGGAGCCATCGCCTTAAGCTTTTGTTATCTTCCTTATATCATACACACATACTTTTGGAAGATTTCTTAGGTTCTGGGCAAATATTGCAGGATCAAATTGAATTTGTCACAACTAATTAACGATTAATTAACGGCAAATTATTAAGCGATAAACCATCAGGTATAAAAAGTTTTTACTGACATAAAAAAACATTGAACGACAAATTCGAAATTGTCACAACAAATAAACGGCAAATTATCCAACTAACCATTTTTCGATTCGTCAAAGGAATCTGGCCTTGGAATTGCTCTAGCACGTCCGTCTTTGACATATTCGAATTTAAAAAGTAAACAAAAATGCGTTTTTGGTGCAAATTTGCAGTTATATTATTTCTCGAGGTAATTTTTTTCGAATTAATCATTTTGAAGTTTGAACATTTTACTTGTCTATCTTCCCCAGGAGGGGGGGGGTAATACTCTCCCCATACAATCCGTTTCACGTGCTAGCTCTTCTTCGTCTGTTTCATATCTAGAATTATTGACTTCTGGCAAGCTAGCTTTGGAGTTTATTTGAGAATTTTTGGTGCAAAGCAGTTATATTATTTCTCGAGGTAATTTTTATCGAATTAATCATTTTGAAGTTAGAACATTTTACTTGTCTATCTTCCCCAGGAGGGGGGGGTAATACTCTCCCCATACAATTTTGTTCTTAGAATATGCCCAAGAATCATGCCTTAAAATATTATTGACGAATTAAGGGACACCCTGTATGCACACTGCGCCTCACTTTTTTGAGGCCTCTATTTTCGTGAGAAATATTTTTCCTGAAGACATTTGATACCTGTGAGTAGTTAAACATATTGTCCAATAAAAATGGATACCATTGAAGAGGTAACTTGGAAAATCCATGGGAATTTCACAAGTTTTATGAATGAACTGCCAAAAATTAGTATAAAAGGTTGCCTCACTTGATTGACGCCATTGCAAATATTTATTTGCAAAATATAATATCTATTGAATAATTTTGAATGAACAACAACAACTTGTGTGTGTTACCACCAAGTATATAGGCTGGAGTTATAGCTATTTCACGAGAGCCACCTCGATCATCAGACTCCTTTTAGTGGTGCTTAGTCTGGTTTTGCTTATATTTCAAGGAATTTTCAGGCCGTGAACTAGCATTTAGATCTGAAGGAAGTGATAGGGTTGTGAAAATTCATCTAGCAGATACAAAACACTATAGTACAAAATGCAAAGGCGCAGAAGCAAAGCAAAATCATCCGAGAAAAGTGGTGAATTCTGCAGAATACTTCGAATTCTCTACTATTGCTCAGAATGTGGTCAAAAAGTGATTTATTAGCCAGTGTTTTTACGTCTGTGAAGTTAGCAGGGCAACTTTCACCCACGCAAATGGGACCTTGACAGGAATCTGCAGTTTTTTTGCATTTTTTTGCATTTCTATTCCAGATTTTGCAGTTCGGCAAATAGCGGTGTAATTTAGTGACCTGCTAACTTCACAGCGAAGTTAGCAGGTCACATGGTGTATCTCAGGAACCAAGCGTGCTAGGAACTTGTAGTAAGGCTCCAAATTTGCAGTTTTTTTGCATTTCAACGATAGGCTAGGTCAGAAATTTGAAGTCCTTTTTTTGAAAAAAATTTCATACTGACCTGCTAACTTCACAGTGAAGTTAGCAGGTCACATGGTGTATCTCAGGAACTAAGCGTGCTAGAAACTTGTAGTAAGGCTCCAAATTTGCAGTTTTTTTGCATTTCAACGATAGGCTAGGTGAAATTTTTTTCAAAAAAGGACTTCAAATTTCTGACCTAGCCTATCGTTGAAATGCAAAAAAACTGCAAATTTGGAGCCTTACTACAAGTTTCTAGCACGCTTGGTTCCTGAGATACACCATGTGACCTGCTTACTTCCCTGTGAAGTTAGCAGGTCAGTATGAAATTTTTTTCAAACAAAGGACTTCAAGTTTCTGACCTAGCCTATCGTTGAAATGCAAAAAAACTGCAAATTTGGAGCCTTACTACAAGTTTCTAGCGCGCTTGGTTCCTGAGATACACCATGTGACCTGCTAACTTTACTGTGAAGTTAGCAGGTCAGTATGAAATTTTTTTCAAAAAAAGGACTTCAAATTTCTGACCTAGCCTATCGTTGAAATGCAAAAAAACTGCAAATTTGGAGCCTTACTACAAGTTCCTAGCACGCTTGGTTCCTGAGATACACCATGTGACCTGCTAACAATTCAATTCAATTCAATTTCTTTTATTGAACATAATATATACAATCTGGCTTATAACTAATATGATACTATGATAAATTTACATTTGTTGGCACATAGGGGGCCTAACGTTACACAATGTCTTAAGTTTAACAAATTATAGATATATAAATTACATGTCAAAAAATTTAAATTAAAAGTCGGCTGACTTAATCGTCCTCAGGGTTTTCATTCCCGGTTGTCAATGGTGTTTTTGGTGTAGGTTGGGGGAAGTTTTGGCGTTTAGCCACGGTAGAAGGCTGACCCAATGTCAGCGTAGAACGAGACTGCTTCTTCGTTGTCCATGATTATGTTGTCATCAAGTGTTTCCATTACACTGAGGTACCTTGGCTCCGGATGTCGTTGTTCAGTGGTCATCCTTCTCATTAGCTGATTCGGGTGGTCGATGATGTTCCGTACTAGTCTCTTCGCTGAAAGGACTAGGTATTTGTCCAGCGGGATTATGTTGGCTTCGGAGTAGAGATGTTCGTTCCTGTAGTGTTTCCGCCGCTGCCGGTCGAAGTACAGTCCGGTGCAAATTCTGAGAATCTTCCTTTCGAATACTTGGAGCTCCTTCATGGCTGTCTTGGAGATTGAAAACCAGACTGGGAAGGAGTAGCTGATGATAGGTCGTAAGAGCTGCTTGTAGATCAGTAACTTCGTTGGTTGGCTTAGTCCTTTTCTTTTCTTCATCAATGGATGTAGACGGTGAAAGGCCCAGCTGGCTTTTTTGAGTACATTTCTTGAGTGCGGGTTGAACCTTAGCAACTCATTGAACTGGACTCCCAGGTACTTCACATTCTTTTTGGCAGCTATGATGGATCCGTCAGGGAGTCTCAAGACCAGATTTCTGCAGTTGGCTGCGGTGCGAAGACCTCTACCAGTTGAAGGCCTCCTGAAGCAGACAAGTTCCGACTTGGAAGTGTTGATTCGGATGCCCCATTTCGTGTAGAAATTGAAGAGTCTGTTGATGTGGGCCTCTACTTGTCGGACGGCGATAAACGGTGAAATTGATGATGCATAGGTGAGCGAGTCGTCGGCATATAGCAGGTTCTCGCATCCAATTGGGGCAGGTTGGTCGGATGTCATCAGGCTGTAGAGGAAGGGGCCAAGTTTTGAACCTTGGGCGACTCCGGCTCTGATATTCTTCATGTTTGACTTACAATTGTCTAGTTGTACGAAAAATTTCCTGAAAGAAAGAAAAGAAAAAAGAATTTTTGTTAGTGGCAGTGGTACCTGTAATAGATGAAGTTTATGTATTAGGGCTTCTATCCAAACGCTATCAAATGCTTTCTCGACATCCAGAAAGCATCCAACGGTGACACGATGACTGTTGAGGGAGGTGGTGATATCGTGTTGGAACTTCAGCAGCGGATGCAGCGTTGAGTGCTTTTCTCGAAAGCCAAACTGCATGTCAGGGATGATTGAGTTTTCATTGCAGAATTTCTTCAGCCTCCGGAGGATTACTTCTTCCAGTAATTTGCTGATATTGTTGAGAAGTGATATTGGCCTGTAGTTGGATATTAGGTTGGAAGCACCTTTCTTCGGGATAGCCACAATCTTCGCTGTTTTCCACGTCTGGGGGAAGTAGCAGTTGTTGATGCAGTTGTTAAGGATGATTGTGAGGAAAATCATTACTGCTTGTGGAAACCTTTTCAGGATGTAATTGGAAACACCATCTGGTCCAGATGATTTTTTTGGCTTTGAATTGCCGATGATCTCTGCTACCTCTTCTAGATTGCATAGATGTGGACTATCGGTGGGATCACTTGCTGGATTGGTGTCATCGAAACTGATTATATCCGGATTTGGCTGTAGGGTCTGCTGAATTGATGCTTCTACTTCTTGTAGGAAGGTCGGGTCAGTAGGTGGGTTCGGTGTGAAGTTTCCTTCGAAGTAGTTGGCGAACGCTTCCACCTTGTCCTGGGTTGAGGTTGCTTCAATGTTGTTGCTGATAATGGCTTCTGGCATCTGTGGCTGTTTTCCAATGATCCTATTGATGTTTTTGAAGGCATCAGGTCCTGGCTTAATTGCTTGCAATCTTCTCTGGTACTGGATATTGTTATGGTGTTGAATGGAGTTCCGGAACATGATGTTGACTTGCTGTAGCTCATTCCAAACTATCTGGTAGTTGATGTTTGTCGTATTTAGCTCGCTTCGATGGATCCGCTGGAGTCGTTTTCTTAGCCGCTGTCTGTGAGCATACAAATTCTGGACGTAATCAGGAAGGTGTTGGTACCTGTCCTTTGACGTCCTAGGCCGCTCTTGCTTCTCCAGGGCTTCAGATACGGCATGTTCGAGGTTGTCAATAGCTGCATCGATTTCGGTATCCAGCAGATTCCTGTTTGAAGGTGGAAGAGTTATGTTGTCTTCGATGTCCCTGTGAAGTCTTTCAATATCCAGCCGCCTGAAGTTGATGAAGTTCTCCGGAGCTTCTGTTGACAGGAGTATTGGTTGGTTCAGGTTGACAGACAGTTGAACAGCTTCGTGGTCCGAGTCGCTTTGTACGATTGTACAGATATAATTCCGGATTTCCGGAAGAATGTGTACAAGGTTCGAGGAGGCCAGGAAGAAGTCCAGCGTTGATGGCGTTCTAGGAAAGGTGGGCTTCGGCTGGGATATAACCACCAGAGAATGTTCATTGCTGTTCAGTTCCATCCAATCTACAATTGCTTTGCCTTCGTTGCTGATTTTGGAGTCCAACCATAGGTGATGTCTCGCATTGAAATCACCTCCAATGATGCCATAGGTGCTTTGCTTCAGGATGCTGTTGAGGATGAGCAGGTCACTATGTATGTTCCTTGCAGAGGATGCGCACTTGAAGTATGTACAGATGACTGTAAGGGTCTCACCTCTTCCTAGGGTCATCGTGATGGCGGTGGCTTCACTAGTCTTTAGTCGTGGGATAATGACTTCTTTTGTATTGGGGGAGAATTTGTCTTTTATGAAGACTGCTGTTCCAACGCGGTCCTCGTTTTTGTCCTGTCGGTACGTTTTAAATCCTTTGATGTTGATGTTGTTTTGTTTGGTCACTTTCGTCTCGCTGATGAGGGCAATATCAGGGGTATTGTTCTTCATGAATAGGTTGAATGACGTCCTCTTATCTAGGCTGTATAATGAATTAACATTATACGTCAGGATGCGGAGTTTCTTCAATGGCATATTTCGAAGACGAAGGCGGCCAAGACCGCGGACTTGTCTTTATCACTAAGTTGATTGTAGTTGGATGGGACGGCATTCCGGGCTTTATCCATGATAAAGATGAGGTTTGACCCGAGGAGCCGCTGGACTTCATTGTTGAGGTTCATGGATGGGGAAGTTGCTGAAGTTCTGGTCGGTTTGACAGGGGCTGTCTTCACAGGGATGGGTTTGGCTGGAATCCTTGGCTGCTGTTGATGCTGCGTTTTCGTTGTTGATAGTCTGGGTGTTGAATTCTGTTTGGCCATTGCTGCGTAGCTGACTGAAGGACGGATTACCACACAAGCTGATTTAGCGACGAACTCTTTGTGCGCCTTCTTCTCTGCAATCACCTTGTTCCTCTCTGTTAGGCGGGCTTTTAGAGTGGGGCAGCCCTTGAAGCTTGCAGGATGTCCTTCTTTCTGACAGTTGGCACACCATACGTCCAGTCCTGTGTTCTCCTTTCGCTTGCATTGTCCGGGCTCGTGGTCTTCTTTGCACTTGACGCACACGTATTGGCGGCCACAGTTGGTGGCTACGTGTCCGAAACGCTGGCAGTTCCGGCACTGGACGATGTCATTGGACTTCATTCGCTCCCAATGAACCCTCTGGTTCATTATTAAGGTCTTGGAGCACACCTCGTTGATGTCACACGTCTTTGATACTTCAACGACAAAGTTGTTGTAGTGCTTTGTCTTTGCCTTCTTGGATTTGAAGTGCGTCACTGAGATTATTGGGAGTCCCTCGATGCGGAGCTCATCTTCGACTTCTATGGCTGAACAGGTAAAATGTATACCTTTCAGTAGAAGGAGGTTCTTCCTGTCTTCCCTTGGCGTGAATGAGTTGTACTGTATCTTCATGGTTTTGAGGTACTTCTTGATGGCTTCAAATGATGTTCTATCCTGGGCGTTGATGATGGTGGTCTTCGTGCTCCTATTTTTGAATGTCACTGATATGTTGCTCGCCTTGCAGTGTCTCCTTATCTCGGCGACACTTCCGGAGAAGCAAAATATCGGAGGCATTCCAGGACCTTTGCTTGGGTTGACGGCAGCTATGTCATTGGTTGTCCTCGGGGTCTGAGCAGGAGCAGGATTAGAGGCTGCTACTGCTTTGATGGCGGCTGATGATGTTGATGCTGTTGCGGCTTCTTCAGGTTTGGCTGGCGTTTGTTTCTTTGCCTGGATTGGAGGGGACTTCAGTGACTCTACATCCAATTGGGGGCGTTTGGTTGTGTCCTTTGATGCAGATTTTCCCGTTTTACGTGGTCTCTTCTGACCAGGTAAAGGTGAATCGCTGAAATCGTCCTCTGAACTTACTTCCGATGTCGGGCTGGATGAGAGCACTTCAGAAATCACCTGTTCTTCCTTAGCGTTTACTTCCGAGCGCTCTTCAGCATCATCGTCATTGGATAAATCATAATTAGAAGAATCTTCAACCTCCATACTGTCAACTTCTTTGCTTTCTTCTTCGTTCCTTTTTGTTGGGGTGACAAATTTACTAAATGTCTCGTTAAGCCTCGGTCCATAATCGGGTAGGTGAGTGACTATCCTGGTCAGCAATGCATCGAGCGAAGCAAATGCTGCCTCCGGATTAAATGGTTCGCCCATTTCCGGCTTAACTTCAATTTCACTTTTATTATTTTATAACACTGATTAAAACGCACAACACTTATTTTTAAAAAAACCTTTATTCCGCGAATTAATCAGGATTAGCACTTGTTAACCGCAGGTAGCCCGCAGGTATACCTGAGTTCTGTTTTATTTATTTCGGGGTGGATTTTTTTTTTCAATCTTCCGCTTACGATGCGCACGCTCTGAACGATGTACACTGAATGAGTGACCTGCTAACTTCACTGTGAAGTTAGCAGGTCACTAAATTACACCGCTATTTGGCGAACTGCAAAATCGGGAATAGAAATGCAAAAAAAAAATGCAAAAAAAACTGCAAATTCCTGTCAAGGTCCCATTTGCGTGGGTGAAAGTTGCCCTGCTAACTTCACAGACGTAGTGTTTTTACTGCTTTAAGGCGCCAGTTATAGCTTTCTTTGAAACTCATCATTGAAAATTTTAATGATTGATTTTGAGACGCTAAGGAAATCGTTTATTATTTTGATGAAAAAATAAACCTTGAGACTTAATTAATATATATAGTCAAAAAAATAATTCAAATAGGTCCAACTTTTTACATAAAAAGACTTTTCTTATTTCAATGACTGAACTACCTTACCAATGATCATTGAAAAATCAATAGTCAATTTTTGTGGAAATTTGGGCCTCTTTGAATTTTTTTTTTGACTAGAAATATTTTTGAAGTCTTGAGATTTAATCGTCCATCAAAATAATGAATGATTTTGCTTTCTAAACGTCTCAAAATCAATCATTAAAGTTTTCAATGATGAGTTTCAATGATAGCTATAACTGGCACCTAATGGTAATTTAAGCCAATCCTCGCGTTCCCATGTTTATTCGATATGTTATCTAGTTACCCCAAAAATTTCGAGATAACGTGAGTTGTTGTTGTGTCAGCGGTCATCAGCTGTTTTTTAACAAGGGATTACAACAACACAAAGCTATCCGGATATCTGAGAATTAATATCGGAACGTGGCCAATGATAATACTCAGCGTAAGAAAATTAAAAAAAATACCAGTCTTACGGCAACAACATAAGGGTCTTCACATGAATTTCGCCAGGGACATTGTTGCTTGGGGAAACGAATGGAAATGGGTTGTCTCTTCGAAAGAAAAAAGGTTCAATATTGTTAAGAATTTTTATTTTTATGATTTGAAAGAAGTGGGACTTATTTTTACTAGTATTCACAGTCGTACGTCAGGTTCAATGGGGTTCAGCGGTATCACTTATTATACAACACTTAAATTGGAGTTTATAACTTCCAAAACTAACTGTTGGAATGGGCACATCTAAAGGTAACAGACATTGCTGAACTTGTACCTTGAATTTTAAAGCAAATAACACCCATACTCACACTTCCAGGGTAGCTAGAAGCTGGATTCAGTCTAAAAACGTTTAACTACCACCCTATTCACCGGACTCAAACATCATCGAAAAGTTTTAGACCTGGCTTTATCTAACATTTAATGAAGCTGGTGATAGTTTAAAGATAAAGACGCCTTAGGCTTGTTTCACACATATACGGTTTCATTCGGTTCGGTATGTATTCGGTTTGTTTTCGGTTTCAGTTTTTTATTTTCACACATATACGGTTCCTATATAGTAGGGTGACATGGTCGACATTGCACCACCCTTTTTTCAAATGGTCATAGTTTCTCTAAATGTAATTATTTTTGTTAGATTTCTTAACATCATTTATATGGATTTGTTAGACAAATTCGTGCAAAAATTAACTATTTTTGCATATTATGTATATACTTGAATCTAAAATTGATTATTCAGAAAAAGTGAAATGGTGCATAGTGTACCATGGTAGGTACTAAATGAACCAGTCTTATGTCCACAATGCACCATGCAGGTACTCAATGCACCACCAACTAATATTTAAAAATAAAGCAAGCATTTCAAGTGATATTGAATATTATTCAGATGGGAATTCATTGTATCTTTAAGAATAAAAACAAAAAAAGTTCATTTAACACTACTAAAATATATAAGAATTTAATAATAACAAAAAAAGTAAATAAATAATAAATTAAATATTTCTCTTCAAGACATTAAAAAAAAAACAGCTAAGAAATTCATTAATATCAGTTAAACGGATAATAGATTAACGTATGTTTAGTTAAAAAATATATTCATAAAATAAATAAATAAATTGGGTGGCACAACAGCTCATGGAGAACCAGGGCCTAGTGACTTACAACTCACAACCATTCCTGTGTGCGTGTTTATTGGCAGGAATGGAGGGGACCTACAGTTTTTTGCCGAGTCCGAACGGCTAAATGAGAAGCACTTTTTCATGACAAGTATACTCTTGGAGGATTTGTCAGTTCCTCGCAAGAGGCAGTACCTCGAATAAAACATTTCTGTTTTAGGTGGCACGGCTGGGAATCGAACCCACACCTTCGGCATGACAGTCCTACGCACTAACCATCAAGCCACGAGGTACTACAAAAAAAAGTTAAATTTATGGTTAGAAACAAAAAATATATTCAGAAAATTTGTATAGTGATTGTTATCTTCGCGTTGATCCTGATACAGAAGGATCTTTAAGAATATATTTTATCTCCTGCTCATTGATTACTGCAAAATCTGGGACTTGTGGCATACAGAAAAAGCTCATTAGCGTTTGATTTAAGTCTCAAAAATTAAATGAACCATTCGATACTACTACATGCACCATGGTGCATTTAGAACCATGTTGTTGTGGTGCATAGTGCACTACCCCCTCACTTTATTTTGAAGTCAAAATAATTCGCTAACTACCCAATTATATTTGAATCTATTTAATTTTACCAATGAATAAAACAACACAAATAATTTTTATCGATATTTAATAAAAAAAAAGGCACCACAACTTAAGTGAGAAAAAAAAGATAACTTAAGTCAATTTTTCGATTTGCACTATAAATTACGAAAAAGGCTTGTACATGTACGCACGTACCAACAACTAGCACCAGACTGAGATCCACTGACATTTTGGGGAAAGGCACGTAATATAATGTGAAGTTTACACGGATGTAACTGTCAGTATGTTAGATTTTGCCATGGTGCATGGAGTACCACTGGTGCAATGTCGACCATGTCACCCTACAGGTAAAATAGGATAAATAAAACAAAAAAATTGGTACCTTCATGAAACTTGGTGAAAACGTTTCATGTACTATGAGAATGAAAAATCAAAAGAGTCTATAAAAATATTTCACATGGAAGGGTGTTTTTTGAGGGGGAGAGGGGGGAAGTTGTGGTGTATCAAACAGAAAAATTAACTTTGGTGCAACCTAAGCATACGACACATGTTTTTAAGGTAGTTTTAAATGCTCAATCAAATGACATCAAAATCAAGTCCATATGGCCTTCCTGAAAAAAGTTATTGTCATTTTTAGGTTACGATGACTATATTTTCAGTTTAAAAGTTAAATATTACCGGAAACCAGTTGAAAATAATGGTCCGTCGATGAAACTTGGCATCAATGGTTCATTTGTCATGAAAATCAATAATGAGAAGAGTCTATAAAAATATCTGTGGTTACAGGGTGTTTTTTTTTTTGAGGGTTGGAGTGACGGTTGGGGAAGTGGTGGGATTATTACCATAAAACCTGTGACAAAAATGGTACCACGATGAAACTTTATAAAAATGTGCTATGAACTACCAGAATGAAGAATCAAAAGAGTCTATAAAAATATCTATATGGTAGAAGGATGTTTTTTATGGGTGAAGGAATGTATAAAACTTTTTCTAAAAACTAAAATTGTTTCCAAAAACAGATAACACCCTTTACCCAAGGCCACTATAACACCCTTTCTTCCTTGATAATTTTGTAAACTCCGTAAATTCTTCATTCTCGTAGTAAATGAAACACTTTTACCAAGTTTTTTGAGGGTTACCATCCTTTTCCAGTTTTTTGATAAATAACCACACACTTCCCCCTATCATCAAAAATCACACCCTTCCCAGCGAAATATTTCTATAGACTCTTTTGATTCTTCAATCTGTTAGTCAATAGCACATTTAAACAAAATATCAGGGGGGTACCATTTTTGTCGCAGGTTTTATGGTAATAATCCCACCACTGCCCCAACTCCCCAAAAAAACACCCTTTAACAACAGATATTTTTATAGACTCTTCTTATTATTGATTTTCATGACAAATGAACCATTGATGCCAAGTTTCATCGACGGACCATTATTTTCAACTGGTTTCCGGTATTAATTTACTTTTAAACTTAAATATAGTCATCGTAACCTAAAAATGACAATTACTTTTTTCAAGGAGGCCATATCGACTTGATTTTGATGTCATTTGATTCAGCATTTAAAACTACCTTAAAAACATGTGTCGTATGCTTTGGTTGCACCAAAGTTAATTTTTCTTTTTGATACACCACAACTTCCCCCCTCTCCCCCTCAAAAAACACCCTTCCATGTGAAATATTTTTATAGACTCTTTTGATTTTTCATTCTCATAGTACATGAAACGTTTTCACCAAGTTTCATGATGGTACTAATTTTTTTTTTATTCGAAAGACTTTTCGTACTATTTTACCTGTACTAATAAGGTTTGTATTCAAATATCAATTTTTAATTCCAAAAATATCAACATATGTACTTCAGTACTAGTTGTCAATTCCAAATAAAAACGAACAAAAAAAAAACGTATAGAACCGAATATGTGTGAACGCTACGATAAGTTTGTGTGCCCTTGAAACCGATTCGTGTCGAGGGGACGTTCGGTGCTATTCGGTTTCTATTAGGTTTTTATTCCTGCCGTTTTCATCGGTTCACACTTATCAGGTCCGACCGAAAACCAACCGAATACAGACCGAACCGAATGAAACCGTATATGTGTGAAACAAGCCTTAATGGAAACTATCTGAGGTGCCTGGAGAAAGACTTCGCTTGATTAGAAAAAAACTGTATGACTCAATTCCAAACCGTCTTAAGGCCCTAATTACAAAGAATAGTGGGCGTACTGATTACATCTTCTTATGTATAAAAATCCATCGTTGTGCATTAATCCAAGGTTTTTGTACGAAGCCGTCTGACATTTTGGAAGTACAAGGACATAAACTTGGGAGGTTTTTTTTGACAGGGAAGAGATAAGTTATTAGAGTTAGGAACGAAAAAAGCTATTGAAGTCGGCTTCTTTACTTACTTATCAAGCTCCCGATCCATGAAGGTTCTCTGCCTAAGATATTGCGATCTTCCATCGGCTGTGGTCCCTCGCACGCTCCCTCCAGTCGTTGAGACCAAGCACCCTTGCGTCTTTGACCGCCTGGTCCCTATAGCGGAGGTTTGGTCTTCCTGGTCGTCTCGAACCTGGAAAGATTTTCTTGGCTGGAGCGTTGTTGTCCATTCGCTCGATGTGGCCGAGCCAGTATAGCCGACGTGTTTTGGCTCGTACAATTCACGATTGAATCTTCCCTTCCAATCGCCCTCTTTGCATATAGGACCAAATATCCACCGAAGAATTTTTCTCTCGAAAGTGCCCAGTATCAATTCCCCTATTTAACTTATCGTCCAGCACTCGGCGGCGTAGAGAACTGGTAAAATTAGCGTTTTGTATAACGTGCACTTTGTCTTTCGGGAAAGGAGTTTTGAACCCATTTGTTTGGCCAAACCGAAGTAGCAGCGGTTCGCTAGGGTAATTCTTCGTCGGATTTCCACTAAGGTGTCGTTCGTGGAATTGATGTTTGTTCCGAGGTAGGTGAACTCCTTGACTACCTCGAAATTACTGATGTTTTGTCCTAGGCGATGGACAGATGAGGCTTTGTTTCTTGATAGCACATATGTACTTTGTTTTATCCTCATTCACTTCAAGACCAAAGCGTTTCGCCTTTTCATCAATAGCTGTGAACGCTTCAAGTACAGCTCTCTTGGAGCGGCCGATGATGTCGATGTCGTCCGCATAGCCAAGCAGTTGAGAAGACCTGTTGAAGATAATGCCTTCCATGTTAACACCACTCTCGCGCACTATCTGCTCCAGGACTAGGTTGAAGAAATCACATGATAGCGCATCTCCTTGTCTGAACCCAGTACACGTCTGGAATAACCCGGATGAGCTGTTACCCATTTGCACCGCGTATTTTGTAACGTCATGCGGCATAGCTGGATCAGTTTTTTCGGGATTCCGAGTTCCGACATCGCCAATAAAAGCTCTTGGTGACTTATGTTATCATATGCGGCTTTGAAGTCGATGAATAGGTGGTGGGTCTCGACTTGAAATTCATTGGTCTTTTCCAGTATTTGCCTCAATGTGATGATTTGGTCTATCGTTGATCTGCCAGGGCTGAAGCCACACTGGTACGTGCCAATCATAGTGTTGCAGAAAGGTTTTAGACGCTCACATAGTACGTTGGATAGGATCTTGCGTGCCAGTCCTATAGCCAGATGCCACTTTTCTTTCTGCGCAGGGTTTTTTTTTTCTCTTTCCTTCTCTTTTTACTGTACTCCTCTCTTGCTACTCTTGTTTTCCTTTGCAGCATTTGCATTCGTGCATTTTCCGTCTCTTGCTTCGATACCACGCATTCATCGTCATACCACGGGTTCTTTTTTCTAGGTGGTTGATAGCCTATGGTGGTCTTGGCTGTCACGATACTGGTTCCACTGGTTATTGACGCTTGTGGCGTGGTGTACGGCAGAGAGTTTCCCGATCAATTGCTCACTGTAGTCTCTGGCTTTCTCAGATGTGCTAAGGCATGCGATGTTGAATTTCTTCCTTTGGGCGGTCTGCGTTTTCTTTTCGTTCGACAATCGGGCTCTGAACTTTGTCACAACAAGAAAGTGGCCAGAGTCCACATTTGAACCTCGGAAAGTTCGCACGTCCAAGATGTTCGATGCGTACCTTGCGCCAATTAGCACATGGTCGATTTGGTTGGCAGTTCGACCGTCTGGAGATCGCCAGGTTGATGTGTATATCCTACCTTCGCCTGGAGAACCTTGTGCTACTTATCACCGTATTACGAGCTGCAGCAAAGTCAATTAGTCGGAAGCCGTTATCTGTTGTCGTTTCGTGGAGGCTGTGCTTTCCAACTAATCCGCCAAAGATGTTTTCCTTTCCAACTTTAGCATTGAAGTCTCCGAGCACGACTTTGACATCGTAAAACTCCTCCTTGTTAGACTCCTCAGCTTCATCGGTAGGGGCGTGCACATATTAGGCTGATGTTTTGGAAGGTAGCTTTGATGCGGATCGCTAATCGGCTTAGAATCGATGACTTTCGATCTGAGTCCGCATCCTAGCATGTGCAGTCTTTGATGACAGCTGTAAAAAATGTCGCAATCTTTTCTTTTCGTTATACCTGATCCTATCCATCGTATCTCCTCGATCGCGGTAATATCTGCTTTGTACCGCGAGAGGACAGATTCAAGTTTTTGAGTAGCACGCCTGGTGTGTAGAGTTTCCTTACACTCCAGGTGCATACTCGTAGGTCATAGAACGGCTTCTTTGCTGGTGAGAAATTCTATTAGAACTAACGTATGATGCAAAGGAAGAAAAGTCATTTGCAACGTCTGCAGGGGTAAGATTAAAGCGGATTCGTAAAAACGCTCAAAAAAATTTCTAAGCTCAGATGGACTAGTAGGAAGACCTTCTTGCTGAATATGAACCATTAAAATTGTTCTACTTATGCCACTTATACAAACGTAGTCTTCTTTATCATGAAGATATGCAAGATAAAGTCGAACATTGGAATATAATCGTTGATCTCTTTTTTTAGAGAAAATGAAGCGGCTATCAATATTCTGGTCTGAAAATAGCTTAGTTGGCCTGACAGTTGGTGGGGAAAGGGGGTCTTAATAGGGAGGTGAAGTACTAGGATGACTTAAGGAGGAGCTGTTATTTGGAGGGCATGAAGCCATGTTCTTAGAAAGATAGGTCTTAGATGTAGAAGGAAGGGATGTGTAGTGGGACGTTGATGACGGAGATGAAGGTTCAGGATTGAGAATATGGGATCAGATAAAGTTGGGATAATATAAATTAGAGGACGAGATGTGAGAATTCTTAGAGCTTGAAGGTAAACTATTCTGTGAATTAGGGATATTAAAGACACTCCTTTATTTTTGGAATCAGGGGTGAAGGTTGTTTGTCTTTGAGGCGGATAAGGACTAAATGAAGTGGGGTTTAGTGTAGAAGGTTGAGCTGCAGTTGAGGGAGAGGTACTCATGGAGATCTAAAAACAGAAATGTTTTATTCGAGGTACTGCCTCTTGCGAGGGACTGACAAATCCTCCAAGAGTGAATAAGTACTTCCCATCTAGCCGTTCGGACTCGGCAAAAAACTGTAGGTCCCTTCCATTCCTGCCAACAATACAGGCACACAGGAATGGTTGAGAGTTGTTAGTCACTATGCCCTGGTTCTCCACGAGCTGTTGCGCCAGCCAATTTGTTTTTTTATTTTATTTGTTTTAAGGCTCCAATTGTTTGGGGGATTTTTTTATTAAGTAATTAAATTAGGGTTGTTCCTAGTAACTATAAGATTAAGATTAGTATCACTTGAATTGAATTGAGTATTTTCTACTTGAACCTTCGGGGTTTTTATTTTCAATCCATTTAGTCAGTTATTTTCCCATTGTCGAACGGTCGGCCATCTGAGTTAACAAAAAGCCATGCATATTTAGAAGGTACGGAAAATTTTAGTTTGAAGGGCCGAGATTGTTGGATTATGTAGGAGCTGGTCAAAGGAATGCTTCGGTTTTCAAGAAATTTATAAACCGATTGTTTAGTAACATCTGATGACGTGCTTTTGGTAAAGAACGCGGCGAAAGCATCATTGTAATTTGTAGTCTTTTAAAACGCTGGGTCCATTCACTAAGGCGCCAGGTTTCACCGAAGCCATTTAAAATGGGGTCATCAATAATTGACTTTTTGCTGGCATTACATTGACTGATAGTTGCAGATGATTTCGGTTGTTGTTAATTTGAAGATCTTCTGAGCCTGAGGTTGAGCCTGAGCAGTGACGTCCTTAGGCATGGGCCCGGTGGGCCAGGGCCCAGGGCCCCGTGATTTAAGGGGCCCCCTGGACAGCCCCAATATACCAACCGATAGGCATTTTTGAAAGTAGCTATGCGAAGTTGAGATTGGATTTATCTGGCTCTAATAAAATAAGTGATAGAGCATTATTTTTTCATCCTTATCATGAAATACCAATTAATGCTCTTAAAACTATTTAAATTTTTTCACAAAAAAGGATATTTTAAGTTATTTTGATACTTTTGGTACCAAAATGAAATTCCAGAAAAGTTCAGTTTTTAAATAGACCACAAAAAGCAAATGAAAAAAAATAGTTAAACTGTTAAAAACAAAGTTGATCACAGTTATATAATTTTGTATTTGCAATAAAGTATTAATTGGGCTTTCATAATAATCAAAAATAATACTCAATAACTTGTTTTTTTTTTATAAAATAATATCAAAGCGAATAGAACTCAAAAATTTAAAAAATGACGTTTGGTACAAAAATTCCCTCAAAATCGTTATCCGCACAAGAACAAATTTTAGAACAGGTTAAAAACGCTCGTTTGAAAGGTAGAGCTAGTTAAGAATAAAAATATCCAAAACAAAGCGAAAGCGAGAAAATTACAATTTTTAATTTGTACACCCGGAATCAATCTTCCTTGACCAATTTTGTTGTTTGAACTTCGTTTTCGAAACATGTTAAAACATCATAGGAACTATAATATTTTTTTATGGCACTGGCAAACTGAGAGTAGCATGTGCATGCATGTACATTGAGCAATGTGAATATGTGGCCACAAAATTATCTCTTAAATAATATTAAATTTTAAGTAGCAGCATGCCTAATGCTGGTAGGTAATCTATCTATTTTTCATGGGATTATCCCGTTTTAAGTTTCAAAAAAGAAATTCCCTGAACGTATTTTAAAAATAAATGAAAAGAAAATTTTCCTTGGACACAATATCTTGCGACAACTGTCTGTATACGTTTCTAAAGAGCACCAGGGTCAGAACTTGTTTTATCAATTTTTTTTGCAAAAATATTAACGTAATTTTTTCATTTGTCGTTATTCAGACATCTTTCGACAGTTGACAAACAAAAGCGTCTATGCATATCTCTGCTTTGAAAGCCCATAAGACCACATTACTATCATTGACAAAAGAACTATTGAGTGTCGCTTGAAAAATGCAGATAACCTTCATTTAATCGAATTCTAATTGTAAAATATTCAAAATTTGCCTTAAACTTGCAAGCTGTTTGTAAATAGATTTTCTTACCTTTTAATACTCCCAAAATAGTTAAATGATAAAAGTATAGTTAAATTTAATAAAAAATTGTGGTAAGACTTTTAATATGAAATAGTTTTCAATACAAAAAATTTCAAGAGGCCCCCATATCCTTAAGGGCCCAGGGCCCCCAATTGTCTAAGGACTCCCCTGAGCCTGAGGCAATTTCAGTGGCAAGTAAAGGTGTATGAAGCGAAGTTGTGGATGTTAGCGTTGTTGGTGAGGCAGTGGAAACAACGATGGTCGGTGTTGTTGTTGAAGGGGGTCCGGGTAAAGGCGATGTTAAAGCTACGTCATTGTGTTGAAATGAATTGGCTGCCAGGATCTCATCTAAGATTGATTTATTTAATGCATGCTCAGAGCCATTTATGCATCTAATCTCAGCCGTGATGTTGTTAACTGAGGTCTTTAGATGGGTGGTATGTTCCTTGATTACCGTTAAATCATTTAGAAATGCTTCAGAGTTCAAATCATTATTGCTCAGATCATTAGCAATTGAAGAGAGAGCCTTTGATGAATTAATCAAATCCACTAGATTTTTTTTATTGGGCTGCATAAAAGAAACGAATGTTGATCAAGGAAAGAATTGCAACATTAAACCCATGGCCCTACAGATTGGAGGTTAGTGCGTTGGGCTAACGACCCGGCCACAGTAAAAAAGCCAATTGTTATGAGAGAGACGCAAGAAGCCTCGGATAACGACCCCCCTCAAATGGCAACCAGACCCGGAACGAAAATGGACTATGATCTACGAGTATGCACCTGGAATGTAAGGACACTCTACACACCAGGTGCTACTCAAAAACTTGAATCTGTCCTCTCGCGGTACAAGGCAGACATTACCGCGATCCAGGAGATACGATGGATAGGATCAGGTATAACGAAAAGAAAAGATTGCGACATTTATTACAGCTGTCACCAAAGACTGCACATGCTAGGATGCGGATTCGTCGTGGGAAATCGACTCAGATCAAAAGTCATCGATTTTAAGCCGATAAGCGATCGCCTGGCTGTGATCCGCATCAAAGCTACCTTCCAAAACATCAGCCTAATATGTGCACACGCCCCTACCGATGAAGCTGAGGAGTCTAACAAGGAGGAGTTTTACGACCTCCTGGACGGAGCCTACGGAGCCTGTCCGGAGTACGATGTCAAAGTCGTGCTCGGAGACTTCAATGCTAAAGTCGGAAAGGAAAACATCTTTGGCGGATTAGTTGGAAAGCACAGCCTCCACGAAACGACAACAGACAACGGCTTCCGACTAATCGACTTTGCTGCAGCTCGTAATACGGTGATAAGTAGCACTAGGTTCCCCAGGCGAAGGATACACACAGCAACCTGGCGATCTCCAGATGGTCGAACGGCCAACCAAATCGACCACGTGCTAATTGGCGCAAGGTACGCATCGAACATCTTGGACGTGCGAACTTTCCGAGGTGCAAACGTGGACTCTGACCACTTTCTTGTTGTGACAAAGTTCAGAGCCCGACTGTCCAACGAAAAGAAAACGAAGACCGCCCAAAGAAAGAAGTTCAACATCGCATGCCTTAGCACATCTGAGAAAGCCAGAGACTACAGTGAGCAATTGACCGGGAAACTCTCTGCCGTACACCCAGCCACAAGCGTCAACAACCAGTGGAACCAGTATCGCGACATTATTAAAGAGACAGCCGAGACCACCATAGGCTATCAACCACCCAGAAAAAAGAACCCGTGGTATGATGATGAATGCGCGTTATTGAAGCAGGAGACGGAAAATGCACGAATGCAAATGCTGCAACGGAAAACAAGAGCAGCAAGAGAGGAGTACCGTGAAAAGAGAAGGAAAGAGAAAAAAACCCTGCGTAGAAAGAAAAGAGCATCCGCAGCCTCTCAGCTCAAGTATCTCGAAGAGTCCAGCACCGCCACCAACACCCGCCGGTTCTACAAAACAGCCAAGCAACTGGCATCTGGTTATAGGACTGGCACGCAAGCTCTTCGAAACAGCGAAGGGAACCTAGTCACCGAAGCACAGGGAATTGTAGACGTGTTTAAGCAGCATTTCCAGCAGCTGCTTAATGGGCATTATGTAGAGGAGGCGACAGGGGAACAAAGAAGCATTAGACCAGTCAATGAAGATCCAGTCCCAGCACCCAGTACTGAAGAGGTTAAGAAAGCCATCCACAAGCTTAAGAACAACAAATCCGCCGGCTCGGATGGCCTACCAGCGGAACTCTTCAAGTATGGAGGAGATGTTCTGGTAGGGTGCATGCACCAGCTCATCAACCAAGTTTGGGAGGAGGAAAGTATGCCCGACGACTGGTCAAATAGCTCCATATGCCCAATCTACAAAAAAGGCGATCCTATGTCCTGCAAGAACTACAGAGGCATATCCCTGCTTAATGTTGCCTACAAGATCCTATCCAACGTACTATGTGAGCGTCTAAAACCTTTCTGCAACACTATGATCGGCACGTACCAGTGTGGCTTCAGGCCAGGCAGATCAACGATAGACCAAATCTTCACATTGAGGCAAATCCTGGAAAAGACCAACGAATTTCAAGTCGAGACCCACCACCTATTCATCGACTTCAAAGCCGCATATGATAGCATAAGTCGCCAAGAGCTTCTATTGGCGATGTCGGAACTCGGGATCCCGAAAAAACTGATCCAGCTATGCCGCATGACGTTACAAAATACGCGGTGCAACGTGCAAATGGGTAACAGCTCATCCGAGTTATTCCAGACGTGTACAGGGTTCAGACAAGGAGATGCGCTATCATGTGATTTCTTCAACCTAGTCCTGGAGCAGATAGTGCGCAAGAGTGGTGTTAACATGGAAGGCACTATCTTTAACAGGTCTTCTCAACTGCTAGGTTATGCGGACGACATCGACATCATCGGCCGTTCCAAGAGAGCTGTACTTGAAGCATTCACAGCTATTGATGAACAGGCGAAACGCGTTGGTCTTGAAGTGAATGAGGACAAAACAAAGTATATGCTATCAACAAACAAAGCCTCATCTGTCCATCGCCTAGGACAAAACGTCACTGTTGGTAGCAGTAATTTCGAGGTAGTCAAGGAGTTCACCTACCTCGGAACAAACATCAATCCCACGAACGACACCTTAGTGGAAATCCGACGAAGAATTACCCTAGCGAACCGCTGCTACTTCGGTTTGGCCAAACAAATGGGTTCAAAACTCCTTTCTCGAAAGACAAAGTGCACGCTATACAAAACTCTAATTTTACCAGTTCTACTCTACGGTGCCGAGTGCTGGACGATAAGTAAAAAAGGGGAATTGATCCTGGGCACTTTCGAGCGAAAAATTCTACGGCGGATATTTGGTCCTATATGCGAAGAGGGCGATTGGAGGAGAAGATTCAATCGTGAACTGTACGAGCTGTACCAAGATGTGGATGTAGTCCAAAGAGCCAAAACACGTCGACTACATTGGCTCGGCCACATCGAGCGAATGGACAACAACGCTCCAGCCAAGAAAATCTTCGAATCCCAGCCCCCAGGTTCGAGACGACCAGGAAGACCGAACCTGCGCTATAGGGACCAGGCGGTCACAGACGCAAGAGCGCTTGGTCTCGACGACTGGAGGGAGCGTGCGAGGGACCGCAACCGATGGAAGACCGCAATATCTCAGGCAGAGACCCTTCATGGATCGGGAGCCGGATAAGTAAGTAAGTAAGCATAAAAGAAACAGTGTACAGCAAACCAATAAGATTCCTAAAGGAGCTCCAAAGGCGTATCGAGGCAGCTGCCATGGAAATTACAGAGCTGAATTTATGAGAAGCATTACGACAATAATTTATTAAGAGGTGCAGATTGTGCCTAAAGATTGGGTGGAAAGCAATTTGAACATTTGCTTCGAAAATTGAAATAAATACAAAATTTAAAATAATAATAAAAAATAAAATAAAATAATTAGTAAATTTATGGTCAGCTAAATTAATGAACAGTATTTTTACAAAAAAATCCAATTCTTTAATTTTTAGCCGTAATATTCAAAAACATAATACAGTAACGAAGTATATCATTTTATTAAATTCGCTCTTTATGTATATTACCACTAATAATAACCTATTTACCTTAGATACAGTAAAAAATTATACCATTCTGAAATCAAAAAATTTGTTGCGCCAATTTTTTATAAAGTTTGCCACAGGGTGTCTATACGAATTTTTTATAGCAGAGATGCTAAAACTTTTTCATTTTTTGGGATTACAATTTTTTTTTTTTTTAATTAAAAAAAGTCCAAGTGCTATTAAAATGTTCTACCAATTATGTTTTGTCTCCCTCTCCAATAGTGTAGAAAATTGCTGCAAAAGAAAATCGATGATTTGTAGTCGTGGTACGTACAATGAACGAAATAATGCACATATTTTAAGTACCCTTTGAGATAACCCATTTTTATTTCCGGTTTCAGGACAGTCATAAAGTGGACCATACGTCGAAGTCGTTTCAAGACGTTTACCGGATACCCTGTATGCATACTGATTTAATTTTAATAATTTCTGTTTACTAAAACCAATTTCTGTAGTCTTCACTATTATTTATTTATTTTCCTTTGGAGCTGAGCTTTTCTCACTCTACATTTTACAAGCAACGTCAGTTCCCTGATGGTCTTCATAGGATGAAACGCACCGAACTTTTATTTAATAAAAACAAAATAAATTTATACATACAAAATATAATGTGGATCTTTTAATAACAGGTGTTCTTTTTATTTATTAATATTTATTTTCAAGATCAATTGCGGTGTTGAATGAAGCATTAGCGCACATTTTGAGTAGATTCAATTTATACACATAGGATAGAGACCCACATACACATAAAAATATCGTACTGCGTCGTCACAAATAATACAAAACAAACAAATTGCCCTCTTTTGATTTCAAGTTTGACGAGAGAATGTTTGTATGCAGATCAAATTTCTCAAACTAGAAAGATCGCATCTTTCGCCTTCAAATCTCAATGTTGTTTGAATAAAACATGACAAAATGGAAAAAGTACAAATCAATGAAAAACGACATAAGGTTCGTATCAGCAAATGGGGCTTAATCCTTGCAGTTTGAAACTTTTTATCATTACTAATGTCCATTTATTTTGTTCCACCTAATTACCCTTTACGATAGTCGTTTTACTAAAACGCCAGTAAAACCACACGGCTCTAAAACCGACATTTGGTGTTTTAGTAAAACAACGAACGTTAAAGTGGTGAGAATAGAGAAGAGCGAAGAGAACGCTTAACTTTTCATTATCATCATCAGGTCCCGTAACCCCGGTTGGGGCATAGGGCGCCAACTAATCGTTTCCATCCTTCACGGTCTGCAGATAGATATTTTAACTGTGGCCACGTCTTTCTCTGGGAGTCTGCTTCTTCTAGAACTGTTGATTTCCATGTTGTTCTTGGTCTTCCAACCCGCCGCCGTGCACCCTGAGGATTCCATTCAAAGGACTGCTTTTGCAATTTCATCGTTTGGTTTCCTCAGTGTGTGACCAATCCATTGCCATTTACGCTTTCTTATGTCAACGTCCAGCCGCTCTTCACTTGTCCTGCGCCACAATTCCTCGTTTGATATAATTTTTTAGAATATGGCGTAGACAACGGTTCACAAAAGCCTGCAATTTCTTCTGCTTTTTCTGCTTAACTTTTAGTTTCATTAAAACACCAACTGTCGTTTCTGGAGCCTTGTTGTTTTTCTGGCGTTTCAGTAAAACGACTATCGTAATAGGGGTGATTAAAATTTAAAATTTCAAAACAAGAAATTACAGCTATTTTTTTCAACGAATTATAAAGAGCCATTTTTATTTCATTTAAGCATTATTTGTAAATAAAAAACTTAGTAAAAGAATGTATAAAGGTAGTATTAAAAAGGTAAAAAAATACTTTTTGAATTTGATAGCATAGTTAATAATGGAGGTAATAATAAAGTTATATAGAGCAAGATCACTGCCATTAATAGTGGTGGTCATTTTATCAAGGCTTAAATTTTTTCTATGAATGTAAATAGACTTTGGTAGTTATTAACATTAGACTGTGCCAACAAAAATTGAAAAATTTATTTTTATGATTGGTCTCAAAGTTTTGATAGAGAATATTAATATTTTAGGAGCCTCTACCAAAATTTTGAGACCAATCGCATTTCCCCAAGTAGCCGCGCACCTACCAGTGAGACCATACACCAAACACATTTGAAAGTGTCAAAATAATCTTGTAATTTGCGTTACAGTAACTTAATACATACCGACCTACATTCGTTCATTACCACCACTGTTCGTTCACAGAAAAAAATTCAACTTTAAAAATATGACGTATGTATGTACGCACATTATGTATACCTGGTGGCCTTGAGATCTTGGTCTATTAGAGAGAGAGCGCGAGATTAGAAGAATGAGAAAAAGATTAAACTTTCCTGTTAGTTTTCCGATTTCTCTGATTCAACTACGACTTTGTTGTTTAATTCGAGCTAAATTAAAAATAAAATAAATGCAAAGAATAATGCAGTACTTTTCTCAAGTCCACATTTACAACTCATCTTTTGATTGTTTGCTAACATATTTCAAAATATCACTAGCTTTTCTTGGCCCCGCATAAGTGTCCACAAGTTTGCCATTCTCAAAAAGTAACAGTGTGGGGAAACCTTTTATTTTATACTTTTCAACTGCTTTATGTTGAACATTGCAATCCACTGCTCCTAGGCGATATGCGTCGGTTGTTGCTTTAGCGGCAGCTGCAGCGAACTCTGGTTTCAATGTCTTGCAGTGCCCACACCATGGAGCATAAAACATTACCAAAAGTCGTTTTATCTTCTTGCCCTTAGTTTCGATGTCATCATCTAATAAGATTATATTTTCTGCTCCAGGGAAATCTCCAAATGCTTCGGGTTCTGTGGAAGGTTCTTTGTTGCTATCAACGGGATTCTTCATGAATTTTATGAAATCAGATTCAGTTCGACCACCATTGTAATCGCTGTTTGTCTTTAGATAACTAAAATATTTAAATGTTGGGTAACCCCGAACTCCATAGACAGAGCATACCGCCGCATGTTTGGTGCAATCAACTGCAGCTAGCGCAACTCGTGGATCTTCTCGGAACTCAATAGCCGCAGCAGTAAACTCAGGTTTAGCTTTCTTGCAGTGTCCACACCCTGTTAATTAAGAAATAGAAAATTTTGTTAGTAAAAATCGAATGCTGATAATTGGCGAAACATATGTATGTTGTTTACTAATTATGTTTATGCTCCCATTGAAAAAAAAATCAAAAATGTTCTTTTGATTCCTGTACGAATGCAGATTTCTAAGCATTTTGGTTTTAGACAAAGCTTTTTGTCGAAAATTTTAGCGAATAATTTTTTTTAAACATAAGGTGCTTGTCAATGATTTCTGTTTGTCGAAAATTTTAGCGAATAATTTTTTTAAACATAAGGTGCTTGTCAATGATTTCTGAAATGATAATTTTTTATTATAATTCAAAATAAACTGAAATTGAGTTCTAAACACATAATGTGAGTTCTAAAGAAAGAGATATTATATTGTATATATATACATTAGGGTGGTCCCTATATTGGGTTTTTTTTAAATTCCAACTTGGATAGGCATCAAATGACTCTAAATAGAGAAAACAAAATTTCCTAATTTTTTCAGATTTTTATTTTACCCCCCTGGTCTCCCTTTTTTCACTTCAAGGTACAAATAATGGAGTTAGGGTGATGCTTATAACACGTGAAAAAAAAATCAGAACTTATAGATTAGATTCAGATGAAAAAAAAAATCGTATCGGAGGGGGGTCTATTTCCCCCCGTTCAGGCAGGAGGGGTAATATTTTAAAAATTTGACCCAAAATAGAAAAAAAATTATTAAAAAACAGCCTCTAATATGTTTTTTAAATCAAGTTTTTATTGTTAATAGTTTCTGAAAAAAATTATTTTCAAACGTAAAAAATTATTATTTTTGTTTTTGTTTTTAGGTTTTGAAAATTATTTTTTTTTCACTATTAACAATAAAAACTTGATTTAAGAAAAATATTAGAGGCTGGATTCATGGCTTTGAAAAAAGCTATAGCATGCCATTGTAAGTGGTCCCGTTGTTTTTTAATAATTTTTTTTCTATTCTGGGTAAAATTTTTAGAAAATTACCCCTCCCACCTGAACGGGGGGAAATAGACCCCCCTCCAATACGATTTTTTTTTCGTCTGAATCTAATCTATAAGTTCTGATTTTTTTTCGCGTGTTATAAGAATCAACCTATCCCCATTATTGGTACCTTGAAGTGAAAAAAAGGAGACCAGAGGGGTGAAATAAAAATCTGAAAAAATTAGGGAAATTGTTTTTCAATGTTTTGAATCGAATGAGGGCTATCCAAGACAATGTCCAATGTCCAATTTAAGGACCACCCTAATATATGTACATTAGGGTGGTCCTTATTTAGGGTTTTTTTGAAAATCCAACTTGGATAGGCATCAAATGACTCTAAACGGAGAAAAAAAATTTTCATAATTTTTTCAGATTTTTATTCCACCCCCCTAGTCTCCCTTTTTTCACTTCAAGGTACAAATAATGGAGTTAGGGTGATTCTTACAACCACGCAAAAAAAGTCAGAACTTATAGACTAGATTTAGATGAAAAAAAATCGTATTGGAGGGGGGGTCTATTTCCCCCCGTTCATGCGGGAGGGGTAATTTTCTAAGAAATTGACCAAAAATAGAAAAAAAATTATTAAAAAACAACGGGACCACTTACAATGGCATGCTATAGCTTTTTTTAAAGCCATGAATCCAGTCTCTAATATATTTTTTGAATCAAGTTTTTATTGTAAATAGTTTCTGAAAAAAATAATTTTCAAACGTAAAAAACTATTATTTTTGTTTTTATTTTTAAGGTTTGAAAACTATTTTTTCAAAAACTATTTACAATAAAAACTTGATTTAAAAAATATATTAGACACTGAATTCATGGCTTTAAAATAAGCTATAGCATGCCATTGTAAGTGGTCCCGTTGTTTTTTAATAATTTTTTTCTATTTTTGGTCAAATTTTTAGAAAATTACCCCTCCTGCCTGAACGGGGGGGAATAGACCCCCCCTCCAATACGATTTTTTTTTCGTCTGAATCTAATCTATAAGTTCTGACTTTTTTTTTGCGTGTTTTAAGAATTACCCTAACTCCATTATTTGTACCTTGAAGTGAAAAAAGGGAGACCAGGGGGGTGAAATAAAAATCTGAAAAAATTAGGGAAATTGTTTTTCAATGTTTTGAATCGAATGAGGGCTATCCAAGACAATGTTCAATTTAAGGACCACCCTAATGTACATACACTGACTTACTTTATAGTCAATAGATATAAGTGCTTTAGCATTTTGTTTGGTTAACAAAAGAATCTTTTACCAATCATCAACGGTAATTTATAAGATCTAAAGTTCACTATTGGTGGTTGGATGTTGTAGGAACTGGGGGCCTCGAGCTGTATCTTTTCTTACACATCAAGTGCTTACAATACATCCAAGTTGGTAGCCACCAGATACCGGTCTTGGCTTTATGCCTTGACTTGCTAAACTTGTAAGTGCGGATGTTGATCAAGGAAATAATTGAAACATTAAACCCATGGCCCTACAGATTGGAGGTTAGTGCGTTGGGCAAACGACCCGAACACAGTAAACATATGGCAACCAGACCCGCAACAAGTATTAATTGATTCATTGATTGATTGTTTATTTAGTATTTCTTTTTAAGCTACCAGTATGTAGGTACAGCATTTTTAAATTATTACAAATGAGAACAGTGTAAAAAGCAAGTAATATTAAAAAAAAGAAGAATTTTACAAAGTGTTCTACATTACTCATTAAAAAAAACATAGCATAAAAAGAATAAAAGGAAACATTCTTTAGCCTAGCTTAAGCCAGGACTAGAAGCGAATGCTCCATTAATTAAAATAAACGGTATGCACCTGGAATGTAAGGACACTGTACACACCAGGGGCTACTCAAAAACTTGAATCTGTCCTCTCGCGATACAGGGCAGATATTACCGCGATCCAGGAGATGCGATGGATTGGATCAGGTATAACGAAAAAAAAAGATTGCGACATTTATTACAGCTGTCATAAAAGACTGCACATGCTAGGATGCTGATTCGTCGTGGAAAATCGACTAAGATCGAAAGTCATCGATTTTAAGCCGATTAGCGATCGCCTGGCTGTGATCCGCATCAAAGCTACCTTCCGAAACATCAGCCTAATATGTGCACGCGCCCCTACCGATGAAGCTGAGGAGTCTAACAAGGAGGAGTTTTACGACCTCCTGGACGGAGCCTACGGAGCCTGTCCGGAGTACGATGTCAAAGCCGTGCTCAGAGACTTTAATGATAAAGGAAAACATCTTTGGCGGATTAGTTGGAAAGCACAGCCTCCACGAAACGACAACAGATATCGGCTTCCGACTAATCGACTTTGCTGCAGCTCGTAATACGGTGATAAGTAGCACTAGGTTCCCCAGGCGAAGGATACACACAGCAACCTGGCGATCTCCAGATGGTCGAACTGCCAACCAAATCGATCACGTGCTAATTGGCGCAAGGTACGCATCGAACATCTTGGACGTGCGAACTTTCCGAGGTGCAAACGTGGAAACTGACCACTTTCTTGTTGTGACAAAGTTCAGAGCCCGGCTGTCAAACGAAAAGAAAACGCAGACCGCCCAAAGAAAGAAATTCAACATTGCATGCCTTAGCACATCTGAGAAAGCCAGAGACTACAGTGACAATTGATCGGGAAACTCTCTGCCGTACACCCAGCCACAAGCGTCAACAACCAGTGGAACCAGTATCGCGACATCAGTAAGGAGATAGCCGAGACCACCATAGGCTATAAAACCACCCAGAAAAAAGAACCCGTGGTATGACGATGAATGCGCGGTATCGAAGCAGGAGACGAAAAATGCACGAATGCAAATGCTGCAACGGAAAACAAGAGCAGCAAGAGAAGAGTAAAGTTAAAAGAGAAGGAAAGAGAAAAAACCCTGCGCAGAAAGAAAAGAGCATCCGCAGCTTCTCAGCTCAAGTATTTAGAAGAGTATAGCACCGCCACCAACACCCGCCAGTTCTACAAAACAGCCAAGCAACTGGCATCTGGGTATAGGACTGACACGCAAGCTGTTCGAAACAGCGAAGGGAACCTAGTCACCGAAGCATAGGGAATTGTAGGAGTGTTTAAGCAGCATTTCCAGCAACTGCTTAATGGGCATTATGTAGAGGAGGCGATAGGGGAACAAAGAAGCATGAGACCAGTCAATGAAGATCCAGTCCCAGCGCCCAGTACTGAAGAGGTTTAGAAAGCCATCCACAAGCTTAAGAACAACAAATCCGCCGGCTCGGATGGCCTACCTGCGGAACTCTCCTAGTATGGAGGAGATGTCCTGGTAGGGTGCATGCACCATCTCATCAACCAAGTGTGGGAGGATGAAAGTATGCCCGACGACTGGTCAAAAAGCTCCATATGCCCAATCTACAAAAAAAGGCGTTCTTAGGTCCTGCAAGAACTAAAGATATCCCTGCTTAATGTTGCCTACAAGATCCCATCCAACGTACTATGAGAGCGTCTAAAATCTTTCTGCAACACTATAATCGGCACGTACCGTGTGGCTTCAGGCCAGGCAGATCAACGATAGACACAACGATAGACCTTCACATTGAGGCAAATCCTGGAAAAGACCAACGGATTTCAAGTCGAGACCCTCCACCTATTCATCGACTTCAAAGCCGCATATGATAACATAAGTCGCCAAGAGCTTCTATTGGCGATGTCGGAATTCAGGATCCCGAAAAAACTGACCCAGCTATGCCGCATGACGTTACAAAATACGCGATGCAACGTGCAAATGGGTAACAGCTCATCCAAGTTATTCCAGACGTGTACAGGGTTCAGACAAGGAGATGCGCTACCATGTGATTTCTTCAACCTAGTCCTGGAGCAGATAGTACGCAAGAGTGGTGTTAACATGGAAGGCACTATCTTAAACAAGTCTTCTCAACTGCTTGGCTATGCGGACGACATCGACATCATCGGCCGCGCCAAGAGAGCTGTATTTGAAGCATTCACAGCTATTGATGAACAGGCGAAACGCGTTGGTCTTGAAGTGAATGAGGATAAAACAAAGTATGTGCTATCAAGAAGCAAAGCCTCATCTGTCCATCGCCTAGGACAAAACGTCACTGATGGAAGCAGTAATTTCGAGGTAGTCAAGGAACGACACCTTAGTGGAAAGCCGACGAAGAATTATCCTAGCGAACTGCTGCTACTTCGGTTTGGCCAAACAAATGGGTTCAAAACTCCTTTCTCGAAAGACAAAGTGCACCCCTTACAAAACCAGTTCTACTCTACGGCGGCGCCACCGAGTGCTGGACGATAAGTAAAAAAAGGGAATTGATACTGGGCACTTTCGAGAGGAAAATTCTTCGGTGGATATTTGGTCCTATATGCGAAGAGGGCGATTGGAGGAGAATTATTTAATCGTAAATTGTACGAGCTGTACCAAGATGTGGATGTAGTTCAAAGAGCCAAAACACGTCGACTACATCACTAGCTCGGCCACTTCAAGCGAATGGACAACAACGCTCCAGCCAAGAAAATCTTCGAGTCCAAGCCCTCAGGTTCGAGACGACCAGGAAGAGCGCTTGGTCTCGAAGACTGGAGGGATCTCAGGCAGAGACCCTTCATGGATCGGGAGCCGGATAAGTAAGTAAGTAACGTTCGCTATTAGGATAAGTCCAATTTGAATGTTAATATTTGTACTGGAGCGGCAAAGGAAAGTGAACACCTTAAAGTTACATTTGGATTTGGGTATGCTGGTAATTTAATCTAACTCTCAACATGGTATCACTGGAGGTGTACAACCTCATCATCCACGAACAAAGCCAATTTGCTATATTTTACGTTTTTTAGGTAATTTATGTATATTGTAAATAGCAGAGTCCTTAAAACCCTTTGGAACATCGTAATCAATTTCAATCGCTCCTTTAACTTTTTTTTTTTTTTACACTATCAGATCTTTGCCGAAGAGAGCTTAGTACAAGCAACATCTTTCGACCAAAGAATTGCCAAACACAAATTAAGTGCTTATCAGGCTCATCACTTAGTGTAGTGTTAGTAGTTAGTAAGCAACAAACTACTTAAAACGTACACTTTACAAAATAAAATTAAAAACAATAATTATAAAATAACAAATAAAATGACATTGAAAAAATTAACAATTACAAATATTCAATGAATCTTTGAGTCTATTCTTACTTACATATATTAAAATCAAAAAAATTAGAGTTCAAATTCAGAATGTTGCACATGCGGATAAAAGGCTCATGCATTCCATAATTGGTACGGTGCACTATGGAGCATTTAACCTCAAAAACCGGACAAAATTGAAAAAATTAAACTATTTTGAAAGCCCCCAAATTGGTTTTGCTTGTAGCTGATTAACCGTATTATCATAAACCAGTCTCAAAGTTGACCCCCACCACACCACCTCTTCAGACAGCTAGTCAGAATATAGACCAATTTAGTAGGCACGCCTGCATTTGCAATGCGCTCTATTTTCACCAATTTGAAGTTGGTGTTTTATGTTTTTTGAAGTGAGTTGAAAAAAAATTTATTAATGAATGTTAGAGACAATGGTGTATACTTAATTTCAACGTTTGATTTATTTGATTTCATCGACTAATATCTATGTTCTTGGGCAAACATTGATTCATCAAAAAGTCAAGAAGTTTATGTATTTTTTTTTACAGTTAAGTGTTTTTGTTATACTGCCGGGTGCTGTCGGGTTGTAATTTTTTTTTTTAAAGCAAACTATTAGGTCTCAGTGTTTTGTACAATCCAAAACATTTTCCTCATATTTCCTCCTTTTTGAGAAAAAAATTATTTAAAATTGCCGTTTTTTCCAAAGGTATTATTTTTGAACAATTTTTTGTTTTTATTATTCGAAATTATTCGAAAGTTTTTTGTATGCAATATGGCAAACCAAACCTTCAACCTTCGATTAAAAAAATTGATTTGTTTTATTACCTTTTTTGGTCAAAAATGTAATAGAAGTTTCACACATATCCATAAGCCCATGGGTAGACAAAATTAAAAAAAAAAACCACAATTATTTATTTCTGTTATAAAGAATGGAAATACTTTAAAACGGTACCTATAAATTTAAGTTTCAGATGAAAATTAGGTCACTGAGACAAAAAAATAATTTTGACCAGTTTTTTCATGCAAATGCTCCTATGTGCGGTGTTGAGATATGTATATGCATTAGTTCTAGACTACGAGTGTTGTGACCTCCACCACGGTAATTAAGGCTAGTACAAGATAATAAATCAGGTGCATCAATAACGCCCGTTAAAAATTAATGAATAAATACAATATCATTATTAATTCTCCTTTGTGCCAAAGTTTGAATCTGAATCAGTGGCAAGTAAAGGTGTATGAAGCAGAGATCAGAAATAAAACTCAACCTTTTGAAAGGTTCTTCAATAACTCTCATTTGTTGTCATTTTCAATAAAAATCACTCTTTAACCTTTATTCTAAAAAAGAAATTTTTTCGGTCAAGCTCTGAGAGAAACCTTTATTTTGATTTTTTTTCTGTTTCGGTCAACCAGTGAGATTTATCACTGAGAGAAAAAAATAAATCTCATCTGCAAATTGATCATTGAGAATCTCTGTTAGTACGAATGTTTAAATTTTGTGGGCCTTACATGGAGAAATGCATTTAATTAGGCTATTTAGTCATCGGTGAATACCTACTCATGGATAATGAGCAGAGTTGTAATAATCTATTTTTTGAAATGCATTTTGGCTTGCATTAATTATTAAAGAAAAACAATTAATGAATTGTGAAAATATTTTGCAGTAAAAAAAATGTTAATGTAAACTCAAAACTTTGTTGCATTGAAATGTTAATGCAGAATAAAAATGTTTTGCATTAAAAAAAAAATGTTAATGCAGACCAAAAATTGTTTGCATTAAAAAAAAAGTTTATGCTAAATCGAAAATTTGTTGCATTAAAAAAAATGTAAGAATATTTTTTGTTAAAATCGTTAAACTACGTCCATAATATTTAAGGGCATGATACGTGGTAATGATGGGTAGGACACGAATTTCAAATGAGTTTGTAGTTGATAGGACGTAGATTCACATGAACACGATTTTTGACAGGTGTTAAAATGTCAACATCAAAATTTTGAAAAACCGAGTATGCCAATCGATTAAGAAGGGGGTATTACCTAGTGTTCCCGCCAACGCTGTGGGACCACTAGAACACATTTTATTTGACAGGTGTTAAAATATCAACCTCCAAATTTTTAAAAACCGGGTATGCATAGGTTTATACGCCCATTCTAAATCGATTTGCATACTCGGTTTTTCAAAAAAAAATTATTTTATTTTATTGACATGTTTTTTCAATGCAAACAATTTTTCATACTGCATTCTAATTCTATTTTTTTAATACAGAAAATTTTTGATCCGCACATTTTCACATTGCATTAAAATTTTATTTTTAATAAAAAATGCATTTTTTTCATTGAAATTTTACCAACTCTGATTATGAGTGATTTTATGCAATAAATCGTAAAAACCATTTTTGATTTATTTTCAGCGAAAAAGGTTAAAGGTTGACCTTTTCCATTTATTTTTTCGCAAAAAACTCAACCATTGAGAGATATTTCTAAGAATTAAAAATAAATCTCAACCGATAACCTAAATTTTAATTTTAATTTTTTTTAAATAAATGTCAAACAGTAGCGTAGCTAGATGGGCGAGGGCCCTGGGGCAGAAAATAAAATGGGGCCCCTTAACAGAAATTGGTTTGGTTTTTGATTAACAAAAAAAATGAGAAATTTTAGAAGAGGTATGTAATGTTATAGGAATTTTTAACAAAAACTGTCAGCCTAAGATATTTTGTAGTGCTCATACACTACCGGTACATGAAATCAAAACAATGCGTCATTCCATTCGGTCATTGGCTTTAGTAATAAAACTTGAAGTAACATTATATGCTCCGTCTGCATCCGCGGCCAATGAACAGAACTGCATTTCGTCTTTAGATTCAAATATACTCAATGCCATATGACGCTTCGAATTACTTTTTGTTTTGGTTCAATGTCCCGCTATGATATGCATTGCTTGTGCATGCATAATATCTATATAGGTCATCCAATGGGTATGAATGAATTTGATGACACGACAAAAAGGTGTCGTACAATGTGATATGTATCTATATTCATTTATTAATTATTAAGAATTATGATGGTATGTATAATGTATACTTAAGTTCTTAGTGTGTAAGAAATTATTGGAAATTATTTGTGTATAAATAGGCTAAGTTTTGATCAAATAAAATCACTTTCGTTTTGGAAGTATTGCAATTATAATCGGCTCTTCAGCTGAAATTAATCGTCTTTTATTTAATTAATCAGATCGGCTCTTTAGCCAGCATTAATATTCGGCTTGGGGAAGCCTTATAATATCCCACGTAAATATTGTAGGTGAGGAAGGGCTTCCTTTACAATTTCTTAGGGATATAATTTTTAAAGCTTAGCATGCAGTTTGGTTACAATAGCAAAAAATTGGTGGTAAGAACAGAAAAGTCAGTGGAATGTTTCAAAAATCGTTACTGAGCCAATATATGTATTTGAGTGATCTTGATTTAAAAGTTCAGTTTGGCCGTAAAAATATTTTGATAAAAGATCGACAAAAAATTTTAGCCCCAAAAATTTTATTTTTGAGTCATTCCATATGAAAACGTCTATCAAAAAAGCATCAAGCACATCTCAGATTTTGCTCAAACTTTGTGAGATGCCCCTACCCCCTTTGAAGCATTTGAAATTCCTTTTTTGTTTCTATTTTGAGATGGTATTTTAAACTGAAGTATAGTAGTTTTTGAGAAAAAAAAAAATAAATTCAGACAAAATAATAACAGGACCTGGTCAGAAGCAACGCTGGCAGATTTTTGCTGTTCAATTTTTCGTCAGACAATGGAAAATATGAAAAGAAAAAAGCTTCAAAATAATGGAAAAAAAAGTTATAGTAAATTGTTTATTATATTTTTGAATTTATTTTATTTTTTAAAACTACTTTTTTAAGTTGTCATTTGGTAGAATCGGTGTGTTTTTTATATTGTAAAATATTTTACCAGTTTTTTATACAGAACACTCAGTGAAATATACTAATGAGAAAAAAGTATTTGGGATTTTAAAACGCTTAGTGGTTTCTTTTTTTAAAGTCTTTTACTAAAATTTATTTAATATACTTACCTATATAGGGAAATTCTATTATTTCCCAAAAAAATATGTTTTTTACAGCGTAAATCATAAAAACTACGAAATTTCAAATTTCTGTTGTTTTTTTTTAAATAACGGTTGATGGATGATGACAAATCTGGTTTTATGTGAAAGCTTATATTATGTGGAGTAAGTCCTCCAAATTTGAGCAGAATACGCCCAATAGTTTTTTTTTACCAGGTCAACCAAGTCTTAGAGGGCTCTTTTTTACAAATCAATCATATTTTTCAAAAATCATTTAAAAAAAAACTGGACGTGATAGAATTTTTCTGAAACCAGATTTAGATTTTAAAAAGTCAAATCTATCTTAAAAAATTACTTGAAGGCGAAAAAAAACGTTGATTTTTGTAGACCAGTGTTATTATTATACCTTAATTCCTATATACAAATCACAGAAAGAAACGACAAAAACAAACCCAAATAAAACTACAAAGCCATTTTCTTCACATATGTATGTACATAATTAATAATTATCACCCCTACAACGGAATCCGATGAATGAGCTGCGGAGGGAATCAGACTCAATTCTGACATTTTTACAATAATCTGCTAGAATAACTAATCTCGGCCGTATTACAGAGTACCAAAAGCAAAGTCAAAAATGAAATTCATAGCAGTTAGCCATCATCTAGATAAAAGCTTTAACAGCTCCTTGGACCGGCAGATAGGCTATCTAAGATTTTATCAGTTTCTGTTGGATATTATTGTCAGAGATATTTGAGCCAAAAGTAGAAATTTATCTGGCAAAAAAGGTCCGGATATGCTATCCAAGACTTTATCCACAAGTCTTGTAACTGACCCATAATATTCAAAACAAACTGAGCCAAAACATTCTTAAAGATAAGAAGAACTTTTATTTTCGCTTTGAAAAATTGTTTCGTCGGGCCCCCAAACCTTCGGGGCCCTGGGGCGCCGCCCCAGTTTGCCCCTGGGTAGCTACGCCGCTGATGTCAAACCAAAACCGAAATCTTTTTAATAGAATGTAGTTACTCTCAGAGAGAAACCAACTGAAAATAAAGGTTGACATTTATTTCTGATCTCTGGTATGAACTATGAAGCGAAGTTGTGGATGTTAGCGTTGTTGGTGAGGCAGTGGAAACAACGATGGTCGGTGTTGTTGTTGAAGGGGGTCCGGGTAAAGGCGATGTTAAAGCTACGTCATTGTGTTGAAATGAATTGGCTGCCAGGATCTCATCTAAGATTGATTTATTTAATGCATGCTCAGAGCCATTTATGCATCTAATCTCAGCCGTGATGTTGTTAACTGAGGTCTTTAGATGGGTGGTATGTTCCTTGATTACCGTTAAATCATTTAGAAATGCTTCAGAGTTCAAATCATTATTGCTCAGATCATTAGCAATTGAAGAGAGAGCCTTTGATGAATTAATCAAATCCACTAGATTTTTTTTATTGGGCTGCATAAAAGAAACAGTGTACAGCAAACCAATAAGATTCCTAAAGGAGCTCCAAAGGCGTATCGAGGCAGCTGCCATGGAAATTACAGAGCTGAATTTATGAGAAGCATTACGACAATAATTTATTAAGAGGTGCAGATTGTGCCTAAAGATTGGGTGGAAAGCAATTTGAACATTTGCTTCGAAAATTGAAATAAATACAAAATTTAAAATAATAATAAAAAATAAAATAAAATAATTAGTAAATTTATGGTCAGCTAAATTAATGAACAGTATTTTTACAAAAAAATCCAATTCTTTAATTTTTAGCCGTAATATTCAAAAACATAATACAGTAACGAAGTATATCATTTTATTAAATTCGCTCTTTATGTATATTACCACTAATAATAACCTATTTACCTTAGATACAGTAAAAAATTATACCATTCTGAAATCAAAAAATTTGTTGCGCCAATTTTTTATAAAGTTTGCCACAGGGTGTCTATACGAATTTTTTATAGCAGAGATGCTAAAACTTTTTCATTTTTTTTTCATTTTTTGGGATTACAATTTTTTTTTTTTTAAATTAAAAAAAGTCCAAGTGCTATTAAAATGTTCTACCAATTATGTTTTGTCTCCCTCTCCAATAGTGTAGAAAATTGCTGCAAAAGAAAATCGATGATTTGTAGTCGTGGTACGTACAATGAACGAAATAATGCACATATTTTAAGTACCCTTTGAGATAACCCATTTTTATTTCCGGTTTCAGGACAGTCATAAAGTGGACCATACGTCGAAGTCGTTTCAAGACGTTTACCGGATACCCTGTATGCATACTGATTTAATTTTAATAATTTATGTTTATTAAAACCAATTTCTGTAGTCTTCACTATTATTTATTTATTTTCCTTTGGAGCTGAGCTTTTCTCACTCTACATTTTACAAGCAACGTCAGTTCCCTGATGGTCTTCATAGGATGAAACGCACCGAACTTTTATTTAATAAAAACAAAATAAATTTATACATACAAAAAATAATGTGGATCTTTTAATAACAGGTGTTCTTTTTATTTATTAATATTTATTTTCAAGATCAATTGCGGTGTTGAATGAAGCATTAGCGCACATTTTGAGTAGATTCAATTTATACACATAGGATAGAGACCCACATACACATAAAAATATCGTACTGCGTCGTCACAAATAATACAAAACAAACAAATTGCCCTCTTTTGATTTCAAGTTTGACGAGAGAATGTTTGTATGCAGATCAAATTTCTCAAACTAGAAAGATCGCATCTTTCGCCTTCAAATCTTAATGTTGTTTGAATAAAACATGACAAAATGGAAAAAGTACAAATCAATGAAAAACGACATAAGGTTCGTATCAGCAAATGGGGCTTAATCCTTGCAGTTCGAAACTTTTTATCATTACTAATGTCCATTTATTTTGTTCCACCTAATTACCCTTTACGATAGTCGTTTTACTAAAACGCCAGTAAAACCACACGGCTCTAAGACCGACATTTGGTGTTTTAGTAAAACAACGAACGTTAAAGTGGTGAGAATAGAAAAGAGCGAAGAGAACGCTTAACTTTTCATTATCATCATCAGGTCCCGTAACCCCGGTTGGAGCATAGGGCGCCAACTAATCGTTTCCATCCTTCACGGTCTGCAGATAGATATTTTAACTGTGGCCACGTCTTTCTCTGGGAGTCTGCTTCTTCTAGAACTGTTGATTTCCATGTTGTTCTTGGTCTTCCAACCCGCCGCCGTGCACCCTGAGGATTCCATTCAAAGGACTGCTTTTGCAATTTCATCGTTTGGTTTCCTCAGTGTGTGACCAATCCATTGCCATTTACGCTTTCTTATGTCAACGTCCAGCCGCTCTTCACTTGTCCTGCGCCACAATTCCTCGTTTGATATAATTTTTTAGAATATGGCGTAGACAACGGTTCACAAAAGCCTGCAATTTCTTCTGCTTTTTCTGCTTAACTTTTAGTTTCATTAAAACACCAACTGTCGTTTCTGGAGCCTTGTTGTTTTTCTGGCGTTTCAGTAAAACGACTATCGTAATAGGGGTGATTAAAATTTAAAATTTCAAAACAAGAAATTACAGCTATTTTTTTCAACGAATTATAAAGAGCCATTTTTATTTCATTTAAGCATTATTTGTAAATAAAAAACTTAGTAAAAGAATGTATAAAGGTAGTATTAAAAAGGTAAAAAAATACTTTTTGAATTTGATAGCATAGTTAATAATGGAGGTAATAATAAAGTTATATAGAGCAAGATCACTGCCATTAATAGTGGTGGTCATTTTATCAAGGCTTAAATTTTTTCTATGAATGTAAATAGACTTTGGTAGTTATTAACATTAGACTGTGCCAACAAAAATTGAAAAATTTATTTTTATGATTGGTCTCAAAGTTTTGATAGAGAATATTAATATTTTAGGAGCCTCTACCAAAATTTTGAGACCAATCGCATTTCCCCAAGTAGCCGCGCACCTACCAGTGAGACCATACACCAAACACATTTGAAAGTGTCAAAATAATCTTGTAATTTGCGTTACAGTAACTTAATACATACCGACCTACATTCGTTCATTACCACCACTGTTCGTTCACAGAAAAAAATTCAACTTTAAAAATATGACGTATGTATGTACGCACATTATGTATACCTGGTGGCCTTGAGATCTTGGTCTATTAGAGAGAGAGCGCGAGATTAGAAGAATGAGAAAAAGATTAAACTTTCCTGTTAGTTTTCCGATTTCTCTGATTCAACTACGACTTTGTTGTTTAATTCGAGCTAAATTAAAAATAAAATAAATGCAAAGAATAATGCAGTACTTTTCTCAAGTCCACATTTACAACTCATCTTTTGATTGTTTGCTAACATATTTCAAAATATCACTAGCTTTTCTTGGCCCCGCATAAGTGTCCACAAGTTTGCCATTCTCAAAAAGTAACAGTGTGGGGAAACCTTTAATTTTATACTTTTCAACTGCTTTATGTTGAACATTGCAATCCACTGCTCCTAGGCGATATGCGTCGGTTGTTGCTTTAGCGGCAGCTGCAGCGAACTCTGGTTTCAATGTCTTGCAGTGCCCACACCATGGAGCATAAAACATTACCAAAAGTCGTTTTATCTTCTTGCCCTTAGTTTCGATGTCATCATCTAATAAGATTATATTTTCTGCTCCAGGGAAATCTCCAAATGCTTCGGGTTCTGTGGAAGGTTCTTTGTTGCTATCAACGGGATTCTTCATGAATTTTATGAAATCAGATTCAGTTCGACCACCATTGTAATCGCTGTTTGTCTTTAGATAACTAAAATATTTAAATGTTGGGTAACCCCGAACTCCATAGACAGAGCATACCGCCGCATGTTTGGTGCAATCAACTGCAGCTAGCGCAACTCGTGGATCTTCTCGGAACTCAATAGCCGCAGCAGTAAACTCAGGTTTAGCTTTCTTGCAGTGTCCACACCCTGTTAATTAAGAAATAGAAAATTTTGTTAGTAAAAATCGAATGCTGATAATTGGCGAAACATATGTATGTTGTTTACTAATTATGTTTATGCTCCCATTGAAAAAAAAATCAAAAATGTTCTTTTGATTCCTGTACGAATGCAGATTTCTAAGCATTTTGGTTTTAGACAAAGCTTTTTGTCGAAAATTTTAGCGAATAATTTTTTTTAAACATAAGGTGCTTGTCAATGATTTCTGTTTGTCGAAAATTTTAGCGAATAATTTTTTTAAACATAAGGTGCTTGTCAATGATTTCTGAAATGATAATTTTTTATTATAATTCAAAATAAACTGAAATTGAGTTCTAAACACATAATGTGAGTTCTAAAGAAAGAGATATTATATTGTATATATATACATTAGGGTGGTCCCTATATTGGGTTTTTTTTAAATTCCAACTTGGATAGGCATCAAATGACTCTAAATAGAGAAAACAAAATTTCCTAATTTTTTCAGATTTTTATTTTACCCCCCTGGTCTCCCTTTTTTCACTTCAAGGTACAAATAATGGAGTTAGGGTGATGCTTATAACACGTGAAAAAAAAATCAGAACTTATAGATTAGATTCAGATGAAAAAAAAAATCGTATCGGAGGGGGGTCTATTTCCCCCCGTTCAGGCAGGAGGGGTAATATTTTAAAAATTTGACCCAAAATAGAAAAAAAATTATTAAAAAACAGCCTCTAATATGTTTTTTAAATCAAGTTTTTATTGTTAATAGTTTCTGAAAAAAATTATTTTCAAACGTAAAAAATTATTATTTTTGTTTTTGTTTTTAGGTTTTGAAAATTATTTTTTTTTCACTATTAACAATAAAAACTTGATTTAAGAAAAATATTAGAGGCTGGATTCATGGCTTTGAAAAAAGCTATAGCATGCCATTGTAAGTGGTCCCGTTGTTTTTTAATAATTTTTTTTCTATTCTGGGTAAAATTTTTAGAAAATTACCCCTCCCACCTGAACGGGGGGAAATAGACCCCCCTCCAATACGATTTTTTTTTCGTCTGAATCTAATCTATAAGTTCTGATTTTTTTTCGCGTGTTATAAGAATCAACCTATCCCCATTATTGGTACCTTGAAGTGAAAAAAAGGAGACCAGGGGGTCAATTCTCGATCTGTGAAACTGTGAAATGAAAACAAAGTTATCATTTCAGTTTTCACAGAGTTTTATCATTTTATCACTTCACAAACACGCGCAAGCCGATTCCCGAACTCGTTATGAAAAGCAGCTGTCAAAGTGAGTACTAAAAAGTACTAACATGAAAAATGCTACCACTTGCTCATAGAAAAAGATGATTGTGACGTCACAGAAAGATCAAGATGGCGACTTGGGTGTATCAAATGAGCACAATTTGTTCCTGTTTATCATTTTTCTTTTCACAGGTTTTCACAGAATGAAATGATTGTGATAAACGAATTATCATATGAAAACATTTTGGCATTTGTTTTCATTTTTTCACACTTTGAGAATCGCATTTGACGTGAAGGCGTTATCATATTTATCACTTCACAGTTTCACAGATCGAGAGTACTGAAAAGTACTAACATGAAAAATGCTACCACTTGCTCATAGAAAAAGATGATTGTGACGTCACAGAAAGATCAAGATGGCGACTTGGGTGTATCAAATGAGCACAATTTGTTCCTGTTTATCATTTTTCTTTTCACAGGTTTTCACAGAATGAAATGATTGTGATAAACGAATTATCATATGAAAACATTTTGGCATTTGTTTTCATTTTTTCACACTTTGAGAATCGCATTTGACGTGAAGGCGTTATCATATTTATCACTTCACAGTTTCACAGATCGAGAATTGACCCCCAGAGGGGTGAAATAAAAATCTGAAAAAATTAGGGAAATTGTTTTTCAATGTTTTGAATCGAATGAGGGCTATCCAAGACAATGTCCAATGTCCAATTTAAGGACCACCCTAATATATGTACATTAGGGTGGTCCTTATTTAGGGTTTTTTTGAAAATCCAACTTGGATAGGCATCAAATGACTCTAAACGGAGAAAAAAAAATTTCATAATTTTTTCAGATTTTTATTCCACCCCCCTGGTCTCCCTTTTTTCACTTCAAGGTACAAATAATGGAGTTAGGGTGATTCTTACAACCACGCAAAAAAAAGTCAGAACTTATAGACTAGATTTAGATGAAAAAAAATCGTATTGGAGGGGGGGTCTATTTCCCCCCGTTCATGCGGGAGGGGTAATTTTCTAAGAAATTGACCAAAAATAGAAAAAAAATTATTAAAAAACAACGGGACCACTTACAATGGCATGCTATAGCTTTTTTTAAAGCCATGAATCCAGTCTCTAATATATTTTTTGAATCAAGTTTTTATTGTAAATAGTTTCTGAAAAAAATAATTTTCAAACGTAAAAAACTATTATTTTTGTTTTTATTTTTAAGGTTTGAAAACTATTTTTTCAAAAACTATTTACAATAAAAACTTGATTTAAAAAATATATTAGACACTGAATTCATGGCTTTAAAAAAAGCTATAGCATGCCATTGTAAGTGGTCCCGTTGTTTTTTAATAATTTTTTTCTATTTTTGGTCAAATTTTTAGAAAATTACCCCTCCTGCCTGAACGGGGGGGAATAGACCCCCCCTCCAATACGATTTTTTTTCGTCTGAATCTAATCTATAAGTTCTGACTTTTTTTTTGCGTGTTTTAAGAATCACCCTAACTCCATTATTTGTACCTTGAAGTGAAAAAGGGAGACCAGGGGGGTGAAATAAAAATCTGAAAAAATTAGGGAAATTGTTTTTCAATGTTTTGAATCGAATGAGGGCTATCCAAGACAATGTTCAATTTAAGGACCACCCTAATGTACATACACTGACTTACTTTATAGTCAATAGATATAAGTGCTTTAGCATTTTGTTTGGTTAACAAAAGAATCTTTTACCAATCATCAACGGTAATTTATAAGATCTAAAGTTCACTATTGGTGGTTGGATGTTGTAGGAACTGGGGGCCTCAAGCTGTATCTTTTCTTACACATCAAGTGCTTACAATACATCCAAGTTGGTAGCCACCAGATACTGGTCTTGGCTTTATGCCTTGACTTGCTAAACTTGTAAGTGCGGATGTTGATCAAGGAAATAATTGAAACATTAAACCCATGGCCCTACAGATTGGAGGTTAGTGCGTTGGGCAAACGACCCGAACACAGTAAACAACAAAATTGTTATGAGAGAGACGCGTGAAGCCTCGGATAACGACCCCCTTCAAATGGCAACCAGACCCGCAACAAGTATTAATTGATTCATTGATTGATTGTTTATTTAGTATTTCTTTTTAAGCTACCAGTATGTAGGTACAGCATTTTTAAATTATTACAAATGAGAACAGTGTAAAAAGCAAGTAATATTAAAAAAAAGAAGAATTTTACAAAGTGTTCTACATTACTCATTAAAAAAAACATAGCATAAAAAGAATAAAAGGAAACATTCTTTAGCCTAGCTTAAGCCAGGACTAGAAGCGAATGCTCCATTAATTAAAATAAACGGTATGCACCTGGAATGTAAGGACACTGTAGACACCAGGGGCTACTCAAAAACTTGAATCTGTCCTCTCGCGATACAGGGCAGATATTACCGCGATCCAGGAGATGCGATGGATAGGATCAGGTATAACGAAAAAAAAAGATTGCGACATTTATTACAGCTGTCATAAAAGACTGCACATGCTAGGATGCGGATTCGTCGTGGAAAATCGACTAAGATCGAAAGTCATCGATTTTAAGCCGATTAGCGATCGCCTGGCTGTGATCCGCATCAAAGCTACCTTCCGAAACATCAGCCTAATATGTGCACGCGCCCCTACCGATGAAGCTGAGGAGTCTAACAAGGAGGAGTTTTACGACCTCCTGGACGGAGCCTACGGAGCCTGTCCGGAGTACGATGTCAAAGCCGTGCTCAGAGACTTCAATGATAAAGGAAAACATCTTTGGCGGATTAGTTGGAAAGCACAGCCTCCACGAAACGACAACAGATATCGGCTTCCGACTAATCGACTTTGCTGCAGCTCGTAATACGGTGATAAGTAGCACTAGGTTCCCCAGGCGAAGGATACACACAGCAACCTGGCGATCTCCAGATGGTCGAACTGCCAACCAAATCGATCACGTGCTAATTGGCGCAAGGTACGCATCGAACATCTTGGACGTGCGAACTTTCCGAGGTGCAAACGTGGAAACTGACCACTTTCTTGTTGTGACAAAGTTCAGAGCCCGGCTGTCAAACGAAAAGAAAACGCAGACCGCCCAAAGAAAGAAATTCAACATTGCATGCCTTAGCACATCTGAGAAAGCCAGAGACTACAGTGACAATTGATCGGGAAACTCTCTGCCGTACACCCAGCCACAAGCGTCAACAACCAGTGGAACCAGTATCGCGACATCAGTAAGGAGATAGCCGAGACCACCATAGGCTATAAAACCACCCAGAAAAAAGAACCCGTGGTATGACGATGAATGCGCGGTATCGAAGCAGGAGACGAAAAATGCACGAATGCAAATGCTGCAACGGAAAACAAGAGCAGCAAGAGAAGAGTAAAGTTAAAAGAGAAGGAAAGAGAAAAAACCCTGCGCAGAAAGAAAAGAGCATCCGCAGCTTCTCAGCTCAAGTATTTAGAAGAGTATAGCACCGCCACCAACACCCGCCAGTTCTACAAAACAGCCAAGCAACTGGCATCTGGGTATAGGACTGACACGCAAGCTGTTCGAAACAGCGAAGGGAACCTAGTCACCGAAGCATAGGGAATTGTAGGAGTGTTTAAGCAGCATTTCCGCAGCAACTGCTTAATGGGCATTATGTAGAGGAGGCGATAGGGGAACAAAGAAGCATGAGACCAGTCAATGAAGATCCAGTCCCAGCGCCCAGTACTGAAGAGGTTAAGAAAGCCATCCACAAGCTTAAGAACAACAAATCCGCCGGCTCGGATGGCCTACCTGCGGAACTCTCCTAGTATGGAGGAGATGTCCTGGTAGGGTGCATGCACCATCTCATCAACCAAGTGTGGGAGGATGAAAGTATGCCCGACGACTGGTCAAAAAGCTCCATATGCCCAATCTACAAAAAAAGGCGTTCTTAGGTCCTGCAAGAACTAAAGATATCCCTGCTTAATGTTGCCTACAAGATCCCATCCAACGTACTATGTGAGCGTCTAAAATCTTTCTGCAACACTATAATCGGCACGTACCGTGTGGCTTCAGGCCAGGCAGATCAACGATAGACACAACGATAGACCTTCACATTGAGGCAAATCCTGGTAAAGACCAACGGATTTCAAGTCGAGACCCTCCACCTATTCATCGACTTCAAAGCCGCATATGATAACATAAGTCGCCAAGAGCTTCTATTGGCGATGTCGGAATTCAGGATCCCGAAAAAACTGACCCAGCTATGCCGCATGACGTTACAAAATACGCGATGCAACGTGCAAATGGGTAACAGCTCATCCAAGTTATTCCAGACGTGTACAGGGTTCAGACAAGGAGATGCGCTACCATGTGATTTCTTCAACCTAGTCCTGGAGCAGATAGTACGCAAGAGTGGTGTTAACATGGAAGGCACTATCTTAAACAAGTCTTCTCAACTGCTTGGCTATGCGGACGACATCGACATCATCGGCCGCGCCAAGAGAGCTGTATTTGAAGCATTCACAGCTATTGATGAACAGGCGAAACGCGTTGGTCTTGAAGTGAATGAGGATAAAACAAAGTATGTGCTATCAAGAAGCAAAGCCTCATCTGTCCATCGCCTAGGACAAAACGTCACTGATGGTAGCAGTAATTTCGAGGTAGTCAAGGAACGACACCTTAGTGGAAAGCCGACGAAGAATTATCCTAGCGAACTGCTGCTACTTCGGTTTGGCCAAACAAATGGGTTCAAAACTCCTTTCTCGAAAGACAAAGTGCACCCCTTACAAAACCAGTTCTACTCTACGGCGGCGCCACCGAGTGCTGGACGATAAGTAAAAAAAGGGAATTGATACTGGGCACTTTCGAGAGGAAAATTCTTCGGTGGATATTTGGTCCTATATGCGAAGAGGGCGATTGGAGGAGAATTATTTAATCGTAAATTGTACGAGCTGTACCAAGATGTGGATGTAGTTCAAAGAGCCAAAACACGTCGACTACATCACTAGCTCGGCCACTTCAAGCGAATGGACAACAACGCTCCAGCCAAGAAAATCTTCGAGTCCAAGCCCTCAGGTTCGAGACGACCAGGAAGAGCGCTTGGTCTCGAAGACTGGAGGGATCTCAGGCAGAGACCCTTCATGGATCGGGAGCCGGATAAGTAAGTAAGTAACGTTCGCTATTAGGATAAGTCCAATTTGAATGTTAATATTTGTACTGGAGCGGCAAAGGAAAGTGAACACCTTAAAGTTACATTTGGATTTGGGTATGCTGGTAATTTAATCTAACTCTCAACATGGTATCACTGGAGGTGTACAACCTCATCATCCACGAACAAAGCCAATTTGCTATATTTTACGTTTTTTAGGTAATTTATGTCCTTAAAACCCTTTGGAACATCGTAATCAATTTCAATCGCTCCTTTAACTTTTTTTTTTTTTTTACACTATCAGATCTTTGCCGAAGAGAGCTTAGTACAAGCAACATCTTTCGACCAAAGAATTGCCAAACACAAATTAAGTGCTTATCAGGCTCATCACTTAGTGTAGTGTTAGTAGTTAGTAAGCAACAAACTACTTAAAACGTACACTTTACAAAATAAAATTAAAAACAATAATTATAAAATAACAAATAAAATGACATTGAAAAAATTAACAATTACAAATATTCAATGAATCTTTGAGTCTATTCTTACTTATATTAAAATCAAAAAAATTAGAGTTCAAATTCAGAATGTTGCACATGCGGGTAAAAGGCTCATGCATTCCATAATTGGTACGGTGTTGAGATATATGCATTAGTTCTAGACTACGAGTGTTGTGACCTCCACCACGGTAATTAAGGCTAGTACAAGATAATAAATCAGGTGCATCAATAACGCCCGTTAAAAGTTAATGAATAAATACAATATCATTATTAATTCTCCTTTGTGCCAAAGTTTGAATCTGAAGAAGCTTAATCCGGTGTTCGTAAGAAGGAAGATTATAAGGATCGGACCACGGTAGTCCTTTCAAGGCGAAACGTATAAAATTACGCTGTACTGCTTCTAGTCTATTCTTATGGACATCGTAAAAAGGAGTCCATACCTGTGATGCGTATTCAAGATGAGGGCGAACAAGACTGTTGTAGAGAGCGAGGGTAACATAAGGATACTGAAATTCCTTAGACCAACGTTTAACAAACCCTAACATAGAGTTTGCCTTGTTGACTATTAAATTGATATGCTTCGTAAAATCAAGATTAAAAGTAAAATGAACCCCTAGGTCTTTGAAACTATCAACACGACGCAATGTGTGCTGCGATATTTCATAATCAAATGTACAAGGAACTTTTTTTTAGAAAAAATTATCGCCTGATATTTAATAAGGTTGAGATTTAAACCGTTTTTACTACACCAAATAACAAAACTGTTAATATCTTCTTGCAAAAGTAAACGATCACTCACAGATTTGACGCTTTTGAAAATTTTCATATCATCCGCAAAAATTAGAATTTCACTATAACGTATATAGAGGGATACGTCGTTGATAGCTAAGATAAAAAGAAGTGGGCCCAAATGACTACCCTGGGGAACTCCAGATTCGGCAAAGCAAGGGTTGGAGACAGAACTCCTAAATCTAACTTGGTAGGATCTATTATGGAGATAAGAAGAAACCCAATTGATGAGTTTAGGAGGGAAGCCAAACACCTTTAACTTAAACCTGATGATGTCGTGTGAAAGTTGATCGAAAGCCTTAGAAAAATCTGTATAGATGCAGTCGAGTTCTTGACCATGTTCCAACGCAGTTGAGCACTTGTGCAAGAATGCAAGTAAATTGGTGATCGTCAATCGCTTTTGCATGAATCCATGTTGTTGATTGCAAATTATATTCTTACAGTTGAATGTCAAACTATCGCACATTACTTGCTAAAAAGCTTAGGAATGCAAGATAGCTTGGAGATTGGCCTGTAATTGCATATATCAGATCTGTTACCCTTTTTAAAAACTGGTGTAATATATGCATTTTTCCAAATACTTGGAAATTTACCGGAGCTAAGTGATAGGTTAAACAAATGAAAAAGAGGGGGTGCTAATATTGATTTACATTTCTTCAAGATTATTGGTGGGATGCCATCAGGTCCAGACGAGTAATCATCATGAAGTAAGGACATATAATGTAAAAATTTTTCGATTATAATTGGGATATTATTGAAGGTAGTTTGTGGGCAGTCTTTTAAGTAGAGAAAAAAGTTCTCATCAACATCGACAGGGGTATCAACGAAAGACTGGCGAAAGTTGTTAGCAAAAGCATCACAAATATCCGGAGGACTATTTATAATAATATTATTATAAGTAAAATTGACTGGATAGCCATCAGATTTCTTTTCCAAGTTTACGAAATTCCAAAAACTTTTGGGGTCAAGCTTAAGGGAACTTTCCATTTTTTTAAGATATTCAGCGTATAAATGATTGGAGAGGTTTTTAAACAATATACAATTCTCGGTCCTCAAGGGACATACTTTTTATGAAGTTCTTCCAAGCTCTGTTTTTTTTAGGGTAGAACTATAATAGTCGGAAGGCCACTTAAGTGGTCGTACTGAAATGAAAGAATTCACAAAAATAAATACGAAAAAACACAAATGGCACTTTTCCGCATACAATAAATGGTTTGGGTAATTAATTGTGTGCGAAGAAAAGTGTAGACTTTTCCAAATAATCTGCTTGCTTGGTTTTGTTTTTATGTAGAAGGTATATTAACACTTCAATTTACTTTTAAAAAATGGGGAATGATGGTCTGTCATTTTCCCTAAGCATAGATCAGAAATAACTGTCAACCTTTATTTTCAATTGGTTTCTCTCCTTTTCTTAAAAAGATTTCGGTTTCGGTTTGAAATTTATTTAAAAAAAAATAAAAATTTATGTTATCGGTTGAGATTTATTCTTTATTTTTAGAAATATCTCTCAATGGTTGAGTTTTCTGCAAAAAAAATAGATGGAAAATGTCAACCTTTAACCTTTTTCGTTCATATAGCCCAGGAAAAGGCAAAACTTCGAAAAAATTTCGACAAAGCTGAATTTTGGCTTTGTTTTGACGTCTTAAGCATTTGCTAAAAAGTTCCGGTTTGTTTGGGTTTGGGTCGGGGCAAATTTTTTTTAGAGGGGGTAAAAGAGGGTAAAATTCAGTTTTTTCTTAATTTCTCCAAAACTATCAGTTTTTTTTTTGGAAAAAGGTAAAGGTACAAATTGTAGCTTATGTAATTCTAAACAAAAAAGATCAACATACTTTTTTCATACAATCAATAGATTCAGAGAAAATCGTGCAAGAACTTCATGGTGGAGCAAATTTTGACAAAAAACTTATTAAAATTTCATTAATCGATGGGCAAATTTTTTTGTACGAGTTGTGTTTGGCAACATATCTCCCCATTATAAAACCAAATTTTTGGGGTGGCCGCGGTAAAGGGAAGGCCACCATCTTGAAAAGGAAAGTGATTTGGTTTTTATTCAACAACTTGATAGAATTTCATTTCACAACAAAATCATGAGAAAATAACATTTAGGGCCTGTTTCACATTCTCTGAGTAAAGTTCTGATTAGTTATTCGACAAATAAATTCTGAGGCAGGGTCATATGTTCACAAATAAAAAATTATTTATGAATTTATAACTTAATCGGGTTGGTCTTAAGACAATAATTGTGAATTTTTCTCTAGCTCCAAATCCTTGAAGCTAAAGACACGGCACAGTTTGTGCTGGGACCTGGGAAATAGAATAATTCTCTCGTTAGTGAGAATCAAAATTCAATGACGAGTCTATGTGCAGTCTCTGATGAGAGTTCTGTGCTTGTAGCTAACGCTAGCATTGATTCGAGGACTATAAAAGCTGTTTCTAAACCTAAATTAATTTTTGTTTCCTGATATTATTCCTGATTATATGTTTCTCATCTAGTGTCTAAAAATTGTATACCTAACAGTACTTTTATTAAATGCACCAAAATAAGTAAGGCAAATAGTTTAGTGTCATCTTTTAAAATAGTAACGCAATCTTCGTGCTTTGATTCAATTTGCGATAGAAGTAATTGGCCTAGTGAAGTTCTTATTAAGGAATTTATTACCAAAAGAAAGAACAATTTTAAACAATCCTTACCAAATATTAGCAAAAACCTAGATAGAATAACCCTCTTTTATCAAAATGTAATGTCGTTTTTCATTGAAATCTGAAAGATTTGATTTTAAAATCAAGAATTGCTGTCTTGAATGAAACATCTGGGCGTACTTTTGAGTAGATTCAATTACACACATAGCACACATACACGCATACAAATAAACATCACGTACCATGTCGTACAAAAATAATACAAAACAAAAAAAATGTCCAACTGCGATTTGCTGTTTGACAGGAAAGTGCTTGCATGTATTAGTGAATGCAGATCAAATCTCCCAAACTAGAAAGATCGCATCTTTCTTCTTCAGATCTCATCTTTTTTTTGAATAAAACATGAAAAAGTAGAATAAATGCAAATCTTTTCGCAAAAAGATCAAATCTTTTCAACAATGAAAAACGACATAAGAGAGCTTCGCAGCAAAACTGCTGATAATTATATCAATTCTCAGGCGTTTCCACACGACATCTTTGTTTTGACAGAAACTTGTCTTAATTCATGTTTCTTGGACACGGAACTCTTTTGTCAAGAGTTTTTAGTTTGTCCTCTTTCACACGAAGAAACAAGTTGCTGGAGATTTTTTTGACGTTTTCTGTTAATCTCCTTAAAAATCTCTTGTACCTTTCACATGAGGAAACAGGCAATTTTTGAAATTTTCTTTGAAAGTCTATTGATTAAATACACCTACCCCTAGATGTGAAAGGAAATGTCAAAAAATCTCCTCAAATCCTCGACCGGGGAGATTCTGTTCGCCCCTCTTTCCTCCTGCCCTTCTCACCTAGGAACTAAAAGTTGCTGGCAACTCAGTTTCCTCGTGTGAAAGGGCACTTTACAGAAAAGATCGTCATGTTGATAAACCAAAAGAAATGGGAGGCGGTGTTTTGATTGCTGTGCGTTATAATTTTGTATCTTCTTATGTTTCTTTTCCTTTCCAGTTATCCATCGAATTAGTCTGTATAAAAATAACTTTACAGTCAAAATATATTTACATATTAAATGCATACATACCCCCTAAAAGTTCTGACGCAGTTTTGAATGAACTTTCTATGGCCATAGATTTTGTAATGTACTTATGTTGCTCTAACAGCAATATTTACTTCTGGATGATTTCAATCTACAGTTCATAGATTGGGTCCCTTCTGAAGATGAATCATGTCAGGCTTCTTTAACTTCTGCACAATCGGAGCTTTTTTTACTTGATAAAATTAGTACAACTGACTTACAGCAAGTAAGCTGTATTAAAAATTCTAAAAATCGAGCTCTCGATTTAGTATTTTCCTCTGTACTCTTGTTCTAAAATCTAGTTCTGGGATTACTAATACAAATAATTACCATCCTCCCCTGGATATTTTCCTTGAATTGACTGGTAATCTCACAGTAAACAGTTATTCTTATGATTGCTCATATATGTTTGACTTTAAAAAGGCTTAATTATCAATTGCTCTCTGAAAAACTAGTTAGTTCTGATATTGGTAAAATATCAGCATATACTAATATGGATGAAGCTGTTTCTAGTTTTTATTCAATCTTTTATAATTGTATGAATGCTTCTATATAAACTTAAAAATATCGAAAGGTTCGAACGTTTGCCATGTATGGTACACGAAAGAGCTCAGATCAATTCGTAACAAGAGAAATAGGGCGTGGAAAACTTACTTGAAAACTAATTTACTAATTGATCATACTTCGTATATTGCGCTTTTATTTTTCTTTATACTAATTATGTAAATGAAATGGGAAGCTTTTTAAAAGAGGATCCTAAGTCATTTTGGAAATTTGTCCACTCAAAGAAGAATTCGGACGGCTATCCGGCGAATTTCGTATACGAAAACTGTTCGTTACAAAATAATACAGATATTTGCAACGCATTTGTGTATAGTTTTCGCGATTCCTTTGTTGACACGGCTGTCGTTTTTGACGAAGGTTATTTTAAAAATTTACATATCTATTCCCAAACGAATTGTAATAATATGCCCGTGCAACTGAACACTGTTTTGGAATATGTCTCATCGTTAAATGATGATTACTCTTCTGGTTCAGATGGAACTCTCCCAATAGTATTAAAAAGGTATAGTCATATATTAGCTCAGCCCCTTCAATCTCTATTTGAGCTTTCTATAAAATCAGGCAAGTTTCCCTGCTTATGGAAAAAATAATTTTTAACTCCAGTTTTCAAAAAGGGTGATAGGAACGATATAAAGAACTATAGGCCTATATCAAAACTATCTTGTATACCGAAGCTTTTTGAAAAAGTTATTTGTGAAAGCTTGACATTTTATAGTAAAAATTTAATATGCGAAAAATAGCATGGATTTATGCAAAGAAGATCAACGGTAACAAATCTTCTTACTTTCTTACACAGATGCCCCAATGCTTTGGAAAATGGTAGTGAAGTTGACTGCATTTACACTGACTTTTCTAAAGCATTTGATCAACTTAGTCACAATATTATTTTATTCAAAAAACGGTCTTTCCCTAAACCCTGTTAAATGCCAAACAATTACTTTTTCAAGAAAACGAGTTGCAAGTGCTTTAAATTATTCTATTTTGCAGCACAAACTGTGCCGTGTCTTTAGCTTCAAGGATTTGGGTGTTCTGTTTAGAATTCAAAGAACACTTAAATTATATTGTTAAAAAAGCGAGCTCTTTGCTTGGATTTATAAAAAGTTGGGCAAAAGAATTTAACGATCCGTATGTTACTTCTTCTCTATATAACTGTTATGTACGACCTCATCTTGAGTATGCCTCTCAAGTTTGGTCTCCATTCTATGAAACTCATAAAAGTCGTATTGAATCAATACAACATAAATTCATTCTATTCACTCTGAAGGGTCTCCCTTGGGCTGATCCATACAACCTCCCACCATATGAACATCGGATCCAGCTACTGCAGGCCCAAACTTTATATCAAAGGCGGGTTAATAATGACTTAATTTTTCTTCACCAACTTATAAGTGGTCAAGTTGATGTCCCTGACTTGTAAGCCTGTATTGGCATAAATTATCGCGGAGGATCTCACCACCTGCGAGGATTTGAACTTTTACACGTCGATTTTCATCGAACTAACTACGGAATACATGAACCTCTAAGCCGTATGTGTACGCTTTTTAATTTAAAAGCTTCCTCGGTTGATTTTAACGTAGGGAAAATGGAATTGAAAACATTGTTTCGAGCCTGTGCTCTACGATCTTGACTGTCTTATCTACTCTTTAAGATACTTTAAATGTTTTTGTATTATTGTTAAATTTTGTATTTTAGGTATTGTTTTTATTTTTGTAATTTAGTTTAGTTTTGTATAGATACTTTTTGTTTGTAAGCTTGTGTTGATTTGTATTATTTTACTATTTTACAAACCACTAACACATGCACTTATGATGAGCCTTTGTTTGTAGGTTGCAGCTTGATCTAAGCTCTCTACAACATAAAATCTGAAGTTTATAAAAAAAGAAGATGAAGGTATAGATACAAATATATACATATATACTTTTCGATTACATTTTCCTAAGAAATTTATATATACAGTAGGGAGCAAAAATGAGTACATGTTTGTAACTCGCGCACTTATTGATGCATAACAACAGAAATAATATTTTATGTTCAATTCTTAACAAAACGGTTTATAATACATAACGGAAAAGAGCAAGTTCTAAGAAAAAAAAAAACAAATAAAACAAAAATAAATCGCATGTACTCAATTTTGCACCACAAACAAACCAAAAACTTGCAAATCTAACGGCAAATTTCGATATTTTTGCTGATTAACGCTTGGTGCAAAATTGAGTACATGCGATTTATTTTTGTTTTATTTTTTTTTTCTTAGAACTTGCTCCTTTCCGTTATGTATTATAAGCCGTTTTGTTAAGAATTGAACATAAAATACAGGGCAAACAAATTTTTTCAATTTACTTTATTATTTCTGTTGTTGTGCATCAATAAGTGCGCCAGTTACAAACATGTACTCATTTTTGCTCCCGACTGTACACTAGATGACCCGGTGAACTTCGTTTCACCATAAATTAATTTAAAAAATGTGAGTGTCTCCATAGGTAAAGCCGAATATAATTTTGAACAACTTCACTCTCGATGGCCACCAGCGGCGTATACAGCTTCACACCTTAGAGAGGGTCATACCAACAAAAAATTACCGAAATCAGTATTAATTAAAAGTTTTTTCTTTTCCGATTTTGGACTTTTGTTGCAATTAAGTTCTGCTAGTCCCACAAATTTTACAAATTTTTTTAAAAATTTTTAAGTGTTAGAGTCGAAATTTTGGCAACGTCAAAATTCGTTTTGCAAAATTTTACTTTTGAAATTCCGCTTCAAAAAATTTTGATTTTCCATATTCTGTTTATATAATTCTGACAATAATAAAAAGAAGGTTTCGAATATGTAAAAAGGGCGTTCTTGCTTCTTCTTTTTTCAATTACCTGTGCCTCGTCTTAAATTTACAATATGAAATAATTTTATTTGTTAACCGAGTTTGGAAAATTATTTATTTGCGTTTATAAATATGGATTATTTGAGAATTACAGAATTAAAATAAAAAAGGATTTTGAAAGCAGAGTTTTAACAGAAAGAACTGAAAAAAGGAGATTTCTTAAAGACATGTTCCTTTAAAAAAAAAATTGGTTATGACCCCGTGACCCTCCGCACTGTATACGCCGTTGATGGCCACAAAGATTTTTTTTTCATATATTAGGTATAGTAGGACCACGGTGGTCACCTGACTTAGCAATAAAATATTTTTAAGGCTTATATAGAACTTATGAGTATTTGTAATACTTGGTAGCCTGTTACAGTGAAAGCTACAATAGGCGAACACTAATCGTGTTTTTGTCCGGTTATCAGAGCTGTCCGGTTAAGAGAAAGATTGCTCAATGGCAACCTGCTCTTATTCTCATTCCAAAATAAATTACTGTGAAAATTAGAGCTGTAGAACATTTACAATGCCGAAACGTGATAGAGAAATAGGAATCATACACTCTCAACTAACGACTTGAAAAAAACTCGAAGCTGTTCTGAAAACGTATCCTTTGCTTTTTCCATTGTGTCCGTTTGTTGTGATAGTTTATATTTGAAATGAGCAAAAATAAATGCCCGAGTCCGTTTAAAGGAGTGTCCGTATTAGAAATTCGAGAACAAAGTTTGTTCGCAAGCATATGTTCATTTAAGGAATTTTCCGCTTATATCTATCTTGTAGCTATCCGCAAGTAGAGCGTTCACTGTATTTATGCCTTCCTGAAATTTGGTGGAGCGATAATTTGTTTTTGTTTAACATCATTTCACAGTAAAAACAGTTAGATCTTTAAAAATACTCATTTCTCAAAACATTTTGCAACTTCAACCCTTCAAACAAAAATATCAATTTTTAGAATCGGACCGGAAGTTCCTGAGATTAAAAAAAGGAAAAGCATAGTAGATACCCGGCCCGTTGCTATCGCAATTTCTGTAGCTTATTCTTCTTATACATATATGCATAAAGACCTTCATCCCTTGACTCTGACCTTTTGACTAATACCAGCACCAATCCCCGTTTAGCACCTGAGAACATACATACATATGTAGTTTAAATTTTCTCATCAAGAAAAACTTTATACATTAACATATGTATGTATGTACATATTTACCTCTAACTACCAAAAGTCATTGGTCTTCAACTATAATGGATTATACCTTTTCTGACTTCTTTTAGAAATTTTGCAAAATACACTGAAATTACAACCCCTTAAAACCTTCTTAGATAGTAAAAATTTGCTGTATCAACAGTTCATTCGTATTTTACCAAACCGATCGCAAGGCATTTTCTTATGGTATAAGTATAAGGTTGGTCGCACTTTAAATTCTCGTTTTGAAAATCCGGTCCTCGATTAACGGAATTCCGGATAATAGAGACACGACTGTAATATTAATTTTTTAATTTTATTTTGTCAGACAAAAATTTCATAATAATTGATTGATTGATGTTTTCAAATTTATGTAAATTGATTTATTTATTTTTTTTATGTAAACAGGCACTCAAATTTCATTTTTTTCACGTTGCTGGCAAACAGCAAGACCGACTTTGACCAAACTTCATTTAAACACCCACCGGTTCATACCAAACATTTTCTGTATACAATCATCTTAATCGGCTCAGCCGTTTTTGAGCTTTTGCAGGACTAACGCACAACGATTGATTTTTATATATAAGAAGATAATTTGAATATTTTGAAACTAAAATACACCTTAATTATGATTTAGCATTTGTTCGAAGGAATAATTATATTATTATTGTTCTTATATAGAAACTATGCCTGACCTCGGGCAAAAAAAGCTTCCAGCTTAATATGTACAAGCCACCTGTACATACGTACAAGACACCTGTGCGTAAAATATCAGCAGTAGTGAGATCAAGTAAATCCACCAAATTTTAATCAGTAATCATTTAATACCAAATTTCTGTCATAATTTGGAGTTGTTTCGATATTACTCCACTTACGATATTTAATATTAAACTTCATGAACTTGGCATATTTTAGATCTCACTACTTTTTTTGGCTCACATTTTACGTCACCAAATTTCAACTCTTTAGCAATAGTAATTCCCGAGATAAAGGACTTCAAAAATCGCTGACTCACTGACAGATCATCAAAATTAAGGAGCACTTCCCGACATCGTAGAAACTTGAAATTTCGCACAGCGGTAGGCCTTGTGGTGCATACAAAGGAACAAATCGAAGATCTGCAATTTTATATTCAGAGGGCGTGGCAGCCACCCACATTCTTAAAAATTCTTATAAATTATATGGAGCACTTCCGATTGTTGTAGAACGATGAAAATTTGTAGGTAGGTAGGGCTTAAATTACTTAGAAAGAAAAAAATTGAAAAGTTGGAATTTTCTATTCAGGGGGCGTGGCATCCACCCACATTCTAAGAAATTCTTATAAATTATATAGAGCACTTCCGATTGTTGTAGACCGATGAAAATTGGTAGATCGGTACGGCTTGAAGTACTTAGCAAGAACAAATTGAAAAATTGAAATTTTCCATTCAGGGGCGTGGCATCCACCCACATGCTTAAAATTTCTTATAAATTATATAGAGCACTTCCGATTGTTGTAGAACGATGAAAATTGGTAAGTCGGCTTGAAGTACTTAGCAAGAAAAAAATTGAAAACTTGAACTTTTCCATTCAGGGGACGTGGCATCCACCCACATTCTTAAAAATTCTTATTAATTATATAGAGCACTTCCGATTGTTGAAGAACGATGAAAATTGGTAGAACGGTATGACTTAGAGAACATACAAAGTTAAAAATAAAAAATTGAGATTTTCCATTCAGGGGGCGTGGAATCCACCCACTTTCTCAGAATTGGTATTATTTATATAGAGCACTTTCGGTTGTCGTAGAATTATTAAACTTTTTAGAGCGGTAGGGCTTGATTTTCACCTGGAAAAATAAAATATTTGCAAAAAGGAGTGAAATCACAACAAAAACATAAATGTTAAAAAAAGAGCCAAGTTCTTATATGTACAAGAAGCCTGTGCGTAAAAAGTCAACCAAAAAAAGTAATGAGATCTAAAATATATGCCAAATTTTAAGTTCAGGAAGTTTAATATCAAATATCTGAATTAGAGTAATATCGAAACAACTCCTAATTATGACAGAAATTTGGTATTTAATGGTGACTGATTAAAATTTGGTGGATTTACTTGTAAAGTTTTTTCTTAATTACTTAATTATTATTATTTAATTTAAAATGTATGAAAACTTGACCAGTGAACCCACCAACATTTTAACCAGTAATAATTAAATACCAAATTTCTGTCATAATTAGGAGTTGTTTCGATATTACTCTAATTCAGATATTTGATATTAAACTTCCTGAACTTAAAATTTGGCATATATTTTAGATCTCATTACTTTTTTTGGTTGACTTTTTACGCACAGGCTTCTTGTACATATAAAAACTTGGCTCTTTTTTTAACATTTATGTTTTTGTTGTGATATAATTTATAAGAACTTTTAAGAAAGTGGGTGGATGCCACGACCCCCGAATAGAAAATTGCAGATTTTCGATTTTTACTTGCGATTATAGGTACTATAAGGCAAGTTTTGGATTCGTGCAAAAAAAAAAATTTGAGATAACAATCAAACATGATATTACGATGATAGAGAACACCAAAAAAGTGGGTGGCACAATTCTGTCTGTCTGTTCGTCTACAGCCTAAACGGCTTATTTTCTTCAAACTTGGTACATAGTGGTTTTTGGTGATTATGCCCACACGTTTTTTTTCATTTTTTTTTTTTAGAACCAAAAATAACGGTACCTGCCATACATTTTTTTTTGGAAAATTTACATAATCGTATTTTTCTCAAAAACAGCTCGACAACTTTTCTTAAAAAAAATTCAATAAATTTATTTTAGTAAAGGCTTTCTTTGGGTGGAAAACCATTTTTCAAAAAGGTTATTAATGGTACCTCCCAAGGAATCATTTTTTTAATTTTTGATTTTCTTCAAAATGGTATGACCGATTTCAATTATTTGTTTATACAGAAGCTTCCAAAAAATGTTAATAGTTTTGTGTACCAACATTTTTGAAAAAAATATTTTTTTGATTTTTAAAAAATATTTCAAAATTTTTTTTGGAAAATCAAATATTTCGACTTTTTTAGTAGTCTCTAAAATATTTTTAGAAAAAAATGTACATTTATGAAAAAATAACGGTACCTTCCATACAAAAGTGAAAAAACCGCAAAGGAAAATATTTTTTTGCGTAAAAACGACTCCTACGATTTTGATTAAACTTTTTTCGTATACTAAAATCTACCATCAAAAATTATAAAATTTTACACATACCAACTATTAGTAGTACCTGTCATGGAACGTATTTTTTATTTTGAGTTTTCTCGTTATCAGCTTAACGGATTTAAATAATTTTTTTTATATACAAATTTCAGATAAGATTAAATAATATTGCATATCAAAATTTTCAAAAAAAAAGTTTTTGGATTTTTAAAAAAAGTTTCAAACTTTTTTTTTTGAAAACTCGATATCTCAAAAACGGGTTGACAATTTTTTTTCAAATTTTGTTTTTATATACACATAAATAAATAGTTTAAATCTGCATACCAAAATTCGTTCTTAAAAATGTTTTAAGAATATATAAAAAATTAATTAAAAAAAAAACCGCTCCAACGATTTTAAATTTTTTTCCCATACAATCATATTCCATCATGAATTAAGATGGCGTACTTTTTTTTCACCACAAACTGTCAAAAGAGTTGTTTTATTAATTTAAATGTCGTATTTCATGCTTCTCTACATTTTTCTCTCATAATTTCCATGTTTGTATATACAATTTTCTTAAACTCGCAGTGTCTTGAACATAAGAGCAAGTACGTGCGACCCAGTCGTGCATTTTATTTCCTTTGTATACACCACAAGGCACCATTGTGTGAAATTTCAAGTTTCTGCGATTTCGGTAAGTGCTCCATAATTTTGATGATCTGTCAGTGAGTCAGTCAGTTACGGTTTTTGCGATTTTTGAAGTCCTATATCCCGGGAATTACTAATGCTAAAGAGTTGAAATTTGGTGAGCCACCTGTGTTTGATCAGCTCAGCAAATACTGCGAAGGATTTGGGTGTTCAGTTTAGCTCTAATTTAGAAATCACAGAACACATAAATTACATTGTTAAAAAAGCGAGCTTTATGCTTGGATTTATAAAACGTTGGGCAAAATAATTTAACGATCCGTATGTTACTCTTTCTCTAACCTAACCTAACCATGCCTCTCAAGTTTGGTCTCCCTTCTATGAAATTCATAAAAGTCGTATTGAATCAATAAAACATAAATTCATTCGCTTCGCGAATCTCCCTTGGGCTGATCCTTACAACCTCCCACCATATGAACATCGGATCCAGCTACTGCAGGTCCAAACTTTATATCAAAGGCGGGTTAATAATGACTTAATTTTTCTTCATCAACTTATAAGTGGTCAAGTTGATGCCCCTGACTTGTTGGTCTGTATTGGCGTAAATTAGCGCGGAGGATCTCACCACCTGCGAAGATTTGAACTTTTACACGTCGATTTTCATCGAACTAACTACGGAATGCATGAACCTCTAAAGCACATACGCTTTAGAGGTTCATGCATTCCGTTAAAGCTTAATGTTAAAAAAAAGAAATAATTCGCAATAAATGAGGATGATACTGGTTAGAAAATTTTATAATTTTGGAAAGGGAAGACAAATTTATTTTACTCATCTTTGAATTATTGAAGATAGCGGCAACCCTGTTATGGATTGATGGTCGAAAATTTGGATTTAAACTTTCTTCATAGTACTTCAACGAACTCAAAAATAAAACATGTCTTCCCCGTTTCCATTTTGAGAAAAACCCACTCACATTTTTAAAACACTTAGACCCGTTTGCTGATACGATACTAACGGTGACCATATTTCTGGGAGCAAAACCCGGGACAAAAAGTGAAAAATTTAAAAACCTGACAAAAATCATTTGACTTTTCAATAATTTGTATGTTATATCCAGCCCAGGATTTACCCTTAGGCCAACCAGGCCCAGGCCTGGGGCATCAAGATAAAAGGGGCCACAAAAGTAAGTAAACACAATGAAGCAACTGGATCTTTATTGCTCATACGAGCAAAATGGATAATAGATCTTCACAAATCTTCAAATTTGGCAAATATATGTCCCTACAAATAAATACATTTCATTTTCAAACAAACAATATGCATACCAACACATGTATTTGTTTTCTTAAATAACATAATCTGCTTTTACTCTTCATTACTTGCTTGCAGTTTTCGTTGTTTCTCTTTTGGTTGTCTTACTATACAACTACAACACGCATAATATATTGTATGCGGCTATGCTTTATACCATTTATATACAATAATAAAGGGTAGATTTAAAACTCTAATTTCGTAGTAACTATTTGTACATTTGAAACCACTGGCTAGTTGCAACTGTTTCATCCGTTTAAGGGCCCATAGACAGAGTATGTATATCACAACAAAAACATAAATGTTAAAAAAAGAGCCAAGTTCTTATATGTACAAGAAACCTGTACGTAAAAAGTCAGCCAAAAAAAGTAATGAGATCTAAAATATATGCCAAGTTTTAAGTTCATAAAGCTCAATATCAAATATCTTAAGTAGAGAAATATCAAAGCAATTCCAAATCATGACAGAAATTTGGTATTTAATGATCACTGATTAAAATATGGTGGGTTCACTGGTCAAGTTTTCATACATTTTAAAATTGTGATTAAGTAAGTAATTAAGAGAAAACTTGCCAAGTAAATCCACCAAATTTTAATTAGTAATCATTAAATACCAAATTTCTGTCATGATTTGGAATTGCTTTGATATTTCTCTACTTAAGATATTTGATATTGAGCTTTATGAACTTAAAACTTGGCATATATTTTAGATCTCATTACTTTTTTTGGCTGACTTTTTACGTACAGGTTTCTTGTACATATAAGAACTTGGCTCTTTTTTTAACATTTATGTTTTTGTTGTGATTTCACTCCTTTTTGCAAAGATTAACTTTACCAGGTGAAAATCAAGCCTTAGGGCCTTACAAAGTTGCATAATTCTACGAAAACCGAAAGCGCTCCATATAAATAATAGCAATTCTGATAAAGTGGGTGGATGGCGCACCCCCCCGAATGCAAAATTCCAATTTTTCAATTTTTTTCTTTCTAAGTACTTCAAGCCCTACCGACCTACCAATTTTCATTGTTCTACAACAATCAGAAGTGCTCCATATAATTTATAAGAGTTTTTAATTATGTGGGTGGATGCCACGCCCCCTGGAGGGAAAATTCCAATTTTTCAATTTTTTTCTTTCTACGTACTTCAAGCCCAACCGACTTACCAATTTTCATCGTTCTACAACAATCGGAAGTGCTCCATATAATTCATAAGGATTTTTAAGAATGTGGGTGGATGCCACGCCCCCTGAATGGAAAATTCCAATTTTTCAATTTTTTTTCATTCTAAATACTTCAAGCCCTACCGACCTACCAACTTGTCTCGTTCTACAACAATCAGAAGTGCTGCATATAATTTATAAGGATTTTAAAGAATGTGGGTGGATGCCACGCCCCCTGAATGAAAATTCCAATTTTTCAATTTTTTTCTTTCTAAGTACTTGAAGGCCTACAGACCCACCAATTTTCATTGTTCTACAACAATCAGAAGTGCTCCATATAATTTATAAGATTTTTTAACAAAGTGGGTGGATGCCACGCCCCCTGGATAGAAAATAGCATATTTTCGATTTTTTTCCTTTGTATGCACCACAAGGTCTACCGTTGTGCGAAATTTCAAGCTTCTACGATGTCTGGAAGTGCTCCATAATTTTGATGATCTGTCAGTGAGTCAGTGAGTCAGTCAGTCAGTTACGGTTTTTGCGATTTTTGAAGTCCTATATCTCGGGAAATACTAATGCTAAAGAGTTGAAATTCGGTGAGCCACCTGTGTTTGATCAGCTCAGCAAATACTGCGAATTGGAAGTTTCTGACTTTATTGGTACTGAAGTTAGAGCGGGGTTGAAAATCGCCTGAGTTTGTTCCTGTAAAAAGGGTGTAGTGCCGCGAACTTGGCTGGGCACTACCGTGCCCTTTGATCTAAATAGACAACAAAGATTCTACGCCAGATTAGTCTCATGTGGATCAAATGAGTATGTTTATGCGGTATGTTAAAGATGGCCAGCTTATTGAACGCTTCGTAACGTTTTTGGAGATGCATTCTCTTACTAGATCCGGTATTGCTAATCAAGCATTAAGGTATCTGAGTGAACATAACATATTAATGCTGGAGCTACTTTTGCCATCATTAAATCATATAATAAATTATTAGATACTTTAAACGACATTTCTGAAGAAAATACACTAAAAGGAGATGCTAGGAGGGAAGCTGGTGATCTACTTAACAAAATGAATAAACTAGAATTTGCCTTAAGAGTGTTCCGAACTGAACAAAACCAGTCATTTGCTAACTTTTTTTTTTGCATATATAAGACCGTTTTTTTCACTTTCATCAGATACTTTGTTTTATAAAACTTTGCATTTTTACTAATTGGTCACTAGTAGGCGTATTATTGTATTAAAAAATTTTTTTTCTAAAAGTTACTGATTTTAACTTCTAAATTTACATAAATTTTCTGTCAAAAAGTGCATTTTAAGAATTAAAAATTTCAATATCAAATGATACAAATATGATAACATAATTAATGAAAATAATGAAAAATATATTGAATTTATATCCACTTCAAAAAAAAATTTCAAAAAAGTACCGTTAGGTATACAAAATTGACTGTCAAAAATGGGTTTTTTCAAAATTCACAAGCATTTTTATTTTGCATTATTAAAATTTTTATAAGGTACAAAATTAAAAATTTTCTCCAATAGTGGCATAATAAAAATATGGAATTTTATGTTATTAAACATTTTTTGCAAAAAACGCTATAGTGTAGGCTACATTTGCTTTGAAAAACAGCCATTTTAGCCATTTTCTCGATTTCTTAGAGGCTTTTACCAAAATCTAGAGCACAAAATTAAATTTTTGTTCCAATGATGGCATAGAAAATAAGTTTATCCGTCCATAGACACCTTAATCGCTTTGATCGGATAAGTACACGCTTCGCAATCTTATTCATGAAATCACTATTTCAGTCCGGAACACTCTTAATGCTTGTGATTAGGAACGATAATTTACAAAGTTTTCAAAAAGTCAGTAAAGTTTTGCAAAGCGAAGACGTAACACTACTGACGTGCGCGAATTTGTATAGATCATTGTCCGATCAACTGGAGAAAATGCGTGATAGTTTCGACACTATTGAAATGCGCTCAAGAACTTCTACCTGATGGCAGCTACATGATTACACCAAAACGAATTCGCAAAAAAATGGCTAACGATGGTAAATGCTCCCGATGTAGATTTAAGCCCGAAGGATAAGTTTCGAATAAACGCTTGTTATATTATACTATGTTCCCACCAAAACGAAATCTGAGATTTCAGCTGAAAAATTTGGAGATCTTGAGTTGGTGGAGTGGGATTTCATTAAGATTTCGTTGAAATCTAGGGTTTTCATTGAGATTTCGTTGAAATTGTCATTAAATCTTGTTCCATCACCTTGAAATATCTTAAGTTTTCAACCGAAATCTCGGATTTCATTTTGGTGGGAACATAGTATTATTATCGATTAGTTAAGAATACAAATGGATTTCAGAGGTACCTAATAAAATGTATAAGGAAATTTCTGAACGATTTGATTTTCGTTGCACAAGCAATGAAAAAGTCAACGTTATAGCCTGTGCCCAGCGTTTAGTGTCAAATTATCCGGAAGATTTAAATTCAGAACTTCCTGACTAGTTAATACAATTCCATCGTTATGTGATGCATAAAAATGGCAATAATTTTAAATTTTTCAATCAAGCTTATTTATATAAGATTATGTGGGAAGATAAAATTACATCAGCGTTTCCGAACGTAGACACGGCATTACGTTTATTTTTAAGTCTGATGGTGACAAATTGTTCTGCGGAAAGATCATTTAGTCAATTAAAACGCTTAAAAAGTCCTTGTCGAACAATGATAACGCAGGAAAGACTTGATGCACTATCTCTGCTCTGTATTGAGAGTGATTTGCTTACTGAAATAGATTTCAATGAACTTATAAAAGACTTCGCTGCTAAAAAAACAAGAAAACAATATTTCACAAATAAGGTAAACAAATCAGTAAAAAAAGTCGTATACATATTTACATATTCTTGTAACTACCATTATAAATACAATTAATTTTCGTTTTATGGAATTCGTTGTAATTTGTTTTCTTGAGTATTTATTTTTGTATGTAGTAAATCATACAATATAAGAGAATATATGCAAAGGGGGCACCATTTACTCTTCAGGCCTTGGGCCCAACAAAGCTAAATCCGGCGCTGGTTATATCTAAGATAAAAATAAAAGAAAAACTTAATAGCAGAAAAACAAACGAAAAAGAAAGGAACCATAACATAAATTATAATGTTTTTACAACATAACTAAAAACTTAAAAGAAAAAATAAGCTTAACATTTTTAATTTCGTTATTAAAATAAGAGCCAGTTTGCAGTGCAGAGTTACTTCTGAGTTAAATCAGAGTTTGCTAGACCTGAAAATAAGTCAAAACTGAGTTATTTCAGAAGCAGCGGGAGAGTTTGGCAGAGTTGGGAAGTAATGATAAAAAAAAGTTCAATTTCAATTCCTTGTAATTGAAATCTCCGATCACTTTTTCAATTACTTTTAAATGTAATTGAATACATTCAATTACTAATTACATGTAATTGAAAAGTGTCAATTACTTGTAATTCAATTACATTAATGTAATTGAAAACAAAAGTAATCATTAAAAAATGTGTTATGATTACTTTTTTCAGTAATCATTACATTAAATGTAATTATTTAATTGTTTTGTCAATTATATTTTCCTTGGTATTGCACAAATGGTTCCCTGAGTGTTAAGTCTCTGTACGTGTGTTGTTTTTAACTATGTATCATATATATATTTTATTCACTTTTATCAAGTTTTTAATTGACAATCGTCAATCGCCGGCTGCGACTGCATTAAGAACCTGAAACTTGTGCAGGCTCGTTGGTGTTTAATCAGTTCCAAAATATTTTACGATTCATTCTTCACAAACCAAGTATAGTTAAAATAAATTTGTGTTAAGATGAGTGACTTACTTCGAAATGTTAGTGCTGTTGAAGGCTAACCATCAATTTTGCCAATGGTGGGTACTGTACAGTCAAATTTGATATTTTAGGCAAATTTTAATTTCTTTTTGCATTATAAAGTTTTCAAAATGAATATATTGTATAAGTTTGGTAGTAAGAATACCTTTTATTTACTTTTATTATTATTATTATGATTTTTGTTTAATTAAAACATGTAATGAATTACAATCCATGAAATCAATTACCTTAAATGGTGGTGTTTCATTCCATTACTTGCAAAAATCCATTACTATTTTCAATTACATGTAATTTGTAATTGAATTTTTCAATTCCAATTACAAGTAATGGAAATTAATGTTTTCTTCAATTACAATTACGTGTAATTGTAATTGAAAAAAGTTCAATTACCAATTACATGTAATTGAAATGGAAGTTGAAATAAATTACAAAAAGTAATCATTATTTCCCAACTCTGGAGTTTGGCCCCTGAGCCAACTTATCAAACTAGGCGAGTTAACTTGGAGTTATCTCCAAACCCCAAAATGTTATTCATACAGTTTATGTAACGTTAAGAAGAGTCATTTCAAGCTAAACGCGCTTAGAGGTAGAATTAGAATAGTGACTACATAAGGATATTGTTGTTTGACATCTAAACGTAATAGATTTATCTTTTTCGTACTCCTTTTGACACAAGAGCATTGTAACAAAAATGAGTCGGAAAATATTTTATGAATAAGGATTTACGCAACGTTGAATAGAGAATGTGCAAATGCGGGACAAATAATCGACAAATGTCTGAATACGGGACACTTGTACATCCCGGGTTTCTTAAATAAACCGGGACAGGCTATAGAAATACGGGACATTCCCGGGAAGCCAGGGACGGATGGTCACCGTTACGATACTTAAGCTTTTATGTTCTACTTAAAAGCTTATGTTCTACTTTTTCCTCTGCGTAAACAGCCACTTAAGCGCTTATGTTGTACTTAAATTATTTAAGTTTCGTATCAGCAAATGGCTCTTAGTTATGATGATATGCGGGTACCTTTCAGGCAATACAGTTGGAAAACAATTGCTTATAAACAGAAAATATTAAGGACAAATATAGTGAATACTAGAACTTTTGAAAGAAATTTTCGCGTAATACTGAAAGAAAAAAAAAATATTTGACTAAAAAAGTGTGAACTCCATTTCTTTTGCTTTTGATTGGTTGTTACTCGTTAAATACAAAAAATTTGAAAAAATACCTTTTATTCAAATTTTTAGAACTTCATTTTCTTGTAACCCCGAGGCCACACGAGCAAGTACTGGCAAGCAAGTTGCAATACATACACATTTGTTTAATAACACAAACAAACCCAAGCAACTTGCTTATCAACTGGCATGCAAGTTTTTAAACCAGTAGTAAAGCAAGTTGAGAAGCAATTTGGGAGACAAGCAAGTGGAATGCAAGTGGAAAGCAAGTGGGAGGCAAGTGGAATGCAAATTACGAATTTGACAGGCATTGTATGTAGCCAACTTGCTTGCAAGTATTTGCTCGTGTGGCCTCAGGGTAAGGAATGCATTTTTATTTTTTCGATAAATTTAAAATTACGGATATTATTCGTAAAAAACCAGTTCACTCTTTAAATCAATATATGGTCGAAAATTGGGACTTGAGGTAGAACTAAAATAGTCGGAAGCCAACTTAAGTGGTCGTACGAAACTGAGCGAAAACAAGAAATTTATATGACACGCACATAATTGCGAAGTGGAGCTTTTCGTTTAGTTTTCGATAACTTTTGCCATCGTACGTGAGAGCGCTCACTCACCGCTCTTTCGTAAAAGCTGTCGGAAGCTTATGTCAAAACCGACCGAAAAGTAGCTTTCCGAAACGTCAATTTCATAATATCTCGGTCTTAATCTTTTATTAAAAAAAAGTCTAAATTGACTGGACTACTAGTTAAATTCAAAAGTGAAGGCACTCGAGTCAGTTAAAAATGAGGAAACATCTGAAAAATATACTTATTTTCAGCACAGCGTTTGATACATTTTGGTATTGATTTTGTGAACATAATAGGTCTGATCCTTTACTTTGAGTTTCTGTGATTTTTGGTCCAAACTTCTGTCAAAAAATTTTTGTATATGAACTTTTACAGAACTTTGGCACACGTCATGTGAAAGTCTGTCTCGTCGAAGGAAAAATTCGTCTCGTTTGTGCCGTATCTGTTGTCTTATGGCCTTTTCGATTGAGGACAGAATGACAGATCTTATTCTGAAAAGAAGAGAAAATTGTTCTGAATTTGATTTCAGAATCGAATTGAGAAGCGTTCGCACTTATCGAATCGGTGTTCTGGATTGCCAATCGAAAAGGCCATTATTGTTCTGTGTGTCAAACCCCCAAATCTAATTACAAAGAAACAAAAAAAAAATAGAAAAAAGAGGCTGGGTGCGACCCACACTAGTAACTTCCCATTGGTGCCTTCGGAAGCTAGAGGCCCCATGTTTTTTATTAAAAAATCGCCGATTCTCGATCTTCGAAAACTTTATCAGGTGTTCAATAGGCAATCAAGTGAAGATCAAAGATTGGTTTGCCTTCGAGATATTAGAGAAAAATATTGTTGAATAATGTTTGTAACCTTTTTCTATAAAAAAAACTGTTTGTTAATTTTTTTTACAAAATTGAACTACATAGTATGTAGAGTAAAGTCATCCCAAATGCCCATATCAATGTCTGATATTTGAGACTAAAAAAATTTTCAACAATTTTTGGTAGGTAAAGTTTCTTGTATGTTTTCGCTTAAAAAAAACAGTTTGTTGATTTTTTTTGCAAAACTTATCCTTTATCAATTTATTATAATCTAGTATATAGTATGAAATTACCCCAAGGCCAACATCATTGTTAGTTCTCAAGGTATTTGGGGCAAAAAACAAGTTTTCAACAATTATTGATAAAATTGCTTGCAGTTTTTTTCACTTTAAAAAAAAAATTGTCAATATTTTTAAAAATTTTATCAATTTGTATATATAAACTACTGTATAAATTAAAATTATTTTGAAGTCAGTATCATTGTTTGTTCTTGAGATATTTGAGCCAAACAACTTTTTTCAACAATTTTTAGCAACTTTTTTTTTATTAAAAAAAACTATAGGTTGATATATTTTTATATTTTTATCAATTCCTTATTATGTCAATATGCATAGAATAAAATTAACCCGAAGTCGATAGCATGATTCGTTCTCAAGATATTCAGGACTGAAGAAATTCAACAACTATTTTTTAAAACTGCTATAGTAAAAAAACCGCTCATTTAATTTTTTTAAAAGTCCTTTCAGCACGTAATGAAACTTCTATCTATAAAATAAAATTCATCCAAAGTCGATATCTTAATTCGTTCTTGAGATATGGTGGACGAAAAAAAGCGATGGAACGTACGAACGTACGAACGTACGTACAAACACAGACATCTTTCTAAAAATAATGGATTCCAATTCTAGGGAGCTCGAAACGTGAAGATATGTCAAAATTTTCGATTCGACAAATCGGACCAATTACAATAACTTCCAATGGGAAGTTAATAAAAATTCAAATAATAAATAAAATAAAATCAATAATCCCTAACACCAATATTTAAAAAAAAAATACCTAGTCGCGCCGCTAATACAAATCAGTGCAAGTGCATTTGAAACAACAAATAAATCCAGTGTCGTCAATATAATGTGCAAAAAAATAATCATCATCACACAACGAGTGGTAATCCTTCTCCATTTTCCTCTCATCTTCCACAGTCGATTTGGTTTGATCATTGTTGTATTGTGTGGCGTGTCTCACATAGTGCATACAGTGATTAAGCCAATTTGATTCTCGGGCGGATAGCTGTTTGCCTAATATATAACCAGGGGCGGATCAGAACAATTTATTACTTAGGCATAACACTTGTAATAAATTGATTTGTGAAGTCAAATTGGAGCATAGAGTAGACACTCTTCTTAGATACTCGTCTGGGTTGGTTTTGTTAAGTTTTTTCAATATTTTAGAATTGTAGGTAATTTGAGGGTCGAATTTAGCAACATTCGGGGGTAAGAAAAAATGTCTATTCTGCGTATGTCTACACTGCGTTAAACAGGCCAGCCGTTTTGGCATTAAGTGAAACCCAGGTGGGTGACAATACTGATTATACTGTATTTAATCTCCATAGGTTTAACTTAGTTCCATTATTCTTTCTCCATCACGGTCTCGCCGTTTATATAAGAAATGATGTCACGTACCAACTTCAGCCAGAGTATGGTTTGTGCTCAAACACAAACTTTAACTTCATGTGGCTTAAATTTTCGGTCAATAAGCACATCATACATACTTGTTTTATTTATAGAAGCCCAAACTTGGACAGAAACTCACCTCTTTTAACGAATTTGATGCTCTGTCCGACTCCATTCAAAGAATTGTTGACCATTATCCTTACACTGAAATCGTTATTGCGGGCGATTTTAATGTACACAATTCTTCGTGGCTTCGCTTTTCGGGTCAGATAACACCCGAAGGGAGGAATGTTGAGGTTTTCCCTGAATTAAACCAACTGACTCAGCTTGTTATTGAGCCAACACCGTCGAATCCCTGACGTTGCAGGTCAATCCGGAACACTCTTGACTTGCTTCTTACCTCTGACCCTGATAAATACACTATTAGTGTATTATCACCTCTAGGCACATCAGACCATTGTGTCATATCTGCAAATTTCTCGTGCCAAAAAACCTCAGTTAAAGAGAAAACCCCTAAGAGAACCGTTTGGCAATACGGGAATGCCAACTGGGACGGTCTCAATGATTTCTTCAGGAACTTTAGCTGGTCACTATGCTTCCTCGATAGTGACGTAGACTCCAGCGCAGATATGAAAACAAACTTGATTCTTTACGGGATGAGAAATTTTATTCGGAATAGGATAAAGTTTATCAATCCGAAAGAAAACTCATGGTTTGATTCGAGCTGTAAGGAGGTTATTAAGGCCAGAGAAGTAAGTTTCCAATGTTATAAGGCCAACCCTACTGAGAAAAACCGGAAGAAGTTCAAACAAGCTAGAAAGACCTGCAACGGCCATATTCAAAGAACCAAATTTTTGCATGACCAAAAATTACGACAAAAAATACTAAAATGTCCCAAAGGTAGTAAAAATGTTTGGTCATTTGTAAAAAACATCCGAAATACTACTTCGTCTGCGGTGCCAACGCTCGTATTTAATGACACTCCCTACGTTAGCTCACTAGCAAAAGCCAATTTGCTTGCAGTTTGCTGTTAATTCGACGCTGCCAGAGAGTGTCATGTCTCCGCATGTACTGTACTTGAGAGCGCTAATGATTTTATGGGACAAATCTTCTTTCGCACTCGTGCAGTAGCAAGAGTTTTAGAAGACCTCGACTTACACAAATCCGCTGGCCCGGATTGTATCCCTCCCATTGTTCTGAAGAGGTGTTCTTCAACGAGTGGATGGAAAACAGCATTTGTCAGCCTGTTCCTAAAAAAAGGCGAATCTTCTTCTCCCTCTAACTATGGCCCAAAAGCACTTACGTCCCTTTTTTCCAAGGTCATGGAAACGCTGATAAATTATCAGCTTAAGAAATATCTCGAAAAACGAAAGCTTCTTAATGACCGGCAGTATGGCTTTCGTAGCAATAGGTCCACTGGTGATCTGATGGTATATCTCATCGAGCAGTGGAATAAATTTTTACTTCGTTTTGGAGAAAGTAAGATTATTGCACTTGATATTTCAAAGGCATTTGACAGAGTTTGGCATCAAGCTCTCTTATCGAAAATTCGTGCATTTGGTATCGATGAATCTCTTCTTCTTTGGATTGGAATTACCTTTCGGACTGTTCAATACAAGTCGTCTTGGATGGTTACAAGTCTGATATCCATAAAATAAATGCTCGTGTGCCCCAGGGCTCTGTTTTGTCTCCGACTTTCTTTTTCATGACCTATTGTCTGAAACTTCTAATCCATTAAGTTCTTTTGCTGACGATAGCACCCTCAGCTTTTAATATTAGTTTTTAGATTCGCATCCCTGCCCTTCGGATGTGGAACTTCAACGTCACCGTATGATAAGCTCATTAAATTCTGATCTTGACAGCATAGTTTAGTGGGGAATTAAAAACCGTGTAGAATTTAATGCTTCAAAAACCCAATGCTGTCTGCAGTCGCTGAAATAGAACCCTCCCCAAATGACACTATCCATGAGCGGTACTTGCATCGAGGAACAGCTCTCAGTTCTGGGTATGTGCATCACAGATCACCTTCTGTGGAATGATCACATATTCAACGTCGCCAAAAATGCTGCAGTGTTTAGGTTTTCTTCGAATATGTAAGAAATCCTTTTCCCCTTCTGATCTGGTAGTAATTTATAGAGCCTTCATCCGACCCAAGCTTGAGTATAACTCCCACATTTGGTCAGGTGCTCCTATAACTCACTTGAATCTCTTGGATAGAATACAAATAAGAGCCTTAAAAATGATAGGTGATATATCTATTACTCAAACAATTACAACTCTGATACATCGCCGCGATGTTTCATGTCTCTCATTATTTTATCGTTATTTTTACAAATAATGCTCTAGTGAAATAGCCAGTTGCATTCCTCCCCTTAAACAATTCAACCGTAATACTCGCGCTTTTAGGAATGCTCATCAGTTTACCTTTGAGCCCAACTTCGGACGTAGTGTCAAGTACAGAGATTCTTTTTTTTAGCCGTACAACACAAATGTGGAATGCTTTACCAGGCTGTTTTTCCCCTCCATTTTGATATTTAGAACTTCAAAACTAATATACATCGGTATCTCCTCTTAAATCCTTCCCTATTTTCCTGATCGCTCGCACTATGTCTCATCATCTTAAGGGTAGTCAAAATCCTTTTAGTGCGCGCAAATTATATAAAAAAAAAAAAAAAAAAAAAAAAACAGTCACCGACTAGCTTTCGTGCTGTACGCATCTCTGTCAACTCGACTTCTTTCGTTGTGCTTAGAGCTATTAAAATTAAATAACCCATTTTGCTTAAAACAAACACTTATCTCCTTCTCTTCCACTCGTACATATTCAAGTGCATAGTTTTAATATATCGCGTGTGTAGTGGTTTCCCATCATAACCACATGGCCCCAGGGCCTAAAATGAAACCGGGGTGCCGCTTTGGCGGACTTTCTGAAGTCTCGCTATCGGAACCTAGTCCAAAAAAAATAGAAAATCAAACATTCCATTCGAAGAATTCCCTGAACTCCCTAAAAAAACAATATCCAAAAATCCAAGGTTTGTAGTTATTGCCCCAGAGAATGAAAAACAACTTCTTACGTCAATCAGTATTTTTGCGCTAAGAGAAGCAATAGATTCAATCAGTACAGAATACGAACAAATATCTCAACTAAGAGATGGTAAAATTCTAATATTGACCAAGAATCAAAAAATTGCTGATAAATTTATCTCCATCAAAAATCTTTCAGGATTATGCCCTGTCTCAATCACATTGCATAGTCAGCTTAACGCCTCAAAAGGAATTGTATATGGGTGTTTCCATCGTTACGGGTGTGACAGTGAGACTCCATATTTTATTAATTACTCACATACTATTCCCAATTTATAAATAATTACTTTACTATTCTATAGGACACCTGAAGCCCTTTTAAAAAAATAGTATACTAAAGTATGAAAAATTAGTGGTTCAGTTATAGGATGCAATTTGGTTGCGTTACGGGTGTGACCTTAGAAAACTGCTGATTTGCGATTAAGATATCTAATTTCCATGTGGTGTAAAATATTGCATGAAAAGTTTGTATCATTCTTTTGCAAATATTTACCTAGATAGTTGATCTTCAGTTTCAGTTAAGAAATGAGAACCAAAACTACGAAAAACTATACAAAATTTCTAATTGAAAACGTTACGGGTGTGACAGGTCATCGTTACGGGTGTGACCGAGCATGATTTGTATGCCTTAAAACAATATAATATACTATATTTTGACGGGAAATTGTTGTCATCGATGTATAATCATTTCTCACATGATATCAGAAACACTTTTTCTAGAAAAATGAAGTTTTTCTCACTGAAAAGTGAATAGTTTTGTCACTTCAATGAGAATTTTTCTATTTTCTTTAAAAATAGGGAAATCTTTCACTTAAAGCCGATTCAAATCATATTTAAAGTAGATTTTCTTAGAATTATATCCCTACGTCATGAATTTCATATCTAAAAGCAACAAAACTAAAATTGAGTTGAAAAACAGAATGATTATGATTTGAAATGCCAACCTGTTACGGGTGTGACATAGGCTTAAAATTTTAAATACGCGGTCAGTATTAATTTCAACGTCTTGAAATTTTGTCTGACAGTAGATCATAGTATTCTCCTTTTTTCCCCAAATTATCACATTGAAACAAATTTTTTCCTTCTAGTAATGAAACATATTTTTTTTTGTTACGGGCGTGACACTAACCACTTTATGAATCAACTGCCTAAAAACTAAAATTGTATTTACTATTGAATAATTAAATGACACGAAAACGTGCTTAGAGTTTTCATAAGGGTAAATAACCACCAGTTCTCAAATTTTGAAACAATTAATTATTGAAAATAGGGTTTTGAGCTTCTGATAACAAAAAGTGACTTTTGGAGACCTATTTTGCAAAGTGGTTCGAGCTGCGAAATTAGCGGCGAAAAAAAAAATTATTGATAATTTCACTTTTAAAATGAAACATGCAATCTTTTAAAACCGTCTAACGGTCGTTTTTTCAATTCTAAGTCATATTTTGTGATTTTCCCTAAAGGGTCGTTTTCTATGGAATCACCCATATGCCCCCTGTCTCATAAACGTGCCCGAAGCTGAAATCCTTTTCGAAATGAAATCACAAAACGTTACTGAAATCTTAAAATTCACTAAAATAGTTGAATCTAACAGCAGACCAACAGGGCTAATACTCTTTACCTTCGATGCCTTCCAGCCCCCTGATACCGTGGAAATAGGTTGGTATAAAGCCAAAGTGTCTGAATACTTCCCTAATCCCATGCGGTGCCGGAATTGTCAAATCCTCGGACACACCTTTAAAAAATGCAACAACAATCAAATGTTCCATGTTTGCAATCTACCACCTCATGTAAATACCGCGTGTACAAGAAAAATGTGTGCTAACTGCCTTGCCCACTCATCTGATTCCAAAGACTGCCCAAAATTTATCCAAATGAAGGAAATCTTAAAAATAAAAACAAAAAAAAGTGCAGCATGGCTGACGCCAAGCGTTTATATAAAGAACAAAATCCCATAAAACCTAACCTCAATCATAGTTCATTCGCCGATACAGCCAACAATAATTCAACGAAATCTCTATCTACCAACATAAACACATCTCAATCTACTCAATCCACTCAAAACAATAGCACAACCCCCCCTCCTACAAATCATTCCATTTCCACAACAAATAATAGCTCTGGCAGCAAAGCCTCACCAACAACAGTACCACCAACTTCACAACCACTTTCTTCATCCACACAAAACAATAATACCCAGCACACACAAATAACTCTTCAAGAAAACAACATTCAACTTATCCCATCCTCATCAGATATGACAACAAACACAATTAAAGCTAACACAAATTTTTCTAAAAACACAAAAATAAATTTGCCACCAACATCTAAAATTTCAAATATCCTCTCTGCAGTCCCGAAATCACCTATTTCAAAAACCACGCAACATTTAATGCAAACCAACGATTATTATATTCACAACACTGAAAGCGATGATGAATCTATATAATAAAAACAACTTTTCCCAAAACTCCGACTCTGCTGTTTTGAGGTTGAATCACTTTGGAGCCTCAGTGCTTCAACTTCTGGACAGCGGAGTCACAAAACCTACCACCCTAAAAATAAAAAACAATTTTTTTCACAAACACAAAATTATTTCAAAGTTCTCCAGGGGAATATACAAGGGTATATTCACAACTTCAACGAACTCAATATGTTAATAAAAGATAGATCGCCATCTGCTATATCTCTACAAGAGACACATTGTGCGTTTCAATCTACCCCTTTAACTCCCAAGTCATATTTGGGATATTTTCACAACACTCCCCATAACCTTACCGGTAAACAGGGTATAGCTGTTTTAATTAAACAAAATATTCCCCACTTAAAAATCAATATTGTCTCTAACATCTTAACTCTCGCTATAGAAATACATTTAACTTTCAAAATCACTATTGTTTCTATTTACATCTTACCAAAACAGAAATTCTCTCAGGCTGATCTTGAAAACATTTTAAGCCAAATTCATACGCCTATATTGTTTTGTGGGGATGTTAACTCCTGGAATGTTCTCTGGGGTTCTCCAACTACCAATAACCGAGGAAGTATAATCGAAAACTTTTTATTGAATTCCAACCTCACGATTTTAAATGATGGTTCCCCAACACATTTTTCGACCCACAACACCTTCACGCATATCGATTTATCCTGCTGTTCACCTTCCCTTTATCCACTAATATCTTGGAACACCATTGACGATCTCCATAATAGTGATCACTTTCCTATTATATATTATACAAATAAAGACTGGATCCAACATGTCCAAGACTGTTCCTAATCCAAAATTCAAAACTGATTTAGCTAATTGGGATACCTTCCAAACAACCATCAATGAATATTTGTGTAACAGTACATCTTCAAATATTAATAAGGAGTCAGATACACTTCAAAAAGCAATTCGTTGCGCAGCCAACATTTCCATTCCGCAAAGTGCTCCTATTTTAACTACCAGAACAGTTCCCTGGTGGAACTCTGTTCTAAAGAATTTGAGGGACCAAAAAATGAAAGCTTGGAGATCTTTTAAAAAGCATCCTTCGCAATCCAACCTTATAGCTTATAAAAAATCAAACGCCTTATTCCGTAGAGAAATGAAAATCAGCAAAACCAAATCTTTGACTAATTTCACCTCAACAATAAATCCAAACTCCTCCACATCAAAAATCTGGCATAGCACCCATTGTCTCACTGGTAATTTCGTCCCCCGTTCAATAAGGTGCATTAAAACACCCACAAGCCAAATATCTTCGGCTCAAGACATAGGCAACTTCTTTGCAAGTTCTTGGTCTAACCTCTCGAAAGATAATAAATTTTCATCCTTAAGGACTTGAAAACCAATAGCCTTTCTCACACTCCACCTTAAACCACTGACAACATAGCAGCGAAACAAATAGAAAATAGTATAACGCTTATAGAATTGGAAAGTTGTCTTAGTGTCCTAAAGGGCAAGACCCCAAGTAGGGATCGTATTTCGTATCCCATGATAAAAAACTTACCAACACCTGTTAAATCAAGGCTTATTGTTTTATACAACAGCATACTAAATACCGGAATAATTCCACAGACTTGGAAATCAGTCAACATAGTTCCTTTGCCAAAACCCAACAAGCCAATAGATTCCATAGAAGGTTTCCGTCCAATTTCACTGATTCCATGCATGTCTAAGGTCTTAGAAAAGATTATAGCTAAACGCCTATTTTGGTTTTTAGAAACGAATAAATTAATAAGCACTAACCAAGTTGTTTTTAAACCAAAGAGAGGCTGTTCCGACGCCCTACTCCATATCGATCATTACGCATCAAAAGCTTTATCCTCTCATAACCACATATCACTTCTCTCATTAGATTTTGAGAAGGCTTTCGACCGCATAGGGATCCACCTTATATTAAATAAATTAATAAACTGGGGAATCGGTCCCAAAATGTATGGATTTATTAAATCATTCCTTACAAACAGGAAAATATCCGTTAAGGTTAACAATTCTTTTTCTTCCACCTACTCACTAAACAATGGCATTCCACAAGGATCGCCACTATCCGTAGTACTTTTCTTGATGTCCTTCAACGATATCAGTGTAATGATTGAAAAAAACAACCTTCTGGATTATTGTGTTTACGCTGATGACATTTACATCATGTGATTTAGAAAAAGCAAAGAATACCTTTTCAAGTATTGTAAAAGATATTGTGGAATGGTGCAATAAATCAGGTGCTAAACTTTCTCTTAATAAATGTAAGCTCTTGCACATATGTCGTAAATTGCCATGTCCTAAACTTGAATTAGCAATAAACAATGTAAATATTGAAAGCGTAGAAAATTTAGATGTCTTAGGATTAAGATTTAATAATAAGTATAATTGGAAACCACACTGTATGAATCTTAAAAAGAGCCTAGCTGCAAGAAGCAATATTATAAGTTATTTATCTCGTAAAAAACTAAATGTTCAACGTAATTGATTACGGTTTTTATATTTATGGTAAATGCCCAAGCTCAACATTAAATGTTCTCAAATCAACGTACCATCAATCAGCAAGAAGGAGTATTAACGCTTATCGCACAACTATTCTTCTATTTTCCAACAACTCTATCATAGATAAAGATATTGACGCAACGAGCAACTTAAAAACAAATATGCGCCTTCCATCCACTATCGCCAAAGTTTTGTCAACTGCAAAACAAATGGGTTTACCCTATAAACGTGTGAAAGGAAATATGACTTCTAGCATCCCACCGTGGAACATTAATCCAAAGTCATTTGAGCTTACTCTATCAAAACACAATAAAGGGAACACAAACAGTAGAATATACTATTGTACTTATCTCGAAATTATGGACAACCTAAAACTAGAAGGCTGGATACCTGTCACCTCATTCGCTGTCACTGAAGAGAATGGTACCTTGTTAAGGGCTGGAGTTTTATGGGAATACTCATCAATTTTTACTACTGAAGCCTTAGCCATTCTAGAAGCTGCTAAAATGGTACTGCAGCTCACGTCCAAGCTAGTAATATGCTCCGACAGTCTATCTTTGATCAAATGCGTTCTCAACCCAAACAACAACACCAAGCTAATCAACAAAATTAGAGATCTGCTCATAAAGTATCCAAAAAAGTTGAAACTGATGTGGGTCCCTAGTCATATCGGCATAGCAGGAAATGAGTATGCCGATAAAGCTGCAAAGCTCTGCAACCAATCACCAGTTTTTACTTTTGATATATTCTCAAAGAGTGACCTTCAAAGATACGTTGACCAAATGCTTAAACAAAATAAGATTCTTAATTGGCAAAGTAACGAACATCAGTATGCTAAGATTAACATCGAACGATGCGCTCCTGTATATCCTTCATCAATTTCCAGAGCATCAATATCCAATTTTATCCGTCTTCGTTTAGGACACAGCATCTTAACCCACCAACACCTTCTAAGGAAAGAAAATCCACCTCTTTGCCCAAGCTGCAATAACGTTATAAATATGTCACATTTACTTGGCCTATCATCATGCGAAAACCAAAAAATTTACTCATTTTTAAATACAATTAATGTCGAGAATATTTTAAAGATTGATAGTTACCTTCATAGAAATAAGTTACTTATCTAAACTAGAATAATTTATCTTTGAGTGGAAAGCTTATGTAGCTAGTGCTCTACATACTCACCCATATTCTGAAAGTCGTATTTTGTCTCGTACTCGTAGTCGAACTCGTCTCGTATCAAAATCGTTATTCTTCAAGTCGTATACGTTGGATACGAGAAGCTTTAAAAAACAAAGTCTATCGTTGCTTGTAGATAATTGTCAAATAATTAAAATGTCAGTAAATTAAATCATTTGTGCTGTTTCCTCTTTTTTCGCAAATCCCTGATACAACAGATAGACAAGAATTTGCCACATGCAGCTTTTTGTACATGGTTTGGACACCACTTTTGAGACCTTAGAGGTTTCCCAAAATGATACAATTGAAGGACATCACAAAGGAGTTTATGAAGGAAACGCTTTTGAGAATGATGCCTGCCATAGCAGCGTGTCATTCTTTTAATTGGACGTCACTGCTCCACTTCTCGGAGGTAAAGTGCATGGATCTTTGCTCGCACCGGTAAGATCAAGGAAAAGATTCCCAAACTAGAGAAGCAAGCAAAGAAGAAGTCTGGTCGCCCAAAAAGGAGGATCCAGTACAACAGATGTTTCTTCAACTACGGGCATGATTCGGTCACCGTTGCGTCGTCGTGGTCTAACTATTCTTAAATTTTTTCTCAAATTCAGTAATCTTTTTGTGAATAAAAACAAAATATTTGATAAGATATGAGTTCCATCGATTTATTTTTTTCTGAATATAACAACAAAAACGTTGTAAGTTTATGCACCATCCAGAAGAGAATTCCAAATCAAATCCAAGGGATTTGCCCGATATTGGTATAAGTCAGAGAGCTGGGCTCATACCCCTCCAAAGTGTTTAGCCGTACCATTCGTATTAGTGCAGTAATACCGCGGTACCCTTTTACCACTATAATGCATTTTCAAAATTAGAGAAGGTAAAATACTTTATACCGATACAAAATTGTTAACATACAAATTTGTATATCTGCAAACTACATGCCATATTAACCTGTAGCCGCTAAGACCACCAAAATGCATTTTCAAAATGCAACAAAAAATGTATCGAAGTGAAATAGTGTTTTATACCGCTCTTTAATCGTTCACTAACGCTTTGTATCCGTGCAAACTACATACATGCCATCAACCAGGTAGGGATACTGCGGCCCTAAGAGCTAAGGCCACCAAAAGTTAAAAGAAAGCTTTTCTGAGACTTCTTGAATGCATTGAAATCTTTTAAGTTTCTTTGAAAAGAATGCACTCTTGAAGTTCTTTGGTTGCAATTACAATACTGCAGTGTTTTGACTGCTTTTAAATCTTTTTTACGTTCGGCAGTCTTTTAATTGCAATTTGTGATGCGAAATACGCTGGATCATGTCATGACAATTATATTTGGAAATAAGGTGAATAAGTTATATTAAACAAATAAAACATTTGTTTTTGTCCACTTTTATCCAAAAATATGTATCTCGTTAAAAAAATTTTACACAACGAATAAACGACACAAATACGACTTCAGTTCAAATAAATACGAGACTTGGAATATGAAAAAATACGAAAAGTCGTATGCGATGTTGTACGTTCCTAAATACTCATACGAGGGAAGTCGAATGTACGACACCTGGAATAACATCATACGACTGTAGTCGAATACGAGTCATAAATACGAGTTGCAGAATATGGGTGACTATTAGCATATAATTTGTAATTTTATGTTAATAAATAATAATAATAATAATAATATAAAAAAAAAGAAAAAAATGCGCAGAAAACCACAGAGATTCAAAGTAAAGGAACAGCCCTAATAATTTTACAAGTTCGACTATTTTTAAAGTTTGATATTCCCGTTGAGATAGTCGTAGAGACGGTCGCAAGGTTCGTAGAGATTTTCAACGAACTTTAGTACACACGAGGTCGATTCACAATGGAACCTATCAATTTTCTATAGAAAATCGCTACGATTCTTGCGACATTCCTTACGACCGTCTCAACGTGAATGGCTGGCTTAAGCTTTTAAATGCTACCTTGAACGTTTAGATGTCTTAAATTGAACTTAGGCTCTAAAGATAAAATTATAATTTGTTGTATAAAAACGCATTACTTACAAGGCGCATAAAACATCACCAACGCATGTTTCTTTTTTTTCAAAAACGATTTAAAAGTTTCATCATTCAAATGCTCAACATCCGATTCTTCTTCGTCCCAGGATTTTTCTGGTGGTGGGGGTGGTGGCGGTTCTTTGGGATCTTTCATAAAGTTCACAATTTTTTCGGCATCTCTTGCATTGACATCAAATTGAAATTCCCCATTTACAAAGTACTTTACAGTGGGATAACCCTTGACGGCATATTTCTGTCCGATTGAATTTTCTTTCGTTGCATCAAGAGCAGCCAATATGCCAGAAATTTTTTGTTCCTTCATCATTACAGCGGCTTTTTCATATTCTGGCTTCATGCGCTTACAATGCCCACACCAAGGAGCATAAAACATAATCAATACTGACTTCTCATCCTTGATTGCCGGTTCAAAGCCCATAGTGGTCAGATGGACGATTTCCGAATTTGTGTCAGCTGACCAGTCTTCTTCTTTTGGTTTTGTTGCTGCCGGTGTAGACGGATCTTCCATAAAAGCCATCAGACTAACTTTATTATTCTCGCCCTCGTAAGTAGACTTCAGTTTTCCGTTCTCGAAGTACAATAGAGTGGGGAATCCACTGATGTTGTAAACCTTCCTAGCAAGAGCATTCTCAGTTCTTTCTACGTCCATGGCAGCCATGACATATTTGGGCTTCAGTTCTGTCGCTGCCAAGGAAAAATCTGGTTTCATTCGCTTGCAATATCCACACCAAGGGACATAGAACATCACCATCGTTGGCTTTGGATCCTTTTTGAGATACCTTTGAAATGTCGCATAGTCGGAAATGTGAAATACATCGGCCCCTTTGGGGTCTTCTTCCCACGGCAGCTCACCTGTTGGATCTCGCATGAAATTGGTCATACTACTCACAGTCATCTGGCGATCGTATTCCTTGTGAAAGTCACCGTCTTTGTAGTGTTTTAGGGTTACTGGTGAAGGTGTTACTTTCAGTTTCTTACAGATTTTCTTTTTTTCGGCGTGGGAACAATCAATGAGGACCATAGTTCCTACTCCTTTGACCGCTTCAGCGGTATCACGAAACACTCTTACATTCGAATGAGTGTCGCGACTGCCCGACCAGAACATGATGAGGACATTTGTCTTGGTGCGAAGTAGTTTCTTGAGATCTTTGAAATCGTTTATGTTATCAACGACGACATCCTTGTTTATTTTTGTCAGGACACAGAAGAAAAATGAGATGAAAATCTGAAAGGACACGGCGCAACTTTTTGTTTGATGAAATCAAAGATGGCATATCTTACAAGTAATCTTACAAGTGATGTTATGTAGAATCTATGTACGTTCATTTTCAGTGTTTTTTATTAATTGGAATGAAAATACAAGTCTTATACTTATTTAATTAATTAACCGGCATTGCTGATAAATATGATTGAAGAGTTTTTTTTATTTCTTTTACTTTCCTATTTCCTTACTTGATTCTTTCTTGATTTTTTTCTTTTCCTTTGATGACGTTTCTATTTTGAGGTTTGAGAGATGTTCATATGCTGTGCTAAAAATAAAATTTGTCGGATAGGTGGCGTGGCAGAATATAAGAGCGGTTCGCTTCGTTCATCCAGTATAACACATTTCAAGCGCCGTACACATGAGGTTTGTTCCTTACCGACTTTTTAAACAGTTTGAAACCGCCAGATTTATGTCGTTTTCGATTGGACGTTCGGAGTACGCCTTTTCTACTCCATTTTCACTCCATCGACCTCTGTTACACGATGATTCTTTGCGCCTGACTCTTTTCGAATTTTCATGAGTGCGAAGGAGAAAAAGCATCGGATTTCACCTTCGCACTCATTGAATTTTGACAAGAGTCAGACGCAAAGAATCATCGTGTAATAGGGGACATCTACTCCAAAAGCCTTCGATTGGCTGTTCGGAGTACTGTTTTCGGAGTATTTTTCTGTTCCCGATTTGAAGAAGGAGTAGATTTGGAACACACGCATACACATACAGTTTTTCGTTGCACTACTTGTCAAAAGTGATGAATGCTTGAAGAAGCCATTTTATAATATGGCCATTGTATATATATTCTATAGTACTATCATGGGCAATGAGCGACCGACTCGCCATCTGGGCAGGGCTTATGAAATTAATGGTGGTGAGCCTGACTAAAGTGTGTAGAGTTTAATTGGAGATGCAGAACAGTCAAATAAAGAGGAAATATAAAAATAATAAAATAATGAGAAGACAATATATTTTATTTATGAGAGTTAGAGGGAGGCAAGAAAGCCTATTTTAAAAGAAGAGGCTAGGTGCGTATTTAGTTCTATGAGCAGAAAAGGACAGATGTTGGGTGCAGGAATTTTAGTTGGTACCTTGGTACCGTTATTGAAAATATATATGCATATGAAAATCATCCGCTCTTGTAATCTTGGTTGCCACTTTAAGGATTAGATTTTCTGGCAAAATCAAAGGGAAAAAATATACCTACAAGCATAAAGATGTTTTTTTTTGTAAAATAAATTATTAGTGGGATTTATTAATTTAATTTGTTGTTGTTTTTGGCGAATTGACTTTGCAAAAATTTGCACTTTACACGAGTGTAAATTGAATTCGTAAATTATAAACAATAATTCAGAAATGAATACTTTGAGCAAGGCTGGTATTGGTATTTTAGATATGAGTGTTGGAAGCTGATTGTAAATCATTTTAGTTTTCTAAATAATTTGTTGAACTTTTTTCACTATTTGATTTAATAGATTGCAATAAAAATATAAAAATTTATTTTACCTGGAAAAATTCTAACAAACTTGCTAAAAGTATATCAAAGTGGCAACTATGCTTTCGCCTGATTTCTTTTTCTGCATTTTGTTTGACTGTTCCTACGGTTGCTTAGCTTGTGAATAGCTATATACGTACATACATACATATTTGATATTTTCTTCCTAGTAGATTTGCGCCTTTTTTGAATCCGTTTGTCATTGATTTTTGATTCAGCTTCAGCTAACGTGTTCGTAATAAGCTCTGAATTTAATTATCAAGTTTTTGGTTTGTTTCGAAAGTTAAAGAAATTTCAGTAGGTGATACCTAAATACGATTGAAAATCTCGTTCGTGAAAAAAACGAAATTTCGGCTAACTTAATTGTGAATTTACCTCTTCGGTAGTTTTGTGAAATGTTTAGCTTTTTTAACTAAAAAATTGCTTGCATTTTGTGAATTAAATAAATGCAATTAAAAATTTCGTTCGTGGAAAATAGTGTATGAAAAAATAAATTTCGGCTAATTTAATTATAAATTTATCACTTCGGTAGTTTTGTGAAATGTTTTAGCTTTTTTTACTAAAAAAATTGCTTGCATTTTGTGAATTAGATAAATGCAATTGAAAATTTCGTTCGTGAAATTTAATTGTAAATTTATCACTACGGTAGTTTTGTGAACTGTGTTAGCTTTTTTTACTGAAAAATTGCTTGCATTTTATGAATAAAATAAATGCAATTAAAAATTTTATTCGTAAAAAATATATGAAAAAAGGAAATACCTATAATTTTATTTGTTATTTTACCACTGGCAAAATTCGCTCGGTAGTTTTGTGAAATTTGTTAGCTTTTTTTTACCTAAAAATTGCTTGCATTTTGTGAATAAGCAATCTATTCGTGTTATAGATATTCTTGCCAAGATAAAGTTTGCGTTTTTATTTTGAATCTAAGATTCAGTGATTTTTTTTTTGATTAAAAAGTAATTGCAGGATTTCCCCTGTTGTGTTTTAATTGAAAAAATTAAAAATAAAATTAAAATTATCTGTGATATATGTGTTTTGTTTTTGATAAAAACAACTATCAGAGTGAGTTTGTAGTTTGTGGATCTTATTAGTTATTGCTTAACTAAAATCCTTGCCTACACATTTTCCTAAAATTTTCATTTAATAATATTTATTTATATACTATTTTCTAATTATTTTTGTTTTTTGTGTAAAAACAAAGCTGATAGATTTCTATTGCATTTCGTAGGTTTTTAGTTTTTTTTAACTAAAGTCCTTAACGTGTACCTATCTAAATTTTTTCATAAACGAATTCGTAAATGATGACGTAAATGACCTTTATAATGAGATCCAGTTCTCCACATCAAGTCGAACAAATCAAATTTTGATCCCTAGATTCAGTTGTCTCACTTCTGAGCGACAATTTTTTGTTAATGGTGCTCGTTGGTGGAATGCGCTCCCACGTGAAATTAGAAGATCGGAGTCATTAAACACTTTCCAAAGAGATTTGTTTTCTTATTTTGCGAGTTTATAGAAAAATCACCATCATTTTATGTTTCAAATCATTAAAATTGTAACCTTTTTATGTTTCAAATCATTAAAATTGCCATAAAACTAGCTTACAGATCAATAAACTCAACAACTTTATGTAACAAATCATTTGTCTTTTGCTGCACAAACTGTTTTTTTTTTTTTTTGTAATTATTTAAAAAGTATTTTTTTTCTCTAACTTTAATTTTTATTTGCATTTAACATTCTCTGTAAATAGTTACCTTCTTTTTCTGCATATAAACGAAATTTCACTTAAAATATAGAAAACTTATATATATATATAATTTATAAATTGTAATCTAATTTAATGCCTTCAAATTAATTTCCTTGGAAAAGCTTAATTATCTAAAAGATGTTAATCTTAATATTAAGTTCCTTTAAAATAAATACGAATACGAATACGAATGTTTATTTAGGTATACATATATTATTATCTTTTATTATTACGTTTATTTTCATTCGCTTGTTACTCGACAAATGGTAAGGTGCCTAATACTAAATTCAAATTGAGAAAACAAACAAATAATACCTATCACATAAATAACACCATCTTTTATAAAAAATTCCTGAAGACCTAGTGAAAACTAGCAACATTGCATTGAAAAATGTGAATATAAAATTCATAGCCCAAATTTGCAAAACAAAAATAAACGATATAGCTATGTATCTATATCTACTAATACCTACCTAATACCTCGACAAGAGACAACATACAGGCATTGGCATAGAAAAAAATTGTTTTCATTTTTGTTTTGTGTATCGTTTTCGTTCATCATGACAACAGCCAACTTAACATTACTGATCTAGTTATCTCCCTTATTCCCCTTATTGTTGTCAGAATCAATGTAATACAACCCTCTCCTTCTGTTTTTTCCGTCTATTTATATTTCTTCCTTCCACTTTTAAGTCTACAATCTCGAATCTTGGCTATTGCCAACGCCGTCTGTAGACGGCTTATGAAAAGAAAAAATTCTTCCTCATGATAGTACTATAGGTTTCATATACAAAGATATGGCGTCATTCAGTATAGTGTGTGTGTAAAGGAGAATAGGACAAAACGGTCTACAGGACCAATAACGACGAGACATACATATGTCGTTGGAAAGGTATTTTTATGAACTACAATAGTTATTATGAGGGCTTACTTCAAATTGCTGTGTGAAAAAAGTTATTCGCTAAATAGAATTGTGTTCTGGTGCATTCTAGTATGAATAAAATATATTTAGTATGGGCAAAATTTATGAAAACTGGTCAAACATATAACAACAATATATATGTCATTGGAAAGGTATATCCATTACCTACAGTAACTTTAATAGCAGTTTAGTTCAAGTAACTGTGTGAAAAAAGTTATTCGAAAACTAACGAATTAATGTGGTTCATTTTAGTGTGAAAAAATGCTTTTTTTTTTAGTATGGGCAAAAAGTGTGAACGTAAGTTCAACCAATAACAACGGGACGTATGTTGTTTGAAAGGAAATTTTATGTACTACAATACTTAATGAGGCAGCTTATTTCAAATCACTGTGTGAAAAAAGTTATTCGCTACTTGTTACCCATGCTCCATAAATTTTATCTGTACCAAAACTCAATAAAACAGGGAATAACTTTTTCCACACTGTGTTTCTAAATAAGTTGTAATGAAAACTATTATTGTTCATAAAAATACTTTTTCAATGACATACATATTATTGGTATTGGTTAGACTAGTTTGTATAAATGTGTTCCACACTGAAGTGTACCAAAACAAAACCTTGGTTGGTAAATAACTTTTTTCACACAGTGATTTGAGATGAACTGCCATAGTGACTATTGTAGCGCATAAAAATACCTTTCCAACAACATACGACTCGTTTTTATTGGTTCCTAGACCACCTTCCATACAGTTTTGCCGATTGCCCTTGATAACACGATGTTTTCATATTCTATTGGAATCAAAAAGGAGTAAAACAGTCATAAAATCCAATCGAAAACGACATTAGTGTTAAGTCGTTCCACACTTGAAAATTTGTACTGTTTCGGACCAAAGAGAGCTGTTATGAGAGAGTAAAAAATTTCCCCTCCTTGCCAGATTTGGTCCGAGAAATTTCTGGTGGCTGTTTTGTACTAGCTGTCAAATATGCCAAGTTGACGTAATTTAGACGATTGTTGCATTCAAATTAAAAAAAAACTTTATTAACGCCTTTATTCACTCGTTTAATCCAGATTAAAATTTAAATCCAGATTAAAAGTATTTTAAATCCAAACATTAAATCCAGTCCCATATTATTCACTCGTTTAAAACCCAAACCTAAATCCAATTTCTTTAATCCAATATCGATTAATCCAATTGGATTTAAACTGCCCTCCAGAGGTCAGTTTAAGTACTTAAATCCAGATTAAAACACAATTTCATATAATTCACTTTTTCTTTACATTTCAAGTTTCTTAAAAAATTTAAATAGTGAAATTAAAAATTGTTTTTTATAAATTAAATAGGTATATAAATTTGAACAAGAAGTGATGTAAAAATATTTTAAGTTATTATTGGCCGCGTTTTATTATCGCTCATAACCCATATATGATTCACCTCGTGAAAATAAACGATGTACGTTAGTGCAAAAGCAGTGCTGTATATCAGTCTCTTTTTTTTCTTATATTTATTTGTTTTTCATGTAAGCACTTGTCTCTTTTCTTCTCTATTCCTAATACTGCTGACATTCACAATGGTAAATAGCCCTCTGCCGATCAGAGTGAAAACCTCTATCTGGGTTATTGAAATTAACCTCGATAGAATCCTAGATCCCATGTTTTTTTGTAATGCATGTTAAAAGATAACCTCGACCCAGACCCAGAGATAATAAAACGCAGCTATTTATTACCTATTTTCTAATAAATGAACCTCAAATTTTTTGAATGTTAAAATCACGAATGGATTTTTTTCGTTGTGTGTAATCATGAAGGAACGTATCTGTCAAAAAGACGAAACGAACGAAAAATCGAATCGTGTAATCAGGCTCCAACATAATGTTAATGTCACTCTTGCTCTAAGGTCAAGGAGCTTCTAATTTCAAAAAATGGTTTTAAATTTGGGTCTTCAACACAATTTCCCCATCCAATTTTTACTAACTCTATAACTTTACAAAGTATTGCGTCTTTCTTAGTATGTTGTGCAACATCCTTAAACGAAAGAGGAAAATCATTTCCATAAGAAAAGGCTTTTATTAGATGACCAGTCATTTCTTGAGTGCTAACATCCGATTGTGGTAATCTTGACATAGCATCAGCTCCATAAAGTTCAGAACCCTTTTTGTAGCGAATAACGTAGTCATAAGAGCCCAAAATAAGACTCCATCTTTGTAATCTTCCTGCTGTAACGACATTTGTTGCCTTTTCCGGATGGAAAATGGTTTTTAGGGGCTGATGATCTGTATGCAAAGTAAACTTTTAAGCCAACCAAGTATTTGCTAAGCTTTTTCCACCATAAATAATAGCTAACGCTTCACGTTCTATCTGAGGGTAGTTTTTTTCTGCATCTGAAAGGCAAGCAGAAGCAAAGGCAATTGGTATTTCAGAGCCGTCTTCCATTATACTTAAAACTGCTCCTACTCCATATTGACTGGCATCACAAGACAACACGATTGGCTTTTTAACATCATAATGCGCAAGAATTATGTTCTTTGACAACACCTTTTTGCTATTCAAATAAGCTTTTTCACACGCTGTGTCCCATTTGAAGTCTACATTTTTTTTCGTTAAATTATAAAGTGGAGCTAACATACTTGATTGCATGCGGACAAATTTTCAATAATAATTTAGCATACCCAAATAAGACTTAAGTTGAGTAACCGTAGAGGGAACAGGTGCCTTAATGATAGCTTCTACTTTACTAGGACTTGGTTCAATTCCCTTTGCCGATATAATATGTCCCAAATATTCGACACTCTGCTTAAAAAATTGACATTTATTAACATTTGCTCTTACGTTATACTCCGTTAATCGTGAAAGAACAGCTCGCAAATTTGACACACAATCAGGAAAACTTGTGCCCTTAACCACCAAATCATCCACGTAACACTTGGCATTCAAACCTCGGAGTATGTTGTCGATGACACTGTGGAAAATGCAGGGAGCGGTCTTCAATCCCTGAGGGAGCCTCACATAGCGAAATAAACCAAACTGCGTATTGATCACAAACAACTCCTGACACTCTTCCACGATTTCAATTTGTTGAAAAGCTCCAGCCATGGATGTTAAAATTTCTTCCACAGTTGGTAGACGATAATGCTGCATATCTATTGCCCTATTCAAAGTTGTTTTAAGGTCAACACATATTCTTATATTCCCATCTCTTTTTGCTACTGCGACTATTGGGCTAGCCCATCTGCTTGTCATAACCCTACATATAACACCTGTGTCTTCCAGCCTTAGAATTTCTTCTTCGACTTTTGGAGCTAGGGCATATGGAACTGCATATGCTTTGCAGAAAATTGGTGTGGACCCCTCACGTAACACTACTGATGCCTTAAATCCTTTTATCGAAGACATTTCTTTTGAAAAAACTTTGGAAAACTCCACTTTTAACAAAGTTACACACTCTTCAACTTCGGACGCAAAGCCAGAAACTTTTTGTATAACATTGCCCACGCCAGACACAAAAGACATATTCCTCCAATTTGGAAAGATCACATAAATCCATTTTCGACCCATTAGAGGTCTAAACGCCATGCTATTCTTAACTACGTATATGTTGAGACTATACTTTTAACCTTCGAATTCAACGTGCACATTGGGATTGGACTTTCCTAAAACTTTAATAATTTCACCTGTAACGGTTCTAAGGCATTCTCCAGGCAATAACTTTAAATTATTAAAATATTTTGAAAACTGTTTTATTGGCATAACTGTTTCGCAAGCACCAGTGTCAATCTCGAACTCAATTTAAGTACCGTTTACTCTTATTTGCCTGGTCAACGGAGGTTTTCGGTTGTGGCATGATACCTCATTAATTTTTTTGTAGGATATCCCGTTAACGTAACTTAAAACATCATCGCCTTCATCTGAGTATAAGAACTCATTACAACCATTATCGCCAACATCACCCCCTTCACCGCCTTCACACCCTTCGCCACCATCAGCATCAATTTTCTTAACATGCTTGTTCGCTCTACTTTTAACGGATCGACACATTTTTGCAAAGTGCCCTTTACGAAGACAATAAAAGCATTTCCAATCAATGGCTGGACACTCATCTACCCTGTGATTTTTCCCAAACCGAAAACACTCGATTTTACTTCTTTCATTCCCAGTTTTAGCCACGCCACCTTGCCTAACCGCGGTTCTACCTAAATTAGTTTTTTTTATTATTTCTCGCAAATCCGTCACGACGCAATATTGCTATAGATGAACATGGTTGATGAATAGCCTTTGACTCAATTGTAGCTAGTTCAAAACTAATAGCTTTATTGCATGCTTCGTCAAATGTAATATTTCCTTCAGATAATAACCGTTTCTGAATAACGTCACTATATAACCCGCATACAAATTTGTCACGAAGCGCATCTTTTAAAAATGAACCAAAGTCACATGTACCCGCCATTTGTTTGAGGTGAACAATCATAACCCATATGGTTCACCTCGTGAAAATAAAACGATGTGGGTTATTGCAAAAGCAGTGCTGTGTATCAGTCTCTTTTTTCTTATGTTTATTTGTTTTTCATGTAAGCACTTTGTCTCTTTTTCTCTCTATTCCTAATACTGCTGACAAATCGCTGACATCCATTCACAATGGTAAATGGCCCTCTGCCGGTCAGAGTGAAAACCTCTATCTGAGTTATTGAAATTAACCTCGATAGAAACCTAGATCCCATGTTGTTTTTGTAATGCATGTTAAAAGATAACCTCGACCCAGACCCAGAGATAATAAAACGCAGCTAATATATTCATTGATTGATTCTGATGGTTTTTGCTCCCGTTTAAGAAATTTGAACCGTTCAATCATTACGATTTTTTTTGGACTAAAGTGTGAAGTGAGCAAATTGACAGCCTCTTGATAGGTCTTATCAGTTGCTTTACTTGGTATACATACATTTTTTTAAATATTATATGTTTCACCGCCGAGTAGAGTAATTAACAATGGCAATTTTTTCTCGTTTTCCAATTTATTAACTTAGAGTAATTGCTCAAACCTCTCCATATATGTTATAAAATCATTTTTTGATTCGTCAAACACCTCAATAATCGACCCGATGAACGACATTTTATGATTTTTTTTTTATTTGATTTCAATTTGATTTTCTATTAATGAAATCGACACAGTACCTACTACTAAGCTTTTTTTTTTGCTTTTTATGAACTCTAGCGGGGTTCTTTTTTTTTTATATTTTTCTTCCTCGTTGCCAATATGCTTTGCAAAATAGTCTTAAGTAAAATAAAGAATAACGCACAATTCGGGAGGTGAGCACACACTGGCTGATGACCCAGTTTAGAGCTTTCATGCAAGTCCATGTTAGCTTATTTATTGAATACATAATATTACATTAGTACATAACGTTTTTATACAAGATTTTTGACAGAACTTTGGGCTAGATTCGTAGAAATTCGTATTTTTGGGAGGTACGTGAACAGACACATAGTGAAATAAATTAATTAAAGTTAATAAAAAGTTTCACGGAAGAAATTTGACATTTCGCAAATTTGACATTTGGATTAGACGATATTAATCTGGATTTAAATACATTTTACATCTGGATTAAGGGCATTTTAAATCCATTGGATTTAAGGCATGTTCAGAGTGAATAATATGGACATGGATTTAAGTTTTTGGATTTAATAAATCCGGTGAAGTTTCAATCCAACAACTAAATCCGGATAATACAAAATGTGAAAGATACACAATGCTTAGCAACAACAAAAAAATGTTTTTGCGAATGATTCGCTATGATTTCGCGTTGGTTTGGGAGAGCCTTTTATTCTTGAAAATGTTGATTGAGATTTATGATTTATTGTACATATGGCAACTCTAGAATTGAATTTGAATTGAATTTTATTGAGACTTATAAATCAGTTACATCGTTTTTCTTAATTCTAGCAGTCAATAAAGTTGTACAAAAGTGGGTGTAATGTATGGCCTTCTTTCTCCGTTTTTTTTTTATGGTTAGCCTCGTGGCGGACATTTGACATATAAGTTGATTATATTGTTAGCCTGCTCTTGCTCAAAAGCATTACATAGCAGTTGCGTGTTGGCTTATTAATGCAACAAAAATATATACATATTTACAGATACAATAACTTAAAACTAATAAAACACCACAAAATATATAAAATACATGTGCAGTTATATACATTGTTATCGAGTTAGAGCGAATACGCTCTTAATCGGTTGATTGTGTAGAAGACACATGAAAGAAATGTTCTTTTTAGAGCGAAGGCGCTCTATATGATTTTAAATAGAAGCAGAGTGCTTAATGCACGTGGGATTTTAACATACAAACAACATTTTCTAACGATTACATATGAACTTTTAAAACACAGTTTATGGTGGAAAATAGAAAATTTAGTTGAGAGTAGTTAGATAGTTATTTTGATGATACATAAATTAATACAGGTATGACTGTTGATTGAAGAGGCTGGAGCGGTTGCTAGGTACTGCCATCATACAATTAGTTCCATGGCTGGGCCACATTAATTTCACTTTTTGCTTGTTTTGCGTATCAACATTTTGTATAAGACTTAAACTGGATCGGTTGCTAAGCAGACTGGGGCTGCTTGGTGCTTGGTACTTGGTACTTGGTACCTGGTACTTCGTTTTCTCCGTAAACGGGATCGTTGATGGTTTGTTGCTGGAGTCGGATCGGCTATAGAGGGTGTTATGCAGGAGCTGGGGGGCTGGGGCTGCTAGGTTGCTGTTTGCTGGTCCGTTTTCTCGGTTAACGGCTAACGATGTACCGTTTTATCGGTTAACGGCTAACGGGTTAGTAATTTACAATTGCTGTTTTATAAAAAAAACTGTGAGAGGTTGTGCCGGGCACAACCTTCCTCTTTCGAGGCCAAATCCGAACTCCTATGGCAACTCTAGCCGAGTATGTGGTTTGACGTTTAGTCCGAATTTGTGCAAACTAGTGCCCAATTAAAGCCGTTCCACATATTTTGACAGTTTTTCTGCTCTCTGAGAGAAGAATGTCAAAATTTGACATTTAGTCTGAAACAGTTCGAAGAATCCAAGGAACAAACCTATGATCTGCGAATCCGAATAAATTTGCTTATTGGCGAATGGAGTAACGGCACCTAGCAGTCACCGTGTGTAGCCTACTTGTGAGATAGATTTTTTTCCGATTTGACATTCAATGCATTTCCCATAAGAGAAAACCAAAAAATGCTGTTGAAAACTTTTATTTTACTAATTAATTTTATATGAATACTTATCTATATTATAGAGTTGCAATGCAATAACAAATAATGTTACTTTGTAAATCAAAAAGAATATGTATCCAAACTTATGAATAATTTCCTTTATTTTGCAGGTGAAAAATGCAAACAAACCTGTATTGTTGTTGTTGCTTTCCAAAATGGATTCATGTCGTCAGCCAAAATGATATCATGTGCGTAGTCAGGGAAGGAGGTTAAGAGATTAGGGTCAATTATTAAGAAAGTTTATATAATTTTATTATTATTAGAAAAAGCTCACTAGGTAAGCTTTGTGAAAATTTTTGTATAAGGATGAATGTAGGTATGTAATATTTGCATCTATTTATGCATTGCGTTCGAGTATTTGTACTCTCCTTACAGAGAGAGAACTTAAATCTTTTGGCCCCGTTTGTGAAATAAGTTTTTAAAATGTATTTTATATTTAGAAATTAGTGAAACCTTGGGGCTAGTGACACCCCTAATTGAATATAATATAGAGGATTTTATTTTTTGATTATATTTTGTATTTGTATATGAAGTTAAAATTTTGTTTTTTTTTTGCGTTCTTTTTTTTAAATAAATTTTATAAAAAGTTTTAAAAAATGATAAAACCATCTGAATAGGTATTTCTTATCTTTGGCATTGCTCGATTTTACAACAACAAAAAAGCTTCATATTTTCAGTTCTGAGTTAAATTTTTCAATTCATAGTTTTAAAACATCCTTTTTAATAAAATAAATAATAAAAGCTTTTCTTAATAAAATTTGGCAAAAAAATTTATTCACAAAAAAAATTAACTATTCGTAGAACCTCGTTTTAACAACAAATAAGTATATTTTATGAATAAAAGAGAACAATTCTTGTTTTAAATAATCCTGACTACGTCCCTGTGTAGCTTTTTTCTCAATCGAGCAATGTTGTTGCTTCTAGTTGTAGAGGTGTTTTGTTTACATTTTTCATACAAAAATTTAACAGCCTTATTCATTAGAGTGCGCTAAACAGATGAATAGTTATGCACTGCATGTTGACGTCTAAGTTTCTTTATTCAAAAGAAATTAGTAAAAAAATAACTTTTAAAAGTATAAAATAAAAATGCAACCACTTGTAATAATATCTGGTAGAATTGTCTTTTATTTGTCATATGACTTGGTGTATATGCGATTAGTACACCAATTTCATTAATTCCTGGACAGTTGTGGAAGATAATTCAATTGTGGACTGTATTTATTTCTATATGAAAGGTATGTTTGTGTTGATCGTCGTATTGATAAACTTCCTTCAGAATTCAGTTGAATTTGTTGCGTGTACTTTCGTACATTCTCCCCCCACAGTGAAATAATGCATGTAATTTCTGCTCAATTAAATGTCTTGTGAAAACGATGTAATTGGAGCAGCTTGGCATCACCGCTCTTGTTCTCATCCTTTCCCATTGTGTTACCGGCATGATCGGCTTATGGCTCGATTTTATCCTATTCATCTTCTTATCTCATTCTCAATAATTGTCAATTATTTGTTAACATGAAAAGAGACAAAGCATATTAGTAAAAGTAATTTGATAAGATAATTATAAAACAGAAAATGTCAATACGATATGATACAAGACAAGAGAACAGAACATAGACATGGCAAAGGGCTGAATTTCCGGATTTTGCCTCTCGTTTCTGCTCATGTCCATCAATGAAGTGCAAGCGCGTAATTGAAAGTACAGCAGGTAAAGTTCACACTAAAGTTGCAGTTATCCGTGTTGTCTTCATTGTTTTTCATTGTACCTATCCCATTAAGTTTTTATTACTTTTCGAACTAGTTTGTACAAACTATATAAACATTATACGAACAATAGACAATATTAAGAAAGTGTGTGCCGTGTGTGTGCAAAACATTTCATTAAAAAAAAAAAAAGATCGAATCCACGATTCATCAAAAAGATTCACGGAGCTTAAACTTTGTATGAACGAAATCAGTTCAGAGGAGACTCTTTCATTCAGCGTTTCACCATCAAGACGGCAGCAGTTGCAGACAAAGCAGTAAGTTTACCTTATTCAGTGTTGTAAACTTGTCTTATTTGTTGTATTGAAATATAAATTCTAATGATGGCTGAAAGCGAATTCGGTGAGCTTCAAAAACGCATTTTAAAAAAGCTGATTGAGGATCTCGATAGGTTCAAAAATGTTCCGAAAGATCTAAGAATACTAACGTATGCTTCAACCCTTTTGAGCAAACTAGAGGAAGACATGGTAACTTCGAAAAAGTACCACGAGGCAATTGTTGGTGGCGGAAAATTGGAACCATATTTGAGTAAGGAGGAATTGTTCATTGTATATGAGGAAATATCCGAAGTATACATTGAATATTATGCCGAGTTGTTTGAAACAATTCAAAAATCCTCGCTTATCATAGCAGATACGAAAACCACGGGAGCTCCACCCCAATCTGCAGTCGAATTATTGGGAAGTGACAGTTATTCCACTTCCATCTTTCAAGTGGCTGACATGGAAAGCGAACATTTTTTGGAGGAGGCGAAGATTGTCCGTACGGACATGAACGTTGATGACCTGATCAAAGGCTCAACTTCTAAAGAAGAAAACACAAAACCACCGATCTTAATTGCAAAACCTTCGATGATCATGGCAAAACATTGGTATGAACCGATTGCACCAGCATTCAAGCGAGATTTTGCTGCTTCTCATCGAGAACCTTCAATGATCGAACGGCTTGGCATTACATGGTGGCCCCAGACGTGTAAGAAGAAAAGCGATGGCAACATCACTTCAATGACAGACTTATCCTGGATACAAACCACTTCTGCAAAATGGACCCCATTCGTTTCCAAACGCAAGTCGGAATTCCAGCGGTTAGTGGGGATCGATTGCTGGGGAGTTGTCGCAACGCGTCATAACCCAGCCGATCTGTTGTCCAGTTGTGTCTACTTATCGGAAGAGGAGTTATTGGAAGCATGGCCGAGTGGACTAGAGTTTTCATGGTTGTTAGTAGAGATCGATTGCTGGGGAGTTGTGGCACCGCTTCATAACCCAGCCGATCTGGTGGTCAGTGGTATCTATCCATCGGAACAGGCGTCACTAGAAGCACAATCGATTGGTTCAAAGCTTGTATGGCCTCAATGGGAATTCCATGTTCCACATCAACCCATCAAAAGCGACACCGAAGAGGAGAATCGCACAGTTAATGTACTTACCATGAAATTGAGTGATAGTGACAGTATCTGGCAGCGTACCAACAACTTTTCGAGACTTCTCAAAGTTGTTCAAGTCATCGCTATCTTTTGTAGCTATATAATACAATCACGGCAAAATTTTATAAAGCCACTAAGTTCCAAAAAATTGAAATTATCACATCCCACTGTCGTCAAAGCAGTACCGAACGGAATGGTCACGAATGAAATTCAACCAATGAAATGGAGAATTATATTCATGAAGGATGAGCTACATACATACTTCCACAAACCATCTCTGCCATTAAATCTCCAAAATATAAAAGACAAAACTATCAGCCACAAAAAAGTCGGAAACAATATCCATCAATAATTGAAAAGATTCCATCACAAAATCAAGCACTCAATCGATTCAGATAATTCTACGATTAAAAAACGCATCAAATCATCATCTTATAATAATTTATTTCACTATAATTTATTTGAATAGCAATAACACTTTCAAAATTATAAATAATAATGAACCAATTAGTAAATTTTAATTTGAATTACACCGTATTCAATTGAATTGTATTCTGTACCTACTGCTACGACGCATGTAGTAAACTTTCGAATTTCAAATGAAATTGCACTGCAACAATACATGCAAATCATTTTCGAAATAAAACAAAATTTCAGTTATATTTTTTTCATAATATATTTCAAAATGCACCACATAGTATTTTTAATAATTTTATTAAAATATGAAAAAAAAACTGCACAGTGACAATACTTGCAGAAAATTATGAATAAATATTTTAACTCAAAGCTTGCACTGCTACACCGCATGCAATACAAAATTTGGATTGTTATAAGATTGTACTGGAACACAACATGCAATCAATTAGGTAATTAAAAAATAAAAAAAAAAATAAAATGAAATTTTAAAATTTATCAAAAATTATCTATTTACACACAAAAGCACTTTAACATCAAATTGAAAGTAAATTACAATAAAAAAAATAATGTCAACAAATACGACACTCAGCTCATCCAATGTCAAAACGCATCGTGGATATGAAATTCAAGTAGGATTGAAATCAACAATAACACAAAAAAATGTATTCACAACAAAGCACATACAAAATGTCAAAACCCGTCCGCAAAACATCGAATAAGATAAGCTACGTATAGGTATACAATATCAAAACCGAATTTTTATTAAATTAAAGCACAATATGAAAGCAACCTATCAAACGTCATTGAAATTCGACGAAGACAAATCACGAATTTGACTACAAAAATTCTCCGAAGATAATAATTCAAGAATTAAAGCAATAACAATTACAACACTGCATAAGATTAATAAAAAAAAAATTAAAAAATAGTTATATAAATACACCGCACTGGTTTCATATAAAATAATTATATTTAATCACGCTAAACAAAATGAAATATATGAATATACATACCTTGCACACAAATTTTATATAGATATGAATATAAATTATTTGCCTTCAAAAACAAGCTATTCAAATACATAATGCATCGCACCGCTGCCGCTGCACCGCACCGCACGCGCCACACCGACTTTATTATTTGAAAAATGTTGTCGAAGACAATATTCTATTCACTAATCTCATCAAATAACATATTTTAAAACACCGCACAGTTTGATTGTTTAAAACAATAGCTACATGTAATCAATAATGAAATATACAACATTTCACAAATTTAATAAATTTAAATTCTTTTAATTTTTATCACTTTCAACTTTACTCAAATCAAAAGTAAACAAAACCGATGAGTTTAATTATTTGAACTCGAACAACACCATTCCAACCAGAAAAACCTTTTGGTTATATGTACTAAAGTACATAATATAAACTTTATATAATTATTTATACATAAGGCAAATGAAGCCGAATTTTGTCTACATAATATAATGCAATAAAAATATACATAGTAGATAATAACGGCAACGAGAGCCGATCAATTTATTTAATTTTATTAATAATAATTTAATGTAATAATTAAAACAAATAAAAACACACATACAATTCTGGCACACATCACGATCGCGAACAAATTAATATTCAAATACGCGCGCGCTCACTTCGCCCATAAAGTCTTTCATCATTTAACAAATGCACTCAACAGACTCTTCCCTACACAATAAATTCACCGAATTTAATCATTTCTACGAACGTCACAGGTGTTTAATTTAATTATATAATTAATTAACATTTTATAAAACAAAAAATTACCACCGACACCGAACACGTTTAAAGCCAAGATGCACCCACAATAATAAAAACTTAATGGGATAGGTACAATGAAAAACAATGAAGACAACACGGATAACTGCAACTTTAGTGTGAACTTTACCTGCTGTACTTTCAATTACGCGCTTGCACTTCATTGATGGACATGAGCAGAAACGAGAGGCAAAATCCGGAAATTCAGCCCTTTGCCATGTCTATGTTCTGTTCTCTTGTCTTGTATCATATCGTATTGACATTTTCTGTTTTATTATTATCTTATCAAATTACTTTTACTAATATGCTTCGTCTTTTTTCATGTTAACAAATAATTGACAATTATTGAGAATGAGATAAGAAGATGAATAGGATAAAATCGAGCCATAAGCCGATCATGCCGGTAACACAATGGGAAAGGATGAGAACAAGAGCGGTGATGCCAAGCTGCTCCAATTACATCGTTTTCACAAGACATTTAGGGCGGTATTCACTGAGTACCCATAAACGGCTCTTAAGCTTATGAGGCTCCTAACTCAAATAATATTTGTGCAATTCACCAACCACTCATAGCTCTTTTTCGAAGTTCGAAAATGAGAACAACTCTCTCTTCCCCAGGTACCCCCAAACTGTGAAATCAAATTGTTTTCAAAAATGACCGCACTTTGTCGGTACTTCTTGGATCCTTGAAAAAATGAGTGTTGCATGCACATAAATAAATTCTTTGTGACTACAGTGATTTAAATTTCTTTCCACTTTATTTTCTTAGTTTTGTCTAGGGCTGAAGATCATTGCACGTTTTAGTTTGTTTTATATAGGGAAATGTTCTTACTTTACTTATTAGTTTCGCTAATTGCTTCGTTCGTACATTGTCTACTACGTTTGCGGATCCAAAATGGACTCGTTCACTTGAAGGGGAGATAGCCGTCAAATGTTGGTTTATATTAGCTGTTTAAATGAAGAAAAACTACAACAAGGGCCCAATTCCACAAGAGTGAGTTTTGTATGTGTACACAGAATTTCGTGTACACATCGATTTTTGATATTCGGCAAGTGTGAGTTTTGAGTTTTTGACAGATAACGCATGCACAATCAATCAAATTTATTTACATTTGTTTTGGGTGTGAATAGAATATGTACACAGAAAATCAGTCACCCTTGCGTAATTGGGCCCCAGAATAGTATAAATGTGTGAGAACTGTCAAAACTGTCAGATTTAAGCAAAAAGTTTTTCTGAGATAAATTTTAGCTTATTATTATCCCAGACAAACAAATCAACTGGTACTGGTACTTCGACATTTTCTCCACCATAAAAGAAGGTGCAGGAAATATTGTTCTTAACTGTTATGAAAAAAATCATGGAACATAAACCTATAGTGACAGAATGAAGAACAGTTTGGGTAAGGTTTTTACTCATGGAACACACAATCCTGTAATTTTCTATTTGGAGCAGATTCATTATACACACCTTTTATTATCCTATTTTTTCAAATTTTCACAGCAAACGGACAAAAGAATTATCTTCACCGCGTGAATTACAAAAAAGAACTTACAAAATTGAAACAATAAATAAAATTCCTGAAGACAAAGGGAATTACAATATGTGTGCGTGCGAGACTCATTTTTGCAAGGATCCAAGAAGTACCGACAAAATGAGTCAGTGAATTTTCTTGAAAGGTTACTTCGAAGGTTTTCGAATTAGTTTCGGAGAGAGCGCTCATAACTTTATGAGTGGTCAGGACCACTCATAAGTCTTATGAGCGCTCATAAATATTCACTATTATGGCTTGGTGAATAGGTTTATGAGCCTCATAAGTTATGAGCCGTCGGTGAATACCGCCCTTAATTGAGCAGAAATTACATGCATTATTTCACTGTGGGGGGAGAATGTACGAAAGTACACGCAACAAATTCAACTGAATTCTGAAGGAAGTTTATCAATACGACGATCAACACAAACATACCTTTCATATAGAAATAAATACAGTCCACAATTGAATTATCTTCCACAACTGTCCAGGAATTAATGAAATTGATGTACTAATCGCATATGACAAATAAAAGACAATTCTACCAGATATTATTACAAGTGGTTGCATTTTTATTTTATACTTTTAAAAGTTATTTTTTTACTAATTTCTTTTGAATAAAGAAACTTAGACGTCAACACTGCATAAGGATTTATGTAGCCACTATGTAACGTAATATAAATCCGTATTCATAAAAATTTCCCCATCCATTTTAGTTATGCAACGCTTGTGTCAAATAAAGTACCAAAAAGAGGAAATCTATTACGTTTTCCACATCACATAAACAAACATCAGCTGTTTGTAAAAAATCAATAAAATGCTTTCAGTGTCTTTTCAATTTCTAAATTTATAATTATAATTTTGTAATTCTTGTGTCGCTACCTCACTACTTATTTTTAGCAAAAATAAATAAAAGTTTCGATAAAAACTCATAGCAATTTGATGTTGCATTTAATCTTAGTGAATTTTTATAAAAAAAAAAACAATCCCCATTTTTCCTGCTGCGCTACCGCCACACCGGTTGGATTGTTTTTAGTTTCTTTATTTTTGTTTGTGTATTATAATTCAGTTTTCGTTGTGTTATTGTTTATATTAGATACGCATTTATGTGCATAAATAAAATAAAATTTAATTTTTTGTGAAAATAATCTGTTTTGTTGTTTTATTTCATTATTTGCTCACAGTTTTTATTGGGAAGAATAGGTATAGATATGTATGTTGGCATATATCTAAATATTTCACTTTTGTGTGTGTTAGTGACATTTGATACTAAAATATCCTTATGTTGCCACTATTCAACCTCCAAACGCGTTTAGATTATAATGAGTCTATTTAACGTTGCATAAGTTTTATGAATAAGGTTTTTGCGTTCAGACGCATTATAACGAGTACATAGCACTTTGCACAAGCTATGATGCGTTTATGAATAAGGCTGTAAGTGTTTTAACAATCAGTTTTGATATATTTTACGTTTGATTTATAAACTCATATGTTTTTTCATTCTATTTCACTCATAATATGAATACCCATTCATATAAAAGTTATTAGGAAAATTAATGTTAATAAGACCATGTTTGGCATTTCTCTTATGGGAAATACATTGAACGTCAAATCGAAAAAAAATCTATCTCACAAGTAAGCATCTGCTCTGACTACTAGTAGGTGTGGAAAGCAACTTACCAGGTGTCAATAGGCTTTTCACACCAAACCCCAAAAACGGTTTTCAGCGAAAACTTTTTAGAAACTCGAAAACCATTCACATCGAACTTTCAACGTTTTCGTTTGACATTCCACTTTTTGTTGACACCGCAACCACGCACAATTTTCTTAATTTTTTTTTATATTTTCCTCCACTTTCTGAAAATAAAAACGGTGATTATTTATATAACCCGGAGGCCACACGAGCGAGTACTCGCTAGCGAGTTGGGTACATACATTAATTGTCAAATTACTCGCTGCTCTACTCGCTTCACAACTGGCTTCGAAAAAGGCAAGCCAGTTGACTAGCGAGAAGGAAATGTTTCGATGTATTACCCTGAGGCCACACGAGCGAGTAATCGCAAGCGAGTTACTAATACATCGAAACTTTTCCTACCCGCTAGTCATCTGGCTTGCCTTTTTCGAAGCCAGTTGAGAAGCGAGTAGAGCAGCGAGTGATTTGACAATTCATGTATGTACCCAACTCGCTAGCGAGTACTCGCTCGTGTGGCCTCCGTGACTCGCTAGCGATTACTAGCTTATGTGGCCTCTGGGTAACTTTGGTTAGAAAAGGAGCGCACCACTGTGAAATCCGGGTATAGTCGTCACCCAAACTGTTATACAAGTGAGTACGCAGTACTATTTGACTGACATTCCATTGGGGGATAAAAAGAAACAGCATATAGTTTTTTTAATATTAGGTTTTTTTGAAAGCAACTGAATTTATTTTTTCACAACATTCGTCATTCGGAAAAGCTTTTAATTTATTTGTTTAAGAAGATGTATTTTATGTGCCACTTTAAATGATTATAAAATTATTGTGTGCATAAGTATAAAAAACGAGATAGTACAAATATTATTTGTGCGAGAAACTGCTTTGTTTTGAGTAACGGATTATGAGCATTTTCATATGCAAATAATAGGTAAAATTGCAGCAAAAAAATATATCTTCTGATAGAGTTGTAAGCAAGAGTTTTATTCGCAGAATTTTAATTTTATTAAATTTACAAAATTGCGACACTTATTATGACGCCAGCACACACGGATTCGCCACTAAGACGATCCGAGGCTGGTGTATTTCGTGATGGCGTTCAAAATGTACTCATCAATGATGATGAGGAGGAGCGTCGTCAAGCCCGTCGTCGGACATTGCTCCGAGAGAGTGGTGCTTCGACGACACTGGAAGAAAGTGAAACGTTGAAGAAATGCCTTGAGATTTACAACGGAAACAAGTTGAGTAAAGATAATGCCTGGTCACTATCACTGATCGATACACTTTCTACGCTCATGGACAAGCATCACAAATCGATGAATAACTTTAAGGTTGCTGGTTCATCATTGGAAGCGTCGAGTAAAGTGTATGGTCTTCGGGTGGATTCCATACACACAGATGTGCTGCGGATGTCTGCGGGACTGAATGCACACAAGTTCTCCAACAGAGCGCTGGTACAAGATGATGGTGAGTTGCTTAATTCTTCTCCAAAGAAGCTTGCTTTTACAACGTGAGTAGATATGTTGGTAGTGTTCAATTATTACACAATTCTTGAGTTGCAATGGTTGTTTGAGAAATCAATTAATCACCCTTATTACGATAAACGTTTACTTAAACGCCAGTAAACTGACACGGCTCTAGAAGCGACATTTTGCGTTTCAGTAAAACGACTACAGTTCAAATGGTGAGAATGGTGAAGAGCGGAGAGAACATTTTACGTTAGTTTCATTCAAACGCCAATTGTCGTTTCTGGAGCCTTGTCGTTTTTCTGGCGTTTTAGTAAACGACTATCGTAATAAGGGTGAATGTTTTTTATGTATGGTAATTTGTAGAACTCTGTTTTTTGTCACTCAGGTCATGAATCTGATTTGTATAGTTTTTCGGGTACAAGTGAATGTGAGTAGTGATTCACTTCTATAGGAAGAAATTACATCTTTTTCTATCCATTATTTGTTTCTTCTTGTTTTATTTCTGTCATAGATACAAAATATTACTATGTGCGCATGGAATATGAAACTGTTAATTCAAAAACTCTTATTCGGAACATAAGAAATTTTTTTCAAATTTAAATTCGTTTCTGCTTACTTAGAAATACTCTTTCTAAAGGCAGAAAATTGGCAGTTACAAAAATAAAATAATCTACCAATTTTCTCTAAAGTACATTGGTAGATTTGTAGACTTTGTCGAATCAATGCGTTTATTTGAATAACAAATCATGAACTTCAAAGAACCCAGTTGGCGGAAAAGTCAAAAAACGAATAGCTATTCTGGGATTGTCAGTGCTTTTCAACGTTCACGCTTTTTGCTTTTTAATAATAAAATAAAATCTGTATCTGGTAGCTCTCTAAAGAACTGGAGTGCTAGGAGGCCACTTCGGCCCTATGCTCAATGAAAGGAAAATACCCATGCACACCTCCCTATGGTAGAGAGTGAGTAACGCTAACGTGCAGGGGGACCGAATAGATGCCGGGATAAGCAGACAAACACCAGCGATGCTGGTCAGGGCACAAACATGTCCTTGAGATGGTTAAAAGCCCCCAGAAGGTGGAAGAACTGCACGTCGTGATCAACGACATGAAAGTCTGGTGGCGTCTGTAATCTCATATTGGGCAGCTAATAAAGGCGTCTGTTTTCGCATAGTGGGCGGCCTCGATAAGTTATGTGTTTGACCATATAAATAACGGTTGTGCCTGTCGAATCTGAGCTTATGTATATTATTAATCGTATCGCGGAAAACCCCACGTTGGAAGGATATATGCTAATACATGAACTATGACAACAACTGGTAATAAGACCCCAAGAGGCAACCATTTTATGAAGAATCCTGCAGCTTCGACTGCAAAAAAAAATTGAGCTTTGCAAATCGTTGAAAATTCAAATAAATGCCAAAGCATATTTTCAACGAAAGACAAATTGTACCAAATATCCAAAGATGTTATTGGAAAAAAACGCAACACCAATCATCCTGTAATGGATGTAGATGTCACACTTTTGGTACCAATTGAAGGACCATTTTTGTGCCCTGCTAAATGCGGACTCCCTTGAGCAGAGTGTTGAATTGCCTCAACTTAACGAGAAGCGCAGGTCCTATGGGGTTATTTACATCGACCACCCTTCAGAATCGGAAATCCAAAATTCTATAAGTCTCCTCAAGAATAACAACATAGCTGGACCTGATGGAATACCAGCTGAATTCAATCCCGTAACAACGGCTAGTATTCTACATCCGTTGGTACAAATTGTTTGGGAAAATAAAAGCTATCCCAAGGACTGGAAGGATAGGGTGATTGTTAAGCTGCCAAAGAAATGTGGCCTTAAGAATTGCAACAATTTGCGGGGTGTCACCGTTTTGTCAGTTTTCCCAAAACTAATGGCAACCATCATTCTCGAGCGGATAAAGGATAGAATCGTGTCTACCTTGAGGCATCAAGCTGACTTCTGCAGCGGTCGTTCGTGTATCGACCAAAATAACACCCTGCGTGCCTTAAAAGAACTCTTACAAAATGCTTTGAATAGGTTAACTAATTGGGCGGACCAATGTGGTCTCGGTGTCAACCCTCATAAAACAGAACTTGTTCTATTCTTCAGGAAATATAAAACCCCTCATGTAGATCCTCCTTCTATAAAAGGTATTCCATTAACTTTTACTGATCAAGCGAAATATTTGAGTCTTATTTTAGATAAAAAATTAAGTTGGAAACCTAATATACAAGAAAGAGTTAAAAAGGCCACAGTGGCACTCATCTTATGCAAAAAAGCCGTTGGGAATAAATGGGGCCTTCAACCTCGTATTACTCATTGGCTATATACTTCGGTGATTAGACCGATTCTCACTTATGGTGTTGCAGTATGGTGGACTGCTCTGGATAAAGCGGTAAACTGCGACAAACTTAGCAAAATACAACGCTCGGCTTGTTTATGTATCAGTGGTGCGCTTCGTACGACACCCTCTGCCGCTCTAGACGTTCTGCTATATCTGACGCCCCTCGATATTTTTAGCAAACAGGTGGCTGCAAATACGGCCATACGCCTACAAGCCTCCTCACAATGGACCAACAATAGTACTGGCCATTCCACCATTCTGAATTAATTCAGATCACTACCTAGTCACATTGACTACACCATCCTAAAACCACAATTCGGTTCAAACTTTCAAGTCACCATTTCTTCTAGAACCCTCTGGGAGGATATGGCGTTCTTGGATGATGAGGTCCATATCTACACAGACGGATCGAAAACTGATGAGGGGGTGGGTGGCGGTGTGTACTCAGAAATAATAAATAAATACTCCAATTAGTTCACCGAGTGAGGAAAAGGGTTTCCTAGATTCATGTGGTGTCACAATGGACCAACTCATGGTCTAAGTGTGTCAGTCTTCACGACTGAAAGCCACTTCAACTTAACCCAACCTAACACCCTGCGTAACGTCCTTGAACAGTCGATGGAATTTCAATCACCGCTTTAGCTCAGGTTCGTGGATTTTGAGAAGGGCTTTGAGCGAGTTATTTTTTTACACTTCAGATTCTTAGTTGTAGTGAGCTTAGAGCAAGCTGCAACCTACAATCAGAGGCTCATCATAAGTGCATGTGTTAGTGGTTAGTAAAATAAGGCAATCTAACACATGCATAATAATATACTAATACATTAACAAAATTAAACAAAAAATTAATATAAATACATAATCAAACAATATACAAAATACTTAGTCATACACGTGGTATCAAAAATAAGAACAATCACGACCGTGGAGCACTGGTTCGAAATATTTTCTTTAATCCCATCTTACTAATGTTAAAATCAACAGAGGAGCTGTTTAAATTAAAAATCTTGCACATGCGGTTAAGAGGCTCATGTAAACCGTAGTTAGTTCTATGGAAATTAACGTGTAATAGTTCAAATGTTAGTTAACCGAGAATGTATAATTATGATCGTTGCTTGGTAGAGGAATTCCCGCAAAAATTGTTTCCAATATTAGAGAGTCCTACAACAATGCAAGGTGCTTTGTGTTACACAATGGGCAGCTATCCGACTCCTTCGTAGTGCAACAGGGTGTGAGACAACGGGAACGCCAATTTTCTTCCTGCTGGAAATGGACGACGTATTGACGGCGAGTGTTGGTACAGTTGGCATTCAATGAATGGTACATGTTGGCATTCAACGGAGACCGTTTGAAAGGCTCAGCCATTTAGACCAGCGATTCCCAAACTTTTTAAGCTGTGGAACCCTATCCTGACAATAGCAAAAAATGAAAAACAACACATTTCGAAATCAATTTTTATTTAGTGTGAAGAATGAATCTGTTTCATTGATTGATTTATAATTGTTTTTAAACTAACTTCTTTGTCCAAAAGTTGTATTCGCATATCTAGAGCAGCCTCCAGACTCGATCTGTATTTAGTTTTTGTGTAAGTATACGCTGAAAAGCCTACTTCACAGCGGTACGTTGCAACAAAAGGTAGCTAATTTAATATAGCTTTCTTGGCAAGCTCAGGGAATTCATTCTTAATACCAATCCAAAATTCGATTAGTGATACAACATACAAATACAAATTTTGATGAATAGGAGCTCTGCAGATCTAACTGGGATTCGTGTTCCTGTATACTCAGGGTCATAGGCTTGATGGTTTTCATTAGAAATGGATTTTGTACCCACTCGGTGGAAAACACTCAAAATTGTTCTTTTGTACACATGAGATAGACCAGTCATATTGTATTTTTACCAAGCAAATTGTGGGGTAGTTTTGATTTGTTCGCTCCTTTATGTTTTCGGGGGTGCTGAATCTGAATCTGAGGTTTGCCAACAAAATTTGGTGACGCAACATGGAAAAAAAGTGCAAAAAATGAAGCAAAAATGCATTTTTGGGAGTTTTTCACTAATGGCTCGAAAAATGCCAACTATTTGAAAATCACATCAAGCTACCATTGAAAGAATACACAATTTCCAATAAATCCCTATTCAAGGTTTTTTTCTGCGACAACCCATTTGGACTCAAGCGCTAGTCGAAAATTGATGTATTTTTACTGTTTTCGAAAATCCACTCGAAAGCTCTAAGAAATTACTTTGTGTGATAAAATTTGAATTTTTGTCTGTAACATGAACCAAGATATACTCTTCTGATGGTCTTTGACGCGCTGAGTTCGAATCTGGCCTTGAAATTGCTCTATTACGTCACGTTTTTGAGATATTCAAATCAGTTGGCACTCTTTTCTAAAAGAGCATAACGATGGAAAATACAATGACTGCTGGTACTTCTAGGAGCAAAGTTTTTAATATTTGAAACAACCGCTTTAACCTTTCCCACCATTGCTGCGGCTCCACTGCTGCACATATCAATACCTTTTCCTAAGTTAATGGTGTGCTTACTCATGAAACAGTTTATGACCTTGAAGTTCACACTTCGATTAAAAAATATAAACTTCAAAAAAAATTTGTTCAAACTTTTTTTTCTTGTGGAATTTTTTTCTTTTTTTCATTTATTGTTTGTATTTTACTGTTAATACTTTAAGAAATTTGTGGAACCCTGAAAACTCTCCCGGAAAACTCTCTCTCGGAACACACTTTGGGAATCGCTGATTTAGACTATGTCGATGACATAATAGGCATGTTCAGGAAAATGAGATCTCAAAGTCCTCAGCAATCTCAGTCTCCTGAACAGGACTCCTCAGAAAAAATTGCTGTCAAATTACTGAGGAAACAAAATATTGGATTCGCTTGCTCAGCTTTTGACGCTGAGCTTATCTCATTTTCCTGAACACGTCTAATGTCTACTGGCAAATTACATCAGTGCGCTAAACGCGATATGCCAAAAACTCCAAGTGAAGGGAGAGTTGATTGGTCTAAGAATAAATAGCAAAATACAAAAATAATGCTCATAGGCCGCTGTACACAGCAGCTCATTACTTCAGGGGACGCCAGTTGAAGAATTTAATAAGGCTCGTGCTGCCTTCGGTACTCTGTCCCCAGTTTGGAAATCCACTCAAATCTCCTTACGCACTAAGTTGAGATTCCTCGAATCCAAACCAAACCAAATCAGTGCTGTTATATGCTTGCGAAACCTGGAAAATCACGTCTACCTTTTCGAGGAAATTGCAGGCTTTTGTGAATCGCTGTCTATGACACTTTCTAAAGATTGGCTGGCCACAAATAATTTCAAACGAGGAATTGTGGGACAGGATAAGTCAAAAGCGGCTGGACGTCGACATAAGAAAGCGGAAATGGCAATGGATTGGTCACACACTGAAGAAACCAAACGATGGAATTACAAAGCAGTTCTTTGAATGGAATGCTAATGGTGCACGGTGGGATCGAAGGCCAGGAACAGCATGGAAATCAACTGTCTTAGCAGGAGCAGAATCCCAGAGAAAGACGTGGCCACCATTAAAATACCTTGCTGCAGACCGTGAAGGATGGAGAGGTTTTTGCTAACGCCCTATGCCCCAACCGGGCATTATTATTAATACTGTCATTCCCGGATACTTTCTCATTTGAAAATGGAAAACAGTGGTATTAAGAAAGACGAGTTATCTATTTATTTTGTTATACGTAAAGTCCACGTGGACTGACTTTTGTTCATTGAGCGCTATTCGCCATGTTTTTGTCCACTCATTTACATTATTAAGAGCATTTTGTAATTTAATTGTAGCTTCGCTAACCGTTTTGCCAACTGCTAGTCAGTGGCGTATTTAAAGATTTGGCGCCCCGGGTTTATAAGATTTTCGCCCCATTAATTAACGAAAAAAGCTAATATCACTTCATAATGAAAAAAGGCATACAAAACAAACACAGTTTTAATATTTTTGACAACTCACAAATTGGTTGACACATTCATCAATAGCACTGTTATAATTGAACGATTTTGCTCAGTCAAAATGAAGGCTTTAAAGGGATGGCTTAATTGACGACCTTTATTTTTCGGAGGAATCAAATTACTTTAATATCTGAATTTGTATTATTAAATGCATATTTTGCACAAGCAATACATTTGTAGCCTGAGAACTTTCTTATTTTTCCGCTTAAATAAGCCTGAAGTTCACGGTGAAAATTAAAAATATAAACCGAATATAATCTTGTATTCGTCATATGAATTTAAATCAAATTAAATGCTTACTTGTAAGTACACACCCCGATTTTACACCTCCAAAGTTTTTGAATATTTAAGTTTCTGCTAAACAACCATGAAGTTATCGAACAAAATAAGAAAACTATGATTCTCCCAACTATTCGAAAATTACTTCAAAGTACCATTAAAAGTAAACGCAATTTCAAATAAATCCCTATTTAAGGTTTTTTTCTGCGAAACCTAATTTGGGCTCAAGCGCTAGTTAAAAATTGACGTATTTTTACTGTTTTCGAAAATTTACTCGAAAGCTCTAAGAAATTACTTTGTGTGACAAAATTTGAGTTTTTGTCTGTAACATGAACCAAAATATACTTTTCTGATGGCTTTCGAGTGGATTTTTGAAAACAGTAAAAATACGTCAATTTTCGACTAGCGCTTGAGTCCGAATGGGTTGTCGCAAAAAAAACCTTGAATAGAGATTTATTGGAAATTGTGTATACTTTCAATGGTACTTTGATGTAATTTTCGAAAAGTTTTTAGTTTTCGAGCCATTAGTGAAAAACTCGCAAGAAATGCATTTTTGAATTTTTTTCCATGTTGCGTCACGAAATTTTGTTGGCAAACCTCAGATTCGGATTCAGCACCCCCAAAAACATAAAGGAGGGAAAAAATCAAAACTACCCCACAATTTGCTCGCAAAGAGCCTTTTTGAGCACAAATTGAGTGGACTACACCTGCTATACTAAAACGTGTGACGATTTTAAATTACAAATACTTTTCACAGTAAAAACTGCAATGACATCATTATATTATTTGTATCTTATTGTAAATTGAACTTAGAATTAACTATTAAAGAGTAAGCATATTTTGTGTATAAAAGTAAGAAAATTTGAATAATAAAGGACACTATGAATTAAGAACTCAATCGTCACACTAGCCTTGTTCATTCTTCCGTCCTGTTTCAGCAAAGATCGGCACTTTAGCCATTAACTATAAGGCTTAGGGAAGCCCGAATAACATCCCTCATAGCTGTGTAGGCGAGGTTGGGAAAATCATAAAATGAAAGTAAGGCTACCATCAAGCTCAACATTTGGTGAGACGCTGCTATGAACCGCAATTTAATGTTTTTCCTGTGTTGCGTTCCTAAGGCTGATTAGTGCAATTGAAAATCATCTATACATCTATACATCTATATCTATACATCTATATCTATACATCTACATATACATCTATATCTATACATCTATACATCTATACATATAAATCTATATCTATACATCTATACATCTATACATATAAATAAAATTGGAGTGTCTGTCGTTAATATTGAAATAATTTGAAGTTTTTGAGCTTAGGTGGTTGTTTACTTGCTAAGAAACATAACTGCATCATTTAAAAAAAATTTGTCTGTCTGTCTGTTTGTCCGCGGTAACCTTCAAAACAGCAGAACAGGTTGTAATGGGACTTTACGTACATGTAGTGTACAACTCTGGGAGTAATCTGGGCTACTTTTAATTGTAAAAATGATAACGGTTTCTTTAAAATTTAAGAAAAAGAATGAAATTATGGAAAAATTTTATTAAAACAAAAATAATTCAGGAAATGATTATAAACAAGTAGAAATAATCAATTTTAAAATTGTCAGAAAATTAAATTAAAACAATAATTATATAGTCAGAGTAGTGGTGAACATTTTGATAAAATGTCTTAACTATTAAAAATTTTGTGAACGTACTGTTCGGATCTGTGAAAACTACATGCCACCAATAAGGCAGCGAGACCACGGCCGTTTGGCAAGTGACAACCACAATGTATTTTTAAGATGCAACAAAAAAAGTGTTTATACCTACCTTACACTTTTTATTCGTTCAAACTATATGCCATCAACCTTGCAGCCTTATGACTATGACGGTCCTTAAACCACAATAATGCACTTTTAAAATGCAATAATGCGCTTGAAACGCTGCCCTCACTATGTCACTGATGAGTTCAAGTGAGTAAGCCGAACGAAACGCCAATTTGTAGGACTAAAGGCCATAAAAAGCTATTTTGAATCAATATTAGAAAAACAGTGAAATTACGGAAAAATTATGTGGAAAAATTAAATTAAAAATGTTTTATTGAAAACTAGCCTTTACTAAACTTCGCCAGCAATAGTAATGAAAAGAGTCTGTTTGTTGTACCAATATTATTCCCTTCATACTTCTATCAACACGACTTACAACTCTCAACCATTCCTGTGTGCGTGTTGTTGGCAGGAATGGAGGAGACCTACAGTTTTTTGCCGAGTCCGAACGGCTAGATGAGAAGCATTTTTTCATGACAAGTATACTCTTGGAGGATTTGTCAGTTCCTCGCAAAAGGCAGTACCTCGCATAGAATATTTCTGTATTTACAGTCATTGTATTAGCATGGTAAACAATTTGACGTTCTAAAAAAATATATTTAATTTAAATTCACGTAGTTACCTAACTTATATCACACCATTTTGATGATATTCCCCCTGGAGCCTCTAGGCTTTACTTTTCCCATAGAAATTTTCGAGGGAATTTTAAATTTTGCATCCAAAGTTGCATGCCGCCCTTCACAGTTTGCCGCCCCGGGCCATGGCTCTTATGGCCCCAAGGGTAAATACGCCACTGCTGCTAGGTGCGCAGTATCATCAGCAAACGTGGCTACGATTTTAGGTAAAGGGTGTTTTTTTTTAGACGCGTGGTTTTCAAGAAAAAATAAAACGCATATAATTTAATGTTATGGCCAAGAATTAAGCTTTATTATAAAGATAAGGGTTTGCCGAGAGGCCGAATTTTGACAACTTTTTGCAGTAATTGGGATCGTATGTCAGCAATAACGCGTTGTTGATTGTTTCGTTGGTTGTATGGCATGTAGCCATTATTTTAGTAATAAATTTGCACGATTTGCAACCGTTGTTCAGGAGGAAGTCTATTCATTTGTCCAGTTTATATTTCTGAGGACTCAGAGAATTTCCCCAGTTTTGCTGTCAAATACTAAGTAAACAAAATTTTGGATTCGTTAGTTAGGTGAGCAATTAAAACTGAACAAGGCAAACCAAACTGAGCATAAATCAAGTAACAACGGAGAAAGGTTAAAGTTGTCTTTATTCCAAAAGCTGGGAAACCGACACACTCGACTGCAAAAGATAACAGACCAATAAGTCTCTCTTCGTTCCTCCTCAAGACACTGGAGAGAATTATTGATCTGCATGTTAGAGACCTTCTCAACCCAAACATTTTGTGCAACTACCAACACGCTTACCTTAAAGGTAAGTCAGTGGAGACTGCTTTGCATGAAGTCGTTTCACAAATTGAGAAAAGTCTCGAGCACAAAGAGCATACCCTGGCAGCATTTTTGGACATTGAGGGAGCGTTTAACAACGTAAAAACGGAGTCCATTAAATCTGCTCTGGAAGAGGTTGGAGTTGAGCCTGCCATTGCAGACTGGATTTATACCATGCTCAATGGCAGAATCATAAACTCGCGACTTGGGGATACTATTGTTGAGAAAACAGTTACAAGAGGCACGCCACAAGGAGGGGTAATTTCGCCTCTCCTTTGGATCCTAGTTGTTAATAAAATTCTTACAAGATTTAGAAATAAGGGCATTAAAATTGTGGCCTATGCAGACGACATAGTAATTTTGATATCGGGTAAGTATCTTACCACCATCAAAGATATTATGGAATCCGCACTTAAAGAACTATCTTCTTGGGCAGCACAAAACGGTCTTGGGGTTAACCCTACAAAAACCGAACTAGTTCTGTTCACGAATAAAAAGAAATTAGGGGATTTTACTCCTCCCAGACTAAATGACATTCCTCTGAAACTCTCCAAGGAAGCTAAATATCTTGGAGTTATCCTTGATTCCAAGCTAACATGGAAACGTAACACAGAGGAAAGAATGAAAAAAGCACTATGCGCTTTCTACACATGCAAAAAGACCTTTGGTACACGTTGGGGTATGCGACCGCAAGTTATCCAGTGGATGTACATGACGATAGTTCGCCCCATACTTACCTATGGTTCTATAGTGTGGTGGAAGGCTGTTGATAAGGTAAGCTATCTCAAAAACCTGAATAAGGTACAGAGTCTAGCCTGTATAGGAATAACGGGGGCACAGAGGTCTACACCACAGGCAGGATTGGAAATTATTTTAAATCTTCCAGCCCTAGACGAGTACACTAGATGCACAGCAGCCAAAAGCGCATTTCGACTCAAAGAACTGGGCTCTTGGAAGCACAGCACCTATGGTCATGGGTCTATCCTACGAAGGTATGACACAGTGGCTGGACTTGACGTGAAGACTGATTATATTCCACCTTTAATGGATTTTAACAAACACTTCTCTATTTCAATACCCGAAAGACATGGATGGGAACCCAACTCACTAATTAGTGAACAGGGTATCCCCTTCTATACTGACGGGTCAAAAATGGAAGAAGGAACAGGTGCGGGGGTGTTCTGTGAGGCCCTTAATATTAGGGAATCATATAAACTCAACTTAATTGTTGGTGGCGACTTTAATGCGAAGCACACCTTTTGGGCTTCAAGATGCATATCTCAAAAGGGTCGAATGCTCTATGAGGCAGGAATGGAAAATAATTGCGATTTTCATTCGACTGGAAAGCCAACTTACTGGCCAACTGATCCGTCAAAAATACCTGATTTAATCGATTTGTTTATGGTAAAAGGAATACCCTCCAACCGTATTGAAATTTCAGAAGGCCATGATCTGTTCTCTGATCATTCTGCAGTCATACTCACTATGAGCGAAAGCCTTGTCAAAATTGAAAAACCACCCAGGTTAACAAACGGTAAAACCAACTGGGAAGGATTTAAGAAAGATATCGAGGACAACGTTGAATTGAGGGTATCATTACAAACGCCTCTTGAGCTTGAAGACGCAGTAGATACCTTTGTTGATATAATACAAAAGGCAGCGTGGAATAACACACCTTATCAAAGGGTTACGCCGCGCTATAAAGATATAAAATATCCGCAGGAAATAAAAGACTTAATAAAAGATAAACGAAAAGCACGTAAGAAATGGCAGCGAACCCGTGCTCCTCAACACAAAGCTCATTTAAATCGCTTGTGTAATATGCTAAAAACAGCGATATCAGATTTCAAAAACCGTGAAGTTGAAAATTACCTTGAAAGCTTGTCAGCTGGGAAAGAATCCAACTACTCACTTTGGAAAGCTATAAAAACAACGAAAAAACCAAAGCTTCCAGTACCCCCGATTAAGAAAAGCCAAAACGAATGGGCTAAAAGTGACAAAGAGAAAGCGGCGGTATTCGCCGATTACCTGGAAGAAACATTTAAACCTTCCGATGGGCAAGCACTCAATGAAAATATTAATATGAGTTTTAGCTCAAGTGAAAATTACAGAACCAGAAATGCTACGCTTGCTGAATTGAACAGAGAAATAAAGAAGCTAAAGTCTAATAAAGTTCCGGGGTATGACTTAATAACAGCGGAAATATTAAAAATGCTTCCTAATAAAGGATTAATTAACCTCCTTTATATAATAAATGCCGCTCTAAGGCTAGAATATGTTCCAAGCCAATGGAAAGTTGCGGAAGTCATAATGGTTTTGAAACCTGGCAAACCATCTCACGAAAAGAATTCTTACAGACCGATTTCGCTTCTTCCAATAATATCGAAAGTTTTTGAAAGAATACTACTCCTGCGCCTGCAGCCTATAATAGAAGAGAAACGATTAATACCTGAACATCAGTTCGGATTTAGAAGCAAGCATTCAACAATTGATCAAGTGCATAGAATAACTGACGTAATTGAGAGAGCTCTTGAAGAAAAGAAAATTTGTTCGACGGTCTTTTTGGATGTGTCGCAAGCGTTTGACAAGGTGTGGCACGAAGGCCTCAAATTCAAATTACGACAAGTTCTGCCTGAAGGACTTTATAAAATTCTTAACGAATATCTAGAAAACAGACTTTTTCGTGTAAGACACGGAAATGAATATTCTAATTTAAAAGAAATAGTGGCTGGGGTACCACAAGGTAGTGTTTTAGGTCCAGTTCTGTACCTTCTATTTACACGTGATATACCTCAAACAGAAGACACTTTCGTAGCAACGTTTGCTGATGATACTGCAATACTAGCAGTAGGCAAAACGATTAACGAAGCTACGATTAAATTACAAAATGCTCTTAATAATGTTAATGAGTGGACAAAAACATGGCGAATAGCGCTAAATGAACAAAAGTCAGTCCACGTGGACTTTACGTATAAAAAAATAAATAGATTGCCCGTCTTTCTTAATACCGGTCGTGTACCATTTGCGAATGAGGCAAAATATCTGGGAATGACTCTAGACGCGAAATTAAAATGGAAGCCGCACGTAAAAAAGAAATGCGAAGAACTAAAAAGTAAATTAAGAGATATGAACTGGCTACTCGGTAAATATTCCAAGCTTAGTATTGATAATAAGTTGATTTTATACAGGCAGGTACTTAAACCTGTCTGGACTTACGGTATACAACTCTGGGGTTGTACCTGCGATACAAATTTAAATAAATTACAAACGTTTGAAAATAAATTGCTTAGGTCATTTGTAAATGCACCATGGTATATAAGAAACGAAGATCTTCACAGGGATCTCGGGATTCCTACGGTTCGAGACGAAATTAAGAGTTTCGCGCGAAAACATAGAAATCGGCTATTAGATCACGCTAATCCAACGATTATTGACATTCTTGACGAGTCGAATTTAGTACGCCGTCTGCAAAGAACAAAACCTTCCGACTTGGTGCGGTGAACACAAAACCGCTTTAAAATCGCGGAATAAGCAGAAACTTTCACCGGAAAGTTACCTGCAACACGTTACTTAACTTCGTTAAAAATAAATTGCTAGATAAGTTTCAACTTAGTTGCAATCGGGAAGTGGAGGTGGTTTTAGTGTAGTAAGAATCTCACACTTCTATGAGCACGCGTTTTCCGGTCCTCATAGAGCCTGATGCAGGTTTTGCGCCTACCCACGGTCAAAAAAAAAAAAAAAAAAAAAAAAAAAAAAAATATAAACTCCCAGATGAGTGTAGTGTCTTTCAGGCTGAGATTTATGCTATTCATAAAGCGGCAGAATTGGTACACAAGAAAAAACTGATCTCGTCGGAGATCACTTTTTTCGTGGACAGCCAAGCTGCGATCAAAGCAATAGCCAGTGAGACCATAAGATCCAAAACAGTGGCAAAATGTCGAGGCATACTGAACACAATTTGCAACACTAACCGAGTCAAACTCTGCTGGGTTCCTGGACATAGCAATATAGAAGGGAATGATATAGCAGATGAAAAGGAAGGGGTCATTGTCAAATGGAAACAGTAGTAGCCAATTAGACACGGGACTAGACATCCCGATCAGCGTAATTAAAACGAAAATGGACCTAATAATGAAAGAGCAAATCAATAAATCCTGGATTACCAGGAACGATTGCGCTATCTCTAGAAGTTTATGGCCTAGAATTAATGAAAAGGAAACTCAGTATATTCTATCGCTGAGTAAAAAGAACATTAGAATCTTGATAGGTGTACTAACGGGTCACTGCGCCATTGGCACAATGGCCACCAGATTGGGTGTACTCGCACCCGACTGTTGTAGGAGCTGTCAGGATGTAGAAGAAATAGAAACCATTAAACACCTGCTCTGCTATTGTCCAAACCTCCAAACAAGCCGCCTCCGCTACTTGGGAAACAGGTTTGTTGGAGAACTGGACGATCTAGCGCAGGTCTCAATGGTAAATATGAGGAAATTCATAGATAGCACAGGCTGGTTCGTAACTGAGCCAGTCTATCTGAATCATTAGCTTAGGAGCATCTCTGCTTTCTTATTGTAAGGGGATCACAATGGACCGACAGGCCCCCGTGTACGCAACAGCCCTGTGCTGTGCACACCCCTCCTAACCTAACCTAACCTAACCTAAGTAACAACTTTCAAAAAGACCAACTCCGAAAAAAGTATTGCCAGATTGAAAACCACACGTCTAAAAAAAACACCCTTTATATCACGTGTAATGAAAAGAGTCTGTTTGTTGTACCAATATTATTCCCTTCATACTTCTATCAACACGACTTAAATTAAATGGACTACGAAAAATCCATCAGCATTTCATTTTATTAAAATAAATTTCTTTGCATTTTATAGGACACAACAGCCTAACGGCGGCGGCGCACAGTGGGGCCGAGATTTGGTATTGTGAAATATACTTTTTTTCAGAAAAAATTTTGGGGTAAAAAGTAGTTTTCATCAGAAATGGGGTTCAACCGAAACTTTAATTTTTTGAAATTTTGAGCCCTAAAACTAATTCTATACATAAAAATGAATCAATATTTCCCTCTTTGTCACGCCTTAACTCAAAAATTGCTTGACCTATTTGGATGATTCTTTTCATGTAATCTTTGATATTGAGAGTGTTTTTGGTGATTTTTTTTAATTTGGTCTTGTGTTTTGCCAAAAAGGTGCAGAGGCGCACCTGAGTATCTGTTTTATGTAAAAAATATAAATCAATTCAGTTTGAAAAGAAATCAATCAATCATGAAATTTGGTTCTAAAGCATAGTACGCAGCTGAGGTGAAACGAAAATTCTCATACAGAAATTGACACAACGAAATTGTAAACGAAAAATTTCGTAGTCATTTTTGTTATGTAGTACGCAGTTCGACAGTGAAATGTCAATAAAACAGAACACCCTAGCAGATACTCGAACCAAGTCTCCACTTATTTTCCGCATACAATTAATTGTTCGGAACATTATTTCAGGCGAAAATTTGACAGTTTGTTATATTTTGCTGTTGAATTTTATTTAAAAATGAAAATGGAAGAAAATACTGTCGAAACGAACTGCAGAACACAATTATTTGGAACCCTTAGCACCACAACGGATGACACGAAAACAAAAAAAAAACAAGAATTCACATCAGTCGAGAAAAGAAATTGACTTAAGATTTTAAAATGTTTTATTTTTGTATTTATTTTGACATCTTTCTGATAAAACTCTCCATATTTTTTTCGCAATCACTTCGTCTCTGATTTCGTTCTCGAGTTGGAGACCCCAGAAAATTTTCGTTTCACTTCAGCTGCGTACTAGGCTTAACAAATAAAAATAAAAATATAGTCGAATCTCGATTATCAGGAATTCGATTAATCGAGGACACATAATTAAAATTTTGTTTTGTTAATTTGTTTGTTAAATGTTTGTCTACCCGGGCGGAGCCGGGCCGGGCCAGGTAGCTACAGAACTGGACCTAATACACTTCCTTTTCGTACCTTAGCCACTACTTCTTTGAAAGGAGAATGTGCATCTTTGGGCGTAAGTGGCCATTAATGAAATTAGAGTCAAATGAAAGGTATGCTACTCAGTCTCACTATGGGCGTTACATTACATTTCATTTATGAAAGAAGATATTTAAATGCTGATATAATGCCATCGCATAGATAGAGCAATATGACATAGTGATTAAGTGTCCTAACTTCAAAATGTCTCCAGAGATTGTAGTAGTGTGTTTTGGGGGGCTTTAGAACCTCCCAAAGTCACGTTACGGTGACGTTTGAACAGACCCAGTACGTATTTCAACAGCTTTTTTACTTTATTAAACATATTATTTTACTTAGGATTGAAGCCCCATGTTTGAAGACTTTATATTATATGCAATTTTACCATAGACATACCTCTCAAACATATTTTTAATACTATGTAGGTTGTAATATTATTGTATTATGGTAAATATACTTATAATTGATGTTATATGGGCATTTTTATACAGGGTGTCCCGTAATGAGTGGATAATACTGCAACTGGTGATAGCAGGCCTTATGACAGCTCAGAAAAAAATATGAAAAAAAATATTTTTCTTGTGGTCTTCATGGTATAATTTATTTTCGAAAAATGTTAAAAAATTCAGGGTCTCCTAAAATACCTAATTACAACGGCCACCCATAAAGGATTCTTATTATTTTTGTATGTTTACAATATTCTTGAATAACCGTTGTAAATGATGGGTAGTAAATTTTAACACCAGCTGATGCATTTTTTGTGTTATAATTTTTTAAAATTATTTTTTTATTCAAAAATAGTTCAAGATTTTTTTTTCACCAAAGTTTGAAAAATAATAAAGGGAACAAATGTATGAGAACATAAGTGGCAAATTTGATAAAAATTGGCCTGTTTAATGTACTTTCCAAAATGGTATAACACATGTTTTGTCTGCAACCATAACCAATAAAATTGGCATTTAATCTACTATAGTAGTTTTTTAACATTTTATCAGATGAAAATTAGTTACTTAATTAAGTAAACACTACGACGACGAATGAATGACTCATATTGTTTTTTTAATTTGTATTGCATTTAAAAATAACCGTTCTTAAATAAAGGCAGCAACATTTAACACTAGTTTTGTTTATTTGGTTTCCAAATATTCGTTTAGAATTTTATAAAGTCCTTCAGGCAGAACTTGTTTTAATTTGAATTTGAGGCCTTCGTGCCACACCTTTTCAAACGCTTGTGACACTTCCAAAAAGACCGTCGAACAAATTTTCTTAGTTCAAAAGCTCTCTCGATATTGTCTGTGGTGTTTGAGAGAAACATGATAACTCCATTTTAAAAATTGCGTCTTTACGTCCACTTAAGATTGACCTAGAATCTAAACGGGTGGACCGATTTTTTTCAAATTTGGAATATTTATGAACATTACTTTGAAAAATTGTGTTTCAAATTTGAAGAAAATCGGTCCACTCGTTATGGTTCTAGGTTGATGTAAAGTTGACGTAAGGACGCAATTTTTAAAATGGAGTTATCATGTTTCTCCCAAACAATACAGATGCGTACTTGATCAATTGTTGAATGCTTGCTCCTAAATCCAAACTGATGTTGATGATGTTTTTGTTCTATTGTTGGCTGCAGGCGCAGCAGTAATATTCTCTCAAAAACTTGAGATAATAGGGAGAAGCGAAATGGGTCTGTAAGACTTCTTTTCATGTCTGGTTTTAAAACACCATTATAACTTCCGCAATTTTCCATTGGCTCGGACATATTCTAGCCTTATAACGGCATTTATTTATTATATACAGGAGGTTAGTTAATCCTTTATGAGGAAACATTTTAACATTTCTGCTGTTATTAAGTCAGACCCCTGAGCTTTATTAGACTTTAGTTTCGTTTAGTTTCCGTTTTTAGCATATTACAAAAGCAATTTATATGAGTTTTGTGTTGAGGAGCACGGGTTCGCAGCCATTTCTTACGTGCTTTTTGTTTCATTTTTATTAAATCTTTTATTTCCTGCGGATATTTTATATCTGTATAGCGCGGCATTACTCTTTGATAAGGTGTGTTATTCCATGCTGCCATTGTATTATATCAACAAAGGTATCTACTACGTCTTCAAGCTCAAAAGGCCTTTGTAATGATACCATTAACTCAACGTTGTCCTCGATATCTTCCTTAAATCCTTCCCAGTTGGTTTTACCGTTTGTTAGCCTGGGTGGTTTTTCAATTTTGACAGGGCTTTCGCTCATAGTGAGTATGACTGCAGAATGATCTGAGAAGAGATCATGACCTTCTGAAATTTCAATACGGTTAGAGGGTATTCCTTTTACCAAAAATAAATCGATTAAGTCAGGTATTTTCGAAGGATCAGTTGGCCAGTAAGTTGGCTTGCCAGTCGAATGAAAATTGCAATTATTTTCCATTCCTGCCTCATATAGCATTCAACCCTTTTAAAATATGCATCTTGAAGCCCAGAAGGTGTGCTTTGCATTAAAGTCGTCACCAACAATTAAGTTTGGACTTAGCGACTTTATCAATATCGTAAACTCACTCTTATCGATTTTGCAACGCGGAGGACAATATATGGAAGAGACTGCGAAGAATAATTTTAGTTCTGACCTGAAAACTACTCAATTGCATTGATTCTACCTCTATTTTCAATCCTATCGAGTGTTCAATGCACTCTTATATATAACGATGATCCACTCCTTGCTTTATTGGCCTGATGAACAGCATGATAGTCAAGAAACCCGTGGATTCTAAGATTTGATTCATTTTTCTCATGCGTTCCTGATATCAAACATATTTCGATATCTTTTTCCAGATTTTTCGAGCTTACTTAACCTATTAAAGATAAGTTTATTTGTGTCACATTGCTCTCCAAGTTTCGACAGAATTATTGAAAAGACTTAGAAACCGGGTTTGTTTCAGTGTCGTTATTTTCTTTTCCTTACGGGTACTAGGTTTTGGAGCTTTCCTAGATTTGGAAGTCTTGGAAATACCGGTTTCTATTTGCCTTGGCGGGTTTCTTTGTGTTTGGGCAGCCCCTTTAGCTTACCGGGTGATTTCCATTACAATTAATGCACGTCGGTGGACTTTCACTTTTTCCGTTGCAGTCAACGGCTAGATGTTTCCGGCGCATTTTACACACCTTGGCTCTTTTTTGCAATAAGTTTGGGTGTGATTGAATTCTTAGCGCGTTTACACTGACGGACTTGTGCTCTTTCTTAGAGGTTCGATCTTAACTACGATGTTTTGATTTACATAAAATAAATTTGCAGATCTAAACTTTTCGGCAAATTAACCCATCCTTGTACTAATACCAAAACAATTTTGTGCTGTCAGTTTGCAAATATAATATAATTTTTATTTAGTTATTTTATTTCGGTTGTGAAAATTGCGCTCAAAACATGGACGAAATAATTTTTAATAGAAAGAGGTATCAGTTTTAAATTAATCTATTAATTCATGAAGCTAATATTACTCTCCGAAATGTGGACCAAGAGATGCAAAGTTTTAGGAGTAAAGAGATAGACTTGAAATCACACATATACATTGGCAAAAAAGTCAATTTGTGATCGCATTCCATTCGCAAAGAAAAAATCAATTTTTGATTGAAATCTGAATTTACCAATGGAAAACCCCACACACAAAAATTAAAGCATATTATAATTTTGTTTCTTTGAAAAATAATAAAAAATAGAATTAAAGTGGTTAAATTGTGGAAAACCAGAAAAAGATCAATATAACAAAGATATTTGTATTGCAATACTAAAATATTCAGCAAAGGTATTTATATAAACCATTATTTTCATTAATTATAAAGTCATATACCTACTCAGTATAAATCGACAAAAGAAAATAAAAACGTCAAACCAAAGGAGCTTTTATTGAGTTTATTAATTGAGGCCATCTATCGGCAAATTCAATATAAAAAACCGAATTGCCAAATCTAGCAAAGATTCAAACCAAAGCTTAAAAAACCCATAAACACCAAAATAAGAGTTAAATTTGAGTAAATATATAATTCACATAATTTTATGTAAAAAAGCCTACAACAATATCAGAAAAATGTCACCGAGCAAAAACCAAAAAAATGCCAATGATGTAAGCAACTCAGACCTTAAAGATATGATTGCACTTCTTTACCAAAGTGTTACAGATTCTAAAAAAGATCTTGAATCAGATATGAAAAATATATCTACAACACTTCTCGGAGTTGAATCCAAGATCGATAATATCGGTTCTAAATTTAGTATTTTGAACACTAAGGTTGATAATCATGAAGAGAAAATTAATGCTCTAGAATGTCAAATAAGAAGGAGGAATATAGTGCTTTTTGGTATGGAGGAAAAAGAAAACAGTTCATCGGAGCTTGAAACCACGGTCTTACAATACCTAAATTCTATCTTCAATTTAGATGTTTCGTTACGAGATTTGGATTTTATATATCGCCTTGGGGCTCAAACCGCAGAAAAGACCCGACCAATAAAAATAGGGTTTCTTGCTTATAGGGTAAAGTCTCAAATTATGAATAATTTAAGCTGTTTATTTCAATATAATAACAATAATAATCTATATATATACATATGTTAAAATTCTATCAGCCGTATTCATAAATGCATCATAGCAAGTGTATAGCGCTATACACTCGTTATAATGCCTGAACGCGAAAACCTTATTCATAAAACTTATACAACGTAATATAGGCTCATAATAAGCTAAACGCGTTTGGAGGTTGAATAGTGGCAACATAAGGATATATAAGTATCGAAATGTCACTAATATACTCACAATAGTGAAATATTCAGATATGTATACCTATACACACATGCATAACCTATTCTTCCCAATAAAAACTGCGAGCGAAAAGAATAGTGAAATAAAACATCAAAACAGTTTTTTATGTCAAACATTTTTATTTAATGTATGCACATATGCATACAGTGTTGGACAGAGAATTAGCACACATTAGTGAATCGGATTTTAATAAGGAAAATCTGTATTTTTACTATGTTCCTGGAACATAATTAATTGAAAACTTTTTAATTCAACCCTGAAAAACTTAAATATATACAAAAAAAGAATTCAATAAAATAACAACAACAAAAAAACCCTAAATAAAATTTAATGGTGTAACTTGTAGCGGTCACAGAATTAGCACAAGTACGAAATTAAATAATTTATCACTAAAACAAGTATTTTTTTTCTAATATTTTGTTGGGTACGCTTTCTGCTTTAACACAGCCTTAAACCGCCGAGGAATACTCGCCTCTAGGTGCTGGCATTGATGGATAGGAAGTTCTGTTCCAGCCATCCCTAATTGCCTCTCAAAATTCTGCTACATTCATTGGGTTACTTAGTCCAACCTGATATTCAACTTCGTTCTATAGATTTCTATGGGATTCAGGTCAGGACCCGGCGCAGGCCAAGGCAAAAAATTGATTTGCTGATGAAAAATTCACTGTTTCACCAGCCGGAAAGTGTATTTAGGGTCATTATCATGCATGAATGTCCATGATAAAGGTAAATTATCGTCTGCAAAGGGCTCCATATGGTTTTCCAAAATGCTCTTGTACTGATGCTGGTCCATTTGCTGCTTTGTTTTCGCAATAGGCCCTACACAGTACCATGAAAACGCAGCCCACACCATAATACATACACCACCGTGTTTCATAGTTTTAGCTGTGTAACGTGGATTAAGATCTTGCTTTGGTACACGCCAAACATGACACTTTCCATCAGAGCCAAATCGATTAAATTGTGACTCATCACTCCAAAAAACATTTTTCCAAAATCATAAGGATTTGTATCCGTACTCCGGTGAACTTAAGCCTGGCTGTAATATTTTTGTTTGGCACCAGTGCTTTGTAGTGCGTTTCCATGGTGCGGTGTAGCGCCTATTGTGAGAATAGAGCAGCAAATGGACCAGCATCAGAACAAGAGCGTTTTGGAAAACCATATGGAGCCCTTTGCAGACGATAATTTACCGTTATCATGGACATTCATGCATGATAATGATCCTAAATACACTTTCCGGCTGGTGAAACAGTGAATTTTTGATCAGCAAATCAATTTTTTGCCTTGACCTGCGCCGAGTCCTGACCTGAATCCCATAGAAATCTATAGAACGAAGTTGAATATCAGGTTGGACTAAGAAACCCAATGAATCTAACAGAATTTTGAAAGGCAATTAGGGATGGCTGGAACAGCACTCCTATCCATCAATGCCAGCACCTAGAGGCGAGTATTCCTCGGCGGTTTAAGGCTGTGTTAAAGCAGAAAGAGGACCCAACAAAATATTAGAAAAAAACTACTTGTTTCAGTGATAAATTATTTAATTTTGTACTTGTGCTAATTCTGTGACCGCTACAAGTTACACCATTAAATTTTATTTAAGGTTTTTCTGTTGTTGTTATTTTATTGAATTCTTTTTTTGTATATATTTAACTTTTTCAGGGATGAATTAAAAAGTTTTTAATAAATTATGTTCCAAGAACATAGCAAAAATACATATTTTCCTTATTAAAATTCGATTCACTAATGTGTGCTATTCTCTGTCCAACACTGTACCTACTAAATATAAACAATAACAACGAAAACTGTATTATATAAAAAAAAACTAAAAAGAATCTAACCGGAATGGAGCTGTGGCAGCCGCCGACATCGCAGCAGGAAAAATGGGGGTTGATTTGTTTTTCCTTTTAATAAAAGTTCACTGAGTAAACGAAATATTAAATAGCTTAGTTTTATTGAACTATTAATTAATTACTAGTATCGCCCAGTGGCCGAACTTCGGCCAGGAAAAACTGACACACACATGATAATAAGGAATTAACTTCACAGAAACGTTGGCTTTGGTATCTCTAGTTTCTCTAGGACCTTAGTGTATAGCATTCGTAAAAGATTTGTATGGAAAAACACCAGATTTTTTTGTTTAACTTATTCCTATCTTCTTTGCCTAAGGTTTAAGATTGTGTATCCAATGATTGCTTCATATAAAGTCGTTCACCACTTAACTGGAACAAAGACAGAAATCAGTTATTTAAAAAAAATTATATCACCGTTATCACCTTAACGGCTACGAACAGGTATAATTTTTGAGATTTTGGACATCTGTGAGACAAAATCTTTCAAACGATACATCCTTCCATGCAGTTATGTTAAGTATTTCTGGGAAAAGTAAACCAACAAAATGCTTGGGTCCGAAAATATAGTTTAACGAATATCACCATTAGCATCATCAATTATATTATCTAAATTACAGCAGTTAATTGTTGTTGTGCAAATTCGATAATATCTTCAACCAACTATTGATACTGCATTAACTCCTCATTACTAACTTTTCTTTAAAAGTCAACAAATTTAATTTAATATTGAGCTCTCATATTTTGTGTTATAGTAATGTGGTGAAATTAATGGAATATACTACAATAAATTATAAAATTCTCAATAAAAGAACTTCGTTCCGTGCGAATTAACATGTAAAATGTGTCTAAAATTGCCACTCAAAAGAGCAGTTTTACTACCAAATGTTTTTTAACTTCATCAATTCCAAATCTTTATAAAATAAACATGTATCTTGGAATGCATAAATCGGACAGATAGAAATTTTCATCGATTATTATTTAACGCACTATTTAAAAACAACAATAAACACATTAGCAACTGAAGTTGCTAAAATTGGCAATTTGAATGCATTATGCAAAATGCCTCCAATCAAAAAAAGTGTGGATGCAATACCACTAAAAACAACAATGATACACACTGAGCATACAATTTTGATCAATTTGCGATTCAGAAAAAAACATTCTTAGTAAAAACACAGTTATATGCTCTAATATTCTCAAAAAAAATCTTTGGTTGAAGCTTTTCAATAGAGTCATTCGAACTCAAACTCTTTAATAGTTAAGACTTATTGTTATGAGTTAAGGGAGGGACCAAAGCTTAATCTTTATGACAACAGGGTGTAAAAGAATTTACACCATTTTTAGTGATTTCTTAACTAAAATGTTTGGCTTGACAAAAACGATAAATTATTGGCCAACAATCAAAAATATCGAAATTTTTAAGTATAATATATCACATTATCTGTCATTTTTCATATCCATCTTGATCAACACTCATTTGAACATTACTGTTACAATTGTTTTCAAAATGGAAATTTCCACTTCTCAATTGTAAAATATTTATTCAATTTCATGATGGCGCTTATTCCCTTTTTTAAACTAAGGCCCCTATTATGACTTGCGATTCGCCGAGTCGAACGTTCGACTCAACTCGAACGTTAAAAATTTCAAAAATAAAAACTGCGTTTTTTTAAAGTCACCAAGAATTTCGCTTCGACTTCGACAATAGAGGTGCACGTTTGCTAAAGGTATTGAAGGACATTCAAATTTTCCGAATTTAAGCCATTTATGGCGAATTTTATTCAGGCGAGTCGCAACCGCTAATGCCACATAGTCACGTTCGAACGTTCGACTTGGCAAATCGCGAGTCATAATAGGTGCCTAAAAGTTGACAGTTCAACTATCGTAAGTGGAGCCGTGTTGTTAACGACTACCGGAATAAGCGTTATTTTATCATTATAAAAAAGACTAACCTTTCCCATTTTTCTTTAATTCTTGAACTTTGATCAATTTTTTTTATTGGAGACTCTCTCTCATATTCTTCCATATTGTTTGATCACCTGAGGGCTTTCCTCAAAAATTTGAAAGGTCCTGGGCCAGAAAAGTCCACCATCGACCAATTTTGTCTACTATGGAAAATCTTGAAAAATTTTAAGTTTTTGCAGGAACTAAACTGTACATACATTGGTACATATACCACACTTACCTTTCTTCAGTTCATCCAATATAATAAAACAATAATAATCAACACATATGTACATATGTGTGTATGTATGCATTAATATAATTTTTTAATTAACCCAGTAGGAAATTTCGTCCTCAAGGAAAAATGTTGGTGAATAGCACAATGAATTCATGAAATACTTTTTACGATGAACATGTATGTAATGATTTCATTAGAAAAAGGTGTTGCCTTTTTCATTAATTCATTATTTCCATGGCATCACCCTTTCTTTTGCTTGGTGCAAAAATTCAACTGAATTCAATGCTTCCCATGCAGTATACAATTTCATTGCAAAAAATCATGCTTCGAGAAACACGAGGATTTCAACGATGAATAGTAATAGACAGAGTCCTGAGCTTGTGATTTTTTGTTTTCATCTTGTTAGATAAAGTTCACTGTGACTTTCTGTAAGAATATCAATGTAAGATGAACTGAACATAACTCAAATTGCGTTTGTTAAAACACAAATGTAACTTTTGATTTGAAATGAGAACTGCTTTTTGGTTCGTTTTAATCTTAAATTAGAAAATACACTACCGATGTTGATAATTTCACTAGATGAATAAGTGAATTCTATTCACAAAGTGATTTCCTTGGTGAACATTCATAACATTTTTCAGCTAAGAGTAATGGCCTGGTGAAAAAGCAACTCCACGTACCTTGTCATATCACTGATGTATATTCACGGTATGTTTCATCAAATGCAATTAACTATGAAATAAACAAGTTGCACCTCCTAAGTGATTTCACTACTGAATATTCACCAAGAAAGTCACTTGGTGAACGCCAATGACAACCCCATGTTAATTTCCTCGATGATTTCACCTCAAATTCCTTGGGTGTAGCTTCCATTCCTTGAGGAAATAGCAGGGGATTCCTTGGTGAATTTTTGAAAATTTCCCACTGGGAAATTAAATATTTGAAAATTTAAGCAAAAACTATTTTTTTTAAATATTCAAAGTACCTGGCAGTGTAAAATGGTACTTAAGTAAAATGAGCCCAAACTGTTTATTTTGCGATTCGCACACCCTGACAACTAAGAGATTTCGAACCACGTAAAATTTTTCGAAATTGGTTGAATACTTTTTGAGAAAATGGTACCACAAAATTTTTTTAAGGCTATTTATACAGGGTGTCCCGGACCTGAGTGGAAGTATTTCAGGGGGTGGTTCTTTGGGTTATTCTAAGGAAAAAATTGTATGGGGGGAAAGCTGTATCTCCCCTCCCTGAGGCAGGGAGGGGCAGTTTCTGAAACATTGACTTCAAATGCAAAAAAAAACATTAAAAATCAACGGAAACACATTTAATAATTTGTTATAATTTTTTTGAAAGTTTATACTCCATTCTTGTATTTGGTTTTTAAATCAAGTTGTTTAAGCGAATAGTTTTTGAGAAATTAAATTTCAAAGTCAAAATTAAAAAAAAAATTGTAATTTTTTTTTCTTAAGTCGATATTTTTCAAAATTTTACGTAATTAAGGGCATTTTTTGAGTTCAATATTCAATGCCCTCATTATTTTTTAGTCCATTACCGAAAACCAAATGTAAAAATCTTTCTTAGTTTTTGAGAAATTAAGAAAAAACAAAAGGTACTTTTGCCACAAAGGCACGAAAAAGGGTTAAATTATGGATAATTCATGAATAAATTCATTTTTTCAGGCTTATTCGGGAAAAGTACCTTTTGTTTTTTCTTATTTTCTCAAAAACTAAGAAAGGTTTTTACATTTGGTTTTCGGTAATGGACTAAAAAATAATGAGGGCATTGAATATTGAACTCAAAAAATGCCCTTAATTACGTAAAATTTTGAAAAATATCGACTTAAGAAAAAAAAATCACAATTTTTTTTTTTAATTTTGAATTTGAAATTTAATTTCTCAAAAACTATTCGCTTAAACAACTTGATTTAAAAACCAAATACAAGAGTGGAGTATTAGCTTTCAAAAAAATTATAGCACATTATTAAATGTGTTTCCGTTGATTTTTAATATTTTTTTTTGCATTTGAAGTCAATATTTTAGAAACTGCCCCTCCCTGCCTCAGGGAGGGGAGATAAAACTTTCCCCTCATACAATTTTTTTTTTAGAATAACCCAAAGAATCACCCCCTGAAATACTTCCACTCAGGTCCGGGACACCCTGTATATAGATTACTAAAAAGGACACAAGAAAACTTCAAAATTATAGTTAGTAACACTGAAATTGAAAAGACCCGAACTGGCAGTATTATTCTTTTATTGATTTTTCACAAACAACTGATATTTGCTTAGAGATATGCAAGTAAAATGTAATAGATTTTCCGTTGTTGGTACTTTATTTGACACAAGCGTTGTATAACTATAATGGGTAGGAAAATGTTTTATGAATAAGAATTGGTGTAACACTGAATAGTGGCTATATAAGTCCTTATTCAGTGTATAACTAACATTCATATCAGACCTGTAAACTTTCAAGTACAAGTACCAGTCAAGTACCAAGTACTTTGTACTTGTACTTGTACTTGAAAAAACCAAGTACAATGTACTTGGTACTTGAAAAACACCAAGTACAAGTACTTATTCAAGTACTTTGTTTCAAGAACATGTACTTGGTACTGTAATACTGCCAAGTACATTTTCAAGTACTTTTCAAGTACAAGTCCATTTCAAGTACCTACTTTTCAAGTACAAGTCCTTTTCAAGTACTCTTCAAGTACAAGCCCAATTCAAGTACTTTTCAAGTACAAGTCCATTTCAAGTACTTTTCAAGTACAAATACATCCCTCTATTTCATAGAAATAAAGAGCACGTCCATTTCCATTACAACCTTGAAATTCGACGGGATGGTAGGGCTTTTAATGAATGCTAAGGAAAAATATTAAAATTTGAGATTTTGGGTTGAGGAGGCGTGGCATCCACCCACATTATCAGAATTGTTATTAATTATTGAATGGAGCACTTGCGATAATTTAAGGAAGATGAAATTCGGTATCATCATCGTGTCCTGTAACCCCGGCTGGGGCATAGGGCGTCAACAAAACGTCTCCATCCTTCACGGTCTGCTGCAAGGTACTTTAGATGTGGCCACGTCTTTCTCTGGGATTCTACTTCCGCTAAGACAGTTGATTTCCATGTTGTTCTTGGTCTTCCAACCCGCCGTGCACCCTGAGGATTCCATTCAAAGGACTGCTTTGCAATTTCATCGTTTGGTTTCTTCAGTGTGTGACCAATCCAACGCCATTTACGCTTTCTTATGTCGACGTCCAGCCTCTCTTGACTTGTCCTGCGCCACAATTCCTCATTTGATATTATTTGTGGCCAGCGAATCTTTAGGATGTGGCGAAGACAGCGATTCACAAAAGCCTGCATTTTCTTCGAAATAGTAGACGTGACTTTCCAGGTTTCACAAGCATATAACAGCACGGATTTGACATTGGATTCGAAGAATCTCAACTTAGTGCGTAAGGAGATTTGACTGGATTTCCAAATTGGGGACAGGGTACCGAAGGCAGCACGAGCTTTATTCATTCTACTTTTAACGTCCAGATCCGTACCACCGTTTGCAGAAACAATACTGCCAAGGTAGTTGAACTGTTCCACTACTTCAACTGGCGTCTCCTGTAGAATAATACGCTGCTGTGTGGAGCGGCCTGTGAGCATTATTTTTGTCTTTTTGCTGTTTATTCTTAGACCACTCGACTCTCCCTTCACTTGCAGCGTTTGGCACATCCCGTTCAGCCCACTGATGTTATTTGCCAGCAGACATATGTCATCGGCATAGTCTAAATGACTGAGCCTTTCGAACGGTCTCCACTGAATGCCCTGTCGCTCAGCTGTACCAACACTGGCCGTCAATACGTCGTCCATCGCCAGCAGGAAGAGAATTGGCGATAAAACATTCCCTTGTCTCACACCCTGTTGCACTACGAATGAGTCGGATAGCTGCCCATTGTGCAAAACAAAACACCTTGCGTTGTTGTAGGACTCTTTAATAATGGCAACAATTTTTGGTGGAGTTCCTCTACCAAGCAACGATCTCCATATACATTCTCGGTTAACTCGATCAAAGGCCTTCTCAAAATCCACGAACATGAGGTAAAGCGGTGATTGAAATTCCATCGACTGCTCGAGGACTATACGCAGGGTGTTGATATGGTCGACACACGATCGACCACTGCGGAAGCCAGCTTGATGCCTCTTGAGTGTAGACTCGATTCTATCCTTTATTCGCTCGAGAATGATGGTTGCCATTAGTTATGGGAAAACGGACAAAACGGTTATACCACGCCAATTGTTGCAATTCTTTAAGTCACCTTTCTTTGGCAACTTAACAATCACACCATCCTTCCAATCCATGGGATAGCATTCGTTTTCCCAAATGCTTTGTATCAACGGATGTAAAATACTAGCCGCTGTTACGGGATCGGCTATCAGGAATTCAGCTGGTATTCCGTCCAGTCCAGCTGCCTTGTTGTTTTTGAGGAGATTTATTGATGTAAGGATTTCCGATTCTGACGGGGGTTCGATGTCAATACCCCTATAGGACCTGCGCATCTCGTCTAGTTGGGGCACTTCAGCACTCTGCTCAACTGAATCCTCATTTAGCAGGGCACAAAAATGTTCCTTCCATCTACGAAATTCGGTATAACGGTAGTAATTATATTGTTAAAAAAAAATTAAAATTTAAAACTTGATATTTTCCGATCATGGGCGTGGCAGCCACCCACTTTCTAAGAATCAATGGATCATATCAAGATTTAATCAGGGAATGATAAAATATATTTGAATAAACATGAGGGCTTTTGTGCATTGAAAAATTGAACATTTATATTCAAAGGATGTGGTATCCACCCATCAGCGTACGGAAATGCTCACTCATGAGCTGCTCATGTGTGAGCAAAACAAAATGATCAATTATGATAGAATCTTGTTCCTGAGTAATTAGCTGTAAGCATTTTTATTTTTGCTTGAATTTTGAAAAGTTTCGAAACCCATCGAACTTCGTTGTTCCTTGAGCGATTGCAATTAAATTGCCGTAGGTGAAAGCTGAAACAGAACTAAAAAACAAAAAAAAAAAAAATTCAACAGGGTGTTCCAAAAATGTGGTAACTTTGTAGAGTGATTGCAATGAAATTGACACAGGTGAAAGTTGAAATTGAATGAAAAAAAAAAACAAATATTTTCAACAGGGTGTTCCAAAAATGTGTTACCTTTGTTGTTCCGTTTTATCGCCCATGTACGTAGTTCATTGTTGCAAGTACGCAGAACTAGAGGTGTGTCGTCAAACGTTCATTTTAAAAGATTCAATCGTTCATATGCCGTTCAGTTCAATGATTAGTTCTTTTCAATCTAATTGGTGTGTGTTTAATAATTTTGTATGCGTATAAAATGGGAAAGTTTCGTTCCTTTCCAATCGTTCATTTTTTCAATCATTTGGGTTACGAATAAAATGGGAAAAAATTTCGTTATTTTCAAACGTTTTTTAAACATTCCCGTGATTTAATGTTTTAATCGACTATTCTATTTGCACACCGTCTTTGATATACTTTGGGGAACTTAAAGAGATACAAGTATGAACGTACTTTTAGAAACTGACCCAAACTCAAGTTTGTTTGCATTCGTTGTGTTCTATTTCAACATGATTTTGATTATTTCCAAAGCATCTCCTTTCTGTTCATTCACTCTACTCTTTTCATTTTTCATAATTTTGAACGAGATTGAAAAATGATTGTATCTCTAACTGAACTTGTGATTGCAATCAATCAATCTTTTTGGTATACGAGTCAAAAAGAACGAATCAATCGATTGACACAGCTCTACGCGGAACAACGAAATTGTAAACGATAACAACGAACAAAAAAAAATTAAGAAATTGAAAGCTTTTTTGAATTTGCGATGAATTTTTTAGTTGTTTTTTGTTGTATTTAAAAAAATGATAGGTAGGTATGAAACTTTTGAACATTAATTTAAACGTATTCATTTAAAAAATATTGCTTTGTTTTCAATGTTTTTTTTAATCCAAAAATATTTTTTTCAAATTGTTTTTCTGTTTGATACACCACAACTTCCCCCCTCTCCCCATCAAAAAAAACACTTTTCCATGTGAAATATTTTTATAGACTCTTCTGATTTTTCATTCTCATAATACATTACACATTTTCACCAAGTTTCATGATGGTACTAATTTTTTTTGAAATTTGCCAAATACCAAGTTCAAAATAAAAGACCCAAATATTGTATCAGTTAACGTTTGGTTTGGTTATGTGCAAGTGCGAGTGCGTGTCATTCTTGCTTGAGATCGAGATTTGAAGAATCGATAGGAATAGAATGGAATGGATTGGAATGGAATGGAATGGTTGAATGGAAGGTAATATCTGAAAAAAGATCAAACAAATAAAAAAACGACTTTTTACTAGCGATATATAAACATTGATATAGGTAAAGGTAATAGTAGTACCTACAAGTTCTTAATTCAGAAAAATTCTAATAAAAGCAACTAAACTAAATAAACAATTTGAAAACAAAGCCATATTTTTAAAATGTATAGGTTTAAATTAATATTCAAAAGTGGCATACACCTATCATTTTTTTTTGTAATACAAACATTTTATTAATACAAATTAATTTAAATAAATTAAAGCTAAAAACATTTTTTAGAACAAGCTTTTATTAAAATGCTCCAAAAAGATGAAAATAAACTTCGAATTCATTCGAGTGCATGAATTTATTATATTAAACAATTTATATGATTTCCCATTTATTTCATGATTTACTTGTTTATTAATTGGTTAAACGTGTCGCGACAAGCTTTTATATCATATAAATTGTTTAATGTATTTACTAAATTGATGGGTTTGATTGAATTTAAAATTTATTTTCTTCTTTTTAGAGCATGTTTCAAACAATGTTTTTACTATTGATTTTCGTTTTCTTCTCAGAAAACCTTTTCATTTGATACCCATATCATAGCAGTTCGTAAAAATAAATATTCCGAAATCTTAGGCCGTCCACCATATTGGATTTAGAGTGAATTCATTTTATTTTATGTCTTCTTCTCAGAAAACCCTTTCTTTTGATTCCCATATCATTAGAATGCACACGATATATCTAGTCCGCCATCTTGGGCCTTCCACCATTTTGGATTAATCGTGACGTTACTAAGCAAACCATGCACTGTCATCGGGTTGGGGTCGAAATCCCGCGAATCAAAATCCCGTATGTCGAAATCCCACGTGCCAAAATCTCGTTTTTCAAAATCCCGGAAATCAAAATCCCGAAAATCAAAATCCCGCCGATCAAAATCCCGCCGTTTCTACTACTCATTTCTAGCTCATTAATATTTTTTATTTTTTGGGCTCACTATAGAATTTGGGGTGGGTGCGAGGTTGGGTGTATGTAAAGTTTCTTTTGCATTTAAAAAAAATAATATCATTCATACATACTTCGAAGAAAAATTAAAAAAAGAAAAAACAATGATTAAGTTTAGCCGAAAAAACTGAAAATATTTTTTTTGAAAGTTTTGGAAAAAACTTTTTACCAATTTCATTTTGATTTTTGGGAACGGGCACATTCCAAGATCACGAATATGCATTTTATAAGTCGCTAGTACGCTTAGTTTATCCACAAATCAAGTTTAAAGGTGTCGACTTTGATGCCTCTAGGACGCTTAGTTTAGCCGCAAATCGCGTTTAAAGATATAAGTCGAATTTTCGTATAATTCGATGCATCAATTGAGCGCCAATGTCAAGTTTTCTTGAGCAACAATACAGTACAGTACAGTATCATTCATATTTCGAAGAAAAATTAAAAAACGAAAAAAGAACTCAGAAAAGTTTAATTTTATATTGAAATTTTCCAAAAAAAAATATATTCATTCATATTTCGAAGAAAAATTAAAAACCGAAAAAAAAATTGAGAAAAGTTTAATTTTTCATTGAAATTTTCTTCAAAAAATCTTTTTTTTATTTTTTCAAAAAAAAAAAAAAAAATGTCCAAATAATTTATATTTCTATATAATTTAAAAAAAGAAATCCCATCTGTGTCCAGACCCACCTCTGTCTTCTCTTAAACTACCGTTCCCCATCACCCAAACCGAAAATAAATTCCCACCTGTGTCCAGAATCCAGACCCACCTATGTCCAGCCAGAACAATCAACGAATTGTACTTGAAAAGTACTTAAAATGGACTTGTACTTGAAAAGTACTTGAAGTGGACTTGTACTTGAAAAGTACTTGAAAGGGACTTGTACTTGAAAAGTACTTGAAAATGTACTTGGCAGTATTACAGTACCAAGTACATGTACTTGGAATAAAGTACTTGGAAAAGTACTTGTACTTGGTGCTTTTCAAGTACCAAGTACATTGTACTTGTTTTTTTCAAGTACATGTACAAGTACAAGGTACTGGGTACTTACAAAGTACTTAAGTACAAATGTAATTAAGTACTTTACAACTCTGATTCATATGGCGTTTACTCACAGGTTTTTTGTACATATAAGAACTTGGCTCTTTTTTTAACATTTTTTTTTGTTTTGATGTCTTTTCCCAGGTGTTTTTTAGACCCTTGGACACCTCTAAGCTCCTTAGGAATTCTGTAAACGGCCGCAAGTAGGTGTGACAGTAGACAACTACTTGCGGCCTTTTCTGCTTCTGTTGGCAATCCGTTGATATAGTTACGTTTATCACGTCCTATGCTACGGTGAACTTCTGTCATCTTCATGCGATACCCAGACTCAAGCTCGTTTCTCCCTGCTACTGAGGTAGCTGTAATGCGAGTTTGGGCTGTTTTCTTTCTTCGATCCTAGTCCAAATTTCTCCGGAGAGCCAGGCACTGTTTCTTCCTTGCGACCGGATTTAAAAACATTTTTCACAGCATTCCAAATGTGGTCCTCTAGTTGTTGGCAGACTGTGTGATTCTTGAGTCTACTTGTATTCTATCTCAATCTCTCGCAAGCTAAATCCTATGCATGAATATGTCTCTTTTCGGTGTCGCTTTTTCGTTTCATCGAATTTTCAAATCACAACGGTACTAAAGAAGTTTAGAATTTTTAAGTCTGAAAATGATCAATAGTCATCCATGTAAAAACAAAGGCGCAAAATTTTAAACAGCATTTTGTTAAGGGCTTAGCATGATACTAGTTAACAATCTTGTATATTGTTTTAACTTTATTTTTCACAATCCACACAAAATTTAGTTACGAAAGTTTTTTTTTTTTTTAATATTTACCACGATGTCGATAAGTATCGAAAACGATATCGTCAGCCTTACATCATGGGGCCCAGGAAAAATAATTGTTGGGTGTTCGTAGCGATAATTTTGTTATTTTCGTGCATTATAGTCCAGTAACCTTGCAGTTTCATTAGTTTCATAGGACTGAGACCTTGCGTCAGGTACGGTAGCTCTGATTTTTTGCTGAGTTGTTTATGATGTTGGCCTAGCAATAAATCCGATTTTTCGACCTCGAGCGCCGAACGCAACATTGGTAAAAATCCAAAAAACAGAATTTTTCGCGGTTTTTTCACTTATTGGCCATTTTAACCATTACGCCTTAATTTCCGAATAAAAAATTGCTCTACGATTTCCATCTCACTAAATTTGCTTAAATTTGAGTCCAAAGCCGGTTCTGTAAACATAACAGTTTCCAAGGGACGGCTTTTCAAAATATAGCAATACAAATTTTAAAACAACAAGTTGGATATAAAACAGTTTAATAACAAAAACATGGTCTTTGACATATGCTGCATCAAAGCAATAGAGCGTGTAGATTGGGCCAAAAGAAGAAAACGATAGTACTGGATGGGGGTAGATATCCCCCCGTTTAGGCGGGAGGGGCAATTTTAAGAAAAGTTGACTTCAAATAGAAAAATAACTTTAAAACAACAATGGTAATATCTGGACAAAAATCCATCGCTCATCTTAAAGCCAAAAATCCATTCATTAATTTTATTTTTTTTTTGTTTAGTTTTTTTAGTTGATAGTTTTTGAAAATTTTACTTTCAAACTCAAAATTTTGAGAAAAAGACGATTTTTTTTGTTAATCTATTTTTTTTATTTTATGGTATTAAGTACTATTTTTGTTTTTGATTTTCAATGCCCTTATTAATTTTTAGTTAAAAACTGAAAACCAAATGCTAAAATGACTTCTAGTTTTTGAGAAAACTGAGATTAACATGATCAACTTCACTGTTTTCAGTCTAGTATCCTTTTTCTTCGGGGTGGGAGGGCTCTGCCTCAGATCCGGTAGTTCTGATTTTTAGATGAGTTGTTTACGATGTTGGCCTTACCAATAATCCAAGTTTTCGACCTCGAGCGCCGAACGCAACTTTGTGAGATATGCATTAAACCGAGAAATTCTCGCGGTTTTTTCAGTTATTGGCTATTTTAACCTTTAAAGCCTGGTTTGCGATTATAATTTTGCTGTACCATTTCAAAATAATTAAATTGGCTTCAATTTGAGCTAAAAATCAATTCAAATTGTGAAATTTTTCATCAACTTTTGAATTTAGAATGATGCAAATCGAATTGAAGGGGGGCTTATTCACCCCTTGTGTGAAATCGTTTTTCAATGATTTTTCGTATACTGTGTAGCGTTTCATATTGGCTTTATTTTAAGATCTTAATCATGAAGATCGAATGAGTAGAAACGGAGTTATGATTTTTTAAAGTCAACCATATAAAACTCGAACTTAAACATTCGCTTCAGATAACTCACTGCGCCAACAAATCTCATACAAACTACACTATTATTCTCGATGTGCTCTTTCATTCTATCTTTAAGAACAGACACACAAAAATAACCACACAGGTTGGGCTCTATTGACAGAGCCAACAACTGGGTAGAAAAATGCGAGAAAAATGTATTTGATAGGATTTTCGTTCAGATATTACCATTGTTTTTTTAAAGTTACTTTTCTATTTGAAGTCAACTTTTCTTAAAATTGTCCCTCTCGCCTAAACGGGGGGATATATACCCCCCATCCAGTACTATCGTTTTCTTCTTTTTGCCCAATCTACACGCTCTATTGCTTTGATGCAGCATATGTCAAGGACCATGTTTTTGTTATCATACTGTTTTATATGCTACTTGTTGTTTTAAAATTTGTATTGCTATATTTTGAAAAGCCGTCCCTTGGAAAATGTTATGTCTACAGAACCGGCTTTGGACTCAAACTGAAGCAAACTTGGTAAGGTGGAAATCGTAGAGCAATGTTTTATTCGGAAATTAAGGCGTAATGGTTAAAATGGCCAATAAGTGAAAAACCGCGAAAAATTCGCGGTTTTTTGGATTTTTACCAATGTTGCGTTCGGCGCTCAAGGTCGAAAATCGGATTTATTACTAGGCCAACATCATAAACAACTCAGCAAAAAATCAGAACTACCGGACCTGACGCTAGGTCTAATGTATATAGTTACTGGACTATTAGAATTCTTCCATTTAATTTATACAATATATAACTCAATTCAACTTTGAAATACAATTGGCAAGGATTTTTTTTTAATAAAATGACAGATATCATTGATTAGCACGATACTAAAAAATTAAAATAGCCATTTGGTTATTTTAACTTTAGCATAATGCTAAGAGGTAGTACATGATAAAATCGTTTAAAATTAGCAAAAGCCCTTTTTTTAACTTAGTATCATGTTAAAATTGCCTTACCATCGTACTAAATCGTTTAAAATTTTGCGCCAGATAATTTAACAACGAAATATTAAATATAAAATGTTTGTACGTACTTTTTTTAATGAGGTCTTTTAAATAGATGGTTATAAAATAAAAATCAACAAAAAACTTTAGAACATCAATTATTGTAGTTCGAGGCAAAAAATGTAACGTATATAACACGGCTTTAGAGGTACGAGGCGGATATTATTAAAACGGTTTGGTATGCCCAAATTGTACCCAAGTACTTTTTTTGTGCACCGTACCATTTATATAAAATTAATATAGTAACTTTTAAATGTACTGAATGGTTTTTAAGATACAAAAATCAGATTACAACACCATGTTTACATTTTGTTTGAAAAACAGAAAATTGCTTTGCGCATTCTTTGAATATCAATATAAAAAGATCAAATTCTAGTAGGATTAATGTTTCTTGATTTTTTTTTAGGCAGCCTGATATTTATACAGTATACTAATACAATATAACAATCACATGCTTTATGACAAAGCTAATGTTAGAAATTTTTGTTGTTGCTACTCGTCGTGTAAATCTTAGCTATAAAAAAGAAATAATAAGAATTTTTATTTAATCTTTCAACAGACGATAATACACCTACTGGACCAGAGGCCAACGAAGCCGGGGACCAAGACGCCGAGAACCCTACAGAAGCTGCATCAGCCCCTAAACCAACTAAGCCTAAAAGAACCCGAAAACAAGTATCAACAGTTACAAAGAACAAAGAATCTTTAAATGCCCGTTTGGATACAGTTCCTTTGACTGATCCGGTGTTTGGTAAACTTAATTCAATTGTGGGTAGTATAAATAGTTCGAATCGTTTGCTAAACAATATTCTCCCATCAACCGATTCCGAGTTACGTCTGCGATTAGACTTTCAATTCTGGGATGGCAGCACTATCGAAGTTATCGATTACACTGAAGTGTTTGACTTAAGCGAGGAACCCTCAAAGCCATGTGAAAAGCTTATCGAAATAAATTTTGAAGAATTGAAGATGCGCCCAATGCACAGTGGATATGTTATTTCGGATACTCCAGAGGATATCGATGAAGAGGCGGACAAAGAAAACCGTATCGACTCACCATCTGGGGCTTTCGAAGACGATTTCAATCACGAATTGGCTTTTGACATAAATGCCGATGTAGAACCTATTCCTTTAACTGGGCAAACAGCAACTATGGTTGATGTTGATTTTGGGGACTTCGAAGAGCTGACTAATGAAGAGCGTGGTGCAATAAACCAATGCAGGGGGCTACGTAAACCTGCAGTACTCATAGAAGATCTTCGACCCGTCGACGCTTCGTCGAAGCTGGAGTACTCATATCGGCCATTGGACAAAATCAGTCAGTTCTGGGCCGGCCCGTCACATTGGAAATTCAAGAAAGCTCGGTCTCGCAGTAGTGTCATCGATCCACAACGGTTCAGCCAGCAACCGGTGGGTAATAAACAACAAAATGCTCGTTCTCGAACAAAGCAACGCCAGTCTAAGCATGTAAACTTTGGAGAGTTCCATGATGATCTCTTCGTAAAGTTGGACGATAAATTCAAGTCGCGCAAGACCAACGTACAGAAAAAGTGGGACGCTCGAAAACTCAAGCTTCCCACAGATCTTCAAATCGATCCGAATATGTTTTATAAATTCCGATTCGCCCCTGGTATTCCAGTTGAAGAAGATGCAATTGAGTCACAAACTCCAACTCTACAAACCGAACCAGCATTTGATGTCTTTGGGGGAGATGAAGCACATCACGGTAACGTTGATAACTTAGAAGATGATGCAGCCATTGGTTCGAATGACGTGGCTGGATTTGATTTAGTTGCTGGGGCAGATCACGATGATGGAAATACAAATGCGATATTCATGCCCACTCAAGATGGGGACGCGGATCAGACGATTTTGGAAATTGCCACAGATTTTGAGGGGGCACCAAGTCAGGTTACAAAAATTGTTGTACCATTTGCGAAACGCGCAAAAGTGATTGACATGAAAAAATTAAAGAAATGTTGTACCCATCTTATGCGCAATCAAATGAGTAAAGAATTCCAAGGAACTACGCCCGAGTTAGCAATACCCAAAGACGAAGAATATGCACCAGGAATAGCGAGTTTCCAAGAGATCTATACTCATTTGCCAGAAGTACTCACTTCAAATATGGCTGAAGCACTTTCTCCATCGGTTGCGTTCTACTCAATATTACATTTAGCTAATGATCTTAACTTAAGGCTGATACCACAGGCGGATTTGAATGATTTCAAAATTCGACAAGTGCTGTAGCTGTAATAAGCCCTACTGTTCGTCTATAAACTCGTCTATTCATATTATTGGCATTTATAGTTCTGATTTTAACTTAAGGCTAATACTACAAGCTGATCCGAGGGATTTGAAAATTTGCCAAGCTCTGTTGCTGTAAACAGTCCTTCATCTATTCATATTATTATCATTTATTCTTTTGTTTAACTCATTTTGCATCTAACATTACAATCATATTATTATAAATAAAAAACAAAAGCTGCTTTCAGCTAAAAAAAAGTAATTCTTTTATTGATATGACACTTTTAAGTGGTGTGGCGGTCTCGAAACTCGTTACACATACAAAAAAATCAAATAAACAGTTTGTTTTAAAAATGTAATTTTTTGAGTTTAAGTTCACAACTTAGACTTTTGTTGCATTAACGAGCATAATAAAAATAAAATATTTCACTTGACCAAGTGATCAAATATTAATGTGCGATATAAATAATGTATTTTTACTGCAATACCTACAACAAAACGAAGACTACCTTAAACAACACAAAAAACAAGCAGCACCAACTCGTTTGTTTATTTTATTCAGTCTTATTGTGAGTTTCACCCGCAAAATAATTCACCCGAAATTTTTATTCCCCCGGAATTTTTAAAGCTATTATGAGTTTCGCCCGAACTTCTATTGGCCTAAAATTAAAAAAAAAACTTGCGCAAGAGGCACTAGTACCCTCTGTTTATCTTTCGTTTGCCGTCAAAAAATAAGTGACAATTTAAGCTCACTGAGTACTCGCCAAAAATGGGAATTTTCATTTTTGGGGTGAAACTCACAATAGGCGAAAAGTGAAATTTCATTTTTTCCGGGTGGAATGTTGTTCACGTGGAACTCACAATAAGGCTGATTGCTATAGGGTAATTTATGAAATACATGAAACTTATGAAACTACTATAAAGAGTGTGCAAAAGTTCCAAATTGGATTGTTATTACAGTTATAAAAACAAAAAAATCACGGAATCCGTTCGTAAGCGCGATGGAATACGTGATAGTTTTTTTTTGGGGATCAATAGGTAAGAAATTTCCGATTGCGATGGAGTTCGTCCCAGAGCTGATTTACATAAATGCGGGAACACAAGTGTTAAATTTTGCAAAAACCAACATTTTATATCCGCATTTTTCTTACATTAACTTTTTAGGTAGGTACCTGTAGTGCTGTAGTCCTGTCAAAGCGTCGTGAAAAAGGGCCTGATCTTGCGCGCAGAGGTATGGTTTTTTTTTTTTTTTTTTATGGATCGATAGGGGCTTTTAGTCCGGGAGCAGACCGTAAGATTACCTATCTCATCGCGGCCAGGCGAAAATTGAATGCCAACCGATAGCTTAAGTCCAAACATTTACGAAACTACTGGTCGGACAAGCTTTATTTGGTCGCAATAGTTAGAAAATGCACTTTTCAGGTTGTATTTTACGCTAAGTGTACCTATTATAAATATAGCAACTTCTATAAATGGGGTATCAAATGAAAGGTAAGACTGTCCTCTACAGCACCGGTTCCCAAACTTTTTAAGCTGTGGAACCCTAAACAATGCCCAAATATATTTTGGAACCCCATCCTGACAATAGCAAAAAATGAAAAACAACACATTTCAAAATCAATTTTTTATTTAGTGTGAAGAATGAATCTGTTTCATTGTTTGATTTATGATTGTTTTTAAACTAACTTCTGTGTCCGAAAGTTGAATTAGTATATCTGGGGCAGCGTCTAGCCTCGATCTGTGTTTAGTTTTTGTGTAAGTATACGCTGAAAAGCCTACTTCACAGCGGTACGTTGTTACAAAAGGTAGCAAATTTAATATAGCTTTCTTTGCAAGCTCAGGGAATTCATTCTTAATACCAATCCAAAATTCGTTTAATGATACAGAATCAAATACAAATTTTGACGAAGAGGAGCTCTGCAGATCTATCAGGGACTCGTATTCCTGTATACTCAGGGTCATAGGCTTGATGGTTTTCATTAGAAATGGATTTTGTATCCATCGAGTGGATTTGTATCTGGAAAGTAATCCAGCATGGATCTTTCGAGACTAACCAAATGGAGAGCAATAACATTGCTAATATCTGCTCTGAGTTCAAGCATGATTTCTTGCAAGAATTCATGTAAAAATAGAAAACACTCAAAATTGTTCTTTTGTACACATGAGATAGTACAGTCATATTGTATTTTTACCATGCAAATTGTGGGGTAGCTTTGATTTGTTCGCTCCTTTATGTTTTCGAGGGTGCTGAATCTGAATCTGAGGTTTGCCTACATAAATTCATGACGCAACATGGAAAAAAATGCAAAAAATGATGCAAAAATGCATTTTCTGGGAGTTTTTCACCAATGGGTCGAAAACTGCCAACTATTCGAAAATAACATCAAGCTACCATTAGGTTAGGTTAGGTAGAAGTGGCTGTCAGTACTAAGTACTGACACACTTAGACCAGAATTGGTCCGTTGTGATACCACATGAATCTTAAAAACTCTTTCCTTACTCGCTAAAACCACTTTGAGCTCCTGACGAAGCGTGTGAGACTATAAATGTCTGTGTTTGCCAGATCACTAGGATCGTTAAAGAAGTAAACTCCTAAATGGAGCCTACGTCTGAGGGAAAGAGCAGGGCATGTGCAGAGAAGGTGAGGAATCGTTTCCTCTTCCTCCTCGTCCATGCAGCTTCTGCAGAAATCGTTTGAAGGTACGCCAAGCCGCGCTGCGTGCCTGCCTATTAAACAGTGTCCTGTTATGACACCTACAATAGAGCTAATATGCATTCTATTTAGAGATATTAAACACTTGGAGCGTTTGAGGTCAAGGTTTGGCCATACTTGTTTTGTCGCCAAACAAGTAGTGATGTTTTCCCACCTTGTGTTTGTTCTCTTCAACGCATCTTGCTTCAGTAAAAGCTTACACGTAGCGATGGGTATACCAATGTTTACCTTTTCAGGTAAAATGGGTAGTAATGTTCCACTTCTAGCGAGTTCATCAGCTTTACAATTACCTGGAATGTCACTATGACCCGGCACCCAACAAAGGTGAATATTAAACTGTTTCGCCATCTCCAACAGAGATGATCGACAGTTGAGGGCTGTTATAGAGTTTGTACGGACAGAGTCCAGGGATTTAATGGCGGCTTGACTATCAGAGAAGATGCGGATATCCGAGCATGATATCACGTTTTCTTTGAGCCAAGACAGTACTTCTTTTATCGCTAGAAGTTCCGCCTGGAATACGCTACAGTGATTAGGAAGACGGAATGAGAGACTTAAATTTAGTCTTTCAGAGTACACTCCCCCACCAACCCCATCTTTGGTCTTCGATCCGTCAGTGTAGAAGTGAATTGATTGATCTTCTAAGAATTCCACATCCTCCCAGGTGGATCTGGAAGGTATGGTCACTTCAAAATTTTTATCGAAATTCAATTGTGGGATTGTGTAGTCAGTGTTACTAGGAAGTGTTCCGAATGAATTCAGAATAGCGGAGTGACCAATCTCATTATTGATCCACTGTGAAGAGGCTTTGAGGCGAATGGCTGTGCTCGCAGCCGTTTGTTTGCTGAAAATATCGAGAGGTGTCAGATGGAGAAGAGTGTCTAATGCAGCTGAAGGAGTCGACCGAAGTGCTCCAGTAGTACATAGACATGCTGTTCTTTGGACTTTGCTTAGTTTGTCGCGATGTGTCGCTTTATCCAAGGCAGTCCACCATACTGCCACGCCGTAAGTTAGAATCGGTCTAATTACCGAAATGTATAGCCAGTGAGTGATTCGAGGTTGGAGGCCCCATTTACTACCTACGGCTTTTTTGCAGGAGAAAAGTGCCACTGTGGCTTTTTTCACTCTTTCTTGTATGTTAGGTTTCCAACTTAACTTCTTATCTAAGATGAGACCCAAGTATTTAGCTTCGTCTGAGAATTTTAGTGGAACACCATTAATAATAGGGGGGTCTGTTTGCGGAATTTTGTATTTCCTGGAGAAGAGGACAAGATCTGTTTTATGGGGGTTAACTCCAAGTCCGCATCGATCTGCCCATCGTGTTAGCTTGTTTAGAGCGTTTTGTAGAAGATCTCTTAAAATGTTAGGATGTTTTCCTGATACTGCTATAGCAACGTCATCCGCATAGGCAATCACTCTGTAGCTCTCTGCCTCTAAGGTATTCAGCAGTTCATTAACTACCAAATTCCAAAGAAGGGGAGAAAGCACCCCGCCTTGCGGTGTACCTCTACTGACAGATCTTCTTGCCGAAAAGCCGCCCAGTTTTGAATTGATAACCCTGCTTGTAAGCATCTGATTAATCAGTTCACCAAGCGACCCATCCACATTCAGAGAAACCAGTGCAGATATGATTGCAGATGTATCAACGTTATTAAAAGCACCTTCTATATCTAGGAAGGCAACCATTGTATATTCTTTATAATGGAGGGAATATTCGATGGTACGAACTAGTGTGTGGAGAGCTGTCTCCACTGACTTCCCTTTGCAATAGGCATGTTGAGCTGTAGACAATAGTCTCGTATCAATGCTTGACCTTAGTTCGATATCAATCAGTCGTTCAAAAGTTTTTAGAAGGAAAGATGATAGGCTAATAGGTCGTAAATCTTTAGGGTTTACGTGGGAACATTTACCGGCTTTGGGTATAAACACAACTTTGACTTCTCTCCATAGAAGCGGAATATGGACCAGATTTAAGCAACCATTGAAGATGACTTCCAGAATCGGCAGAATTACTTCTAAGTTCATCTGTAGTTCAGCCGGAATGATGCCATCTGGCCCCGCCGACTTGTATGGTTTGAAGCTATTGAGTGCCCATTGTAATTTTTCCCTTGTAATCAGACCTTGTGGAAATGTTAGTTTTTCGCTTGTCCTGTAAAGGGCAGTGCTATTAACAGTCTGTGAGCTGCCTGGAAAATGAGTATCCAGTAGCAAATTGAGCGATTCTTCGCAAGAGTTGGTCCAGGAGCCATCAGCATTTTGAAGGCAGCTAGGCATAACTGGATTTGTGGAGAGGATTTTTCTTAATCTTGATGCTTCTGAGGCTTCTTCTATATTGCCACAGAATGTCCTCCAAGAAGATCGTTTGGTTTTCCTCAATTCTTTTTTATATAATTTTAGTGATTCTTTATAGGAATCCCAATCGGACATTACTCTAGTACTTTTAGCTCGATTGAAAAGTTTCCTACAGTTTTTTCTGAGCGGTTCGAGCCCCGAAGTCCACCAATGTGGCTTCCTTTTACCCCTTATTAGAATAAGAGGACAGGAGGTTTCTAATGATTTGTTTAGGGCTAAAGTAAGATCATTGACTTTGCTGTCAAGATCGTTTTTGTTGGATGGAACACTTAAAATGTCAGGTTTAATAAGTCTCTTAAGTGTTTCTCTGTACTTAGGCCAGTCTGTTTTCCTATGATTACGAAAAGTTAACTGGCCAGGAGGTTCATCGTTCAAGCTGAATTGAATGTATCTATGATCAGAGAACGAGTGATCACTAGAAACTTTCCAGTTTAAAATCATCTGATAGATGTTGTCGGAGACAAGAGTTAAGTCTAAAACTTCTTGTCTGTTTCTGGTAACGAAAGTTGGTTCATTGCCTACGTTACTTACTATAAGGTTAGTATTTAGGATAAAATCGAAAAGAGACTCACCTCTATCGTTAATATCAGTACTACCCCATACTGTGTGATGGGCATTGACATCACTCCCAATAATGAGGCTGATATTTCGCCTTTCTGCTTCAGCGATAAAATTCTCCAGGGTTTTACCTGGGAGAGGGCCAAGGTGGTCATGGCCGAGATACGCCGATGCTATCCAAAGTGTGCCTTTGGTCGTCTCCAGTCTTGCAGCCGTAATATCTCGATCGCTGAAATTAGGTAGTAAATATACATTAATGCTACTTTTTACTAGTATGCAGGATCTAGGTTCACCTTTACCGGACGCATACAGTAGGTAGTATCCAGGAGTCCTGAGTCCCTTTACGATGGATTTCACAATCCAAGGTTCTTGGATCAGGACGATATTCTCTCCGTTGCTGGATATTCGGAGAAGAAGTGAGGCTGACGCCTTGATGGAGTGTTGGAGGTTAATCTGAACTAACTGCAGCATTTTGGCTACAATTAGGCAGATCAGCCTCCACCACGGTATTATCAGGTTCTTCCAAGTCAGAGGACGAACTTAAAAGCTCGTCCTCACTTAAAAGAACACTGTTTAAATAGTCTTCAGTTTCCATGTCGGAAAGGCTGTCGACGTTAGGAGAGGACTCCACTGGAGCCGAAGATGCCCTGGATGCATCATCTTCCAAACACGGGAAGGTGATGGACACACCAGGGTCCCCGACCACAGCTTCGTCTTCTTGGGGGTGTGGAGGAGCGCAAGCTGCATCTACCTCATCTTTTTTATAGACCCTAAGGTTCATTGTCTCAAACCCGAACCTAATCACACCTTTAGTCTGCGCCAGAGGAACAAGGGATTCTTTATTAATCACAATGATTGCGCCTCTGTAAAGGCCTTTTTGTTCCTCCAGTTTCGCGACTTTCCAGTTGTGAGTGGGAAGGGATGGATTCGAAAGCTGGATTATCTGGAGTATTTCATCCATACAGGAGGGTTCAGCCGGGATCCAGGTACGTGCTCTTGGCCTGCAAGGGATGTCCTCCTTAGCAATTACCTCAAGCTTCGCACCTGGCCAGACTTCTCCTATCCTGCTGATAGCCAGCTTATAGAGATCGCACGATCTCTGATCATCGCAGGCGATGAGCTTGACATGGCCCTGGTGCCAACCGCCATCACTAGTGATTGGAGGAGGTCCCGGGTTGTCCCTCATAAGACTTAAGAAGCCAGCCGAGAGCTTCAATTTCACCATCTGCCAATGATCAGAAGATATCGTACCATCTATATCGCTTCTATCAATAACCGCAACTACGATTTTATCTTTTAGAACATCTCTAAAAGATTTGATTGGGGGTTTGAGGGGAGTGCTGGTGTTTTGCACTTTTGTCCTTTTAGCGTAAGGCATGGTACCTTCAATAGACCGTTGTCGCTTTGACGTGGAGTCGCCGCTGGTCTGGTGTTTAGCTAAGAAGCTCTTAGCCCACCTTACTTTTGCTTCATGCTTTGAGTCACCTCCAACCTTCGGTCTCGCACCAAAGATCTTCAGGATCCTCTCAGCATTCCGCTTATCCTTGTAAAAGGACCCACCAGGTGTAAGCTTACGCCTACCCCCACTGGGACCCGTGTGAGCTACACTCACGTTAGAGGTGGAAGGGCCATGCTTCACGATCCTTCCACCACTAAAGTGAGGGTGCGAAGTTTGGGGAGGTTTACTCTCCGTAGTGGTGGAAGGGCCATGCTTCACGATCCCTCCACCACTGAAATTGGGTATTTCTACCTTACTCTCACTGTTCTTGTTGCCAGCAACTAGACCATGATTTCTCACGGTTTCGCCACCAACAGGCAAGACAGGAGGTACAGCAGACGACTTTACAGTCGCACTGCCGGCCGAACTTGAAGAAGAACCGGACTTACCACTAACATCATTTGAAAAATTCATTTGATTCCCACGAGTATCGGAGAAGGGGTGGTCACTCTGCACAGAGATCCGTATATGCAGAGAAGGCTAGTTAATTCGAAGATTGCCATCTGTCCGAATACTCCGTTAGCGACTGAGCTAGTATTTGAATTGGGCCCTCAGCCAGGCTGATCATCGGCACGGGTCGTATAACACCTTGATCCAGCCCAATATAGGAGATTTGGGGAGAGGAAGGATATGATGATGTGGGGAGCAACAGACAGCCTCATCGCCGTTCTGCCGAGAAGGAATGAGGGAAGGAACACCGAACAGCTTTTTCGCCGTACCGGTGAGGGAAAAGGAGACGACAGACAGCATCATCGCCGTACCGCCTAGAAAGGAATTATATGATAGGAATCGTCGGACAGCTTCATCGCCGTACCTACGAGGGAGGTAACTCATTGGACAGCATCATCGCCGTACCGCCGAGAAGGGAGTGTCGTACAGCATCACCGCCGTACCTCAGGTGGGGGGGGGGGAAACACGTTGGACAGCATCTCGCCGTACCGCCGAGGGGGAGGGGTGAGGGAGGGAGGGAGGAAGGAGTTTTGGGGGAGCGCCCTTTGGTTTCAGGACTCATCTGGAGAGGTTATCTCGAGAATCATTGACCTTACTCAGCTTCTACAACTCGACAAGTTCGACGCTTAGGTAGAAGAAGCTACCATTGAAAGCATACACAATTTCCAATAAATCCCTATTTAAGGTTTTTTTCTGCGACAACCCACTTGGACTCAAGCGCAAGTCGAAGATTGATGTATTTTTACTGTTTTCGAAAATCCACTCGACAGCTCTAAGAAATTATTTTGTGTGAAAAAATTTGAATTTTTGTCTGTAATATGGACCAAGATATACTTTTCTGATGGTCTTTGATGTGCTGAGCTCGAATCTGGCATTAGAATGGTTCTATCACGTCACGTTTTTAAGATATTCAAATCCGTCCATCCATCAAATCAATTTTGTTAGTAAACCTCAGATTCGGATTCAGCACCCCCGAAAACATATATGAAGGAAAAAATCAAAACTACGTCACAATTTGCTTGCAAAAGCCTTTTTGAGCACAAATTAACTGGACTAAGAGCCATAAATTAATTTTTCTTTTCAAAGCTGCCAGTTTGTCTCTCGAAAAAAATACTGTAATTGATTTTTCCTGCAGAACTGTAGCAGTTTCGTTGTTCTTCTCGAAAATGTCTGCAAGATAAGATAATTTCGTAATCCATTGCTCATCATGCAATACATCAAAGAGGTTTGCAGTTGAAGACATATTTTTTTCCAGTTTGAGCACATTCAACTCATCACGAAGTTGAAATAACCTGGATATAGCTTTCCCTCTGAAAAGCTATCGGATTTAAGTATGAAAAAGGAGTGATTCGTACTGACTGCCCATATCTTTACACACTAATTTAAACAATCTCGATTGGATAGGACGACTCTTTACAAAATTTACTATTTTCACAGCTTCACCGAGAACTTTTTTTTAAATCAGTTCATAACAAGTGCATAACGATGGAAAATACAATGACTGCTGGTACTTCTAGGAGCAAAGTTTTTAATATTTGAAACAACCCCTTTAACCTTTCCCACCATTGCTGCGGCTCCGCCCTTGCATATATGTATCAATACATTTTCCCCAATTAGTGATGTGTTTACTCATGAAGCAGTTTATGACCTTGAAGTTCACACTTCGATTAAAAAATATAAACTTAAAAAAAAAAAATTGAACAAATTTTTTTTTGTGCAAATTTTTAATTATTTTTATTATCTTTTATTGTTTGTATTTTACTGTTTATACCTTAAGAAATTTGTGGAACCCTGAAAACTCTCCCGCGGAACCCCAGGGTTCCGCGGAACACACTTTGGGAACCGCTGCTCTACAGGATTCCAATGTTCGGATAGACTTTTTTTTAGCTGTGGTGACCAGTCCGACCATTTAAAAAAAGGTCTTTTTTTAACACTGCGTTTAACTTTAGGGAAAACTGAGTAAAATCATATCAGATGGCTAAGAAAGTGGCCTTAACCACTTTTTTTCATTTTCATCCAAGGATGCACAAAATCCGTAATTTTAGAAATGTGGTCGGACTCGTGGCAACAGCCAAAAAAAGTATGTCCGATCATTGGTATCGTGTAGAGGACAGTCATAGCTTTCATTTGATAGCCCATTTATATAAGTTGCTTGTATTCTAGGTACATTTAGCGGAAAATGCAACCTGAAAAGTGCAGCAGTTTTATAAATGTTTTGACTAAAGCTATCGGTTGGCATTCAATTTTCGAGTGGCCGCGATGAGATAGGTAATCTTACGGTCGGCTCCCGGACTATTATGTGAAAGGCTTAAAACCAAATTTGCACCACCCACACCACTTTTCAGTAATTGGTCAGCCATACATTTTTTTAATGAATATTTAATGAATTTAAGAAAAAAATTCAAGGTCAAAACGATTTTTGGTACCTCATTTTAGGGAAATTTGCCAAAAATGTGTACCATCTGAAAGATCTCCAGATCCATATAAAAGGTCAGCTTGTTTCAGTAATTGGTCAGGTATAGATTTTTTTATATAAATTTTTAAAAATTTCAAGGTCAGCGATTTTTGGCACCTCATTTATGGGAAATTTGCAAAAATTTAATACCATCAGAAAGGCCCTGAGAGCAATGTAAAAGGTCAGCTAGTTTTAGTAATTGGTCAGCCATAGTTTTTTTTTAATGAGTTTTTAAATTATTGTTCAAGGTCACGCGCGATTTTTAGCACCTCATTTATGGGAAATTAAAAAAAAATAATAGGTACCACCTAAAAGGACCTAAGATTTTTATAAAAGGTCAGCTAGTTTTAGTAATTGGTCAGCTATACATTTATTTTCACGATTTTTTTAAGTATTAAAATTATTATAGTTGATTTTTTTGTTAGAATTTGTTAAAATTTAATTAACTTAGCGTTGTTTTTTATTTGAAGTTTTCATAACTTCTGTTTTTCCAGAAGTTTTTGTGCTCTCTTGCTTTTTTTTCAAGGTCACGAATCATTCAAGACCTTGAAAAAAAAACTTAAAAAAAATCGTATAAAAGAATCTATAGCTGATATATTCATAATCAGCCTTATTATGAGTTTCGCCCGGAAAATATTTCGCCCGAAAAATGTTTGTTCCCCCGGAATTTTTAAAGCTATTATGAGTTTCGCCTGAACTTCTCTTGGCTTAAAATAAGCAAAAAACATGCGCAAAGCGCACCAGTACCACCTGTTTATCTTTTGTTTACCTCCAAAAGATAAGTGATAATTTAAAATTTTAATTACGCTACATTTTGCGTGAAATTAGTTCTCATAAAAAAGGGGAATTTTTATTTTTAGGGTGAAACTCACAATAGGCGGAAAGTGAAATATTAATTTTTCCGGGTGGAATGTTGTTCACGTGAAACTCATAATAACCCTGAATGTATGGCTGACCAATTACTGAAAATAGCTGACCTTCTACAACCGTGAAAAGGCCTTTCAAATTGCATACTTTGTTTTTTTAAATGACCCAAATGAGTTGCCAAAAGTTTTTTTTGTGACTTTGAAACCATCTTCAAAAATTCTTAGACAAAAATCAATGACTGACCAATTACTGAAAATAGTTGGCCTTTTATCATGATCTAGAAATCTTTCGGATGGTATACTTTTTTTGCAAATTTCCCATAAATGAGGTGCCAAAAATCGCGCGTGACCTTGAGAAAGTTTAAGCCTTATCTAGGGCTGACCAATTTCTGGGACCACTAGACCTTTTCTGACCAATTAGATTGCATTTTCTATTATCAAATTTCCCTCATACGAGGTGCCAAAGGTCCAGAGCCATCAATATGGCTGTAAAAGAATTTTTCAAAACCAAACTTATCAAAGAAACTTAGAAATTTATCCTGGACTCAACAATTTTACCGTTTGGATTAAATGCCAAACATAAGAATAATATGCCAAACATAAATATAGAAAGATTTTCAACATAACACCAATGCAAAAAAAATAAAGTGAAAGTGAATTTTGGTGAACAAGGGGCCGCGGTATTACTGCCAGGTTGGTCGCATATAGTTTACACATGAAAATTATATGCTCACTAAACCTGAAGCGGTATGAAACACTTTAACTTAGCTATTTTTTTGCATTTTGAAAGTGCATATTGGTGATCAAAGGGCCGCGGAAACGCTGCTAGGTTGCTACAAAGTTGTTTACCCTGATGCAAATAGTACGTAGTATTAGACATTTGACCTAGCCAAAATTCCGATAAGGCTAAAAATTGGTATAGACCTTCCTTTAAACATAACGAATCAGGTGTGAAAAGTCCTTGTCAATCCCAAACGAGCATAAAAAGTTATTGAAGGTCAAGTGTCGAAAAAAATGGTTTTTCACCTATAACTTTCAAACGGTAAATGCTATTGAAAAGTAGTACGAGTAAATTTTGTAGATCAGGCAGTTTTCTACAAAAAATATTACCACATATTTTTTCATAAGACAGATGGTTTAGGAAGTAGAGCTGTTTTAAAAATGGTAAACTGACGAAAATATCGGTTTTTCGGGTATAACTCCTTAACGGTAAATAATTTCGGAAATTTTTCAAGTAACGTTTGTAGACCATTTGACTTTTTACACGAAAATATAAAAAAAATCCAAAATGTACCGTTAAAAAGATATAATTATTTTAAGAATTTGATCAAAAGCCAAAAATAACGGTTTTCTGATTATTGCTCATAAATGACGAAGTTGTTCAAAATTAATGTATGCTCGGTTTGTAGACGTTTAAATATTCTGCTTAAAAGGTTTTTACACTTTTTCCTTACGAGTGGTAAGTAAAAATAATAATTTTCTGCATGATAATATGCACTCTTTTCCACACCTCCTTTGAGGTAGAGTACCTGTTACAGTTACATTCAAATCCTGGTCAACTATATACTACTTAAAACCAACATCATTCAAAACCGTACTTGAAAATTTTGCCACGTATAAGGCAAATCAGTGAAAAATGTGATACTAAAATGAGAATTATTATTGAAGAAAGACCAAAATTTAGTGTTGGCCCTTATTGCAAATAAAACCACATTTAATATGGTGATCACTGAAACCGAGGTATATTATTTGAAAAAACAAAAGTGATACTAGGTTAAAGGCAGGCCAGAATGGATTTTTTGATAAAATACACAATAATTGAAAAATTTGTCTTCGTATTTTAAATAATTTCAACTACACTAGTCAACAATATTAAAGGAACAAATTTTTTTTCAATTTTTGTTTCGCTTATAAGGGCTATATCCGGGGTGTTTTTCTTCAGGAACAGGTTGAAGGCTGTCCTCTTTTCCAGGCTATATAACGAGTTAACGTTATAAGCCACTATACGCAATTTGTTGATGCGCATTACGCGCTGCATAGTTGGAATATAAAGGTGGCAAGGGCCACGGACTTATGCTCTTCACTTAGCTGTGTATAGTTGGATGGTACGGAACTTCGGGCTTTCTCCATGACTGCTGGGAGGTCGGATCCAAACAGGCGTTTCACTTCATTGGCTAGGTTTGGCTTGGGGGAGGTCTTCGTTGTTGGTAGTGCTGATGTGGATGGTGCAGGTGTCTTCTTAGCTGGGGTCTTCGCCTCTGACTGGATTTTCTGTGTTGGTGTGATGTTCTTTCTGGCCATGGCTGCAAAACTGATGGCTGGTTTCGTAAATGTGCATGCAGATTTTGCCACAAATTCTTGTTGCACTTTTTTGTTGACAAGGGCCTGCTTCTTCTCTGCTTGCTTCACCTTCAGTACTGGACATCCTCTGAAGCTTGCTGGATGTCCTTCGGTCTTGCAGTTGGCGCACCAGACATCTGAGTTGGAGCTATCCTTGCGCTTGCACTCTCCTGGAAGATGGTTGTCCTTACATTTCACGCACACGTAGTTCATCCCGCAGTTTGTAGCGACGTGCCCAAAGCGTTGACAGTTCCTACATTGGATGACATCATTAGCCTTGAGTCGCTCCCAGTGTACCTTTTGATTCATGATCAGTGTCTTGGTGTATACTTCTGCGATGTCACAGGTCTTGCTTAGTTCCACCACAAAGCAGTTGAATGACTTGATTGCTGTCTTCCTTGATCTGAAAAGAGAAACTTTTATTATTGGCAGTCCTTCAAGTCTAAGTTCTTCTTCCACTTCGATGGCGGTGTAAGAATAGTGTACTCCTTTGAGCATCAGAAGAGTTTTCCTGTCTTCCTTGGGGGTAAATGAAAGATTTTGAATCTTCATTGTCTTCAAATAGGATCTTATTTCGTCGTAGTCCTTCCTTGATGTCGTATTTATTATAGTCTTTGTGGTGTTGAGATTCTTCAGGGTAAATTCCAGCTGCTTTCCTTTTGCAAACCTGCGTATTTCAGCTATGTTTCCTGAGAATACAATAATAGGCGGCATCCCACTCTTCTTCGTAGTCTCTGTCACATTAGGCGTTGCTGTCTGTTTTACGGAAGATGGCTTCGAAGTCGGTGGAGGGATGGCTGGGACCGATTCGGTGTTTATGACTTTTTTGGTGGATGGCTCAACGGTGATGTCAGTGGTCACATTTGGGATGTCTTCCTTCTTCTTCTTCATGTCCTTTTTCTTGGCGGCTTTCTTTGAGCGTTTTTTTCCAGTGACTTCTTCAAAGCTCGACTGGTTGCTGTCGGTGTCGGATTGCCCTTGTTCGTCTCCTGTTAGACAAATCAGGTTTTCTTCATCTTGGGGAGCTTCTGGGTGTTCCACTAATGTTACAGACTCTTCCATTGGTTGTGGTTCCTCCATTGGCTGTAGTTCGTCCATTGGCTTTGGTTTCGCATTGGTTACATGCTTGGTGTGGATCTCCATAACGAGGTTGTTGATCTGGTTCCAGTATCCTGGACCCAGGTCCTTAATCATCCGTAGAAGGAGAACTCTAAGTGCAGCCCAGGCCGTTTCCGGTGTTAATTTATCCATAATAGTGGATTACTGGTGAATAGATTATCACTTCACTATAATTCACTGCACTTTTATTAGTTCGGATTAAACGCGCACAACACTATTTTAAGAAAAACTTATGTTGACACCCTTAATCCACAATAATCTTTAACTGGGATAATCCCTTTTTATTTTTGCTGGTGGGCAATATAATCAGGTTGCCCGCAGGTATACCTGTATTATTTGACCCTTTTTTTTTTGTTTTACAAGGGGTGGATTTTAATTTAAAATAAATTTCGTCCGCTTGAATATCTGACCGTACTGCGCGATGCACAATGACAGAATGCCAATCAATTTCATTTCCATTCAAAAAAGTATCTAACTAATGCAAAACTGTGAAAAAATCCACTGGAATTGCGGTTTTCTTGTCATTTTGATGACAACTTCGCATTGTTTAGGAACACCACAATTTGTTCCTTTACCTGGCTTGTAAGACTTTGAAGTTTTGGTGAGGAAAAACGGTTCGATGAATCAATTTGAAAATTTACAAGAATATTGATGATTTAAAAGTCTATAAATTTGCATACCATCGCAAGCCATGCAATCAATATTTGCAACGAAAAAAAAAGATTTACGAAAAGACCACAAAACGTCGGTTTTTAGTACTTTTTTAAACTAACGGTGAACGGTAAAAAAAATAATTTCTACAAAATCATAAAAAAAATCTTGTAAAACGCTTTTTCAAATTTCCAAAACTGTCTTTGAAATTTTTATAACGTCATTACTTGCTGAGATATTGGTAATCAAGGCTAAAAGTATCTTTTTTCATTCAAAGTCAGATAAACCATGTAAAAAAAAATCGTACGACAACAACAAAAAAACTGAATTGAAGCTGAATAAACAAGGTATCTGATCATGACATTTAATTGACTCAAAAAAAATTAGCCATAGAAATGAGGACCTTCAAAAAAAATAAAAACAAAATAATGTAGTTGTCTCGTCTCATTTTTTGCAATAACGCAATAACGGTACTTCAAAAAAATTTCGAAACAAAAAACATAAAGCTGTAAAATGATTTTTATTTCAACTCAATACGACCACTCGTCACAAAGATACAGCTCTTCAAAAAACGCTAACAAAAATTGAATAAAAATGTGTTCCTTTAATATTGTTGACTAGTGTATTGTAGCTTAGGAATAATTGGCGCATTACTGGGGCGTTTTGAGGGCATATCTATAAATTATTTAGAATTTTTAGAAATTGAGGTGCCTTGCTCGAATGGAAAAAATAAAAAAAAAATGTGTAGACAATTTTATAAACTACGACCTCAGCATATATTGGTTTTAGACAACTCTTCGTCATTTTCAAGTAAAAGGGAAGAAATCAGTATTATCGTTTAAATTGTAAGTTTTAGAAAAAATAAAAATTGTCTTGTAGAGAATCACATTATCTACAAACTTAGCTTAAATTACTTTTCAATAACATTCACCGTTTAGGAGTTGTAGATGAAAATCCTATATTTTCGACATTTGGCCCTTTTTAAATCGCAATATTTTTTGAACAATCACTCGTATGAGACAAAATTTTACTTTTTAATAGGTCGTACATTTCAATCTTTACAAACTCAACTTAAAATTTTTTTTTGTATGACTTAGCCATTTAAAAGTAAAAATTAAAAAACCGTTATTTTTGAATTTTGACTAAATTCTTAAAATAACTTCATATATCTTTGGATTGATACATTTTGAAAAAAATATCTTGTAGAGCACCACATTTGATACAAACTCTGCATAAAGTAATTTATGGTAGCGTTTATCGTTTAAGAGTTATACGTGAAAATTCTATATTTCCGACATTTGGCCATTTTGAAATCGCAATATCTTGTAACCAACCACTCGTAAGGAGAAAGTGTTATACAACCTTTGAAGCAGAATATTTAAACGTCTACAAATTAAGCATACATTAATTTTGAACAACCTCATCATTTATGAATAATAATCAGAAAACCGTTATTTTTGGCTTTTGACCAAATTCTTAAAATAATTATATTTTTTTAACGGTACATTTTTGGATTTTTTTATATTATCGTGTAAAATAAGTCAAATGGTCTACAAACGTTACTTGAAAAATTTCCGAAATTATTTACCGTTAAGGAGTTATACCCGAAAAACCGATATTTTCGTCAGTTTACCATTTTAAAACAGCTCTACTTCCTAAACCATCTGTCTTATGAAAAAATATGTGGTAATATTTTTTGTAGAAAACAGCCTGATCTACAAAATTTACTCATACTACTTTTCAATAGCATTTACCGTTTTGAAAGTTATAGTTGAAAACCCATTTTTTTCGACACTTGACCTTTAATAACTTTTTATGCTCGTTTGGGATTGACTAGGACTTTTCGCAGCTGATTTATTATGTCTAAAGGAAGATCTATACCAATTTTCAGCCTTATCGGAATTTTGGCTAGGTTTGCACATTTGTATGTCTATTGGACTGGACTAATAATAAACATTAAATTGAATTATTAATTAAGCAAAAATTAAACTTTTTATATTTACAACTTCTTATGAACAACGAGGATGATTTTGCCGCCCCAAAAGTTTGAAGAGCATAAAAATTGTATTTTCTAATAAATATCATTTAATTTTTAATAAAAAGATATAGTTTGTAATTGGTTTACAACTTGTGATGCACAACGATGATGATTTTGCCTCTCGCCGCCCCTAGCTTCTGGCGCCCGGGGCGACCGCACCCTTCGCCACTGAGTAGAGTAGATACTAGGTATATCGCAATATCACGCGTCTCTTTCATTTCTGCTTTTTATTATGTAGTGCACCTGCTTTTCATATTAGCTTTTGTTTTATGCTTTACACACCATTTTAAACCTTGTATAAAGGTAGTTTTTGATGGCTACCCAGATCCAGATGATCTATATAAAACTGGAACAAAATTAGCTGAAAGTAGCCGACGCTCTGTAGCTCAATAAGCAGTTGATTTCATCTTTATGAAAATGCAATTTTTGGAGGATTGACGAAAGAGACGTTTTTAGAAAAAAAAACGAACATATTCTTTTTCTCCATGCCTTCGCAGGCTTTGACGCAAATCCCTGCCTTTTTCAAACCTGGAAAAAGCAAGCTAATTTCTTCACTGAAAAAAGCTCCAAACCTTTTGAAACTGTGAAGATTTTGAAATTCGAAGAAGCCAGTCAAAGTGATATTGCGTCTGTGGGAAAAAAATGTATTCACTGCACTGTATGGAGTAGGCAGCAAGGAAACATCGCTGGATCACTTGAGATTCAATCTTTACTCACGCGCGAGTGTTAAAATCAAGTCCAATCTTGCTTCTTTGCCACCTACAGAATCAGCAGCAGAGCAACACTCATTCCGGACATTCCATCAAGTTCAAGCTTGGCTGGGAAATACTTTAGACCCAGAGGGTTGGGGCTGGAAACGAAGTCCAAGAGGATTGAGGCCGGTAATGGCTTTAAGACCGACGATCCCACCCACGCTCATCGACATGATTTCCTGCACGTGTACGAAACAATGCGGTGCAGCCTGCGGGTGTCAAAAAGCCGGACTGAAATGTACAGCCGTCTGCAAGATCTGCTGCAGGAAAAGCTGTTGCAACGTAGTTGATATTGCAGATGATGCCGAAGACGAGGAAAACTACGACCTTGAGCTACCGACCATAGCTTTTCTTAACGAAATTGAAACAGTGCAGACACCAGAGACCAGAGACCAAATTTTCAATGTGAAAATGAAGAAAGTGAAACCGAAATGCCCTCACGTCCAAAACGGTTGAGAACAAGACCAATTTAATTGAAATTTGAAGTGGATTAGGCCTAAAGGGAGCCCCGCAAGGGAGTCATTTCAGCCCTCTGCTTTTCTTGTTAAGTGTTACCGACGTTGAGCTTACTTTAGTAGGAACTAATCTGGAGATTAATGTGGATGACATGCTCATCTCCAAACTGATTAAAAGCACGGAAGATTCTCAGTTAGGTACTACAAGAAGACTTAAATAACTTCTATACTTACCTGGTGTCGCCACAATTTCCTTGAGCTAAATATTAGTAAATGTCAATCTATTACTTACTCCCGTAAACACCCTCCTCTTCCTCAACGTTGTTTCTACATGAACAATGAACAAATTTCTGTCGATACTTCCATTCGCGACTTGGGGGTTCTTTGTGATAATCAGCTGAATTTCCGAGCTCCTTATGATTCTATTATTAACAGAGCTAATTTAACCTTAGGATTCATTAAACGCTGGCCCAAGGAATTCTCAGATCCCTACGTCACAAAATCCCTATATATAACCTTTGTTAGGCCTCTGCTAAAGTACGCGTCTCAGGTTTGGTCACCCTATCATCATGGCCTTGGATGGGACTACCCATTAATTCTACCCCACTAAGAACCGTCTTAAACTGATCAATTTGCAAACCCTCAGCAAACGTCGTTGTAATGCTGACCTACTCTTTCTACATGAGTTAATACCTAGAGGTATTGACTGTGTTAACTTACTTAACAAAGTTAAATGCAATGTAAATCATTGCTGTCTTAGGTCAATGCCTTTGTTCCATATTCCCCTTGGAACCGAGTATGGCCAAAAGAAACCGCTCACAAGAATGCTGAGAAAAGCCAACAATTCAAGTAAAAACAGCTCAAAAACCGCCCTTAAGAATAGCTCTCCAATAACTATCTTTTTTCCTCTCCCACATTACATCCTTAATTTTTTAATTTTTAACTATCATTAATTTATTTTAGTTCATATAAGATTTCTTGTTATTTATTTAAAATAAATAACATATAGGCATATGCTTGAATTACCTAAGCCAAATTAAATCAACTTCAATAAAGAGGATACCACAAGATTAAAAAAAAACGCTCCTCATACTCTACCCCTTGGGTGGTGCGGAAAAGAGTAAGTGTGGGCGCACCGATGCGACGATGTTAATTTATAGATCTTTCAGTTCCCGTTGGTTAGAAGACTTTTTTCATTGTAAAAAATTTAATATTTAAAATTTAACATATTCCTTACTATTTTTAATAAATAATTATAGAAAAAAATGCGGAATAAGAGAAAATTAATTTAGTTACTCTAACTAACTTTAACTTTCTGTAACCTTTGTATGTATCTGCTTAAAGAAAATAAAATTCCCTTAAAACAATAATGAATATTATAAAAAACAATACAATTTCATTGCATATCATGCATACACAGAGACCGAGATATTCGCAAAAAAAAAAGAAAGAGTTGTTATGAGTCAGTAAACTGACGCGTCATTTTTAATTCATGAAAAACTTGGCTCCCGTTTGACCACCACGCCGTCAGCGGGCCGACTTTCGATTTTTGCAAAATAAAAAATGCCAGTCGATTTGTTTCTAATTGCACATTTCAAATATATAAAAAAATTAATTTGCACACCCTCCCATTTTTTAAAAAAATATAAACAAATTTCAATTTGTATGCAACTTTCAATTGGTCATATCTCGGTAACCAAGACGAATTTCTAAATGCACAGGGGCTTAAAAAATTGAACATTTTGAAATTCAATTTGCACACCAAAAATTTTAATTTGCACACCCTCCATTAATTAATAATAAATTAATTAAAATTTCCGTAGATGAGAGAGTTATATAATTAAAGTAAGCTTTATTACAATTCAACCCAAAGAAATTATATCAATCGGTAGCCTAATAGAAGAGTTGCCGACCGTCAGTCGATCTCGTACTGTGGAGGTGTTAACACGTTTTCGGCTTCCCAGTTTATTTAAAGTAATTAAATCGGAGTGACTAGTAAAAGTTAAGCTACAAGCAAGCTATTTTCAATAGCGTCGATAGCGTAGAGGAAGAGGTGGCGGACCAGTCAGTCGATCTCGTACTGTGGAGCAGGGTTCCCAGATTGAGGGGAAAAGCACCACTTTTGCTGATCTTAAAATGAAAAAGGGGAAATTGAGGGACAAGCTTAAAAAAGGGGAAAAAAATCATAAAGTACAAACTTATTAAATGAAGCATTTTAAATAAATTTTTTATAAAAATTAAATACTCAAACGTATTCTCATTATAAAATATTTTCAAACTTCATTCAAAAAGAAAAAATTCAATCTAAACATTCTCTTCTAAATTTAAATCTCGCAAGTTAATAACCCATGTAATGTCCCATTTACAAGATATGAGTTTCTGAAGGTTTTCCTTCATTTCTAAAGTAAAAATCCTGAAATAGATATTTGAAGCAATGGGAATTATTGCCTGAATTCAAAGACTTGCTATGTCAGGAGGAAAAAGAAATTGCAGCATCAACTTCAGCTGTTCGAGCATTTTGTAAATGAAGATATTAAGTTGGTTTTTTACTATTTTGTTTTATAAAAAAGTAAATTATTTCTATTAGGTACCTACATATACAAATGTACAAATATTACTAATGTTTCTATGTTACTTTAAGGTTATTACTTAAATTAAAAGTATTAAGAAATATCTAATTTTATTTTTGTTTCTATGCCATAGGTATTCATGAAAATTTTATTTAGGGGAAAAAAAGGGGAATTTTTTTGGAGATTAGGGGAACAAAATTGGGTTTGCTGATAAATACAGGGGAAAAAGACTATGAAAGTCTGGGGACACTGCTGTGGAGGTGTTAACACGTTTTCGGCTTCCCAGTTTATTTAAAGTAATTAAATCGGAGTGACTAGTAAAAGTTAAGCTACAAGCAAGCTATTTTCAATAGCGTCGATAGCGTAGAGGAAGAGGTGGCGGACCGTGAAACCGAAGATAGTGGGTTCGAGCCCCAGTCGGGGAAAAAAATTTTAGCCGCTTTTTTTCATAATCGCGAGGTAGAAAATATCATCGCGAGAGATAAGCGGCATAAAGAAACATACAAAACGGCGCACTATGGGCCCAAGTGACGTTTTGCGTCTCAAAAATCTGTAACTTTTTTGTCTTGTGAGATAATACGCTGAAATTTCGCACATATCTTCTTGAATATACAGCCAACAAAATAATGTAAGTTTCTAAAGGTTAAATGTATGCTTTTTGTATTTAAAAATTATTCAAACAATTGGCACGAGTACGATAACTCAGGCGCCAAGAAATAATAACGGTTTTTTGTAGAACAGTTCAAAACAAGCATTTTTTACTATGGGAGGGGGGGTCTATCTCACCCCGTTTGGTCGGGAGGGGCAATTTCATAAAAACAGTACCAAAAATGTAAAAAAATATTAAAAAATAACGGTAATACTTATAACAAAGTTTTATACCTTTTTTTAAAGCCAATACTCTTTTCTATCAGCCAGTTTTTGAATCAAGTGAAATCTATGCATGGTTTTTGAAAAAAATAATTTTAAACTCAAAATTTGCGAGAAAAAAGCATAAAAAAAAGGTTTAAAGTGTAATTTCTCAAAACTGTTAAATTATATCTCATTTTTTTTTTCTGAAATTCGTTGCTCTAATTAATTCTTAATCAAAAACTGAAAACTAGATGATTCTACGTCTTCTAGTTTTTGAAAAAATCGATAATTATTATAACTACTTTTGTATGGGATGTTTGTTTTTTGCTTGCTTACGTATAACGGCTGGCGTATAAACAGTGTGGTATGCAACCCCCCTGCTTGGGCACATTATAGGATTCGGGGTAGGTGCGAGGTTGGGTGTATGCAAAGTTTCTTTTGCATTTAAAGAATCTGGATTAAGGAAACATATACAAAGCAGTTGTAATGTTCAAAGTATGCATACCCACTTAGATCATAAAAAAAACGAGCAACCATTCGAGTTTTGTACGGTAGTAGTTTTAGTAATTTTCAATTTTCTCAAAAACTAGAAGACATAGAATCATCTTGTTTTCAGTTTTTGATTAAGAATTAATTAAAGCAACGAAAAAAAAAAAATGATATATAACTTTACAGTTTTGAAAAATTACACTTTAAACCTTTTTTTTATGCTTTTTTCTCGCAAATTTTGAGTTTAAAATTAATTTTTTCAAAAACCATGCATAGATTTCACTTGATTCAAAAAATGGCTGATAGAACAGAGTATTGGCTTTAAAAGAAGGTATAAAACTTTGTTATAAGTATTACCGTTATTTTTTAATATTTTTTTTACATTTTTGGTTCTGTTTTAATGAAATTGCCCCTCCCGACCAAACGGGGTGAGATAGACCCCCCCTCCCATAGTAAAAAATGCTTGAATTGAACTGTTCTACAAAAAATCGTTATTATTTCTTGGCGCCGGAGTTATCGTACTCTCCCCAAACATTTGCATACACACAAATTACGGAATAAACACATAACACCGTTATTTGCATGCATCATGTTATTTGAAATTGAAGCTTTTTTTCTTTAAATTTATAATAAATACAATTTAAATTAAAAAAGTAGTACAAATAAAAGGGCACGGTAATGGCAAATAAAGTTCTTGCTCTACATCTTATTTACAAATCCAACCTAAGCAATTATTGGCCCCCTCTTACTCCAGTACCAAAAAAGTCAGATACTTCAAATTTGAAGCATTTACTTAACTAATCAAGTCCAGACGTGGCAATTAATTTCAGTCTCTAAGAATTAGTTGTTCCTGAGATATATAGATCTTCATACATCACTAAAACCATATAACTGACCTACTCACCCCTCACTCGCTCTTAAATAACTGATACCAGTTTTGTATAAACATATAAATGTCACACAAGCATTATGCAAACCTATGATATCAAAGTATAATGTGAGTGCGCTGCTGTAATAAAAAAGATGCAAGATGGTCGATCCAAACTGGTGGAAAATTTAGGACTTTCAAACCCTTCTTTTATTAATTTTAAAATGAGAGTAGACTTTAAAAATAGTTCCTTAGTATGTTCTTGGAATCGATTTAAAGTCTACAATAGTTGGGAACCAATTTTAAACGTTTAAGATTTCATGCGAAAAAAGATATTGCAAAATCATGTAAAATCTGTGATTTTTTGTTCTACTTCTTATAATAGGTTTATGGTTCTTAATCAAAGAAAAGCAATTAAAAGCATACAGATTTTTTATATGTTTTAGTTTATGAACTAAGGAATAATTTGCGCCCTAGAACTAAACGGTGGATGACGGTGGAAGTACTTAAAACTCCAATCGAAATTTGGCAAAAGCTAAAAAAACATGTGTTTTTGAAAAAAATAAATTTATCTAAAATATATATTTTCCAAAACATATTTTTGCAAACTCGAATAGTAGTAATAATAAGCTTTCCAAAAACATATAACACTTATACCTTATCGGTATCAATAATTAAAAGAAAGTGGTTTCAAAAGTAGCTTCACTATGTCACGCAAACAGTGTTTTTTCTAGGGAGCACTTTAGAAAGGGTTAAATACTAGAAAGACTGGATGGAAACATAATTTTTTTATTGGAATCTGTACTTTAAGTATTCCTTAATTCATTTCTGCCAAGAAATTAATCTTAAAAATAGTTTTGAAAAACCATTTTTGAGACGCCAACCATCATTTGGGCCCATAGTGCGGCGGGGACATCGAAAGGTGTTCCAGCAGCAACAACAACAATGAAGCAAGCTATGGCACCACCAGCCGTAGCAACAGCTAGTGCAGTAGCACCAACAACAACAACGAAAGCGATGGCACCACCAGCCATACCGTCGTCTAGTGCCGTACCAACAACGGCAAGTTCAGCAACGGCACCAACAGCCGATACAAAAAACAAGAGGAGGAAGAAGATACGATGCGCGCCGAACTTGGTAAAGCGGCGCTCTACTACCACTCCAGCAGAGCTGCCAGCTGGGGGGAGAGGGGCGTCGCGGCCAGCAAAAGCATCAGCAGCAATAAATATACAGCGACAGCTTAATACTTCGCCCTCCGACGAGGAGCAAATTGAGTACATGTCCGAAGGGGGAGAGGGGCTATACACTACGGGTGATAGCAACACCTTCATCGATATCACAACTCCAGAGGCGTCCTCAGACGAAGAAGATGAGGCGCAAAATGCTATACACGTCAGCCCTGAAAAGGAAAATGAAAATGAAGAGCAGCGAATCAGCCAGCAAATTGGAGCCATCGAAGGAGAGATGGTGCGCCTCAATGCCCAACTTGCGACACTGGTGCTAGCTCTAAAGAACAAGCAAGAAGCTCGCCGGGAAAAAGAAAGGCTGGAGCGGGAGCAAAAAAAGGCACCACAGGCGCCAAACAAGGAAGCGCAACAGCACCCACTGCAACCACAGCTGCCAGAAGGAGTGCAGCAGCAACTACAGCAGCAGCCAAAAACAAAGCTGCCAGTACAGCAGCCACAGCAGCAGCCCAGGCCCAAGGAGCAGAGGCAACAAAAAAAACAGCAGCAGAAACAACAGCAGCAGATACAACAGCAGCAGCAGCAGCAGCAAAAACAACAGGAGCGGAGCAGTGAGCAGCAGGAAGTACACCAGCAGCAGTCACAGCCGCCCCAAAGCAAGAAAGAAAAGGTGCCGCCCATCAACACCTATAAGATGGAATTGCAGGAGACCATAGACCTATGTAAGTCGGCTATAGGCCAAAACTTTATTATTAAAAGACTTAGTAAAGATAGGCATGCTATTCACTGCTTCACAGTGGCAGATCATAAAATTATTAAAAACTTATTAAAACAATCCACAACTGAGTTCTTCAGTTTTACCCCCAAAGTGGATAAATGTCAAACGGTCCTCTTGAAGGGCATAGATTCCTGCACGGAACCAGAGGTGCTCTATAAGGAGCTCCGTGAAAAAGCGAGCGGCGATCTCGAGTTTATCGGGGTCAAGCCGTTTACCACAGTCAGAGCCAGACGGGAGAAGCGATCTTTGCCGTTCTTCCTGGTTCAGCTTTCGCCCAGCAGCAAACTGGATAGTTTGAGGAGTATCTCCGTCCTCAACTACCAGGTTGTAACTTGGGATAAACTAAAGAGACGCGGCGACATGCTTCAATGCATGCGCTGCCAAAGGTTCGGCCACGCTGCAGCAAACTGCGAAATGCAGTCACGCTGCGTGAAGTGTGGTGAGAACCACATTAAGGGAGAGTGCAAGCTCGGAGAGGAACGGGTCGAAGACATGACCCAGCTTAAATGTGCACTTTGCGGAAAGGAGGGGCACCCTGCTAACTATCGGGGTTGCTCAGCTTTTCAGCAAATACGTATTAATAAAGCGGCTAGGCAGACAGTAGTTGAGAAACGCCCCCCAACGCGTGCTCCCACAACAACGCCCGTCAATCCCCAAATTTCTTACGCCCAAATGGCGGCAGGAAGGGGGAACACGGTACAGCCTGCAGCTAAGGCAGCCCAACCGGCCCTCGTGCCTAGGGCTCCGGACGCTCAGGCCGAAATAAGAAGCATGTTGCTGGCAATTCAAGGCCAGTTGACAGGACTTCAGAAAGAGATCAGGGAGCAGGCAAATAGGGTAGACTATATCTACTCTGTTTTGCCTAGCTTAACGCAAATTAGAGGTTAAAGGCGCGCTGTCGGAGAGGCCTCTTAGGATCCTTGCTGTGAATGTAAATTCACTGATTAGGACCGAACGTAGAGCTAATCTTTTCCAATTGTTGAAAGACCAGAGTCCAGATGTGTTTATGGCCAGCGAAACTAAGCTGAACCAGAAACATAAGTTGACTAACAACAATTACAATATCGTTAGAAGAGATCGACCCAACTCCACTCAAGGGGGGGGCGTCGCAATCTTCATACGAAAAGGCATTAATCATAAAGTTATATATAACAGTGATCTGCGCAGATTTCGGCTGTTAGAGGCGTGCATCGTGTGCATTCCTCTCCAACAGGGGAAGCGAATGTATGTGATCGCGGCTTATGCACCGGAATCACCTCAGCCAACTGATTTTATGACAGAGCTTGAAAAACTTTTCGAATGTCTACGCTTGAGCTTGGAAGAAAATTACTTTCTCATGGCCGGTGATTTGAATGCCAAACACCTAGATTGGGGAAATCAAATACAGAATCCAAGAGGTATTCATCTTTTTAATTGGATGAGTCGATATAACACTGAATATGGTATCGACCTGCTGGCTACGGATCGGCCATCGTTTCCAAGATGCGGTGCCTATCTGGATCTATTGCTAAAAGACGCAAGACTGACAATTACTGACACCGTGGGTCAAAGACCAAGAAACTGTTTACGAACGATCGAGTACGACAGTGACCACTGCGGACTCGCCGCCGTAATACAGCTTCCGAACGAGCTCGTGGAGTTGGATGAGTATGTGCCTGTGCATACTTACAATTACAGTAAGGTGCGCTGGCCACGCTTTACCAACGCCTTATCGAGAGAAATCAGCTCGAACAACTTATCCCCACCAAATGACAGGAATTTGACAAATAACGAAATAGACCAATATCTTGAACAAATGGACGAGACAATCAAACGAACAATGGACAGAACGATACCAAAGTACAAACAACGGGACGCAACGGACATGTACCGGAATGCGACCATTGACGCATTACACAGACAAAAAAGTGGACTGCTGACAAGACTCAAACGCTTGTACCGACGGTTTACTGACCCACACGATCTGGAGATTAGGACACTGAAGTCTTCGATCAAGAACATCAACCAGCTTATTAAGGAAAATTATCGGTTGTCGATTAATTTGTATTGGGATAACAAAATTCGGGCTGTTAATTCTAGCGACCCGAGTATGTTTCCCCAAATTAACAAGATATTTAGAAGGAATGATCAGAACGACCTTCCGTGTCTTAAGCTCCAGAGAACGACAGATAACAGAGACGTACTTCTGACAGCAGGAATTGATCCAGAGGACGCCGTCTTTGACGATGACCTCTTTATTGTCGAGGATCCGCAGGAGAAAGTGGAGGCTGTGGGGGCTGCTTTCCAGCAAGTGTACAAGGTGAATGCATGCATTCGCCCGAACCATGACCTGGAAAACAGAGCCTTGCTCCACCACTTCTACCTTCGGAATGACATAACGCAATGGCGATCAGAGAACCTCGGTTTCACCGGGTTCAATGAAGATCATTTGGCAAACGCCATAATCGCCGAGCGAAATGGGCCCAGTTCCCTGTTAATTACGAAGGTGGAGCTTCAGCTCATCTTCGATTCATTAAAGAAGAAGAAGTCAGCAGGAGTCGATGGCATATCCAACGTTGTACTTCGACATTTACCACAGGAAGCAGTAGACATTTATACCACACTGTTTAACAACGCACTGAATAATGCATATTATCCAGTGCGGTGGAAGACAGCTGTGGTGCATCCTCTCCCGAAAAAGGGAAAGGACAACTCCAATCCGGCGAATCTCCGGTCGATAAGTCTTCTTCCGAGTATCAGCAAGGTATTCGAAAAAGTTATCAATAGAGCTCTGTCAAAGTGGGCAGAGGACAATAATATCATACCGGATAATCAGTTCGGTTTTAAGGCGGGACATGACACCATTCATGCCGCGTCTAAACTCGTTTCTGATGTCCAATGGAACAAATCTAAAAAGCAGTGTACGGGTGCCTGTCTGGTTGATTTGGAGAAGGCCTTCGACACCGTATGGCTAGAGGGTCTTTATCTAAAGCTGACTAGACTTGGCATTAGTAAACCACTGTTGTATATGCTTTATGATATGCTCAATGGTAGAAAGTTTGTTGTCAAGAGTGGCAATGTGACTTCTGCCACAACCTTTAATATTAAAAATGGTCTTCAGCAGGGAGCGGTCAACTCGCCGATTCTATTCAGCATTTACACCAGCGATCTGATAAGTAGTCTAACTCAGGCAATTGCGTATGCCGACGATCTAATTGCGTACAGAACAGCTCCAAAAGTCGAGGTCATCAGAATTCTTTTGCAGCGTGACTTCGAGAAGATTCAGCGATATTGCGATGACTGGAAGTTGAAAATCAACTTCCAGAAATCAGAAACTATCTTGTTTAGGACTCCGTTGCATGGAGCAACAAGGGATACGAGAAAGAACTGGCGTAAGCTGGTGATCGTAGGACCAAACGGACAGCCACTGGCGAGTAAAAGTGTAGTAAAGTACCTTGGCATCTGGATGGATCAGTATTTGTATTTCGACAGACATATAAATGCTGCTCTATCCAGGGCTAGGGGAGCTTTTGCCCTGACAAAACGGTTGTTTTATAGCAGCCGGCTTGACAGCAGGGTGAAGGTGATTTGCTACATGGCCCTCATACGGCCGATGATTGCCTATGGGTGCCCGGTTTGGTTCAACGTTGCCCCATCTCAAATGGAAAAGATTCGGGTGTTTGAGAGGCAGTGTCTTAGACGCTGCCTTGGATTACACAGAACACCAGAGTCGGAGTACAAACATTATTATTCCAACCTGGTTCTATACAACGGCGCCAACATAAACAGGATAGATAATTTCTTGCTGAAGCTTATTCGAGGTCACATTGCAAGAGCAATGTCCTCGACCAACAGCTTAATTTTTGGGGCTTATTACCCTAAAAACGATTACTACGAGAGTGTGCGTCTAAGCGGCTTTATTCCGCCCGATGCATTCCTCTACTTAGACAGTCGAGGGCTGATCCAGGATAGAGCGGCGGTTCCGCTAATCTACCACGTCGGCCGTAGAACTGTGGATCGGCGGCTCCTTTACAGTCGAGACGTCCTCGCACAACACGGAGCGGAGCACCTTCGGTTCAGTAGGACTGTGTCCGATCGGGACCGAAGAGATAGGGTAAAGCAGGAGAACCAGTTCTGGTGGTTGAAACCTGAACAAGAAGATTCTTCGGATATTTAAAAGTTGACTGCATTTTTCTATGCCATGGCCGACTTACATAGGTTTAGGTAGTTAGTTTTAAGCAGGGACAGTCAGGGTGGCACCAAAAAAAAAAAAAAAAAAAAAAAAAAAAAAAAAAAAAAATTATAAAACCAATAAAAACACAAAAAAATTATAAAACCAATAAAAACAAAAAAAAATTATAAAAACCCGAAAATGCTTGCTGTGGCTGTTCTAGTTTGTAAGTAGTCTGTAAGTAGTTTGTAAGTAGCTTTAAGTAGTTTTATAGTAGTTTTAATTAGTTTTAATTAGTTTTAATTAGTTTTAATTAGTTTTAATTTAGTTTTATTTAGTTTGTAAGTTTTATATAAAACACAAAAATAAAGTCATAGATACCGAGTTTTTTAAAATTCTTCTCGGTGAAAAATAAAACCGATATGAATTCTAGTTTTAAGATAGTTCGTAGGCCGAAAGGCATTAGCATTAAGTTATTAGTTTAACTTAGAGCGCCCGAATGGGGCCAGTAAGTTAGTTGTAAGATATTGATAAGTAGGCTAGTTTTTATGAATTTTTGTCTAGCTTTAAGATAGTTTTAAGATGAATGAAAAATAAAAATGAATTTCAAAAAAAAAAAAAAAAAAAGAGGTGGCGGACCGTGAAACCGAAGATAGTGGGTTCGAGCCCCAGTCGGGGAAAAAAATTTTAGCCGCTTTTTTTCATAATCGCGAGGTAGAAAATATCATCGCGAGAGATAAGCGGCATAAAGAAACATACAAAACGGCGGGGACATCGAAAGGTGTTCCAGCAGCAACAACAACAATGAAGCAAGCTATGGCACCACCAGCCGTAGCAACAGCTAGTGCAGTAGCACCAACAACAACAACGAAAGCGATGGCACCACCAGCCATACCGTCGTCTAGTGCCGTACCAACAACGGCAAGTTCAGCAACGGCACCAACAGCCGATACAAAAAACAAGAGGAGGAAGAAGATACGATGCGCGCCGAACTTGGTAAAGCGGCGCTCTACTACCACTCCAGCAGAGCTGCCAGCTGGGGGGAGAGGGGCGTCGCGGCCAGCAAAAGCATCAGCAGCAATAAATATACAGCGACAGCTTAATACTTCGCCCTCCGACGAGGAGCAAATTGAGTACATGTCCGAAGGGGGAGAGGGGCTATACACTACGGGTGATAGCAACACCTTCATCGATATCACAACTCCAGAGGCGTCCTCAGACGAAGAAGATGAGGCGCAAAATGCTATACACGTCAGCCCTGAAAAGGAAAATGAAAATGAAGAGCAGCGAATCAGCCAGCAAATTGGAGCCATCGAAGGAGAGATGGTGCGCCTCAATGCCCAACTTGCGACACTGGTGCTAGCTCTAAAGAACAAGCAAGAAGCTCGCCGGGAAAAAGAAAGGCTGGAGCGGGAGCAAAAAAAGGCACCACAGGCGCCAAACAAGGAAGCGCAACAGCACCCACTGCAACCACAGCTGCCAGAAGGAGTGCAGCAGCAACTACAGCAGCAGCCAAAAACAAAGCTGCCAGTACAGCAGCCACAGCAGCAGCCCAGGCCCAAGGAGCAGAGGCAACAAAAAAAAACAGCAGCAGAAACAACAGCAGCAGATACAACAGCAGCAGCAGCAGCAGCAAAAACAACAGGAGCGGAGCAGTGAGCAGCAGGAAGTACACCAGCAGCAGTCACAGCCGCCCCAAAGCAAGAAAGAAAAGGTGCCGCCCATCAACACCTATAAGATGGAATTGCAGGAGACCATAGACCTATGTAAGTCGGCTATAGGCCAAAACTTTATTATTAAAAGACTTAGTAAAGATAGGCATGCTATTCACTGCTTCACAGTGGCAGATCATAAAATTATTAAAAACTTATTAAAACAATCCACAACTGAGTTCTTCAGTTTTACCCCCAAAGTGGATAAATGTCAAACGGTCCTCTTGAAGGGCATAGATTCCTGCACGGAACCAGAGGTGCTCTATAAGGAGCTCCGTGAAAAAGCGAGCGGCGATCTCGAGTTTATCGGGGTCAAGCCGTTTACCACAGTCAGAGCCAGACGGGAGAAGCGATCTTTGCCGTTCTTCCTGGTTCAGCTTTCGCCCAGCAGCAAACTGGATAGTTTGAGGAGTATCTCCGTCCTCAACTACCAGGTTGTAACTTGGGATAAACTAAAGAGACGCGGCGACATGCTTCAATGCATGCGCTGCCAAAGGTTCGGCCACGCTGCAGCAAACTGCGAAATGCAGTCACGCTGCGTGAAGTGTGGTGAGAACCACATTAAGGGAGAGTGCAAGCTCGGAGAGGAACGGGTCGAAGACATGACCCAGCTTAAATGTGCACTTTGCGGAAAGGAGGGGCACCCTGCTAACTATCGGGGTTGCTCAGCTTTTCAGCAAATACGTATTAATAAAGCGGCTAGGCAGACAGTAGTTGAGAAACGCCCCCCAACGCGTGCTCCCACAACAACGCCCGTCAATCCCCAAATTTCTTACGCCCAAATGGCGGCAGGAAGGGGGAACACGGTACAGCCTGCAGCTAAGGCAGCCCAACCGGCCCTCGTGCCTAGGGCTCCGGACGCTCAGGCCGAAATAAGAAGCATGTTGCTGGCAATTCAAGGCCAGTTGACAGGACTTCAGAAAGAGATCAGGGAGCAGGCAAATAGGGTAGACTATATCTACTCTGTTTTGCCTAGCTTAACGCAAATTAGAGGTTAAAGGCGCGCTGTCGGAGAGGCCTCTTAGGATCCTTGCTGTGAATGTAAATTCACTGATTAGGACCGAACGTAGAGCTAATCTTTTCCAATTGTTGAAAGACCAGAGTCCAGATGTGTTTATGGCCAGCGAAACTAAGCTGAACCAGAAACATAAGTTGACTAACAACAATTACAATATCGTTAGAAGAGATCGACCCAACTCCACTCAAGGGGGGGGCGTCGCAATCTTCATACGAAAAGGCATTAATCATAAAGTTATATATAACAGTGATCTGCGCAGATTTCGGCTGTTAGAGGCGTGCATCGTGTGCATTCCTCTCCAACAGGGGAAGCGAATGTATGTGATCGCGGCTTATGCACCGGAATCACCTCAGCCAACTGATTTTATGACAGAGCTTGAAAAACTTTTCGAATGTCTACGCTTGAGCTTGGAAGAAAATTACTTTCTCATGGCCGGTGATTTGAATGCCAAACACCTAGATTGGGGAAATCAAATACAGAATCCAAGAGGTATTCATCTTTTTAATTGGATGAGTCGATATAACACTGAATATGGTATCGACCTGCTGGCTACGGATCGGCCATCGTTTCCAAGAAGCGGTGCCTATCTGGATCTATTGCTAAAAGACGCAAGACTGACAATTACTGACACCGTGGGTCAAAGACCAAGAAACTGTTTATGAACGATCGAGTACGACAGTGACCACTGCGGACTCGCCACCGTAATACAGCTTCCGAACGAGCTCGTGGAGTTGGATGAGTATGTGCCTGTGCATACTTACAATTACAGTAAGGTGCGCTGGCCACGCTTTACCAACGCCTTATCGAGAGAAATCAGCTCGAACAACTTATCCCCACCAAATGACAGGAATTTGACAAATAACGAAATAGACCAATATCTTGAACAAATGGACGAGACAATCAAACGAACAATGGACAGAACGATACCAAAGTACAAACAACGGGACGCAACGGACATGTACCGGAATGCGACCATTGACGCATTACACAGACAAAAAAGTGGACTGCTGACAAGACTCAAACGCTTGTACCGACGGTTTACTGACCCACACGATCTGGAGATTAGGACACTGAAGTCTTCGATCAAGAACATCTACCAGCTTATTAAGGAAAATTATCGGTTGTCGATTAATTTGTATTGGGATAACAAAATTCGGGCTGTTAATTCTAGCGACCCGAGTATGTTTCCCCAAATTAACAAGATATTTAGAAGGAATGATCAGAACGACCTTCCGTGTCTTAAGCTCCAGAGAACGACAGATAACAGAGACGTACTTCTGACAGCAGGAATTGATCCAGAGGACGCCGTCTTGGACGATGACCTCTTTATTGTCGAGGATCCGCAGGAGAAAGTGGAGGCTGTGGGGGCTGCTTTCCAGCAAGTGTACAAGGTGAATGCATGCATTCGCCCGAACCATGACCTAGAAAACAGAGCCTTGCTCCACCACTTCTACCTTCGGAATGACATAACGCAATGGCGATCAGAGAACCTCGGTTTCACCGGGTTCAATGAAGATCATTTGGCAAACGCCATAATCGCCGAGCGAAATGGGCCCAGTTCCCTGTTAATTACGAAGGTGGAGCTTCAGCTCATCTTCGATTCATTAAAGAAGAAGAAGTCAGCAGGAGTCGATGGCATATCCAACGTTGTACTTCGACATTTACCACAGGAAGCAGTAGACATTTATACCACACTGTTTAACAACGCACTGAATAATGCATATTATCCAGTGCGGTGGAAGACAGCTGTGGTGCATCCTCTCCCGAAAAAGGGAAAGGACAACTCCAATCCGGCGAATCTCCGGTCGATAAGTCTTCTTCCGAGTATCAGCAAGGTATTCGAAAAAGTTATCAATAGAGCTCTGTCAAAGTGGGCAGAGGACAATAATATCATACCGGATAATCAGTTCGGTTTTAAGGCGGGACATGACACCATTCATGCCGCGTCTAAACTCGTTTCTGATGTCCAATGGAACAAATCTAAAAAGCAGTGTACGGGTGCCTGTCTGGTTGATTTGGAGAAGGCCTTCGACACCGTATGGCTAGAGGGTCTTTATCTAAAGCTGACTAGACTTGGCATTAGTAAACCACTGTTGTATATGCTTTATGATATGCTCAATGGTAGAAAGTTTGTTGTCAAGAGTGGCAATGTGACTTCTGCCACAACCTTTAATATTAAAAATGGTCTTCAGCAGGGAGCGGTCAACTCGCCGATTCTATTCAGCATTTACACCAGCGATCTGATAAGTAGTCTAACTCAGGCAATTGCGTATGCCGACGATCTAATTGCGTACAGAACAGCTCCAAAAGTCGAGGTCATCAGAATTCTTTTGCAGCGTGACTTCGAGAAGATTCAGCGATATTGCGATGACTGGAAGTTGAAAATCAACTTCCAGAAATCAGAAACTATCTTGTTTAGGACTCCGTTGCATGGAGCCACAAGGGATACGAGAAAGAACTGGCGTAAGCTGGTGATCGTAGGACCAAACGGACAGCCACTGGCGAGTAAAAGTGTAGTAAAGTACCTTGGCATCTGGATGGATCAGTATTTGTATTTCGACAGACATATAAATGCTGCTCTATCCAGGGCTAGGGGAGCTTTTGCCCTGACAAAACGGTTGTTTTATAGCAGCCGGCTTGACAGCAGGGTGAAGGTGATTTGCTACATGGCCCTCATACGGCCGATGATTGCCTATGGGTGCCCGGTTTGGTTCAACGTTGCCCCATCTCAAATGGAAAAGATTCGGGTGTTTGAGAGGCAGTGTCTTAGACGCTGCCTTGGATTACACAGAACACCAGAGTCGGAGTACAAACATTATTATTCCAACCTGGTTCTATACAACGGCGCCAACATAAACAGGATAGATAATTTCTTGCTGAAGCTTATTCGAGGTCACATTGCAAGAGCAATGTCCTCGACCAACAGCTTAATTTTTGGGGCTTATTACCCTAAAAACGATTACTACGAGAGTGTGCGTCTAAGCGGCTTTATTCCGCCCGATGCATTCCTCTACTTAGACAGTCGAGGGCTGATCCAGGATAGAGCGGCGGTTCCGCTAATCTACCACGTCGGCCGTAGAACTGTGGATCGGCGGCTCCTTTACAGTCGAGACGTCCTCGCACAACACGGAGCGGGAGCACCTTCGGTTCAGTAGGACTGTGTCCGATCGGGACCGAAGAGATAGGGTAAAGCAGGAGAACCAGTTCTGGTGGTTGAAACCTGAACAAGAAGATTCTTCGGATATTTAAAAGTTGACTGCATTTTTCTATGCCATGGCCGACTTACATAGGTTTAGGTAGTTAGTTTTAAGCAGGGACAGTCAGGGTGGCACCAAAAAAAAAAAAAAAAAAAAAAAAAAAAAAAAAAAAAAAAAAATTATAAAACCAATAAAAACACAAAAAAATTATAAAACCAATAAAAACAAAAAAAAAATTATAAAACCCGAAAATGCTTGCTGTGGCTGTTCTAGTTTGTAAGTAGTCTGTAAGTAGTTTGTAAGTAGCTTTAAGTAGTTTTATAGTAGTTTTAATTAGTTTTAATTAGTTTTAATTAGTTTTAATTAGTTTTAATTTAGTTTTATTTAGTTTGTAAGTTTTATATAAAACACAAAAATAAAGTCATAGATACCGAGTTTTTTAAAATTCTTCTCGGTGAAAAATAAAACCGATATGAATTCTAGTTTTAAGATAGTTCGTAGGCCGAAAGGCATTAGCATTAAGTTATTAGTTTAACTTAGAGCGCCCGAATGGGTCCAGTAAGTTAGTTGTAAGATATTGATAAGTAGGCTAGTTTTTATGAATTTTTGTCTAGCTTTAAGATAGTTTTAAGATGAATGAAAAATAAAAATGAATTTCAAAAAAAAAAAAAAAAAAAAAAAAAAAAAAAAGTTGCCGACCGTGGACCGCAGTATCACGGGTTCAAATCCTACGAGGGACAGAAAATTATTTTTTTTTTTTTGTTTCATAGCTTAGTTTTTTTTTTTTTAAATAGAAAGAGAGTGTATGTGCATTTAAATGAATATTTACAGCACTCTCAATACTAAACATTAAAAATTAAAAAAAATACAGATAAAGGAATATACAATATTGCCATTTTAGTGCCTGACTGATAATGCAATATCTCGGTGACCATAAATTATATTGAACTGTTCATAATTAAAAAAAAATATATATTTCAAATTCGAATTTGCACGCTTAAAATTTAATCCGCAAACCTTTAGTAAATTAATTAAAAAAATTATTAAGAATTTGCTAAAAACATGCTAAAATGCACTTTTCATGACTTACTAAAATGGCTATATCTCAATAACCATAAACTATTATGAACTGTTCATAATTTCAAAAAATTATTCATTTCAAAGTCGAATTTGCACACCAAAAATTTTTATTTGCACACCTTTGGTAAAATAATAAATCAATGATTAAGAAATTGCTAAAAACATGTTAAAATGCACTTTTCATGACTTACTAAAATGGCTATATCTCAATAACCATAAACTATTTTGAACTGTTCATAATTTAAAAAAATTATTCATTTCAAAGTCAAAAGGATTTACCAATCACGATAATCATTGATTAAAGATGACTAGCTGTGAACAAACTTGCCCTAAATGCTTCAGTTTGGCCACGTTCATACTTGTAAATAGTTAAAGCGATCTGGATAGGTTTGTGTTTTTGTAATCCTTTGTTAAAACACACCTGATGATATAACAGCTGTTGGCAAAAAAGATATCCCAAGTTCCCAAGCTATCCTTAAAATTTTAGGATACAAATATATCCAACACCGACTATCCACTGAAACTTGAACTGGCTGCGTTCAAATGAGCCAAAATTTTTATATTTAAACTCCAACAACAACAGGGATCAGGGATATCGTGAGTAATGAAGTAATCATAAACAGTGAACTCATGACTCCCATTTGTTGTTACTTTAAAGTGTAAGAACTTGAAGTTGTTGTTCTCTCAATGTGTTGTGAGGCGCCTCAAAGTTTCTAATGTAGATACGATGACACTTATGATTCCGGACTCAATCTTCCCAATCTAAGCAGGGTATATGGCTGAATGTGGAACACATCTTATAGCCCTTCCACACTATCCCACTGAGTGTTAATACATGTTTAAAAGGTGTGAAGCAAATCGTGTACACTTTCCCACAAAGTATTAACACATGTCAGAATAAAGTGGGAAAGAATTTCATACGACTGCCAAATTTGTGTGATGAAAATGATTTTCATCTTCCACACTTGCATCAAAACACCATAACCTCAAACACCCAAGTGGGATAGAATGTGTGATGTTTTTAGAACCAATCCTAAATATTTTCAGGTATAAACACATGTCAAATCGTATCGGATGCGCTGTCAATTTGTGTGTGATGAAATTTCATATTTTGTTTCCACACTATTATACATGATTCCTTCCCACTTTTTGACAAGTGTTAATACTCAGTGGGAATGGCTATTAAAGGTAATGGTCGCGTTATATTGGTTATTGAGATATAGCCATTTTAGTAACGCCCATATTATTCACTCGTTTAATCCAGATTAAAACTTAAATCCAGATTAAAAGTATTTTAAATCCAAACATTAAATCCAATCCCATATTATTCACTCGTTTAATCCAAACTTAAATCCAATTTCTTAAATCCAATATCGATTAATCCAATTGGATTTAAACTGCCCCCCGGAGGTCAGTTTAAGTACTTAAATCCAGATTAAAACACAATTTCATATAATTCACTTTTTCTTGACAAATCTTACCAACATAGTGAAAAAATTAATTAAAGTAAACATAGAGCCTGATTACACGATTCGTTTTTCGTTCGTTTTGTCTTTCGTCTTTTTGACAGGTACGTACCTTCGTGATTACACACAACGAAAAAAATTCATTCGTGATCTTGACGTTCAAAAAATTTGAGGTTAATTAATTGGAAAACAGATAGTTGTGATAATTAAAAATATTTTTACATCACTTCTTGTTCAAATTTATACCTATTTAATTATGAAAAACAATTTTTAATCTCACTATTGAAATTTTTTACGCATACCCCGCCTCTACTCGTTTGTCAAATCATAAACGTCAAAGTTCAACCGCAAAAATCTTAAAATTTTCATACGTGCTTTCGTTACTTCATTCTCCCTAAATTTCTACACCCAATGTGTCAAAAAGACAAAACACGAAACAATCAATAAAACTAATCGTGCAATCAGGCTCAAAAAGTTTCACGGGAGAAATTTGACATTTCGCAAATTTGACATTTGGATTAAACGATCTTAAATTTTTGGATTTAATAAATCCGGATTTAGTTGTTGGATTAAAAACTTCCTTAAATCCAATTTAAATCCAGAGTGAATAATATGGCGGTAAGTCATGAAAAGTGCATTTTAACATGTTTTTAGCAATTATTTAATCATTGATTTATTATTTTACCAAAGGTGTGCAAATAAAAATTTTTGGTGTGCAAATTCGACTTTGAAATGAATAATTTTTTGAAATTATGAACAGTTCAAAATAGTTTATGGTTATTGAGATATAGCCATTTTAGTAAGCCATGAAAAGTGCATTTTAACATGTTTTTAGCAATTATTTAATCATTGATTTATTATTTTACCAAAGGTGTGCAAATAAAAATTTTTGGTGTGCAAATTCGACTTTGAAATGAATAATTTTTTGAAATTATGAACAGTTCATAATAGTTTATGGTTATTGAGATATAGCCATTTTAGTAAGTCATGAAAAGTGCATTTTAGCATGTTTTTAGCAAATTCTTAATAATTTTTTTAATTAATTTACTAAAGGTTTGCGGATTAAATTTTAAGCGTGCAAATTCGAATTTGAAATATATATTTTTTTTTAATTATGAACAGTTCAATATAATTTATGGTCACCGAGATATTGCATTATCAGTCAGGCACTAAAATGGCAATATTGTATATTCCTTTATCTGTATTTTTTTTAATTTTTAATGTTTAGTATTGAGAGTGCTGTAAATATTCATTTAAATGCACATACACTCTCTTTCTATTTAAAAAAAAAAAACTAGGCATAAGAAGCAAAAAAAAAAAATATAATTTTTGTCCCTCGTAGGATTTGAAACCGTGACACTGCGGTCCACGGTCGGCAACTCTTCTATTAGGCTACCGATTGATGTAATTTCTTTGGGTTGAATTGTAATAAAGCTTACTTTAATTATATAACTCTCTCATCTACGGAAATTTTAATTAATTTATTATTAATTAATGGAGGGTGTGCAAATTAAAATTTTTGGTGTGCAAATTGAATTTCAAAATGTTCAATTTTTTAAGCCCCTGTGCATTTAGAAATTCGTCTTGGTTACCGAGATATGACCAATTGAAAGTTGCATACAAATTGAAATTTGTTTATATTTTTTTAAAAAAATGGGGGGGTGTGCAAATTAATTTTTTTATATATTTGAAATGTGCAATTAGAAACAAATCGACTGGCATTTTTTATTTTGCAAAAATCGAAAGTCGACCCGCTGACGGCGTGGTGGTTCCCGTTTGTCATAAATGACTACTTTTTTTATTTTAGAGAAGATTTATAGGGACTACCTACCAAAAAAAATGAAACAAAGTAGCGTTAAATACCGTTTTTTTCTCAGTAGTTATGAAAAAAAGTAATTAAAAACAAGACAAAAAAAAACCTTTGATAAACTGTAACTTTTTGTCTTTATGTGTTTAAACAAATTAAGTTTAACCCAAGTTGATAGAAATTATTATAATAAACAATAAAACTTTTTAATTTTTACTTTGTGACATACTTGGGCTGAGACCTGAGATATAAATTAAAACCTAAAATCATAAGATTGCGTGGGTGCGCAGACTAACATATGTTCATTAATTTATTACTCGGCTTCCGTGAGTAGTTAAGAGCTGATTTTTTTGAGTGTAGGAAATTAAAAGAACTTTAAAAACAAAAATAAAAACTTCATCGTTAAATAAGCTTTTTTCTTAATAATCACGAAAAAGTGATTTTTAAACAACAAAAATTTACTTTTACTAACGGTAACTTTCTTTTAATTTGTTTAAACAAAAAAAAATTGTTCATAATATAGTAGCCAATGGTATTATGAATAAAAGCATTAATTATTTCCGAGATACTGGAGCCGAGATATTCACAAAAGATCAAAAAATGGCAAAAAAAAAACACATTTTTACCAATAACTTTGGTAAAAAAGTTGTTAGGTGGTGCAAATTCGGTTTTAAGCCTTTCATATAAGCCCCTATCGATCCATGAAAAAAAAACAGACCATGCCTCTACGCGCAAGGTCAAATGACGCTATGACGGGACTACTGGTTGAATCTATAGGTATTTTCGCCACGACTAAGTAACAGTTGAACTAAGGGTAATTTTTCGTGCTGAACTCAAATCCGTTATCCGTTTTTCGCTATCAGCTCTGGTTTTCGAGATATTACCGCTAGAAAGTGCAAACAAACCCTTTTTTCAACATTTTTGGGGTTACGTTAATTGTTAACTATGCGAATAGATTTTTTTTTTAATTGTACCTAATCCTGAAAGTACTAATCTTAATCTTCAAAATTCAGCTGTAATCGTCCCAATATCTCTTTTACTATTTGAAAAATCTTCAGTTGCATTTTTCAATTTATTGTGATGAGCAAGGAGAGCGAGTTCACCAAGATTTAGAAAGAATAGAAAGTTACAAAGGTTTTTGGGATGATGATGTTAAGTGACTATTGTTGGTCTCTTGTACGTGAAACGGACAAAAATTTATACAAACTGTGGTCAAAAACGGGTAATTTTTTAATTTATTTCCAAAAGTTGAGCTGATAACAAAAAATTGATTTCAGATTTGAAATCTACGTGAAAGTCGATCAGAAACTCTTGATAGAATTGAAATTTCTTTCAAATAGAAAAATACATTACAAATCAAAATAGAAGAATATTTTCCAATTGACTTTCGCAATACCAATGATCGACTTTAGTCGAGTCGAATTTTTGATTAGACTTTCGCAATAAGGCCCTCAGTTTAAGGTTTCCACCAGCTCACTTTTCTGCAAGTTATCGCTTAAGAGCTCCCAAGCGTTCTCTATAGAATTCCTATCTGCAGCCCATCCAAATACATATGTATGTATGTATATAAATTAAGAAAAAAAAACATAATAACGACTACCCTAATGCACATGTCCCCTGATTGCAAGAACTAGGTTACTCCATTTTATAAATTTTGGATATAGCAGCCTTTATTGAAACCTAGCTACTGGAGAACGTTTAAGTTTTATGTTCCTGAAACTTCACAAATATGATACACATACACTCCCGTTCAATTGAATAGGTTCAAAATTTTCGAGTGCGATTTACCGTTATAACTCCGAACTATGTGGAATAAATGAATTTTTGAAAATGGCATTAGAGAGAGCATCCAATTGAGGAGAGAATAAGAAAACACAGAATATCAAACTAACCATCATTGCACGTTTTATTATCATTTCTTTAAATTCATATTGAAATCGAAGCATTTTTTTTCGTTTATTTGAATAGGTGCACCGTCTTTATAATCACTTTTGCTTTGAACTAGTTGAAGGTCAGACCTTTTAAAGCTATTTTTGGGCTTTATATGATGGTTTCTTTGATAAGACACAAACAAATGGCGAACAAGCGTAGAATGGGTGGAGTAAAAGCTCTTTTCGCGGCTGAGTACGTGCAAATTTATTGTTTTCATGATAAATGACTAATGGGACATCAAATTTCGGAAAAAACTTACAGAATCCATTCTTTGATCTATAATTATCTGAAAAATAAACAAAAAGATGGTGTCGACATGAAAGGATGCAAATAACCTGCTATCTCCGCAAGTGATAGGAAAAAAAGTCTGAGGGTTGCGTCTAGTTCGTCGGTTTAAATGGCTAAAACAAGGGAAGAAGCTAGGTTCAGTGCCAGTATTCCAGCAGTCGAGAGTATTATTAAAAGTTCTGTATACCAAAAAAGAAGAAAATTAAATGAAACCACACCTAAACGAAGTTAGCAAAAACAAAAAAAAAAACCGAATGCAGTTTTGTAAGCTTCATAAGACTTGAAAGAATAAGTGGCGTAGAGTCGTTTTTTCTAATGAAAAAGGGATTAAATTCAACGGAATTGATGGATTCAAATTGTATTTCCATGACTGAGCGTTTTTGTGTAACTAAACCAGTCATACTAATAGTTCAAAAATGTGGGGTTAAATTTCTTTTCCTTGAATTCTCAAATTGTAACTTCTTTCAACTTAGCGTAGGTTTACTTTAATTTGTTCTTCTTTTTTGGTATGAAGAAGTTTATATTACACTCTCGACTGTAGAAATACTCGCACTAAACCTAGCTTGTTCCCTTATTTAAGCCATTTAAACCGACAAATAAGATCCAACCCTCTGAATTTTTCGTCTATAGCTTGCGGATGCAGCAGTTTTTTTATATTCTTTTCATATCGACACCATCTTTTTGCTTACTTCTCTGATAAATATAGATCAAAGAATGGATTCTGTAAGTTTTTTCCGAAATTTGATGTCCTGTTAGTCATTTGTCATGAAAACAATAAATTTGCGCGTACTCAGCCGCGAAAAGAGCTTTTCCTCCACCCATTCTACGTTTGTTCTCAATTTGTTTGTGTCTTATCAAAGAAACCATGATATAAAGCCCAAAAATAGCTTTAAAAGGTCTGACCTTCAACTAGTTCAAAGCAAAAGTGATTATAAAGACGGTGCACCTATCCAAATAAACGAAAAAAAATGCTTCGATTTCAATATGAATTTAAAGAAATGATAATAAAACGTGTAATGATGGTAAGTTTGATATTGTGTGCTTTCTTATTCTCTCCTCAATTGGATGCTTTCTCTAATGCCATTTTCAAAAATTCATTTATTCCACATAGTTCGGAGTTATAACGGTAAATCGCAATCGAAAATTTTGAACCTATTCAATTGAACGGGAGTGTATTTGTCTATGATAGAAAAAGATGGGACAAAAAGTTTTTTAAACTGTACAAAATAACATACCTTTTTGTCAATATATGGCTTAAAAATAGAAAATTGAGTTACCTAGTTCTTGCAATCAGGGGACGATATTATGCAGAAATCCCATTACTTACTACTAGATGCTGGTTTGTGCGATTTTTCTCAAAACTCACCCAACAAATCTAAGGATTTCAAATTTCATAAATAATCAAACACAAAAACATTCGTTATCTTCATCTTTATTGGCTAGAGTTATATTTTGTATGTATGTATGTATAATAAGAATTAGTTATTAATTAATAAAATTTTATTGAAAATACTGATCAAGTTCCTTTTTCTCTTCTAAACAAAAAAAATTGACATCTATTTTTTTAGAATTAAAATAATTACTTTAACATACATTTTATCCATCATCAACGTTTTTATCTTCATACTTGTTTATTTTTTACAATTTTGCCATTTTATAGATTCTTTTGCTTTATAAAAAAAATAGTTTTGGTTTCAAAATTTGTTATACAATTTATTTTGCCATTTAGTTTGGTTTTAGGTTTACAATTAAGAATTTTCCCCTTTTCATTTAATTTCTGCTGTTATTTTTAAATATGAATATGTTCAATATACATAGTTTTTATTTTTGTTATGATATTTTTGTACCACATGCATGAAAATTGTATTTACATTTACTTTTTCAGAATGACTAAAATTTACACAAATAGTTTTTTTTCTCATTAATATTTGTTATGATGGTTTTGCTTTCTGATGGGTTTATTCGAGATACATAGTTAGATTTAGCAAATTTTACTGTAAAATGTTGACATTTTCCTAGCTGTGAATTTTATACATTTTGTTCTTACAAAAAAATTATAAATCGATGGTGTAAATTAAAATCAAAACAACATTTTTAAATAAGCTATGATTATTTCGAATACAGTGTGGGCCAAAAGTCAGTCATTTCAACTTAGTTGATAGAGGCTTATGAAATAAATTCTGATCGACTCTGAGCAAATGATACAAATCTCAAACTAAAAAGTACCAAAACCCAACCAGATTGGGAGTAACAACTTATCTTACACAAATAAAAGTGCAGACTGCATTGGTATAATCGTTTACAAGGGAAAGATATTCGTGACTATCAAAAACAGCAATCAATTAAAATTGATTAGGTACTTCCCAAGGGAAGAAGAGATGACTTAAAAACTCCCATTTAAAAATTTCCAAGCATTTTACTGCAAAATTTGTCAAATATTGCATACATATAAGTATACATTGAAGTTTTCTGCTTTAATGTATTTCGGTAAAGTATATTGAATAACATACAAAAAAATTTCATTAAACTATTAAGATTTTATCTTAGATTTCAATTTTAATTTAAATTAAATTTTTATTTTAAAACAAAGAGTGACCCGTGGTTCAGTCTGTATTCTTTTATAACCAACATTAAAGTTTTCAAATAGATATATATATATTTCGTCTTCTCTTTCGGGGGCAAAATTTGAAAATATATGTATGCATTTGAATTAACAAAAATAGCTATTTACATTGTACATAAATTATATTCTTATCCCCAGTTTCACAGTCTCGTTTAAACAAACCTTGAACTGAGATCAATTGTTCTGCTGAACTAAAGTTTAAACCAAAAGTGGAATTTAAACTCCCACTGTGAAACTGGGGGTGCGTAAAGTTTATTTCAACTGAAGTAATCTTAGTTTAGTGAATAAACTGCATAAAATAAATAAATACAAAAATAACGAACATAGAAATTATGAATACAAATCATCATTACATCATGCTAGATTTATAAAAAAATTAAATTATTACTTTTGTTGTAATTTATGGACAAGACATGTAGATTTCAAATGTTTATTTTTCTTTATGTAACTTTATGCGTCTGTATAGGAATGAATGTTGGTTTGAATTTATGCGGTCGTATTTATATATTTATTTGCAGGATGCGGTACGAAGAATTTAAGCCTTATCAGTTGGTTCAGGTACGATTAAATTACGAGTTTCAGCCAGATTGTGATCTGATTCATCTTGACTCTAAGGAGAAACAAACATAGAGTTTTCTTAATTTACTTAAAGTTTATTTTCGGCTGGTTATGACTTACCAAACTTTGAGATACATCACCAGCACTGCGACCGAATCTTAGTCTCAATGGTGTTTGCTTACGGATATCTCGCTGAAATTCGTCAGAGCTTATTGTGTTGTCACTCAAAGCTTGTAGTTCGTCCAAAAGATTTCTTAATTTTTCCGAGTTTAAGATAGAGGAAATAACTTCGTCTTGGTATATTCGTTGGTATTCATTCTGAAAAAATAATTTTATTTTATTTTATTATCAAGCTGCGGGTGGCAATGGTGCAGTGGATGTAGTGCTTGGCCCCTACTATGGAACTCGATTCTACAATAAAAACGTTCGAATTCGCAATTTCTCAGCTCGCTCATTCTTTAGTATACGCTTATAAACGGAAGCAAAACAGTCCTAATTGAAGATTTTATAGCAAAAAGTCGGAAGCACTAAAATTTGATCCCACTTTCATACATATTACCACCTATAATAAGCATTGAAAACAACTTTCGAATGGATTCGAAAGTAGAACAAAGTTACATAGTAGGGCCCCTTGACTTCTAACTAAGAGGTGTGGGTTCGAGCCCCATTCTAGGCAGCTTTCTTTTCTACATTCTCCCAGCATGGCTGTACGCCACCCGTGAGATTTAATGAGATAATAAACACCTTGATCTCAATCCACTGTGCCAAATCTTTCCTATTCTAGCCTCTCCTACTCTTTCTAACTAGTGCCGTGCAATTCAGGTTGCATTTTTAAGACCTAAAGGTCTTACAGACAAAAAAAAAAATACATTGAATATTTCAAATCCTTAACCAGGGTTGCCACTTCAAGAATAGAGGAGCGCAGTATATTTTTTACAAAAATGCAGTAGATTCAATTTATCCGCAGTAGATTTTTTATCGGTTTCTAAATTAATATGTTTTTGAATAAATATAGAATCAAAAATGTCTTGGATTAATCACTTCATTGTTTTTTATACTTTTTATCTGTGAAATAAAAGTTTTGAAAGAACTCTAGAGGCTCAGGAGAGTCTGACGGTGTCCAACAACTGTTGCTGACATTCAATTCATAACACAATATTACATTTTCCAGAGTATCTACATTTAATTTGTTTCGTTATTTATTTTTAACTATACTAGGCTTACAGTCGAAAACTTTCGCTCTGCAGCAGCACTACTATGAGGAAGTGAACACAAAATCAACATGAACTCTCAAAGTTCGACAAATATTTTTCCCCAGGAGCATTTTTTGTATCGAGTAAATCAAACCAAAATCTTGAACAGGATTTTAAAATAGATAATTATTGATGGCATATCACAATCGACCACTAATTTTGCATCTATTGGTTCCCTATTAAGTGCTCCAGCAGTTTTGTATCGTAAAAATCGAAACTTACAACGGTAAAATTTTTGAATGTTTTTTTTTTAACATCATCGAGCGAAGATTTATGAAACAAAAAAGTACAGTATATTAGATTTAGTGGCAGTAAATCTATTTTTTGCGGAAAGTGCAGTAGATCTACTACAATTGGAGCAAAGTTGCATCCCTGTCCTTAACCCATCGATAAATTATTTCTATTTGAGAATTCTAAACAAATCTTGAAACAACGTTATTGACATTGGATAGGTTCACTGCATTCTGCGTTCTTGCATGAATTGAAAGCAAGGACAACAAACGTCAATTTTTTAGGCATTCACATACCATTTCAGCACTTCTTTGAACAATATTATATACACATTGGTTTATAAATAATATCGGTCAACTTTTGTACACGAAAAAACAAAAGTGTTTCTTTTTCTTAGCATAAGTTTGGGCGCTGAACGGCTGAACTCAAATCCGTTTTCCGCAATCTGCTTTGGTTTTCGATCGTTATCGCGCTATCAATAAAAACGCTTATTCGATCTTTAATACACGATTTTACTAAACCACTTAAAAATTAGTTAAAGTTTCTCATTAAAAAAAATTAATGTTCGTGGAATAGTGAAATGACGTTTAGGTACCGTACGAGACCTGCTAAGGGCACGATTACGATAACCTTGGCGCCAAACTTTGTGTCAAAAACAAGCATTCCTTACTATGAGGGGGGGTTTATCTCACCCATTTAAAAGGAAGGGGTTATTTTAGAAAAAATTACTTAAAATTACAAAAAAAATATAAAAAACAGGGGTAACACTTACAATGAAATACTCTACCGTTTTTGAAAACCAGGTTAATTTATTTAAGTCAATAGTTTAAAAAAAAAATCGCATGGAAACTCAAAATTTTGATAAAAAAAAATGATAAACAAAACAGAGTAGACCAATTTTGATTTCAAAATTGTGAGATGAAGTGCTAAATTGGTTTTTTGTGGTCAATGCTAATATCAATTCTGAATTGAACACAAAAAACCGAATGGCTTTATAGTCCAGTCATATTGTATTTTTACCATGCAAATTGTGGGGTAGTTTTGATTTGTTCGCTCCTTTATGTTTTCGGGGGTGCTGAATCCGAATCTGAGGTTTGCCAACAAAATTTCGTGACGCAACATGGAAAAAAAATGCAAAAAATGATGCAAAAATGCATTTTTTGGGAGTTTTTCACTAATGGCTCGAAAACTACCAACAATTCGAAAATTACATCAAAGTACCATTGAAATACAATTTACAATTAATCCCTATTTAAGATATTACTTTGTGCGACAAAATTTGAATTTTTGTCTGTAACGTGAACCAAGATACCATAAACATTTTTTCGAAGAAAATTGCTTCGAGAAAAAAATATAACTTCAAATTTGCATAAAAAATGCATTTTTCTTTTATCCTTAGATTCAAATATCTCAAAAACGTTACTTGCTAGAGCAATTCCAAGGCCAGATTCCAACTCAGCGCATCAAATACCATCAGAAAAGTATATCAAAAAAGTTCAAATTTTGTCACACAAAGTAGTTTCTTAGCGCTTTCGAGAGGATTTTCGATAACAGTAAAAATACGTCAATTTTCAACAAGCGCTCGAGTCCAAATGGGTTGTTGCAGAAAAAACCTTGAATAGAGATTCATTGGAAATTGTGTATACTTTCAATGGTACTTTAATGTCATTTTTGAATTGTTGGTAGTTTTCGAGCCATTAGTGAAAAACTCCCAAGAAATGCATTTTTGCATCATTTTTTGCGTGTTTTTCCATGTTGCGTCATGAAATCTTGTTGGCAAACCTCAGATTTGGATTAAGCACCTTCAAAAATATAAAGGAGGGAAAAAATCAAAAGTACCCCACAATTTGCTCTCAAAGAGCCTTTTTGAGCACAAATTGACTGGACTATTAGGTCTTCTATAAAATAAATAAATAAATTGGGTGGCGCAACAGCTCGTGGAGAACCAGGGCCTAGTGACTTACAACTCTCAACCATTCCTGTGTGCGTGTTGTTGGCAGGAATGGAAGGGACCTACAGTTTTTTGCCGAGTCCGAACGGCTAAGTGAGAAGCACTTTTTCATGACAGATATACTCTTGGAGGATTTGTCAGTTCCTCGCAAGAGGCAGTACCTCGGATAAAACATTTCTGTTTTTAGGTGGCACGGCTGGGAATCGAACCCACACCTTCGGCATGACAGTCCTACGCACTAACCATCACGCCACGAGGAACTACATTTAGGTCTTCTATAGTTTTTGAGAAAATTGAAAAATTACTTAAACTCCTTTTGTTTGTTATTTTGGTTGCTACATAAACACAGTGCTAGCACGCAGCATTACGGCGCATAAACAGTGAGGTATGTATGAAAGGGCATTCTGCTTTCCTGCAATCCCCCTGCTTGGGCACTCTAAAGGACTTGGGTAGGTGCGAGGTTGGGTGTATGCTAACTTTATTTGCATTATAAAAATCTGGATTTAAAGAAACTTTGAATTTGTCCTATGTATCGAATGTCAACAGCCTAGCTGTTTTCTTAATATGTATACATATATGTACATACGTGGATCAAAGTTGCACATTTGAAATTTTCAGAAATGAAAATGTAATGCATTACAAAAAATTCAAGTAACCTACATAGGTGAGATTGCAGTTAATTTATATAATTTCTTTATATATTTGTTTATGTCTTATAATGCAATTGTAGGTAATGTTCAAAGTATGCATACCTACTTATTAAGAAATAAAATAAACTTGAACTAAAAAAAGAGTCTTAATTTATGCTTTTATATCCAATAAATAGCATTTTAACTTTACAAATACTTTACTCGATACAAAGAGACTTACACATCACTTGCGAATATACCTACTCCCGGACTCGCACCCATTTTTTTTTTTTTAATTATGTGAACTAAAAACCAAATCAATTATATCCTTTTTCGTGAGCTTCAGGCCAGTTTTGGTTTTTATTTTACATAAAGTCGTAACATTTCGGGCGTGGTTACACCCTTCTTCAGACAATTTTTATAAAGTAGTACTGAATGTACGCCCTCTAAAAGTACTTGAGAGTGCTAGGACGCCATATGGCCCTAGGCTCAATGATAGGAAAATCCCTATGCACACCTCCGCGTGCGTGGTAGAGGGCGGGTAACGCTAACGTGCAGGGGGACCGAATGGATGCCGGGGTAAGCAGACAACCCAGCGATGCTGGTCAGGGCACAAACTTGTCCTCGGGATGGTTAAAAGCCCCCTTAAGACGGATGAACTGCAGGCAGCGGTCAACGGCATGATAGTCTGGTGGCGGAGGAGCTTTTTTTCGTAAAAGGCCAACGGCAGCAGCAGGTAGCGTCTGTAACCCATATCGGGCGGTTACAAAAGGCGTCTGTTTTCCCATAGTGTGCGGCCTCGAACAGTTATGTGTTTGACCATACAAAAGGCGGGTGTGCCTGTCAAATCTGAGCTTATGTATGTTGAAATGACTTGAAATGCATCCAAATTAAATAAAATCAATTTGACGAAGCAAATTACTTTGTTTTTTATTTTTGTTTTTGTTAAAAGTTGTGATCTTTCGCGGCATAATTTCCTTTAATTTGAGGTTATGTATGTTATTAATCATATCTCGGAAAACACCATGGTGGAAGGATATATGCAAATACATGAATTATGACAACAAATGGAAATGAGTCCCCAAGAGGTAATCTTTTTATAGAAAATCCTTCTGTAGCTTCGGCTGCAGTAAACCGCACATCAGATTTGGGGGTGCGGCATCCTTCATGTACGAGCGTCAATCAAGACGCCATAATAATAAATGAATCGTTGACAAATAGAAGAAGTCTTTCAAGAAGCGCAAATGTTACTTTTGGCTACCGCATACGTACGAAAATCGGAGCATGGAACGTTCGATCCTTGTACAGCGATGGTAGATACGAGCAGGTTGAGCGTGAAATGCTTCGCCTAAAGATCAGTATCCTGGGCATAAGCGAAACTAAGTGGAGAGGAAGAGCTGAATACAGATCAGACACTGGACAGACGAGAATGCTGTATTCCGGCGAAGATGAAAGAGAGGGTGGCCAAAGACTGCATGGTGTCGGAATTATGTTGAACGAAGAAGCGAGGCGTAGTTTGATCTCATGGGCGCCCATTTCTGCGAGATTAATGACAGCAAGGTTTCGTTCAAAAATTCGTAACGTCACAATTATTCAGTGCTTCGCCCCCACAAATGAAGCGACCGAGGAAGACAAAACCGCGTTCTACACTCATCTTAACTCGGTTTACAGTAGTGTTCCGAGAGCCGACATCATAGTCGTTATGGGAGACCTTAATGCCCAAGTCGGTTCAGACAATTACGGACTGGAACGCGTGATGGGAAGAAATGGCGTGGGGTCACGGAATGAAAATGGTGACTTGCTTGTCGACTTTTGTAACGCGAATCGTCTTATGATAGGTGGGACTGTATTTAAGCATAAGACGTGCAACAAAATTACCTGGGTGCATCCGGATGGTCAAACCGAAAACCAAATTGATCATATCATGATTCAGCAGCGATGGAGGAAGTCTATGTGTGATGTCCGGAGTATAAGAAATGCCGATGTGGGAAGCGACCACCATTTGGTTCTGATGAGTCTCAAACTACGAACCGCTGCCGTACAAAAACCAGCGCAGGATGCAGCAAGGAGCACAAAATTCATTACTAATGCTTTAAATGACCCCAACATATGTCGAAACTATGTCACCACCCTTAACGACAGAGCCTCGTCATTAAATGGAATCCAGAATTCAACAATTGATGAGATGTGGGGTGAAATTAAAAGTGTTTTTATGGAGGCTGGATCCGAAACTGTACCCAAGCGAACGAGACGTAGAGACTCTTGGATATCCCAAGACACCTGGGATAAAATCGAACTTCGCAAATCGTTGAAAATCCAAATAAATGCCGAAGCTGATGTTCAACGAAAGGCTGACTTGCGAAGAGAGTACCGCATTGCACATAAGATGGTCTACCGCTGTGTGAGACGTGACAAGAGGGTGAAGTTGGATGGACTCGCAGATAATGCGGAAAGCGCTGCCAGAAGAGGAGATATCTGGGAATTGTACCAAATAGCCAAAGATGTTATCGGGAAAAAAAGCAACACCAATCATCCTGTAATGGATGTGGATGGCACACTTTTGGTATCAATTGAGGATCAGCTTCGTAGATGGAAGGACCATTTTTGTGCCCTGCTAAATGAGGATTCAGTTGAGCAGAGTGCTGAAGTGCCCCAACTAAACGAGATGCGCAGGTCCTATAGGGGTATTGACATCGAACTCCCGTCAGAATCGGAAACCCTTACATCAATAAATCTCCTCATAAACAACAAGGCAGCTGGACTGGACGGAATACTAGCTGAATTCCTGAAAGCCGATCCCGTAACAGCGGCTAGTATTTTACATCCGTTGATACAAAGCATTTGGGAAAACGAATGCTATCCCAGGGATTGGAAGGATGGTGTGATTGTTAAGTTGCCAAAGAAAGGTGACTTAAGGAATTGCAACAATTGGCGTGGTATCACCGTTTTGTCCGTTTTCCCAAAACTAATGGCAACCATCATTCTCGAGCGAATAAAGGATAGAATCGAGTCTACACCCAAGAGGCATCAAGCTGGCTTCCGCAGTGGTCGATCGTGTGTCGACCATATCAACACCCTGCGTATCGTCCTCGAGCAGTCGATGGAATTTCAATCACCGCTTTACCTCATGTTCGTGGATTTTGAGAAGGCCTTTGATCGAGTTAACCGAGAATTTATATGGAGATCGTTGCTTGGTAGAGGAATTCCACCAAAAATTGTTGCCTTTTTAAAGAGTCCTACAACAACGCAAGGTGTTTTGTTTTGCACAATGGGCAGCGATCCGACTCCTTCGTAGTGCAACAGGGTGTGAGACAATGGGATGTTTTATCGCCAATTCTCTTCCTGCTGGCGATGGACGACGTATTGCGGCCAGTGTTGGTACAGCTGAGCGACAGGGCATTCAATGGAGACCGTTCGAAAGGCTCAGTCATTTAGATTATGCCGATGACATATGTCTACTGGCAAATAACATCAGTGGGCTGAACGGGATGTGCCAAACGCTGCAGGTGAAGGGAGAGTCGAGTGGTCTAAGAATAAACAGCAAAAAGACAAAAATAATTATCACAGGCCGCTCCACACAGCAGCGTATTATTCTACAGGAGACGCCAGTTGAAGTAGTGGAACAGTTCAACTACCTTGGCAGTATTGTTTCTGCAAACGGTGGTACGGATCTGGACGTTAAAAGTAGAATGAATAAAGCTCGTGCTGCCTTCGGTACCCTGTCCCCAATTTGGAAATCCAGTCAAATCTCCTTACGCACTAAGTTGAGATTCTTCGAATCCAATGTCAAATCCGTGCTGTTATATGCTTGTGAAACCTGGAAAGTCACGTCTATCATTTCGAAGAAAATGCAGGCTTTTGTGAATCGCTGTCTTCGCCACATCCTAAAGATTCGCTGGCCACAAATAATATCAAATGAGGAATTGTGGCGCAGGACAAGTCAAGAGCGGCTGGACGTCGACATAAGAAAGCGTAAATGGCGTTGGATTGATCACACACTGAGAAAACCAAAAGATGAAATTGCAAAGCAGTCCTTTGAATGGAATCCTCAGGGTGCACGGCGGGTTGGAAGACCAAGAACAACAAGGAAATCAACTGTCTTAGCGGAAGCAGAATCTCAGAGAAAGACGTGGCCACAGCTAAAGTACCTTGCAGCAGACCTGAAGGATGGAGACGTTTTGTTGACGCCCTATGCCCCAGCCGGGGTTACAGGACACGATGATGATGATGATGATGACTGAATGTAGTTCCATGTGATGATACCATACGTACAGGCAGACAGATATGAAAAATGGAATTTTTATATATATACCTACTTTATGACTTACCTCATCTAAGTGCATTGGTTCCCTTACTTTCATTGAAGGATCACTACGGCCGAACCTCAATCTCAGTGATGGAGATCGAATTGGTTTTTGGTCAACATCACCGAACCAACGTTTTTGTTCCATTGGCAGCATTTCAGTGCCAGGATCACTGCGCCCGAATCTCAACCTGAGTGAAGGTGAACGTTGAGCTTTTCGTTCCACTCTTTCTGGGAATGAAATCGGTCCAGCATACTCCCGTTGAAGGAGATTTTCATATAAATTGTTAATTGCATCTGCATCAAAGACAAAAACATACAAATGTCACAAAAATCTTCACAGTAGGAGGCACACATTCTTTTTGATAAAAAAAAAATAAATAACTTACTTCCGGTTGAGGCCATCTCTGCGAAACTGCTTCCATTTAAGAGTGATACTAAAACAATGATTCCACATCCATAGAGTAATCGCTGCGAAGTCATTTTCTTAAAGAAAAGAAGAAAAAAAAAAGCAAGTTTAATTTACCATTAGCGTTGTGTAAATAACGTGAAAAGTTGTTCCTCCTCTGGTACGCGAGAGGATTCAACTCCTGCGAAAAAAACGACACACTTAAAATATGCAAGTTTAGCTAAAAGTGCTGAAGTGCTGCTCGTTCGGATATGAGAAAACTTTAAATAAACTTAAAGAAAACATTAAGAGCATGAATGCAGTCAAAGGTTCTCGCACTCGTAAGTATACATGCAATAAAGGTAGGGAAACGTGTTCATATGACGTCGTCGCAGGCAATTATTATATTGTGTAACTTTTTGAATACCTGATGTGTGTTATTTGCATTGCCTAAGATGCCGTATAAAAAAGGAAAAGTGGATTTTTTAACACTCGTCGAAAGCAGGATATAAGATGAGCACTTTATGTGCTCAAATGTAATAAAGGCCAGACTTAGCTGTTTAGACGCCTGAAAACTGAAAACTATCCCCAGGTTACCGCACATTTTTACTAAATTATTTTTATTATATATGAAGAACGTCCATATCTAGAAGAAAGGTGGAATGGTAGGAGGTTTGTAATGCGTTGAAATGGCAAAATTTAAAGTATGAGACTTTGCATTTAGGAGACGTTACATCCACCCACTTTTTCAGATTTGGATTATATGGAGCAATTGCGATTGTTGTAGGATGATTAAAAAAAGTGCTTTTTTTTTTCTAAATGTTAAGTTTGTTTTGCTGTTTATTCAATGAACTTTATTTGAAAATAAATCATAAGAACGGACATCTGGCTTCCCAATAAGCTACAAAACAATACTTTGAGTAGTATAACTACCGTTGTTTTTAATATTTTTATTATTTATTTTTTTTATATATAAAATTACCCCCTCTGTCCGAGCGGTGGGAAATATAGCCCCCTATCAGAATTTTTTTCTTGTCTATACCTGCAACCTATGCCCTTGTTTGGGAGATTTCACGCAAATCACCTAGTTTGTAAAAAAACGCAATTAAATTAAGTCCTCCAGTTCCCAAACTTTTTAAGCTGTGGAACCCTAAACAATGCCTATATATATTTCGGAACCCCATCCTGACAATAGCAAAAAATTAAAAACAACACATTTCAAAATCAATTTTTTATTTAGTGTAAAGAATGAATCTGTTTCATTGTTTGATTTATAATTGTTTTTAAATTAACTTCTATGTCCGAAAGTTGTATTCGAATATCTGGGGCAGCGTCCAGCCTCGATCTGTATTTAGTTTTTGTGTAAGTATACGCTGAAAAGCCTACTTCACAGCGGTACATTTTTACAAAAGGTAGCTAATTCAATAAAGCTTTCTTGGCAAGCTCAGGGAATTCATTCTTAATACCAATCCAAAATTCGTGTAATGATACAGAATCAAATACCAATTTTGATGAAGAGGAGCTCTGCAGATCTATCAAGGACTCGTTTTCCTGTATACTCAGGGTCATAGGCTTGATGATTTTCATTAGAAATGGATTTTGCATCCACTCGATGTCAGTATTTGTATCTGGAAAGTAATCAAGCATGGGTCTTTCGAGACTAACCAAATGGAGAGCAATAACATTGCTAATATCTGCTCTGAGTTCAAGCATGTTTTCTTGCAAGAATTCATGTAAAACTGAAAACACTCAAAATTGTGCTTTTGTACACATGAGATAGTCCAGTCATATTGTATTTTTACCATGCAAATTGTGGGGTAGTTTTGATTTGTTCGCTCCTTTATGTTTTCGGGGGTGCTGAATACAAATCTGAGGTTTGCCCACAAAGTTTCGTGACGCAACATGGAAAAAAATGCAAAAAATGATGCAAAAATGCATTTTTTTTGGGAGTTTTTCACGAATGGCTCGAAAACTACCAACTATTCGAAAATGACATCAAAGTATACACAATTTCCAATAAATCTCTATTGAAGGTTTTTTATCTGCGACAGCCCATTTGAAATCAAGCGCTAGTCGAAAATTGACGTATTTGTACTGCTTTCGAAAATCCACTCGACAGCGCTAAGAAATTACTTTGTGTGACAAAATTTCACTTTTTGTCTGTAACATAAACCAAGATATACTTTTCTGATGGTATTCTGATATTCAAATCTATAAATTAAAAATAAATGCATTTTTTTTTACAAATTTGGGGATTTTTTTTCTCGAGGTAACTTTTTTCGAAAAAATGTTTATAGTCATTCTAAAGTATGAACATTTAACTTCAAAATTCTTTTTGAATCTTTCAAATACCTCCATTCGTCTTCGAGAAATCGTTGGTTTTTTTTACTACCTAATTCGAAAAATCCCACAATTTGCCCTATTGAGCACAAATTGACTGGATTTTTCGAATTAGGTAGTAAGACGTAAATCAATGATTTCTCGAAGACCAATGGAGGTATTTGAATAATTCAAATATTTTGAATTTTGAAGTAAAATGTTCACACTTCAGAATGACCAGAAACATTTTTTCGACAAAAAAATTACCTCGAGAAAAAAATATTACTTCAAATTTGCTTAAAAAATGCATTTTTTTTAAATCCTTAGATTCGAATGTCTCAAAAACGTCACATGCTAGAGCAATTCCAAGGCCAGATCAAAGCCAAGTCGCGGCACTACACCCTTTTTACAGGAACAAACTCAGGCGATTTTCAACCCCCCTATAACTTCAGTACCAATTAAGTCACAAACTTCAAATTCACATTATTAGCTGAGCTGATCAAACACAGGTGGCTCACCAAATTTCAACTTTTTAGCATAAGTGATTCCGGAGATATAGGACTTCAAAAATCGCAAAAACCGTAACTGACTGACTGATTCACTGACTCACTGACTCACTGACTCACTGACAGATCATCAAAATTATGGAGCACTTCCCGACATCGTAGAAACTTGAAACTTCGCACAACGGTAGGCCTTGTAGTGCATACAAAGGAAAAAATCGAAAATCTGCAATTTTCTATTCAGGGGGCGTGGCATCCACCCACTTTCCTAAAAATTCTTATTAATTATATGGAGAACTTTCTTATGTTGTAGAACGATGAAAATTGGTAGATCGGTAGGGCTTGAAGTACTAAGAAAGAAAAATTATGTGACGACAGACATTTCTTCATCGAACGTTTATAAACCAACCACTGACCTATCATGCCCATCTACCAGACGTTGAATGGAGCCACTGCTCCTACGGGCCTGATAGAGGGATGATTCCTCAAATGGGGGCAAAGGAAGGATCACGCCTTTGAAAGGCGTTTTTCTTCTAAGCCAGGTGGTTATATAACGACAGACATTATACCAACCACTGACCTATCATACCCATCTGCCAGACGTTGCATGGAGCCACTGCTCCTACGGGCCTGATGGAGGGATGATTTCTCAAATGGGGGCAAAGGAAGGATCACACCTCTAATGGTGTTTTCTTCTTAGCCGGGTGATTATATGATGACAGACATTCATCGAACTGACACATAAACCAACCACTGACCTATCACACCCATCTACCAGACATTGCATGAAGCCACTGCTCCTACGGGCCTGATAGAAGGATGATTCCTCAAGTGGGGGCAAAGGAAGGATCACGCCTTTGAAAAGCGTTTTTCTTCTCAGCCAGGTGATTATATAACGACAGACATTTCTTCAACGAACGGATGTATATACCAAACACTGACCTATCATACCCATCTACCAGACGTTGCATGGCGCCACTGCTCCTGCGGGCCTGATGGAGGGATGATTTCTCTAATGGGGGCAAAGGAAGGATCACGCTTTTGAAAGGCGTTTTCCTCTCCTCAGCCTGGTGGTTATGTACCAACGGACACTCCTCCAACGACCAAGAAATACTCACCGACTTTTCAGGCTATAGCCTGCTGAAACTCTTCAATACCCTTAACGGGCTTGAATTAACATGGGATGTATCATAGGTTTCTTTTTCATAGGGTTCACAACCCCTAGGGTACCACAATGGATCTACATTGATCTAAGTGTGACGGTAACAAAACCAACTGTCAGCCCATTTACCTAACCTAACCTAACCTAAGAAAGAAAAAAATTGAAAAATTGGAATTTTCTACTCAGGGGGCGTGGCATCCACCCACATTCTTAAAAATCATTGTAAATTATATGGAGCACTTCCGATTGCTGTAGAACTATGGAAACTAGTAGGTCGGTAGGGATTGCAGTACTTTAAAAGAAAAAAAATGAAAAATTGGAATTTTCAATTCAGGGGGCGTGGCATCCACCTACTTCGTTAAAAATTCTAATAAATTATATGGAGCACTTCCGTATGTTGTAGAACGATGAAAATTTGTAGGTCGGTAGGGCTTGAAGTACTTTGAAAGAAAAAAATTGAAAAATTGGAAGTTTCAGTTCAGGGGGCGTGGCATCCACCCACTTTCTCAAAAATTCTTATAAACTATATGAAGCACTTCTAATTGGTGTAGAACGATGAAAATTGGTGGAGCGGTAGGGTTTGACGTGCATACAAAGATAAAAGTAAGAAATGTATGATTTTCAGCTCAAGGGGCGTGGCATCTACCCACTTTTTAAAAATTGTTATCAATTATATAATGTACTTCCGATTGTTGTAGAACGATGAAAATTGGTATGTCGGTAGGGCTTAAAGTACTTTGAAAGAAAAAAAATCGAAAAATTGGAATTTTCCATTCAAGGAGCGTGCCATCCACCCTCTTTATCAGAATTGCTATTATTTATATTTTCGGGTGTCGTAGAATTATGAAACTTTGTAGAGCGGTATGGATTGATTTTTACCTGGCAAAATAAATCTTTGCAAAAAGGAGTGAAATCGCAACAAAAACATAAATGTTAAAAAAAGAGCCAAGTTCTAATATGTACAAGAAACCTATGCGTAAAAAGTAAGCAAAAAAAGTAATGAGATCTAAAATATATGCCAAGTTTGAAGTTCATGAAGTTTAACATCAAATATCTTAAGGCCGTGTGCCAATTGCGTTAAAATTCTGGTTAAATTTGATCCCAGTTAAATGTTATCCCTTTTTATAGGGGTGAGTAAAATTTAAGGTTTTTGCTGTGTCAATTGGATTAAATGGGATTTTTTTTTTTACATTCACTTCCCATTAGTTTTGTTGTTGCATTTTTCTCAGTAATGATAGTTCGCAAACATATCAGTTTGCAAAATGAATGAATCATCTGAAAAAGTATTTTCAATAAATTTTATTGATTCTTTTACATTATCAAGGATTTATCTCAAGTTATTCAAACTTCTTCTTGAGTGCATACTGAAATTTATTATAAGGTCTTTGTCTATATTTCTTAATCCTTTCATTTAATTTTAGTTTTTTTTTTCATTTTTCATCTTTCCCGATAGGATTCATGACTTCTTGATAGCAAAATAAAATTTTTATCTACATTCATCTCCTTCAGCAGCTTTTTTATAAGGGTTTACAACAACACAAACAAATCCGGATCGCTTAAGATAGGCAGCCGAACGCGCCCATAGACATGTCAAAAATTAACCACCGACTAAAATTTTAACGAGCTCCTGAGCAGGTTAAATTTTGAAGTCTATATTCACCTCAGTAATGTCAAAATTTAGCCATGGGATCAAATTTAACCAGGATTTTAACGCAATTGGCACACGGCCTAAGTAGAGTAATATCGAAACAATTCCAAATCATGACAGAAATTTGGTATTTAATGATTACTGATTAAAATTTGGTGGATTTACTTGGCAAGTTTTCTCTTAATTACTTACTTTATTAAAATGTATGAAAACTTGACCAGTGAACCCACCAAATTTTAATCAGTAATCATTAAATACCAAATTTCTGTCATGATTTGGAATTGTTTCGATATTACTCTACTTAAGATATTTGATATTTAACTTCGTGAACTTAAAACTTGGCATATATTTTAGATCTCATTACTTTTTTTTGCTGACTTTTTACGCATAGGTTTCTTGTACATATTAGAACTTGGCTCTTTTTTTAACATTTATGTTTTTGTTGTGATTCAAACTTAACGTATCAAAGACCATCAGAAAAGTATTCAAATTTTGCCAGGCAAAGTAATTTCTTAGCGCTGTCGAGTGGATTTTCGAAAACAGTACAAATACGTCAATTTTCAACTGGCGCTTGAGTCCAAATGGGCTGTCGCAGAAAAAAACCTTGAATAGAGATTTATTGGAAATTGTGTATACTTTTAATGGTACTTTGATGTCATTTTCGAATAGTTGGTAGTTTTCGAGCCATTCGTGAAAAACCTCCAAGAAAAGCATTTTTACATCATTTTTTGCTTTTGTTTCCATGTTGCGTCACGAAATTTTGTTGGCAAACCTCAGATTCGGAGTCAGCACCCCCGAAAACATAAAGGAAGAACAAAATCAAAACTACGCCACAATTTGCTTGCAAAGTGCCTTTTTGAGCACAAATTAACCGGACTAAGAACCAGAAATTAATTTTTCTTTTTTAAGCTGCCAGTTTGTCTCTAGCAAAAAATACTGTAATTGATTCTTCCTGCAGAGCTGTAGCAGTATCGTTGATCTTCTCGAAAATGTCTGCAATATAAGCATTGCTCATCATGCAATACGTCAAAGAGGTTTGCAGTTGAAGACATATTTTTTTCCGGTTTGAACACATTCAACTCATCACGAAGTTGAAATAACCTGGATAAAGCTTTCCCTCTGGGAACATCGGATTTCAGTATGAAGAAGAAGCGATTCGTACTGACTGCCCATATCTTTACACACAAATTTAAACAATCACGATTGGAATGGACGACTCTTTACAAACTTTACTATTTTCACAGCTTCACCGAGGATTTTTTTTTTAAATCAGTTGGAATTATTTTCATAACAAGTGCATAGCGATGGAAAATACAGTGACTGCTGGTATTTCTAGGAGCAAAGTTTTTAGTATTTGAAACAACCCCTTTAACGTTTCTTACCATTGCTGCGGCTCAGCCGCTGCATATGTCAATACATTTTCCCCAATTAAAAATTTGTTTACTCATGAAACAGTTTATGACCCTGAAGTTCACACTTCGATTAAAAAATATGTATAAGCTCCAAAAAAAAAATTTGCTCAAATTTTTTTTTGGGGAAATTTTGTATGACCCTGAAGTTCACACTTCAATTAAAAAATATAAGCTCCAAAAAAAATTTTGCTCAAATTTTTTTTTGTGGAAATTTTTTCTTATTTTTCTTTTATCGTTTGTATATTTTACTCTTTATACTTCCAGAAATTTGTGGAACCCTGAAAACTATCCCCAGGGTTCCGCGGAAAACACTTTGGGAACCGCTGCTCTATGATGTAGATATGTTTAAAATTCACTATCATACGCAAAATGTATGATAATTGTTATATTTGGCTGAAGTTTGACTGGCTATATCTCTGTCAGTTTTCAAATAACATGTTGCTTTAACATTTCATATTAAGGCCTTAAAACTCTACTTTACTTTGTTTAAACATGTCTTGAACGTATCTTCGCTCCGAGAAAAGTTATGCGCAGTTTAGAAAAAAGTTTAAAAATCTTTCATTTTTCGATATTTAGTATGTTGGTTTTTGTTTTCTTTTCCTGCTTAAATTTTTTAAGAAATTTTCCAAACTATCCATTTCGATAGAAAATTTAATTTTGAACAAAAAATTTTAATTTTGTTATTTTTAAATTGCCAAATATTGAAAAGTAGCCAGTGTGATCATTACACAAATAATAATAAAGGCCAAAGAAATATATTGAATAATAAATACTCTTGCACGTAATTGTTCCTTTTTAAAAGGTCTATTCAATAAAGTGGGGCTGTTAAGGAGACCAACCTTTCATTTTGACCTTACGGGTTGAATTTTAGTATACAAAGAGTTCATGTCCTAACTTTACTTTAAAGAAGTTGTTCTAGAATGTTATATCGAATAAAAAACACAGTATGTAAATTGTGGGAACGTCTTTAATGCTTGAGGCCGAAAAACGAATTGAATAAGAAAAGTAAATAAGACAAATATGCATTCAAATTATAACATTATTTTTCCCCTCTCTTAACGGGTAATCGAACTTGAAATTATATTAAATACAAAGTAGTAAATAGTGAGTGAGAGAATTTACAGCAAAAAGTATAATCAAGTATGAACACAAAAAAAAACATAAGGAAATAATAACATAAGGTGAATTGACATTATTTGACAAACGAAAATTTATAAATACAAAAAGTTTTATTAAAAAGATGAAATTAGTTAAGTAAATGAATTATTAACGAAGATGAAGAAAATTAGAAATACTTATAATTTAAATCAAATAAATCATTCCTAAACAGAAGTGTTGGAAGGGTGTCAACACTAGGCGTTTTCCTTTGGAGGTGGCGAAGTACTTGCAAGTACTTTCCTAACTTTTTTCAATGGAACACATCAAACGGCTTTCCCATGTAAAATGTATCTACTCGCACATGAGAGCATGTGCAGTTGGTAGTACTAGATTAGGGTTTTCATCTACTCATAAGTACTTTGACACCTCCAAAGGAAAACGGCTACTGTCAGAAGGACAAGAGAAGGGTTGCCACCATAGGCGTAGGAAGGGGGGAGCGGAGGTGGGCAGTGCCCACCTTAAAAAATGAACTGCCCACCTTAGAAAAATCGACATTTAAACCTTTCTGGTTCTACAACCCACCCAAGAAGCAAGATTGAACAACTGTGAATGAAATTTCAGACACGAAAACTAAAATTTTGCCTACAGTTACAGTTGGTCGTCACATAAAAGCAATTTTTGCCCACCTTAATTTTGTTTGTGCTTACACATTGTATCACTGTCCGGGAAGCCTCAACACGCACAAACCTAGTTGAACCGGTTTAAATTTGTCTGAAACCGAGTTAGCTTGAACCTTGAAGGTAAGTAGGTTTTGAGGTTTAAAAAGCGGAATCACCAAATGTAATATATTTGGAGTGCGTTCAGATTTAGTACTACGATGGCTCCATCTAGCAAAATATTAAATTATAAAACGAATGTTTAGTTTAAGTAAAAACGTAAAAAGATTTGAACTCAAAAAATTAATATCACCAAAAGCTAAAAATATTTCTTGTTTTGTGTACGTCACCAAATCGATTTTCATGCCACCAAATGAAATTTCAAATCGTCTGTTTGGCGATAAATCGCTACATCTGACAAATTTGGAACATGAACCGAAACGCAATTCGATTTGGTTTGTTTAAAATTAAAGCTTTCGGTTCTGTTTCGGTATGTATCAACTCGTTTGCCATCGACTCAGACTTAACGTATAGTATTTGCTCTGTAACAGACAAATTAAACCGAATACATAATTGGAATTTTATAAAAAAAATCTAAACGGAGTTGCTTCTACTTATTGCCTGCGGAACAGTAAAATGTGGATGAATTAAAAAACCTCAACAAAATCAGAAATTTTTAATTTTTTTTACAGTTCCGGAAAAATATGATTTGTTTTGAAAAATAATTAATACAAAATCAAAAACAATTTATTTTTGATCATATTGCGAAAAAAAATCAAATCTATGTTTCTTTATTTTAAAACGGCAAATATTTGAAATTTTTTTTAAACCACAATTGTTTGAAAATAATTTGTTCCTTATTTTTGCTCTACTGGAAATAATGAAAAATGTAGTTAGGCCACTATGGCTCTCACGGCCTCATATTATGTCAACTTCAAAAGCAGAGAATATGAAATAAAGAAGTCAATCCTCAGCTGTCAATTTGATTTGCCTACAAGCTGGAAGCGAACAGCTGATGTATTAGATTTGCAAAGTATTAGTGAAAAGCAGTGCAAAACGCACACATAGAATCAACTAGTCATTCAGCATCAGCATCATTTAGCACAGGTCTTGTTGTTGTTGCAATTCACATCTATTTCTTCGACACGAAATGAAATTACAAATACAACAATGTAAACAAATGGGTTTTGGGGGGTGAAACGTACGAAGGATTGGCTTCTTTATTTCATATTCTCTGTTCAAAAGGCGGTTTGAAAATATTCTATTGGCCCATTCATTAGTCGCCTTCGTCAAATTATACATATATGAGTACTGCAGACAAATTTTATCAATAACTTTAAAGATGTTTTAAAATGAATTCAATATAGCACTGAGTGCCGAAGTCTAGATTATGAAAAATATGTTCGAATTAAAGAGCTATGAAATAAACCTTGACAATTTAAAATAAAAACATATTGTAAATTTTCAAATGTGGGTCAATATTTCAAAACATTAATATTTTTCACTCCAAAGGGGACCCTCGCTCAAAAGAACCTATTTTGGTTATAATAATATTTTGGTAGACGAAAAGAAGGAGTCATAACATTTGATCAAATCTAACGGTTTTTTAAGTCAGGGAAATGATACTTGTATCAGGGGAATGACAAAAATTTATATTTACTCCGTTGATTAGATGGATATTTAATTTTGCGAATGGTTTCAGGAGCGTAAAGAAAAAAGAGAACAAATACTAACATGAAAAATAGCATCCACAACTATGTTGCACGAACGATTTTGCGTGACTTAACATTTTATAGTAATAATCGTATTTTTGTATGATATTTTGACCGAGAAAATGTGAAAAAATTCAAAACTACTAAAAATACTGTAAATATGTTTAAATTTTATATCATTGATTCTTCTAGAGTTACCAAAATGCAATCAATCACTATAATGGAAACTTGAAAGTCAGGGGAATGACACAAAAAATGATGTTAGGGGAATGACTCCGAAGGGTGATTTATGAGACTTAAATGGAGGCTATTAGAAAATTAGATGTTTTATCAAAGGGCACGGTAGTGCCCAGCCAAGTTCGCGGCACTACACCCTTTTTACAGGAACAAACTCAGGCGATTTTCAACCCCCCTCTAACTTCCGTACCAATAAAGTCAGAAACTTCAAATTCGGAGTATTTGCTGAACTGATCAAACACAGGTGGCTCACCAAATTTCAACTCTTTAGCATTAGTAGTTCCCAAGATATAGGACTTCAAAAATCGCAAAAACCGTAACTGACTGACTGATTCACTGACTCACTGACTCACTGATTCACTGACTCACTGACTCACTGACTCACTGACAGATCATCAAAATTATGGAGCACTTCCCGACATCGTAGAAACTTGAAATTTCGCACAACGGTAGGCCTTGTGGTACATACAAAGGAAAAAATCGAAAATCTGCAATTTTCTATTCAGGGGGCGTGGCATCCACCCACTTTCTTAAATATTCTATAAATTATATGGAGCTTTTCCGATTGTTGTAGAACAATGAAAATTGGTAAGTTGGTAGGGTTTGAAGAACTTAGAAAGAAAAGAGTTGAAAAATTGGAATTTTCCATACAGGGGGCGTGGCATCCACCCACATTCTTAAAAATTCTTATAAATTATATGGAGCACTTCCGATTGTTGTAGAACGATGAAAATTGGTAAGTCGGTATGGCTTAAAGTACTTAGAAAGAAAAAAATTGAAAAATTGGAATTTTGCATTCAGGGGGCGTGGTATCCACCCACATTCTTAAAAATTCTTATAAATTATATGGAGCACTTCCGATTGTTGTAGAACGATGAAAATTGGTAGGTCGGTAGGCCTTGAAGTATTTAGAAGAAAAAAAATTGAAAATTGGAAGTTTCAGTCCAGGGGGCGTGGCATCCACCCACATTCTTAAAAATTCTTTTGAATTATATGAAGCATTTCCGATTGTTGTAGAACGATGAAAATTGGTAGGTTAGTATGCCTTGAAGTACTTAGAAGAAAAAAATCGAAAAATTGGAAGTTTCAGTTCAGGGGGGCGTGGCATCGACCCACATTCTTAAAAATTCTTATTAACTATATGAAGCACTTCCAATTGTTGTAGAACGATGAAAATTGGTAGGTCGGTAGGGCTCAAAGTACTTAGAAAGAAAAATTGACAAATTGGAATTTTGCATTTAGGGGGCGTGGCATCCACCCACATTCTTAAAAATTCTTATAAATTAAATGGAACACTTCCGATTGTTGTAGAACGATGAAAATTGGTAGGTCGGTAGGACTTGAAGTACTTAGAAAGGAAAAAAATCGAAAATTTGGAACTGTCCATTCAGGGGGGGGTGCCATCCACCAACTTTATCAGAATTGCATTATTTGTATGGAGCATTTTCGGTTCGGTTATGAAACCGACCGGTAGAGCTTGACTTTCACCTGGCAAAATTAGTCTTTGCAAAAAGGAGTGAAATCACAACAAAAACATAAATGTTAAAAAAGGAGCCAAGTTCTTATTTGCACAAGAAACCTGTGCGTAAAAAGTCAGCAAAAAAAAAGTAATGAGATCTAAAATATATGCCAAGTTTTAAGTTCATGAAGTTTAATATCAAATATCTTAAGAAGAGTATTATCGAAACAATTCCAAATCATGACAGAAATTTGGTAATTAATAATTACTGATTAAAATTTGGTGGATTTACTTGGCAAGTTTTCTCTTAAATACTTAATCACAAATTTAAAATGTGAGAAAACTTGACCAGTGAACCCACCAAATTTTAATCAGTATGGTAAACTGGGGCACATTCGTCGTCGGGGCACATTCGTCTTTGCAATTTTCTCGAAAACTTTGATCTGTAAGCCCACAATTTAAATGAAGAACTTGCCCTTTTGTAAACTTATGACTTGTGTTCTAGTTTGAAAGTTCTATTTAGTTGGCAAAAAGAATTAAAAGAATTTGTGTGTTTTTTGTGTCTCAAGTGTTATTTTCCATTTCTAGCAGGTAAGCATTTTTTAATACTATTTTTTTGCAAAAACCAGTGATATTTTGTGAGTAGTATTTATAAATATTTGTCTTTAAGTTGAATAGACCGAATTTGCAATTCATAAATTTCATATCACTAAAAAGTTGATAAATATAAATTTCCTTCATCGGGGCACATTCGTCGTTTAAGCCAGGGGCAGATTCGGCAGCTGACGAATGTACCCCGACGATGTTATTTATATAGAATTATTTATGTTTGTGTATTATGTTGTAGATATGGTTCGCAATTATTTAAAAAAAAGCTGACAGAGTAAATATAAGAGAAGATGAAATCAAAAAAGCGATTGCCGATGTTAAATACAATCGGGAAACTATTACTTCAGCTGCAATCAAGAATAAAACAAGAGGACCCTTTGAAAATCAGAAACAAATTATTGAAAAAAAAAGACGTTTGAAAACTCCTTCTTCAGACGAAAGTGAAAGTGACGTTGACGTTCAATACGCTGAGTCAGATCAGTCCGCTGGGCCATTTGTAGACGATTCAAATAATAGTGAAACTGAGGAGATGCAAATTTCCAAAAATAATTTGGCCGATAATGACTCTGTTGACGTAGGAGACTTTGTCCTGGTGAAGTTCATCGGAAATTAAAAAAAAAACAAGCCTTTAACGTCAGCGAAATCATCGAAAAGTTTTCGGAATCAACTTTTTACGTGAGTTATCTCCGAAGAGCTAATATCGTCGATTGGGTCTTTGTTAAACCCCAAATTGAAGACATTTCTTTAACCCTTAAAAGTGAAATAAAACTGAAGCTTCCAAGTCCTACAAATCCAGCATTGACATCCCGCAGTCGAACAAAATAGTGCTTCAAAATTGACGTTTCTAATTACTTTACTTTAAAAACTCTTAATTATTTAGTTCCTTATGTGCTATCTTTTCTTATTTTTAATAAATGAAATTTTATTTATTGCTATGAATTGCTGTTATGTTTATTTATGTGTGTTTATGTTTTTATGAAATAAATAAAATTAATTCAATGAAAAAAATAAGTTTTGACTACTTTTTGTGGTAACGAGAATTAGCGCCGAAAGTGCCCCATGCATTGACAAAAGTGCCCCGGGCCGGGGCACATTCGGCGAAATGACTTATTTTTTTTAAATAAAAAATACAAATTATCTTGAAGTTATACGAAAAACTTTTTTACTGCAGATTAAAGACAAAATATCAACGTTTTATACAGTGCTTTAAACTTAAAAAAAAATCAATAGCTTGGTTCTTATGATGCTTTGAAATATTAATGACGAATGTGCCCCAGTTTACCATAATCATTAATTACCAAATTTCTGTCATGATTTGGAATTGTTTCGATAATACTCTTCTTAAGATATTTGATATTAAACTTCATGAACTTAAAACTTGGCATATATTTTAGATCTCATTACTTTTTTTGGCTGACTTTTTACGTACAGGTTTCTTGTACACATAAGAACTTGGCTCTTTTTTTAACATTTATGTTTTTGTTGTGATATTATTTTTCACGAAAGCCCTTGTAAAAGACACAGACGAGTAAAATTTTGTAGTTTTTATACCACACGGTTTAGTAAAAAACACGCGTTAGAGGAATGACAGTTTCGCTTGACAAAAAGCAAGCCTTAACTTGAAACAAAAAAGACAACTAAGTTTTTTTGAAACTCTTACTTCAATTTTTATAAAGAGCAATTCTGTACCGTTGAACAACAAAAAATCAGTTTTCTATTTTGAGCCTATATATATTTTTTTTTAAATTTCCATTGGTGGGATAGAAATGATCAATTTATGGGGGACACTTACTTAATAGCTCCTATTTAAAAAAATAAAGCAACTAAAAATCATTTAACTATTTTTTAATTAGGAGGCATATGTTATTAAAAAGACTGCATCATTACATTTTTTATATCGTTTTTAGTTTCGTTGCTAAAATTCAGGCAGTGTGGTAAGTAGGCCTGGGGACACGTCAGGGGAATGACATTTTGGGTGTTTGAATGGAGATAGCGGGTATGATCATTTTTAACTTTTTTTTCTAGAGCGAATATTAGAACCCGTTTGTTTCAAGCCATCCAATTAACAAACTTATAATAAAATTTTGTACTTCGGTTCAAAAATGAAGGAGACTGAAATATTAATATTTTGAAATATTGACCCATGTATATACAAACTGCAAGAGGCCGCATTACCGCTTCCGGTTAGTTGCACCAAACGTGAAAGAAGTTTATCGGCAGTGCGGCGGATAAAAACTTGGTTGAGAACTTATTTTACCCAAAACCATTCATTTTTAATATATGTAGATGCATCGTAAGACACTGTTGCAGAGTTGAGTTTGGAAGCACTTCTAATGAATGTTAATTTGCCTTACTCTCTCTTGAACAAATTCGGGAATTAATTAAATGCAATGAATCATTTGCACCGAAAAATTGTTTAATGATTGGGTTTGGTTTGGACTGGTTGCCCACCTTAGAAAAAATTCCTTCCTACGCCAATGGTTGCCACTCACCAGTTTTAATCCCGAAATTTTGCTTATATATCTAAAACCAAGGGTTGGGCGTTGACTCGAGAACTCCCGTTGGTTTCAGCACTCTTGAAACCATAGGACCACATAATTGTTTTTCTCCCACCCCTTCCCTTGTACGAAGGGGTAGAAAAAGTCGTTTCGGGAAAGAAAATTTGAAAAGTCAAGAAAGGTAAGAAAAATATTCTAATTAATAAAATTTAAAGACGGTATCGACGCAGAATTTCACAATCTACTACATTACATCTGAAGTTGATTGAAAACCTACTTTGGTTTGTTCCTAAATCCACTTTCAAAGTGCCGGGGAGGGAGGATATGAAAGATTAACAAACTTAAATATTCATCTTGGTTTAATATAAGCATATGACACATGTTTTAAGGGTATTCTTTAATATCCAAGCATTAGACACACACTTCATGAACTATCAGTGTACTAAGACTCAACCCGTCGGGTCGAAATGAAAGGTTTGCCCTCATATCGTGCACTAACGCCCCTACTTATAGGCTATGTGGAATTCATTAAACAATCAAAGCATATAGAGTAAGATAACAGGGCCGCCAGACATACGTCATTTTATCATAGGTGAATTTTTTTCTGTGAATGCACACTAGGGTAGGTATGAACGAATGGATAATACGAACCTTGAACCCGGGTGCGTTTCGGAGGTATTAAGTGCTAAAAGTGCATACAATTGATGCAAAATTACGTTATTTTATCAAAGCTGGTTTTATGATATTTTTTAAAGTAAGTCATGATAAACTTATTTTGAAACTTACCAGACACCTACATGGAGGCACAATGTCAGCCAGACACCATTAAAGGTGCCAAAAAAATCGCGAAATTTTCATTATAAAATCAAAGCTGAATTTTATATATGTTCTTCGGGAAACTTAATATATTAATCCATTCGTTCATACCTACCCTTGTGTGCATTCACAGAAAAAAATTCAGCTATGATAAAATGACGTATATCTGGCGGCCCTGGGATCTTGGTCTAATAGCAAACATCATAATTGCTACTCGCTATATATTTATTTTAGATAAAAAAATGCGTTCTTTATATGTACTTACATAAATATTTAGGGACATTTTTTTTTTATTTTGCGTATGATAATTTTTACTCTGGTATGATAGAAATCAGCGCATTGTATGATAATTCATTGTGAACGATATGGCAGCACTGCAGCGGTACGTTGTAACAAAAGGTTGCAAATTTAATATAGCTTTCTTGGCAAGCTCAGGGTATTCATTCTTAATAACAATCCAAAATTAGTTTAATGATACAGAAAACAGAATCAAATACAAATTTTGATGAATAGGAGTTCTGCAGATCTATCAGGGATTCGTATTCCTGTATACTCAGGGTCATAGGCTTGATGATTTTCATTAGAAATGGATTTCGTACCCACTCGATGTCAATTTTTTATCTGGAAAGTAATCCAGCATGGATCTTTCGAGACTTACCAAATGGAGAGTAATAAAATTGCTAATATCTGCTCCGAGTTCAAGCATGTTTTCTTGCAAGAAATCATGTAAAACTGGAAAACATTCAAAATTGTTCTTTTGTACACATGAGAGCCAGAAATTAACTTTTCTTTTCAAAGCTGCCAGTTTATCTCTCGCAAAAAATACTGTAATTGATTTTTCCTGCAGAGCTGTAGCAGTTTCGTTGATCTTCTCGAAAATGTCTGCTAAATAAGCTAGTTTCGTAATCCATTGCTCATCATGCAATAAATCAAAGAGGTTTGCAGTTGAAGACATATTTTTTTCCAGCTTATGCACATTCAACTCATCACGAAGTTGAAATTACCTGGATAAAGCTTTCCTTCTGGAAAGCCATCGGATTTCAGTATGAAGAAGAAGCGATTCGTACTGACAGCCCATATCTTTAGGCGCCAGTTATAGCTATCATTGAAACTCATCATTGAAAATTTTCATGATTGATTTTGAGATGTTCAGGAGGCAAAATCAGTTATTATTTTGATGAACAAATAAACCTTAGGACTTAGTTAATATACATATTTAGCCAAAAAAATAATTCAAATAGGTCCAACTATCCACATAAAAAGACTTTTCTTATTCCAATGATTGAACTACCTTACCAATGATCATTGAAAAATCAAAAGCCAATTTTTGTGGAAAGTTGGGCCTATTTGAAATTTTTTTTTGACTAGAAATATTGATTTAGTCTTGAGTTTTAATCGTCCATCAAATTAATGAATGATTTTGCTTTCTAAACATCTCAAAATCAATCAGTAAAGTTTCCAATGATGAGTTTCAATGATAGCTATAACTGGCGCCTTACACAGAGTGAGAGGAAATCCTCAAAAAATTTACTATTTTCACAGCTTCACCGATAACTTTTTTAAATCAGTTGGCATTATTTCCATAACAAGTGCATAACGATGGAAAATACAATGACAGCTGGTACTTCTAGGAGCAATGTTTTTAATTTTTGAAACAACCCCTTTAGCCTTTCCCACCATTGCTGCGGCTCCGTTGCTACATATATCAATAAATTTTATTTTCCCCAATTAATGATGTGTTTACTCATGAAACAGTTTATGACCTTGAAGTTCACACTTTGATTAAAAAATATAAACTTCAAAAAATATTTTTGTTCAATTTTTTTGTGGAAATTTTTAATTTTTTTTTCTTTTATCGTTTGTATTTTACTGTTTATACTTCAAGAAATTTGTGGAACCCTGAAAACTCTCCCGCGGAACCCTGGGGTTCACACACTTTGGGAATCGCTGGTGTAGATCAACATCGTTGATCAACAGTGTTGAGTTAGTGTAGACGTGTTGATTGACAATGTCAATCAACATTTGTTGACCCAAACGCAACCCGATTCAAATGGATTGCAATCGACAAAGTTGTTCAACAAATTCCATTTTATTAAAAACATTTTTGTAGAGTTTTAGTTTCATCAACATAATTTATTGGTTATGTGCGTTATTAATCAATTTTTATTAGATGAGAAATGCAATATTTGTTATGAATAAGTATTTAATGTTAATGTGTCCGTTTAGTATCGTTTTAATTTTATTGTTCGAAAAAAAAAAAAAAGTTTCGGTACCCCCAGGATTCGAACCATGAACCCTTCGATTGGATCCTGACGCATCGATCAGAAAATTCCCATTCACACATTCATACTATAAATTTAATTCATCCTCATCACTAATCGTCATCAGATACCACCAATCCTTGAGTTACAAACTGATAACTTTATTATACAAAATAATTATATCATACACTCGCTAATTCTACGTTTTCTTTATACCTACATAGATATTTCTATTAGAATGTGTAGCTTTTATTTTATACAATACACCGCACGCACAGAGTATACAATTTAAAACCATACAAATGCACATTGAACCATTTTAATATTTAGACAACCGAAAACTAAGACGCTGTTGGCGCATCAGTTTAGTGCTGGGTGTTAACTGCGAGCGTCGCTAGTTCAAATCTGAACAAATTTCCAATATTCACTTTTATTCTTGCGGTGATGGCAGAGGGTAATTTACGACTAAAGTTAATAATGTTGAGAAATTCTATGACTGAGCAAAATTAATAAAGAAAAGATATTAGAGATTTGATCGATTTAAATATTTTAAAAATTAAATTTTATTAATGATCGAAAGGTCAATAGATTTTTAGTTGGGTAAAAAATATAATATTTTGTTCACACACAATGGTGTTTTTTATTGCTATCCTCTATAGTTGCTGTAAGGCTAGGACTTGGGTAGCAATTTTATAAAATAAATGAATAAAATAGAAATAGCTTTTATGGAAGCCAGAAGTTCACCTTTAAGGTTTATTTTTCAAATAATGTTCATTTAATAAATGAGGAGTTTGGGAACAAAAGGTGACATTTTCACTTTTTCATTCTTTTTATTTTTAATCTAATTAAGGTAGGTACCTATGCCTGTCCATTTTTTTTTTCAATTTTTTTTCCTTATGTGCATCACTTAAGCAGACTGTATTTGTGGTATTTATTAGTTTTTCATTAGGTTTTGATATAGAGCTAGATAAAAAATTTAATAAAATATTTTGAATTTGTCACCTTTTGATCCAAAACCAAAATATTGCAAAAAAAATATGTCACCTTTTGATCCAAAACCAAGTACTTACCTTAATAATTTATATACATTCATATTTTTGTATGAAAAATGCCACCTTTTGACCGATATTTTTTTCAATTTTCATTCTGAATTATTCTTGTCTAAATCTTCTTGGCAATCGATAGAATTAAGGGTTCTGGACCCGATTAAAAAAAGAAACAAAAAGTGAAAATGACACCTTTGTTCCTAAACTCCTCAAATAATTTCAGCAAAAGCTGTTTTCAAACTCAAAATTTTGAAAAAAATGGATTTTTATTTAAATAGTCCAGTCAACGAAGGAAAAATAAATGCAATAAATCATGCTCTCTGGGTTATTATTTTATGTGGTAGGGGTGACCCCCAGGTATAACATACTAAAGTCCCAAGCCCAGGGCCACGAGAGCTTAAGGCAGGAGGGAGGGGGGGTTAAAGGTCCCCTTTTGTATTTTTTTGGGGATATTTTGAAAACTAAGCGTTTAAGCGGAAAAGTGTCCGTTACAAAATGAAAGAAAAATAAAATTCCTACAAAAAAGGTCCTTATCATATTTTCGGTAGATGCAAGGTTAAGAAAGATACGGACAGTAAAAAACTCAAAAATTGGAAAAACGATGTTATTGTCTTACAAAATCAATGGTTTTTGATCACTTTACTCAGAAATAACGGAAAAGTTAAGTACGTATTGATTCATGGTCATTCCAGTGACGGTATGAGAGCAAGTTGGGGTGTGAAGAAGGTGGCTGTGTTTAAAATGCCCTTATTTAATTTTTGTGATACAGTGTTTATTTTTATATGAGAAACACTGTTTCTTCAAAGGTAAGAAGTACACAGAATTTTCCCAAGTTACAGGCCAATACTTTATGAAAAAATTTTTGGGTATATCCTAAGAAATAAATTCTATAGAAGGGGAGGTATCGGGTTTTTCAATAAGAGCGCTACAAAAGTTTTTTTTTAAATAAAACAAAAACGGTTTTGGATATTAATGAAATTCTTTATTTCTGTGAAAGTACGTTTGATGCCATTTAGCCAGTTTATATTTCTTGAGCGCTCAGTAATTTTTCTCCGCTTTATGACAGAGTAGGAGGATAAAATATAAACACAATTCTTCACATAGAAGTCAAAACAACTCTCTTTTTCTTTTCTTCCTATGTAATTTACTGCGACAAAAAATATCTGAGCAAGCGAATCCAAAAAATTTCAGTCTCAGTTTTTAAGGGGAAAAGTGAGAAATTTTTGTGAGGAATCGTGTTTATATTTCAGAGTCCTCTGAGCCCTCTGAGATCTCAGAAATATTAACTGGCCAATTATGTATGGAACTCGATTTCTTTTGCACGGCCACCACGGGCACGCTTGCAGAAGTCCAGACGCTGAACCAAATTTTTGACGGTTTTCAAGCATAAATTGGCCGATACTGCTGCAATTTCACGTTCGATATTCGTACGAAGTTCATCAATCGTCGCTGGCTTGTTGGCATAGACCATAGACTTGACGTTGCCCCACAGGAAATTGTCTAACGGCGTCAAATCGCACGACCGAGGCGGCCAAGCGACTGGACCATTTCGTGAGATAACACGTTCTCCAAACTTGGTTTCCAATAAATTGATTGTGACATTCGCTGTGTGGCTTGTGGCGCCGTCCTGTTGGAACCACATGTCCTCCAAGTCCATATCATCCAATTGGGGCCAAAAATATTCGGTTATCATTGAACGGTAGCGTTCCCCATTCGCAGTAACGTGCCAGTCTTGATCATCACGGAAGAAGTTCGGCCCAATGATGCCGCCGGCCCATAAAACAAAACCAAACCGTAATTTTTTCGGGATGCAATGATGACTCATGGAGTACGTGTGGATTGCTGCCTGACCAATATCGCATATTTTGTTTATTGAAGAAGCCATTCAGCCAGAAATGAGCCTCATCGCTGAAGATGATTTTTCGATGAAAATCCGAATCATTTTCAAGTTGTTGCTCAGCCCAATTCACGAACATACGACGCTTCTGGTGGTCAAGCGGCTTCAGTTCTTGCGTCAATTTAATCTTGTAAGGATGTAGGCCAAGATCTTTTCGCAAAGTTTGCCACAACGACGTCACAGAGATGCCCAAAGCTTGAGAACGACGTGTGAAAGACACATTTGGGCTTTCTGCAACTGAAGCCTCAGCGGCAGCAATATTCTCGACACTACGGGCACTTCTTTGTCTCACTGGCACGGGAACATTTTGTACTGTGCCTGTGGATTCAAATTCTTCCACTAGACGCTCAATTGTTGATCTACTAGGACGATTATGACGACCATAAATTGGATGTATAGCTCTTAACGTTGAGGCCACTGACTCCGAATTTCGGTAGTAAATTTTAGTAATTTCGACTCGTTGTTGGCTCGAATATCTTTCCATCATGAAATGGCAAACCTTATTGAAGAGAAAAGTCAAAAGAACGGCAAGAAATATGGCGTCGTTTGATGTCCCTGTCGCTCTACTTTTGTAGCGTCCCTTTTGAAAACCCCGTTATATTTCCCCCTCCTTTCTATTAGGGGGACAAATTCCCCAATCATTGACTGAAAATAGAAAAATAGCTATTTAAAAACAACGGAAATACTTATAATATTATGCTACATCTTTTTAGTCCAGTAACTATATACATTAGACCTTGCGTCAGGTCCGGTAGTTCTGATTTTTTGCTGAGTTGTTTATGATGTTGGCCTAGTATTAAATCTGATTTTTCGACCTCAAGCCCCGAACGCAACATTGGTAAAAATCGAAAAAACCGCGAATTTTTCGCGGTTTTTTCACTTATTGGCTATTTTAACCATTACGCCTTAACTTTCGAATAAAACAATGCTCTACGATTTCAACCTTACTAAATTTGCATCAATTTGAGTCCAAAGCCGGTTCTGTAGACATAACGGTTTCCAAGGGACGGCATTTCAAAATATAGCAATAAAAAATTTAAAACAACAAGTAGTATATAAAACAGTATAATAACAAAAACATGGTCTTTGACATATGCTGCATCAAAGCAATAGAGCGTGTAGATTGGGCCAAAAGAAGAAAACAATAGTACTGGATGGGGGGTATACATCCCCCCGTTTAGGCGGGAGGGGCAATTTTAAGAAAAGTTGACTTTAAATAGAAAAATAACCATAAAAATACAATGGTAATATCTGGACGAAAATCCATTCCTCATCTCAAAGCCAGAAATCCATTCTTTAATTTTTTTTTAAATAAAGTTTTTTTAGCTGATAGTTTTTGAAAAATTTACTTTCAAACTCAAAATTTTGAGAAAAAGACGATTTTTTTTGTTAATCTATTTTTTTTTTTAATTTAATGGTATTAAGTACTATTTTTGATTCTGATTTTCAATGCCCTTATTAATTCTTAGTTAAAAACTGAAAACCAAATGCTAAAATGACTTCTAGTTTTTGAGAAAACTGAAATTAACATGATCAACTTCACTGTTTTCAGTCTAGTATGCTTTTTCTTCGGGGTGGGAGGGCTCTGCCTCAGATGCGGTAGTTCTGATTTTTAGATGAGTTGTTTATGATGTTGGCCTTAGCAATAGTCCAAGTTTTCGACCTCGAGCGCCGAACGCAACTTTGTGAAATACGCAAAAAACCGAAAAATTTTCGCGGTTTTTTCAGTAATTGGCTATTTTAACCTTTAAGGCCTGGTTTTCGATTACAACTTTGCTCTACCATTTCAAAATAATTAAATGGGCTTCAATTTGAGCTAAAAATCAATTCAAATTGTGAATTTTTTCATCAACTTTTGAATTTAGAATGCAGCAAATCGAATTGAAGGGGGCTTATTCACCCCTTGTGTGAAATCGTTTGCCCCTTTTCAATGATTTTTGTATACTGTGTAGCGTGTCATGTTGGCTTTATTTTAAGATCTTAACCATGAAAATCGGATGAGTAGAAACGGAGTTATGATTTTTTAAAGTCAACCATATAAAACTCGAACTAAAACAGTACTCAGTTCAGTACCCACCAGTGAGTTATCTGAAGCGAATGTTTTAGTTCGAGTTTTATATGGTTGACTTTAAAAAATCATAACTCCGTTTCTACTCATCCGATTTTCATGGTTAAGATCTTAAAATAAAGCCAACATGACACGCTACACAGTATACAAAAATCATTGAAAAGGGGCAAACGATTTCACACAAGGGGTGAATAAGCCCCCTTCAATTCGATTTGCTGCATTCTAAATTCAAAAGTTGATGAAAAAATTCACAATTTGAATTGATTTTTAGCTCAAATTGAAGCCCATTTAATTATTTTGAAATGGTAGAGCAAAGTTATAATCGAAAACCAGGCCTTAAAGGTTAAAATAGCCAATTACTGAAAAAACCGCGAAAATTTTTCGGTTTTTTGCGTATTTCACAAAGTTGCGTTCGGCGCTCGAGGTCGAAAACTTGGACTATTGCTAAGGCCAACATCATAAACAACTCATCTAAAAATCAGAACTACCGCATCTGAGGCAGAGCCCTCCCACCCCGAAGAAAAAGCATACTAGACTGAAAACAGTGAAGTTGATCATGTTAATTTCAGTTTTCTCAAAAACTAGAAGTCATTTTAGCATTTGGTTTTCAGTTTTTAACTAAGAATTAATAAGGGCATTGAAAATCAGAATCAAAAATAGTACTTAATACCATTAAATTAAAAAAAAAAAATAGATTAACAAAAAAAATCGTCTTTTTCTCAAAATTTTGAGTTTGAAAGTAAATTTTTCAAAAACTATCAGCTAAAAAAACTTTATTTAAAAAAAAAATTAAAGAATGGATTTCTGGCTTTGAGATGAGGAATGGATTTTCGTCCAGATATTACCATTGTATTTTTATGGTTATTTTTTTATTTAAAGTCAACTTTTCTTAAAATTGCCCCTCCCGCCTAAACGGGGGGATGTATACCCCCCATCCAGTACTATTGTTTTCTTCTTTTGACCCAATCTACACGCTCTATTGCTTTGATGCAGCATATGTCAAAGACCATGTTTTTGTTATTATACTGTTTTATATACTACTTGTTGTTTTAAATTTTTTATTGCTATATTTTGAAATGCCGTCCCTTGGAAACCGTTATGTCTACCGAACCGGCTTTGGACTCAAATTGATGCAAATTTAGTAAGGTTGAAATCGTAGAGCAATGTTTTATTCGAAAGTTAAGGCGTAATGGTTAAAATAGCCAATAAGTGAAAAAACCGCGAAAAATTCGCGGTTTTTTCGATTTTTACCAATGTTGCGTTCGGCGCTCGAGGTCGAAAAATCAGATTTAATACTAGGCCAACATCATAAATAACTCAGCAAAAAATCAGAACTAACGGACCTGACGCAAGGTCTCAGTACTATGAAACTACAAGGTTACTGGACTATTTTTAAAAGCTTAGAAAAGATTCTTTTATTATATAGTCAAATCAAGTCAACAGTTTTTGAAAAATTCGCTTGAAAACTCAAAATTAATAAAAAAAAATTGAAACAATTTTTTAAATGATTTTTCATTTTGTATCTTACACAATAAAGTAGTAAATTGTCTTTTATTATTTAGTGTCGTTGTTAGCCTTGAGTCGAATGCTGGAAAACCAGACGGTTGTAGGGTTTTTAGTTTTTGATAAAATTGAAAATTATGAATACTATTTTTTTTTCTAAAGCACTTAGTAACAATTACCCAACAAAAATGAATTAAAGAAAGTAGTTTTCATTATTTTCAATTTTCTCAAAAACTAAAAAACCTACGACCGTCTGGTTTTCAGCATTCGACTCAAGGCTAACAACAACACTAAATAATAAAAGACAATTTACTACTTTATTGTGTAAAATAAAAATGAAAAATCATTTAAAAAATTTTTTCAATATTTATTTTTATTAATTTTGAGTTTTCAAGCGAATTTTTCAAAAACTGTTGACTTGATTTGACTATATAATAAAAGAATCTGTTTTAAGCTTTAAAAAAAAGAAATGGCACAATATTGTAGATATTTCCGTTGTTTTTAAAAAGCTATTTTTCTACTTTAATTCAATGTTTTGGGAATTTGTCAACCTTATAAAAAGGAGGGGAAAATACAAGTCCCCTTTTATATAATTGACTTCTTAGGATATGTCCAAAAATTATCTCATAAAGTATTGGCCAATAACTTGGAAAAAATTCTGTGTACTTTTTACTTTTAAAGAACTGTGTTTCTCATATAAAAATAAACACTGTATCAAGAAAATTAAATAAGGGCATTTTAAACACAGCCATCTTCTTCACACCCCAACTTTCTCTCATACCCTTACTGGAATGACCGTTAGTTCTGAGTAAAGTGATCAAAAACCATTAATTTTGTAAGACAATAACATTGTTTTCAAATTTTTAAGTTTTCTACTGCCCGTATCTTTCTTAAACTTGCTCCTACCGAAATTTGAATACAACTTTTTTGGTAGGAAATTTATTTTTCTTTCATTGTGTAATGAACACTTTTTCGCTTAAACGCTTAGTTTTCAAAATATTCCAAAAAAAATATAAAAGGGGACCTTTAACCCCCCCCTCCGTCCTAAAGCTCTTGGTCCTGGGCTGGGGACTTTTAGTATGTTATACCTGGGGGTCACCCCTACGCCCTACCACATTAAATAATAGCCCAAAGAACATGATTTATTGATTTTATTATATGATTTTGAGTCTTCGTTGACTAGACTATAAAATGTTGAATCATGAATAAATGCAAAAAAAAGAAGGTGGCACCTGGAAAAATGTCCGCATAATCCTGCTTTCGCTTGAAATATTATAATCACAACAAAAACATAAATGTTAAAAAAGAGCCAAGTTCTTATATGTACAAGAAACCTGTGCGTAAAAAAACAGGCAAAAAAGTAATGAGATCTAAAATATATGCCAAGTTTTAAGTTCATGAAGTTTAATATCAAATATCTTAAGTAGATTTATATCGAAACAATTCCAAATCATGACAGACATTTGGTATTTAATGATTACAGATTAAAATTTGGTGGGTTCACTGGTCAAGTTTTCATACATTTTAAATTTGTGTTTAAGTAAGTATTTAAGAGAAAACTTGCCAAGTAAACCCACCAAATTTTAATCAGTAATCATTAAATACCAAATGTCTGTCATGATTTGGAATTGTTTCGATATAAATCTACTTAAGATATTTGATATTAAACTTCATGAACTTAAAACTTGGCATATATTTTAGATCTCATTACTTTTTTTGCCTGTTTTTTTACGCACAGGTTTCTTGTACATATAAGAACCTGGGTCTTTTTTTAACATTTATGTTTTTGTTGTGATTTCACTCCTTTTTGCAAAGATTTATTTTGCACGTGAAAATCATGCCCTACCGCTCTACAAAGTTTCATAATTCTACGACAACCGAAAGTGCTCCACGTTAATAATAGAAATTCTGATAAAGTGGGTGGATAGCACGCCCCTGAATGGAAAATTCCAAATTTTCGATATTTTTCTTTCTAAGTACTTCAAGAAGTGCATCATGTAGTTTATAAAAATTTTTGAGAATGTGGGTAGATGCCACGCCCCCTGAACTGAAACTTCCAATTGTTCGATTTTTTTCTTTCTTAGTACTTCAAGCCCTACCGACCTACCAATCTTCATCGTTCTACAACAACCGGAAGTGCTACATATAATTTATAAGAATATTTAAGAAAGTGGGTGGATGCCACGCCCCCTGAATAGAAAATTGCATATTTTCGATTTTTTCCTTTGTATGCACCGTTGTATGCCTACCGTTGTGCAAAATTTCAAGTTTCTGCGATGTCGGGAAGTGCTCCATAATTTTGTTGATCTCTCAGTGAGTAAGTGAGTCAGTGAGTCAGTCAGTTACGATTTTTGCGATTTTTGAAGGTCTATATCTCGGGAATTACTTATGCTAAAGAGTTGAAATTTGGTGAGCCACCTGTGTTTCATCAGCTCAGCAAACACTGCGAATTTGAAGTTTCTGACTTTATTGGTACTCAAGTTAGAGGGGGTTGAAAATCGCCTGAGTTTGTTCCTGTAAAAAGGGTGTAGTGCCGCGAACTTGTATTATATAAAGTGTGTGTATTTGAAAGGGAATTTTCCACTAATAGTCCAGTCAGGAAACCGTATCCCATCACTGATCTCTATAAAACACTGGATAGTGTATCGGTACAAAAATATTGCTTCCATTTGAAGAATTGTTATATTATGAAGCTGACCACTTTTTTGTATACCAGTATAACTGTATAACATGTAATACAAAGATAATCCATTAAACAGACATCAATTCTCCGTTCGTTTCACCCCCCGGGATCTGTTTGCTAACATTTGTTGTGTTCGTAATTTAAATTCATTCACTAATTAGTAAATGAAACGGAATAACAAACGTAAAGAGTGTGACAAGGAGGTAAAATCATTAAAAAAAAACGCAGAATATGCAATCGCATCCTCCTCATCATAATTATTCATTAGCTGTTTTGCTCAACTTGTTCGCAAACTGCAATGATTTATCTCATTCCACTATGTAATTATACTAAAAAAAATATACCAAATGCACACAGTGAATAACTTAAAGATAATAAATAATAAAGCAAACTTCCACAAAAGTTTATATTGGGCACGTTCCGCTGGCTATTCTCAGTTATCCGGATAGCTTTGTGTTGTTGTAATCCCTTGTTAAAAAACAGCTGATAACAGCTGACGCAACAACAACTCAAGTTATCTCAAAATTTTTGGGATAGCTAGATAGCATAGCGAATAAACATTGGAACGCGAGGATTTTCATATCATGGTCTGTTCCCTTTCTTCAGATAGACATCTGGAAATAGGGATGAGCGATTTTAATCGATATTTGCAAAATATCGATAATAAAGATTTTGATGTTTTGCAACAACGATATTAACATCCAAAACATCAGACTAAAAAACAAACAAAACGTTAGTACGAAAATGATTGATTCTGCTAGTAAAATCTAGATGGAGTGACTTTCATAGTTTTTAAGTCATCTGTAACATTTGGAATTTTTTGAAAAAGGAAATCATCAAAGGATCTCCAAAACCAAACTTAAAAACTCAAAACCACAACGAAACTTTCGATGTGCAAAAAGGCACAGATATAAGTTTACACATGAAGTGCCTCTCAGTTTTGCTTCCATCAAATTTGTGTTGTGTTTATTTGTGCAAAAGAAATATTCTTACATCGATATTCAAGCATTAATATCATCGATGCTCAGCAAGACGCATTTTAAACCATACAAGTTTTTGTACACACTTTTGCAAGCAAAAATATCTTGCAATATCGTTAGATAACAGTGTACACATGAAATACTTGCAATATTGCTTCTATAAAATCTGTGGACGATATATTTTGCAAAATTCAAATTTTAGCATCGATTCCCACGCATTGAAATAATAGATGCTCAGAAAGACCCGATTTACACTAATGCAAGTTTTTGCACACAACTTCGTGTTTTGCAATATCGATATACATATTCTAAAAAGCCACAGAAAACAGTTTACACAAAATTCCTTGAAATATTACTGCAAAATACATATTAAATATCAATTTTCACGAATTTAAATTATCGATGGTCAGAAACACGCAGTTTACACCATGCAAGTTCTTGCGCACACCTTCGTGTGAAACAAGATTTTGAAATATCGGATTTCAAAAAGGGCACACATAACAGCTTAACACCATGAATTGCCTTGCAATATTGATTTTATTAAATTTGTTGATATTCATTGTGCAAAATACATATTTTAACATCCATTTTCACCCATTAAAATCATTGATGCCTAGAAAGATACCACTTACCTACACGTGGTTTTAGCACACAAGCTTCTGTGCATCATTATTTTGCAATATCCATGTTTAAAGTTGAAATACCTTGATTATGACTTCATATTTTTCATTTGTATGAAAATTTAAATCGATTTTAAAAAACATAAGAAAAAATAGCCGGCCCCAGAAATTTTGAAAGCAAAAATACATTAGAGCATAGCATGAAGCATTTTTTGCTTTGGTCAAACAAAAAACTTAAACAAAAACACCTGAAAAAACATCGATGTTAAGTAGCATCGATGTTTTCGGTTCGATATTTATATACATCGATGTTGTTTCAATATCGCACATCCCTATCTGCAAAACACCTTTTTTTTTGCATAATGCAGACGTCAAATTATGAAGCCGACCACCTAATTGTCATCTTCAAATGGAAGCAAAGAAACTGTTATACATTATAAGGAATACACTATCCAGTGTTATTATAGAGATCAGTGTATCCCATGCGTTTTTTGTACTTTTTGTAATCCTGGCGCTTAGCCACCATTTTGAAAATTGGTGCCCAATCTGGGCCAAATGGAAAAATAAGTACCTATAAACTCGTAATTTACTTAAAATTTTCTGTGACTAAAATAACGGTTGATGTCTTAAATGTTCAAAGAAAAGTTTTGAGTACACGCACCTTCGAGTAAAATATCAGTATTGCCACTTTTCGAGAACATATTTAGGCTTATGTCAATGGGCGGAACCTCCACTTTTTTTTGTATACTTTTCAATAATTTAAACATGAAAAAAGTAGTGGAAACGCTTCCAGACACCAAACGCGTGTCGGGAAAATAACGGGATGTGCCTTAAAAGATATGTGTTTTTTATATCAAAAGGGTGGAATCCCGAATATTTTGTTAAATTTTAATGTTTTCATCAAACAAAATGGTTGGAAACGTCTCAAAATACCAAACGCGTAATTATGTGATATGTCTTTAAAGATAGGTGTTAAGAAGACCAATCTTCGGGTAAAATTTCAGCGTTGCCACTTTAGGGAACAAACTTTTTTTATGTAAAAAGTTGGGACTTCACTTCTTTGCTAGTTTTGGATATTTTAGGAAAATTACGAATAACGTCTTAAAGGCTAGATGTTGAGTAAAAACACCTTTGATTAATATTTCAGTTTTATCACTTTTAGGGAACATCCTTTTTAATTGCGATTTAGGTACTATAGGGCAAGTTTTGGATTCGTGCAAAAAAAAATGTTTGGGATAACAGTCAAACATGACATTTCGATGATAGAAAACACGAAAGAAGTGGGTGGCACAATTCTGTCTGTCTGTCTGTCTGTCTGTCCGTATCTCAAGCTACAGCCTTAACCACCGTAGCGATTTTCTTCAAGTTTTGAACGTAAGGTTTTTTTTGTAACTCTCCAGAGGGAAAATTGATTTTTTTTTTTAGCTCAAAAAATAACAGTACCTGCCCAACAACCGTTAAGGAAAAGCTTATTTATATCAAAAACGGCTTCAACGATTTTGATAAAAAAAAATCAGTGTATTATTGTGGATATGATGTACCTTTTAGTAAGAAAAACAAAAAAAAATCACCAAAAACATTTATTAACGGTACCTGCCATATAACGTTTTTTTTTTTTTGATTTTTGGTTTTCTCATCCGATTTCAATAAAATTTTTTGCACAAAAGCTTTGTTAGAATATAAATAATACTGCATACCAACATTTTTGAAAAATAAATTTTGGATTTTTAAAAAAAGATTCAAATTTTTTTTTTGGAAATTCAATATTTCAAAAAAGATTTGATGAATTGTTTTGAAATTTCAGTTTTAAATGTATATTAATATTATACTTGAAATTGGCATACCAATTTTTTTTTTTGAAAAGTGTTACAAAAATTTTATATATAAAAAATTAATTTTTAAGAAAACGGCTCCAACGATTTTAATTTTGTTTTTGCATTTATTCATATTTTTTCAAGTAATCAAATGGCATACTTTGTTTTGAGGTCTAAGAACGATTTAAATGCTTTTTATACTTTTTCTATAATTACTTGAATATTTTTTAAAGTTCTTAAGTCCCACTCAACTTGAATATAAGAGCAAGTACGTGCGATCCAGTAGTGCATTTTATTTCATATCAAAATGTGGAATTTCCAAATTTTAAATATTATTAACGTGAAATAAAAATGTGGAAACGCCTCCAGCCACCAAACGTGGCTTCCAAAAATAACGGATGATGTTTTAAAAAGTAAACCTCGAGTAGAAGCACCTTCGGTTAAAATTTCAGTGTTGCCACTTTTGGAAGCATACTTTTTTGATGTCAAAGCGGGTGATTTCCACTTGTTTGGTATTTTTTACACTTCAGAATTCTGTGTTGTAGTAAGCTTAAAGCAAGCTGTGTTCTACAATCAGAGGCTCATCATGAGTGCATGTGTTAGTGGTTAAAAAGTTGCAAGTTTATTCGTGTTCAAAATATTCAAAATTTACAAGAACATGGAAATCCCACCCGTTCAATATTAAACAAGTTTTTTCCCGATAAGTGGAAGCACTGAAATTTTTACCGAGCGTGCTTCCATTCAATGTCTATCTTTTAAGATGTCAACCGTTATTTTCACAAATCGCGCTTGGGATCTAGAGGCATTTCCACAACTTTTTTCATGTTCAAAATATTAAAAACTACCAAAAAAGTGGAAGTCCCAACCTTTGACATACAAATTTGTTCCCGAAAAGTGGCCACACCGATATTTTACCCATAGCAAGTCTTTTTAACGCTTATCTTTTAAGACATCAATCGTTGTTTTTCAAAGCAAAAAAAAGGACATTAAAAAAAGGATGTTCCTGAAAAGTGGCAACATTGAAATTTTAGTAGAAAGTGTATTTACAAAACACCTGTTTTTAAAACATCAATTTTTGTTTCCCAACACGCGTTTGGCATCTAGAGGCGTTTCCGTACCTTTTTTCATGTTTAAAATATTTAAAATAACCAAAAACCACCCGTTGACATTGAAAAAAGTATGTTCCTGAAAAGTGACAGCACAACACTGACATTTTACCCAAAGGTGCGTCTACTCAACATCAACACCTATCTTTTAAGATATCAACCGTTATATCAACCATGGACATTTTCCAAGTACATAATTTACGAGTTTCTTTTTATTTTACCATTTGGCCCAGATGGGGCGCCAATTTTCAAAATTGCGTCCAAACAACTGGACTAAATAAAATGATTCCCAAGCTAAACTTCATCTAGCATGTCAAAAATCAAATCAAATGTCAAAATAAGATCCCCCTATAATAAGTGCCAGGATTTGGGTTTCCTAATCGGAGTACAGGTTGGGCGCCATGTTTAAAAATGGCGGACAAGCGACAGGATCTCATCCTTATCATCTTAAAAACAAATTCGAAACATAAAAAAGGTCCCTGACATAAAACGCACGGGATTCAGTTTTAGCCTATTGAATAGACTGGAAAATGTGGGGTATAAAGGAGCAACTACGTGCAAGGGTTTTTATTATTGAATATGTTTGTAAGCATAAGCATGCTTAAGACCGAAAGTGCTACTTAATTCACTCATGTGTTTCTGAGAGAATGGTCACACTGACCACTTTTCGATGATGATTTTTTGGTATAACTCGAAAGCTAAGCCGAATTCGACAATTTTACTTTCAAAATTTTTGTTCAAAATTAAATTTGTTATTGAAATGGATAGTTCAAAAAATTTTATAAAAAAAATTTAAGCTGGAAAAGTAAACAAAACCAACTTAAGAAAAATAGAAAAATCATAGATTTCTTAATTTTTCAATAAATTGTGCATAACTTTCTTTGAAGCACAGATAGAGTCAAGACATGCCAATACAAAATCAAGTAGAGTCTAAAGCAGTGTTTCCCAACCTTTTTTGTGCTATGCCCCACCAAAACTATTCCATAATTTGTGTGTCCCCCCGAAATTATATTTATACAATTTTTAACATTAAAAAATTAAAATGTTCACTCAAAACTTGAATGTTTAAAAATTAGGAAGAAATCACCAGAAACAAAAAATCTTTCTGTTGAGTCCGGCGATAAATTTTCCAGATGTTTTTGAAGAATTTAAGATAAAAATGAGAGACGTCAAAGTGAACACCGCGTCTCTAATTTTTATCGCACTCTGATCTCTGGGAAAGAAAGAGATGGCCAAGTGAGGCAGTTGTTTTTATTTTTTTTAATTTCTGCCTCACCTAGGAGTGAGATAAAAAAGAGAGACGTCAAAATGAGTCGACTCACTTGACGCTGTTCTGAACACCAACCAATAGATCATCGGTTCTCTGTCAAAACCTCGCATATCTTTGAATGCCATTTTAATGTATTTCAGATAAAAACAAATCACTGAATTCAAATATCAATTAGCGTTTTTCTATTTTAGCTCAGAGCAGATCAGATCAGATTCAAAACACAAAAATAATTGAATCAGAGGGCTCAGATAATAAAATTTTCAATTTCTGAATCTGATCTGATCTGCTCTGAGTTAAAAAAGAAAAACGCCAAATGTCTCGTAATTTAATTGTGTTATGGTTTCTTTTAGTTCTTTCAACCAGTTTTAAAACCTTTTACGATCAAAGAATAAAATTTTATTACATTTTAAATTAGTTTTTTGTGTCTTCTTAGCTATTTTTCAGAACAGACTAACCAGGTTTGACACAGAAAGCCGATGGAAAATATTTTTAACGGTTTTAGGCACTTCACATTTTTGGAATCAATGACACCTGTCAAAATGTGTGTTGTAAATATCAATAAGCGGACCCAAATATCTTATCGTTTTTTTTTTTTAATTTTTCCTTGAAGTTGCTTCTACTTTTTCAAAAACATCGACTAAATAACTCACGAATAAGGCCTTACCATCGACCGTTTACAAATTTTCATTTTTGGTTTGTCGCTTAACAGAATCAAAAAATTCTGCAAATCTTTTCAAAAATGTTCAAGAGCCATCTTACTCTAGTGTGAAGCACAGTACACATATTAAAGGTAATATCGTTAGCGTTTTCATATTTGTTCAGTTCTGCGCATATGTCAAAATCAGTGGAAAATGGTGGATATCGTGATGTGTGACTGAAATTTGTTGTGTGTTATTTGTGTTTTCATTTGTTACTTGCTAAGCAAATAAAATTTCTTCGAGCTAGTGTTTATAAATATTATTTTATTATTTTGAGCAGTGTTGCCGCTGAGGAATTTGAAAAAGTCGCATAAAAAAGGGTCACAAGGAAAAAAAAAGTCGCACTAAGAAATTTTTTGATATATAACAAAAACAATCAAAATACGAATAAATAAACCGCAAAGAAAGTAAACAATTATGTTTTGTATTTTCTTTCTTTGAAAATTGACCATACAAAAAAAATCAGTACTTATATTCATTAAAATTTTATTCAACTTAACTACCACATTTATATCTGAAGTTTTCGTATAAATATGTATTAAGTCCAAAAATTAATTTGCTTCTTCACATCCACGGTTCACTTTACATCGAGTTAGAGCCGAAACCCGTTTACCAATTTTCTTCAAAATGTATGCACATTTTTCTTAAGAACATGTTCATAAATATTTTAATTTTGAAGAAAATCGCTTAACTCGTTTAGGCTCTAGCTTGATGCAGTTTACATCAGACGTCAGTTATCCTTATCATTCTTGTACAAAACACCACAGAAGAAATATTGGAAATTCTAAAAAAATAATAATTTTTAACAAATCCAAAATTTCTTTTGTTCAAAATTTTGATATGCAATATTATTATCATCTTAAAGGTTCTTTAAAAAACTTTTTCATTAAAATCGTTGGAGCCGCTAATGAGAGAGTCAAAGAAATTTTTGTCCCCTTTCCACATTTTCAGTTTTGGGGGACGACATAGGCCTGCCAGACGTCCCGATTTCGGCGGGACAATCCCGATATTTGAACCCTGTCCCGATATATGTCCCGATATACAAACTGTCCCGATTTTGTCCCGACTTTTCTTTTTTACTCATGAAAAAAAATTTCTTGTATCAAAGAATTTTATTAAAAGGATTTCCCGAATTAAGAAGAAAATATGTGATGTTGTACATAGGTATTTAGTTTAGTTTATTTCGACGGTATTTCTTGCAAATTTCTTGTAAAGGAACAAGACATGCACATGATCGTTGCCGAACCTAGAGTTTCTGCCACCTTCGGAAAATTGTTATTTTCCCGCCCAAAAGTTTTAAAAAAGAAAATCAAACAAATTAATATTTGCGGTTTTATTTAATATTGCTTGAAGGTTTTCAACAAAATAAAATTTTAAAAAATTTGAAAATTATAATGCTGCTCTGCATGATTTCATTTTGCCAAATCTTAATGTGTTGCTTTAAATCATGAATTTTTATCGGTCTTGCAGCCTTAGTCAATGTGCGGCCTAAGGCAATTGCCTATGAGGAACCGGAAATGATAATTGCAATTATATTAATTAATCCTTTAAACAAAAATTGCTTTCATATTACCTATATTGACCACGGCGCGGCGTATTCTTAAAATTATTTGCACAGACATCAAGTGGAAATAAGAAATCGAGACATTTTTATTTTCAAGTGATCATTAGACAACAGCTAGGTCAATGCTTAAACATTTTACCAGAATTGCAAATCTTTCTAAATGACAGACTTTTTTGTACAGTACCAAAGAACCCGAAGATATTTTAGTTACAAAACTGAATTTTCAATGCTCCCGATATAATCTTTTTATTTCTTTTTTGTCATAAGTGTTAGCTAGTAAACATATTTATATTTGTTGTATATTTAACAGTTCATTGCGTTTTCTAAGTCCCGATTTGTCCCGATTTTGTGTCACTGATGTCCCGTTATTGCGAAAATTTTATCTGGCAGCCCTAGGACAACATCGTTTTTGAGATAGGAAATTTGGACAATCGCTCTTTTTGAGATGTACAAGTTTTTCCTTCACAGTTGTATGGCAGACAGACAGGCCTTATACTACGTTTTCATTAGGCCAAATGAGGTAATTTCGTTGAAACTTTCCAAATTCGATACGAAATCATCTCATTTCCCTTACAAATTTAAATTTCGAAATGAGATAATTTCAACCAAATTTGCACGAAATTAGGTTGGAAATTAAGTAAAAACCTAACGAACACACCCAAATAGACACAGTTTGAAGAGCTCTGAAAGGGTTTTGTATGAAAATGTCAAAGCGCAATGGAAGGAGACAAAAGAAAACAACAACAAAAAGCGATTAACAGCCAGTTGAAATTCAAAAATGAAATGAGCTGTCAAACGAAATTAACAAATTACAAATAAAAACACTTTTTCTGTGATTTGCGAAATTACCTCATTTCGGCTCTAATGAAAACGTAGTATTACATTTTTTTGGGGTTCTCTATCATCGTAATGACATTATGGGTAGGTTCATGCACATGCGTAAAGTCGTCGTAAATGTTGTAAAGTTTAAAACTTCGTAATTCTATCACAATTTGTATGGAAAACTTGACAGATTTACCAAGTTTAAAACTTTATTACGGACGACTTTACGCTGTTGCATGAATACCCTTATTATGTTTCCTTCATATAGGTACATAAATGGAAAATTGGAAAAAAATGTCTAGAAAAAAAACCAAGAACTTACACTTTTCCATGCAATTTTCTAGAGATGGGGTCAGAAAAGTCGCAAGATTTCTAAAAAAGGGTAAAAAAAGCTAGTTTTTTAAAAAGTCGTCTCATGGTCGCATGAGGCAAAAAAAGGGGTCAAAGTGCGACAAAAGTCGCACAGCGGCAACCGTGATTTTGAGAGTAAAAATTGTTTTTTGAGTGTTATTTAAATTATTTTTTCGTGTTTGTTGTTGTTGTAATATGGCGGGCGGCATCACGACAACTCTCATTTTTGACAACCTGCGCATGATAATACCTTCTATTTCTGTACTGTGAGTGTGAAGTATAAGCCCCATGGTTTTCATTTTGTTCCTTACAAAATAGCTGAGAAAAACATTCAGAGTTTGGCACAAGCGAAAGTTTGCACAATTCAAGATTAGGGCCCATTTTCTGATACGAAACTTAAATATTTAAGCAGAACATAAGCACTTATGTGACAGTTTACGCAGAGGAAAAAGTAGAACTTAAGCTTTTAAGGTCCCTGGAGACGCTCGAAAATGGTGCGAGTGAACATAGTTCGACTAAACTGCGCAGACACTGAAACGAAGCAGAAACCAAACTACTCGAACTTCATTTGGCCAGTTTGTATTTGTTGAGCGCTCAGTAATTTTTCTCAGTTCTTTGACAGAGCCGGAGAATAAGGTATAAACAGGATTCCTCAAATGGAAGTCAAAACAACTCTCTTTTTCTTTTCTTCTTATGTAATTTACTCCGACAAAATATAATTGAGCAAGCGAATAAAAAAAATTTCAGTCTCAGTTTTTAAGGGGAAAAGTGAGGAATTTTTGTGACGAATCGTGTTTATATTTCAGAGTCCTCTGAGCCCTCTGAGATCTCAGAAATATAAACTGGCCTGTTATTTTTACGACTTTTATATGTCATTCACAATATTCACTGTCACATTTATTTTGTTTTTATTCAAGTTATTTGACATTTTTCTTTTTATTTTTCATATTGAACTTAAAATTAAAGTGCAATGTTCGAGTAAACATACGAAACCGGTCCGCAACCATCGAAAAATATCAAACTCCTTTTGATTTTGGTGAGACAAATTTTTTTTAGTGACATCAAATAATTGGTACTCGAACCAGTCCGAAGACAAGTTAAATCAACTCGAACCGTGTTCACTCGCACCATAATCGAGTGTCTCCAGAGCCCTTTAAGTAGAACATAAATCCTTAAGATTCCTATCAGCAAACGGGTCTAAGTCCAGATTTTTTTAAATTAAATGAGTGCGAGAGTAAGATCTTTTTCTCCTTTCACTTATTTAATTAAGAAATCTAAGACGTTTGAAATTCATCAGAATATAAAATTGCCCCCCTTCAATATCGCATTGCCCCCCTGTGGGGCGTGGGCCCCATGTTGGGAGACACTGGTCTAAAGGCTTCAATGTGGCATTTCAAAAATTAATAGTTGTTCAAAATTGACAGAGATAATGCCATTAAAGCTTTACCATTTCTTAAAATTTTTCGCAGTTTATCCATTTCGGTAGAAAATTTAATTTTGAACAAAAAGTCTTAAGTGTAAAATTGGCAAATTCAGCTTAGTTTCCGAATTATATCTAAAATATCGAAAAGTGGCCAGTGTGACTATTTTCTCAGAAACACATGGGTGAATTTAGTAGCATTTTTGGTTTTAAGCATGCTTATGGGCCAAACAAACATATTCAATAATAAAAACCCTTGCACGTAATTGTTCCTATTTAAAAGGTCTATTCAATAGGCTATGTCCTGGCCAGACTATAATAGCTTGTTATTTTTGTTTATCATCAGCAGGGTTGCCAGGTCAAAAAGCACTTGTGTAGCCCAATTTTAGAATTCTTGTAGCCCAAAATCACTGCCCTAAATGTAGCTCAAAAACTAGCCCAATCACATCTTAAAAATCTAGAATAACTTATAAATTCCACGTTCTTATTGTTTTTGGAATAATTTCAAAAAAGAAAAGAATTTTCTTAAAAGTAGTTGGAGTAATATTAAATTGGGCTACTTTTTCAAATTCTTGTCGCAAATTTAGGAAAAATAAATAGCCCAATTTATGATAAATAGCCCAATCTGACAACCCTGGGTGTCAGGACGATTGTTGTATTTGTTTTGGATGCTAGTTGTGTACCTACTTCATATCTGAAGTTAAGATTTTCTTTTGAATTCTGTAGACATGAATGATTTTCATTGCTTTTTTAATTTAAGTTTTAATTTAAAGCTAATTACATAAATAATAAATATACTGATTTGGTTGATACGAAAGTTGTATTGCTTAAGCGGGCCATTCACGTTAAAACTGTCGTAAGGACTGTCCGACAAATTTCAGTCGTATACGACAGGTTCTATCGTGAATGTCCTTGTTGTACATCGGACTGTGCGACTAACGACAGGTTGGAAGTCCGTTGAAAATTTCAACGAACCTTGCGACACGACAGAATGGTCGTATAGTGAATGGCAGTTTTGGAGACAGTTCTTGCGACCGAACTACTCAGTCTACAAATGATCTTCATAGTTTTTATTTTGTTTCTAGAGACGAAATAAATAAAAAACAAATTTAAGCAATTTTTTGACACACTGTTCGTAAAACTGGTTCGCAACGTGTGTGCGTACTTACGACAGTCGTTGCAACAATCCGATCGACAGACTGTGCGACAGTCTTAACGTGAATGGCCCGGTTTAGGTATACATACAACTTGAGTTCTATTGATCTGATCAATAAAATAAAATACAGAAGATAAAATAAGCTATATTCTGGTACCGCTTTTATGAGATAGGGATGAGGGGAGGTAAATAGGTTGGTTCCAGTGGCGGATTTAGGTAAGGTGCCGTCCTAGGCCCTGTCTGATGTTTCGCCCCTTTTGTATCTAAATTATTGTCAAAATTTAAAAATCAATATCTAATAATTATACAATATTAAAACAATCAAAATTTAAAATTTTCTTCATATTCTATAATATTTATTTGCTTAATTTTTCAGCTCAATTGTATCAATTTCAGATAAATTATATCTAAGAAATTAAAGGTTATGAAAAGCTCTTCATATTCGCTTCTACGTCTGGCTAATTATACGCTCAAAGTATCCAAAAAGTATGATAAAAAATAGTTTCGTAGATTCTTTTGCCTAGAAATATGTGCTCTCAGCTCTTTCATTTTCCCGTGACTCGTCTGACTGAAAATTTCTGATTATTCTGCGGTGATTATCAGAACAAAAATAATCATGGACTGACGTTCAGACATTTTTCATGTGACATGTGAGGCAACTTATTTTTACGTCTTTCATTTTAACCTCACTCTCAGCTCTCAGAAAGAAAAAGATGGCCAAGTGAGGCAGAAGTTTAAATTTTGTTTGCAAATTTGTGCCTCACCTTGCCATCTCTTACCAAGTAATAGAAAGAGAGACTGAATACCGTGAAAAATTATTCCTGATTTTTGTAGGGGTCTTTTAATCGACATCATATCCATCCTTAAATAGAATTTGAAAATAAATGGCTTGACAGATGATGGTCCAACTATATTTTGATGAAAAACGTGTATTTGGATACGAAGTTGACCAAATTGCCTTAAAAGGAGGAGCGGCAAAATTTTTTATAATTTCTGAACATCGCATCGTAGCAATCCACAGTACACAAATCTAAGGTATTATACTGCGCAGGTTGTCAGTCGGAAATAAAAAATGGCTGTGAACGTGAAAAAGAAAACACACGTAAAAACAACAACAAATTAAAATTGAAAATGTCAGAAATAAAAATGGCTGGGAACGTGATGACTTAAGTACACGAAAAAAGGAAAAAGCCGAATAAAATCAAAAATTTTCGATTCAGCAGCATTAAATGGGCTATAACTCGAGAAATACTGCCTTGATTTGTGTCTGTAGAAAGATTCATCGGTCTCAAATTTTAATACATTACAAAAATTTTATTAGCATAAAATTTGAGTAGCTGAAAGACTTCAAAAAGCTAAAAAGCAAGTATTTTGCTTCTTTAAAAATTATGTTCTCAATTTTAATACGATCATCAAAATTCTTAGTTTATAATAATCTTGGCTAACAACCGGTTATTTTGGTATATTAATCATATTTGTACGTTGACTCCATGATTTTATATTGATTTTTAAACATTGTCCGAACGGAAATGTTTGCAAAATTACAGCCATTGGTCGTTAAAATTTGAGATTTCAAAAATCATGTTCAAGCTCTCCGAAAATTGCTCATAACTTTGTTAATTCTTTTTTGATCTTCACAAATGAGGTATCAAATTAAAGATAAGAAAATAGGGACTTACGAAGAATTTACGAGAAAATAAATTGATCATAAGAGTCGCAACAAGATTTTTAGTGAATAAATCATTACTTTTCGATCACATTTGAATGTTGAAAACTCAAATGTCTTATATAAAAAATAGTATGTACATTATTATGTCGCTAACAATAATTTTATTCGATACAAAGAGATGTAACACATCACTTGCGAATATGCTCCTGAAACCTGAACTCACACGCTTTTTTTGTCAGTGTTTGACACATATGAAACCTTCTATCTCACTTCCACCTCATAAGAAAAAATGAAACACCAATTGCTTTTGAGGGGCGCTGTCAAAGCAAATTTTCTTTTTAATTTTGTTCATGCAGTGGCGGACTAAGCTTGTTAGAGGCCCGGGGCGGCTATGCTAAATGGGGCCCCTTATGTGATCAGATAAGAGAACGATTTGATGTTTATAAAATAAACACGTCGTGTTGCTGATGATGGGCGGTAGACTGCCCGAAATGCATTCGGAATTAGACTCATAAAAATAAATTATTTTGTTTTTATAAGTAAAACAGAAAACTCAATTTAATGTGTGTTTTATTTCAATTAGAGTTTATATAATATTTTATTATCTTATAAAAAGATTTGGATATCCCCCACCACCTAAGAGTGAAAATGTGTGCAATTTTTTTTAGATCGGTTAACGTTAACGCGTGCCGGCAAGCACTTGAAATTTCTCATACAACATACATAGAAATTTCTCATTCAAAATTATGGAAAAAGTGTGAAAGTGGATGGAAGGAGTAGGTATACAAAACAAATGATTTTAAGTTTTTTCAAAAATATTAACCCCGTTAAAAATAACAGTTTATATCGTTGTTTTAGTGAATTTATTGTTATTTTATTTTATTACTTTTATGTTTTAAAAAATGGCTTGAAAATAGCAGATAAACTATATTTTGAAAAAAGGTATATTTCATCTAAATGTCACCCAATTGTCCTAAAATCACCTTTTTCTGGAGAAGTACAAATTATTCAAACATTTCAGATTTCTTAGAGGTTTTTTAATCCATCGACATCGTAGCCATCCGTCAATGGAATTTGACAGTTGATGTCTTGACGGACTATACCGAACTATATTATACTTTCACATAAAAAGAGAACTTCGATCCAAATGTCAACCAATTGATATAAAATCTTATTTTTCCAGAGCAGTAAAAACCGTGAAAATGTCTTTTTTTCAGTTTTTTCAATCCATCCAAATCGTATTGTTTTTAAGTTTGGATCAAATTAAATTCGATCAAAATCGATACACTATTGATTTGAATTCGTAAAAAATCGGAGAGATTTAGTTCCATCGAAATCGAAATGAAAATTGAATCGGAAATAAATTCAGTGAAATAAAAATGATCGAAAGATCGATTGATTGAAATGATCGAATCATTTTGGTTATCGATTCCTAAACGATTCGATCATTTGAAATGAACGATTTACACAGCTCTAATTTAAAATTGAATTGAGCACTGAATATTGAAAAAAAAACTAGTAGGTAGGTACTTATTGACGTAAATATTTGAGAAAAGGTAGTTTGATTAAAATAATTAATTTTTCAAAATTTTTAGTTCGAGGATAAATTTTTAAAAAAATATTTACTATACAAATTCGTTTTAAACAGAAAATTAATGAAATTCCGAACTCAATATTTTTCTTTTTATCTGAATTCCTTAAAAACCTAACAAGTAACTTTATAGACGATGTCGTTGTTTTTGAAATATATACTTTATGTACCTATATTTTCGTTGAATACATTTTTTGAAAATATCGTTTTTGGGGGCCCTATACAATTTTGTTTCTTGCGTAATATACACTATGACAAACATTATTATGAGTACCCATTTTTTTTTGCAAAATCGATACTTTTGTCTGGGATTTTAACATTTATGTAGCAAAATACATTTAAGCCAAAATTCTTAATTCTGAAATATCTAAACTTTAAATAAATGTGGCATTTTCAGCTCGAATCCCAAATTAAATAGTATTTAAGATCGATTAAAGATGCAAAATATGATAAATCTGATAAAAAAGTGGGTTATATCACTTTTGCACTCACAGCCTCATATATTTCTTAAAATATACATGCATACATACATTCAATCTAAACAAATCGTGTTTGAATTGGATTTAGGGGCCCCTGGACACCAGGGGCCCGGGCCGGACCGCCCCTACCTTAGTCCACCAGTGTGAAGTAGAAACACCACATAGACTTATTAAACCTTATCTTACATAAACCTTTGGTGGAAACAAAGCATTAGGTATATTTTTGCGCCTTCAAAATTTGATTTTCCCCAAATTTTAAGTCCAACTAAAATGTTGGCGCGGTAGTCCCAGACCTCACGGGCCTAAGCCTAAATCCAGCACTGGTTGGTTCACAGAATTTGCAAACGCCAACATTTTTTTTTAATTTTTAGAAAACCGTTCAATTTTATGATGAATAATTTAAAGATATTCAAGTACAAGGTCTAAAAAGGCTGTTGAATAAATAATTGGGTAGATGGGGGGGAAATTAATGTTGGAAGCTTCAAGTAAGAAATTGTTATTTATTGTTTCCTCAAATAACATTATAAGTAAAAGAGCTTAAAATAAAAAACATCAACAATCCTTCATAACCTTACAATAAAATGAATGACGTGTTTTTTTAAATTACAGGTCAGCGTATTATAGTTTAAGAGCTGACACCAAATTTGGGCTGTGGATGGGGGGGGGGAGGTCATGAAATTGTAACATCTATTAGAATTGCGTAGCATAAGTCCAGCTAAATCATGGCTTTATTCCAGCATGATCAGATAGAAGCTTAAGACTTAATCGGACTCCCGCTTTGAGTTACAGCTGCGCAAATTTCAGGCTACTGGAAACCGTATTTATCAACACGATTTAGCTCCATTTCATACTTGTCGGACAGTGATGAAAATAAGATAAACATTTAAGATTGGAACTTGACTACTAGTGGGAATTAATTTCACCTTTTTTTTGAGGAGTAATTTCCCACTGAAGGTGGGAAATAATTTCATCCCAAAATTGTGTGAAGGTACTTCCCACCTATGATAAGATAAAAATTACAAAAATGTAAAATTGTGTTTCCTTAAATCCCGATTCTTTAAATGTAAAAAAACTTGCCTACACCCAGCATCGCACCTACCCCAAATCCTATAATGTGCCCAAGCAGGGGGGTTGCAGCGGGGCAGCATGCCCCCCATACAAACCTCACTGTTTATTCGCCGTAATGCTTGCTGCTAGCACTGTATTTATGTAAGGCAAAGCATTACGGCGAATAAACAGTGAGGTATGTAGGGGGGGGGGGCATGCTGCCCCCCTGCAACCCCCCTCCTTGGGCACATTATAGGATTTGGGGTAGGTGCGAGGCTGGGTGTATGCAAAGTTTCTTTTACATTTAAAGAATCTGGATTTAAGGAAACCCACATTAAAGTGAAATTAATTCCCACAAAAAAGTGAAATTATTACTCACTTTCAGTGGGAAATAATTTCACTTCAAAAAAGTTAAATTAATTCCCACTAGTGGTGAAGTTAATTCCCATGTGAAGGTAGTTCCCGTGAAGTTAATTCCCTGCACCGAAAAAATAGAGTATTTTAATACTAATATTATACAAAAAAACTTGCAGGTTACTCAAACAAAAAAATATATTTCAATTTAACGATATTCCTTAATTGAAAAAGATTTGCGTTAAGTTAGCACTGTCACTCACAATTTGAGAACAACATAAAACATCAAAAACATACTGAAAATTAATTAAAAAAAAAATAATTATAAAAAACTTTCTGATGATGGAAGCATTGCTTCCGAAATGCATAAGTAAATAAATAAAAATTATAAGTGTTTTTAAGTTATTCAAATTAAAATCTTTTATTTAATTTTTTTTTGTCAAAACTAAATTTTTTGTCGTTTGAATTTAAAATGCCATTGATTTTCAAGATAAAAGTTCGGTATGAACAACGTCGGCTCGATTTAAAGGCAAATTTAAAATACTATGACGGGAACTCATAGCGGTCAGCTATTCTTCCAAAAGACACGTTGGAACTAGGATTTTGACTTACTAACCCTATTCAAAAGTAAAGTAGAGACCATACGAGGGTTAACTATATATATACAGCAAAATGATGCCACCCCTCTCAGTACAAGTACGACAACCGCTCTCACTATTATTTAACGTCCTTTTAAAAATGCATCGCGATTTAAAATGTTTGAATTCTTACTAAAATGCACACACAAATATAATGTATATAAATATTTACTGGCTCATTCGTTCGTTTATGTATTGGTATAAAAAAAACTAGCCTTATTTGGTTGAGTGACATCAATTTTTTGTTTAGGATAATTATATAAACTGTGGCTGCATTCTTCGCTCATCAACGGATTTAATGCTCTTAAACTAAAGATACTTTTTTCCAAACACAACCAATATTTTTCTTATCATCTGGATACAAGCTTTAACAGGCACTTGAACCAACGGAAAGGGTATCCGAGACTTTATCGGCTTTTGAAACCAAAATTTGAAGTTTAACTGGCAGATAAGTTCCGGATAGACTATCTGAAAATTAATCCAACAGTCTTGAAGCTGGCCCTAAAATTCATTATTAACGTTTATTTTGAAATCTATACGTACGAATACGTATCACGTAACTTTCCTGACGAATGCCCTCTATGCGATGGCTATGAACGATATCATCAATAGTTTACTTCATAATACTAATGCTCTCGTATCGTCTACCGATCTGCAGAACTTCTTATCATTCGAATTTTGTCGTGTGTAGGTTTTATTAAAATTGTGAAGGGAAACTTTTGTAATAGATATTTAACACTAAAAACTAACAAAATACAACCATCAACTCGCTATCAGGGAGTAACTGACAGTTTTTTTTTTATAACGTACATTATAAACCAAAGTGTCAAGTGGTAGATAAGATAAGGCGTTTTCTTGAAAATGAGATCTCAGAGCCCTCAGCAATCTCAGTCTCTTGAACAGGATTCCTCAGAAATGTTGCTGTCAAATCACTGAGGAAAGAAAATATTGGATTCACTTGCTCAGTTTTTGACACTGAGCCCTCTGAGATCTCATTTTCCTGAACTAGCCTATATACTTAGTTTAGAGTTTAGATTAAAGAGATTTCTTAAGCTTACGTGAAGCATGTAGCTATCGATATCGAAATCGAAAACGATATCGTCAGCCTTACATGATGAGGGCCCAGGTCAAATCCACTCCTGAAGTCCTGATATGTAGTTAAACATTAAGTTTAGTTTCCTGTTGAAATGAAACATTTTCCTTGAGGGTCTGAGAAAATAACTACTCACCTCTTAATGCACCCTTGAATGTTTTTCTTTTATATGTAGTGGCAAATGAATGTAAACCATCTAGACGACCAACCTATTATACGCGTAACATGACATAGCCTGATGATCTACTTCAAACTCTTTATTCGAGAGAACACCTTAAGAATAACGAAAAAGAGAATATGAACCCATAATCCTTCAACTTTCCTTTATATTTGGCGCAGTCCTTTCGAACACCCACTACACGTAAGGAAATAGCTTTTTTTCTGATTCTGACCTCTTGTTCTGTTAAAAATAAATGAAAAAAAATGAAAACTCTTCAAGAATCAAGAGAGCAGTGCCAAGAGCTACGTAGTCATCACATCCCCAAACGGCGCGGTGTCTTGTGTGAGAAAATGTTCTTATCTTGAGCTATTGAAAGTTACAATTGTTTCAAGCTGGCATTGTTTAAGGTTGCTTCAGGTGAAGAAGTAGGACTTTCTGCAGAAATGACTCATTCCCTTGGAATCCACTTTCAAAAATGCAACTCCTATTGAAGAATACTTTAATATAAAATCTACATTTATGTAAGTATATAAGAGACACAGGAACACACGACACCAGCATAACATAGAACTGTCGTTTCTACTCTCAAAATGAATCCCCATTTTTAAAAGATATCGGAAAAAATATCTATGATGGAATTTTGCTGAATGCAACACGACAAAGGCAATATAGTATTGAAAGGTACACATATAATTGTTTGAATTACTGCTCATGTTTTTTCCTTACTGATGTGATTGTTTTGCTAGGTATTTTGACGACATACATATGTATGTAGGTACTTAGAATTTAAATACAAATATAAAATGCCTTAATATGAAACACGAAATAGGAATTTGAAAATTGCAAATACCTTTCTTTTCCTACACATTTATGCAGATGCAGACAAAATAAAATCGAAGGCTTTAAATATTTTGTTGAAAAAAAGAAGTGAGCTTTAAAAAATATTTTATTCATAAGTCCTGAGACTTTTTTACTTATGAATATTTGTACGAGTTCATTTATTTTAAAGCAACTAAACATGCAGAACGTTGGTGGAAAATGCTCTCATAGCATAATACGACTGCCACAACGTGGGTGTATCCATTTCATCTTGAAGAAGCCTTTTATACTCGATACCCTCTTTCAATTTCGAGCTCAGTTGACATATTGAGCTTTTCTTTAATGTTTGCTTCGTGAATTGACCTTCTTTCGGTTCTTAGGATAGATTTTTAATCTTGGTTAATGTATCTTTTCAAATGATGCAGACTTCTTTCTCAAGCAAACGTTAGTTTAAGAGGTATTTTCTTAATATTCAAGGAATCAAACATAGGAAGGCTTTATTAAAAGACAATTTAGAATACCAACAAAGACCCTCTGACCCAATTTAATGTCAGGCAAATGAGATAGAGTCAACAACAAACACTCTCGTATAGTACAGTGAAATTAGCATTTTTAAACTACAAAAAATACAGCGTCGATTTAGTTTTCTTAAAAAGTACCTTCGAACAAAAACGCTTATGCCCGGCATTTTGAAAAAGAACTTGAAAAGCGTGAACTCGATTTTCTCGGCTCTTATCGCACATAGAGCTATAGTTTTTGTTTTTGTTTTGTACGTTAAAATATCTTTTACAATTTTTGTTAACAAAAAATCTTGAAACGACTTTCGGAAAAAAAATAATTGACGACAAACTGTTGAAATTTTGAAGTAAAAAATGGTTTTTAATGTTTATCTCGCCTCATGTTCATCTGATCGAATACCTTATACTTAAATAGTTTTTTGTAGAACTCTTCATTTTGGTGTATACCATATTTATGTGCGACAAAAAATGTCAGAAATACAACCTGACAAAGTTTCTGGTATCCACCGAAAAAAGTCTTATTGGTATTGGGAAAAAATATAACTTTGTTTCCCCAAACTTTTATTTGATCGTATAGATGTGTAGGTAGTATCATGTAGTATTTAAAATTTATTTTAAGCGCAAAAATTTAGGGCGGCAAATTTTGAATTTTGTAATTGACCGGTAAGGTAGTAGGTAATAATTCGATAAAGCTTTTAATAAAAAAGACTCTAGTAAACTATTAATTGACTAAAACTAACTGCTCATGAAGCTGAAGAAAAAAAGACCAAAACTAACGAAATTTATATTGAATAATTTTAAATGAACAACAACAACTATCGAAATTAATTTTGAACAAATTTGATAAAACACCAATAGAAGGGTGTAATGTCAATACTACAACTCTGGTATTTGGATTTTTAACAACGCATTGCATTGTTGCGTTCGGTGGTCGAGGTGGAATTCTTATGTCTTGGATTATAACCGCGCATACAAAAAACTTAAGGTTAAGTTAATTGGGTTATAATTTGTTACGAAGTTTTACATGCAGACATAGCAATAGAATATGAAGAAAATTTGAAAAGAAAATTCTTCTGTTTAAGTGGAGTGACTGAATATTTATAATTCAAGTTAAAAGTTCAAGTGAGTTCAACTCCATAATTGCGTTTCGCCCAGGTCCGATAGTTGGGCTCATCAGTTGGTAAGCGCAGGCATTTGAAATTCTAAGTGTCTGAATTTAACCAAATTCCCTTAGAATAATAAAATTCATAGTATCTCCATGCTCTGATTTTTATATTAGTCGGTAAACATCGATACAAAATTTCGTCTTAGAAGGGTACGATAGTCACCTAACTGATGAGCCTAACTATCGGACCTGGTCGAAACGCAATTATTGAATTGAGCTCACTTGAACTTTTAACTTGAATTATAAGCATACATAACATTATCGTCGGTTCAAGGTCAAAACTCACTTACTAACTTAATGGACTATTGAATGGATCTAGATTGAAACATACCGTTTTTAAGCTGAAAAGTCAGGTTCGGCAAATTTTGGTACTTTTTGGATTAAAAAAATTAATCTCATTCTGCGTTTCTTTAACATTTTTGTCTGCACTTTGAACCGAAGAAATATGCTGTTAAAGAATTACCAACAAATGAAGTCTTAGATCATTGTAAAAGCCTCAAGATTATTTTAAGGTTTAACCCACGGTTCCAAGATGGATACAGGTGTTGGTGCAGGGTTCTACTCAGAAACCCTCGGATTATCCAGCTCATTCAGACTTCCTGATTACAGCAGTGTCTTCCAAGCTGAGGTCCTGGCAGTGACAAAAGCTGCTAGACAAGTCTCAATGATGGCAATACCACAAGCTGATATCACCTTTTTCATTGATAGCCAAGCGGCAATAAAAGCGATTTCTGCCATTGAAATCAAATCGAAGCTTGTTACTTGCTGTCGCGAAGAGCTAAGGGTTCTTGGTACACAGCACAATATAAGGCTCTGCTGGGTTCCTGGTCACAGTGGTGTCCCAGGTAACGAAAGCGCTGACGAGTTGGCAAGAATCGGATCGACTCTTGATCCTGATCAGGCAATAACTACAGTTCAGGTTCCACCCTGTAATCTTAAACAGTTAATCGAGAGTAGAACTCTAGCTGCGACAAATAAGCGTTGGAGATCGCTCGATACCTGTGTTATAACCAGAAAATTATGGCCTAGTTTCAACAAACAAAAGACCGACACCATCATCCAACTGAATAAAAGTCTTTATCTCTTTTCGTGAGTATCATCACCGGTCACAACCACCTAGGATACCACAAGAAAAAGATGAAACTCAGTTTAGACGATTTATGCAGGGGATGTGGTGACATAGAGATTCATGAGGATACTCCTCACTACCTGTGTCACTGCCCTGCGCTCTATCATCTCAGAAACAAACACCTAGGGAGATACTTCTTCAATGACTTGGAAGAACTCTCGGACATTCCAAGCAAAAACATATTGAAATTTATTAATGCTACCAAATGGCTTGAAAATGAAAATCCGTACGTTCTATCAACCACACGACCATGAGATTGGTAACTTATACAACCACAGTCAATAGGCGTACAAAACATTTCTTCAACGAACGATAACGTAAACCAACCACCGACCTATCATACCCATCTATCAGACGTTGCATGGAGCCACTGCTCCTACGGGCCTGATATAGGGATGATTTCTCAAGTGGGGGCAAAAGAAGCATCACGCTTTTGAAAAGCGTTATCTTCTCAGCCAGGTGATTATATAATGACAGTTAACGAACGGATACATATACCAACCACTGACCTATCATACCTCTCTACCAGACGTTGAATGGAGCCACTGCTCCTACGGGCCTGATAGAAGGATGATTCCTCAAGTGAGGGCAAAGGAAGGATCACACCATGAAAGGGTGTTTTCTTCTCAGCCAGGTGATTATGTGACGACAGACATTTCTTCATCGAACGGTTATAAACCAACCACTAACCTATCATGCCCATCTACCAGACGTTGAATGGAGCCACTGCTCCTACGGGCCTGATAGAGGGATGAGTTCTCAAGTGGGGGCAAAAGAAGCATCACGCTTTTGAAAAGCGTTATCTTCTCAGCCAGGTGATTATATAATGACAGTTAACGAACGGATACATATACCAACCACTGACCTATCATACCTCTCTACCAGACGTTGAATGGAGCCACTGCTCCTACGGGCCTGATAGAAGGATGATTCCTCAAGTGAGGGCAAAGGAAGGATCACACCATGAAAGGGTGTTTTCTTCTCAGCCAGGTGATTATGTGACGACAGACATTTCTTCATCGAACGTTTATAAACCAACCACTGACCTATCATGCCCATCTACCAGACGTTGAATGGAGCCACTGCTCCTACGGGCCTGATAGAGGGATGAGTTCTCAAGTGGGGGCAAAAGAAGCATCACGCTTTTGAAAAGCGTTATCTTCTCAGCCAGGTGATTATATAATGACAGTTAACGAACGGATACATATACCAACCACTGACCTATCATAACTCTCTACCAGACGTTGAATGGAGCCACTGCTCCTACGGGCCTGATAGAGGGATGAGTTCTCAAGTGGGGGCAAAGGAAGGATCACGCCTTTTAAAGGCGTTTTTCTTCTAAGCCAGGTGATTATAAAACGACAGACATTTCTTCAACGAACGGATGCGTAAACCAACCACTGACCTATCATACCCATCTACCAGACGTTGCATGGAGCCACTGCTCCTACGGGCCTGATAGAGGGATGATTCCTCAAGTGGGGGCAAAGGAAGGATCACGCCATTAAAGGTGCTTTCTTCTCAGCCAGGTGATAATGTGACGACAGACATTTCTTCATCGCACGTTTACATAAACCAACCACTGACCTATCAAGCCCATCTACCAGACGTTGAATGGAGCCACTGCTCCTACGGGCCTGATAGAGGGATGAGTTCTCAAGTGGGGGCAAAGGAAGGATCACGCCTTTTAAAGGCGTTTTTCTTCTCAGCCAGGTGATTATAAAACGACAGACATCCATCGAACACATAAACCAACCACTGACCTATCATACCCATCTACCAGACGTTGCATGGAGCCACTGCTCCTACGGGCCTGATAGAGGGATGATTCCTCAAGTGGGGGCAAAGGAAGGATCACGCCTTTGAAAGGCGTTTTTCTTCTCAGCCAGGTGATTATATAACGACAGACATTTCTCAGCCTGGTGGTTATGTACCAACGGACACTCCTCCAACGACCAAGAAATACTCACCGACTTTTCAGGCTATAGCCTGCTGAAACTCTTCAATACCCTTAACGGGCTTGAATTAACATGGGATGTATCATAGGTTTCTTTTCATAGGGTTCACAACCCCTAGGGTACCACAATGGATCTACATTGATCTAAGTGTGACGGTAACAAAACCAACTGTCAGCCCATTTACCTAACCTAACCTAACCCACGAAATTGATTTAAACTTTCAAAGAAGTTTTCGGTCTTATGTATGATTTTATTTCGTAAATAGTTCGTCTCGTTTGAAGTTTATAAAAGAATTAAGATTTGATTGAAATATCAGTATACATATATCAGTTCTAGTTCTGGGAACTCTTTTGACTAGTAAACGTTCCAATGAGCTTTTCTTAGTAAATAAAAAAATAAAATATTTTTGTTCTATCTGGATTAGGTACGATTTTTATAAAAAAACAAGATTGGGAAAAGTAAATTGAAAATTGTTAACAATTTTGCAAAAAAAAGTGCAAAGACAACTATTATAAAAAACTAGGCAGAGTTGAATATTCTGATTTAATTTTTGAATGACTTATTCGTTTTGTGGCCTTACTTAATTCCGATGTACTTTTAATTAAATCAATTTAAAAAAAGTAAAAATTATGTCAAGGAAGTCGATGTAATAAAAGAAACATAAATATAAACCGACTTCATAAAACATTTTGGTCTACTACTGAACCGATTTTTATCAGTTTTTTAAGTCAGTAAAAAAATATTTCAATGCGATCAGTAGTTTTTGAGAAGTTTGTATACAAACATAAAATACGCTCATAAACTTGATATACTCGTTTAGAAGCCCCAGTAGACTAACATAGGACCATCTCTGCAGTGGCATGTTTTTTTAGTTTTACCCTGAGGCCACACTAGCAAGTACTGGATAACTAGTTGGCTACACACATTTTCTGTCAAATGGCTACAAAAAAAACATGCCAGTTGACGAGTTGAGGTTTGTATGTGTTAGTAAGACCAATGTGAGCGTATTGCGACTGGCTAGCCAGTATACTTTACTGGGGGTGGCTCATAGACCTCGGAGTTAAGGTGTTATTGCAAAGGGCGGCAAATATTATTTTTGCCCAGGGCGGCGAAAAAGCTGAATCGGGCCCTAATTCTGCACCTACCATCAAGATTAAGTACAGACTTGACTCGATGTTCAACATGGCCCACTGAAACTGAGTTGCCAAGGAACTCCGATAGGAATGGAGCCAGTTACAACCACTCAGGAGCCAGCTTCAATAAAGCATATTGCAAGCTATATCCTGCAAATGCTAGGGTCAGTGTGGTCGAGCTTGTGGCTGTCGCAAATCTGGTCTGAATTATTGTTGTTTAATATGCTTCTACTGATGCAGTGGGAAACCGAGTGCGAGAATGTTCCTTCCTTGCTAAATTTACTGGGCGATGAAAACGCATGTGAAGACTTTACTTCATCAAATGAAAACATTTAAGAAACTCCTAATGAAGACCACCACCAGTATTAATAACCAATATTTATAATCATTGATGTCCGCGGGGCTAGCCCGAAAAAAATACGCAGAACGGCATACAAAACTTTGCCCGCATTCGCATAGAGCTATTCTATTGACAGGCTGATACAGAAGAGAAGATGCTTCAATCGTGGATTATGGGAAGGGTACAAAATCCCGAATACCAAAATCCCGAGTGGACAAAATCCCGAACGGACAAAATCCCGAATGGAAAAAATCCCGAATGGACAAAATACCGAATGCCAAAATCCCGAATGGACATAATCCTGAATGCCAAAAATCCCGAACGCATTTGAAATAAAATCCCGAATTTTAATACTTTTTAGTACTTTTTCAGTATTTTTAAAGAAACCAAACTGCTACTTGGTTTGACTTACATAATGCCAAATGCATAATCCAAAGTCAATACCATACACTTTCAGTGTTTGCGTTCGCAACCACTAAACTGTGCATGTAGATATGTCTGGTATCCCGTACAGGACTTTTAAGAAAATTTCAAACAAAGCAAAGCAAAACTAAGTAAGAATTTTTTGAAAGATAAATCGTTCTGCGGGTGAGATGGTATAATATGGTATGTTTTTGTTTTTGTTTTTGTGAACTTCTTTAAAACTTTAAAAATTGAATTAATATTCAAGAAGTCCACAAAAAGAAAAACAAAAATTATTAATTTTCAATTTATTTACGTTTTTGTTCTTATTCTAAAACCACGGGCTTAAACACCATCTAAATTTAACCAAATTCCACTAGAACTTATTATGATTTACAGTGTTTTCGACTAAAAAATTATGCGTCTTAGAAGGGTACAACAACATCTAACTGATGAGCCCAAATTAGTTCAGGCAATCTAAGCTAAAAATACCCCAAACATGGGCAAAATTACAACAGAAGCTTTTTTGATGGACTTTTGTTCAGTATCCATTACTGAACAACATATCCAAAATCGGACAAAATCCGTCCATGGGAACACCCTCAAAAACGGATTTCAAAATGATGGATTTACTGGGGTATTGTTTTAAGTTGTTATTATTTCCATTACGCAGTGATTTTAACTGTTTTTGTGTGTTGAAATCAATTGCGGATAGTTGATCATGAAATACCCCAGTATTCTCGGTCACGACCCCCTCCCAGTTATGACCCATCTGCTCTCAAATCTTAATTTTCCCATAAAAAAAAACTGATGACAAAAAGGAAAAAAACGAAACACACCCTTTTCACCACCCCCCCAAGCCATGTCCTCCTCCCAGCAAATGATAAATTCGACCAATCTTCTATACTCATGAAGATTGGTCGCGTCTATCATATTTTCTAGGGCTCTGAAGGGAGTGGGGGGTAATAAACGGGGAAGGGTCATGACTGGGGGAGGGGTAATGACTCGGGAATGTTATAGCGGATCCACCAGTGATAATTAAACATAATTAAAAGGAAAAATCACAGCGTAGTAAAAATAACAACCAAAAACAACAAACCAATAAATCCGCCATTTTGAAAACCGTTTTTCGGGGTGTTCCCATGGAGGGATTTTTTCCGATTTTGGATATGTTTTTCAGTAGTGGTAACTGATCATAAATTAATTTAAAAAGCGTCTGTTGCAATTTTGCCCATTTTAAATCATATTATATTGCCTGGACTAATTGTTGTACCTAGGCGAAACGCATATGGACTAAAGGTCACAAAAACTTTAAAAATTGAATTTATATTCTAGAAGTCCACAAAAACAAAAACAAAAATAATTTATTTTCAGTTATTTACGTTTTTATTCTTAGCAAATAATAGATTTAAATTAATTGTTAATATTTATAAATAAATAAATGTATCGATTTTTATGAATTTTTTCGTAGTTTTCTAAAAATTAAGTCATCGTTACTTTTTTTCGTCGGTACTTTTTACTTGCGATATAAAGGTACTATAAGGTAGGGTTTCCAGAACATCTCTTTTAAAGAGAACATGTCCCTTTTTTGACTCTGATCTGTCTTATTCTTTCTTTTTTCATCAAATTCTTTTTTTTACTCTTTTTATTTTGTACTCTTTTTTATCTCTTTTTTTCCTAAGTGACCAAAATACTAATTTGCAACAACAATAAGACCTGTGCTGAATGATGGATGAATGAGGAGTTGATTCTATGTGTGCGTTTTGCCACTGTTTTTCACTTCCTTTGCAAATCTAATACATCAGTTGTTCGCTTCAGCTTGTAGGCAACAGCTGAGGATTGGCTTCTTTATTTGATATTCTCTGATTAATACACTGAAGTAAAAACCTTCCTACTCAGGGTCGATGGATGAATTTGGAAAAGAAAAGTATGGGAAGACTTAGCCAAAAGTATCGACTACCGAATTTCTTAACAAGTTTTACTGGATTACTCAAAGTTGTTTGACCAATTTTTCTATTTAAACAAGTTTCTTTCAAAAGAAAATGAAAATTTTAAAAACAAAATATTTGTTCAAAAGTGGGCTAGTTTTTTTAGTTTGTCTACAAATCTACCCCCATATTACTAAACGGCGGGCGGATAACAACGTGCTAGCGTTTATACATCTGTTAACTAGTAATTCTTATTAACAAATGCGTAATAGTCTGTGACGTGTGTTAACGTACGAATAACTTTAACTAACCAGATTCCATGTACAATGAACGGATAACTTCTTACCACATACACGCACGCGTATGATAGCACCGTTTACTACTACCAGTATACACTTCGTAAGGCAGTGCATGCATGTTACACATGTATTAGAAAATCACCATAATTTGATGAAGTGGTGAATTTGGTGAAGTGATAAATACTGGAAAGATATCATATCTTTTTTAATAAGAAAAGTTATCAAGCGGACAAGTTGTCTATACGTGTGCCAGTTAACACGTGTGTTAGGGAGCGGATACCAGTTTTTTATTAATACTGCTGCTAGAGTTTTATTCAGAGCTCTTAAAATGTGCCCGTCCTTTTTTGTTTTCCTGCGCAAAATATGAATGTGGAATGTATTTTCTCGTTGATGGGTTCGCAATGGATAAAAGAACGAAATCGTTTAAGAGTAGGACTCCCATAGTTGTCGATAACTTAAAAGATTTTAGCTGTCAAAAGTGTTATGAAACCTTTTTATGTGAAAATAAGTATCTTATTCGAATTCGAAGCTCCCGAAAATATGACACTTCGGATGAGGAAGAAAATTAATGTCTATTTTGCTTACATTTGACTAAAATTCTGCGGTATTTTGAATTCAATTACGTGTTTATGTATTTTAGTTTTATTAGTTTGAAGCGCAAAAAAGTGTTTATAAAATATACTGATTCATAAATACACAGATATGTTTTCTTAAAAAAAGATGTTAAAATAAATAACCTATTATAGACTAAGAGCCCACAGCAGATTTTGGGTGTGATCGATAGCAAAAAAAGAAGTATAGGTGTCAAAAGCTCCATTAAAAGCTATTCAAAAAATCAAAGTCTTGCAGTCCACAACTGGGGCCTTTGCGAGAAATAGTGCATCGAAAAAAAAATATAAATGCAAATTCGAAGATAATCGTGTTAGCCGAAATTGGTTTTCACCCCTCCCTAGATAAGCTCAGCGGATCCCATATCACGGAATCTGAGATCATTTGAGTGTTTAATTCGCCCTGCCAGACTGTTTAAAAAAACCGTTTTTCACTTAGAATTTTGAAAATTTAAAATATTTTTAGAAAAAATTTACATTTATGAAAAAATAACGGTACCTTCCATACAAAAGTTAAAAAAAACCGCAAAGGAAAATATTTTTTGCTTAATACTGACTCCTACGATTTTGATTAAACTTTTTTAGTATACTAAAATTAGTACGATCTACTAACAAAAATTATAAAATTTTACACTAAGCAACTATTAATAGTACTTGTCATAGAACGTATTTTTTTATTAAGAATTTTCTCTTTATCGGCTAAAATGAATTTTCTTATTTACAAATTTCAGATAGATAAGATTAAATAATATTGCACATCAAAATTAAAAAAAAAAAGTTTTGGGTTTTTAAAAAAGCTTCAAATTTTCTTTTTGAAAATTAGATATCTCAAAAACGGGTTGACAATTTTTTTTTAATTTTGTTTTTATATACACATCAATACAAACTTTAGATTTGCATACCAAAATTTGTTCTTAAAAATGTTTTAAGAATTTTATATATACAAAATTAATTTTTTTAAAAACCACTCGTACGATTTAAATTTTTTTTCCCATACAATCATATTCAATCAAGAATTAAGATGGCATTCTTTTTTCACCTCAAACTGCCAAAAGAGTTGTTTTAGGCAATTTAAATGTTGTATTTCACGCTTCTCTACATTTTTCTCTCATAACTTCCATGCTTTTATATACAATTTTCTTAAACCCGCAGTGTCTTGAACATAAGAGCAAGTTCATGCGACCCAGTCGTGCATTTTATTTTTTTTTTTGGGACATGGGTACCTACGGAGAAATAAGCTGAACTAAATGTCAATATATTTTTTACAAACTAATATCACATTCATGGTTTTCTTATGTCATATCATTTCAAATCTAATAACCGATTGACCGCCAATATTAATTCAAAAAATGTAATCATTTGTCAAAACAAAGCAACCAAATTTCAGACGAAAACATTTTTTTCTTGATTTGCGAAATCACCTGATTTCGGCACTAATGAAAATTTAGTATATAAACTATTTGAATTATTTAGGTAAGTTCGTGCGACCCAGCTGGGCACATGTTGGAATTGTTTTACTTTCAGTTGAAAACATGTGTAGGCCAACAAATTCCTGTTTTTACTTTGAAGCTGTGTAGCAGTCTCATTTATATCACCAATAACTTCAATTTAGCCTCTTTCATTTGTAAAGTAAAATAAAAAGGTTAAAGTATTTCTCTTGGCGCAAAATATTATGTCGGAAGCGTACACACAAAATAAGATACTGGGAAGTTTAAGAAAGTTTTCTTCACGTTTTTGACCTGAACTAGAAATGCAATTAAGATTCTGATTCCTGAGACGAAAAAATCTCTTTGCTAGTTGATTTTACTTCTGTAAACGTGGAGAAAAGAACAAAAATCTACAAAAACTGTGATTTTCTTTTAGTTGATCTGTTGATATACATATGTATATGTATAAGGTCGTATCTACGAATACCACAGAGGAAAAGTTTTAGATTGAATTTTATTTCAACTTACGAAAATCAATTTCAACTATTTGCCTGAAGTTGAATGTTTATCCTTGGGTTGTATTTTAATTCACAAGGTGACGGTTTTGTTGCAATCAGTTGTCTTGTACTCAGAAAAAAAGACCATTCGATGCGTATTAGTGTTTATTTTTCCAACCTATTATATCAACTTAATTATATACCATCCTACCGTTTGATTATGTCATATATATATTGACAATCTTTTGAAGATTAATATCCCCATTTTCCTTTTATTAATAATAATGATATGTTATTAAATAGGCGAGATATTTACTCAAACGATTTAAGTATATACCTACAGACTAACGAGAAGACAGGATTATTGTGGTCACTATGGAGAATGTTTCATAAAAGAATTTCTGATCCGAAACTTTATGTTAATTATTTAATCTCTTGTGGAACGGCATTCTAATAAACATGTGTGGTTCTTCAAAAAATTAAGCTGTTCGATGATATAACCTTAAGAACATATCAATTTGACAGAAAATGGGTCCTTTGGATCAAAGTTCAGTCATGGAAAATTATTTAAATTCTTAAATAGTCTTTAAACTTATAACAAATTTTTAACAATTAATTTATGTTTAAATTATGTATTGATTATAGTTTACTAGACCCGCGAGTTATGTATCTATATATCTGTATATCTATATATAATATAAATATATATTAATACATTAATGTAATCATAACCTTTCAATTGTAATCAAATATTATTTTCATCGTCATCAAATAATTATTTAGTTATGTATCTATATATCTGTATATCTATATATAATATAAATATATATTAATACATTAATGTAATCATAACCTTTCAATTGTAATCAAATATTATTTTCATCGTCATCAAATAATTATTTTCATTTAAATATTTTTCAACTAATGTAAATTAAAACCTTAAATTCAGGTGTGAGATACTCTTTTGGTTTCCGTTCTCACACCTTAAACTCAATATGTATGTATGTATCTATTTTATCCAGGTTATGAAAATAAAACTTTGACACTGTGCATTTGATTATAGAACTTCAAAGAATAAAGTTGTTTTTTTTAAACTCTTGGAGTTAGGAAAAACGTAAGTGGCGCAGTCGGTAGGATTGCAAAATAAATCCTATTCGTAATCTAAACGTCGTGAATGTTTTAAATATTGGTGCAAATAAACAATTCAATATCAACGGTTTATTGATATAAGTGACAAACAGATACAATAATTAATTCGTATCCTAAACGTCGTGAATGTTTTAAACACCGGTTAAATAAACAATTCAATATCAACGGCTTATTGATATAAGTAACGAAAAGTTACGATATATAATTAATAAAGTGCAAGGAACACAAACAGTAGTTTGGCTGAGTTTCAACTCTTTGGTTCCAGAAACCTACGTGTCATCATTTAAATAGTACGGCAGAATACCGAACTCATCAAACAAGGTCATCATAGAATCCGGGAGAATACTGAATTCATCGACCAATGGCGATATTGTAAGTCAAGTTCGTTAATATTTTTCCTAATTTTTTTTTCCCTTCCTAATCATTAAATTTAACTGAACTAATGCCAAATAAATATATTAATAAATTAAGATCTAGACCGTATTATAGAATAAATAGTGATAATATTTTTTTAGATGATAGTACTCAAAATAATAGTGAATTGGAGAAGGTAGTTTTAAACGTTGATCCAAGTGAAATAGGTATTACGAGTGAAATAGAGAATCTTTCTGAAGTATTTAATCCTTCGGTTGGTAACAATTTGGAAACCGAAACAAATAATCCTGAACTAATTACTCACATTAACATGGCTAACCCTATTACCGAATTATTCAACTCATTAAGAATACCTGATGCCATCAAAGATCTTCCACGATTTGACGGCAATCCAAGGCTTCTTTACGAGTTTTTGACTAATGTCGAGGAAATTCTGTTGTTAGTAACGACAGTTCCGGATATCAATTATGGAAAATTATTGCTCAGAGCCATACGAAATAAAATAGATGGACCGGCTAACGAAGTCCTCAATATGTATGGAACACCTTTAGAGTGGTCTCAAATTAAGGCTAACCTTATTCTTCACTACGCCGATAAGCGTAATGAAACTTCATTAATCAAAGATCTACATAATTTACGCCAACACAATAAGTCTATAGAACAGTTTTATAGCGAAGTTATAGAAATTTATTCTACAATAAGGAATCACATCCAAATCCATAATAATGATCCTAATGTTGTGAAAGCGAAAGGAGACTTATATAGTGAAATGTGCCTAAACATATTTTTAACTGGATTAAAAGAACCGATAGGTTCTACAATAAGATCCATGAAACCTAATTCCTTAGCAGAAGCGTTTGCTAATTGTATCAAAGAACAAAACATGGCTTATTTTAGATACGAACACAAACCTTTGCCAAAACCATCCATCCATCCATCTTACTTCCCAATAAAAAATATTCCTTTCAAACAAACCACCTCGAACCCCGTACAGCCAATGTTTAATAATCAGAAATTCGCTCAGTCGAGCACGAGACCACCAATTTTCCAACAACAGTACAGATTACAAGAACAGTATCAACCTCAACTACAATACACACCTCAACAACCACAACAATACAGACCCCAACAATTCCAACAATATAGACCTCAACAACAACCTTATTATCAAAAACCAATTAGTACACAATACACAAATAATGTTCACCAACCAAAACCAACGTCCACTAAAACAGAACCAATGGACACACTTTCGGCTCAAACATTAGTAAAGAAATCCCCATCTGGACAAACGAACACTTTTCGGCAAAACGCTCAGTTCCATAATATTGACGAGATAAATAATCAAATAGAAAGTACAGACGATCTAAATAATTATGTCCCAACAGAACCTACAAATCTCGGTGGTTTTCAAAGCTGTTATACAATAGAATTAAATCTGAATGATACAACAGCTGCCACCATACATTCAGCTGAAGAAAATCTAGACGATGGTATCCCTATAGCAGAAAAATCTCTTAATGAATTTAATTCGCAAATAATATTACAGAAATCATCAGATAACCAATCCCAAAATTTATTAAAAATTTTATTTAGAAAAAAGCAAAGGCGAATTTTTAGACGAAAATCATTTTCTGAAAATGATATTATTTCATTTTTCAAAGAATACCTTCCTGCAAATAAACTCGTTGCAATAATGACAGATGACGAAACGTTTAAATTGATACAACAGGTCTATTCAAAATTTTTTGCTAGAAGCAAAACTTTCCAGTTATTGAGATGTAAGAAACTTTTGCTTGACATCATCGAAAGTGATGAACAAGACAGAATTATTTCCGATTACCATACCAAATCCAACCATAGAGGTATCACCGAAACATACCAACACCTACAACGAGATTACTATTTTCCTCATATGAAGGATAAAATAATGAAGACAATTAATAATTGTACCACATGCCAGACACAAAAATACGAAAGAAGACCTCCCATAGTTACCTTTGGAAAAACAGAAATACCATTAAAACCACTTGACATAGTACACACAGACGTATATTCCATCAACAACAAAAGTGTCCTTACTCTCATTGACAAATTTTCTAAATTCGGGGCAGCTTATACCTTACCAAGCCGCAATAGCGTAAACATAGTAAAACAAATTCAACATTTTATAAGCCTTCACGGTATACCAAGGAAAATTATATGTGACCAAGGATCAGAGTTCACATCAAATATTTTCCAAGATTTTTGCAAACAATTCAATATCGAAGTTCATGTCACTTCTTTCCAACAAACTACAAGTAATGCTCCTGTAGAAAGGATGCATTCAACATTAACCGAGATATATAGAATTATTAAAGAAAAACATAAAGACAAAGAACATGAAGACATACTTTACGAAACCATTATTACCTACAATAATGCGATTCACTCTTCGACGAATTACACACCGTACGAACTTTTCTATGGTCGAACATACGACTTCAATCGAACCCTGACATACAGCGACAAACACGATTACCTACAAAAACTCAATGCCTTTCAAAGAGAACTTTTCGAGTCCATTAAAAAATCCCTAGAAACCAAAAGAGATAAAAATATAGAAAAAATAAACAAGGATAGGGAAACCCCAACTAATCTTGAGATAGGAGAAGTTATTTATCGAAAAGAATGTAGAAGAAATAAAATTACTCCACGATATAAGAAACAAAAAGTCCAAGCTAACAATAGATTGACAGTTATTACTAACGACAATAAGAAATTACATAAATGCCGTATTAAGAAAAAACGTAAATTTCAGATTCCTGACAACAATACTACTAATGGGTGCACAAGCATACCACCTGGAGATCCATAATTTAACTGACAGCTATGGACTCTTACCACTCAGACTAGGAGCCGCACGAATTATTGAAACTGAAAAAAAGTATATACATATAGTTAAATTACAAAATTACGTCGAAAGCGTAAATGAAATAAAAAAATCTATAACAATTCTAAATAAACAAGACCTTAATAGCGAAACAATAGACATAACAGAAATGAAACTTAAAGAACTAGAACGCAAATTAGAAACCATTGTACCTCTTCAACGACAAAAACGAGGCATAATCAATGGTTTGGGTACACTCATAAAAACTATCACAGGTAATATGGATGACAATGATGCATTAAAACTAAACCAAGAGCTAGAAACAATAGAACTTAATCAGAATATCCTTAAAACCGAATCTAACAAACAAATAGGAATTAATCAAAGGATGATAGAAAGATTTGAAAATATCACTCGTCATGTCAATAACCAACAAAATTTAATCAAAGCATTCTTAAGTCTTCAACAGAAAAATATAAATAATTCAATCACAACAACTCAAGCAGCACTCATTCAACTGCAGTATATTCACAGAATCAACTTTAACATTGACCTACTCCAAAATCACTTAAATGATATTGGAGAAGCTATTACTTTAGCCCGCCTAGATATCATATCTAAACAAATATTAAGTAAATCTGAATTAAAAGAAATAAGGTTCTTCCTAGAAAATCAATTTATTCATTTAACATCAGATGAACAGATATATGAATTTTTGAATTTAAAAGCTTACTACAACAATACTAATATAATATTTAGCATTAGTATACCAGTTATTTCTAACAATATGTATTCCTTTTACCATTTAATCCCTTTACCCATTAACAAAACTCTTACTATTTCCACCTACCCATATACCGCTTTAAACGAACTTGAGGCACAATACTACAATAAAGAATGCAGTCAACTGGAAGGAATCTACTACTGTAAAAGACACGGTTTACAAACCGATTATCCAAATTGCATACCAGAGATCATCAAAAATCAACCAGCTAGCTGTAAATTGATAAATGACACAGAACACACTTCCATAACTCAACCCGAACCAAACTACATACTTCTCGTCAATGTCCAAAATGTCTCATTGAACACAACATGCAGCATCCAAAATTATATAATCTACGGAACAGTTCTTATTCATTTTTCAAACTGTACCATAACAATAAATAATATTATCTATGATTCCAGAGTAAACACCTTTTTTGACCAAATTGTGATTCATCCTCCAACACGTAGAGAAATAAAGTCCAAAACAACAACATACCACCTAACACTGGAAAACTTGTTATCAAACCAACTGCAGAACAGAGAAGAAATAACACTCTTGACTACAAAATCCACTTACAACATCTATACCATAGTATCAATAACAGTACTCTTCGCATTGATAGCTGCAGTACTTTACTTTTATCGAGATAAATACCAATCACCAAAACTTACCAATACACAAGACGTTAACAAGATCGATGAAGAATCAAATCCACAAAGCAATACACCAATCGCTCCTTCAAGGACAAACATCCTCTGGCAGTCGCTTCACTAAGGGGGGAGGAGTTATGTATCTATATATCTGTATATCTATATATAATATAAATATATATTAATACATTAATGTAATCATAACCTTTCAATTGTAATCAAATATTATTTTCATCGTCATCAAATAATTATTTAGTTATGTATCTATATATCTGTATATCTATATATAATATAAATATATATTAATACATTAATGTAATCATAACCTTTCAATTGTAATCAAATATTATTTTCATCGTCATCAAATAATTATTTTCATTTAAATATTTTTCAACTAATGTAAATTAAAACCTTAAATTCAGGTGTGAGATACTCTTTTGGTTTCCGTTCTCACACCTTAAACTCAATATGTATGTATGTATCTATTTTATCCAGGTTATGAAAATAAAACTTTGACACTGTGCATTTGATTATAGAACTTCAAAGAATAAAGTTGTTTTTTTTAAACTCTTGGAGTTAGGAAAAACGTAAGTCGCGCGTCCTGTGTCGAAATTAAACACCATTAACAATTCTGAGAAAATGAAAGTTTACTCATTACACAGGGTGTCCGTTTATTTGTAAAACATATTTTATGGCATGATTCTTGGGTAAATTTCATGAAAAAAATAGGAAAGGTTTCCCCCCTTCCTCTATCTCCCCCCAATTTCTAAAAAAATTGACTTTAAATGCAAAACAAATATTTAAAGTCAAAGAATGCATATGCAATATTATGCTATAGCTTTTTTGAGAGTATTCTTTTATGTTTTTAAATAAAGTTGTTTTGGAGAAATTAAATTTTCAAAGTCAACATTTTTTAAACAAATTGTGATTTTTTTTTCAAGTTGATATTTTTCAAAACCTTGCCTAATTAAATGTTATTTTTGTGTTTGATATTCAATGCCCTTATTAATCAACTACCGAACTACCGAATATAAAAATATATCTTAGTTATGGCCAATTTCATAAACAAATAACAATAAAATTACTTTTATCTAAACTCCTTCTAAATTTTATCAGACATTTAAAATATTTCAGTTTCACCAATGTGAAAAGGGATATATTAGGGATATTTTAATTTGACTGAGTTTACTCACATCCCTGGATTAAAAAAAAGAGGTTGTTTCCCTCGCACATGCGAAGTCTATAAGAAAAAGTGAAAAAGCATTATGGATGAGGGACAATTATTCTGACGGAAAAATATCAGCTGTTGTTGACTGGAATGGCTTAACAAAAAAGACTTTTAAAATTTAATGAGACAAAAATGAGCTTTTAGTTTACAAGGGCATTTTAAATCTTCTTAAATATGAAAGCATTTGGTGAAAGGTGAAACCAAAAAACATCATTTAAAGGCTAAAAGGCTTTTAAATAATTAAAAGCTTTTCGTGAAATCGACCATTAGTTTAGAAATTAAAAAATTAAAGGTATTTTTCCCCAAAAAAAAAACGAAAAAAGGGTTGGATTATGAATTATTCAGAATCCATAACAAAACAAATAAGCAATGGGAAAAGTACTTTTTTACATTTGGTTTTCGGTATTTAACTAAAAATTGATAAAGGCATTGAATATCGAACACAAAAATAGCACCAAAGAATATAAAGTTCTTTGATAGCACTTAATTGAGGCAGTTAGAGCCATAGTGGCCTAACTGCAATTTTATCGAAATTGAGTTTATTATAAAAATAGAATCTGTATGTATTAATAAATGTTTCTGCATTTAATTTTTTTAATTAATAGCTCCATGCCGTACTTATAGGACTTTTTGCATTTAGAGGCAACACAAGAAATTTCAAAGCTTGAGGGCTAGAGTGGCTTATCTGGTCAGTTATAACGATATTTTGAAGAATCATCAATACAATATCAAAAATGTTTATTTTTTTTTATCATATTGCAAACAAAATAAAAATTATGTTTATTTATTTAAAAACTATAATTTTTTTTAACTTTTTCAAAGCTACAAGTGCTTAAAAATAATCTGCTCCTTATTTTTGCTCTACTGAAAATAATGAAAAATGCAGTTAGGCCACTATGGCTCTCACTGCCTCAATTATACGCAAAGTTTTGAAAATATCAACGTAAAGAAAATAGTTCAGAATTTTATTCAAAAATGTAAACTTTGAAAAGAAAAGAGAATGGGCATTTCGTCCTATATGTTGTAACACTTTACTTTATGACCTATATCATTGGTTAAGTCTCAATGAGTGCTATTTTTTGTTGTAAAAGCATAATTCTGGAAAATGTTATAGGCCAATAACTGTTGCAGTCCGCTATAATACCTTTAACAGTTATTGGGTTATAATACTCCCCCTGCGCGAAATACAGACTTACTGCCTGAACAGAATGCAAGACGCAGCTGGAATAGATGTCAAAAATGCTGCAGTAGATGTCAAAAATGCTGCAGTAAAAGTTAAAAATTGTTCAACTCTTGCAGCTCCGGCTGCAGCATTTTTGACATCTATTCCAGCTCCGTCTTGCATTCTGTTCAGGCAGTTATGCTTAATCACAGATACTATAGTTACATAGATATCGCTCGCAGAGCGTATCTGTGCTTATATGATATAGGTCAGACCGTGTTACAACACTTGGGGCGCAACTTGTGCAGGGAAAGAGTTATAGTGCAGTGCAACAGTTATTATGAGCAATAATTACACTTTCCCTGCACGAAATACAGACTTACCCACATAAGAAAAAATAGCACTTATTGAGATCTTTCTTTTGACATAAATACATAGGTCAGAAGGTGTGTTTAAGTCAATTTCATGAACGAAATGTTCGCTGGGAGGATCGAAAACCACTGAAGGGAATGTATTTGCGGCTTAAGATATATTATTGCGATATCCGACACATTACCCTATCCAGCAGATAAAAGTTGTTATTATTTATTTTCTGTTTCATCGTCAAAGTTTCGGATAAACTAACCAGTTGATAAATTTACCAGACACTTATGCTACATTTCATCCTAACGCTTATCTGAGATTTAATAAGATTTACCTCAAATCTTCTTTAAATCTTGAAGATTTACCATACAAATATATTTCATAAATCTTCGAGATTAGAAATTAATCTTGTTAAATCTTCCTAAGAAAAATAGTTTAGCAAATCGAACTAACTTATTTTAACATGGTGCTGAACGATTCATTCGAGAATCGATTCAGTTCTTCATTGTTTGACACAAATCAAACATTCTCTTTCGCACTTCATAAGAAAAATTGAAGCGCCATTTGCATTTTTGAAGGTGCTGTCAGATTTAATCTTTTTTAAATCTTTTTGTGCGGTGGAAACACCAAATAGATTTATTTAATCTTAACTGAGATAAACTTTTGGTGGAAACATAGCATTAAAGTTTGAGAACAATATTAAACATCAAAAACATACTGAAAATTTAATTTTTGTTGTCAAAACTAAAAATATTTGTTATTTTAATTTCAAATGTGAAAGATTTTTAAGATTTAAAGTCAGAATGAACCGCGACGGATTAAAAGAAACTCAACAGTTAGGCTTTCGGTGTGTTCACCAATCTTCCAAAAACAACGTCGGAATAAGGATTTTGACCAACAAACAAGTGTTAACAATACCTATTGGAAAATAGAGAAGAGACAACGCGCCTCGCTGAATATAATTAAGGTTTTATGTAAGTACATTAGTAGGTGTAAAAAATAAAGATACATACATAATATGTTTCAATAAAAATGAAATGTTCCTTCATCCTTACTCCGCATTCGTCCGTTTAATATTTTTTTTACCTTCTGGATAAAGGCTATAACAGCCACTTGAACCGGCGGATAGGCTATCCGAGACTTTATCGGTCGGATATCACTATCCGAGACATTTGAAACCAAAAGTTGAAGTTTATCTTGCGGATAAGTTCCCGATAGGCTATCCAAGACTTTAACCGGAACATTTGAAACTGGCCATAAGTCTACGAACACATCCCTTTCCAGTTTTGTGTTTCGATTCCTCCCGGTCCGAATTCACCATGAATTGCTTCCTACGAGGTTCTTCCTATTCAGTACTCATTCTGTTTTTGTCATCCACAGCCACACTGTCGCCACCATCATCTCCATTGCCATCCGCACAGTTCTTTTAATATTAAAATAAAATAAATTTGATTCTTAACCTATTTATACTGAATATTATGGGTTTTCATGCAACAGCGTAAACTCGTGGTAATCGTTGTAAAGTTTAAAACTTCGTAATTCTGTCACAATTTGTATGGAAAATTTGACAGATTTACGAAGCTTAAAACTTTACAACGATTACGACGAGTTTACGCTTTTGCATGAATAATACCCTTATTATAACTTAAATAAAAGGAGAACTTAACGTAAAATAAAAGTAAACAAAATTAAATAGGTACATGGTGTCAAGTGTTTGCAATGGAAATAAAGAAAAGACATTCACGGAATTAACGAAGGATAAAGTTGCAAAGACCAATTTCTTAGCAACAGCAACGGCCCGATCAATGTGTTCGTAGTGCAGTGCAACAATTAATTACCATGGGCTTTTACACTTTCCCTGCACGAGATACAGACTTTTGCCTCTACAATAAAAAATAGCATACTTATTAAGACCTTTCCAACGCTATAAGTCCGAAAGGTGTTAACACACTTGGGACGCAGTTTGTGCAGGGGAAGAGTGAACTATAACTCTTAAGGACGGTCCACACTATGCCGATCAACATTGTTGGTCAATGGTCAACAACATTGGTCAGGGGAAGAGTGAACTATAACTCTTAAGGACGGTCCACACTATGCCGATCAACATTGTTGATCAACATTGGGTCGATCAACATGTAAAAAACTTTCGTAGCAAATATTTGTGTGGTTTGGAATTTTCTGATCGATGCATCAGGAGCCAACCGAAGGGTTGAGGGTTCGAATCTCGGTGGTACCCAACTTTTTTTTATTTTTTCTTGTGAACAATAAAGTTTAAACGATATTATTAACATTAAATACTCATTCACAACAATTATTGCATTTTTCATCTAGTAAAAATGTGATTAATAATGCACAAAACCAATAAATTATGTTCATGGAATTAAAACCCAACAAATGTTTTTAATAAAATTAAATTTGTTGAACAACTTTGTCGATTGCTATCCATTTGAATCGGGTTACGTTCGGGTCAACAAATGTTGATTGGCTTTGTCGATCAACACGTCTACACTTACTCAACACTGTTGATCAACGATGTTGATCTACACAATTCGAGATAATGTGGACGCGGCTTTATAGTGCGGTGCAACAGTTATTTGGCTATAAGAGGCTTTCCCTGCACGATACAGACTTATGCCTAGGTAGACCACCTTTCCCAAAGCCGATTTTGGTACATAAGAAGATATACACTAGTCAACGAAATTAAGGGAGCAGATTTTTTTTTCAATTTTTGTTATTGTTATTTGAAGAGCTGTCTCTTTGTGACGAGTAATCGTATTGAGTTGAAACTCCATTAAGGTTTCATTTGGCATTGCTGCGCGAGACAATGTATCAGCGACAAACATGTATCTTCCTGGCTTAAAAATAGCTCTTAAGCAGTGACGTGCGGCACTCGAACGAACTGGATAGACAGTTATAAATTGAGTTCATTATTTTAAATCTTATCCAGTCAAAAATAAAAACTGTTAACGTATTCCAAAATACAGCTTAGGTATTTCTCTTTAGAATCAAACGTTAAGACTTCACAAACTTGTATAAATAACAAACTCTTTTTTAGCAAAAATAAATACCTACGTATTTAATACAAGAATACATATATTACAAAAATTGTACATAGATAGGGATATTTTATATTTATCAAATGTTTGTATTTTTTTTAAAACAAACATTGAAAGGCAAGTAGTCCGAATGAAGTTTTAAAAACATCATGTTGAAAACCTATTCAAGTCTTCAAAACTGTCCTTGAATTGTATGTGTCATTCTCATATGCTTGACTAAAAGCTATATACACCAATCTCAAGCAAACAAAAATTGTTGAATGCTTTTTGTTTAAACTCAATACGACAACTATTCACAGTGATACAGCTCTTCAATAAAAATTATTGTTCGCTTTATTTTTTTCGTCAGTAGTGTAGTTCTGCGAAAGAGGTCAGACTTCCTTCCTATTGCATTTTTTAGGGTTGACCTACTGGCCAAACTAGCCAGCCACTGGACGGTAAAAAAACGATCAACGAAAAAAATAGTTCCAAAGGTAAATGAGAAAACAAAAAATAATTCTCATTTTTATTCAACTCCAAAAATAAAAAAAAATGAAGACTTTGTTCTCCTCACTCAACACTCAACGAAAATGTTTCGAATTTACTTCAAAATTCAAAGCAAAATCAGCAATTAGACAGATTCGATTCTGTCTACTTGATCCATAAAGAAATTATACCTGAGCAACATAACCCGCTGATTTTATTTTCATATAATTTAGGTAGAACGAAAGACTCTGTCTTCGTTTTCACTCGGGTTTTCCCGAAGCACGTAGCAAAGTGCAGAGGCAGACTGCAGAGTGCGAGCCATAGCGATGCGATAGTGAAGTGATATTGTGTATTGTGTTTGAGTATTGAGATTTGTGTGCTTTGTGGTTGTTGGTAGAGGTCAAATTCTTTAATGAAATAAAAGTAGGTAGGTGTGGAAAATGTGAGTGTGTGAATAGTAAGGGGTGAATGTTATGACTTACGTTAGTTAAATTTATTAGTTAAATTTATTAGTTAAATTTATGGATGTTAGGGACTTAATGCAATGAATGTAAACAACGTTTTCTTGATTGTAACGAGTCTCGGTTTTTTTTTTTCTTGCTTTACGTTAGGGTAGACACTGTCTAAAACGTCTTACTGACGCACCGTCACTGCTTTTAAGTCATATGCTAAAAGTCTTAACATAAATCGCTGTAGCCGAGCTGGAACTTTATAAAACGCCTTGTCGAAAAGGGGAACCAAAGGTTTGTGGTCAGTCTCAACTAAGACTGACTTACCAAAAACAAAAGAATGTAATTTTGTACATCCGAATAAAATTGCGAAAAGCTCTTTCTCGATTTGAGCCTAATTTTATTGAGACGTTGTGAGTGTGGCTGAGGCGTACGCAATAGGATTTCCTTCATGAGAAATTACAGCTCCAACTGCGTTTTGTGACGCATCTACTGAAAGTGTCAAAGGTCATGCCACTCTACATCTTTCTTTAAAAGATTTCGTTAATTAACATTTTCGGCAGACATGCCTTTAACAAAAGTACCCAAATAATTTACCATGCCCAAGAAGCGTTGCAGCTCTGTCATGGACTTTGGCCTGGGAATAGCACATATTGCTTCTACTTTGAATGGATCAGGATGAACACCATCATGACTGAACAAGTGACCTATAAAAGTAACTTCACTTTGACAAAATTTTGACTTTGTAGGATTAAACTTCAAACCTATATACCTGGCCCTTTGCAAAACTAATTTTAATATTTTGTCATGCTCTTCGATAGTTCTAGCATGTATTAAAAAGTCATCAATATAAATTTCTAGGTTTGGAATGTCACTAAAATTTTTAACCATTTCATTATGAAATATTTCTGGGACCGCTTTTATACGACGTCGCCCAAAAGGCGTATGAAAAGTGCACAACATTGATGATTCTTCATCCAACTGTATCATCTAAAAACCCGAGTTAGCATCTTAAACTGTTTAATATTTTGAACCACTCAATTGACTTTTAAAATCTTCCACATTAGGTTATTGAAAATGAGGAAGAAGAATCGCTTTGTTTAGGTTACGCGGATCAAGACACAAACGAAAATTACTGTTGGCTCTTTAACTTCTTTTATAACATTGAGATTTTCCAATCTTTCGAGCTCTCTCTTAAAATCCGTCATTAAAGCGAATGGAATTTTATGGGGCTGTCAACTACTGGAGTGACATCACACTTAACCTTTAAATGGCACTTTCCCTTTAAGCAACCTAAACCTTCAAAAACATCTTTAAAATTAGTTATAAAATTAGGCAAATTATGAACATTTGGTTCATTTCTACATTTAGAGCGAATTCATCGTTTTTCTTAATTAAATTCATTTCAAGACACGTTTTCAGACCTATTAAACAGTTGCAGTTAATTTCAACAACTATAAATTTTATATTATAATTTATAAACTATATTTTTATATGTAAGTACAATCTGTCTGCTTTTTTAGCTGATGAAAGGTTTTTCCTCTCTCCACATCTTTTTAAGTACCAAAATTTCTCGAAAACGTGTTGAAAACGGTAATGTTATGCATTTCATCATTCATCATTAAATAGCAAATTTCTGTCATGATTTGGAATTGTTTCGATATTACTCTACTTAAGATATTTGATATTAAACTTCATAAACTTTAAACTTGGCATATATTTAAGATCTCATTACTTTTTTTGGCTGACTTTTTACGACAGGTTTCTTGTACATATACATAAGAACTTGGCTCTTTTTTAACATTTATGTTTTTGTTGTGATACCATTTTCGCACTTAAGAGCAATTGAAAGACAGGAGTTACGAAGTTAAGAGTTAATAAATGCGACTGCTAGTCTGTTGAAATCGGCCCTAAAATTACGGTTGTTGACGTGTTTCACACTCTAATCCACAGTTGCAAAAAGGCTTACTATTGTACTGAATTCGGTACTATTGGACTTTTCCGAGTACGCAAGTACCACTTTTCAATTTTTAGTACTATTTGTACTATTTTTAATTTTTGAAAAGGTCAACGTTCATAAATCTCTAAAATTAAATAAATATGTTCAGTCAGACTTCACCACATCTTCACGTAAAGAAGCTTTTAATGAAAAACCCATATTGTCAATAAACTTACTGGAAAACCACCTTCCCGTCAAGGAAATCTATTGCGGGTCCAAAGTGAAATTTTTTACACTTCTAAAAATTTGACTGAAAGCGAAATTTATAGCTTTAAAAGTCATGCACGGATGTTCTATATAGCTTTCCTCGAAGATGTGAAAAAAAGATTTTATTTTGAAGACATTTTTTTGAACTCGTTGCAACATTTTTCACAAACTTCAATTTTAGATGGCCAAGTAAATTTAATAGATTTTTTCCAGGCGAACAAAAAAAACATTGAACTCATTGATAAGGAATATCGAGCTCTAGCTGACTGCCAATACTTGAAAAAATTAGAAATGCTTCTATTTCTGAGTTCTGGGCTGAAATTGGCCTTGTGAAAAATGAATGCAACGAGTTCATGTTTTCAAATATAAACCGAATTGTCCAGGGTGCTTTTTCTATTCCTCATTCTTCCGCAAACGTCAAAAGAATTTTTTCTTATCAAATTATGAAACAAAACTAAGAAAACGAATGCAGGTGGACACGTGTTCTGCACTAATAGAAACTAAAAACCTAATTAAAAATTAATCAGCTACATTATTCAAAAAAATCTATTGAATAGACATTTATCGAGTAAACCACTTGCCGATGAAGAAATTTTAGAGTAAGAAAAACATAATGAATGTAATGTATGTACATATGATATAAATAAAAAGAAAAGACTTATGCCAAAGTTGCTATCCGTCCATAAGACTTATTTTAGAATAAAATTATACCAATGAAATGTATAGGTATATTTAATTTATGTATTTTTGTTTTAATAAAATATTTATTTTAATTGTTTGCGTTGTTTTATAATTTAAAAAAGTTCAGTACTATTTTGTCTTTTCAGTACAATTTCTTTTCAGTTTTCAGTATACAATTGACAAAAGTCAATTTTCATCACTGCTCTAAGCTATTTATTAATTAAATTCATAGCCTCAATGCACAGTCTACTGTGATATTTTTTTTTTTATTAAATAATTATTTTAGTCAGTTAATCGTGTTTTTTATTGTTAACAAGAGATAAGGGATAAGTGCTTCTAACGACTTAAGCGGGTTTTATAACTGCCCAACCCGGATAAGTACTTCTCAAAATGGGGAATTTACGGTGATGCACTTATCCGGGTTTACTGTATGTATCTAATCCAATATAAGACTTAGAAAGCGCTGTGCTAGTATGCTTATACCCTCTTAACTAATAAGCAAGAATTATCACGAAAAGCTACAAAGCGGATGTGAATGTGAAATGCCGTTGTGATTGTGTATTATATTATTATATTTCATATTCCTAAGAAAGAAACTGTTTGCCATAAGAGATAAAATGCCTCAAACATTTAAGAATAGTTTTTATTACAAACAATATGATATTTTTCAAAATATTTTTTTACCTTTATTGGGAAGCGTGGCATTTGTATCAATATTTCGGTTACTTCCCAATAAACGTGCAACTTTTAGTATTAAATGGACAAAATTTTTATTTTAAGCTAAAAAAATTTCAGAGTCAATCTGGGTATACCATCAGACATGAAGTCTTTTCTGGTATATTACCAAACATTTCAAAAATATTGCCTAATAGTTCAAAGCACATGATTTTATAAATTCAGATTGTTAACACCGACTTCGCAACTTATTCAACCTCACAGGCATTGTCAATCACAGCATGATTTATATCGTTTGTTACTAGCAATAATTAAAGAACTACCACCAACTAATGCGATTAACGTTTCTGTTTATTTATTTTGCATTTTGTGAAAAAAAAAACTTTTTCTCTGTTGAAAACAGTGAAAAACGATATTCACAAACAAGTTAGTGTTTACCAAAACATGTTCTACACCCTTAGAAAAATATCCTTGTTACAAGCATTACGTATTTAATACTGTTAACTTCAAGTAGAAATTATTCACTACAAATATTTATTTATGGGGAATAGCGTTTAACTAGAATTTTAATTCATGTTTTCGGAAAAAATTGTTTATGAATGTCGTTTTTCACTGTATTCAACAAAGAAAAAGTTTTGTTCACAAAATGCAGAAGAAATGAACAGAAACGTTAATCGCATTAGTCGGTAGTTCTTTAACTGTTTGTAGCAAACGATATAGATGCATGCTGTGAAAAAAAATTAAACGTTTTATTATCGATACCTTCCCGTAAGAATGTATTAAGCGACATTTCAAAAATTTTAAAGGCATTGAAAAAAAACTTTGGTCGAGTTATTTAAATATGTATTTAAAAAAATAAAAAGATTCGGGACGGGAATTTCAGCTCAAAATGCTTCGAAAAATCTGTTTACTACAACAAAATACCCAAATAAATAATTGAATAAGAGGTATTTTAAAAATTTAATTTAAAATTTTTAAAATGTCGCTTAATACATTCTTACGGGAAGGTATCGTTATCATTTCTTTAAATTCATGTGCAAATCGCCTTCATCATCATTTTTGCGTTGAACTAGTTGAAAGTCAGACCTTTTAAAGCTATTTTTGGGTTTTATGATTGTATATAAATTCTATAGTATTCTCATGAAGAAAAAAAGCTCGTGGCCATCTATGCGTCCAAATGTAATACTAATTTTTGTTAAGGGATCTCGGTAAGACGTAACAGCGAAACTATCGACCAAATGTCTACCTACAAAATCGTGTTTCATGAGAATACCTACTATAGATTGGATATACAATGGTTTTATATCATGGTTTCTCTGACATGACACAAAAAATTAAGAAAAAGTGGATAATGGGTGGAGAAAAAGCTCTTGCCGCGGTTGAGTACGCAGGAATTTATAGTTTTCATGATCAAGGACAAACGGGACATCAAATTTCGGAACAAAAATTAACAGAATCTCTTCTTTGACCTTTAATTATCTGAAAAATAAACAAAAAGATGGTATTGATATGAAAGGATGCACAAAACCTGCTACCTCCGCAAGTGAGACGAACAATTTTGAGGGTTGCGTCTAGTTCGTCGGTTTAATTTAAATTTTGAACCTATTCAAATGAACGGGAGTGTATGTGGAGGTTGAATAATTTGCGAAGTCGGTGTTAATAACACTGGTCAACACAAATTTTGTGCCTGGGTTCTGCATATGATTTTCTTATTCCTTACATATAACTTACTAAATAAAAAATAGTCTTATTTGAAAAAATTTGCTTTTGTAGTCAGGAGCACATTATTTGAAAATTCATGAAAATGTGCTATGTTAGAATCAATTAAAATACATATTTTAAGACTTAAGAATAAGATACACCAAAACGCTAGAGCGTGTAGGCTGGTTTGAAACAACAAAATGTATGTGAGAGGGGGTGTCTATGTTCCCCTGTTTACCTAAACTAGAAAAACAAAATATTTAGAAACAGCGGCAACACCAGAAAGATCATGGTATATATTTTTTTTAAGTTAAGACTCCATTCCTTTATAAAGCTTTTAAATTAAGTTATTTCCATGAATAGTTTTTTTTTATTAATTTTCAAACCCAGAATTTTGAAAAAAAATCATCATTATTATTTTTTTCTTAATTTTACGTGAAAAAGTTAGTTTTTTTTCAATATTCATTGCTCTTACCAATCCTAAGTGAAAGTTTTAAAACCAAATGGTTGTATGTATTTTATTTTTTGATAAAATTGAAAATAACAGAAACTCCTGTTTTTTTCTTTTTTTGTTTAATCAACAAACACACTGATTTTAAAATGTGCTATTCTAAAATTAAACCTATAGAATAATTTCCCATCATTGTTTCATTTTCTTGACCTTGGTAATGACGATTACTCTCGAGGTCCATAAAGTGCTTGTTGAAACGTTTTCCTTTTTCTTCTGAGTATGCTCCAAATGAAGTTTTTATATTTTTTACTAAATGACCGTGCAGAATATTCAATCTAAGAGACATCCTGCATGTCTCTTAAGTTTCTTAACATATTTTAGAAAATGATAATACAGTAGACGCTCGATTTGGTGAATCTCGAAATAGTGAACTATTCACAATAGTGGAACACATACAATTTTATATAAAACCGTATTTTGTATAAAAATGTCGCGCAAGCATTTTACATAGCTTGAGAGCTCTGAGGTATTGTTACTGTTTCTTTGTTTAAGCTTGAGTGAAAGCCTTGTTTAATGCTTAATAAAAATTAAAAACATTCACATCGAACGAAATTTTCTTTTTGACCAAATTCACCTTTAGGTGCCAGTTATAGCTATCATTGAAACTCATCATTGAAAGCTTTAATGATTGATTTTGAGACGTTTAGAGAGCAAAATCATTCATTATTTTGATGAACGATTAAAGCTCAAGACTTCAAAAATATTTCTAGTCAAAAAAAAATTTCAAATAGGCCCAACTTTCCACAAAAATTGGCTTTTGATTTTTCAATGATCATTGGTAAGGTAGTTCAGTCATTGAAATAAGAAAAGTCTTTTTATATGGAAAGTTGGACCTATTTGAATTATTTTTTTGGCTAGATATATTAATAAAGTCTTAAGGTTTATTTTCCTATCAAAATAATAAACGATTTCCTTTCCTAGCGTCTCAAAATCAATCATTAAAATTTTCAATGATGAGTTTCAATGATAGCTATAACTGGCGCCTTAGAAACACTTATAACACTCTCGCTCGAAAGAGTGAACAATCTCGAAACGGTGAACAGGCGTGGTTTTTATTACTTCACTATATCGAGCGTCCACTGTAATGTGAATTTTGATAAACTAACCACATTTATAGCAAAATGCATTAGCATTACTTTAACATTTTAACTTCCTTAAATTTCCAAGTAAAAATGTGTGTAGTTTGTGACACAAATATACTTTAGAGATACCAAATGGACGTAACAATTCCCCTCCCCTTTCCTCTTTGAAAGAAAATATTAAAGCAAACATTTATTATTTCTATGAAAACTATGGTAACTGTATTTTGACTACCAACTCTACAAAAGCTTACTTTAGGGGGGATGTTGGTATTTTTCCATCAATTTGGAGCATGACGAATAAAAAAATCATGAAATAAACCCAGACACAAAAATGTTTTTTTATTTAGTTGAATTGTGTAATCAGAATTTATAAAATCACGTCTTTGAATTTTATCATCTTTCAGTTCACACTGTCTTACAGCAGTAAAGTTTATAACACTAGGCACTATTTTTGAAATTTTTGATAATATACCAGAAAAGACTTCATGTCTAATGGTGTAGGCCCTAGATTGACTCTGAAGTTTTGAAAGTTTTTTTAATTTTAAATACAAAAATATACCATTTTATAATAATAGTTGCACCTTAATTGGGAAGCGAACGAACTACAAATACAAGTTCCGTACTTCCCAAATAAGGCAAAAAAATATTGTGAGAAATATGTGTAATGTTTGTAATAAGCACTATCAGCGCTATTAATAAAAAACGCTTATTCTACCTTTACTCCACGATTTTACTAAACCATGGAATAAGAGTTAAGCCACAGGTTAAAATTTCTCATTAAAAAAAAATTTATGTTCGTGAAATAGTAAAGTGACGTTTATCGTATGAGGCCTGTTAAATATCCTGAAATTTGTACCAAATTTCGGAAGCTTGGGGTTTTTTCCGTATGGGTTTTAACATTTTAAAATTTCAAGTTACCAAACATACCTAAGAAATTTCTTGTTTGTCTATCTAAATTATTATTAGGTATTAGGGAAAATTTAATTAAAAAAAGGAAAAGAAGCGAGAGTTGGAGCACCAAAGACAAAGTAAGTTCATGAAAATTATCCAAACCATTTATAAATAACATTTTGCTTTATATTCTTCAGAACCTAATGAAATCATCGTGCATAGAAATAAAATGTTATTTAAAATATAAATCTTTTGATACCAACACCAATAAAAAAAAAGAGTCTGCTGCTTATTCCTTCGCTAAACCATCTGCTTCGGTGGCTTAGCATAGTAAACTCACATAGCTGAAATTTTGTTTTATTAGTAACATTTTGCACTTTATCCATGGAATAAAGCTAACCTTTCGCTATTCCGCGTTTATTAATTTGGCTGTATTCGTTTAAGGTTTAAAGGTTTGTTTTTTGTAGGTAATAAGAGTAGTGTTTATCAGTTTGAAGATTAAGTTTCTTGGGCCAAACAATATTATATCTTTCTGTAATTGATTAAATTTTTACTCTAAGCTCTTTAACTTTTGATGTCAATCTGCTATATTCCTACGCCAAAATTTCAAAAATACGTGTAAGTAGATATTAGACCGCTTAACTTCAAGGCTCTTTCGTTTGGAAGTAAAAGTATCTAATAAAATGAGTTGTGATAGTGAATATTTTTTGCAACAAGAACTTTTTAGTGGCAGTTCGAATTTTTGGTTTTAGCAAGAAAAGGATTGAAGGCTGTCATTGAAAAATTAAAACATTCACTACAAACAGCTTAAATGCTTGGTGCCTTTTATCTCTTGTGGCAAACAGTTTCTTTCTTATGGAAAGGTTTTTTTTTTATCAATGTAAAGCTTACAATTCTTGAGTGACCTAGTTAAACGCTTTGCCCCATAAATATATATATTTGTAGTGAATAATTTCTACTTGAAGTTAAAAGTATTAAATACGAAATGCTTGTAACAAAGATATTTTTCTAAGGGTGATTACAAGTCTATATAATTACGTAAGTATGCACACACAAACATAAGTATGCGTGCAAAAATAAAAGACTATTATACTTCTGGTCAACACACTACCTCTGATTTCAAACTAAGAGATAGTTTATTCGCCATTTTGTCTTACTTCCGTTAGGCACTACAATATTATTATCATTCCATTTATCGGTACAAATAGAAAGAAATGCGATTTATATTTTTTAACTTTTTTCTATAATATCTGCCCTCATCCCTGATTGATTGTAAAAAGGCGATTTATCATCGTTTTTGAGTAGGTTATGACGGGAGTTTTATTTTTCCATTTGTTTTCTATAACCCTGGCCCATAAGCATTATTGTGTAGATTTCTACATTCTCTATGCCTATATTGCTTGTTAAAACAATCATTTCATTTCGATACTGTCCGAGTCAATATAAAAAAGAATACCAATCGAAAATTTATATATGCGCTGCATTACTATAGATTGGGGTTGTTTGTTTAGAATTTAATTTTAATTAGATTTAACCCGAGGAAAAAAATACGTTTAGCTGAAATTGTATATCTACTCTGGAAGAACGCAAATGGGATAAGGGACTCGACTTATGAAAGGAAAATGACAAAAAATACTATATTGAGTTTCCCAGAGTGTCCCATTTATAGAATATTATTTTAATTGTATGGATTCTTGATGGCTTTGTTTTGACGCATCGGCGGCAGCGTATTTTATTTTGATGGTGATGGGAATGACGATGATTAATTTCCAGTTCTTATTTGACATTTAATCCTTAAACAACAAGACAAAAGCCACCAACTAAAGCTGACTCATTGCAGATACATATATTGATTCAATTGAGGAGACAATCAATTATTGTAATGGAATGAGAGCTTAGTTTAAGTCGTGTGTCGTGTGTGTAGAAAATTTCTTTCTCATTAATCGTTAGTTTTTTAATAACTACTGTCACATGGGATATGTTCATGAAATAAGTAGGCAGAATTCAATTTGTCTTGATAGGACTTATTTTTGATCAATTGATATTTTTTTTAATGGGAGGGGTAGTATGAATGATTATTTCTTTAAAGGAGATTTTATTTCACTAGCTTGGCAAGGGCATTCCTTTTCTTTATATCCCAACCGAGCACCACCAGAATGTTAAATTTAATCATAAAAAGTCATTGAAAAATGGATTTTTAAAACTAAAGTGCCAGATTTAAGAGGTCATCGACCAATGCATTGATATTTAACTATCCCTAGTACCTAAATCCTATTTTTATTATTCTATTTCACATATTCGATATTTTTTGTACTCTGTATTTTATTTTGTTTGCACTGTAGGTATGTAGGTTATCAATTGCATCCTAAATTCACATTTAATAGATTACATACTTCTTGTCGAACACTCTAAGTTAGAAGACGACTTCCTTTTTGACTTCAAACAGGATATAGGCCCAGCCAAAATCTGAGAGCAATATATTAATACATACGAGTAGTATACGATACGGGACATTCTTTGTCAAAACAGTCGACATTAAGGTGTTTTTAGTTTAAATATGTCACAACAACAAAAAAACATTTATTTTTTATATACATATTGTAGTAGCCTGGGGTCCAAACAGCTGCGTCTGGATTAATCAGACGGCTGTCCCACAACAGACTGATACCGACACGTCCATTCGGTTTGGCAGGTATTCTTAGACTGGCTTAGACACATCCGTTCAGTCCAACGGATATCCTAAGACTGACTCAGAAACGTCCGTTCTGTTCAACGTGTATTCTAAGACTGAAAGATTGTATACTCTGTCAAGGTGTCAAGTCTAAATATTAAATGAACAAATCCTTACTGACACTGACAGATCACCACACATATGTATGTAGATAATAGCAAATAATGTTTTCTTTTAATGAAATGAAAAAATTGATATATATATTAATGTGACTTACAAAGTTACGCAAATGACTAGTCTTTTTATGTCGCTGGCTCTCGGTCTATAATCTACATATAAAAAGCAGAAAATGTTCCTACCCGAGTCTGTCATAGACTTTGTAACCATCCAACAGATTTGCTCTAAACTGTTTTCATTAGAAATTCAATAACGAGAAGATGGTTTTGGACATTGGACCTCTTAACCCAGCCCCAGAACCATTTATTGGATGTACACAGCCATTATAGGGCCAATTCTAAAGTACGCATGCATGGTCTGGTGGCCAGCCTTATATAAGGAAACCAATCTAAAAACCATGACTAAAATTCAAAGACTAGCGTGAATTGGCACAACCAGTGCTATCAGGACCACACCATCAACGGCCGCCCTTGAAACTTTCCTTTCACTTGCCCTACTCGATCTGTTTACGAAAGAGTTGGCGGCCAAAAGTTCTTTAAGACTTCATCAATGTAAAAATTGGAAAAGGGGCCTCTACGGTCACAGAACTATAATGAATTTTATTGACATAGACATTCAAACAGACTACGTTTCACCGCACATAGATTTCAACCCAGTAACCATAACAGATATCCCAACCAGGGAACTCTGGAATGAAAACAGGGTCATAAATGCAAATCATATTTCGGGCTCTAGTGACGGCTCCAAAACCTATGGAGGGGGTTGGGTCAGACATCTACTCAGATATAGATCTATAAAGCTTCCAAATTCTTGCAGTGTATTCCAAGTGGAAGTGCTGGCAGTCACGAATCATCTTGCCTCACGTGAATTAGTCATCAACAATATTGACATTTTCATAGATACCCAGGTGGCAATTAAAGCCATTTCCTCAATCACCACATAGTCCAAACTGGTCGATCGTTGCTTGAATGAGCTAAGAGTACTCAATGCAACGATCACAGTTACCCTAAGATGGGTCCCAGGACATAGAGATATTCACGGGAACGAAATGGCGGATGAACTGGCCAAAAGCGGGTAATCTCTTGATCCGAGCCAAATCGAGGCTTCGGTGCTCATGCCACTGGAGCAAGAAAAAAGTAGAATACTCCAGAGTTTCTTAGAAGCCGCAAATGTTAGATGGTCATCCATCGATACTTGTCGGGTTTCAAGGAATCTATTGCCAAATATTTCAAAGAAAAAAACTGAATACTTACTCAAGTTAAGCATGCCTCAATTATCTCTCATGGTTGGCGTCCTAACGGGCCACAACTCAATGGTTATCAGCTTATCGGACTTATGTAGAGGGTGTCATGATGAAGAGGCAGATGCGGGCTCCCCTCACTGCCTTTGCGAATGCCTCAGCCTAGCTAGGACCAGAAAAGTGGCCCTTGGAGAATACTTCTTCGATGAACTGGGTGACATCTTGCCACTAAAGAACATCCTAAAATTCATTCAAAACTCAGAGTGGTTAAAGGAGGCCCCCACACCTAAAACTTCCCCTTTACCACCTCCCTATCCATCCTCACTAACCACCTATACCCTGGAGAGCGCAACGAATCCACCGAGATCCAAGAGAGATGGTGCAGCTTGTCGTATTATCACCCCTTCCAACCTAACCTAACCTAGACCTCTAAAACAATGCATTTTCGGTCCATTCGTGAAGTCAATTTTTTCCATACAAAAATACTGTCAACACATATGATTTTGACTATTATTTTGTTGGTAACAAAAGGAGAATGGGCACAAGTGTATGAGTTGCGTCCCATTTGTTGTTACACTTTCTAATTTATATCATGCGAAAGGTCTTAATGAGTGCTCCTTTTTTGTTGTACAAGCAGCCCAATAACTATTGTTATATAAGCTGTTACAGCGCAGTGCAACAGTATATTGGGCTATAACACTCTCCTTGCACGACTTTCAGATTTCGCCCATGCAAATTATAGCACTCAGTGAGACATTTCCAATGGCCGCGTTCAAGTTTTAATGGATAGTCTAGGAAAGCTTTGTATCCATGATGTGTCTGAACGCGAGTCAGCTGTTGTTGATATTTCTCAAAGGATAGCTTCGTATCCTAAAATGTTTAGGATAGCTTGGGATCTCTTTTCTGCCAGCAGCTGTTTTATCATCAGCTGTGTTTTAACAAGGGATTACAATAACACAAACCTATCCAGATCGCTTTAGTTACGCGTGTGAACGTGGCCAATGATATTATGTATTGTATGTATACATTGTAGATAGGTCAGAAAGTGTTACCACATCTGGGCAGGGCCGGCCCGAGAGAAGTAAGCGCCCTGCGCATGCTTCATCATTACCGCCCATCAATTGCTGTCAATGGTGGAAGAAGTCATTTCTTCATTACCCAAGGGGTATAGACTTTGCAATGCTTTTGTTTTTATTTATCACTTTTTTGTGCCTACCTACTTTCTTAACTATGTTGGTACCTAGGTTGTAGATGGACACGACACTTTTGTAAATACATTATAAACACTGGATTTGTTCGAACTATGTAAGAACCACTTTAATGTTCATTAAAATACATACAAAGATTTTATACTTCGGAATTATATTCAGCCTTCAGCAAAGATGTAAACAAGTTAGACGTTATATACACTACTGACTACTGGATTCTGACTGCGCATAGCAGACCTATATACTCTCAATATAGATTCCCTTTCCTTTCTTTTGTTTTGAGTTTTTTAGTTTGACCACAATAAGTAACACTGGCACACAAATAATGTAATTAGATAAGTTAAAAAATCCTCTTTTCGTAATGAAAACAATGCCAGATTTTTCGTTTCGCATCAGTAACGTACTAGGCTTAAAGCCTAGTACTAGGCGTAGTATGCTGCTAAAACAGTTGATGAGATGTGGGGTGAAATTAAAAGTGTTTTTATGGAGGCTGGATCCGAACCTGTACCCAAGCGAACGAGACGTAGAGACTCTTGGATATCCCAAAACACCTGGGATAAGATCGAACTTCGCAAATCGTTTAAAATCCAAATAAATGCCGAAGCAGTTGTTCAACGAAAGGCTGAATTGCGAAGCGAGTACCGCATTGCACATAAGATGGTCTATCGCTGTGTGGGAAGTGACAAGAGGGTGAGGTTAGATCAGCCATACTCAACCTTTTTTTCATAAGGGCCACAAAGACGTTTTAGCTATGTTGCCTCGGGCCGTAACATGAATTATTTTTTGCACTTAGGTGTTAAGTAATTTAGATCGAATGGTTTATTCATTTTAATATAAAAATTAATTTGATTTCTGAAATTTAGAAAACTTTCCAAAATGTTTTTTAATCCATCGAAATCGTAGCCATCTTTCAATGGAATTTGATAGCTGATGTCTTCACGGATAGAGCCCAACTATATTTTCACAAAAAGTATATTTCGATCCAAATGTCAACTAATTGACATAAAATCACCTTTTTCCGGAGTAGTAAAACTGAAAATTTCATTTTTTTAACTTTTTGAATCCATCCAAACTGTATTATTTTGAATTCGATCAAAACCGGTAAAGTTCGTTCCAATCGGAAATATTTAATTCCATCGAAAACGAAATGAAAATTGAATCAGTAATAAATTCTGTGAAATGTAAATGATCGAAAGATCGGTTATATCGAAATGATCGAATTATTTTGGTGATCGATTCTTGAACGATTCGATCATTTGAAATGAACGATTTACACTACTCTATTACAGAATGCCAAACGAAGAAGTTGAAGCCCTTTTCTTTATTCTGAAGCTTGGGTTTGTTTTTATTTGTGAACTTGGTTGTTGCATTTGGATGATAAAATGTTCTCTGAGTATTGATATTCCTCAATAACAGCAACGAATGTCTCCACCTTGGGTTTTTATTTTGAGTATACTCCTTACCTAAACAAAAATTCTACAGCAAGGTATGAAGATGACGATAATGGAGAGGATGAAATGTTTGGCCTATCCATTTTTTTTCATAATTGTTTCCTTCTAACTCCAAATTTCAGTACAACGAAAATGCACAACGGCAATTTAAAAATTAAATAAAAATAATATTTTACAATTTTGACGTTTCAATTGTGCGCATGTATGCGTGCTTCTGGTTGTGATTCCTTCTTCAAATTCAGAATTGATCCTCTCTTCTTTTCAAAAGATGGACTGTCATCTAAAGCCAAATGAACTTTTTCGGAAGCATTTGAAACGAAAATGCTATCAGAAATGTTTGGAAATGTTTCCTATTTTGGGATTTTTTCCCATTTGATTTATTTTTTTTCGGGCATTGTTTCAATTTATAAAAGAAAGCGGTGGAATCAGGAAATATCATTCAAAATGTTCAGTCTTTTTTTTGGGTGTTGTTTCCAAATTGATTGGCGCTTTTTCCAAACGGCTGTAAATTTTGATTTATGGTATGGTTTTTCTATGAAATCGCATATTTGTGTAAGTTTGCCAGGTGGGCCACTTAAAAAGCTCGACGGGCCACATGCGGCCCGCGGGCCGCAGGTTGAGTATAGCTGGGTTAGATGGACTCGCAGATAATGCGGAAAACGCTGCCGAAAAGGAGATATCCGGGAATTGTATCAAATAGCCAAAGATGTTATCGGGAAAAAAGCAAAACCAATAATCCTGTAATGGATGTGGATGGCACACTTTTCGTATCAATAGAGGATCAGCTACGCAGATGGAAGGATGAGGACTCAGTTGAGCAGAGTGCTGAAGTGCCCCAAATAAACGAGATGCGCAGGTCCTATAGGGGTATTGATATCGAACCCCCGTCAGAATCGGAAATCCATACAACAATAAATCTCCTCAAAAACAACAAGGCAGCTGGACTGGACGGAATACCAGCTAAATTCCTGCAAAGCCGATCCCGTTACAGCGGCTAGTATCTTACATCCGTTGATACAAAGCATTTGGGAAAACGAAAGCTATCCCAAGGACTGGAGGGATGGTGTGACTGTTAAGCTGCCAAAGAAAGGTAACCTTAAGAATTGCAACAATTGGCGTTTTATCACTCGTGGTTTTGTCCGTTTTCCCAAAACAAATGGCAACCATCATTCTCGAGCGAATAAAGGGTAGAATCGAGTCTACACTCAAGAGGCATCAAGCTGGCTTCCGCAGTGGTCGATCGTGTGTTGACCATATCAACACCCTGCGTATCGTCCACGAGCAGTCGATGGAATCTCAATCACCGCTTAACTTATGTTCGTGGATTTTGAGAGGGCCTTCGATCGAGTTAACCGAGAATGTATGTGGATATCGTTGCTTGGTAGAGGAATTCCGCCAAAAATTATTGCCATTATTAAAGAGTCCTAATAAGGCAAGGTATTTTGTTTTACACAATGGGCAGCTATCCGACTCCTTCATAGTGCAACAAGGTGTGAGACAAGGGGATGTTCTATCGCCAATTCTCTTCCTGCTGGCGATGGACGACACGTATTGACGGCCAGTGTTGGTATAGCTTAGCGAAATGGCATTCAATGGAGACCGTTCGAAAAGCTTAGTCATTTAGACTATGCCGACGACATATGTCTACTGGCAAATAACATCAGTGGGCTGAACGGGATGTGCCAAACACTGCAAGTGAAGGAAGAGTCGAGTGGTCTAAGAATAAACAGCAAAAAGACAAAAATAATGCTCACAGGCCGCTCCACACAGCAGCGTATTATTCTACAGGAGACGCTAGTTGAATAGTGGAACAGTTTAACTACCTCGGTAGTATTGTTTCTGCAAACGGTGGTACGGATCTGGACGTTAAAAGTAGAATAAATAAAGCTCGTGCCTTCGGTACTCTGTTCCCAATCTGGAAATCAAGTAAAATCTCTTTACGCACTAAGTTGAGAGTATTCGAATCCAATGTCAAATCCGTGCTGTTATATGCTTGTGAAACCTGAAAAGTCACGTCTATCATTTCGAAGAAATTGCAGGCTTTTGTGAATCGCTGTCTTCGCCACATCCTAAAGATTCGCTGGCCACAAATAATATCAAACGAGGAATTGTGGCGCAGGACAAGTCAAGAGCGGTTGGACGTCGACATAAGAAAGCGTAAATGGCGTTGAATTGGTCACACACTGAGGAAACCAAACGATGAAATTGCATAGCAGTCCTTTGAATGGAATCCTCAGGGTGCACGGCGGGTTGGAAGACCAAGAACAACATGGAAATCAACTGTCTTAGCGGAAGCAGAATCCCAGAGAAAGACGTGGCCACAGCTAAATTACCTTGCAGCAGACCGTGAAGGATGGAGACGTTTTGTTGACGCCCTATGCCCCAGCCGGGGTTACAGGACACGATGTTGATGAATCTTTCAGGGTTTTACATTAATGATGCTAGTTTCCACTAAGCTAAGGTAATAATGAAAGAGAGAATCACAGTTTTAAAAAGAGCGTACAGGAGTTCTGGTAATTATGCAGGTCTAGCTCAAAGTGAGTGGAATATGTGTGTGAATTGAAAAAGAGAAAATAGAAAATGGATCTGGATATCCATGTCGACCCTGTAAAACTGGCAAAGCTTTTTGAAAAATACATAAGAACATTTTCTCAGCATACTTATTTTTATTACAACTCCAACTGTAACAACAACTTCCACATACTTTTGAATTATCTAGTTAATTAATAAACTCCAGGTTATTCTGGGGGTCATAATGAATCATTGTACAAAACTTAAAGTATCCAGTGCAGTGGTGGGGTGGGTCAGCTCGTCCCTATAAAACAAAATTGAACACATTAAGTTCAATAATTCAAACTTTCTTTTTCATTTTTCATTAATGTTGATAAATATCAGATAGATTCGGTAGTTGAATATAATCGCTATAATTAATCAAAAATCAGATAAGATACTGCAAGGTACTTCTCGAACAGATGAGTGGGTTTTTTCATATGTCAATATCTCGTCATCCAATTTAATGAGACAAAAATACAATTAAAACATATGTTTCCGGTCATGCCATGTCATGCTACCGGAACAACGTAAATGAAAAGGTTGATCCTTCATCGAAAATCAAGAGTTGCTTTTTGTAACTGTTTCTTGTTGGTACTGATTAACTAATTTTGTATGACGTTTACTGACATTGTAATTACTTGGTGTGTCGAGAACAGGATAATGAATAGCATTAACTTTTAAAAATACATACGTATAAGTGAAAAATTCTTTTGTCACTCATGTTATACCTCGAAAAACAATGTTTTATTATGAATACCTATATGAAAATTAATTACAATTTAAATGCTTAACTTTAAAGCAATACGATATTTCATGAACTGAACATGCATTTTCGTGGCATTTGTATGGGTATGGGGCATCGAGTTGCAACTTGGCTTCAGAAGATTTCCAAAGCAAACTGAAAATCCTTCATCTCTTATCCCAAAGGATGTATTTTTCTTTGTAAGCTTCATTTTACATTCACCTCCTTTTAAGTATTACTTACGGTTCATGAATAAAAACGTACAGACACTTCGTGTTTAACAGTTAATCTGTTTTACATTTACGGGAAAGGTGATGGTATTAAGTTAAGAGATAGCGTGTCAATAAATAAAGGTTTGTCTGTTAAATGGATAGTAGTGGGACGAGATACCTATAGGTACCTTAAGCTATACGTGCTACTACATGCTGGAATTGGTCAACATGAATAGTATGCATTCATACACTCATGTCTGGATTATTGGATTTTAAGTGTTCCTTTTGTTTTTGAAAGGATCTATAGAATTAGAAACAAAAGACTAGTTATTTATTTATTGGTTCTTATGGTATGTTTGTTTCAAAAGTAGGTACCTATAAAGTGTTGAGTAATTTAAGCTCAGCTTTTTTGACATGATTTATTAATGAATAGTCATGATTTGCCAACAAAAATATTCTTAATTTGTAGCTCTAGTTTAGGACAGATTCAAAAGAGAATCTTGACGCTTTTTTAAAACATTCATAATGTTTTTTTTCACTCAAAAAATATAGACAAACTCCTACTACTTTAAGAAACCGCTAGTTTTATAAACGTGTATAATGTATACATATATGTATTGCATGTAGACATATTTCTTATACATAAATATGTATATCTAGCATCGATTTGAATACGTTTTAAATCTAGTCAAAACGATATGAAGTGGAAAGTTCTGGTGTAATAATTTTTAGTGAACCCTTTTATGCTTTTGGGATCAATGAACATGAATCTGAAGTTGTCTTACAAATTTTTTCACGTCAAATATGAGAATCGACAGAAAAAATGCCAAAAATTACATTATTTCTTGTTTTTTTGTGCTTACTGCTTAAAAAGTGGATTTTATTTTCCAAAAAACCGCTTATGCAATAAGCATTTAATATCGTTTTTAATTGCGATATTATGTTCTATAAGTGCAAGTTTTTTATTCGTGCAGAAAAAAAATAAGAAAACAATCAAACATGACATTACGATGATAGAGAACACGAACAAAACGAGTTGCACAATTCTGTCTGTCTGTACCCAAACCTACAGCTTAAGCCACTGAAAAATTGCACTTTAGGTTTTCTTGTAACTCTCCAGAGGGAAATTGAAATTTTTGTTAGCTCCGGTATCTGCCATACAATCGTTGAGAAAAAGCTAATTTATCTCAAAAATGACTGCAATGATTTTGATAAAAAAAATCAGTGTGTTATTGTATATATGGTGTACTTTTCGGTATGAAAACAAATTTCCAAAAACTTTTATTAATAGTATTAACGGTTTTTTGATTTTCTATTTTCACTTTAACAGCTCAACCTATTTCAATCAATTTTGTTTATACAAAAGCTCCTTTAAAATGTCAACAAAATTTTGAAAAAAATAAATTTTGAATTCAAAAAAAAAATATATAGGGTAAGTCGGTCGAATATGCCAGTGTGGGTAATATGCCACCTTTCAATATATTGCAGTTCTAAGTTGATGTTGGCAACGCTGACATTGCAATTCGCTCAGTTACGCTAAGTTTTCTGGGCACACGGATGCACAAGTTATTAGGCAGTTTGGTTAGGAAAATATACATGAAAGTTTAAATTCAAGTGTGTTTTTATTAAATTGGGTGCGATTAAAATCGGTTTTTTTTTGTGTTTTTTAGTGCGATATACGAAGGTTTATTCCAAGAAGGTAAGGCTTATTTTGTGTACTTAATGTTTGTTTGTGATATATTCCGTTAGTTTTCGTTCAGGCATAATTTTATATTTTTTCACGTTTTGGGGTAAAATGCCACGTTTGTTTCGTACCAACTGGCATTTTACCCACTAAAGTGGCATATTACCCCCTTTGATTTTAATTTCTTTCAGATACGATAAAGATTGACCCAGAAGTGACTGGGTGCAATGCTCCAATTGTCACAAGGATGCACGAGGACTGTCTCCAAAATGGAATCTGCCCAATATGTCCCATCGATTAAATGCCATATTAAATGTTTGCTGGCATTTCACCCCTTCAGAAGTGGCATATTACCCTCACGTGTGGGTAAAATGCCACTTTTTAAGGTTTTTTAAAAACTTCATTTGCAATGAGTTAAAAGTATTAAATTTATGTTTTTATTCTTTTATTTATTAAATAAAACAACAACCTAACGAAACTAAGAAAATCTTTTACTTAACTTGCCACTTACTATTTAATTTCAATTGTTTACTGTTAAGTGTGGCATATTACACCGACTTACCCTATTTTTTTTTTTAATTCAATATTTTGAAAACTGGTTGATGATTTTTTTTGAAAATAATTTCGTAAATGTATATTAATAAATACTCAAAACTGGTATCCCAAATTTTGTTTTAAAAATATAACTAGAATTTATATATAAAAAATTAGGTTTTAAGAAAACCGCTCCAACGATTTTAAATTTTTTTTGCATATACATATTCATATTTTTGCAAGTAATAGAATGGCATACTTGGTTTTGAGCGCTGAGCTATTTTACTAGTTGGTTATACAATTTAAAGAACGATTTAAATGCTTTCATATATTTTTCTATATTTTTTTAATATTGTTATAATATTTGTATATATTTGTTCTACAATGACTTGCATATTTCAAAAGTTCTTAAATTCCAAGCAACTTGAACATAAGAACAAGAATGTGCGATCCATTTTATTTTTAAAACTTATGGCTTCCGTGAAAACAGCTCGAAATCAGTAATTTTTAACAATAGCAAACATTGTTTTTTATTTTTTTTATTACACGGAAAGTAAGCCAATTGTTTTCTGTGTTGCTCCTTTTTTGATCAAAATTTCCCAGGATTATTATATTACATAATGTTTTAATTTCGGTATACCGAGTCAGCGAAAGTGTCCTCTGTTAGTCTGGACAAAAGGAAAATATTCAAATTAGACCTTATTTAACTTTGAAAATGGAAATATGTAAGGACTTTAACACATAAAATAAAACCTTATTTGTTTTGGAATGTTTTTCTTGTAATATTTTCATTATAATAATAGCCAACTGTAATACAATAAACAGTTTTTAAATTTTTAACGTTTTCACCAGAATGTTGTTTCTAATTCACATTTAAAATGCATTTTAGATCCGTAAATAAAGATTACCTAGTAATAATAACAATAACAAACAAATATAAAACCAAATTTCGTTTTCTAAAAGGGAAATAAAGACAAATAGGAAACTCGGTCTTATTTCCATTTTGAAAAGAAAATAAGACCTAATTTTATATTTTTGGCTTTATTTCGTGGGGCCTTATTTCATGCCAGCGCGCATAGTGGTTCAAAATGTATGGATAGAGGGTCTAAAATCTATAAAATCGGAAGCAGCTAACCGATTGCGATTGAGATGAAATTTTCAGGGATGATAACGGATTTCATAATTCATCATCAGAGAATAATTCCGCCTACTGACACGCCCACTTTTTAAAATAGGTCACCTAATCTTCGAAAGTTGATGTAAATGAGGGGTGTTCCATAAAAAGTTGTGGATAATGTAATTTATAATAACTCTTCTATGCAAACATTTTTCCACGCCCACTTTTGGGCCGTTATTGACAAAATATTTCTTTTGTGGCTAATGGAAAACAAAACGAATTGCCTTAATAGGCTAAGAACAAAAATGAAGCAAATGTTTGCCCCGCCTGCTTTTGGGGTCGTTTTTGAAAAAAAAATTTTAATCGTTTTCTAAGAAAATGTGAAAAAGTCACAAAGGATAAAATGTGTAGGAAGTACCTTTTTTAAAAATTAGGTCATACAATTTTTATATATACCTACAGGGTGTCCCGGACCTGAGTGGAAGTATTAAAGGGGGTGGTTCTTGGGGTTATTCTAAGAAAAAAATTGTATAGGGGGAAAGTTGTATCTCCCCTCCCTGAGACAGGGGGGGCAGTTGTTGAAACATTGACTTCAAATGCAAAAAAACATTAAAAATCAAAGAAAATACACACAATAATGTGCTATAGTTATTTTGAAAGCTAATACTCCATTATTGCATTTGAAAAGTTCGCAGGTATTAGCAGCTAATTTTGTTTGTACTCCATACATCATGGTCCAGTGTATAGATAAGATGTACTATAAGTCCGACCAGGGTAGGCCAGGGAACATTTACTTTTTGTTAGTTGAATGTCTTAAAATAGGTACCAATTTTAAAATTCGTGCAAAAAAAATTTTACAGGTATCCAATTTTTTGTTTCTAAAATTAAATTTTACTTATGTTTCTATGCCCAATAGAGGAAAATTAACAAAAAAAAAAAGTCAAAAGAATCATATACATAACTAACAAAAAATCGCCTTATAGGTATGGTCATTTTTTGCTTCAAAACCACTGAAATCTCATTTATTAACTTTGGAGCCCAAAATTTTATATTTAGAAACTGATTTATAAAAAAATCCTAATTTTTAAAACGATAAATCGTCAAAACGATTATCTTTAATGTTATCGTCATTTAACTGCAATATTATCCGTTAAAGTTTGTATTCGTGGATAAATAAATAAATAAATTCTTTACGGTACGCAACAATAAAGCTGCACTTAGTCCTGAAAGCAGCTGGTCAATCAGAATGTCCCTTTTAAAAAACCATTTTGGCCTACAAGCGGTCCAGCGTCCAGTGTTGAATACGAATATGAAAATAACGGGTGATTTTTTAAGAGGTTTAGAACTTAAAAAAAAAAAAACACAAAAAATTCGAAAAAATGAATGAAATATTTATTTGAATCGATAGTTTGAACCTTGCAATTTAATGTTTAAAGATAATTTCATGCAAATGTTGACCGCGGCTGCGTCTCAGGTAGCCCATCCGCTGAGTCCAATTTTGGCATACTCTTTCACACATATCGGCCGGTATCTCACGAATGAATGCATGGATGTTGGCTTCCAGTGCGTCAATCGAAGCGGGCTTGTCCCTATAGACATTAGCCTTGACATACCCCCACAAAAAATAATCTAATGGTGTCAAATCGCACGATCTAGGCGGCCAATTGACCGGCCCGAAACGTGAAATTAACTGTTCACCAAACTCGCCTCGCAATTGCGCCATTGTTTCGCGTGCTGTGTGGCATGTGGCACCGTCTTGTTGAAACCACATATCATGCAAGTCAAGAACTTCCATTTCGGGCAAAAAAAAGTTTGTTATCATCGCTCGGTAGCGTTCACCATTGACAGTAACGCTGCGATTCGCATCATCTTTGAAGAAATATGGCCCAATAATGCCGCCGGCCCATAAGCCGCACCAAACAGTGGCTTTTTCGGGATGCATTGGTAGCTGTTGCAATGCTTCTGGCTGATCTTCACTCCAAATGCGGCAATTATGCTTATTTACGTACCCATTCAACCAAAAATGAGCCGACCATAAAATGGAAGCAGCGCGCGATGAACATTTCGAACCGAGCACGAATTTTGATAGTAAAATTCAATAATTTGCAAGCGTTGTTCATTTGTAAGACGATCCATGGTTAAATTGCAAACCAAACTGAAGCTGTTTGACAGTGACACAAGGTACTAAACACACGTCAGCTGTCAAAACCAGTGTTGCCAAAACCAAACCAGCTAAAAAATCACCCGTTACAAAAAATATCCGATCGAATATACAGCTTGAAGCATGATTATGCAGCAAGACAATGTCTTTAATCACGGTACGGGTTTCTAACGGTTGCCATAGCCTTTCCTCTCAACCTCTACGATTTCCAATTCTTTGGTTATTTAAAAAGTGCAAAATTGTCAGAAAATGAATGATGTGCATCAAACTTATTGAACATTGAACAAAATATACACATTTTTATCAGTTTTAAGCAAATATTGCTTTTTTCTCAAAACCAAGAAAAGTAGGCACCCCTTAGCTATCGCGTTTAACTATACGTGAAAAAGACGTCGTCAAACGATCATCGTCTTACGCGATGAGAGCCCTGTTGACATAGGCGCCTGTATGGATAAACCATTATTTTGGTATAAATGGTCGAATTTTTATCACTGGACAGATACTTTTTAATAATTCGATTATTTGGCAAGTATGATTTATTGGTAAGATTTTTTCTGAAAGCCATACCTAAGTCGTGAAAGAAAAGTATATGAGCATAAATTGCAGGCATAATTATATTTCCTTTATTTCTGCATAAGCGCTTTTTGCTAAAAAATCACTTTTAATGCAATAAATCAAAAAAAAAAATGTGGAAGTTTATGATGGTTTTAACGATATCTCATATTTGTCGTGAAAAATTTCAGATTCGTGCCTCATGACCCCAAAAACATAAAAGGAGCCACTAAAAATAATTATTTTATTATGTTTGGAACGAAACCTCTATAATTACAATTCTTGACCCTTGATTAACACTTTGCGCCACTTGAAAATAAAAAAAAACATTGTCGCAACTATTAAGTGCCCAGTGCACATACCAAAAAGAAGAACGGTAATCTAAAATAGACACGTTTAGCTCACTCTTTATAAAAAGAATTTCTTCAAGTAAGTTTTCAGTTTTTGAAACATTGCACTTTTTAGCCCACAATATCAGTGGGTTTGATTAAAGATAAAAATGTGAAACTTTTAGTAGTGCCGGAAAATTTGGTTTTGTTATTTATATTTCATGTGCGCGTATAGGTATGGTTTGAAGAAGCAAACATATAAATCAATTGCAGTTGTGAAAACGTTACCTCTCTTAAACACAACATTCCTAATTAAATATTAAAATCTGGTTTCTGCAAAAGTGCACTTTTTTCGACCACTTTTTTTCTATTAACAATCTAAACCGTTTATCGATTTCATATAAATCACAATTAATTTTTTTCATCAGCTGATCCCAAAATGTCATAACTCATATGGTCATGGTCAAGGCCACGGACTGATAACGTTACATTTTTACTTGTTTTTTGCCAACAACTCAAAAAATTAACTATGCAACGCCAACTCTTTTCATATGCTTATGATTGGGACCTGTAAGACTCACACCTCGTACAAACAAAGTTTTTTATATCTTTAATAGTTCCCGAAATACGGCCTTTCAAAGTGGCTGATAACGTAATATAATTTTGGAAGTGAAATGTTACGTTATCAGCCACTTTGAAAGTCCGTATTTCGAAAACTATAAAAGATATCAAAAAATGTTGTGTGAACAGAATGTGAGACATACGGAGCCCTATCATACGCATAGGAAAAATGTCAAGCTTTGAATCTGTTTTTCGAGTTATGAGCGAAAACCTTGTAGAAATGTCAATTTATCAAACCGTGGCCTTGACCATATTCATTATCGCATAATAAAATCAACAATACCTAAAATGATGATTGTTCTCGTCAGAACTCCTTTAACACCGAGTTTACCAAAATTGTAATGAATATGCAAATCATTTCACAAAATAAACCTTCGTTTATCGTATACCTAACCTAACCTACAACGATGACAAAACGAATGAAAACTAGAATAATAAATTTGCACAGGACAGCAATTCACACTCGAGTACATGCAAACAAGTTGGTAGTATAGTAGGTTAGGTACCTTACCTACATCAAGGGCGGATCCAGACTTTTGCCCAGGGGGGGTCACGTTCTTCAAAATTCATGGTATTTCATTACAAAATTAATTTTTTTATGGCAAATATAGTTTAAGAACTGTAATTTTTGGCCTTAAAACCTAAGCATTTAAAGAATCTATTTGTCTTTTTATTTAATTTGTTTATTTGCCACTCATATTAGCTAATTACAGTACTGTAGGTATCTCTCTCTGGTATGCTTATGCAGTATCTTAGATCTGTGCTTTCGTTTGCCGAATTTTTAGATTCATACAATATTATTTTGTCGGTCGCTCTTCTATAAAGGTGGTATATTTAAGGCACGTTTGTCGAATTCGACAGGTAGCCATGTGCATCCAGATATAGAAACCCCTCCGGAGGTAAGTACCCACTCTCCAAAGTATTTCTAAAATACTGAGGATTGGGATAAAACCATCTGGAACGAACCCATTATCTGTAACTTTTACTGATCGTTTAAAAGGATTTCTCACAAGGTCTAATATAATGTTATCAATGCTCGATACACCGCATTTATCTAGAAGTATTTTGTTGGAGATGTAATGCTGATAACACAGGTTTACAAATATCGGTTAACTTTTCGACACGTGAAAGTAAGAGTCGTTCTAAGGGTAATTTTTCACGCTGAACTCAAATCCATTATCCGTTTTTCGCTATCAGCTCTGGTTTTTAAGAACTATTACCGTTAGAAAGTGCCAAAAAAGAGATATTGGAACGATTAAAACTGAATTTTGAAGATTAAGATTACCACTTTCAGAAATATGTACAATAAAAAAATTAAAAAAAATCAATTCGCATAGTTACATAGGCCCCAAAAATGGCGAAAAGGAGATTTTTGGCAATTTCTAACGGTAATATCTCAAAAACCAAAGCTGATAGCGGAAAACAGATAACAGATTTGAGTTCAGCACGAAAAATTACCTTTAGATCAACTCTTACTTAGTCGTGTCGAAAACCTTGTAAACCTGTGTAGTCATTGGAATGTGCACTTCTGTTATATCTGCAAACATGCTCTGAGACATTTTCTTTCAAATATCAAAATTGGACGAATAAATGCTTGGTAGCAGATGACCTTCACATCAAGTCTAAAACGGTTGGAGTAGAGGCTCTTAAGAGACATAAATGCAGCTCTGTCTTTGTGTGTGGTCATTTAAGTATAAAACTTGTCCAAATGCACACCTAAGTATTTCACAACCGGTTTTATTCACTATCAAGGCCATTGGAGCGTATTATTTTCAAATGTTTTCCAATTATGCCGTAAATCTGAGTTACCGTGTCTTAGTGCGACGCGGAACAGTATGGTTTCACATTTTCAATAATTTATTTTTATTTGTAGTTCACATTGTATATTTGCAATTTTTGGGCTACTTGCATATAAAATAGTATCATCAGCAAACGCTATCGAGTTCTCTTAGTATATCGGCAATGAAGATATTAAATAGGGGTGGTGCTGAAACTGTTCCTTGTGGTAAGCCATTAATGATTTCAAAAAATCTGGTGGTCATGTATTGTATTTGTTGGCCTTAAAACCTGAGCCCTAAAAATATCTTTTTTTTCTTAACTTAAGTAACTTACTACTTTCTTTAATGACATCCCCTACACAAATCAGAGGAACGTTACTAGGTATATCAACAAGAAGAAACGTTGAATTCCCAATAATTTCTGTCAAGTTGCTAGGTGGGCGAGTGCAAGCAATCAAATCCTCCGGAAAATCGAAGCAAAATGCGTTGGTCATTGCAATCGAAAAATGAATTCGCTACCGAAATTTGCTTTTCAATGTCACCCACGATTTTTGGCACCTATTTGTGAGATGTTCTCAAAAAATGGGTAACATCTGAAAAGCCAGAAATCTTACAAAATAACGCAAACCAAAATCTTGAATAACGAAGTCTCACATTTTGTCAATAGCCTTAAAATTAAAAAATCCAATTTTTTACAATTTTGCATTTACATTTTGCAACAAAAAATTTCGCATATAAAACGAAATCTCGATAATTTAGGTCTCCAATATCAAAATCTAGTAAGCCCAGTAACATTCGCTCCCAGAGAAGAAGAAATAATTCGAAGACGAAAATTTTGGTTAAAAATTGTATTTGCTGCGATATTTCACGATATTTTAATCTGTGAGATTTAAGCTTGCGAGATTTTGTAGCGCTATAATTTAATTTTCAAGATTTCTTACCCAACTATAAAGGCCATTATACTAAAAGGTCTACTAGTTCGAACCGGAAAAGTGTTTTTCTATTTCCGGTTTAATTTCCATTATAGTTTTTGGAAATTTTTCCGGAATTGTTCTGGACTTATTTTCATTTCACTTTCTGGTCTTTTCACCAAAGCGATCTGCTGAAATTTCCAACATTCTAGCTTTACATATTTCCTTCTCAAATTCTGGGACAATTTCCAAAATTTATCCCAGAAAATTTTCTGGACTTTTTTCCAAAATAAAATCCTGGGTAATTTTCGAGAGCCTGATAGATCAACTAAATTAAACTGAATTTTTTTTTGCAATTACTAAAAGAAGTCTATGCTTGACCTATTACTGAAACTATAGCTGACGTCTAAACGGCCATCCGTTTAGTGACCTTTGAAATGGCACACATATGAGGTTAAAAGATTCAAAAGCTAATAGGCCCAGTGCCGGATTTAAGGCAGGGCAGCCGGGGCTACAGCCCTGGGCCTCCACAACATCAGGGGCCTCCACAATGGATGGAATTTAAAATTCCAACGAGTACATAACACAAAAAAAAAAACAAATTATAACCAAATGCTAGTCTTAAGAACAAGAACATAAAAAAGGGTTACAGAGAGGTTTGCTTAGTTCTGCTTGAATGTATTCAATTTATTCATAGGACTGCAATATTATAATCAAAAGTTAATAACATTCGTTAATTTAAATTTGAAATAATTTCCTTCAATTCACTCCTGCTTTTATCTCTTATCATTTCAGTGCATGTGTGTAACTGGACTTCAACCTATGTAACTGGACAGTTTTCAAAACATAGCTTACAGCTTCTTTACTTTTCTCATTTTCCATGTGCACTATATTCTTAACCCCCATAGCCCGTTTTAGTGTTTCTGCTGATGTTTCCTATTGCTCGACTTTCAACTCAACGACTACTTATTTTCTTATTGGCTATGGGCTTTTTCAGGTTCAGCTTTTCTTAAGTCTCTTTCTAAAACTGATTATCAGAATCAAGAGCAAACAGAATTTTTTGGTTTCAAAAATGACATTGGTCTTTGGCCTGACAGCATAATAAATTAAATGATGAAAAAGGTTCCACAGAACTTCTCAATTGCGATGCAGTATCGCGAAAAAGTTTCAACTATCAACTTTCTTCGGAAATGTTCAAAGAATTTGTTTACACGCCACAAAATATAATTAAACATCAAGCTCAGTGAGAAGGCATGCAGCTGATCGTCTACGAATATGAATTTCAAAGACTTATTCGAAATCAGTAATGAGTTTAGTGTAACAGGAAAAAGTCACAGGACGCATCGATCAAGAGCTATCGAGACAAAAGGCACACAAAATCCTCAGAATTATAGTTAGTACCTACTATCAAATTCACTGCTGAATGCAGATTAGTCTTTTGACGTGACAGTGAAATACGGCGCCAGTTATAGCTATCATTGAAACTCATCATTGAAATTTTTAATGATTGATTCTGAGACAATTAAAAGGCGAAATCAGTGATTAAATTGCTGACAAAACAGAGCTCCAGTCTTAAATCTTTTTTCTTGTCAAACAAAAATTTTCATTTTTGCTCTGCCTTCAATACAAAATAAATTGAAATATTCAGACTTTTTATGTGGAAGGATGGACATATTTGAAATTTGTTTGGCTAGGAATGCAATTAAAACTTGAGCTTCAATCCTTTATCAAAATATTACTTGTTTTTATTCCTTAACACCTCAAAATCGAAGAACAAAATTTTCAATAATTGTCAATTATTGCTATAACTGGGTTCACCGAGAAATGGAAATTTTCTAGAAATAAACTATTAAAACATTCGACTGAAAAAATTTGTCATTTTATTTGGAAAATAATGAGGGACCAGGCGGCTTCCATATTAATACAGTCCCTGTAGTGAAGTCCCGTAGAAATTTCCGTACTGATTTATCTAACCGTCAGAATCGATTTAAGTACATATAGGAGAGTCAGAAAAACTTGGGTAGACATCACCGTTTTCTGGAGGGGGATTTTTAGACGCCATTTTCCAAAATGGCCGACAGATTAGTATAATTTGTATGGGAGAACCGAAAAATCTCCATAAAAACTAAACCACTAAACCGATTTTGATGAAATAATCAGACATGATAAAAAACAAGATGAGAAGCCAACATAATTAATATCCGCCTACTGCCACGCCCCCTTTTTTGAAAAAGTAGTATTATTCGTCAAAATTAATACAATTTCGGATTTTGCTTTAGTTAAACTTATACAAATATTTTTGTATGGAATATAAGCTGTAAAAAGTTCCTACCACGCCTATTTTGTGGGCGTTTATTATTTTGTGACTTGTATGGAGTTCGTTTTAGTAAGATAAAAGCTGAACCACTTCACCCAATGTAATGAAATTTTCACACATGATAGCGAACAGTATAGGATTGTATACAATTTTCGCCAATTATTGGCACGCCTACAAAAGCCCATCTTATCACTCTTCCTCATAAGCTGCTAAAATCCGAAGGATACGATATCAATTAAGATGCTTTTTGAAGTTTCCTGATTGATATTGATTAAAGAAAATCTTTTCTTTTTGATTTTAAGTAAAAAAAAGATTTTTAAAATTATAAAAAATGCAATTACATAATTATTTACACATCATTTGTATACACATTTATCTCGTACATTGCTCACCACATTTGCAGTACTCTGTGCATGTCAAATACTTAAATTTACATTTACACCTTTAAGTAGAACATGTTGTAAAATTGCATGGAATTAATAGTTCAGAAGGCATTATGTTAAGGCACTGATCGGGCCTTAGCACACCATTTGCATCTTTGGCGAATCCATAATCTGTCAACTGCAGGCTTGAATCTGGAAAATAGCTCTGTGATAGGCTTAAGCATTCCCTTAAAACAAAAAAGCATTAAAACAAGAAAATTAAGCGAGTTGACTTTGACATTAACCAGTCACTTAACGAATATGAAAGAGAAAGACAAAAAATTCTAGATCCAATCGAACTGATAAATATCAAATAGGAGACGGAGGAGCCTTATAGTGTTATCAAATGACACTGATGTCGTTGTTCTCATCCTTCGATATACATTTGAACTATTCAGTGAGTTATTGCAAGAATTGTGGATCAAAGTGTAAGTGGGTGATAAAATGCGCTATGTGCCTCTACACACTCTTGGGGAACAACTGGGAGCTGCACTTTACAACAATTTAATTAAGGCCCACATACTTACAGTGGGTCAATTCTCGATCCGTGAAACTGTGAAGTCAAAATGCGATTCTCGAAGTGTGAAAAAATGAAAATAAATGTTTTCATATGATGATTCTTTTATCACAATCAATTCATTCTGCGAAAACCTGTGAAAAGAAAAATGATAAACAGAAACAAATTGTGCTCATTTGATATACCCAAGTCGCCATCTTGGTCTTTCTCTGACGTCACAATCATCTTTTTCTATGAGCAAGTGGTAGATTTTTTTAATTTTAGTACTTTTTAGAACTCACTTTGACAGCTGTTTCTCATAATGAGTTCAGGAATCGCCTGCCGCGTGTTTGTGAAGTGATAAAATGATAAAACTCTGTGAAAACTGAAATGATAACTTTGTTTTCATTTCACAGTTTCACAGGTCATTGACCCCCTAAACTATAATTAAAAGTGTAAATTAAATAAAGGTGTTAATGTAATTTTAAGTATTTGACATGCACAGGGTATTGCAAATGTGGTGAGCAATGTACGAGAAGAATGTGTATACAAATGATGTGCAAATATATGTAATTGTATTTTTTATAATTTTTTTATTTTTTTTTTACTAAAAATCAAAAATAATAGATTTTCTTTAGTCAATATCAATCAGGAAACTTCAAAAAGCATCTTAATTGATATCATTTCTTTTGGCTTTTAGCAGCTAATGAGAAAGAGTGATAAGATGGGCTTTTGTAGGCGTGTCAATGTGCGAAAACTGTATACAATCCTATACTGTTCGCTATCATGTGTGAACATTTCATTACATTGGGTGAAGTGGTTCAGCTTTTATCTTATTAAACGAACTCCATACAAGTCACAAAATAATAAACGCCCACAAAATAGGCGTGGTAGGAACTTTTTACAGCTTATATTCCATAAAAACTATTCTTATAAGTTTAACTAAAGCAAAATCCAAATTTGTATTAATTTTGACAAATAATATTACTTTTTCAAAAAAGAGGGCGTAGCAGTGGGCGGATATTAATTATGTTGGCTTCTCATCTTGTTTTTTATCATGTCTGATCATTTAATCAAAATCGGTTTAGTGGTTTAATTTTTATGGAGATTTTTCCGTTCTCCCATACAAATTATACTACTATTTGTCGGCCATTTTGGAAAATGGCGTCTAAAAAACCCCCTCCAGAAAACGGTGATGTCTACCCAAGTTTTTCTGACTCTCCTATATGTACTTTAATCGATTCTGGCGGTTAGATAAATCAGTACGGACATTTTTACGGGACTTCACTACAGGGACAGGAGTATATTGTTGTTGCCCCAGGGCCTCCAGTCCCGACCTCTAAATCCGGCCCTGCATGGGCCTTTTAGGTACCTATATCAAATTGTGTAGTACCTCGTGGCTTGATGGTTAGTGCGTAGGACTGTCATGCCGAAGGTGTGGGTTCGATTCCCAGCCGTGCCACCTAAAAACAGAAATGTTTTATTCGAGGTACTGCCTCTTGCGAGGAACTGACAAATCCTCCAAGAGTACTTGTCATGAAAAAGTGCTTCTCATTTAGCCGTTCGGACTCGGCATAAAACTGTAGGTCCCCTCCATTCCTGCCAACAAACACGCACACAGGAATGGTTGTGAGTTGTAAGTCACTAGGCCCTGGTTCTCCATGAGCTGTTGCGCCACCCAATTTTATTTATTTTATATCAAATTGTAGATTATATTCGATTTAATTTTTGGTTAAAAGAAGTATGTAAGAAATGTCATTTATTACTAATTTTGTGCTTAGCAATATTGATAAAATCATCAAACCAATTTCAAAATCTTTCTTACGCTAAAATTAATGGCAACATAAAGTTGAATTCTTTCATTATTCCTTAAAACAAATTATTAATTTATTATTTAGCAAAATATTCTGAACGAAAACGCTGTTCTTGCAACTAATATCCTCAAAAGATTTTTTTTTATTTCATTGGAGGAAGAATGACCCCCATGACCCCCCTTTTATCCGCCAATGACCTACATACATAGCAAACTTAGCATTTAAGCTTTTAAATGCTGGTAGTGCTTCCACTATGCCCAGTGGCGGATCCAGAGGGGGGCTATAGGGGCTGAAGCCCCCCCACGGCTGATTCAGAAGAGAGTTAGACAAACAAATGTAAGATTGAACCATATCTATATGCAAGCTGTGTTTTTTTTTTGGAAGCCCCAAGAGAATTTGATGAAAAAAGACGATTATATAAAAAATAAAATATACCTACGTAGGCGTATACGTATTTCAAAGCTTAAAGGTATAAGACAAAAAGTTGAGGCTTGGGGCTAAGCCTTTACGAAGCGTTTTGCTAAGCGTGCAAGGGATTCAGATGAAAACTATAACACTGTTGGGGCTAACAAGTTTGCATACTAGCTGTGTTTTTTCCAGGCATTAAGGAAATCCGACGAAATTTGCATGGAAGCTGTTGTTTTCTTAAGTCCAGGGAAAAATGGAGGTTGGGGCTTTACAATTTGAGTGTAAGCTTTGTTTTTTCTAAGCCCCTAAGGAACCAGACTAAACAAATAACAAGTTTGGGGTTAGTAAGTATGTACTCCTAAATACTGTGTTTTTTTTTCCAAGAAAAAAAACACAGTATTTAGGAGTGTATTCAGCCCGATTACCTATGTATAGGTAATCGGGCTGAATATTTTTGAAATGGATAGTTTCCATGATAACATCAAAATATTGTTTAGAAATTGAAACTTATGTTTTTATTTCAGATTGTTTTCGTATGCCGAAGGATATTTTGACGATTTCAAAGACTGCTTTAAGACGAAGCGATTTTAGATTTTAGTTTCTCTTTTGATTTCCTTTGAGCTCTAACGAAAGATTAGAGAGCTCTTTCCGCGAGCAATATTCATTAAATGAAATGAGAAAGAATTTTAATTCACCTCGAACTCGTTTTTTAAATGTAAAACCAGCTGTATCGGTTATTTTTTTCTTCTTTAAAAAGTGTAATATACATTTTTGTTTTAATATGGACCCAATACTGGTATAACTATAAATAATAAGAAATTGAAGGGCAGAAAAAATTTTAAATCTTAACTCAGACTTTTTTCAAATCTTCGTCAAACTGTAAGATTTGAATTGACAACAAATATGAATGGAGCTCGCATTAAAATAAATAATGATAGGAATAGGAATGTTAAACACGAATTTTTATGTTCGAAATACCAATCCACATGGACTAAAGTCATTTTAGGTGGAATAGGTATACAGAACATCCAAATTAATTTTTTTTTCTCAAATTTAAAAAAAGTGAATTGAAAAACATGATTTAGATAATTTTTGATAACAGCAACTTGTACACAAAATTTGCAACTGTCTTTTTTATAGGGAGCTTAATTACCTTTCTTTTCTGCCATTTATAGCATTTTCTTCTATGGGAATTACATTTTAAGAATTAGATAAGTGAGATACAAGGGCGTACGCCGGATTTCGATTATGTGTGAGCAAACTCATTCAAAAAATAGTTTTATTACAGAAATCTTACTTTGAATGTATAAAATATATTCTGATTAGGGGGGGGGGGCAAGCACATCTAGCTGCCCCCCTTGCGTACCTAAAGAAAGGAAAGGAAAGAAAGGTACCTACCTACATATTTAAAAGTCCAATAAACATATCCTTTTTACACCTTTTTAATACGATGTGTCTTTGTGGAGAAACTGGTTAAAGCGTCTTTTCGAAATAGCAGCTGAAGCTTAGGTACTAATCATAAAATTTTGCAGAATTTTCCTATTAAATACCTATACATACATTTTTGCAATATACTTTTTGATTCAGCCGCCGACTAGCCTACTTTCTGAGAAAAGAAAATTTGGGTTGGTAGGTCATTCGTATATAATTAAGGATTTTTTAAAAAAGTGTCTAAGGGAACTCCATAAGCTTCCCCCCACAGCCAAATCCTAGATCCGCTACTGACTATGCCTTACACAATATTTGAACTATATATGTATTTATATGCTTTACAAGGAACTTGTTGAAGGAATTATTAATAATAATAACACATTAATGGAGCTAAGATCATGTCAACGCTTTATCTCTTCCATTTTGTTTGTGGAGTCAACTATAAATATGACGTACAATAATTGATTAATGTTTTAAGGACATTGACATGGTTTTAGGAATTAAATTATTCTTATTAAGGGTCACCTTCCTTTCCTATGTAAATATATGCCTTGTGATTATATATTTATTATTTGTTCCATGTAAATCTTCTTCAAAACATGTTAAATGCAATAGGACCCACGTGAGTCCTTTTTATGATTCGAAAACAACAGTGATGAATAACACTATAGCTTCATAGACCAGTTGTCTAAAAATGTCATTTGCTTTGATTATTGATCAACCGAATCAAGACAGTTTGTAAGGCAGGCTCATACTGTGTAACAACTGTGACCTGGTCAATATAACTGGAATGCCAATACAACAAGAATCCTTAATATGGCGTGTGCGTACAAAGGGGGTGTGAAACTATCTCTCTGGAGTGCTGTGAAATATAAAGTAGTCTTGTTGATATAATCGAGACTTCTTGTTGTTGGTTTTGGGCCAGAGTTTCTTTTGCTGTAAATATTAGCTACCTATTGTTTCTCATCACAGGCAGCTGTGATGGTCTTACACTTAATTACACTATCGATTAATTTTTTATGGAGATTTAGTGGATTTAAGAACCCAGGAACTGAGTGAACCTTTTCCAAAGTGTCAGCTATTGGAGAAACTGGTGTGTTATTTTAAGTTTAAGTCAAACAAAGTTCGATTAATCGTAATCGATTTGTGGTAATTTTGTTTATATTTTCTAGTAAGTAGATGAAAAAATTGCTTTAACTTTAATTGAGATTAACTATTTCATCGTGGTGGCGTATACCATCCTATGAACCGGTAACTTATGAGTTATGACCAAAGAAATGTAAAACAACAGGTCGGACAAACCTAGTATAGTATAGGTACTTAGCCAATAATAATAATAAAATGTAATCAAAAAAAGGTTTTTCCTGGCAGCAATGAGTGGTTGTGCTTTGGCCACTGCCTGCCCAGGTTGAGTTAAGAAAAGTTCCGCTATGCACAAATAGTCTTCAAACCGACTGAGTGGAAAGCTTGTAGTTTTAGATGTTCGATCTTCAAAGTTAAGGTCTTAAAATAAAAGATAAATTTCAGGCTACATTACTGTATAACATTTTATGAGAAAAGTCAATTTATTTCATACTAGGGAGCAGGTTGAATCCCAAATCGATTTGATTTTTACTTTTCAAAATGCTGTGATTGAAAAATTTCACTATTTGAAAATAATGTTTTAAAAAGTTATTGCTTGTTCTTTATGGTTATGTAACGGGAGAGGTGGCAGGGCACTTATCTAAATTTTCAACTTTAAAGTTAATTTTAATCACAACAAAAACATAAATGTTAAAAAAGGAGCCAAGTTCTTATGTGCACAAGAAACCTGTGCGTAAAAAGTCAGCCAAAAAAAGTAATGAGATCTAAAATATATGCCAAGTTTTAAGTTCATGAAGTTCAAAATCAAATATCTTAAGTAGAGTAATATCGAAACAATTCCAAATCATGACAGAAATTTTGTAACTAATGATTACTGATTAAAATTTGGTGGGTTCACTGGTCAAGTTTTCATACATTTTAAATTTGTGATTAAGTAAGTACATATTTAAGAGAAAACTTGCCAAGTAAATCCACCAAATTTTAATCAGTAATCATTAGTTACCAAATTTCTGTCATGATTTGGAATTGTTTCGATATTTCTCTACTTAATGTCGAATTCCTTACAACCATTTCAAATCGATTTTTTTTTGTTGGTTGTAAGGAACACACAAGAAATCAAATTTTTCGTGTGGGATTGTGTGTGTGTCATTTGACAGTACCTTTGAGGCAAAAAAGTAAACAAACTATGCGCATACAAATTTGTTACAAATATTCCAAAGTGCATTCAGTTTTTCGCGTCATTTTGTTAGATTAAAAACATATACATTTCCAAGAAAAGTTGGAAAAATAAACAGAAAATAGTTATGTGGCCATTAAAGTAAAAAAAACAACCCAAATTCATCCAAGAAACACATCATTCGAGAAACACATCGGCGAGCGCGCGATTTATATCTTTAATTGAATTTGGGCACTTTGAATCGAAGTTAGTTGATATTTTTATAACTTCTAACAGACCATTCACTATTTTTTGATGAATTAAAATTAGTTTTAATGATTTACTTGCTTTTAATCTATTTAAATGACCGACGAACACTTTAGAACATTTGTTAAACCCACCGCAAAATACTTGGTACTGAAGTTAGAGGGGGGTTGAAAATCGCCTGAGTTTGTTCCTGTAAAAAGGGTGTAGTGCCGCGAACTTGGTTGGGCACTACCGTGCCCTTTGATTTCCCAAAAAAAATTAAATCTTTAAAAAACGGCGATTTGAGCTTTAAAAATTTCTAACTTTGCTTCAAATGCAGATCAAATTCACACTAAAAGGGTGATAGAGTTCTTTTCATGATTAATATTTAAATATGCGTTTCTATTGAGGAAACTCTCGAGAGCTACTTTCGGATATCCAACTTCCCCTGTGGTGAGCTTATTTCATGACTGTGTATGTGTCCAATTTCGAGTTTTATTCTCGCTAACTTCTTCAGAGCTGCTCGCCACCTTTTTACTTTGAAATGGATACGCACCTTGAGACTATGCACATGTGTTTCGAGTATGGTGCTGTACGCAGCGTTGCGTGCAGACGTGCCGTCTGTTTTAGCCCTAAGATACGTTTTTGATGTATGTACATAAGTATTCGTGAGGATTTTGTCACTTTCGTGGATACGTTTTAGGAACTTCCGTATTCCATATCATTAAACTGACGGAGAGTACGAATCCAAACTTTTAGTTGGTCTCCAACAAGACAACGAAATGTTTACGAAAACGAAGCGAAAAAATATTCATTGATAGTTGCACAAATTCAAAAAATTAAAACAAATGCAAATGCAAAAAATCACAAGCATCCATGCTGTAATGAAAGAAATAACAAAAACAAACACAAATGTCATTTTTTCGCACACAATAAATGATCTGGGTAGTTAATTGCGTTCAAAAAAAGAGTGTAGACTTCTCCAAATAATCTGCTACAACTATCAATTTCGCTCATCGAACAGCGTACTGCAGAACGAAAAGCAGAACTACATTTTTAGTTTATGATTTCGTTGTGCCATTTTTGTATGGGATTTTTCGATTCGCATCAATAGCGTACTAGGCGTAAGGAAAGGATAGTTGTTTCGTCAATTCGACTGTCAAATTATCGCCAATTGTGACAGGTTGTTTTATTGTTAGATTTATGTGAATTTTACTTTGTGAAATCAAAATTGAGAACGAGAAATATTCAAGGTTAAACGATTTTTCAATGCCAAAGGGAAAAATCTATTTTATAAAGGGTCCGCCAAATGTTTTGTTTTTTGAAAATGCTATAAAAAAAACTACTGAATATTTTCTCAAATTTCTTTTTTATTTAAAAGTACAATCCTTCCGGTTAATAATGAAAAATAATTTTATTCAAATGGCTGCTTCGCTAAGTGGGCCTGCGATCGACTTAGAGAGATGCCGATTTTGCCAAAAAAAATCATCTTTTCAGATGAAGCTCATTTTGATCTTGGCGGGTATGTAAACAAGCAAAATTGTCGCATTTGGGGCACAGAAAACCCGCACGCCATTGAAAAGTCGATACACCCAAAACGAGTCACTGTTTGGTGCGGATTTTGGTCCAGAGGCATAATTGGGCCATTTTTCTTCGAGTGGCCGTTACAGTCAATGGCGATCGTTATCGGGCCATGTTGAACGAATTTTTGGTCACAAAAATTGAAGAGGAGGATATTGGCAACATTTTGTTTCAACAGGACGGCGCTACGTGCCACACAGCCGAAGCTTCACTCCATGTAGTAGTAGCATTTTCAAAAAAAAAAGAAGTTATTTGGCGGACCCTTTATGAAGATTCGCTTGAAATATTGAAATAAGATTCTATGAAATTGTTTAATAAAATTTCCTTTCAGAGACAGCTGTTTTCTGTGATGTAATCTCCACAAAACTTGTATTTGACTTTTTGAACAGAATAGGAACATACCACTGTTTCATTATGTTTTAAGAGCATAATTGTGGAGTTACGCAGATCCAGAGGGAGCTCAAAATCGCTGTTAAGACACCATGCTATAGTTACAAACTGCTATACTTAATTTCACAAAGTTCAAAGTACCCGCTGTTCGAGAACTGTGGCATCTATGAACGAGTTAATTGCTTTCTTCAAATTTCAAGCTCATCAACTCACATTGCTTTGTTTGACCAGGTTTGAAGTGTACTCAAATTTTACACCTCATCAAGATATTTTGGAGACTCATGAAAATTGTCCCCCCCCCTGAACGAAATCTTGGATCCGCGGCTGGTTTTGTAACATCTACTTAGAGTTAATGAAATCATAAAGAAAGTGGTATGAAATCCTGGAAACCAATGTCACATTAAGAAATCTCTCTTTTTTTTAAATCTCGAAAAACGGAGTCTAATGTGTTGTTTCCACCCATACAAATATTAAAGTGGAGATTAACCTTCGCAGCGTTCTTCAAAAGCAAATGTGGTTTCAGTTTTTCTTATGAAGTGGAAGTGAGATAGAATGCTTCATTTGTGTCAAAGAATGAATAACTGACTACAGCCTCGAATGAAACAGTCAGCGCCATAAAAGAATAGGTTCGTTCGATTTGTAAAACTATATTTGCATTAGAATCATGATTATGATGATTTGAAAATTTTCCGTCTCTTACAGAATTCATATTTTTGCCTTATGTTTTGAGAAAACACCCACGAGCCACGAAACCCATCGTAACAAAAATAAATATAAAATCGGAAAAATGGTTTTCGCTACTGGCTGGTTGGAAATAAATAACAATAAAGGAGAATGAGCAAAAATAAATGGGAGCTGGTCCATTTCTCAACACGAATGTGTCATATATCGATGACATGGTTATTATAAGTACATCGTTTCATTATATAGCCGTTAAGCTCTAAACCATGGGGTTCGCGAGATATTTGGCTTCATAGCACCGAAAAGAACAATAATACAACTCCGCATTTGGACATTGTCTTCTTGCTCAACATCAATATGTCGTACATCGTTGGAAAGGTTATAGCATGTACTTCATTTCTGTACATGGCCGTTAAGATGTAGACCCTGGTGTTCGAGAGATATTTAGCAAAAACGCACTAAAGAACAATAATGCAATTCCGCATTTGGAGCTGGTCTTCCAAGTCAACAGTAATGTGTTGTATATCGTTGAAGAGTTTATTGCGTATATCTCATTTTGTTATATAGTCGGTAAGCTGTAGACCATAGGAATTGAGAGATATTTGGCATCAAAAAAAGGCAAATAGAAAAATAGTGCAATTCTGCAATGGGTGCTGGCCTCCCTACTCAACACGAATGTGTCATACATGGTTGAAAAGGTTATTATGAGAACTTCATTTTATTATATAGCCTTTAAGCTCTAAACCACTGATTTCGGGAGCTATTTACTATTTAGCTTACTCTGAAGCTAGTCCAGTTGAAAATTGACCCAGTGTGTGATGATCCGGGGCGGCCTCCCTCTTAAAACTAATACCATCCATACTAAGCTTAATAAGTTTCGAAACCCATGGTTTAGAGCTTAATTGCCGTACAGTAAAATGAAGCTCTCATAATAACCTTTTCAACCATGTATGACACACATACGGCATACACGAAGACAATGTCCACATGCGGAGTTGCATTGTTGTTCTTTTCGGTGCTTTAAAGCCAAATATCTCACGAGTCCCATGGTTTAGAGCTTCACGGCCATATAATAAAATGATGTATTTTTATTTTTAATTTTAAAATGTTTTTATTTCTTCGGTAATATATTTTCATACAAATTTTACAAAAACAGTCAGGCTTGGCGTTTGCCGTCTGCCGGATTGACAATTATATAATTTATTCTATGGCTAAGAAATGGTTTGTTAAAAAAAAAAAAAAAAAAAGTATTTTAAATAAAACAACATACATACAAATGAGCAGTCCAAAACATTTCAGAAATCCCCACTCATAATTTTACTTCTATAGTTTAAAGCAATTTTGGAGAAGCGAAACAATTTTTCCACATTAAGCTCATTTAAAGCATTTATACATTCATCATCCGTAAGAAATTTTTTTCCAAAAACATGTTGTCGCGTTTCACATAGAATTGGCCATTTTCCCATGAAATGTATAACGTCCTCTCGTTCTTGTAAGTTACATAACTCGCATAAACATGGTAGATCGTCCCTATGTGGCATGTAGTTGAGGGACAAAAGCTCTCCTCACAGCTTCATCATCATAGATATTTCTTGTACACTATTCATATCATGGAAGTAGTTTTTTTTCTAGTAGATCGTGGTTCAGTCGATTATAAATTGATCTGTGCACTGATGCTTCGGCTTCCTCTCTGTATTTCGTTGCATATAATACATCCACACTCCCGATTAATTCGTATAAAACTGTTTTCCAGTTTGCAATGTTTTCGATACTTAAATCCACTTCGATCCTGCAGAGAAGAGCTAAGTTCAACCACTCTGCATACCAGCTTGAATTATTCGCCACCGTTTTTAAAGCAACTTTTTTTGGAAGTCGACTATCTGCCATATTCATTATTTTAATGATATAGTCAACATGAAGCTTAAGGGTTCTTATAAACAAGGGTGAGAGACCTGTTTCGATCATAAGTAGATAATTTGGTGAATTAGCCGGAAGATGAAAAGAGCGCTTGATATAGAACCTCAGAAGTTTTTCTACCGAATCGTATGGCTTATACCCCCAAATTTGAGCAGCATATAGTAAAATTGATTCTGCAACTGCTTTAAAAACTCTGTATTTCGTGCTATGGGAAATAGATCTATTAGCAAAGCATCCTTTCCAAGTTGCGTTGATTGCATTTTTGGCCTTAGACAGTTTCTCTACCAGGTGTTTATTCATGCTCAGGTTCTGGGTTAGGAGTACCCCCAAATACTTATATTCACTCACCAGTTCTAATGGCGCACCATCATAACTCCATTTCTCCTTTGTACTATATCTTCCTCCACCTTTTTTAAAAATCATAATCTTTGATTTTTCACGATTAACTACTAAATTCCAGAGTTTACAGTAGTCATGCAGGCGATTAATCATTAACTGTAAAGACTCTGGAGAACTGGCTAGCAAAACAACATCATCCGCAAACATAAGACCCTTTATACTAGTGTCAGCATAAACCACACCTCCAGGTAGATCATCCAGTAAATCATCAATGAAAAGCGAAAAGAGATCTGGGCTCAAAGCACATCCTTGCTTTACACCTGATTTTGTGTCAAACCATTCAGACCTTTCTTCTCCCGTCCACACTGCGGCTCGAGTCTGTGCATACAAGTTTTGAAGAACTCTACCAAATTTAAATGACATTCCTTTTTGATAAAGTTTGTAAAACAATGAGTTACGGTCTATTGAATCAAATGCGGCTTTGAAATCCACGAAGAAAGTGTATAACTTCTTATTTTGCCTCTGGAACGATTCTCCAATGCTTTTAAGAACAAAAATTTGGTCCACGGTAGAGTAACCTGTCCTAAAGCCAGCCTGGGATTCCTTAAGAAGATTTCCTTGCTTTATCCATTCAGATAGACGGTTTTTCAACACAGCTGTAAATATTTTGTAAGACGCATTTAATAACGAGATACCCCGATAATTTTCTGGGCTAGATGTGCTTCCTTTTTTGTGAATGGGAAAAATTAGAGTGTCATTAAAAGTTTGAGGAATGGTGCCTGTTTCTAGCACATCGTTAAATAATTGAAGAAGTTTATCCTTGAGCAAATTTGAACCATACTTGTAAAACTCTGTCGGTATTGAGTCCGCACCAGGGGCCTTACCGTTTTTCATAGCATTTAACACCTCCGTAACTTCGGATTTTGTAATAACTGCATCGAGCAACGCATTTGAAAAAGCTGGAGCAGCATAATAAAATGAAACGGAAAATTCGCAGGGATTAAGCAGGCCAACAAAATAAGAACGAAGAACTTCTGGACCTAGGTTACGATTGATCACCAACACTGTTCCATTGAGCTTCTTTGCTAATTTCCAAAATTCCTTTGAATTTCTACAGGATGCCATCTTCCACGCTTCACCTTCAAAATGTTTTATCTTTTTCTCCTTACATATGCTTTTATATATTTGGTTGGCTTCTAAGTAGTAGGCTTTGAATAACACTGAATTGTTTTCACGAAAAAGCTTCAGCCATTTAAAAGATTGATTTCTCGCTTTTCTGCAGTCATTATCAAACCATGGTGAATTTTGAGATTTCCCATTAGGGTGGGGGCTCGGATAAGCGTCTTTTATTATTGTTTCAAGGATATCAACATTTATTTCGTTTTGCTTTAATAGTTCCAAATTAAGCCTCTTTCTGTAGCTCTCAGCCTTATTATCCATCCATTTCAACATTGGAAGAGGCTTAAGCAGGTGGTTTTCTTCGGATAATTCGACTTTATGTCCAAAGGATACGACAATGGGTAAGTGATCGGAGTAGGGCACTTGATTCACTTCAAAATCTACAACACATTTATTCCAGTTACCTCCTATTAAGCAATAATCAACAACTGAAGTGCCTTGACCACTCACAAACGTGAATTCGCCGTTCTGATCGCCTGAACTCGTACCATTCACTATTCTTAGACCGAAAGAATCACACAAATCTAATATTTTCTTGCCTCTTGAATTAGATATTTTGTCCTTGGTTTCCCGGATTATTCCCGATATAGCATTGCTCGTCCCCTCATCCACTCCTATTCTTGCATTAAGGTCTCCTATTACCATAACATTTGGATTGTTTGACAGAGACATCAATTCGTGCAGCTGAACAAAATCTGCTTCCCAATTGGTACAGTTGAGATAAACTGGGTATATCTTAAAACTTTCATTATCAAATTGCAGATCTATAAGTACTAAATTATTTGATCTCTGGAACTTACAATTAATACCCTTATTTGTGAGATAATTTTTAAGACCAAAATAACATCCCCCACTAGCCCTGCCACGGCTTTGTATTTTAGATGCAGGGATCCATTCAAATTTATAATTTAAGAACACTCTTCCAAAATTGCTTATTTTTTCTTCCGTAACAAAAGTTTCAAATAAAAATATAATTTCAAATTGATTAACATAATTAAAAAAATCAGGAAACAGATTTTTATTATTTAAGCCATGCACATTATAAGACAAAATTCTTACATTTAATAATTCTAAATTTTTGGTTTTAGCTAAATTATTATTTAAACTATGGCAGACGGCATTACATTTAAAAATAAGGTGGGAGCCCTGAATTGGTTTGAGAGCTACTGGGTTGATTTCTTTCTCCAATGATTTGCTGCAGCAATGACATTCCGTTTTGACCTTCATCGCACAACAAGTTATTGTTGCTGTCATAATAAAACAAGTGATCGCCAACTTTTAGCTGGTGTCCGAGAATTTGAGTTTTTACATTTTTGTTTTGTTTTATTATTTCGTTATTTAGTTTATGTAAACATCTTCTTCTCATTCGGGCTGCTGCTGGAAAATCACGATGTAGAGATATGCCTGATCCTTTTAATTTACTTGCTGCTTTTAAGATATGTCCAACGTGTTCTCTGTTGTGCATTTCTACAATGACATCTGCGAATTTTGTATTTTTTGTGTTTAGAGTTCGTGACGATGAGATTAGTGCTGTGTTATCACTCTGTAATAAATCCAAACACAATTTTTTTGCGTCTTCTGCTGGGTTTTCAGCCATACTTCGGTTATCTAGAGGAATATGGATCACAATATTTTTTTCATTAGTTTTTGATTCCAAGAACTCTACGTGCCGTTCGAGTGAAATGCACTTTGCTTCCACAAGCTGCAGCTGTTGATGCAATGATTCATTTGCTGATTGCAAATCTTGAATCTTATGGGAGATTCCTTCCAAATCAGCCTTAGTAGGCAAAAATTTAAGTTTTTCATCCAAAAGCGATGCCATTGTGTTTGCAATTAAGACATTCAATTCAGACACCTCCATATTAACGATTGTTTTAGATTGATTAGAGTTTTGTTTGTAGTTTGAGCAAGTAGGTGAGCCATCCATTGAACGGTGACGCTTCGATTTGGCACCGGTATCCGATGCCGTAGTGTTGTCATTTATTTTAACAGGGGTTCTTAGAATTTTACCACCAACCATTGTCTATTCTTTACGTAATTAACTATAATTAGACTCTCACATCGAACTAATGATGGAATAGTGTAAATAGTTGATCGAAATATCGTTTACAAATAAAAACTTTATTGTTGAAAAAATAAAATACTTTTAATTCAAGAAAATTACAGCGCTAATTTTTAACCAACTCGACACGTCAAAAACTCAACTGTCAATCAGTCATCATCATCAAATGATGTACTCACAATATCCTTTTAAAAATGTATGACACATTCGTGTTGAGTTGGTAGACCAGCACCCAAAGCAGAATTGCATTATTTTTCTGTTCGACTCCTTTGATGCCAAACAGTTCTCGAACCCCTTGGCTTACAATTTAACAGCTATATAATAAAATAAAGTACATGCAATAACCTCTTCAACGATGTACGACACTATGTTGACATTATAGACCGGCTTCCAATGCAGAATTGCATTATTTTATTATAATGCGTTTTTGTCAAATATCTCTTGAACGACGCTACTTACACCTTAACATCCTTGAAAGAAAATAAAGAACTTGCAATAACCTTTTCAATAAAGTATGACACATTTCTGTTGAGTTGGCAGACCAGCGCTCAATGGCATTGAGTCAATGCAGAATTGCATTGTTGTTTTATTCGCCTTTTTTAATGCCAAATATCTCTTGAGCCCCATGGTCTACAGCTTAACGTTCATATACAAAAATAAAGTACATGCTATAACCTTTCCAACGTTGTACGACACGTTGATGTTGAGCAGGAAGACAATGTCCAAATGCGGAGTTGCATTATTGTTCTTTTTGGTGCCTTGAAGCTGAATATCTCACGAACCCCATGGTTAAGAGCTTCACGGAAATATAATGAAATGATGTCCTAACAATAACCTTTTCAAAAATGTACAACACAATTGTGTTGAGCATATTGGCCAATTTGCCCATTCTCCTTTGGGGTTGGGATCGGTGACGGATAAAGGTCTATGTTCGTGTAATTACCAATTATCTTGATGAGGTCAACAGAAAATTGCAGTACACTTCATGCCGCTCAACAGACCTTTGGCCTATTTCTCAGATCTTACCGCACACATTGTATGATTTTGACAGTTGTGTTGTATGATTTCTGTTTCTCAGATTAGTTTTATTTATTTTTATTACACTGGAAATATTGGAATTTTGTATGATTCTGTTTCTCAGAAATTTATCTTAAAAGACGTTTTCGAAAACGTCGTCTGCGTTTAAAATGCATTTGCAGAATGTTCTTCAACGCAAAGTGTAATAGTGTTAGATAATACAGTTTGCTTAAATTACATTTTTGAAAACATCATTTGCGATGCAATAGAGTTGACGACAAAAATACTTAGAAGCCAGACAATGTGTTCTTAAGCGTCAAATGCGCTTGTAAGAAAATAGACTGCTGTTGATCAAAAATATTGTGTGCAAGCAGAACGATTGCATATTTGACGATACCGATATTCGCGTCCAAAAATGATGATCATTTGACAATCAAATTGACGTTGACTTGACGTTTTCGAAATCAGCCAAAGACAACTATCAACTATCCCTAGGTGTAGAAACTCCATCCGACTTCTCTTAGACAGTGACTGCAGTAAGTCGTGTTCGGCTCCAATTTTTTTCATTGGATTCGTACTCTTCACCAGTTCAATAATACGGAAGTTCCTAAAACGCACCCACGATAGTAACAAAACCCTGTCGAATATTACCATCAGAAACGTAACTTACAGATACCAAGTACCAATATAAATTTTAGAATTAATATAGTTCTTAGGCCGAAAGGCATTAAGTTATTAGTTTAACTTAGAGCGCCCGAATGGGGCCAGTAAGTTAGTTGTAAGATATTGATAAGTATGCTAGTTTTTATGAATTTTTGTCAAGCTTTAAGATAGTTTTAAGAAATTGGAAAAATAAAAATTGAATTAAAAAAAAACGTAACTTTAGGTATAAAGCTCAGCTTGGAGAGGAGAAATTAGGAAAATGGAAACGTGTAGTCCTCTTTTGGCCGTCAAGAATATTTTTTTTTAACGTAGAACGAAAAAACATTTTTTAATTACATTTTATTGAATTCATTATTTATGCTTCGCTCGTTCTTGCTCAGGAGGAATCGCCCCTCCCATTGCCCCCCCCTGTATCCGCGACAGGGTTAGTAGAGTCTCATTTTTACGTCATTCGATTAATTGAGGGCCAGAATGTCAAAACGAGATTTAAGTGCGGTCTATCTCCCAACATGTGATGTGAATCAATTGATAATACAGGATATTTTGTATTACAAATTCCAAGATCCATGGAAATGCACTTTGAGTGAAATTTTTCAAAATTATCAAAAATTATAAACAATTAAACTGCAAAGTTACAGACAGTGAAAAATAATGGTCTTTTCAATTGTCAATCCGGAAGACCAAATCGATGCGTGTGGACGCTGTGATTTCGATTCTAAAATCAAATTCAGAAGTATTTTCCCTTTTTTTCAGAATAAGAACTGTTATTCTTATCCTAATTGAAAGCTTAGGTTTAGTGACTTACAACTCTCAACCATTCCTGTGTGCGTGTTATTGGCAGGAGTGGAGGGGACCTACAGTTTTTTGCTACCTGGTGAACCATTTGGAGCTTCTTATGAAACGTAACAGACTACATACGTCTGTCATCTTCTAAGATCATTGCAGTAGAAATCTACAACATGGAGTCTTCATCTAAGAGATAGAGCAGGACAAGTGCATAGAAGACGAGGAATTGATTCTACTGGTTCCTCGTCCATACAGCTTCTGCCAAAATCGTTAGAGAATACGCCAATTCCCATTGACATTGTTCAAAGCGCCCTCTATATCAAGAAAGCGACCATTGTGTACCCTTTATGGTGAAGAGAATATTCGACAGTTCGTTCTAGAGTATGTAACGCAGTTTCTACCGTTTTCCCTTTGGAATAAGCGTGTAGAGCAGTTGACAAAAGTCAAGTACCAATGCTTCTTCAAAGGCTGACATCGATATCGATCAATCTTTCAAAGATTTTTAGATGGAATGATGATAGACTTTTAGGTCTGAGATCTTTCGGGCTTGCTTGGGAGCATTTTCCAGCTTTGGGTATAAGCACAACCTTGAATTCTCTCCATAACAGGGGAATATGGACCAGGTTTAAGCAACTAAGAGGATGGCCTCAGGCCTAAATATTTGTAATATGTAGTTATTAATAAGTTGAATGTAGTACAAAAATGCAGAAAGCTTATATGAAGGTATTTATTTTTTAAACATTTTTTGGGTCAAATTACAAACTTAAGCCTTCAATACTTCAAAGCTAAGTGAAATCAAATTTGAAATGAAACATCAATAATTATTGAACCAAAAGGTTTTCAAAAAAATAGTTTTCGTCATAATATTTGGTTACAAAAAGCCCATCGAGTTGCATTTGTTTCGAGACAAATTTTTTCCTCCTTGTCGCCAATATAATTGCATTTAGTTTTTGACAGTTTTTCATGTCTAGGAAAAAAAGTATTTTTTTCTATGAAAACTACACTTCGCATGGAAGTATAAACCAGGCTTTACAAAATGAATTTTTGAGCGAAAAAAGCCATATCTTTCTGAACACTTCGCTCATTGTTACGTAGCCTGCTGCTTCACCCACTTGATAACAAAAAGATAATGTGGTTTCAAACACCAACTTCACTCACCCAATCCCACCCATCAAACACGAAACATATTTATGTATATGATTCAGACCTTCAAAAGTTCAAATATACCTACTTAAACGTTTTTTACTATGGACAATACTGATAATTCATCACTATTCAAATCGGCGCATTCCCATAACGAAAGAGTAAATAACGCAAAATCACCTTCGCCTAATCCCAAATCCTCAGATACATTTTTCATTTATCTGTACACCAGAATAAACAAAAAAACAAAACAAAAATCCACACGCGAAGTGTCACAGAAACATTTATATTATGTACCGACCTACATGAAAAGAAAACAAGGAAAAAAAAAAAGGGGAAGGTACATACAAATGTATGTACCTACCAACGATCGGAAACCAGTTCAAATAATTCTTCATATACGCTTCCCAATTGCAAACTATTGGAAACCTGAAAAGCGAAAACCATATCCCAAATCATCAGATACATATCTACCTATATTATAGTTAGGTATGTAGTTATGGCACATAGATACTACGTACACATATCGTGCGGTCCAATAAATAAAATATATCGACAGGTCAAATTGTATTATGCATTGCAAATGAAACGTATTTATTTAATCAAAAAGAGAAAAAAAAAAGGCAAAGACTCACAAAGATCCATCTGTGTCATGAACTTCAATGACTCGTCGTAGGGGTGTATACAAGTACATGCAACTACATAATGAATGACCAGGTGGTGTAGAGCACTTGACTATCTGAGGAACATCAGACCTGAGTCTAGGGTTTTCCTTCTCGATCGAAAATTGCATGACTTCGATGAACTCCGATCCGTAGCTGTGATGTTTCTTAGGTAAATAATGGAGATACATATGTAGAGGGTTGGTGTTTGGTGATGACATGATGAGTAGCTGCAACTGCAACGATGATCCATGTTCTGCGATGACGATGACGACCTGAAACAAAAAGAAAAAAAGAAAATTAATAGAAATACATAAATATGGAATTGTTGTGTCGCTAGAGTGTTTCTGGGATATTCGGTTTCTAATATGAAACGTCCAGAAGCATTCTTAGCGACAATAAAAAAACTTATCCAGATGATGATGACGATCATGACTCCATTGAGGTGGTTGTTGGTCCTAAAATGGAATAAAGGGCAATTAAAATGAATGTAGGTATCTGAAAAAAAAAGTACAAACAAACGAATGTACCAACGGAGGTACCTACCTGTTGATGTTTTCGTGAAAATTGCAGATTTTCTTTATAATGTTTGATGCTTCTCCAGTATCCGAGCATTTTAGTTGAATTGATGAGATGTGAACTTCAGATTATTTTGTATCCGTATTGTTTAAACTTTATATTTTAATTACCAAAGAATTACACACACGTTTGTTGAAAAATTCCGCAAAAACACAAATGAAATAGGTAGAAACGTCAAAACATCAACAAGTTAACGAAGATACGCGATCTTGTGGCGAGTAGGTGTAGTTGGAAGGGACAAAGTGCAATTAGTAGGAAGTAAGAAATCAATCATGATTTACAAATTAAAGTTTTTTTTGTGCAATATTAGGATTATTATTGATTAATATGAGAGTTAAGACTGATAGAATTAGATTATAAGTATTATTAGTTGTTTTAATTAAGTTATTTGGACACTATTAACATTTTTATAACAGGAAGTGTTATAAAGTAGTTAATACGGATGAGCACACACCCTTTAGTATGACGAAAGAAGACGTCTATGACGAGCGAAAGTAATAGATTAAGGGGAGTAGGAAAGTTAAGTTTCCAGTGCGAAGAACGAAAGAATTATTGAAAGAGGAGAATAGAAAGTAGGGCAAAAAGTCAATGACCGACGGTTATGCAATTTTGAATTCGTGTCATTTCAAAAGAAAAAGTGCAACCGATAGCATCTGGTTGAATGCATAACAGTACGGGATATCGAGTTGGTTCGCTACTTACTGTGCATAGTTTTTTTTTTCCGTTTGGACAAAGAAAAATTGTTCTTGCAAAGAAAAACCGGAATAAATTATTAAAATTAATTTCGATAAAGTTTTAAAGGTGGGAATAATTTTTTGAGTGATTGTTAGACCGTTTTAGTTAAAAGAAAAATTATTTTAGTAAAAAAAAAAAAAAATAGCTGGCAGTTAAACAGGCGGCAAACGATTACCCGGAAGAGACCCACTGGCGCATTCCTTGGGGGTGGAAATTACTCATAAAAAAAAAAAAAAGCAGAGGTAAATGAAAAGAGAGTAGTTATTTGATTAGGAAATTATTAGACAGTGAGATTAAAAATATTTAAAATATCCTCTAGGTTAAGGGTAAGAAAATTCAAAATTTTTCTCCCTGGCTGATCACATGACTGGCTGTATACACGTATATCTATCCGCCTAAATACAGATATACACACATTTATAAGTATAAATATATATATATATAGCCAAGGTTAAAGCGCTAGGCAGAGAAAAGCCTTAGCCTCTGCGTGATTTTTTTTGCTGGTTAAAGATCCAAACTCGAGGATTCTTTGGAAAACGTCGATTAAAGCGACAGGGTGCTCCTGTGGGCTAAGTGGGCTAGCAGTAACGCAAATTTTTGGTGAAATACTAAAAGAAAGTGCTAGTCACAGAATAAAAGACTATAAAAAGAACAGGGTGCTCCAGAACGAGAAGACATATTCTGTCATTAAAAATAGATTTTTATTAGTTTTATTGAAATTAGTAATTTTTTTCAATCTATAATTTTTTCTTTTTTTTTTAAATAACGTAAAGCGAATGATTTTTTTTATATAAATTTTTTTTTCTAATTTTGATTTACATTTAAATTCATTAAATCATAAAGTAAAGAGAAATAGCAAAGAAAAGTTATAGATGGTAAAATTAAATATCTATATAGTCTTGAATTGAAATATTTTCTGTGCTTGCGTGAAGTGGAATATACATATAAACCTATATATATATATATAAAGAAGCAACTAGTGCGCGAACAAGGCTCAAACACACTTAAAGCCTATACATACTTACCGTCATCCAGGAACGTGCTGCCGGCAGGACCTCGTGGGATGAAGAACCGTAAGTGATTTTTTTACTAAAAATTATATTGAAATACAAACCTATATTTATATATACATATAAAAACTTATATACATATGAAGTTTCCAAAAAGCAGAGAAGAGAAGGTGAAACATAAAATTCCTTTTTGTGAACTATTTTTATAACTTTTCTTGATTTTTTTTTATCTCTTTTATATAAATATCTTATTCTTGATTATATTGTTTTCATTGAATTTTTGAATTTTTGATTTTTGAATTTTGAATTTTTGAATTATTGAATCTTTGATTATTAGTTGATAGATACATTTGTAAATGGTAGGGGACCATAAAGGTCTATGGTTAGAATAAAACCAAAGCATTTTGTGGAAAAATTTGGTTTCATTTGAATTTTCAATTATGGGTTGCTAAATACTTTCAGTGATGGTGTGTGGTGGCTTGGCTAGCCCGGCTTCCTGTTGGTTAAAGTGATGAGGGAAATGACTTGAGAGGACGATACGAACTTTTGACTAAGGGATGTGACGACATTAAATATACAATTACGATTGTGATCGGGGGTTCGCATTAGGGGTCATCTCCTACAATAAGGCTGTGGAGATGAAATAGGTTGTATTTCGTAAATACAAGGGAGGGTAGCCAACTTTTGACAATAACACCTGTCAAGGCTCTTAATGATTTGGCGAACCATTGTCTGGGAGAGACAGTGGGACGTTTGTCGATTTTTTTTTGAAAAAAAAAAATTGGAAGAATTTTTTTTCTTTGAATAGATTTACGAATATAGATTTAAATAGTTTTACAATAGAGTTTTAACATTTGTATAATGAAGATTCATTATATCCAATAAGGATATAAACATATTAGTTATAGAGTTTAGAGGTTGTTAGGTTATAGTTTTTTTTTTAATTTAATAAAATTTTCCTTTTTTTTCATAAGAATATTGATTTAAACCCCATTCTTTCTCTCAGGCAGTGGCATAGGCCACTGGATTTGTGCATTCCTTTTTTTATTTTTCCTTTACCTTGATTCCTATTCCTATCCTTTCCCCATTACAAGGCATGAAATTTTGTTTGATGAGTGGGAGGTGTATGGAAGGGGGCAAGAACCACCCCATTACGTCGAGCTTAGCCGAGCGGATACAAGCATGCCAAGGCCCCTTTTCCAGCACCGAAGATGCCTCCGTGGCCAACTCCAACTCATAACAATGGCGCCCAACGAATCGAACGGCTTACAGATCCATCTCATCTTCAAGGAGATGATCTTTAGTACGAAGGTCGTCCCCTTGGATTTGCGATAATCTGGCATATTTTTTTTTCATTAATTTTATATATTTCCCTATCCTTTATAGCACAAATTTAGGGACCGTTAAAGCTCTTTGTAAGGCGATAGATGAAAGATAGCTGTCCGATCTTACGGGTCGAGAACCTGAAGATTTAGTGAGGTGATCTGAAGTCTATCGCAAGTCAAAGAGCGGAATGGGGTTGAGATGCCGCACACTTTTTGCTTTCCGTACAGTCAGGCACAGCCAGACTTATAGTGAGGCATAAGTGTGCGACATTTAAATCCTATTCGTGTGGAGGTTGATCCTAAACCCCCTGCCAGCCTACCATCAGGTTGAACACCAGATTTTACGATGTGGTAGGGAAGTTTGGGATGGACTGAAGCACTCGCCAAATCACAGGAGCACCGATCACAATCATGACCGACAGACTTTATAGGACGTAAACGACACAAGTTATTTTTTTTTTCTAGGATAGTTCTGGAAAACTAGTCGAAGCTCCACACACCACCGCGCATTTTGATTATCAAACAACCCAACTATTGTTATTATTGAGTTTTTTTGCTAAGTGCAACTATAATTAATATTTTTATTCTTTTTACAAATATGTAGTTCTTTTTTTGAATTCATACATTTATCAAAAGATTGCTTCAACTTCATTTGTTGTAATTTTTTTATTTCATTTTTTTTCAACCTTTTTTTATTTGTGAATTCTAGTAAATAGATTTTTTTCTTTGAATTGAATGCAAGTTTTCTTTTAGAGTTTTTCTTTTTTTTGAGAATTTTCGAAAGCCAGCTATATTTTGAATTTTATTTGTTTGCTAGCTTATTCAAAAAAAAAAAAAAGGGAAAAGAATTTTTTTGAGACAGAAGTAGAAGAAGTAAAACAATGGCAGGTAGAAAAAAAAATACAGGGGCGGTTCCAAAGAATTCTGTTGCGGTACAGAATCAAAATCGTCGTCTGAGGAGAGATCTTGGGCAAGAGGAGGAAGCAATAGCACTTCCTGAAAACCCAAACGCTATGTCAACCCTTAACGGGAATGAATCAAGCAGATCCCTCGGTGAAAGCCAACCAGCAACAAACGGGCATAGCTCCAATTCTTCTTCTGACCTAATTCAAAGGGAAAAGGGAAGAGCAAATTTGCTTCTCCAGACTAACGAGTCAGGTGAAAGCACAGGTTTAAACGACCAAGAAGATATTGAAGGGGTTCTTGATCAGATAAGAAGAATACAAATCCAGGAAGAAAATATTCATGCGGATATAGATGCTATGTATAGAAATTCTGAGCAAACGTCCATAGGAAATACGCAACCTCAGCATCCGCGTGAATTAGATACAGATTTTCTGCGTAGGATACCTGAGCCTGATCAGAATAATACACGCAAAATTGAGATAGCAGTGGCGACTGCTATATCAGAAAACAATAGTAGGACCTTGGCGATGTTCCATGAGGGGATGTCAAAGATGTTCCTCAGCATGGAAAAAAATGTCAAGGCTTTAAATGATAAAATAGATAGCCTACAAAACTCTACAAAACAAAGTAGTATTCCACCTCCAAGGATCCCCGAGCCAGTTACTCAAACTGATAATTTTAGGCTGCCAACTAATAAAGACTCTAGAGAATTTAGGGATCCAGGAAGACGGGTAGAGGTCCGCAAGTGGGGCATAAAATTTGACGGGACATCGAAGTCAATGCCTGTCGAAAGTTTCATTTTCAGGGTAGAGACGCTACAGCGAAAAAGTGGTCTTAGTAATGAAGACCTACTTGCAAACTTTCATCATCTGGTAACAGGTGCTGCCGAGACATGGTACTGGCAATACCTAGAGGAAAATGCAGATGATGATTTGCATAATTATTTTGACCTCAAAACTGAATTATTGAACCAGTTCAGAATCAATCGCAGGGACCATGAAGTGCTACGGCAAATCATGGATAGAAGACAGCTGCCTCACGAGAATTTTGATGAATTTTACAGCGATGTTAGGTCACTGTGCTTACAAATGCAAAATCGTCCTAAGGAACAGGATTTAATAGGCATTTTGAGACCAAATCTGAAAGATAGAGTGGCAACACTCATATTCGGTTCATCAATTAATTCAATTCATGACCTTAGAGAGGTATGTAGACGTGCTGAGAAGCATTTATCAGCAAGAGATAATAGAACTAGAAAGAATATAAGTGAGGTAGGAATTAGATCTCAAGATAGACCAGAAGATACGTGGACAGATGAAGACCTTGACAACATAAATGAAGAAGACTTTGACATAGCTGCCTTACAACAAAAACGCTCAAATAAAAGCAACGAAAGGACAAATTTTAACAAACAAAAACCTATGGGAGTTGAAAAAGACAGAAAGCCTATGAGTGGAACTGAACTAAAAAAGGATGTGTGCAGCAATAACCCACAAGCTTGCCCATCTAGTTTCCACACGCTCACATGCTTTTGTTGTGGACAAGGCACAATGTCGTTCAAGTGTGCAGCGTGTTTGGGAAAAGCGACAGTCGACAGTGCATCCGGGAAACCACTGTCGACGACAAACATAGCGCCCGGGAACCAACACCCACTAGAAAAATAAAAATTTTAGAAAGGAATAAAAATGAATTCAGTATCCCGTCTCAACATGAAATTCCTCCACGGAAACCCCTTCACCAAAGGTTGGTCGAATACCAAGAGGCCAGAAAAAGAATTTTCGGTGAAGAAATAGAAAAGACTGAAAAGAAATCAAGAAATTATTTAAAGATTTCTAAATTGAGGGAAAAGTGTGCAATATATAGGTTAAGGAAAAACAATATTGAATCATCTGTGATAACTACTACTGACGACAATAGACCCTACACTAAAGTGTGCATTGACAAAGAAGACATAATGGGTCTATTAGATAGTGGAGCTTCGGTTAGCTGCCTGGGGAAAAACGCAATAGAATTTGTAAAAAAACATGACTTGGTAATGACGAAAATGAAAGAAGATATTAGGACAGCTGATGGAAAACATCAACAGATTCTAGGTAGATGTAAAACCAAAGTCTCGTGGGGTGGTAAAACTCAGGATTTAGAACTGTATATAGTTCCATCTCTGCAGCAACAACTATACCTTGGGGTAGACTTCTGGAGGGCTTTTAAAGTCGCTCCAAATATCGTCAGTGCTCTCGACTATCCATCGCCGACGGAAGGGCCAGATGCTGATCCCATGCGGGTGCTCACACCAGCACAAGCTGAAGAACTAGAACGGATCAAAAAGCAATTTCCTTCGTTCGCGGTGCTGGGATTGGGTAAAACAAGTCTAGAAGAACACGTTATAGAGATGGAAGACGACAGCATTCCCATCAAGCAACGACACTACCCAATCTCACCCGTCGTTCAGAAATTAATGTATGAGGAACTTGACCGTATGCTCGCACTAGGTGTGATAGAGGAAAGCAATAGTGACTATAGTTCTCCAGTTGTGCTGGTGCGAAAACCAGGCAAAAACAGACTTTGTTTGGATTCACGTAAAGTGAACGCCGCCACAAAAAAATTCGCATACCCCCTTCCACATATTGAGGGCATAATCAGTCGTCTCCAGGATACCCATTTTATTTCAAGTATCGACTTGAAAGATGCCTTCTGGCAAATTCCTCTGGAGGCCAAATCAAGAGAGAAGACGGCTTTCACAGTCCCTGGGCGACCATTGTACCAGTTCACGGTTATGCCGTTTGGACTGTGCAATGCCGCCCAGAGAATGTGTAAGCTGATGGACAAGGTCATTCCCGCTCGAATGAGAGAGAATGTCTTTGTCTATCTCGATGATCTCTTGATTTGTTCTCCAGATTTTGAGACTCATATGAAGGTACTGGAGGAGGTGGCGAGTTGTTTGCGAAAGGCGGGTCTCACTATTAACGTGGAGAAAAGCAAATTCTGTTTTAAGGAGATTAAGTATCTTGGCTATTTCGTCGGAGATGGATGTCTGAGGACAGATCCCGAAAAGGTTTCAGCGGTGAAGGAGTTTCCAATTCCAAAGACTCCAAAGCAACTCCGTCGGTTCCTAGGGATGACGGGATGGTATAGACGCTTTATACCCAATTTTGCGTCTATATCATCCCCGATGACAGACTGTCTTAAAAAGGGTAAAGAATTTGTTATGACAAACGAAGCGATAAAAGCTTTCGACGAACTGAAAACGACTCTGGTCACTGCACCAATTTTGACAAACCCAGACTTTTCCAAACACTTCTACATCCAGTGTGATGCTTCAACTTCAGGTGTAGGGAGTGTTCTTTTCCAGAAGGATCCTGAGGAGAACGAACGGCCTATAGCGTTCATGTCTCAGAAGCTCAATCCTGCTCAAAGGAACTACACGGTGACTGAGCTTGAATGCTTGGCGGCCGTTCTGTCAGTAAAGAAGTTCAGGGCCTATATTGAAGGATTACCTTTCACAATAATAACGGATCATGCGAGCCTGAAATGGTTGATGACCCAAAAAGACCTATCTGGCCGTCTAGCCAGATGGAGTTTTAAACTACAGGGCTTCGACTTTACGATTGAACATAGGAAAGGTATCCTCAATGTAGTCCCTGATACTCTCTCACGTATCCATATGGACGAGCTCAATCCCGAAAAAGAAACGCAGGAAGTTGACTTCAATTCCCCATATTTTTGTTCGCAGGAATATGAGGAGTTGAAGAAAACGGTATCCGACAACAAAGACCGGCTCCCTGATGTGTGTGTTTCGGAGGGTTTTGTGTACAAACGGACTGACATACGGACTGGTGACGAACTCCAAGAAGACAGAGCTTGGAAACTCTGGGTTCCGAAGGAGTTGCAGAGGAGCCTTTTGGAAGCGGCTCACAATTCACCCGCTGCTGGTCATGGAGGAATCCACAAGACCTTGTCGAAGTTGCGGCAGAGATACTATTGGCCAAATATGACCACTGACGTACGGGAACATATAAGTTCCTGTGATATATGCAAAAGTAACAAACCCCTAAACACGATTTCCCGACCACCTATGGGTCAACAAGTAGTAACGGAGCGACCGTTTCAGCGTCTTTATATAGACTTCTTGGGGCCCTATCCAAGATCAAAATCAGGACACACTCACATTTTTATTTGTTTAGATCACTTCAGCAAATTTGTATTTTTGAAACCAATTCGCAAGGCGACGTCAGCCGAAGTAGTTAAATACTTAGAGGAAAACATTTTCCACATCTTCGGCGTACCTGAGTATGTCCATTCAGACAACGGAAAACAGTTCATTTCCGAACTGTTTTCCAGCTTTTTGAAACGATATGGAGTGAACCATATACGAACAGCACTCTACTCACCACAAGCCAACGCGTCAGAAAGGGTAAACCGATCGGTGTTAGCTAAAATTAGGTCCTATCTCGATAATGACCAACGAAACTGGGACACCCATGTAAGCAACGCTGCATTTTCATTAAGGAGTGTCATTCACGACTCAATTTCATATGAACCGTATTACGCAGTGTTCGGTACCCAAATGATACAGCACGGAGATGCCTACAAGCTTCTCCGAAAACTTGACGCCTTGAGAGAAACTAGTGTGAATGTAGTTAGCAAAAATGACAAATTAGAACTGATTCGAAACAAAATTTTTGAAAATCTCAAACTATCTCATCAAAAGACCACAAAACAGTATAATCTTCGATCAAAAGAAATTAAATATAAAGTAGGACAAATTGTGTTTCGAAGAAACTTTAAGCAAAGTAGTCGTGTAGACAAATATAATGCCAAGCTAGGACCTAAATTTATAAAGTCAATTGTTCTCAGATCAATCGGGAATTCATTATATGAAATTGGCAACTTGAATGGTACAAAAGTGGGAGTCTTTCACGCGAAAGACTTGCACACCTAAACAACAGGGTTCAACTTTTTTTGACGCACTCAAGCTACTAGTTGCTTACGATAATCTGTGATATACATGTGTGTGCTGTTCCGAGCTTTTATTTATTTATTTATGAATTATTTATTTATTATTTATTTATTCATTATTTATTTATTTATTTATTTATTCTTATATCCATTTATTATTATTTATTTATTTATTTATTTTTTCTTACTACCTACAGAGTTTTATTTATTTATTAGAATATTATTTATTGCTTTATTTATTCACTTTATTTATTTCCTTTTATAGCTATTTTTGTTTAATATTGATTTGATTACAAATATATTCATAGAGAAACAAAGACTGACTAGGATTAGCTTTTAGAGAAACAAAGACTGACTAGGATTAGCTTTTAGAGAAACAAAGACTGACTAGGATTAGCTTTTAGAGAAACAAAGACTGATTAGCTCGATAAGAAAATTATTCAAAAGGTAACCAAAAATCAATTCATCTATGAACTAGGTATCTAGTTTCAATCAATAGTTCAAATATGTGCACCCACCACAAGAAACTCATATAGATACCTACGAAAAGCTCAGATATCAACAAACAAAAAATAAAATAAAAACAACCCTTATTCTTCAAAAGATAAATTAGACAAATACCTTACTACAATGCCCGGGCTTGTCAAAATTAACCGAAGGTTTTTTCAGGGCGTGGGACCTACCACACGTTGCCGAACGGCATGCAACTAAATTAGATACACCGACTGCAATTCAATACATTCTATCAACTAGAAGCAACAGACACTTTTATTTCGAGGTACGTCATCTCGCGACCACTCGAAGACCTACGTCGAGTTTGTTACGTAGCCTGCTGCTTCACCCACTTGATAACAAAAAGATAATGTGGTTTCAAACACCAACTTCACTCACCCAATCCCACCCATCAAACACGAAACATATTTATGTATATGATTCAGACCTTCAAAAGTTCAAATATACCTACTTAAACGTTTTTTACTATGGACAATACTGATAATTCATCACTATTCAAATCGGCGCATTCCCATAACGAAAGAGTAAATAACGCAAAATCACCTTCGCCTAATCCCAAATCCTCAGATACATTTTTCATTTATCTGTACACCAGAATAAACAAAAAAACAAAACAAAAATCCACACGCGAAGTGTCACAGAAACATTTATATTATGTACCGACCTACATGAAAAGAAAACAAGGAAAAAAAAAAAGGGGAAGGTACATACAAATGTATGTACCTACCAACGATCGGAAACCAGTTCAAATAATTCTTCATATACGCTTCCCAATTGCAAACTATTGGAAACCTGAAAAGCGAAAACCATATCCCAAATCATCAGATACATATCTACCTATATTATAGTTAGGTATGTAGTTATGGCACATAGATACTACGTACACATATCGTGCGGTCCAATAAATAAAATATATCGACAGGTCAAATTGTATTATGCATTGCAAATGAAACGTATTTATTTAATCAAAAAGAGAAAAAAAAAAGGCAAAGACTCACAAAGATCCATCTGTGTCATGAACTTCAATGACTCGTCGTAGGGGTGTATACAAGTACATGCAACTACATAATGAATGACCAGGTGGTGTAGAGCACTTGACTATCTGAGGAACATCAGACCTGAGTCTAGGGTTTTCCTTCTCGATCGAAAATTGCATGACTTCGATGAACTCCGATCCGTAGCTGTGATGTTTCTTAGGTAAATAATGGAGATACATATGTAGAGGGTTGGTGTTTGGTGATGACATGATGAGTAGCTGCAACTGCAACGATGATCCATGTTCTGCGATGACGATGACGACCTGAAACAAAAAGAAAAAAAGAAAATTAATAGAAATACATAAATATGGAATTGTTGTGTCGCTAGAGTGTTTCTGGGATATTCGGTTTCTAATATGAAACGTCCAGAAGCATTCTTAGCGACAATAAAAAAACTTATCCAGATGATGATGACGATCATGACTCCATTGAGGTGGTTGTTGGTCCTAAAATGGAATAAAGGGCAATTAAAATGAATGTAGGTATCTGAAAAAAAAAGTACAAACAAACGAATGTACCAACGGAGGTACCTACCTGTTGATGTTTTCGTGAAAATTGCAGATTTTCTTTATAATGTTTGATGCTTCTCCAGTATCCGAGCATTTTAGTTGAATTGATGAGATGTGAACTTCAGATTATTTTGTATCCGTATTGTTTAAACTTTATATTTTAATTACCAAAGAATTACACACACGTTTGTTGAAAAATTCCGCAAAAACACAAATGAAATAGGTAGAAACGTCAAAACATCAACAAGTTAACGAAGATACGCGATCTTGTGGCGAGTAGGTGTAGTTGGAAGGGACAAAGTGCAATTAGTAGGAAGTAAGAAATCAATCATGATTTACAAATTAAAGTTTTTTTTGTGCAATATTAGGATTATTATTGATTAATATGAGAGTTAAGACTGATAGAATTAGATTATAAGTATTATTAGTTGTTTTAATTAAGTTATTTGGACACTATTAACATTTTTATAACAGGAAGTGTTATAAAGTAGTTAATACGGATGAGCACACACCCTTTAGTATGACGAAAGAAGACGTCTATGACGAGCGAAAGTAATAGATTAAGGGGAGTAGGAAAGTTAAGTTTCCAGTGCGAAGAACGAAAGAATTATTGAAAGAGGAGAATAGAAAGTAGGGCAAAAAGTCAATGACCGACGGTTATGCAATTTTGAATTCGTGTCATTTCAAAAGAAAAAGTGCAACCGATAGCATCTGGTTGAATGCATAACAGTACGGGATATCGAGTTGGTTCGCTACTTACTGTGCATAGTTTTTTTTTTCCGTTTGGACAAAGAAAAATTGTTCTTGCAAAGAAAAACCGGAATAAATTATTAAAATTAATTTCGATAAAGTTTTAAAGGTGGGAATAATTTTTTGAGTGATTGTTAGACCGTTTTAGTTAAAAGAAAAATTATTTTAGTAAAAAAAAAAAAAAATAGCTGGCAGTTAAACAGGCGGCAAACGATTACCCGGAAGAGACCCACTGGCGCATTCCTTGGGGGTGGAAATTACTCATAAAAAAAAAAAAAAGCAGAGGTAAATGAAAAGAGAGTAGTTATTTGATTAGGAAATTATTAGACAGTGAGATTAAAAATATTTAAAATATCCTCTAGGTTAAGGGTAAGAAAATTCAAAATTTTTCTCCCTGGCTGATCACATGACTGGCTGTATACACGTATATCTATCCGCCTAAATACAGATATACACACATTTATAAGTATAAATATATATATATATAGCCAAGGTTAAAGCGCTAGGCAGAGAAAAGCCTTAGCCTCTGCGTGATTTTTTTTGCTGGTTAAAGATCCAAACTCGAGGATTCTTTGGAAAACGTCGATTAAAGCGACAGGGTGCTCCTGTGGGCTAAGTGGGCTAGCAGTAACGCAAATTTTTGGTGAAATACTAAAAGAAAGTGCTAGTCACAGAATAAAAGACTATAAAAAGAACAGGGTGCTCCAGAACGAGAAGACATATTCTGTCATTAAAAATAGATTTTTATTAGTTTTATTGAAATTAGTAATTTTTTTCAATCTATAATTTTTTCTTTTTTTTTTAAATAACGTAAAGCGAATGATTTTTTTTATATAAATTTTTTTTTCTAATTTTGATTTACATTTAAATTCATTAAATCATAAAGTAAAGAGAAATAGCAAAGAAAAGTTATAGATGGTAAAATTAAATATCTATATAGTCTTGAATTGAAATATTTTCTGTGCTTGCGTGAAGTGGAATATACATATAAACCTATATATATATATATAAAGAAGCAACTAGTGCGCGAACAAGGCTCAAACACACTTAAAGCCTATACATACTTACCGTCATCCAGGAACGTGCTGCCGGCAGGACCTCGTGGGATGAAGAACCGTAAGTGATTTTTTTACTAAAAATTATATTGAAATACAAACCTATATTTATATATACATATAAAAACTTATATACATATGAAGTTTCCAAAAAGCAGAGAAGAGAAGGTGAAACATAAAATTCCTTTTTGTGAACTATTTTTATAACTTTTCTTGATTTTTTTTTATCTCTTTTATATAAATATCTTATTCTTGATTATATTGTTTTCATTGAATTTTTGAATTTTTGATTTTTGAATTTTGAATTTTTGAATTATTGAATCTTTGATTATTAGTTGATAGATACATTTGTAAATGGTAGGGGACCATAAAGGTCTATGGTTAGAATAAAACCAAAGCATTTTGTGGAAAAATTTGGTTTCATTTGAATTTTCAATTATGGGTTGCTAAATACTTTCAGTGATGGTGTGTGGTGGCTTGGCTAGCCCGGCTTCCTGTTGGTTAAAGTGATGAGGGAAATGACTTGAGAGGACGATACGAACTTTTGACTAAGGGATGTGACGACATTAAATATACAATTACGATTGTGATCGGGGGTTCGCATTAGGGGTCATCTCCTACAATAAGGCTGTGGAGATGAAATAGGTTGTATTTCGTAAATACAAGGGAGGGTAGCCAACTTTTGACAATAACACCTGTCAAGGCTCTTAATGATTTGGCGAACCATTGTCTGGGAGAGACAGTGGGACGTTTGTCGATTTTTTTTTGAAAAAAAAAAATTGGAAGAATTTTTTTTCTTTGAATAGATTTACGAATATAGATTTAAATAGTTTTACAATAGAGTTTTAACATTTGTATAATGAAGATTCATTATATCCAATAAGGATATAAACATATTAGTTATAGAGTTTAGAGGTTGTTAGGTTATAGTTTTTTTTTTAATTTAATAAAATTTTCCTTTTTTTTCATAAGAATATTGATTTAAACCCCATTCTTTCTCTCAGGCAGTGGCATAGGCCACTGGATTTGTGCATTCCTTTTTTTATTTTTCCTTTACCTTGATTCCTATTCCTATCCTTTCCCCATTACAAGGCATGAAATTTTGTTTGATGAGTGGGAGGTGTATGGAAGGGGGCAAGAACCACCCCATTACGTCGAGCTTAGCCGAGCGGATACAAGCATGCCAAGGCCCCTTTTCCAGCACCGAAGATGCCTCCGTGGCCAACTCCAACTCATAACATCATTTTTTCCGATACAGCATAATCCTTTTTTTTTGTAACTCTGTTGAAGAAAATGGATTCGATCTTTAAGGAAAACACTTATTTTTTTTTAAAGCGGTTAATGTTCAATGAATTGACATATCAACCTTAACAAAAAATATTGTAGTAAAAATTAAATAAAAAAAAAATAACGAAAAATACTTCATTTTTATGGCGTCAAAAAAAGTGTACTATTCAATTAAAGCGAGAAACTTAAAACCAATATACTTTGTCTGCTTCCCTTTCGCCTTTAGGACAACTTCTTTGTGTTTATTTTCCTCTTTTGGATCTGCTTATACAGATAAACTCACAAATACTCAATGAGGTCTAGGCCTGAGGCGCGGAAGATCTTCTAGTTGCTTAGAAGTACCATGGAGGAGCTACCATTCCTTGACCAATTTCCATGTATGGTTGAGGTAGTTGTCTTGTTGGAAGACCCACGAATCAGTTAACTCCAGTTTGCAACACTATACGACAAATTTTCTCGTAAAATATTAAGGTAATCTGCAGTCCTCATCGTACTGTCAATAAAGACGAGGTTTCCAACTCCAGATGACCATTACCGAACCGTATCAGAAACATTTGTACCATATAGCCTTACATAAGGCCGTAGCCAGACAATTATGTCGGGGGGGGGGGGGGGGGGGGGGATATACTTTTTCGAAAAAATATTTCACCATTTAAGCTAAGTAAACGGTTCTTTTGAGTAAAGAAAACGCTTGGTGGTGAAAAAACATGTAGGTACTCAAAGAAAAAATGTCTGTGCTGTAATCGTTTTTTTTTTTTTAATAGTAAAGCAAAATACAAAGTTGAGCTTACAGTTCCTGTGCGAAAATCTATGCAATTATTTTCGCATGCCAAAAATGATTGAGGTTAAGTACAAAATTACTCTTTTGTTTGAGTGGTTAACAGTTTCATGCTAAAAGGAACCATTGGCGTCATAGAACTGCAAAACAATTGGGAAATTGTTTCGCGTGAGATAAAGTGGTGAATATCAAATATTTACTCTCCCGAAAAAAAATATATTCACCTCACAGTATTATTTGCATGCAAATTGTTTTTGCATCCAAAACTACTTTTTCCATTTTCAAGCCTATAATTTATTAAAAGAGGTTAATTAATGACTCAATAGCTTAGGCAAAAGGCAAACATTTTGTGCCTAAAATATTATATAAAATTAAGCACAGAATAGGTGCAAAATTGTTTTGAATAATTTGATTTTTCTTTTGCATGGGGACTGTAAACTATGCTTTATCATCAAACATTTAATTGTTTGCGCAAAACTCACTCCTATGACAAATAGATTCTCCCCATATGATAACTGCCTCAGTGTTAGTCTCAATTTGTCGATGAACTGACATTTACTCCAACCCTAAAAGTTTATCTTCATCGGTAGAATCTCTTAGGTCAATTTTTAGACGTTTCGCTGTCGAAAACGTTCTTTCCGGTGTGCATGTTAAAACCGTTAGAGTCGCGAAAATTTTAATAAGCTTGTGTATGTGAATCATGTTATGTATGGCATTTTGTCTACCATATCATGCATTCAGTCTTTAAACTTTAAATTGTCACGATCCAAAATTTTTTAAAAATTAAAGTTTTCTTCTTTAAATTTTTGTTCGTTTCTGCCAAGACTTAAGGGAATCAGAATACACGAATCTCTTTTTAAGCTGACTTAAGAAATCATCAAGGTAGGTAGGTACCTTTACAATATTCATTAAAAAATATGTAGTACGTGAGTTAGGCCTTGTGCCAATTGCGTTAAAATCCTGGTTAAATTTGATCCCATGGCTAAATTTTGACATTACTGAGGTGAATATAGACGTCAAAATTTAACCTGCACAGGAGCTCGTTAAAATTTTAGCCAGTGGTTAATTTTTTTATGTTTGTTTTAATAAAGTCCCATTTAATTCAATTGACACAGCAAAAACTAAAATTTAACTGGGACCAAATTTAACCAGAATTTTAACGCAATTGGTACACGGCCTTAGATCAAATTAAATTAATCAATAACCATCGCACAAATTTGAGTACAAAAATAATGCTGGGTATGGATGCATATTCGCTCAAATTCGAACCGCATTAAAAAAATCTCAAGATACTTTAAGCCTTTCAATAAACATTTATTGATTTATAATCGCGAAACAAGTATATACTATGTAGAGACACCTATACCTATACCTATGTACATACTAACATAAATGTGTATTTGCTTTTTAGAATGACTGGCAGGGTCCGCACGTCAGCTATATCATCATTAAAAATTCATTATATTGAGTAGTTACTTGTTTAAAAATGTGACACAAATAAATGAATCAAAAGTCCTTCAAGCTATTTTAAATGACTTAAATGTACGGGTCACCGCACAGCTTTAATTAAATATGTATGAGGCATACTTATGAATGAAAATGTCAAATCAATTTGACAAACTTTCTAGCTGAAGAAAGGCTCTTTATCAATTTTTAAAAATTAATGTACATACATACATATGTTTACCCAATTGGGAAAGGGATTGCAAACCGGAATTAAAAAACAAAAAATAATAACAGTTTTAACCCACAAAATGTCTCTTTAATTTGGCACTGTAAAACCACAAAATCCTTAGTCTAATCAATAAAATGACATTTAGAAATCTGACCTTTTTTTTAAATAAAAAATCTAGTGTTTTAGTTCTTAAGGTATGTCTTTAATCCTTCAAGGGATACAAAGGATGAAAAATATTCATACATTTATAGCATTCAGACACTTTGATTGACGTTGATCAATTTAGAGTATGAGAATGTTGAACACATTAAGCAAGTTTTTTGAGCACCTTCAAATGTAAAGAGGTAATTTGTCAAGGATGAAAGATTTTGGAGGCCATCATGTGAAGTGAACGGGAATGGGGTAACGTTCTACGAAATTTGTGTCTTTGGTAAGTTGGATATGAGACAATATTAGAATAAATCTATGGTAATAACGTTCTAAATCAGGGTCCTTTTAAAATAAATAAACGATGTTTTCTGCGAAACATAAAACATAAAGTTTTTCCTTATATCATAAATGTGATGATGTTTTCGTTATATGTAAGTACACATTGTACATAGATGTACATTGTACTGTACATATACATAGGTATGCTTTTTATTCAGAACAAAGAAAAAAAGAAACAAATGTTCTTAATGAGACTACGACGTTAAGTAGATAAAGGGATTTTTTAAGGTGTGCTGACAGAGTCTTGTAAACAAAGGTATGCTTTCTGCCATCGGAGAGAACAAATAATGCAAACAATTTAAAACGATAAGTAGGAAGGCACACTTGTATTTTTTATGCATGGAATGTACTTTCTATCCATTGTATGTATTTGATCCAGTTTAGTCATCATCATCATCGTGTCCTGTAACCCCGGTTGGGGCATAGGGCGACCGCCTTGAGATGGAGAGTGCTAGGATGCTCTAGGCTCAATGAAAGGAAAATCCCCATGCACACCTCCCTGTGGTAGAGAGTGGGTAACGCTAACGTGCAGGGGGGCTGAATGGATGCTGGGATAACCAGCGGTGCTGGTCAGCGCACAAACTTGTCCTTCGGATGGTTAAAAGCCCATAAAAGGCGGAAGAACTGCAGGTAGCGGTCATCCGCATGCAAGCCTTGCGGCCAACAGCTACAGCAAGTAGCGTCTGTAACCCATATTCGGCGGCTACAAAAAGCGTCTATTTTCCCATAGTGGGTGGCCTCGATCAGTTCGGTGTTTGACCATTCAAAGGGTGGGTGTGCCTCTCGAATCTGAGTTATCGAGTTTTCAAGAATCTATTATGAAACATACTGGGCCGTATTCATAGTTCTCTTATAAGTTCTTATTTTGTCTCTTCTAAGCTAACCTACAGTTTTTGTTATTCATAGAGAATATAAACCCCTGTTTAAACGAAAAACTGGAGTCTAAATATAAACACGGCAGAACGTCTGTTTAAGTTGTTTTTAACTCTGCCAAATGTCAAAAAAAACATGAAAGAAAATAAAGTTCTCAATTTTTCAACGCGATTGATTTGAATTTAGTTTGAAGATAAAAAGAAAAATGTCAATTGATTTCAATATTGATGAAAATTTCGATATCTTGGTTAGTTATTTTTTTTGTAGGACTTTCTTCCTCCTCATCTTCCTTGTTTTCCTCCACTTGGTTGAAATTAGATGAACGTGGACGCAAAACTGGATACTCTTCCACAATTTCCATGATATCTGGATTCCACTGTGTTGCTATCGATTAAATCTTTAACAATTAAATCTTCTGTGGGTTCTTTGATTACAACTGTTTTACCAGTTGCCCTTTGTGCAGCTCTCATACCGCTCACACTTTTACGAGCAGCGGTTTTCATGCGATGCCACTGTTCTTTTAATTTTCCGATTGGCCTCTGCAATCCAGCAGCTTTCATATGTTTTTGGATGTCAATCCATGCAGATTTTTTGGCTGCAATCATCCGTCTATCGTTTCTTTGGTCGTCGATGACTTTTAAATGCCTGCGCACCAATTCGCGAAGCATTTCCTTCTCTGCCTCGGACCAATTTCATTCCCTTGGCCTATTTAAGTTTTCTTTTCCATTCATCTGCAATTACACGTACATACAAATATATGCATGTATTCTCTGTTTTTAATGTTGTACATATTTGTTTATGTCAAAAACTTATTTATAAATTGTAATTCTTACCTTTTTGTTTTATAAGCAAAATACTTCCACTTCACCCAACCAACAAACAAACAATACAATGCAACAGCTGTTTTTAGTCTTTTTTAATTGAAAGGAAATCGTAATAGAATTGTAGTAGAATATACCTTAGACCTGTTTCTAACTAAACAGAGCTGCCAAATTCTCTATGAATAGCAGCTGTGTCTAATCTGGAAATTAACTTTAGACTCCAGATCAGTTAGACTCGAGTTTATAATATGACTATGAATATGCCCCACTATGTTTTATTTACTATGTATTACTTTTACTCACATTGGATAGTTTTTTTAAAGTTTATGCAAAATTATTTTAACTTTTTGATTTTTTTGCATAAACAAACCGTGCTAAGCGTTAACTATTACCTAAATGTAAATCTATAAATATTAGCCCATAGAAAATTTGTATGATAACCGAGTAGGAAGGTACACAGCTTGCATTTATCTATGTAGTACCTTACCTAGGTATCGCAAGTAAAAACTCAAGGCGTTTAACTTTCTTAACAGCACTTATGTACGATTTTGTCTGTGCAACTCCACTGTTAAAACCATATGCTTTCGAATGCAGTTTCTCAGCGTTTCGATGCGAAACGGCTTGTTAAGTTCCTGACCTGACACAACTTTTTTGCAAGTTTTGGTTCATTAGTTCGTGGATTTTCTTTGTTTTACGCATGATGACTGATGACATGTTTATCAAGAGTGTTCAACATTTCGCGTTTGGTGTTTCTTGACTTATTTTCAATTCGATTTTCAATTTTAAACCTTTTAACAACTGATTGGATTACACTGGTCAACACAAATTTTGTGCCTGGGTTCTGCATATGATTTTCTTACTCCGTACATATTACTTATTAAATAAAATGTAGCCTTGTTTGCAAAAAGTTGGCTTTTGTAGTCAGGAGCTCATTATTTGAAAATTCATGAAAATGTGCTATGTTGAAATCAATTAAAAAAGATATATTTTAAGATATAAGACTTAGATACACCAAAACGTTAGAGCGTGTAGGCTGGTTTGAAATAAAAAAAAATATGAGTGGGGTGTCTATGCTCCCCTGTTTAGGCTGCAGAGTTAATTTTCTTGGAAAAGTCACTTAAACTAGAAACAAATATTAAACAACAATGGCAACACAAAAAGATCATGGTATATTTTTTTTTAAAGTTAAGACTCCATTCTTTAATTTAGTTTTTAAATTAAGTCATTTCCATGAATAGTTTTCTTAAATTAATTTTCAAACACTGAATTTTGAAAAAAAAAAAAACATTACATTTTTTTTTTAATTCAAATTTTCTTAATTTTACGTCAAAGAGTAAGTTTTTTCTTTTTTTCAGTATTCAATGCTTTCACCAATCTTAAGTGAAAATTCAAGAACCAGATGGTTGTTTGCAGTGGCGTATTTAAAGATTTGGCGCACGGGCCAGTAAGATTTGGCGCCCCATCAAAAAGCCATAAAATAACAAACAGAATTTTAATATTTTTGACTTCACAAAATTAAATTGAAACATTCATCAATAGCACTGTTATAATTGACCGATTCTGCTCAGTCAGAATTAAGGATTTAAAGAGACGGCTCAACTGACGTCCTTTATTATGGTGGGCACTTTTTGGCGGAATAAAATAATTTTGATATCTGAATTTGTATCTTATTAAATGCATATGTTTTGCGCAAACCATATATTTTTCCCGTGAATTTTCTTACTATGTATTAAAGTTTCCGCTAAAATAAGTCTGAAGTTCGCGGTGAAAATTTAAAATATAATATAGGTACGAATATAAATTTGTATTTGTCATATGAATTTATAGAAAATTAAATGCTTGCTGCGCACACCCCGATTTTGCAGCTCTAAAATTTCTGAATATTTAAGTTTCTGCTAAACAGGAATGAAGTTACCGAACGGTAATAATAAAATTATGATTCTTTTAGTGCACAAAATTGTAGCTTTTTATATAAGTACTAATTTTGTATGCATAAATGAGTTTTGTAGCTCAAATGGATTGTTCTTTCAATCTTTTAAATTAAATTAGCATTAATATTGCGCATTTTTTAATAAATAAAATGCAAATTTTAATATCAAAATTATTTGATTTTGGCCAAAATAAGGGACGTGCTTAGGTGTTCGATTGTTCTACCCTTATCCTGGAGCGTTATAATTTGTCTGTTTTTGAATACGGGAAAATGAACGTTCTTCACTGCAATTTGTCACTGCAATCTTCAGAAACATTATACGCAGGGTAACCCCTGTGACAAGTGAGACACCGTTTTTTTTTTATTAAAACATCTCGGAATGCTCTTAAGCAATGTATAATAGTATTTTAAGATATATGTATATTTATTGGGTTGTGCCGAAAAATCGTAAATATTTATCCTCCTTAAATTTGAGCTTTTCATATTAGGCCAGCCTCACTAAATAAGATCTCACTGATGAGCGTTCAATGCAATGTCAATTTGGCGGAGGCGGAATGATTTGGTGGGACAAGATTCACCATCATTCAATTGTAAGAACATGTAATAATTCTCATACTGAGCTTCTAGAAAAAAATTTCAACTTTACTTTAAATATCTAATTGTGAAAGCACAAAACTTTATCACCGGTATTCATAAACGCAAATGAAACACAAATTATCTTTGATCCGTGAGTTAAGTGTCAAATCATATCAATAAATCAAAATTCATGGCATTAAACTAACTCACCAAAGTAGGTACATTAAACGAGCAATTAAGTTAACAATACTTCTGTCATTGTTGCCAAAAACTAGAGATAAAAGAAACAGACGCTTCTGACACACATGCTATCTACAGCCTCAAATGAGAGAGTGTATGTGTGATAGTTCACATTTAGTGAGAAAGTGTATGTGCAGTTCCATATATAGTTTTTGGAAAGATCAGAGTTCTTTTTGATTGTAGTAGATTTTCGTTAAGTTTTTGAACTTTACGTGGATTAGCAGTTTATATTTTTATTGATATGAAATTTTAATTTTTGAACTAACTTCTGATTGACGCTTTAGTTAATTTGTGAATTAGAAGATATCTGAGCAGTTTTTATTGATAAGGCTGTATGAAATTAATTAATGAAAAATAATAGCAAGTTCAATTTATTTTCATTTGTCTAAACATTCCGCCTTTATTTTCTATTTATCGTTTTCGAACTTGCAATTCACCAAAAAATTGCAATTTAGCGAACAGCTGTTTTGGGTAAAAAAGGACATTGAGAAATTAGTCAAAAAAAATTTCGACTCAGTGATCTCCGAAAAAAATCACAATGCTCAGGTGAGATTTTCTGTTGCATTTGTCGCACTAAAAAATCTCTGAGCGTTCAGAGATTATATTTGGTGAGACACGCCTATTGATATTTATATGTGCTTGTCGCAATTGTATGTATTTACTGTGTTGCGTTCCTACTTTGATATCTCTTAGACTGATTAGTACAATTGAAAGTTATTATATAAGTATCTATGGTAGACAAATGTAACGGTCTACAAAAGTTTATAAGAGTTAAATACATTGGTACCTATTCTACCTCTATCACACCGTTTTGATGATATTCTGCTTGGTGCCTCTAGGCTTTACTTTTACGCATAGAAATTTGCAAAGAATTTTAAATTTTGCAATCAAAGTTGAATGCCACCCTTCGCAGTGTGCCGCCCCGGGCCATGGCCCTTATTGTCCCTAGGGTAAATACACCACTGGTTGTATGTATTTTAATTTTTGATAAAATTGAAAATAACAAAAACTCCTTTTTTAAATAATTTGTTTGTTTAATGCTTGGTGCCAACGTTGAAACGGTAATTTTTATTAACAAACACACTGATTTTGAAATGTGCTATTCTAAAATTATACCTATAGAATAATTTTCCATCACTGTTTCATTTTGTTGACCTTGGTAATTACGAATACTCTCGAAGTCCATAAAGCCCTAGTTAAAACGTTTTCCTTTTTCCAATGAAGTTTTTAATTTTTTTTACTAAATGACCGTGCAGAATATTCAATCTTAGAGACATCCTGCATATCTCTTAAGTTTCTTAAAATATTTTCAGAAATGATAATAATGTGAATTTTGATAAAATAACTACATATAGTACTCTAACACATTCTTAATAACATTTTAACGACCTTAAATTTCAAAATAAAAATGTGTGTAGTTTGGAACACAAATATACTCTAGACTTCTAGAGATACCAAATGGGCGTAACAATTGCCCTCCCCTCTCCTCTTTTAAAGAAAATACTAACGCAAACATTAATTATTTTTTATGAAAACAATGGTAACTGTATTTTGATTAAGAATAAAAACGTAAATAATTAAAATTAACTATTTTTGTTTTTGTTTTTGTGGACTCTTGAATTGAAATTCAAATTTAAAGTTTTTGCGACCTTTAGTCCAAATGCTGTTGTACCCAACATCTAACTGATGAGCCCAATTGTTGAACCTGGACGAAACGCATTTGGACTATAAAGGACTGTATTTTGACTACCAACTCTACAAAAGCAAACTTTAGAAGAGATGTGGGTATTTTTTCATCATTTTGGAGCATGAAGAATAAAAAAATCATGAAATAAACCCATGCACAAAAATAATTTTTTATTTTGTTGAGTTCTGGTATTGATCCTGGTCTGCAAATTAGGTCCGATATTGGTCTTAGGGATTTGCCATCGTCATGGTACTTAACAACAATTTTTCGTGACTCAACGATGTATCGAACAGTTTTTTTTCCCATTTTGTTATCTTTTTCTTCTTTCTTTATACTCCTAAATGCACTACAGGAAAAAGAAATTGCTTAAACCAGAAAAATGTAATTGGCGTTTTTATTAACGGTTCATTGACCTTGATTTCGCGAATAAAAAACACTGTACGAATATGAATTTGAAATGATTTTCGATAACATTATTTTCATATGAAACATATTGATGGTAGGGCATTAAATATTTGAGTTTGAATAAAATAATTGTATCTAGGTTATATTAGGAGAATTCCACTGTTTTGGTTAAAAAGAGCGTTAATATAATTTCAGTCCTATTGTACGAATATGAATTTGATTGACTGTATGTCATCAGGTACTCACATTACACAAATACAGGGATTATACTCCGCAGGTTTTCAAAATTGAAAGTGGACGTAAGCACACGTAAAAACAACAACAAATAAAATTGAAATCCTCAGAAATTAAAAATAGCTTTGAACGTGAGGAAAAAATATACACATAAACACAACAACAAATATTGACTGAACAAAAGGCAAACATCTAATGAGATATTAGCTCTAATATGTGTATACTTTGATGTGTAATTATTTTTCTGGGGTACACAGACAAAGCAATAGGTACTGACTTATCATAATTGAAAGACAAAATGTCATAAGTAAATTCCTCCCTTAAGCAAAGTTAGAACGAACATGTTTTACAATCACTTTTTTCCTTACTAAAAGCTACGTAATGAAACATTTCAAAGTAATTTAACTGTTTTGAAAAGAATCGGCAGTGGAAACTTATTTCTTCTTATGTGCTATTATTTGTATATTTTTTAAACTTACTGGTATTTGGTCTCGCTTCAGGACAAATTCCCAGAAGTTTTGATGTTTTTTTTTTGGAATAACCTACTGATGTATTGCTTAATTGCTTTTAGTTTTGACCTTTTAAGTGTCAATTCATAGAAAAGCCCATGGCACTTTTTAATTCAACTATGCTCTTATAACATTGAAACAAGCATCTTGAAAGCTTTTTTCAAAAAATTAGTGGAACAACAATATGGATATTTGGCTGTTAATATTATGAGAGAGTTCTATATTAATTTGAAAAGATTGGATGCACGCCTTGACTTTCGCGAAATTCACCATTTAAAAAAATCTCGAATCGCTACATATCTTCGAAAATATTGTTGCTATGAAAAAGTGCTTCACATCTTAGCAATTCGGAGTTGACAGATAATTGAAGGTCCCCTCGTTCTTGTTGACAACAAGCACGGAGAAATGGTTGAGAGTTTTAACATATTTATTTATAAATACTTTCACAGGTTTTTTTGCACTCGACTCAACTTCTGGCTTGATTTTCCCGTGTCATCTTAAAATTAGAATAAACTTGTTTCCTATGAGATACTGCAAGTAGCCTATCTATTAACATAATAAAATTGATCGAAATGATTTAAGAAATTAATCCATGGGATGTAGGAATTATTCAAATTTTAGGCCCCACAATGTCAACGGTCTAGTTAAACCTTATATTTGCTGAAAGCAAATTTGTATCTCCTAATAATTTTGGAGCATGAACAATATTGTAAGAAAAGTGCATCACAGCACTCTTAAGAATATAGCTTTAAGACTCACCCCCACTGTATTCTGGCCGTTTATTTTTCCGACTGGCCTCTCGAAATTTTGAAAAAATCCTAAATTTCATCAAAAAACTATGAAATTGATCGCCATGTTACGGTCAATAGAGCTCTCTATCGTGCTATTTTTGGCCACAATTGGATGGACTTGACATCAGTGATATTTTGATGGGAGAACATGGTGCTACATGCTATACTCAGCTGGTCAAATAATTGATCTTTTGAAGGGAAGGTTCGATAGTCGTGTAATCCCGAGAAATCATCCGGTCGCAATTCAAGCCTTTGGATGTTTTTTGATACGTTTCCGCAAAGCCGTTTCTTTTGAAAACAACCCAACAATAAATACAACAGGAGCTTAGGAACAATATTGCACGTGAGATTGCCAACATTCTAGCCAATATGTACGGAAGAGTTGTGGAAATTGGCTCCAAGGATATATACTTCCAACACTTGGAGTACATTTAAGACCGTTATCTTTATTTTTGTGTTTTGTTCATTAATACAAAATAGTTATGTCCGAATTGAATACCCTTAAGCTCCCGAAAGTCTCAAAAGTGAACAAATCACTAAATAGTCTACAAACATCAGTAAATAAAAATAAAATGAAAAGCCATCCTTTCTTAGAGATTTCTATGAAAGGATTGCTTTTCGTTTTATTTCTATAACCCTTACATTACCAAAAATATCCCGTCGAATTTATTAATTTCCGATTTGGGAACTTTTTTTTCAACGCCAAAATTATTATTATGATCAATAATTTAAAGTAATTTCTAACTCCCAAAAAAAATGTTTATACACTCAGTATCTATTACTTTCATTTATGCGGAAGGATAAAGTTTTCAAAATTCATCTGGTATCATAACAACTCTTATAAGTCATTGTTTCTATATTTGGAATATAAAAACAAAAAACAGCTCAGTATTCTAAGCTCTTATAGTAAATTCGCATAGTTCTATCCTCTCCGTATATTTTCCCTTCATGAAATGATGAGAGCTTCATTAGTCCAGTAAATAGAGAAATTTTACTACTGACCAAATGGAAAAAAATAGCGGCAGGCTGAAATTTTGCAGGTTGTTTCGGGGGTAGGTATACAACGTAAATCTAAATTGGCGACCTCCTACCCCTTGCAGGGGCGGTGCCACGCCCACTTTTCTTAAATCCTGATTTCTGAAGAAGCGGCTGCACCGATGCGAATGAAATCTTCATTATTTGTTAATATGATCAAAGAAAAAATTAAAAAAATTGTTAAAGTAAAATCCGCCCACTGCCACGCCCACTTTTCTCATTTCTTTGTTTATCAGAAACTACTCCAAGGATTTCCATGAAATTTTAAGGATTTGTTCTACAGGATGAGAAAAAGTTGTCAAATTGGTTTAAGTAAAATCCGCCCACTGTTACGCCCACTTTTCTCATTTCTTTATTTCTCGGAAATTCCTCCTACGATATGTATGAAATTCTGATAGTTAATTCTTATATACGAGAAAAACATTAAAAAAGTGGTTTTATTTAAAACTCCGTCTTAGACTTATAGTATGTTAATGTACAAAAAATTGTGGACACGCTTGTAGCTACGGAAAAGCTGGTCTGAAATGTAGGTACACCAATTAGCAAGAATTGCAATGGGAAAACTTGCGACCATAGTCGTCAGATTTCTCTACTAAACGAAAGGGACGATTGTTTTGGCGATGAAATTTCAATTGAAAAACGTGACGCTAAGCCTTTGATTGAGAATGAGAATAAACTACCAGGTCCTTCTCAAACGCGAAAAAAATATAGAAATATAAATAAGATATTATGTTCATTTGGCCTATAGTGGACACCACTGTGCTCTTAACTCTACCTCCAGAGTGGTTTGAAAACGAGTGATGTGCTTTATCAACACAATTGGATTTCCCACCCCCTATGAACACTTATGAATAATGCTAAGTCTCGCTCGAAAAAAAACAAGATTTGAAAATTTTAAACACTCCAAATAGCCGTCTTATAGAGACAATATTGAAGAAAAGTCGGAGTGCTAGTGGGCGGATCTTACTAAAAGTACTTTTTTAATTAAAATAAAATATGTACAACGATTGTCCATTTAGCAGCGAAACTAAAAACAAATCCTTACGCTATGAAGGAACTCAAATAAATGATTTTCATCAATCTGGTATGTATGATTTGGGCTTTTATTTTTTATTTGAAAGCTAAATCGTTACTCGCTAGGACAGTTCCTAGAAATAAATAAATATACATGAAAGAGGAGCGTGACTACCTATGGGTTTCACTAAACCAAAAGTGCTTCGCAAATCTTTATGTCGCTAATATGAAAAAACTCTCAGTTTTATCCAAATCAGCTTCTGAGAAATCAAGATATAAAAAAGGTGGGCGTGGTAGTGGGTGGACTTTAATGAAATTTTTTTTAATTTTTTTCTCGTTCATAAGAATAAACTCTGAAAATTTCATGCAAATCCTTGGAGCCATTTCCGAGAAACAAAGAAAGGAGAAAAGTGGGCGTGGCAGTCGGCGGATTTTACTTTAACAATTTTTTTAATTTTTTCTATGACCATATTAACAAATTATGAAAATTCCATCCGTATCGGTGCAGCCGCTTTTTCAGAAATCAGGGTTTAAGAAAAGTGGGCGTGGCACCGCCCCTGCAAGGGGTAGGTGGTCGCCAATTTAGATTTACGTTGTATACCTACCCCCAAAACAACCTGCAAAATTTCAGCCTGCCGCTATTTTTTTCCATTTGCAATTCTAATTTTACTGTACATCCTGAAAAATGTTCGCAGTGGTTAAGGTTTTTACTGTTTCCACAACATACACTCTGAGTCATAAAGTTCGAAACAAAAGTTTATGAAAAGATCAACTGATTTTACTACCGTTATATATTTGGAACACCAAAAATAACTTGTTGGAAGAGAGACTAAAGACTAGACTGCGAGTAAGACTTGACTTTGAAAACATACAGATAATACAAGACATGCAATTAAATCGAGTCGTAAGATTCTATGCACTCAAAGTATCAACGTTTTTCAGGATATGATTAAACGTCTTGTTCGGCATAAAATAAAAATTAATTTACAATTATTTACAGTTGTTTGTGTTAGTAGAAATAGGAGCGAAAAGAGCAAAAATGGGTTTTATCTCTCTCAGGGATCGCGCTATACAGCTCGAAAAGTCAAAGGAGGCTATCATGCTTTCCCTCGAAAAGCCAAGGGACGCTAAAATGCTTTCGGCCGTTATTTGAGGAGCTCAACACCTTATAGGAGAGTGAGTTTATTTGTTTGCTTGTTACGCTTTCACGCCTAAGCCGCTGAATCAATTATGATGAGTTTTGATATATGTAGTGATAGATGGGATTATGGGAACGTTAATAGGATCCTTTTTTTTAACCATATGTTGGAAACGTTAATAGGATCCTTTTTTTTAACCATATGTACCAAAATAACTTAGTTTTATTTAGGAAACAAAAATAAATTAATAAAGTTTGAAAACAAATCAATCAATTTTAATATTTCACATTACATACATACATGTAGTCTAAGCCGGCATCAAATTCTGTGGATTTAACGCCTAGCCAAAATATGAGTATGAGGTTTATAGGTGCATACATCTTCATATCGAATACAAAATTGTGGCAGGATTTTTGACGTCCGTGGTTGAAAATAGCGCTTTTCCTATTTGGTGTCAGGGGTACAACCACTTCAATTCATTTATTTAAAACGGGAAATAATGTTCTGTAATTATTTTCCAAACTAAACAAACTTTATTTTTATTGATTCGAGTGATAGAACTATGAGCCTCTGAAATGAAGCGTATTGGCCTTATTTTGGCGACTTATTTTTTACTCTTGATTTTCTTAAATCTCCAAATATTTCTCGATATGGTGCACCTTAAATGATTATATCTCAAAGTTCTATTGATCGGATCGTCAAAAAATTAAAGCATATGTACTTAGGGAAAATGAGAGAGCATTATTTCCTGTTTTTTTTTTTTTTAAAGGAATTAATGTGGTTGGAACGCTGTCAAAAAAAATGGAAAACAGCTATTTTCAACACATCGTCCCCAACACGGGTGTAGATCAAATTCTGCCTGGCTTTTGAATTCGATATTAGGATACATGCACCTACAGATTCTCAAACTCATACATATATTTTGGTTACACGTTCACCAAAACAAAATGCAGCCACCTACTGTACCAAGAGTGAGATCTTCAGTGCGCAGCGAGGCAGAACCTATGGACTCTGCAGTCATTTTTTGTCTTTTGTAATTATTTTATCTCTTTCAGTATCAACCAATATAACTTGAAATAAATAAACTAATATTTATTTTCGTTAATGATTACTGTATCGATCGACAACCAGAATCGGTTGACAAAATAAGCATTAGCGCGAGCAAAGTCCCGGGTAAAGGCTAGTAATACAATATGGGCTATGGTTAGGTAAATGGGCTGACAGTTGGTTTTGTTACCGTCACACTTTGATCAATGTAGATCCATTGTGGTACCCTAGGGATTGTGAACCCTATGAAAAGAAACCTATGATACATCCCATGTTAATTCAAGCCCGTTAAGGGTGTTGAAGAGTTTCAGCAGGCTATAGCCTAAAAAGTCAGTGAGTATTTCTTGGTCGTTGGAGGAGTGTCCGTTGGTACATAACCACCAGGCTGAGGAGAGGAAAACGCCTTTCAAAAGCGTGATCCTTCCTTTGCCCCCATTAGAGAAATCATCCCTTCATCAGGCCCGTAGGAGCAGTGGCTCCATGCAACGTCTGGTAGATGGGTATGATAGGTCAGTGGTTGGTATATGCATCCGTTCGTTGAAGGAATGTCTGTCGTTATATATTCACCTGGCTGAGAAGAAAAACACCTTTCAAAGGCGTGATCCTTCCTTTGCCCCCACTTGAGGAATCATCCCTCTATCAGGCCCGTATGGGCTATGCTTTATTTAGAGTTTAACATGATCTGAAGAAAAAGGATTGATTTCCGAACTGTTGTTACAGCAGAGAAGGAGGGGTTAAAGTTTAGGGAGCAATGTCCTATATGAGGGCACGATAGACTCGGTTGTTCAAAGAACCAAAATAACTGGAAATGGCTTAAAATCTTTGCTAACAACAGTGGCTTCGAAGATCAATATTCTTTTTGACCCATCCTAATGGATTTTCAACATGACAATCCTTACAGCTTAAATCGTTAAATCATTTATTAAAAGTTAAAAAAGTTCACTTCCTGCTTTGGCCATCATAATTATTTCGATTTAACATATTACTGTATCTATGAGGATCACATGGAACTTTGACGAAGGAGGAAGTCAAGGCAATGTAAAGGATGGACTGATTCACCCATTAAGTTGACCTTAAGTGGGATTTCACTGAGTCACGTGGAAGCACTATATATAGTTCTCTTAAAGATCGATTTAATTAGTAATTTTGAAAGCTGATGGCTGCGCGTATTATTTAACAAAAAGACATTAGTAAAAAAAGAGTAAAAACAGACTTTTTTCTTCATGTTTTTCAAGTGGTTATATCCTTACAACCCGGTAGCATGTTAAAAGCAACAACAATACGGAAATATTCCAAATTGCAGACATAATAAATTATAGTTTAAAAAACTAAAAACACGCTTTTAGAGTCAATCAAAGTAAAAAGTAAACAAAAATTACTGACGAGAAAATTAATGTCACTATTCTAAAAGCGTGGGGTGCCTTGTATGACATTTTTAAACTAACTCTGCATATCGAGCAGGTAGTTATATAGGCGACTGAAATATAAATCCGGTACGTGTCTCGGATAGCTTAACTGGTAGAGTTCTCGGCATGTTAAAATAGATCTGGGTTCGATTCCCAGTCCGGGTTGTCTGACTTGTTTTTTCGGTTACCGAAAATTACCCATTGAGTAGGTCCCCCCTTTCCTTTATCCTTTCTTTCCCCCATTTTCCTAATAAGCTCAAAATTGCGATATCGAAACTTAGAGCTCGGTACGGTATCAATCGTTATAATTTTTCACTTGTTTCATTCCGAAATGCAGTTAGTTTTAAAAAAATGTCATACCAGGCACCCCACGCTTTAAGAACCAGTGACATTAATTTTCTCGTAAGTAATTTTATTCTCATGCTAAGAATTATTTTTTAGTTTTAAGTTTGATTTGCTATAAATCAACAGTCTTTAATATGACAGTTGCATCTCGATTTAGAAAGTCTCTTCTCCGTTTTGCTAAGCCAAGTGCCCGAACCAAAGAGGAAGTCTGGAGCTGCACGCATGCGTAATAACCTCTCCTACTCTCATGCAAAGGATCCGAAAGAAATATACATATGAATCCTGGTGAACCTAATCAGGATAATCGGATATTTTGATCGAATTATTGTATTGTCATCGGGCTTTGACAAATGTGCAAAGTTTTAATCAAATCTGACAGTTTGACGTGGTACAAAATCACAACCAAAGATTCCGTTACATACATACAACATACATACAGCCGAAACTAATAAAAGCGTGTTAAAAAAAGCATTAAAACGACTAATACTACTAAGAATAATAACTTAGTCAACATTTTTTCCCTTGCCGTAAACTTTTTTCTTCTTAAAATGTTAATTAAGGTTTTTCTGTGGCTCTCTCAATTTTTCGTCTTAAAATTTGTTGTTCTGTTTCCCATATAACCGGAAAAGTTTCAGTTTAACATCTAAAAAATAACTGCTACTAGCCTAATGATTTGCAGTGTAATAAAATAAGTAAAAGACCAATTTCCAAAATATAATATAAAATTAGCGAAAGAACAATATTTGTACGCATTTTGTTTGTTTTAAAAATGTTTCCCAACCTTGTAAATTTAAGCGGTTCGAAAGGCATTTGGGTTGGGTACATTTACGTTCAGAATGAAATAATGAAACAAATGTGTAACACCCCTGAAGTGTCTGTATTCAATATGGTGTATTAAGCTCAAGGGAAACACATATCCCTAGGTACATGATAACATTTCAAAAAATATGTGCGTACATATTTATATATTTGTTGGATTATTATGTTACGGTAATTAAAATTTTGAATTTTAATCGTTGCAAACAAACCCTGAAATCTACAACCAACAAACATTTAGGCTTTGGCGGTGGATTGAGTTTAACATTAACACATCCGCTTCCTCCTGTTGTTTTTCTTCCCTTCTTTTGTGGTCATAAAAAGAACACTTCTTCAGGATACGAAACGCATATTTTCAAGATAGCATAATGATTTCTATACAAAATATCTAATTTTAATCCAAGAGTCAATGAGTGTGGGGTTGGGCCGCAAGGGGGTTGAAATTTCAGACACCACTTCCTGATGTCACGTCATTACATAACAGAGAAAGGAACACTCATCCAGAGTTCAGAAGCAACAGTTCAACAAGTCCTTTATCGCTTATAAGCACCAATGTAGGTATATTTTATTTTTATTCATTGTATCCGTTTCCGAGTTTCCTTATGCTTTGTCTTCGTCCCACAGTGGGGAGTACATACATAGTTTGTTCTTCACAAAAACAATCTTGAATTAGATGGCTTCTCGCAGCTTGGCCGCCTTTCTGTTAAAGTATGGCATTCTTACGGAGACAACTTTACTTTGTGGGTGCGTGGATTGCAGTGATTAAAGGGTACGGGACGGATAATTTGGTATTTTCCTTCGCCTGGCCGGTAGTCGTTGTGCCCCGTTGAGAGGTTGTTTCCGATTTGGTTTATGTTGTATAAACACTAAAGTGACAGGGCAAACAAGTTGTTGACATGGTACAGCTTTTAATTAGGTTGTTGAATTAGAAGACCATAATCGGGTTTCTTGATAATCCGGTAATATGGGTTGTTGAGGTTTGTCTTCACAGTGTGGGGCCCTCAAATTTGGTTAGGTTTGTATTATAGTTAGTGGCAAGATTGACAAAGTCAATTGCTTGTAAAAGGATATAATAATTTTGGAAAAAGAAATATGTTGTTGCAGGTTGATAAATAAAGTTGGAAGGACTTTGGTAGGTATGTACTATTAAAAAGAGAATAATGGAGAGTTAACAGCTATTGGGTATAGGTATATATGTAAGCTAAGATGTTGTTCTTGTTGTGTAGGCTGACACCTACCCTGCTTGATATGTTAATAACGATAAAACTTGTTTTAACTTCTTTGATTTTTCAATTTTGTTGGTTAGTTTTGTTAACTTTTCTTTAAAAGAATTTCAAATAAACTTTTATAAACAATCAATTTCGATATTTTTAACAAAGAGTTTCAAGAGTAAAATTGTCAATATCGGCTTACTTTCCTATTTATAGCAAAAATATTGAAAAGTGGCTAGTGTGACCATTCTCTCAGAAAATTGCGGGTGAATTTAGTAAGCATTTACGGTTTTAACCATGCTAATGCCCCCAACAAAAATATTTTAAAATAAAAGCCCTTGAACGTTATTGTTCCTTATTATGTAAATAGGTAAATTCAACAGTCTATATAAGGTAATAATTGATTTTGGTTTCTAAACTTTCATAATTGAAGAGCAAAATTTTCAACTATGAGTTTCAATGATAGTTACATCTGGGCGATTCCATTATCGTGGGCAACATTAAGACTCATTTAAAAGAGGTATTAATAATAAAATAAGCAAATATTTTTAATGAAATTATTACTTGAAGGGTTACATTATTTCAATAAAATAAATAATTCACCAGAAAAAAGGCTTCAAAGTGCGATCGCGGGTGCAACAAATTTGCCTCACATTCCTAGATCAACAACATTTATGATAACTGCAGTTCCTGAAAGCTCTTGAAAACAATGGGGCATATTCATAGATGTTGGCTAAGCTGTTGCTAGGATAAACTGGAGTTTATCCTATGGGAATTTCATAAGAAAAACTCCAGTTATCCTATGGGAATTTCATAAGAAAAACTCCAGTTTTTGCTAGCAACAGCTTAGGCAACATATATGAATATCCCCAATGTTGCACAAAATGTTGTTTACAAAAGTCTGGCAGGATTTCTTTGGCGCCCGGGCTTTTCATTAATATGCTATTTTTCTCTAACATCTCTTATTCCATGAAACAAACGTCGAATCGTGTGATCTAATAAACTTTGAAGCAGTGATTCTGCGATTGATTCATTTATAACCAAGTTTTCAGCATAACATTTTCTTACTTCTAAAAGAGCTGCATAGTTTGGATACATGTGGTTATTATGTTGTATTGCATAATCTCTAATAACATTGTATTGGAACTTAGTCAATTTCCCTTCAACAACTATAGAAAGAGCTCTTCAGCTGTACATGGAATAATTTCCTGGTCCATTTTTGTCAAAGCTTTTTGGTATTTTTCGGCGTGTGAAGGAGTTAAAAAGATTATACGACGCTGAAACTTATTTATAATTTAGTTTATACATTCTTATGCATGAAAAAAAATTATGCCAGACGGGTTTCGTGGTCGAAACTGCTTGCCAGACGAGCCTACAGCTCTTAAAGATTAAAATATATATTGGATAACTTGAAAAATTTGTTAGGAACAAGGCTAAAACTTAGGTATGCTTTATTCGTGAACAGATAGTATAAAAATAAAGATCAGAGAATATTTCCGCAGTTCTATGACTGCCACCTATTTTTTTTTAAATGTGAAATAACTTCCAAATGTAACATTCTACTTTTAGAATGCTGATTTTTGAATTTATAATAACTTATGTCTTTTTGTACATGAAAAAAAAAGATGCCAGACCAGTTTGGTGGACGAAAATAGCTTTCCAGACGAGTTAAAGTTGGTATTAAAAAATGTCATTGATTAGTCAGAGAATAATGTATTAAATATAACTCGCTGCGTATAATCCTAATAATTATTAAATCAAGTCAGCAAATTATGATATGGTTCTTTTACTGTAGACCCAGGGTTGCCACATATTTTTTCAAAATTACACATATTTTTTCAAAAAATTTTATAAAATTGACAAAACTGAAACACCAACCTACCTATAGTTTTCGCATATATGTAAGCTTATGCCATCTTGTATATAAAAAAAACATACTTGACGAGTTGGACGGCCAAAAGCTCCTGCCAGACGAGCCTAAGGTTTCAAAAATTGGTATTATAAGAAATATCTTTTCTTGATTTTTTCTTAAATTTCAAAAAAATTTCAAAATTGCAAACCTACCTGCACAAAGCTTTTTACATATAAGTATATTAGCTGACATCTTCTTGTATATGAAAAAAAATATACCAGACCGGATGGACGGTCGAAAGTTCCCTGCCAGACGGGCCGAAAGTTTTAAAAGTTAGTATTATAAGAAATATTTTTTTTTTTAATTTTTTTTCTTAAAGGTCAAAAAACTGTCAAAATTGCAAACCTACCCGCACAAAGCTGATTTTTACATATATGTTAGCTGACATCTTCTTGTATATGAAAAAAAATATACTAGACCGGACGGACAGTCGAAAGTTACTGTCCGACGGGCCTTAATTCTTAAAAGATGGTTTTGTAAGAAATATCCTTTCTTGATTTTTTCTTAAATTTCAAAAACCTGTCAATATTGCAAACCTACCCGCACAAAGCTGATTTTTACATTATATATATGTTAGCTGACATCTTCTCTTACATGAAAAAAATATACCAGACCGGACGGACGATCAAAAGTTCCTGCCAGACGGGCCTAATGTTTTCAAAGTTGGTATTATAAGAAACATCCTTTTTTTTATTTTTTTATAAAATTTCAAAAAACTGTCAAAATTGCAAACCTACCCGCTTAAAGCTGATTTTTACAGATATGTTAGCTGATATCTTCTTTTATAGGAAAAAAAATATACCAGACCGGACGGACGCTCGAAAGTTCCTGCTATCAGACGGGCCTAAGGTTTTAAAAGTTGTTATTAAGAAATATCTATTTTTATTTTTTTCTTAAATTTAAAAAAACTGTCAAAATTTTAAACCTACCCGCACAAAGCTGTTTCTTACATATATGTTAGCTGACGTCTTCTTGTATATGAAAAAAAAATATACCAGTCCGGATGAACGGTTGAAAGTTTCTGCCAGACGGGCCTTAAGTTTCAAAAGATGGTATTATAAGAAATATCCTTTTCTTTATTTCTTTAAATTTAAAAAAATATAAAAAGGATATTTCTTATAATACCAATTTTTAAAACCTTAGGCTCGTCTGGCAGGAGCTTTTCATCGTCCAACTCGTCTAGTATGTTTTGTTATATACCAGATGGCATAAGCTTACATATATGCGACAACTATCTTAAAGAAAATATGTTACATTTGGAGGTTATTTTACATTTTGAAAAAAAAAACAAATAGGTGGCAATCCTAGAATTGCAGAAATATTCTCTGATCTTTATTTTTTGTTCCATCTGTTCACAAATAAAGCATACACTAAGTTTTAGCCTTGTACCTAACAAATTTCTCAAGTTATCCAATATCTTTTATTAATCTTTAAGAGCTGTAGGCTCGTCTGGCAAGCACTTTCGACCGCCAAACCTGTCTGGCATAATTTTTATCATGCATAAGAATGTATAAACTAAATTATAAATAAGTTTCAGCCTTGTGCGAGTAGGTTAATTTTGACCCTTTTTTTGCATTTTGAAAAAAATCAGATGGCAACCTTTCGACCGCGGCAACCCTGCCAGACCGTGATTTTCATACTTAGCCTTGTGTCTAGTAGGTTAGTCAAAGTGGCTGGTAGCTCTTAGACTATAACATAGTATCTGATTTTCCTGAGCTATCTGATTTTACTTTTTTAAAGTCATTTAACTAAAAACAAGAGTGGTAAGAGGCCTGTCTCTAATGCATTTAACATGTGTTTCCTGGATCTTTCTGGGACAATTAGTTCCCAAGACACAGCCTAAGCCGAAAAATCCAAGATGGTGGCGTTTTTTTTCAAGGTGGTGGTCAAACCCCAACAATGGATATTTGGGAACTTTCGGATATAATAAAGGGGGCTGTCCTGAATAATATCCATCAAAATTCAGCTTGTACAAAATTTTGCCGGGGTCAATATCTACTATTTACACTGGGCTATTAACGATATTTCCCTTAACGAATCACCCCTATTACGGTTGTCAGATATCAATTTGATAGTTGATAAATTTAAAATTCAATGTTTAAAAATCCATCTTATAAAAGTTTTGATCATTGAGAATGATGCAGACAGTTGCTAATAACAAGAAAATTAAAAAATATAAAAGAATTGTTGACCAGTTTATTGATAAATTGAGTTAAATAAAAAACAATTTTCAAGGTTTATCAAATATCAAATTGATAATTGACAACCTTAATAGGAGTGATTGTTTATAAAGAATAGTTGTTTATAATTACGGTGACCATCCGTCCCGGGTTTCCCGGGACTGTCCCGTATTTCTATAGCCTGTCCCTGGTTATTTTAAAAGAAACCCGGGACGTACAAGTGTCCCGTATTTAGTTATTTGTCCCGTATTTGCAAATTTGTTTAATTTTATTTATTTTATAAAACTAGTTTTTTGGTAATATGCACCTATACTAATGTATGAAAGTGCAAATATCCCCTTAACATTTCGTACAGAGGGATCTACTGCAAGATGAAAACACATCTATTGCAATTATATTTAAATGCCCATTGAACGCATTCATTCAGCTTGTCAAACCACCTGCCTGTCATTGATTTGATTAACTGAATGTCACTTTTGAAAGCAAAATTTTCTTGGCAATAACAACTGTCTTCAATTCAAAAATAAAAAGTGAATAGATATATTTTATTCGTAAGTTCAATGAAATAGAATTATTGTTATTGTTAACTAATTAAGATACGTATCTTGATAAATTATTTAGATATCTGTGACATGCCACCAAAAGGAAAGTGTGAGTTTAACGAAGGTCTTCAAAAAGAATACACTTTTATCAAAAGATCTGAAAAACCCTACGTGGTAAGGTGTTCCAAATGCGTTTCAACGTTTTCAATAAGTAGTGGTGGAAGATACGATATTGAGCAGCACATCAAAATGAAAAAACATAAAGATTCTGACGTTGCTGGCGCTTCAAGCAAAACCTTGCACAGCTTTCTTGCCCCAACAAACTTTCAAGGAGCTGTAAAGGAGAATGCAATTAATGAAGGCACCTGGGCTTACCACACAATCCAACATAACCATTCATTCAGATCTAATGATTGTACCTCTAAACTCATCAAAAGCTGTTTTGACGAGATGTATTCCTGCGCACGCACAAAATGCGAAGCTATTGTGTGTAACGTTCTGGCACCTAATTCCATCGCCGAAATTTAAAATGATCTGCGCAAAGTTAATTCCGTAACAGTTTTTTCGGATTGTTCCAATCATGGCAGTATAAAATTGTGTCCACTATTGGTACGTTTTTTTACACCTCAACAAGGTATTGTTGTAAAAATTTTGGAGATTAAGGACCTTCCAGGAGAATCTTCTGACATAATTTCAAAATATATAGACGAAACTTTGGAATATTTTCAATTAAAGAAAAGTTACTGGCAATATGTGCTGACAACACAAACTGCAATTTTGGTGGGGCAGCGAGGAAAGGTAAAAATAACGTCTTTAGTAAACTTCAAAAATCTACTTGAAATGTTCTAATTGGAGTTAATTGCGCTGCTCACGTCTTGAATAATTGTATTCAAACTGGAATTGAATGCCTTCCAGTAGATATTGAAGTTGTAATTGTCAAAATGTATTCCTTTTTTTACCTCTACACTATCCGTGTCGAAATATTCAAAGAAATTTGTGAAAATTCTGAAATTGAATACCGTAAACGTAAACTAGTTGGTTTCAGCAAAACTAGGTGGCTGACCTTAAAGCCAGCTATTGAAAGAATAATAAAACTTTATAAGCCCTTGAAGCAGTTTTTTTTATCGTAAGACAAGTGTCCGACTGTCTTGAAAGATTTTTTTAACAACCCTTCCACTGAAATCCTGCTTTTTTCATTCACTCAGAGGCTTCAATTTTTCATGGTAACATTGATGGTAACAAGAAGTTTGCATGTCAGAGGTTGCGCTGGTTATGAAGGATCTTAAAATGAAATTAAAAGAGAGAATAGACGAACAATTTATGTTTCTCATAGTAAGAAAAATGATGACTGAACAAGCCGAAAAGAGATTAATAGACAAAAAGAAATTTGAAGAAAATATCTTTCAGTTTTATAACACTTGCTATGAATATTTAAATCAGTGGGATACTTCTTTTAAAGAACTTGATATTTTTAGTTGGGTAATTCTTCGAAATGTACCTCCCTGGGCAGATATAGAAGCATGTTTGGCTTTTGTGAACCAAAAGCGAAGAGACAAAACATTAACAACTCTCAGTTGTTTGATGAGTTCGCTTGCTTTTTGAGTTCAGATGTTTTTAAAAAATGGGCAGAGCATAATAATACAGTTAGTGAAAAATGGGTGCAGATTTTTACAAATTTCACAGAGAAGAGTATTGGTTTCGCAAACCTTTTGCAAATTGTAGAATTCTGTTTGTGTTTGTCTGGCTCCTACAGAAAGGGTGTTTTCCATAATGAATAATATGTGGACGAGCGAAAAATCCCAGATTAATGTAGAAACTCTTAAACCATGTTAATTGTTAAATGTAACTACAACTTAAGCTACCATGAATTTAAAGAGTATTTAAAAGAAAATGAAAAACTTGTAAAAGAAATTTTTTCGGCGAAGAAGTATATATAAATTTTTATTTTACGTTTTAAACTTGGCTGTAATATTATGTATTTTGTAGCTTAACATAATCTACATTTAAGGACTTATTTTTTAACAGAAGACTGAATTATTTAACGATAAAATTAAAAATTAAGTTTTAAGTTTTTAGTTTTGTATATGTTGTGAAGACAGTACCTTTAATTTATTTTATTGTTCCTTTGCTTCTAAGAATTACTATTCGCTTGTTTTTCCGTCATAATTTTTGTATCTCTTAATATTTAAATATAAAAATTAATGAAAAGTAATGTTTTTTACGTTTTTAATTTTTTCACTTTTTGTCCCGGGTTTTGCTCCCAGAAATATGGTCACCGTATTTATAATGGAAAATCGATTATAACGAATATTAAAAAAACATTAAGTAGGCATGGAAAATTTTGTGTATTTAAAATGGAAAATATTTAAGGATTTCTTTTTGTTTTTTTTTTTTTTCATACGCGAATTTCGCATTCTGTTTGTGAGAAAGGCATTTTTTATATCAAGAAAAGTTAAAAGTGTAAGTTTTTTAAATGAGTTCAAAACGTAGTGTTTTTACAATTAAAGAAAAACCTGTTTGATGAAAAACCTGCAATATTAAGGCTGGAAGCTGGCGATTCCAATAAAAGTTTGTCAGAAAAGTTTTCTACATAATGGCTTCAACTATCTCTACTACCCTACCATTTTCAATCTGCCAATTACAATTACAATTTCTTATTGTAAGAACAATAATAGAATAATATGAAGAAAATTTTAATTTATTAAAAGAACAAAAAATGGAAAATCCCTTCTAAGAAAACACCGGGTAAAACGAACAAATTCTCTAGTCCCATCGAGTTCGTTATAACATAACCAATTTTGACGGTTGTTAATTAGGTTTAGTTCTTTTACAACTTTCCCAACTGCAATGTCCCCTTCTTCTTCCTTTATTGATCCCCTTCTACCCCCTACAGTCAAATGCAACAATCTAGTGAATCCGCTGAATGTCGCTATGCTCTCTCTAGGCTTAGAGATAAAAAACCTACGAAAACATTCGTCTGTTTTTGGCATATCTGCACGATAAACCTGACTCCGTCTGCTTTGAAGGTAAAACGAAAACTAGTGTAATGGTCTGCATTCAATAGGAAGGTCTCCCCACTGATGTCGCCAGTCTTAAAAACCTCTTCATAAAATATCATGATTTTCTTAATTTGTCTCCCCAAAAGGTGGCGAATGATCTTGAGGCCTTTGGGACAGTATATTCACTCAAAGCGGATCTCACACCTTCAACGTAGCAGAGCTGACCAGACCATGATAGATTTTTTCGTTCCTAATGTACTCCCAACCTCCACTTCTCTTTCCAAAAACCTCCCTTTTTCTTTCTACTATCAAAATGTAAGAGGCCTTCGTTTCAAAACCCAGTCAGTTTTGCAACAAACTCATGCCTTACCCTTCGAAGTATATGCACTGACTGAAACGAATCTTATCCCCAGCATCAAAAATCAAGAATTGTTCCCTTCTTATAATGGATAAATCTTTCAATTTATCCATTATAATTTGAACTCGTACATTAGTTCCATCAATAAATATTTAACAAAATATTTACGAATTTATAATAATGTTCCCTTCTTCATTTAACGTTTATCGCGATGATGATATTAGCCGACCCACCAATGATTGCCCTAGCCGTGGTGTCCTTCTTGCTGTAAAAAGTTCTATAGACTCTTCCCTTATTGCCATATCCTGTTCCCCTATTTTTGATTATGTGTCAATTAAGATCTCACTACCCCGAAAGTCACTTTTCGTTGTCTGTTGTTACATCTTACCTTCACAACCCATCGAATCCTATGAACTTGCAATTAAAACGATTGATCATATCACTGATTTATGTGACCCCCGTGATGAGATCCTTTTTTTTGGTGACTTCAACCTTCCTAATTTAAAATGGACTCCATCAGACGATCTTTCGTTTTATCTTGCTTCCAGTCCCACATCTGCCAAAGAATGTCTCTTCTTAGATAGCCTTGCTGATTCAAGCCTCTGCCAAGTTAGTGGCATCTCAAATTTTATGGATAGGCAACTTGACCTTATTTTCACAACAGACCCCATCAACTCTTCTGTATCACCTAGTCCCCTTTCTCTATCAACCATCGACAACTTCCATCCTCCCCTTCTTCTCTCGTTTTTTCACGATTCTCCATTACAGTCCACCCCCCCTACGGATATGTCTTCTTACGACTTCCACAAAGCAAACTTTCGTCAAATCAATGAATACCTTAGCAAAGTCTCATTCAATTTTGACAAATTAACCGTAAATGATGCCTTAACTCTATTCTACAGAGAAATATTTTACTCTATTTCTCTTTATGTTCCTTTTTCCCGCCGCAAAACCTCGTCTACTTCTCCACCTTGGTATAATCGCAACCTTCGCTCTCTGCGGAATAAAAGAAATAAGTTGTTCTCCTATTAACTATTCTAACTATCTTGGTTCTTATCTCCATTTTACCGAGCTATACAATTCCCTTTACTAGCATTATCTAACGGAAATGCAATCCAACCTTATCAAAGATCCTAAGTTATTCTTTCAGTTTGTTAACTACAAAAGAAAATCCGATGGCTACCCAACCACTTTCCCTTTCAATAACGTAACTTCGAGTGTTCCTAGTCCTAGCACTATTGCCAACCTCTTTGCCACATTCTTCGAACAAACATTTGCTGATGACTCCTTTGTTCCTGATTCTGCCTATTTCAATTATCTACAAAGTTTTTCACTTGGACCACTTCTCCCTCGAACTGTCAATCCCTTTCTCATCGAATATAAATTGAATCAATTAAACGGTGAATTTAATCCGGGTCCAGATGGTCTCCCTGCCATACTTCTAAAAAATGCTCTTCCACCCTCTCTCTCCCTCTCTCAAAAATGTTTAGCCTTTCCATAAATCAAGGACAGTTTCCTCAGATATGGAAATCATCTTTCATAACTCCTGTACACAAAAAGGGTCCGAAGAGCGATGTTAACAACTATCGTCCCATTGCTAAGCTTTCACACATACCCAAACTCTTCGAAAGTATTTTGTATAAAACTTACCTTGTTGAATTTGTGTCCTACACCCTCTCAGCCTTAGAGAAAGGCTACGAAGTTGATGCTATCTCAACAGATTTCAGCAAAGCCTTCGACAAAATTTCCCATAAGCTACTTATTCTTTTCAAACTATCCACTCTAGGGTTTGAACCATCTTTGTTAAAATGGATTTGTTCTTACCTTGAAAACCGTTCGATTCAGATCTGCCTCCTCTTGCCCTTTCTTAGCTACCTCCGGTGTCCCCCAAGGCAGCCTAGGCCCACTTTTATTTATTCTCGCTATACGTCGATGATACCAAGTTCTTCAAGACCATTTCCTCAACACGTGACTCTTCCCTTATTGAACAGGATCTTGACAGTTTTTCAGTTTGGTGTCATAAAAATTGCTTGGAGCTAATCGTCGCCAAATGCCAATCAATCACTTTTTCACGCAAACGTATCAAATCTCCTCCCCGTCTTTACTTGCTCCATAATCAACCCATACCCATAGTTGATAATATTCGCGACCTTGGCATTTTATGTGACCCAGAGCTTAATTTTCTCACTCACATAGACAATATCATTCTCAAAGCAAACTCAGCGCTCGGCTTCGTCAAAAGATGGTCCAAAGAATTCTCCAACCCCTATGTTAACCGGTTTTTATGTATATCATTTGTTCGTCCTCTCCTAGAATACGCCTCTCAAGTTTGGTCCCCTTACCAACTTACTCACATTTCAAGAATTGAGAGCATCCAGCGGCGTTTCTTACGATTTGCTCTTCAAGATCTATCGTGGAACAATCCTCTGATCCTGCCTTCATATCTAGATCGCCTTAAACTAATAAACTTGAATTCGTTGGAAGAACGAAGAGAAATATCAGATATTCTCTTCATTCATCGACTTCTCTCTGGTTCCGTTGACTGATATCTCTCTACAACTCTGTCTCTTTTAATACTAACCCTCGTAATACACGTAATCCTCGTCTCTTTTATATACCCACCCACCGAACCTCTTATGGCTCCAACGAACCAATTTCTCGTATGCTGCGGGCTGTTAATTCAAACATGTCCTCCTTCGTCTTTAACCTAAGTACTCCTTCCTTAAAAAAACAACTTCTGAACCGCTCAACGCCTCACGAAACTTAGCTTAAGTTCTTAGTTTTTAAGTTAGATTAAGAACTAGCTTGTATTAAGCCGAATAAATGGAGGTTTTTGCCCCCACCAAAATTAAATTGAGTTTAATTTTATTGTAAGTTTTATATATAAAAAAGTGAAACCAAGTTTTTTTTTTTATTTTTCTTGGTGAAAATAAAACCGATAATAATTTTAGTATTAATACACCTAACCTATATAGTTCTAAGGCCGAAAGGCAGTAGCATTAAGGTATTATAGTTTAACTTAGAGCACCCGAAGTGGGCCAGTTTCCTTTTGAAGGAAAAGATTTGTACTTTCAAGAATCGTTGCAGATTTTGTTGAAAATTATATTTTGAACGAAAAATAATGCAAGATATTTTACGAAATTAAATAATTAAAAAATCTATGCATAATATGTCACTTGCTTGTGGGGGCTCAAGCCCTTTAGCCCCTCTTGCGTACGCAACTGACCTACACGACACTATAATTTAAATACATCTCCTTACTTCTTCAATACACAATTTTAATAGCCTTTTATCATCAAGGCTTGAATTAATTTGCATTGTTTTCACTAACCACCAATTCTCCGTCCGAATAAATAATTCTATGTAAGGCTCTTGTTTTTTGTATCAAATAAATGTAAATTATAAAATCAATAATCTAATCTCTGTTTCTTCATTTTATTCTAATAAATTAGTGAAAACTTATTTTCTTCGTATAATTGCGCACTTCAGTAGGTACTTATTGCTAAAACAATAATTCTACTGTCCTTGGCTCCTGAATTTATCCCTTATTCATCCCCCATTTCCTATAAATGCAAATTGTTCTTATAAATATTATAATGAAACCAAATTCGTTGTAAAAAGCAGTCATCATCGAACAAAAGTAAACAAGAATCAAGGATTGGAGTTTAACAGAATTAACTGGCAAATAAGAAGTTAGATTGGTGTCATTTTACATTTCCCAAGAAAATTATTTAATGTCCACGTTTCAGGTTCATATCATCAATATCGAGTATTAAGTAAACTGCAAGACTGGGTTGCAAGTATTTGCTCTTATGGTTCAAGGCTGTTAATTGCTTAAGTAGGAATACTGTGTATTCGTATAGGTTACTGGTTTATTAGAATTAAAGCAAGCAAAAACCGTAAAAAACAGTCAAAATTGGTAAAACCCCATGTTTTCATATATTTTTGTTTATAAAATAATTTATTTTTTTGAAAATATAAAAATTAATAAGATGGAACCTTTGTATGTATTTAAAAAACTTACAGAACTGCTCTATACCTCTACTTCAAAGAGAAAACTTGGAATTAATCCAATATGACCATTTTTAGAAACAAGAATTTCTGATTTCTTATTATGACTCCACACGCTATACCTAAGATATCAAAATAAATTATAAATTGATGGAATTGTAATATATATAGGGAAGAAAAACCATTTTTAGGGTCTGTGTGCAAAATTATTAGCCTCGGATAACTAAAATTAAAACTTAACTTTGTGAAACAAACCTTTTGTTTATTTAACCAAAGCCATATAAGAAATTCTTCCAAGGAAAAGGCCATTGCTTTAATTTTTGATTTGTAAAACAAAGAACATTCAAATTTAATTAAAAACCAAATTTCTACTCTATTCTATAGAAAGTTCAATATTGAAGAACAAAAAGAAACAGAATTACTTTACCTGGAATAGGGTGTTTTGTATTCAAAAGATGAGAGTTTTGAACTTCTCAAAGATAAGTTCTTTGATGTCTTAATATTGCTAGAGATATGAAAATGGCACAAGCACAAGAAACCCCAAAGTGTAGAGCATCTAAGTGAATATTAGGTATACATATTTCAAGTTAAAAATATTTTTCTATAAGATATCGCGCCTCAAAAAGTTTTTGTAAAGCCCTTACACCACACACCCTGTATTTTATTACCAATTATTCACCTGCCATACATTTATACTCTCATTAGCGGAATCTACCTTCTTTATCGAAATATCGATGTAAAGATAAGTAAACATCCATCCAAGATGTCAAAACGGAATTATTATGGTAAATTTCTGCCTATTATTCAATGAGACTACAATTTAGAGATTTTTTTTATAAAAGACAAAACAAATTTTCGGTCCAATTAATCGATTGCTTGAATAAATCGCTCTTATAAGGGTCTTCGATTTCGTGCTTGAAATTCTCGAAACAGATGTAGGTATGTATGTATATTTTTCTTTATCATTATTTGAATCAGATTATATTTAGTGGGTGGTTTCAACTTTTATATGACATCTTGAAAGGCCATTTGGTTACTAATGTCACTTTATTGGACATTCCCAGCATAAGGAATATCAATATAAGAGCTAAGACTTTATGGAAAGGGTTGTCGGCATCTTTTAAAAAATTATGCTACCAAAGCGCTTGTATATATGTACATATAAGTATGTATTTTACAATAATTTTATCGTTGATTTTGAAATCAATGTTCAAAATGGCTTAAATACATTCAAGGACATCTTCTTTTATCTGCATACATATACAAGGCAGCGCAGTAGTTCTACTCAACTATAACCAAACATTCCATTTTTTCCTCTTTTTAGGGTTTGGGCCGTTTTTATCTTGCCTACCAATATGCTGATAGTTGACCCAAAAAGCTTTTGAGAACGTTGCCTTGAGGTTAACATGAAAGAAATCCATTTTTTTTAAGCAACAAGCTGTTGCAGACAGGATGGTATAATGTGCATAGATTTTGCCTAGAATTAAAGATTAGTTTTGGGTTATGGTGCCTTGTGAATGCTTATGTTACTTATTGCACTAAAATGTTTCTGTGAAGTTATTTTCATATAATTTGGTGCCTCAAATCAAAACAGAAAAATAATTCATATAAACGAAAGTACACTGGACGTCCAGTACAACGAATGCCGATATTACGAATGTCTAAATAACGAATAATGAAAAATTTTTCTTCTCTATATGGGTGATTCTACAAAAAGTTGAAGAAAATTATGATAATTTCGGCAAAACATTTTTGAAAGCAAATAAACGTAAAAACTAACTACAGTTGAACTTTGGAACGTTCTTTCACATAATTGAAAGCGGCCAATCAAAAAACTAAAAAAATAACGATCTTATGGCAATATTTTGAAAACAGGTATTCCTGGGAACTGAAAATTTTTATAAATATTTTCCTATTTTAGGTACATTTTTTAGAAAATCGTACCCCTCATCTAAACGGAGAGACTATATACCGCCTTCTTGTTTCGATCCAACCTCTGTGCTCTGTAGCGATTTTATGCATTTTATGCAAAACATTCTGTATTATCATTTAATTTCCAAGCAACTTGAAAATTAGAGCAAGTTCGTACGACCGAGTCGTGCTTTTTATTTTACAATTATTTTTAAAGAAAAGCAGCATTTACTAAACATTTCTGTGGCCTCCAGAAAAATCAGTCATTAAAGTGCAAAGGGACTAAGGCCAGGGAACTGAGTATTTTCATAGCTTTTGGGCATTGTATGAAAAAATAAAAACAATTATACCATTAGGGTTTTACTTAGCCTATAATATAATGTAAACAAATATACCTACTTACATAGAAATTTTTCCTGTAAATACTCATCTTCTTTCTTCACAAATGAAATAACAAACGGACCTATGGATATGATTTTATTTTCACGAGACTTAATACTTCACGCTGCTAGATCTGAAACTTCGATAGTTTTCAAAGTTAACGATATTTTTGCCTATTTCAATCTGCCAGGGGACTGATAAGGAATCCGTGGGACAAAGTTCAATGACATTTTTTTTAAGAAAACATAATATTACTAAAATATATATTTATATCATAGAAATATATTATTTAACGACAAAAATTGAGGGTACATTTTTGTTTTGGAAATAAAATAAGAGAATTGTAAGAATTTTGCTCTTCGTAAACGGGTAGGGGACACGTCAAGGAACTGATAATTAGACAATTAAAAGAATTTTTTGAGTAATGAAATTATTGTATCAGATCTTAATAATTTTGTCTGACCATGTAGATATCAATCATATTTACAGTTATAATAAAAATCAGGTTAAATACTTGAACGGTTTTTAAAATATCAGCGGAGCCACAGAAAATACCATCATTTGTAGAATCACCCATATATCGAATGCTGTTCAATTACAAGGAAAAAAGAAACACGAAACAAAACATGAGAATCTTTCTTATTTTTCTTTCAGGTACCTATCAATACTTTTTTGTTGTCTGAGTACAACAAAACGGGTTATGAAATCGTTGCGGTTTTTTACTTATATGTACGTCTTTGCAATTTTTTGGCAATTTTTGTTTCTTTATTGCGAGTTTATTTTTCGATAAGTTTTTTGGATACGAAAATCGATACCCCTATTCTTCGCCGGATGCGAAGAATAGGGGTGACCCACAGTGGCATAGCAGATCTTCCCGGCACCCCCCCGCAGACTTTTTGAAGGCCCCCCCCACTGCCTAAAACCATTACTGCCATGAAAAGAAATATTATTTTCTTCCACCAACGAATCCATATCTGACCTAGATTGACTTTAAAATCAACATAAAGGAGCAAGTTAGGTATGATGAAATCAATAAACATGACGTTATAACACTAAAACCTTTATTCAATCATACACCTAGCATAATTAAATTAATTACATCGCAAGAGTAGCCTATAGTTATATAGTCAATGTAGTCTTCTTCAGATTTTTTTTGAAGAGATAAAAACCTCCGCCAGTTTATTTAGATCTAAAGCTCTAGCTCTATTGTGCTCAATGCTTAGAACACCAAGGGAGCTTAGTCTAGAAGTTGTCATGGAATTCCTTAGGTATGTTTTGATCAACTTCAGCTTCGAAAATGACCTGCAATAAAGTATTTTTTTTAACGATGTAAAAAATAATTAGGCCTAATAATAATTTATGTATAGGAAAGTCGTAATTTGAAAAAAAGAATCACCATTACTAGCTGAATATGAAGACGTTGACAGATTGACTCTTACCTTTCTGACGTTGCTGAACACAACAACAGTAACACATTAACCGTCCGACACCGAGACAATAATTTTAAAAGAGGCTAGAAAATTAATTATGGAACAGTAGTTGTTCTGGGCGCCTCTCAGTGTTTGCAATAAAATATTTTTAGAAATCTGTAATAATGACGAAAAAAATCTGCAGTTCAGATTTCTAAAGAAAAAATCTGTCTTCACAAATTAAATAAACAATTTAATTAGACAACAATGGCAACAAAATAACATAAATTAATTCAAATAATAAAAATATTTTTTTTTCTTTTGTATGTACATAATATAGTAGAGTTTAGAGTTAAATGCTTAAAGCATTTCATTTCTTTCTTTAAAGGCCGTTCATAGTTAAAGCCCTATTATAGTTGTCAATTATCAAATTGATAGTTAATAAATATTGTTAAAAAACTAACCATTTTTTCATTAAAAATTAAAAGTATTCTTGCAATTCACTATGGTCTACATCATTTTCAACTATCAAAAATGTATCAATCGCGTTGTTTAATATCGAGATTCAATATTTCAATATTGACAAGAGTAAGGGTTATGACTTTTCAACCGAGCTAAATATTCCAAAGAAATTTCTGACTGGGACTTATATAAAGAATCCCTTAAGACATATAAAAAACAATTGAGGAAAAATAAAAGAACCTCCTGGAGAACCTTCTGTAACAAAATAGAAGATTCCTCAGAGGCTTCAAGATTAAGAAAAATCCTCTCGTCAAACCCCATAATGCCAAGTGCCCTGAAAACTATCAACGGCTCTTGTACTAACTCTTGTGAGGAATCACTCGACTTGCTATTAGATACTCACTTCACAGGTAGCTCCCAAAATATACGCAGCTCTGACTCAATAGAGTCTAACAATATAACAATAAATAAACTAGGTCTGATTACTAGAGAGAAACTCAAATGGGCAATCGACAGCTTCGATCCATATAAATCAGCTGGACCTGACGGTATAATACCAGTTGAACTGCAAATGGCTTCAGACATCATCATCCCTATCCTTGAGATAATTCTGAAAGCATGTATGAACCTAGCATACGTACCATCTTTATGGAGAGAAGTTAAAGTTGTATTCATAATCAAAGCGGGTAAAAGCTCTCATGTAAATCCGAAGGATTTCAGACCTATTAGCCTATCATCATTCCTTCTCAAAACTTTAGAACGACTGATTGATATCCATCTGCGTAGTGCCATAGAACCTAATCTTTATTCTCCGGCACAACACGCTCACCGCAAAGGGAAATCGGTAGAAACGGCCCTGCATAATTTGGTACGTACTATTGAATATTCCCTTCATCATAGAGAATATACCCTGGTTGCTTTCTTAGACATTGAAGGTGCTTTCAACAACGTCAGCAATACTGCAATTTTAACCACGCTTGAGAACTTGAACGTTGATAGCTCACTTAGGGAGCTAATCAGCCTCATGTTGAGAAGTAGAATAATCAACTCAACATTAGGTGACTTCTCTGTTAGAAGATCTGTCAACAGAGGCACACCGCAAGGTGGAGTCCTATCCCCACTCTAATGGAACATCGTAATCAATGAACTATTAGTTAATCTAGAAGCGGATGGTTTCAAAGTAATTGCATATGCTGATGACGTTGCCATTGCAATATCGGGAAAGCATCTTCAAATAATTATAGAACTAATGCAAACCGCTCTCAACAAATGACTTAAATGGACAGACAAATGTGGACTAGGTGTAAATCCCCACAAAACTGAACTTATCCTCTTTACAAGGAAATATAAAATTCCGAATATAGACCCTCCATCAATAAATGGTATCCTACTCAACTTTTCAGATGAAGCTAAATATCTAGGTCTGATTTAAAACAAAAAGTTGAGCTGGAAACCAAATATACAAGAAAGAGTCCGAAAAGCCGCAGTGGCGCTTTTCTCCTGTAAAAAAGCTATTGGAACCAAATGGGGCTTGTCCCCACATATCACCCACATACATACATCCTTCACACAAAGAGTGACTGTGGCGGGTTCTTAAAGTTTTTTTACAAAACTTCGAGTGGGAATTGAAAACTGTGTCAATTTTATTTCTGACGGACTATTGTGAATGATCAAGGTCAAAACATAATCATTTTATCAGGATTGTAAGTCTCTCGTAATGACCGACTTTTGTATACAGTAAGTACGTACCCGCAGATATTTTTGTTCTGAGACTGAATTTTAAAAGCCCTCTACAAAATCTTATTACATAATTGCCTTTTTGTTAAAAACTTGCACAAATAATCATGATTCTATGCACTGTATATTTACTATTCCGTTTTGCATTGTTTTTTCTAAGTCCCGATCTGTCCCGATTTTAGGTTCCTGATGTCCTGAAAGGAGAACATTTTATATGACAGCCCTACATACGTGGGTCGTGATGGCCCCACTCCCCAGAAGCCCAGAATGCTTGTAGTTTCTAATGACAATAATTCAGCAGTATTGGTAGTGGCGTAGCTAAGTGGAGGGTGATGGGGCGGTCACCCCGGGCATAGAGAATTTTAGAGAATTGAATTTGCTACAAATGTGTACGAAAGATTTGTTTGTAAGACTATAACAATACTTTAGTTACCGCGGAAAACTTATAACAGCTCCTTCCCAATATGGTGGCCAAATGGTAGGGCTTTCAACACCTAGAATATAGTTTTAAAAAAAACTTCCAGCTTTATGATTAGGAATTCTAATCTTGTTGGATATAGTTTACAGTGAATTTTTGTTGAAAAATTCATGTAAATGGAACTGAACTTAATACAATTTGCGTATGTTAAGGCCCTCACTATGTCACTGATGAGTCCAAGTGAGTGAGCCGGATGAAATGCCAATTTGTAGGATTAAAGACCATAAAAAGCTATATACACCATTTTGGAAAGTACATTAAATGGACAACTTTTATAAGAAATTGGCCATTCATATTCTTATACAATTCTTAGTTTTTAGAGGCGGTAAAATTTTTTTGAAAATAAATATTAGTACTGAAAAAATAATTAAAATAAATATAATAAAACAAATGCAATAACTACTATAAAATTTTGAAACCTATCTATTAGAACAGTTATTATAGAAAATAAAAAAGCAATAAACTGATGAGTTCAAGTGAGTAAGCCGAACGAAACGCTAATTTGTAGGACTAAAGGCCATAAAAAGCTATTTTGAATCAATAATTCAACAAGTCCAATCCTTAATGCTAAGTCTTCTACTTGGCTGATTTATTTCAGTAGTATATAGAATTTGTATTATAAAACCTTCTTATATAGAAACTATGCCTGGCCCCGGGCAAAAAAACTTCCAGCTTGATGATTAGGAATTCTAATCTTGTTGGATATAGTTTACAGTGGATTTTCGTTGAAAAATTCATGTAAGTTGAACTGAACTTAATACAAATTGCGTATGACAAAGCCCTCACTATGTCACTGATGAGTTCAAGTGAGTAAGCCGAACGAAACGCCAATTTGTAGGACTAAAGGCCATAAAAAGCTATTTTGAAGCAATAAATATTATTCATCCATGGTCGTAGTTTTAACTTTTTTGAGGGAAAAAGTACTTGTTGACAATTTTTTGAAAAAACACCATAACAAAGTAACCACTATAGGAAAATATTTTTTTAGTATTTTTTTTTGGAAATGTCATAAGGCCTGCTATAATCAGTTGCAAAGCTATCCATTATTAACAGGATATCCTGTATAGATATTTGAATAATATAAAGGTATTATGGTACAACACTTTATTTCTTGAAATCTAATTTGCAGTTCCTTTTCATGAAATACAAAATAAATTACAAAAATAATTATAATGAAAGACTATTTTTGTGAGACTATGAAAATTTTCAGATAGTTATCAAGCATGTTTTTAAAAATTCAATATTTCAAAAACGGGTTCATGATTTTTTAAATTTGGATCTTTATTGTATAAGTATTTTAATAAATACTAAAAATTGGCATACCAAAATTTTAAAATTTTAAAATATAACAAAAATGTTGTATGTAAAAAATAGTTTCTAAGAAAATCGCTTCAATGATTTTAAATTTTATTGTTTGTATATACATATGTATTAATTTTTCTCAAGTAATCAAATGGCATTCTTATTTTTGGGCTCTAAGCTATTTTAAGTGTTGTTTATAGAATTAAAAGAACGATTTTCATGCGTTTTTAACAATTCTTTTCTGATATTACTTGCGTATATTAAAAAGTTTTTAAGTTCCAAGCAACTTGAACATAAGAGTTAGTATGACGATCCAGTCGTGCATTTTATTATTTCAAATTTTAAACCTGCTCGAGTCGTTATTAAATACAAACCGAATGCGTGGATCTGATGGTTGCAAGCTACAATTTTCTCCGTCTTTGTCTTCAACTAAGAAATCGTTGTTAGTATAATGGTGAAAGCGAGAAACTTTGAGCATTCAAAATACATTGCGATAGATATCAAGTGGATTCCCATCTGACCTGACTGCTAATGCTAAGGGCAAATAACAGAGACTCGTTAGATAAGAGAATGATTTCTTCTTTTTTTCGGATCCGGTTAGAATTTGCATGGAAATCAAATTGAATAAAACCTTTGCATTCATTCTTAAAAAAGATCGATGGATTTAAATATTTCTTGCATAAGGTTAATATTTTAGTTCAGAATCCTAAATATTTATGATAACTTGCAGCACTTTCAAACACATTCTTGCTAAAGAGATTTTATACTTACATGTTTTTAAAAGACTCGGTGTGAATTTATCTGAAAAAAAAAAACAAATTAAAAATATTTGGATTAAATGCTTCAAATGCTTATATTACTAATCATTAGAAAATACTTTTGTTGGTTTTGTATATGCAGTTTCCATGTCACTTTTTTCAAAATCGATTGAGCAATTAAGTTATGGTTATTTTTTTTAACCGTAGGCAACAGATTTAGATCCTTTTTTTTATTCATTTTTATTTTTCCATTTTCTTAAAAGTATCTTAAGGCTAGACAAAAATTCATAAACACTACCTTTTTACAATATCTTCTAATAAGCTTACTGGCCCTATTCAGGTGCTCTAAGTAAAACTATAATAGCTTAATGGTAATGCCTATTGGCCTAAGAACTATCTTTTAGTACTTTAATTCAGATCGGTTTAATTTTTTACCGAGATGAATTTAACAAAAAATTGGGTATCTTTATCATTTGTTTTTATATTTGTATATATGTATAGTAAATGTACTTACAAATACAAAATAGATAAAACTAAATTATACAACTTAAAATTATTATTTAAAACTGCTTTTTCGAATACTTTAAGAAAGTTTTTTTTTAAAGGGCGGCATTTTGCTAGTTTTCAAGATCCTATGTGAAGAGAGCTATATCTACTACATTAGATAGTACGCCTAAAAATCTATCCGATGTCATCATTAGTTTAGCTTTTTCAAAGAGTAGACTTAAGAGTGTTCCGGACTGAAATGGTGATTTCATGAATAAGATTGCGAAGCGTGTACTTGTCCGATCAAAGCGATTAAGGTGTCTATGGACAGATAAACTTATTATGTATGCCATCATTGGAAAAAAAATTTAATTTTGTGCTCTAGATTTTGGTAAAAGCCTCTAAGAAATCGAGAAAATGGCTAAAATGGCTGTTTTTCAAAGCAAATGTAGCCTACACTATAACATTTTTTGCAAAAAAATGTTTAATAACATAAAATTCCATATTTTTATTATGCCACTATTGGAGAACATTTTTAATTTTGTACCTAATAAAAATTTTAATAATGCAAAATAAAAATGCTTGTGAATTTTGAAAAAACCCATTTTTGACAGTTAATTTCTTATACCTAACGGTATTTTTTTGACAAATTTTTTTGCAGTGGATATAAATTCAATATATTTTTCATGATTTTCATTAATTATGTAATCATATTTGTATCATTTGATATTGAAATTTTTAATTCTTAAAATGCACTTTTTGATAGAAAATGTATGTAAATTTAGAAGTTAAAATCAGTTACTTTTAGAAAAAAAATTTTTTAATACAATAATACGCCTACTAGTGACCAATTAGTAAAAATTCAAAGTTTTATAAGACAAAGTATCTGATGAAAGTGAAAAAACACGGTCTTATATATGCAAAAAAAAAAGTTAGCAAATGACTGGTTTTGTTCAGTTCGGAACACTCTTAAGCCGTTTTTCCCCTGGACCCTTCATACGTCATTTTGTAGCTTGACCTCAAATATTATTTAAAAAAAAAATAATTTTTTGAATTAGATTGATTGTCTTGAAAATCTGACCATATGAAGCAAATTTTATAGCCGTTCCTCACTATATCCCTATCAATGAAATTTCATCAGACACAACTTTCACATATGACACGATTTTACATCTGCTTATACCTACATGAAAATATTTAGCATCCGTTCTTAAACGTTCACACATTCTTACCCATTTGGGTATTTGACGCTATGGTGCAACTGATTTGTTTTTCTGCAAGTGTGAAGCAAAATAATGAAAATTATTTTCATCATGAATAGTCCGATTAATATGGAGTAGTTTTAACTATGGCACTAAGGAAAAATACAATGGGAGTTAAAAGTTACGGCCAAAAATAGACAGCGTTACCACTTCCGAAAAAAAAGCCGAAGTAGTTTTGAAGAAAAATGAGAAGTAGATTTAGAAAAATCGAAGTAGATTTCAAAATGTACTTTCTTGTACAAACATTTATTAGGCCAAGAGCCGGGTACATTTTTCTTGCAATTCATTCCTGAACTGATTTTCTTGATGGAATATGTTCAGGGGTGTCCCTTGAATATAAATCCAAGTTGACGGGACTGGGAGGCACGAGCGTCAGCCGCCATCTTGGAAAACGCGTTTTATCATATATCTCGTGAACGTGCATCGTACGAATATAAAAGTAATTTTTTTTTTAAAGCTAATATTCAATTCTTTTATTGGTTTTTCTAAGTCATGTTCAGTAATAGTTCAGTAATAAATTGCATTAAGAACCGCCTTTTTGGTTCTGTTTCTTGGAGTATATATTTTGATTAAATTTAATTAAATTAAACTAAAAAAAGAACTAAAAACAAAAATGTTATTCTCTCAGACTTCATATCAACATACTTATAGCTGAAATTATAAAACAAATTGTTTTTTTTCGACGGTAATTTTTATTTGTTTCACTTCAAAACCTGACAACACCTGGTTCAAGTGTAAATTTTTTACGAATCTATTGTTTGCTTATAATAGTAAACGCAACTTATTCCAGTCAATTTGTGCTCAAAGCGGTGCTTATCAAGCATGATACGTCAGGAAATTTTAGTCGCAAATCTACATAAAGTAGGGAAAAAATCAAAACTACGCCACAATTTGCATGGTAATAACACAATATGGTTGAATTAACTGCGAATTCAATGAAATAAGGAAAAAGGAAGTAGATTTGGCTTTTTTTTTGTAAAATTGAAGTAGGTTAAAATAGAGAATTTTAAAATGAAGTAGATTCCCATATTTCAGTGATGGTGCGAAGTAGGAAGTAGATTTTTAAAAAATAAGAAAAAAAGAAGTAGATCTACTTCAATTGAAGTAAAGTGGTATCACTGAAATAGAGTGCATGTCAGCGTTGCCATTAGTGCAGATTTATCTGACTTTTAAATTCGAAAATCTGCACTCGTTAATACTTAAATATTTTGTGCTTCTTTTGCTCTTCTTTTGTTTTCCTTAGAAATTCTTTGAGAATTTTGCTCTATGCTGTCATCTTAAGAGTCACTATAAAGTCCTTTCCATAAAAATCAAATCATAGCAACTATTAATAGTACCTGTGATAGAACATATTTTATTATTTTGAATTTTCTCGTTATCGGCTAAACGGATTTAGATAATTTTTGTTATATACAAATTTCAGATAAAATTAAATAATATTGCGTATCAAAATTAAAAAAAAAAAGTTTATGGATTTTTAAAAAAAGTTTCAAATTTTTTTTTGGAAAATTCGGTATCTCAAAAATGGGTTGACAATTTTTTTTCAAATTTTGTTTTTATATACACATATATATATACTTTAGATTTGCATACCAAAATATATATAAAAATTATTTTTTTAAAAAACCGCTCCAATGATTTTAAATTTTTTTCCCATACAATCATATTCAATCAAGAATTAAGATGGCATTATTTTTTTTCACCTCAAACTGTCAAAAGAGTGGTTTTAGCCAATTTAAATGTCGTATTTCATGCTTCTCTACATTTTTATCTCATAATTTTCATGTTCTTATATACAATTTTCTTAAATCCGCAGTGTCTTGAACATAAGAGCAAGTACTTGCGACCCAGTTGTGCATTTTATTTTATTTGCCACCATGGTAAAAATTACTCCTTATAAAGGGGCTATCCTACTAAAAAGAACTCTTTCGTGGTGGATATTTGGACCAATTAGCCCATTCTCCTTTGGCCGTCATATGAAATTCCTTTCCACTTTATTCTGTTTTAACAAAAGTAGGTATTAATACTTTATGGAATAGTCTAGATCTAGAGGCACTTTAAGTTTGTATTCGAATTCTGTCTGTGTTTGCCTTTTGCCAAATCATTAGGATCTTTATAGAAGTAGTCTCAGTGGAGTCTACGTCTCGTCTGAGGGAAAGAGCTGGGCATATACAGAGAAGGTGAGGAAGCATTCTTTCCTTCTCCTTTACCAAACAGCTTCTGCAAAAATCGTTTGAAAGTACACCAAGTCGCGTTGCGTTCCTGCCTATTAAACAGTGTCTTGTTATGAAACCTACAATAGAGCTTATGTGCAGTCTGTTTAGAGAAATTAAAGCCATTTAAATCAAGGTTTGGCCAGTTTTTTGTCGCTAAACAAGTAGTGATGTTGTCCCGCTCAAAGGAGCTTATAGAGACATCTCAGTTTATAACAGTTATAACAATTTTAAACCATTAAAAGTGTATGTACGCACACTTTTAGTGGTTGAAAATTGTCGCGCTTCGCACGCTTTAAAAAAAACTCTCTTTGCCAAGAGTACACCCACTGGAGTAATGCCCTGATCCTGTAGGGCCGCATTAACAACATCTTTATAAACAAGGCCGTTATATAAATTGGCATTTCCCGAGTCACTTCCAAAACGGAAATGTGTTGACAGAGTAAGGTAAGCGCTCGTAGTGCCACGTCAAACAAGGCTTAATAGTGTGAATATGATCGAAGAACTTTGTCAAAATATAAATAAATAAATAAATTGGTTGGCGCAACAGCTCGTGGAGAACCAGGGCCTAGTCACTTACAACTCTCAACCATTCCTGTGTGCGTGGTTATTGGCAGGAATGGAGGGGACCTACATTTTTTTGCCGAGTCCGAACGGCTTTATAAGAAGCACTTTTTCATGACAAGTATACTCTTGGAGGATTTGTCAGTTCCTCGCAAGAGGCAGTACCTCGGATAAAACATTTCAGTTTTTAGGTGGCACGGCTGGAAATCGAACCCACACCTTCGGCATGACCAGTGTTGCCATTAATTTTTTTAAAAAAATCTGCAAAAATGACGAAAAAAATCTGCAATGCAGATTTCTAAAGGAAAAATGTGTTCACACAAAAAATATTTTAATTATATACCTACCAATGACAAAAAAAAATAGCATAAATTAATTCAATTAATAAAAATAACATTGTTTCTTTTATAATGTACATTGTAGAGTTCCCTATGCTTAATGCATTTCATATTTTACCTTAAGGTCAGTGCAGTTATTATGATTTGATTTTATGGAATAGAACTTTATATAAAGATGACAGCATGCAGCAAAATTATTGAACATTTTTTTAAAGAGAACAAAATATTAGGGCAAAGTCGGTCGAATATGCCAGTGTGGGTAATATGCCACATTGAAATTGGCTCAGTTACCCTAAGTTTTCTGGGCACACGGATGCGAAAGTTATTAGGCAGTTTGGTTTGGAAAATATTCATGAAAGTTTAAATTCAACTGTGTTTTTATTAAATTGAGTGCGAACCGGTTTTTTTAAGTGTTTTTTAGTGCGATATACGAAGGTTTCTTCCAAGAAGGTAAGGCTAATTTTGTGTACTTAATGTTTGTTTGTGTCTAGACTTGATATGTTCCGTTAGTTTTCGTTCAGGGATACTTTTATATTTTTTCAAGTTTTGGGGTAAAATGCCACGTTTTTTTTTCGTACCAACTGGCATTTTACCCACTAAAGTGGCATATTACCCCCTTTGATTTTAATTTCTTTCAGATACGATTAAGATGGACCCAGATGTGACTGGGTGCAATGCTCCAATTGTCACTAGGATGCACGAGGACTGTCTCCAAAATGGAATCTGCCCGAATGTCCCATCGATTAAATGCAATTTTTAATGTTTGTTGGCATTTCACCCCTTCAGAAGTGGCATATTACCCTCACGTGTGGGTAAAATGCCACTTTTTAAGGTTTTTTAAAAACTTCATTTGCAATGAATTAAAACTATTAAAGTTATGTTTTTATTCCTTTATTTATTAAATAAAACAACAACCTAACGAAACTAAGAAAATCTTTTACTTAACTTGTCATTTACTATTTAATTTCAATTGTTTACTGTTAAGTGTGGCATATTACACCGACTTACCCTAAAGAAGCATGAGTGCAGATATAATCTGCGTTGCAGATTTTCGAATTTCAAAAGTCTGTTGATGGGATGAAAATCTGCAAAATGCAGATAAATCTGCACTAATGGCAACGCTGGGCATGACAGTCCTACGCGCTAACCATCATGCCACGAGGTACCTTGTCAAAATAGTGTTATTAGTTTCCTGTTGCTCTTTTCAATGGAAACAGATTTAAATATACAGACACGTGAATGCCCAAACAAAAATGGAGTTCTTCGTCGATGAGGTTCGTCGACTTAGTGCCTGTAAGCAGAATACACGGTTAAAAATTCTGGGGTGTTTTTAATACAGCCGTATTCAATATAGAAAATCTTACTTTTTAATATTCCGTAAATTTATATAAAATTCTTATACAGTGGGTGATCAAATTATTACGGCCACCTAACAAAAAATACTAATTTGCAGAATATGGTCAAACTAAATGAAGTATAAACCAATGGCAACCTATTTTTTCATTGAATCTTAATTTGTGGTTATTAAGCTTTGAAAATTAGAAAGTGAACAAATTTTTAAAAAATTTATACAAAAAACGGCAAGCTTTTTAGAGATAGGCTCTATTTCTTTGTATGAAACCCATTTTTATTTTCCGAGCTTTTGAAAGTTTTGTAGGGAAATTTTTAGTTTTGCACTTTCTTAACAAGGTTTTTAGCAAAATAGTGAAATGTTTATTAATTTTGAATATATTTGTATGCATAACTTTACCGTTTCCCATAAATTTTTCAGAAATTTTGGTAAAGATTCTTCAAAAGATATGGAAAGATGAAAATACCTTTCTTCAGCCTAAAAAAAGGCCATTTCGATATCGTAATCAATAACTGACCAATCTCAGAGGAAGACAGCATCACTGGCAAGAGTGTCAAAGTCTCCAGTGGATAAAATTTATAAGAAAAGAGTCGAAGATGCTAGCACATTGCATATAAGAGTCAGAAAACCTGGACGAAAGATGGCAAGAACGGCACGGAATAAACGAAAAATAACGGAAATCTGTATAAAAAATAGAAAAAAAACTAAGAAGGATATTGACACTTTTGATACAGGAGCCCGGAATCAACATTCCAGATACGACGACAAGAAGACGACGCAACGTCACTTGAGAGAAATGGGGTTTCTTGCTACCGTCCAGACAATAAGCTGATTCCAAATAGAACTAAACACATACCGCCAGTCTTCGGATATCCAGTCTATGTGTGCTTCAGCCCATTGAAACTGTTTTTCCTCCATAATTTTTTTAATAACAAATTTATTGCTGGTCGGTGGCAAGCAAACACCATTTCCTTCAAATGACGTTGTGTCGTCTTCATGCTGTCGTATCTGAAATGTTGATTCCCGACTCCTGGATCAAAAGTGTCAATATCCTTCTTAGTTTTTTTCTATTTTTTATACAGATTTCCGGTATTTTTCGTTTATTCCGTGTCGTTCTTGCCATGTTTCGTCCAGGTTCTCTGACTCTTATAGGCAATGTGCTAGCATTTTCAACTCTTTCTTTATAAATTTTATCCACTGGAGACTTTGACACTCTTGCCAGTGGTGCTGTCTTCCTCTGAGATTGGTCAGTAATTGATTACGATATAGTAATGTCCTTTTTTTAGGCTGAAGAAAGGTATTTTCATCTTTCCATATCTTTTGAAGTATCTTTACCAAAATTTCTTAAAAATTTATAAGAAACGGTAAAGTTATGCTTACACATATATTCAAAATTAATAAACATTTCACTATTTTGCTAAAAACCGTGTTAAAAATGTGCAAAGCCAAAAATTTCCCGACAAAAACTTTCAAAAACTCGGAAAATAAAAATGGGTTTCCATACAAAGAAATGGAGTCCATCTCTAAAAAGCTTGTGGTTTTTTGTATACACTTTTTTCAATTTTTTCACTTTCCAATTTTCAAAGCTCAAGAACCACAAATTAAGATTCAATGACAAAAATATTTTGCTATGCGTTTATACTACATAAATTTGGACCATATTCTTCAAATAAGTATTTTTTGTTAGGTGGCCGTAATAATTTGATCACCCACTGTAGATTAGTATTAAAATTATATTTTAATTATTGTTTTGTTGAACTTTTTGAGTTGAATTTTATTCTTAGTTCTTGTTTTGCTTCTTTAGTTCAAGAAAAATGCTTTTTTTAGATAATTTTAGTAATATATTTCGAGGATTGGATTATTCCTCATCTTCAGGTTTTAAAAATTAATATATAACAGCATTTTAATAATAATATTATAAAAAGAAATAATTACCTAAAATACCATTTCTTATACAAAAATTAAAATTGTTATTTGTACTAACAAAAAGACTACAGATTTCGTATTCCCTTGTAATATCCGATATTTTTTAGCTTTAATATATTTTAAATTAACTTCAAAATTTGAATATTTGCCAAGTATTAAACGTCAATATATTTTTGGTATTTGTTTGTGGTGATGTCTCCATGTTGTGTGTTGATATGAGATATTAACAAAAATAAAAATAATAAAATTTTAGAGTTATTTCAATTTTTAATTTATTTAACTTTATTTAAATCACAACATAAGTTTAACTTTTTGATTAAAGCGACGCGTTTCGGTTCATGGAACCATCATCGGGCTTGATTCTTCGATATTTCGAAATAGCAAGTGAACTTTGGCAAATTAACACCGCAAATCGAAGAATCAAGCCCGATGATGGTTCCATGAACCGAAACGCGTCGCTTTAATCAAAAAGTTAAACTTATGTTGTGATTTAAATAAAGTTAAATAAATTAAAAATTGAAATAATTCTAAAATTTTATTATTTTTATTTTTGTTAATATCTCATATTTTTGGTGTTGTCATATAGTGTAACCTATAATAATAGATAATTATTTTTCGGATTAGCCTTGTTATAAAAGTTTAAAGAGTGCACGGTGACCACGCTCAATGCAATTTGATGCGAAACGTTCGGGGTGAGTACCAAAGTGCACTCTTTAAACTTTAATGACGCGGCTAATCCGAAAAATAATTATCTAGCTATTATGTCTATTTACATACGCGAAAGCCTTAAAAGTTATATAACCTAGAATATATTAAAAAGTACCCCAACATTTTTAACCGCTTATGAATTAAATTTCTTACAACACAAATTTGACAACCGCATGGAGTTTAATGACGCTTTCATTTTGACATGACATGTGGTACCTAACAGAGCTGTAAAAAATCCAGTACTCTAGTAATGCAGTCAGCAAAGTCCCAGTTAATTAACTTATCAATTGACTGATAAGTTAATGCTGTGACTGGGTACTGTAACTGCAAAATAAGCAGTCGCCAGTAGTACTTATATTCAGTACTGTACAGTCGCCGAAACCAGTCAATTGACTAAAAGTTAATTAACTTCAGTACTTTGTGACTGGTTTTAGTCTTTAAAGTCAATTGAAAGTCTCAGTACTGGCCTGATTTTAGTTTTAGTCTTGAAGTCTTTTAACTATAGTCAATTAACTGTAAGTCTTTTAAAGTCTTTCGACGAAAAGTCTTTCGACAAAAGTCTTCGCAATTTAAAAAAAAAAAAAAAACTAGTATTGTTTATATTATGACCTTTCTAAGTCCCTAGATTCACGTGAGGGCAGACTGGCTGGTGAGAAATGTTGTGTTGTCCGCCATTTTGAAAAAAGGCTTTGAAAATCGTTAATGCGATTTTCTTGGCTCCTATTGGACGTAGAGTAAAATTTTTTTGTTTGATTTTGTAGGTTAGGAGATTTTATAAAACTTACGCTTCCAACATTTTTGTTGTCACTTTCAAATGAAAAGTTATTGCCGAAAAACTGTTGACTTTTCTTAGAAAAAAACGGTTTTAAGCGTTTATCTCGGCTCCTGTTCATCTGACAGAAAAAATTATATTATCCTTTTTTTTAGAGCACTTAATTTCCTACATTTTCATATATTTGGATTGTATGTGGGACAAAAAATGCAAGGAATACGGTAACACAAAATTGCTAATATCTAGCAAATAATAATTCCTTAGGCGGCGGTTTCCAAACTTTTTAAGCTGTGGAACCCTAAACAATGCCCAAATATATTTCGGAACCCCATCCTGACAATGGCAAAAAATGAAAAACAACACATTTCAAAATCAGTTTTTCAATATGACTGGACTATCTCATGTGTACAAAAGAGCAATTGAGGCCATGAGAACCATAGTGGCCTAACTGTAATTTTATCGAAATTGAGTTTATTGCAAAAATTGAATCTGTATTTATTAAACAATATTCCTGCATTTAAATTTTTTGAATTGACGGCTCCATGCCATAGTTATAAGACTTTTTCCACTAAGAGGCCAACCACAAAAAAATTAAAAGCTTGAGTGCAAGAGTGGCCTATCTGATCAGATATAACGGTATTTTGAAAAATCATTATACAAAATCAAAAACCATTTATTTTTATCATATTGTAAAAAAAATTAAAGCTATGTTTCTTTATTTTAAAACGGCAAGTATTTGAAATTTTTTTAAACTACAATTGTTTGAAAATAATTTATTCCTTATTTTTGCTCTACTGAAAATAACGAAAAATGCAGTTAGGCCACTATGGCTCTCACGGCCTCAATTTTGAGTGTTTCCAGTTTTACATGAATTCTTGCAAGAAAACATGCTTGAACTCAGAGCAGATTGTTATTGCTCATTTGGTAAGTCTCAAAAGATCCATGCTGGATTACTTTCCAGGCACAAATACTGCCATCGAGTGGGTACAAAATCCATTTCTAATGAAAACCACCAAGCCTATGACCCTGAGTATACAGGAATACGAATCCTTGATAGATCTGCAGACCTCCTCTTCATACAAATTTGTATTTGATTCTGTATCATTAATACACATACGAATTTTGGATTGGTATTAAGAATGAATTCCCTGAGCTTGCCAAGAAAGCTATATTAAATTTGCTACCTTTTGTTACAACGTACCGCAGTGAGGTAGCCTTTTCAGCGTATACTTATACAAAAAATAAATACAGATCGAGGCTGGACGCTGCCCCAGGGTATGCGAATACAACTTTCGGACATAGAAGTTAATTTAAAAACAATTATTATAAATCAAACAATGAGACAGATTCATTCTTCACACTAAATGAATAATGAAAAACTGATTTTGAAATGTGTTGTTTTTCATTTTCTGCCACTGTCAGGAAGGGGTTCCGAAATATGTTTGGGCATTGTTTAGGGTTCCACAGCTTAAAAAGTTTGGAAACCGCCGCCTAAGGAATTATTATTTGCTAGATATTGGCAATTTTGTGTTACCGTATTCCTTGCATTTTTTGTCCCACATACAATCCTAATATATGAAAATGTAGGAAATTAAGTGCTCTAAAAAAAAGGATAATATAATTTTTTCTGTCAGATGAACAGGAGCCGAGATAAACGCTTAAAACCGTTTTTTTCTAAGAAAAGTCAACAGTTTTTCGGCAATAACTTTTCATTTGAAAGTGACAACAAAAATGTTGGAAGCGTAAGTTTTATAAAATCTCCTAACCTACAAAATCAAACAAAAAATTTTACTCTACGTCCAATAGGAGCCAAGAAAATCGCATTAACGATTTTCAAAGCCTTTTTTCAAAATGGCGGACAACACAACATTTCTCACCAGCCAGACTGCCCTCACGTGAATCTAGGGACTTAGAAAGGTCATAATATAAACAATACTAGTTTTTTTTTTTTTTTTAAATTGCGAAGACTTTTGTCGAAAGACTTTTCGTCGAAAGACTTTAAAAGACTTACAGTTAATTGACTATAGTTAAAAGACTTCAAGACTAAAACTAAAATCAGGCCAGTACTGAGACTTTCAATTGACTTTAAAGACTAAAACCAGTCACAAAGTACTGAAGTTAATTAACTTTTAGTCAATTGACTGGTTTCGGCGACTGTACAGTACTGAATATAAGTACTACTAATAACTGCTGGGCTAACAGTTAAAGTCTTTTTGTAAGTTAAAAGACTTATTGAAATTAGTCTTTTAGTCAATTAACTTCAGTACTTGAAAAGACTGCAATCTTTACAACTCTGGTACCTAATACTTTTTGAAAAAGTGTGAGTGGGTACGTGATGGGGGGCCTCTGTTTTTACTCATGTTTTTTTTTTTGTTTTCATTTTTGTTACATTGTTTCAAGTTACCTAGGTATGTATACATATAAGAAAGATTTTAGTTTCCAATTAACAACTTTCAGAAGAGTCAGAAAGTACATAGATATCTTTGGGGTTTGATAGCAACATGATAGCTCCATTTTAAAATTTGCGTCTTTTCGTCCAATTTAAATCGAGCTACAGCCTAAACGGATGAACCGATTTTTCTCAAATTCTAAACATAATTTTTCAAGGGCTATGGTCATAAATATTTCAAATTTGAAGAAAATCGGTAAACTCGTTTAGGCTCTAGCACAATTTAAAGTTTACGTTAAGACGCAAATTTTAAAATGGAGTTATCATGTTTCTACCAAACACCACAGATATATATTCCAATCCTCTCCGAGTAAATAAAGGAAAGTACTACAGATTATTATGGCAGTTTCAGTTCTTTTTTATGATTATTCTATCCTTTGTGACAGTTTAATTTTAGCAGATCCTGATGGACAATCGGTTATAACTCAAACTAAAAACCAATACTAATTCAATTACCTCTTAATGCATCACTTGGTCCAAGCCTTATCATTGTCACACACCTGATACAGATACTTTAGTACAAACAGAAATAAAAAAAATTGCTTCCATCCAGCCTTGTGCACTCATTCTGCCTTATCTCTCTTAAAATCACCATCAATCAACATTAAACTCGTTGCAATTGCATTTGTAGAATGGCACTATCCAATTAAGTTCAACAAAATACTTTTATTCAAAAATGTTGGTGGAATGCCTGCATTACACGTATAGTCATGCCGTTCATTTGCCCGTAACTTGGAAACTAAATTCAACGGGATTAATGACAGATGTTACACAAGTTTCAATTGCTTAAATATGAAAACTGTACAGGATGTGGGGCCATTGCATTAATATAAACAACATTTTGAACGCCGGATCTATGGTAGATTAACAAATGCAAATAGTGGATTAATGTATCAAGCTTCCGTTTTAAACTAAGTACAAAGTGTAAAGCTGAGTAGTTTAGGTTTAGGTATGCATTATGATGGTATTACCAAGTAGGGCAATTTATTTCAAGAGCTAACTAACCTACAATTAAACAAAAATAATGGTATGTTAATGAAACTTAGAACTCATTTGTCAAAAGAACCAAGAAACAAAAGACTCTCTAAAATAATATCAGTGGAGGGCAGAGATGTAAAAAACTGCAGTCAGTTGGTTACTGCAGTCTTTTGACTAAAAAGACTTATTTTATAAGTCTTTTAACTTACTTAATGACTTTAACTTTAAAATAAAAGTCAACAGTCATTTTTATAATTCTGACTTATAAGTTAAATAAAGTAGTCAATTGACTTACAGTCAATTAACTGCAGTCCTCTTTGACTTTTTTAAGTCTTCTAAGTCACTTGTCAGTCAACTCTTTCTTAAGTCAATCCCAACAGTCAGTAAGTCAGTTGACTGAAGTCATTTAACTGTAAGTCAATTGACTTTTTTTAAGTCTTTTGACTTAAGGAATTCATATTCTTAGTCGAAATAGTTAGTTTTAGTGTTTTGACGGAAGAAGTTTAATATTTGAAGGTATTTTATAGTAAAAATTCTATATCAATATTCAAAGACTTAATTAAATTTTGTGGTACCATTTTCTCAAAAAGTATTCGACCAATTTGGATAAATTTGATATGGTTGGAAAGCCATGGTGCCGGGAGGTGTGCGAATCACAAAATTAAACACTGTGGTCCATCTTAGTTAAACTATTTTATTCTGCCAATCTGTGCATTCAAAGCAATTAAAATAAAAAATAGTTTTTTACTTCAATTTTCAAATATTTTATAGCTACATAGCGTTTCGTTTTCTGAGTGGAATTTTGACACAAGGTGGGGATGAGATAAAGTCTTCTTAAATCAGACGGACTTATGTCGAAGACTAAACAATACAGTCGACTCCCTCTAGGTAGAATTTTCACGGGATAGCAAAACTAGTTCGAGAGAGAGTTTTGTAAAATTCGAGTGAGAGAGAAGTATACATATGTATATTATGTAGTATTGAAATTTGAGGGTAATATAAAAATATGTAGGTACGTTGAAAAAATTCGAGTTAAAGGGACATTCAACTTGCGCAATTTCTGAAAAATGGACTTAAAATGGCAAAAATAAATAATTAAAAATTAACGAAAGCACATAAAATAATATGCTAATATTTTTTGGAGCCTAATCAGCATCTTTGGGAATTATTTTTCCCTCGGAATGTTTCCCTTCCTGGGCAGTTGCCTTCAAAATGCTTTTCCCTGGGAACAGGTCTTATTCACATGAAAATGATAAACAAATATTCGCACAACACTAGGTACTCTAAAATATTGAGGGAAAACAAGAAAAGAGTTCGCGATAGGTATTTGTCCCTCGAAATATTTCCCTAAAAAAAGTTCCCGATAGCGATTTCTTGAATATTAAATAAATTGGTACGATTGGTTAAATAAAATTTTTTTTGACATATCCACGCTTCAATCTTCTAAGAATCGGAACCCATAATTTTTAGAGACATGTCTGTGTTTGTGAGTACGTTCCTTCCCCTTTTTTCGTTCACCATATCTCAAGAACCAATAAAGATATCGACTTCGGATGAATTTTATTTTATGGTTTATAATATCGTTAAGTACATAAAGGTCTTTCAAGCAATTAGTTGTATCATTTTGGATTTTATCTCATTAGATTCAGTGGTAAAAGGTACGCTTAAGACATGTATCCTATGATAAGGCTGTACCAAAACACATATATTTCAGTTTGATAGACTTCCAACTTCCCCCCTCCCACTTCTTCAAATGCATCTACACAAAAAGCTAATGTGGGGATTTTGAGGGACTTAAGATAGTGCAATTCCACCTTCTACGTCGCCGTCTGCGTCGATATCAATTTTAATGTTTCTTGAACTAATTTTTTCAACCTCAGGATTTTCTTTTAAATCGCGGAAACTTAAAACTTATACTGAAATATGGTACTTTTTAAGAATAGGAATAGAAAACATTGGTTTTTTTCTTTTTTTAATAATTTTTGTATTCCAAAAATTTCGGGGGGAGGGTGTTGATTTTGTATAAATTTGGTAATAATTGGTAGAAAAATTTAGATTTTGGTACAAATGTAGTCTTTTATGACTACATCTTTGTCCCGAATAGGAAAATTGGAAAACAATTTGCCAAAATTTGTTCCAATAAGTTATTTTTAAAATTATATATAAGTGACTACATTTGTACCAAAATTTAAATTTGTCCATCAATTATTATTATTATTAAAAATTCAACGTTTTATTGCTTTCACAGCCATTGCCATTTTAGTATTTCTTACATTTTCAATTTTGACAACCTCCGGAGTAAAATACCTTCTATTTGTGTACATACTGTGACTCGAGCTAATTTTGATACCCCGTGAAAATTCGACTTAGAGGGAGACAACTGCATTGTTAGGGGTCAGCTGTAGATACAAATATTTAACTCGTGGCTTAGCGATTTTAAAGCTGGCCATACACGACCGAGCCATCCGATCCATTTGGCTCTTTTGGATTTCAGATTGGCTGAAAATCCAAATGGATCAGCAGCCGATCCACTCCACACACGACCGCGATTTTGGATCGGTGCGGGGCCATTTGGCTCTTTGGCTCTGTCGTGTATGGCAGGCTTAACTCACTGACTATGGTGAGTTAACTGAAGCTCAACGATGGTTCAGGCATTAAATTGGCTACTACAGTAGACGCTCGATGCAGTAAAGTAATAAAAACCAGGCCCGTTTGTTCACTCTTTCGAGACTGTTCATTTTTTCGAGCTGGGGTTTTTAAAAGCTTTATAATGGTGAATTTTATCCAAAATTCACATTTTGTTCGATTTGAATGTTTTTAAATTCATTTAAGCTTTAAAAAAGCTTTCTTTCAGATTAAAACAAAACAGAAACAATTCCTCAGTGTTCTCAAGTAATCTTATAACATAAGCTTGTGAGACATTTTCATACAAAATACATTTTTATATTAAATTTTGGGTTCACTATTGTGAAAAGTTCACTCAATCGAACGTCTACTGCATAACATACTTGAACCTTGAACCATCGCTGAATCTCAGTAATTCCATCGAAATCAGCCAGTTATAATATTTGAACCACGGATCAAAGTTTGAACCACGTTTGTACAACTGGATCTAAGTCTTCTAAGTCTAAAGTCTGGCTGATTTAAGAAGTACTTATCTCGCCCCCACCTTGTGTCAAAATTCAACACCACTCAGAAATCGAAAGCTAGCTATAAAATATTGGAAAATTGAAGCAAAAAACAATTTTTATTTTTTAAATTTGGTCTTTTTTATGTGCACAGTGATTGGCAGGATAAAATGGTATACTTAACTAAGATGGACCCAGTATTTAATTTTGTGATTCCCACACCTCCCCCGACCATAGTTTTCCAACGATGTTAAATTTATCCAAATCGGGCGAATACTTTTTGAGAAAAATGATACCACAAAATTTATTAAAGGCTGATAGAGAATTTTTACTATAAGAAAAAACATTCAAATATTAAATTTCTTCCGTCAAAACACTAAAACTAACTTTTTCGATTAAGAATATGAATTCCTTAAGTCAAAAGACTTAAAAAAAGTCAATTGACTTACAGTTAAATGACTTCAGTCAACTGACTTACTGACTGTTGAGATTGACTTAAGAAATGTTGACTTACAAGTGACTTAGAAGACTTAAAAAAGTCAAAGAGGACTGCAGTTAATTGACTGTAAGTCAATTGACTGCTTTACTTAACTTATAAGTCAGAATTATAGAAAAGACTTTTGACTGTAGTTTATAAGTTAAAGTCCTTAGTCACAAGTCTAACTTTAAATCAATGGCTTAAGTCAACTGACTGCGACTTATCTGACTGTAGTCTTTAACTGACTGCAGTCTTTACAACTCTGGTGGAGGGTGTGAAAAGGTATTTTTTTTTTTTCAGGGGAAGGGAAAGTGTGAGATTGTTACCGTAACATCCATGACAAAATTCTCACACTACACTTTAATTTACCAACAATATTAAATTTGTCATGTCGTGTTGTTTTAGTTCTGGTCTCATTACATTCAGATTTAAAAAGTTGCTTTTAATCAGGGCTTGCATTTGTATAGGTATCCTTAAAAACACAAAATATGCGAATGAAATACGCCTATAAAATGAGAAAATATGCGCTGTTGAACTGAAAATATGCACTGAAAAAAGTTTTGATATGTATACCTATTTAAAAACCATAACAATAGTAATTAAATTATGTATTAAAATAAATAAACTTTAAACTTAACTTCATTGATAATTGAAAATAAAATCAAAATCTGAATAAGGTAGATACTAATTTCCCAAACTACTGCAAGACAAGCTTAATACAAATCTTCGGTGACTTTTTTTTCTGAGTATGGAAATAAAAGCTGTTGAAGACAAAACCGAACATATAAGTTCATTAGGATTAGGTATGTGCTTTTGTCTTTTCATATTATGTTGATCTACTTAGGATTTTTTTCGTAAGCAATACTTTTGGGGCACACTTTACATAAGTACATACAAAATACTTTTCGGCACTTTTAATTTGTAAATACATCTAGACTGTTTGAGGAATATTTTTGAAAGTAAGCTGTTAGCTTATCTGAGGCTTAATTATTATATTAAAAATACTTATTGAAATATATTTACCAGGCGCACCTCAGCAAAATTCATTTTCATCTTCTTCATCAAAGTAAAAATTGTATTCTTTAAGATTTTGTTTGAATTTTAAAAATATGCAAGAAAAATGTGTATTTATTATTAAAATACGCCCTAAAAGCCAAAATATATGCATTTATATGAATTTAAAGTAAAATATGCAAATAGTTCACAAACGATTGAATGCCATTTTAAAAGAAATTTTCTGAATCGAAAAACTATCTTATTCGTTTCTCCTTTCAAGAAAAAGTATGAAGAAAGTATGTAGGTATTTACATAGAAATCCTAGCCCTGCTTATAATCATACCATGTCATTTGCTTATGAACTTCCCCCTACCACCCTCTTTCAAAGCGTCTATACTAAAAGCCAATGCGGGGATTTTTGGGTATTGGATATGTTCTGCAATTTTGCGCCGATATCTTTTGTGAATACCTAAATTTTTCTTGGACTATACTATAATGTACTGTCATTGTTTTTTATTTAAAAAATTTCACAACTGCAAATGTGAATAACCTCGCAAACGTGAACTCTTTTCGTTCTTAATTCTTCATGTTAATGCTAATTTACTGTAGCACAGTACCTCCCTTTACCTACTACATATTAATTGTTATGTATTAAACAGCTATTTGATAGTTTTTAGATTATTATTCATATACGGGTATAGCTAATGTCAGTACATACTATGCACATGTATACTCGGGTGGTCCTTATATTGGGTTTTTTTGAAATTCCAACTTGGATAGGCATCAAATGACTCTAAATGGATAAAAAAAAATTTCCTAATTTTTTCAGATTTTTATTCCACCCCCCTGGTCTCCCTTTTTTCACTTGAAGGTACAAATAGTGGAGTTAGGGTGATTCTTATAACACGCAAAAAAAAAAGTCAGAACTTATAGATTAGATTCCGACAAAAAAAAAATCGTACGGGAGGGGGGGTCTATTTCCCCCCGTTCAGGCGGGAGGGGTAATTTTCTAAAAATTTGAACCAAAATAGAAACAAAATTATTAAAAAACAACGGGACCACTTACAATGGCATGCTATAGCTTTTTTAAAAGCCATGAATCCAGTCTCTAATATATTTTTTAAATCAAGTTTTTATTGTAAATAGTTTTTGAAAAAATAATTTTCAAAACATAAAAATAAAAACAAAAATAATAGTTTTTTACGTTTGAAAATTATTTTTTTCAGAAACTATTTACAATAAAGACTTGATTTAAAAAATATATTAGAGACTGGATTCATGGCTTTAAAAAAAGCTATAGCATGTCATTGTAAGTGGTCCCGTTGTTTTTTAATAATTTTTTTTCTATTTTGGTTCAAATTTTTAGAAAATTACCCCTCCCGCCTGAACGGGGGGAAATAGACCCCCCCTCCTGTACGATTTTTTTTTTGTCGGAATCTAATCTATAAGTTCTGACTTTTTTTGGCGTGTTATAAGAATCACCCTAACTCTATTATGTGTACCTTGAAGTGAAAAAAGGGAGACCAGGGGGGTGAAATAAAAATCTGAAAAAATTAGGGAAATTGTTTTTCAATGATTTGAATCGAATGAGGGCTATCCAAGACAATGTCCAATTTAAGGACCACCCTAATGTATACAATGGAAGTTTTTATTTGAATTTTCGAACAGTGGCATTATATCTAACTCAGTCATAGTTAGTTATTTGCTGAGTTAAAAATACATAAGTAGTATAATCATAACACTTACTAGTGCTACAATTAACCCTTAAATGGCATTAGAGATGCCTGTGGGATAATTTCATTTGAAAAAGTTAGTCTTTTCCTCTGGTTTCTATGGGAAAAAGTTTTCCCAAACTAAAGTTTCAGTTTAAGCTTTTCATTTTAAGATTTGAATTCCTACACACAAGACACAACGACCGGCAACAAATGCAAGAGCAGAATGATTAGCTACGAAGGCTAATTAGATTTAAAATAGAGAGGGGGAGGTTTGGGTGTCTGTGAAAAAACGCGTTTGGATGGGAAAAAGGGTAAACATGGCAACATTTTGTAAATTAGACGTCTGTAATAGCACTTATTTAGATTACTTATTAAAGAGCTGCCACGTAACCCATAATTTTGAAGGAGTTAATCGTTAATTAACTTAGAATGTAATTCCTCTTAATGGACACACGTTATTCTTTGTATATACCTAACTTAAACAATTTTGAAAGGGAATTGGGTAATATTGGTATATTTTATATAATGTTTTCGACGTCAATAGGTAGGAATTATTATGTTTGTCAAAGTAGATGTAATACGTGAATAAGACCACTAGGATTACAAATGTTAATTGTGTGCATGTAAGATGCAAGATAAGTTTTCAGCTGACGGTAAGTAGAATATACGCAGTAAGTTCGTCTGTAGTTTCTTTAAGAATTACGTAGGTCAAAACATGTAAGTAATGTACATATTTATTTGTTTGATCTACTAGCTTAAAGTCAACAGACAGATTATTCAGCCTAGATCTTTATATACATATGTATGCGCACAAATAACTAAAAAAAACACAGGAAAATATTGGCCGTTTTATTTTTAAAGTGGAATAAGCCAAAGTTTTGGAAAATGTATAATTACGATTATTATTGATTATAACGATTTTCAGCGTGCACTATCCCCTCATAGGGATCAGTAGCATAGCTGTTTATTAAGAGTTATTAGAATAAGGTGTGACGAAAGTATTGCTTTATTTTCTATATGTATGTGAAAATATTGTTCGTATAGGAGGGCAAATTTTCGATTCGCGCAAAAAAAATCAAACTTGACTTTAACCTATAATACAAAACACAAGAAAGTGGATGCCACAATTTTATATGTCTGTCTCTCTGAATGTCAAGCTCAGATTACTGAAGCGATATTTAAATTTTGAATTTGAGTTTTTGGTAATTCCCTATAGAAGGCAAATTAAATTTTTTTTAACTCTGAAAATGCCGGCACTATCGTTAAAGAAAAACGTATTATATGTACATATACATATGTAAGTATCTCAAAACCGACTCTAATGATTTAGATAAGTCTGGGAGTTGGCATGGTGTACTTTTTGGTAAGAGCTAATTTTACCAAGAACTCTCATAAGCGATAGGTGCCCATCAAATTGCGTTTATTTTTACTTCGATTTGCCCATCAGCTCCTCTACAGATTTCAATTATTTTTTGTATGCGGATTAATAATATTACATATCAATATTAAAAAAAAATTGGAGTTTTAAAAAGCACTAAAATTTCTGTTTGAAAATTAAATTGATAAAAAAAAACGAGTTGTGGAATTTTTTTTGGAACCAAGTTTTAACGTACATTAGAAAATAGTACTTAAAATTAGTTTAGCATTTTTTTTTTTTTCAATTGTTATTTTACATAGGTACCTACCTATATAATTTCCTCATATATTTTATTATTAATGTTATTAATTCTATATTACTTCTAACTCTAAAATAACAAGTCAGTTAAACAATGCCTATATAAAAATATGGACTTAAATTTTCTTGATTTTTATTTTTTATAATTTGTTATTATTGAAAATGGAATAAGTCCATTAAGGGCTCAGGCCCCGTTAAATTTCTTGGAGAGTTTTAAAATATATTTTTGCTTTTCAAAATTCAACATTTTTAAACCCTAAAATTCGTCACCTGAATTTATTTACTTTTGCCTATATTTGTAAACACATTGAAACGCAAAACCTTAAATATCTTGAAACATAAAAAAATGGACTTATACCACTTTCAAAAAAAACGGCTCATATATAACACTAAGTTCATAAGTTACTTAGAGATTTTTTAAATAATAATCTAGATTGACTTAAGTCAACTTGATCGCTAATCGAGTTGAAATTCGATATACAATTTCAATTTGGTTGATCCCATTAATATTCCTTGCCATCAGATCTGACTGAAATTTATTTACTTTTGTCTCATCTCACATAGGAATATTTGCCTACAAAACTCATCCAAAAGTCGATTTTATTAAAAAATGTCAAAATTAAAAAGGGAACTTTTTCCAGACAATAGCTAAGATCCTATGGAACAATAGCCTACAATATTTTTTTTAAACGGAACCATAGAATTAGCTTTTTTCTTTATATAATAATCAACATGATCTCTAAATGATAAAGTCAAAAATTACTCCAAGGTCTTCAACACAACTTTTTCTAACGATGGTTTTGCTTGCACCATAATAACACAAATTTGAAATCCTGCTGCATACTGTAGCAATCATTTATGTTTGAGTTTGATATGCTTGAAAACATTTGTAAGTCATCTGCATAAAGATGAACCTGGGCGAATTGAAAAAAAAAAGATTATTAGATAGGTCCAGACAGACTGCCTTCAGGTACCCCAGTGCCAAGATTCAGTTATATCGAAGCCGTAGGGAGTGAGTGAGATGAGTCACTTTTCGTCAAAAATCGATTCAGTCAGCAAAAGGGAGTGAGTGAGCGAGTGAAATGAAATGTCAGATTACTCGATAGATATTTCCGCAGTGACTTGGTGTATGTGTTGGTAAATTTCTAGTTTTGGATAGGTATATGTGCTTTTCTCAAGAATTCCTATTCATGGATAGGAAACGAAATAAAAAACAACAACGTAGAAAAAACGACTACCCTTTTATCGATTCTTTAATTTAATTTTATTATCATATGCACATATATATATTAAATAAATTAATATTCTATTCACTTTCAACACTTTTAAACTTTTTATTTCTCAAGGGTGAAACTCACATTAAACTTTAATTATGACAAAAAAAATAATTGAAACAAAAGATTCTCCAAACTCCACTATTAAAGATTCCAATGTTTACATTATTGTATTTGTTGTTTCATTTCATTTTGCGTAACGAGTGTGACAAGGAGGTAGAGTTTATCTCTTTTATATTTATTCTTTGTCTCATGTTCGAAACTAAATTCGAAATTTCTCATTTCACTTAAATAGCTGAATCACTTTTGCGAGTGAAGTGAGATGAGTCGGCGAGTAAGGTGAGTCATCTCATCTCACTCGCTGAAATAGCTGAATCTGTGCCGAGAGCTAAATTCTACCTCCTGAAACAACAAAAACAACAATGTAAACATTGGAATCCTTAACAATGGAATATCTTTTGTTTCAATTATTTTTTTTGTCATAATTAAAGTTTAATGTGACTTTCACCCTTGAGAAATAAAAAGTTTAAAAGTGTCGAAAGTGAATAGAATATACATTTATTTAATATACACATGTATATACACTACATTTTTGAATATATTTTATCCATTTTTTCCAAACAGTGATGGTTATTATGCCATCTGTTGATGGTAAAAATTTTCGTAACATATAAATAACAGAATTTCAAAGTTTTATCCAAAAACAACCGTGAGTTTTTCCTTCAACCACTTCCAAAGTGTAACTTATGCAAAGTAGAAGTTTTTTTTTGAGTCAACTGAATAGGTACAAAAATTAAAATTGGTATTGGAATGGAATGAAACAAGTTTTTGTTTAAGTTTAGTAGTGGGTACTTCCACCTTTATTTTTAATTACTTCGTAAATTCGATCCGGCATGGAATCGTATAGCTTTTTAATGTAATTTAACGAAATTTCGCTCCACGCTAATTTGATTGCAGAAATTAAGGTTTCTTTGTCTTCGAACTGACGACCACCCTCATAAACTTTGCGTACTAACCATCCCCAGACATTTTCTATGATGTTTAGATCAGGTGAGTACGGCGGCCATTGAAGCAACTGCACTTGTTGCTCCTCTATCCATGTTTTTATTATGCGCGCTGACTGAATAGGCGCATTATCATGTTGGTAGGTCCAGTTTATGGGTCCAAAGATGTTAGAAAATTTAGGAAAATTTCTTTCCAAAATTACTTTATACCCAGCTGCTGTCATTCTTGATGTTACAACCTCGAGCTCAACTGTTCCATAATAACTGACTGCTCCCCATATCATGACACCTCCTTCACGCCTATGATGGCGCTTTAAAAATCTTTTTTCTTTTCTTAAGTCGTGAAAATAGAAGTTGAACCCATCAGGGCCATCGAAATTAAACTTTTTTTCATCTGAAAAAAACACGTGATACCATTCTTTTTTCCAACTCATGTGAAGTCTTGAAAAATCTAATCGCAACATTTTCCGTCTCTCGTCAAGTGGTGGTTTTTTCTTAAGTTTCATTCGTTTAAGATGGCTTGAGTTGTTGATTACTCTTAATACTGTTGAGCAACTTGCGTTTACACCGACTTTTTGTTTTATTTTTGCCACAGAATCAGAAGAATTTGATGCATATCTTAAAATTCTTCGTCTCTCAGCTGCTGTTGTTGCTGTTCTCTTACCTCCCTTCATGTTTTTGCCGTATGCATCTTTATTTTTCAAGTAAGAATAAACTACATTAAAACTTCGGCCAACTTTATCAGCTATTGCACGTCCAGTTAGGCCTTGGTCTCTAAGTAAATCGATTTTAGCTTTTTCAACACTGTTAAGACACGTAGATCTACCCATTTTTCTTAAAATTTGAAATCAAGAATTAAATTTTACTGAAAAAACTAAAATCGTTAATTTAAACTGTCAAGCACTCCAAAAAACTTATAAACAACGAAGAAAATGGTGTTGTACCTATTCAGTTGACTAAAAAAAAAACTCCTACTTTGCATATAAAACACTTTGCAAGTGGTTGAAGAAAAGCTCACGGTTGTTTTTGGATAATTCTTTCGGAATTATCTGCTTAACATCTTAAGGGAATAGTTAGCATCAACAGATGGCATAATAACCATCACTGTTTGGAAAAAATGGATAAAGTATATTAAAAAATGTTTGTGCGTATTCAGTTGACGAGGAGTGTATGTGCATATGAAAAATAAAATTAAATAATCAGTAAAAGGGTAGTTGTTTTTATCTACGTTGTTGTTTTTTTATTTCGTTTCTTATCCATGAATAGGAATTCTTGAGAAAAACAACATACCTATCGAAAACTTTTTTTTGAAAAAAGACTTCACTTTGAAGTTAGCAGGTCAGTATGAATTTTTTTTTCAAATTGAGGATTCAAATTTTGAACATAGCCTATCGTTGAAATGCAAAAAAACTGCAAATTTGGAGCCTTATTGCGAGTTCCTAGCATGCTTGGTTCCTAAGATACACCATGTGACCTGCTAACTTCACTGTGAAGTTAGCAGGGCCCTCAATTATACCTTTATTTGGCGAACTGCAAATTCGGGAATAGAAATATAAACAAGGTGACAGTTGCCCTGCTAAATTCACAGACGTATCTTTAGTATGGTTAGCAGTGATGCCATATTCTTGTGGATGCATTATCATACAATTTTCTATTTTATGATCATACGGGAGGGATAATTATCATACGGCAAAAAAAAAAATTACAAGGAACCGTACACAAATAACACGATTTCCTTGAGCTCATACATGTAAACAGTTTTCCGCATTTTGTTACAATGCCCTTACATTGACCTTTTTATGGATACAAAATTAGGTGAAATCCTTTTTAGAAGTTGAATTTGTTAATAACTGACAAACATTTTGTCTGTTTTCGCAAACAATATTGAAAATGGAAGAAAAAATTTGTAAGTATTTTAAATTTATTTAATGTTTATGATAAAAAATTCGAAAATTTTCTATCCATTTTAATATTTTATAGAATAAAGGACGGAAAATATTAATTTTGATGAGTTATGTGAATTGGAGTTCAAAAGTTTCAAATAGTAAAAATTTTTTGAAAACAATAAATAAAGTTATTTAAAGCTATATAGCATATTTTGCTAATTTTGTTTAGTAAAAAGAAGAAATGGCAGTATAAAAAGCACTGTTATTATTTGTCTCATTGGCCGCGTTCAATAATATCTGAATTTTCAGATTTCTGAATTTTTGGAGCTGCTGATTGGCCAGCTGTCATAAAAAGTTAGATGACTTTTAGTGACTTTTAGTTACGTTTAGTAACGTTTCATCTGAATTTTCAGACAAGAAATTCTCTTCTGAAAATTCAGATGAAAGTTGTTTGTGGTGGGGAAATACCAAACCAGCTGAAGTACTGCATATAAAAGTTGAAGTTTATAATTTTCGGTCTGGTTGGTGGTTGATTTTTTCAGATTTCGTAATGAAAATTCAATACTTATTTAAATGAACGATTTTTTTCTATTGTTTGGTAAATGTTTAAATCAACAATTTTGTATATTGAAGTTGGAATGTTTTTTTATATATTGTGGGCCATACATTTCAATAAAAAACACTTTTAATGAAATTAATAAAACCTATTGCTGATGTTGTTACATATTATAATTTCATTCCCACAACTTCACACGTACAATGTTTAATGTACTAATATAATTGAAGTTCTATTTTATTTCGCTTCAATGTAAATTCTATAGGTAGATACAGGAATTTGACACAATGACTTTCGACTGAATATTTCAGATATTTTTTACGTTCAACGACATGAATTCAAAAATCTGAAAATTCAGAAGTGAAACGTAATGCGTTGAACCTGCCCATTCACTTGTTTATTTAAAGAGAAGGCATACAGGGACAGTTCGTTAAGTTATCAGAGTTAACAATTTTATATTTTAGTATAATTTCATTAGTATTTTATGTATTGAGTAGGAAATTAATTTTTTTATGAGACATTGGAAAATAGTGGTAAGAATTTAATTCTTTTTTTGCGTATGATAATGACTTTTAATCATACATCATACAAAGCCTATTATTATCATACATGTAGCATAATTATCATACGGTTGGCATCACTTTGTTAGAAACCATTTTTTTCTATTTATCGTTAATTGTAGCTGCATTAAGGGTGTTCCGCACTGAAATGGTGATTTCATTCATGAAAAAGATTGTGAAGCTTGTACTTGTCCGATCAAAACCATTGAGGTGTCTATGGATAGATATAAACCTGTTCTCTAGGACAATTTTGTTTAGTGGATAAAAATTCAATTTTCTATTCACGATTTTCATTAATTATATAATAAAAATTGTATCATTTGATATTGAAATTTTTAATTCTTAAAAGACACTTTTTGACAGAAAATTTATGTAAATTTAGAAGTTAAAATCAGTTACTTTTACAAATAGGTTTTTTTTAGTACAATAATACGCTTACTAGTGACTAATTAGTTAAAATACAAAGTTTTATAAAACAAAGTATCTGATGAAAGTGAAAAAAACCTGTCTTATATGTAAGTAGGTATATAAGAAAAAAGTTAGCAAATGACTGGTTTTGTTCAATTCGGAACACTCTTAACCCTAGACCTAGAGCTAGGAGTCACACCTTTTTGAAATGAATCTGAACTAGTAGTGTGTTCTGAGCGCTCTGAACTAATTTTGAAACACACCTGAACACTAGCTGTCAATGTCAAATGGTATGTGTTCAGCATTTAAGTCTGTCTGCTCAGACATTTTATTCTGAGCTCATAGAAGCGTGCTCTGAACAAGCTCAGAACATGCTCAGAACGAAAAAAGAAACACATATTTTTATCTGAATGCTCAGAGCTAAGGAGCTCTGCTCTGAACTAAAAAACAAAAACGCCTATGTTTAGTTTAGATAATAATCCACAGTTACGTCATTCTAAATCCTGAGAAAAATACGAAAATCAAATGACTTCTCAACTCACTCTTAATCCATTATGGCGGACCGCCTCAGATGGCAGACTAGCTTTTTTTTAGCACTCCCATAATAGATATGGGTATCAAATAAAAGTGTTTGCTGAGAAGAAAACGAAAACTGATAGTAAACAATTATTTTTAAAAAACTATTTTTTATTTAAAAATTTAAATGATCTAAAAAGAAGAAAATAAACTTTAAATTGATTCAAAACCGTCAATTTATTACATTGCACACTTTATAGTTATAAGTATATAATATAAAAGCTTGTTTCGAGATTTACTTTTGTATTTATAAAATATTTAGGTAAATATCTACATCTTGCGCGTAACGACATTTACTTGTCTAGTATATTTCATATACAAATGAAGTCGCGAAAAGCGTCTATATTACATAATTTGTGTAAAGCTTAAAGCATTTAATTGATGGGTTCGATACAAATTTAATAAACTTCTTTTTAGAGATTTTAAATAAAAGTTTGTTTTAAAAATTGTTTTTATCATTCAATCATTAGCAAAACAAAACTGGAAAGCGTTTCACTTTTCCTCAATTCTACAACTTTTTCAAGTTGTTGTACGTTGCGAATTGGAAATTATGTCTTGAAATTTTTTTTGCATTTGCAAACCAGAATTTTGCTTGCACATTCGGGTATTGGGGTAGGTACTCATTACTCACTCTCGTTGCGAGTTCTATCAATGAATTTTTGTATCGTCAAACAAAAGAAATACCCATTTACTAACAAATAAAAGTTGCTTTTTGCAGATGTTGAGGAATACTCCTTAATTGATTAACCATGTAATAGGTATCTTTCAATATCCGACAGAATAGTTTAACAAGCTGATCTTTGCATAGTATTGTTCTTCATAGTGTAAAGCGTAACAAATAAATTCGGCTAATACTCTTTTCCAGAGCTCCACCCCCTCCCCCTAATTTTTACTCTTTATTATTCAACTTTTGCTGTCCGGAGAAAAAAAGTTTGTTTAGGCTTAAGAAAGTTAATCTATAACACTAAACGCTTTATTCTTACATAATTATTTTGAAAGCAAATAATTAAAAAAAGGAGCTTTATTGTAATCTTACAATTAAATTTCCAATTTTTACAACAAGCATCGCTTCGGTAGTTTCACTAAAATAAATCGTATACAATTCGACCACTTCGCAACATCAGAATCGTATGAAAAAAGCAAAAGATGCCACCGGAGACCGGACCTTGTTATCCACTTTCCTCTCTTCTTCCAATAAAACTCCCTTTCCATATTTCTACCTTGATGATTGTAACAAAGTTTAAAAGAGCTTGACGACAATCATGGATTTCATCCTCCGAAAAACCAAGCCATCAAGCAAAAAAAAATGCGTTTGCTGCTGTGAATATTGGATATTGAAATAAAATTTCGGCCGATAACACATTTACCATCTTAATGGAGTCATCTCTCGGGCTGATAAAATATTAACCCTTTAGGCTAATCGATTTTTAGCCTTTATGATCTATGTAAGCTCTCTGGTACTATAGCGAATATGCCGCAAATTTGGAGGAAAAGATGTAGTTATTTCCAAGTTTGCAAGGTTGACAAGAAGTGTGATGCAAACGTAGGTATCTATGGATATAAAACAACATAAATACGGAGGATAACTCTGCATAAAAGAATCAATATAAACCCATTTTTATTTGTGTACGTGTCAAGCTTGATATAGCAACGTGGAATCTGAACTTTTAATAAAAAAAAAAAAAAAAAATATCGGCAAAATGATAGCACTGAATATGACATACATTTGTATTTATTCTCTCAACGAATAAATAAATAAGGAGCAGGCTTATTTAAAATAGTATTCATTGTTTATATAGGGAAGAGTTTAAAAAAGTTCATTATGAAATCAATATCAGAATTTGTAACGAGGAGTGATTCTGATCCATTTAATTCTTATACATTTTCTAGGTAACAGGTAAATGTTTGAAAATATTAATTTCATTCGAATTGAACCTGGCCACATATGTTTAATGGGCTATTTGATATTTATTTTGAACCGCTTAAGATATGGAATGTAGTTCAATCTTGTTTTGTGGTCTTCGGAATTCATTTTGTTCCTTGAAGGTGTTTTGTTTTTTTAAAGAAATAAACGAAACCAATATTGAAATTAATTTTCAAAACTTTTTATTTTATTTTTTATTGGAATAAGGTCCTGACTAGCCAAGACATAGTGATAGTGAAGTTACATTCAAATTTTTTGTTTTAGATATGTATATTAAATAACAAAACCATGTATCTTACACTCTCTCATCTTTTGTTTCAAATAGTCTTAACCGTTTACTCCCAATAAAAATTATTGTCTTTCTGATATTCTATTCTCAATCTCAGAATATAGGCTAATCACTTAATCAGCTATCAGCAGAGCCAAAAAGCATTTTGCATGCAAAATAATACTGATCAAACTTTATGATTCGAAATAGTGTTAGTGGTGAGCTTCAGCCGCCATTTAAAAAAAAAACGAGTTTGTAGTTAATATCTCAAGATCAGCTCATAGTGCAAAATAGTTGAGAATATATTTGTGTAGGATGTTTAAACATATTTCTTTTTCCCAATTACTAAGGTAGGCTTTTTTGATCAATTCATATTTGAATGGAAATAAAATTTTCTTTTCATTTTATGAAAGTTTTTTCTTAGAATTTTTAATTTGAAATTGAAAGTGCCAACAGGTTTTCATTTTTTTTTAGTTTTTTCACTTACCATAAGAGAGTTAAGTGACACAAGAGCTGTAATAGTAACATTACTCACCTATGTTAATCTCGAATATATATGTCCATGAACAAGATACTTACGAGTACATCTATATTTTAATATTCCCTACAAAAAAGACAGTCGTAAATTGTTTGCACAACATGAGGAGATAATGCTAACTAAGTAGGGGAGAGGGGGCCAAGAAGGACTATACTTAAGCTTCAAACCTTTCTTACTTCTTTAATATTTCTTAAAATCAAATCAATTTTTTCGCAAATAATAGCTTGAACCTTAAGCTTTATCATAACAAAGGATCATAAGGGTTTGAGAAGCATTCACAAAGCTAGAACAAAAAATATAACACTATCTCAAAAGTCCGTTTTGCCCCAATAGCGGGGCAAAAGTGACCTTTGAATGGGGTAAGATGGACATCAATTTTTTTGTACCGAGGATTGGAAGAAAAATATAAAAACAACTATGTATATTTGTCAATACAATATTATTTTGTATATTACTGAAAGTATACAAAATAACTAAATTCCACCTGCAACATATCAAAGGGCACGGTAGTGCCCAGCCAAGTTCGCGGCACTACACCCTTTTTACAGGAACAAACTCAGGCGATTTTCAACCCCCCTCTAACTTCAGTACCAATAAAGTCAGAAACTTCGCAGTATTTGCTGAACTGATCAAACACAGGTGGCTCACCAAATTTCAACTCTTTAGCATTAGTAGTTCCAAAGATAAAGGACTTCAAAAATCGCAAGAACCGTAACTGACTGATTCACTGACTCACTGACTCACTGACTCACTGACAGATCATCAAAATTATGGAGCACTTCCCGACATCGTAGAAACTTGAAATTTCGCAAAACGGTAGGCCTTGTGGTACATACAAAGGAAAAAATCGAAAATCTGCAATTTTCTATTCAGGGGGCGTGGCATCCACCCACTTTCTTAAATATTCTATAAATTATATGGAGCCTTTCCGATTGTTGTAGAACAATGAAAATTGGTAAGTTGGTAGGGTTTGAGGTACTCAGAAAGAAAAAATTGAAAAATTGGAATTTTCCATACAGGGGGCGTGGCATCCACCCACATTCTTAAAAATTCTTATAAATTATATGGAGCACTTCCGATTGTTGTAGAACAATGAAAATTGGTAGGTCGGTAGGCCTTGAAGTACTTAGAAGAAAAAAATCGAAAAATTGGAATTTTGCATTCAGGGGGCGTGGTATCCACCCACATTCTTAAAAATTCTTATAAATTATATGAAGCACTTCCGATTGTTGTAGAACGATGAAAATTGGTAGGTCGGTAGGCCTTGAAGTACTTAGAAGAAAAAAAAAATCGAAAAATTGGAATTTTGCATTCAGGGGGCGTAGCATCCACCCACACTCTCAAAAATTCTTATAAATTACATGAAGCACTTCCGATTGTTGTAGAACGATGAAAATTGGAAGGTCAGTAGGCCTTGAAGTACTTAGAAGAAAAAAAATCGAAAAATTGGAATTTTGCATTCAGGGGGCGTGGCATCCACCCACATTCTCACCAATTCTTTTAAATTATATGAAGCACTTCCGATTGTTGTAGAACGATGAAAATTGGTAGGTCGGTAGGACTTTAAGTACTTAGAAAAGAAACAAATCCAAAATTTGGAACTGTCCATTCAGGGGGTGGTGCCATCCACCCACTTTATCAGAATTGCTATCAATTGTATGGAGCACTTTCGGTTGTCGTAAAGAAATATGAAACTTTGTAGAGCGGTAGGGCTTGATTTTAACCTGGCAAAATAAATCTTTGCAAAAAGGAGTGAAATCACAACAAAAACATAAATGTTAAAAAAGGAGCCAAGTTCTTATGTGTACAAGAAACCTGTGTGTAAAAAGTCAGCCAAAAAAAGTAATGAGATCTAAAATATATGCCAAGTTTTAAGTTCATGATGTTTAATATCAAATATCTTAAGTACAGTAATATCGAAACAATTCCAAATCATGACAGAAATTTGGTAATTAATTATTACTGATTAAAATTTGGTGGGTTCACTGGTCAAGTTTTCATACATTTTAAATTTGTGATTAAGTAAGTATTTGACAGAAAACTTGCCAAGTAAATCCACCAAATTTTAATCAGTTATCATTAATAACCAAATTTCTGTCATGATTTGGAATTGTTTCGATATTACTGTGTTTAAGATATTTGATATTAAACATCATGAACTTAAAACTTGGCATATATTTTAGATCTCATTACTTTTTTTGGCTGACTTTTTACACACAAGTTTCTTGTACACATAAGAACTTGGCTCCTTTTTTAACATTTATGTTTTTTTTGTGATTTCATTCCTTTTTGCAAAGATTTATTTTGCCAGGTGAAAGTCAAGCCCTACCGCTCTACAAAGTTTCATAATTCTACGATGACCGAAAGTGCTCCATACAAATAACAGCAATTCTGATAAAGTGGGTGGGTGCCCCCCCCCCCCCCCCCCTGAATGGATTTTTTTCCTTTCCGACTACTTCAAGTCCTACCGACCTACCAATTTTCATCGTTCTACAACAATCGGAAGTGCTCCATATAATTTATAAGAATTTTTAAAAATGTGGGTGGATGCCACGCCCCCTGAATGCAAAATTCCAATTTTTAAATTTTTTCTTTCTAAGTACTTTAAGCCCTACCGATCTACCAATTTTCATCGTTCTACAACAATCGGAAGTGCTTCATATAATTTATAAGAATTTTTGAGAATGTGGGTGGATGCCACGCCCCTTCAACTGAAACTTTAAATTTTTCGATTTTTTTTCTTCTAAGTACTTCAAGGCCTACCAACATATCAATTTTCATCGTTCTACAACAATCGGAAGTGCTCCATATAATTTATAAGAATTTTTAATAATGTGGGTGGATACCACGCCCCCTGAATGCAAAATTCCAATTTTTCAATTTTTTTCTTTCTAAGTACCTTAAGCCCTACCGACCTACCAACTTTCATTGTTCTACAACAATCGGAAGTGCTCCATATAATCTATAAGAATTTTTAAGAATGTGGGTGGATGCCACGCCCCCTGTATGGAAAATTCCAATTTTTCAATTTTTTTCTTTCTAAGTTCCTCAAACCCTACCAACTTACCAATTTTCATTGTTCTACAACAATCGGAAAGGCTCCATATAATTTATAGAATATTTAAGAAAGTGGGTGAATGCCACGCCCCCTGAATGGAAAATTGCAGATTTTCGATTTTTTCCTTTGTATGTACTACAAGGCCTACCGTTGTGCGAAATTTCAAGTTTCTACGATGTCGGGAAGTGCTTCATAATTTTGATGATCTGTCAGTCAGTCAGTCAGTCAGTGAGTCAGTGAGTCAGTCAGTTACGGTTTTTGTGATTTTTGAAGTCCTATATCTTGGGAACTACTAATGCTAAAGAGTTGAAATTTGGTGAGCCAACTTTGATTGATCAGCTCAGCAAATACTGCGAATTTTAAGGTTCTGACTTTATTGGTACTGAAGTTAGAGGGGGGTTGAAAATCGCCTGAGTTTGTTCCTGTAAAAAGGGTGTAGTGCCGCGAACTTGGCTGGGCACTACCGTGCCCTTTGATAAGCTCTTACTTAAGTGAGAGAATGCAAGCGGTTGAAATCAATAATAAATAACCTATCGTACTTTCTGTCGTCAACAAATGTCATCCCACAAGGCTCAATATTGGGTCCTTTTTTGTTGTCTTTGTACATTAATGCTCTTCCCGCGGCTGTAAAGTTCGGCCTGTCCATGCACGCTGACGATGTGCAACTAAACATAAGCTGTCCACTCGGTCTCATCGAACACTATGTTCTATGTATGTATATTGCTTGATTGAAGATTTGGGTAGAATTTGCCAATGGACTCACATTTAAAATCAAATTGTCTAGTTATCTATCACAAGAATACCATTAGATCTGTCCCAATTTCCTCCTGTGTATTATGCGCAAATTGTTTTTTAAGACACTGCCTACAAAACTGTATGCCGCTCATCTGGTACTTATATGAGGGTAGGTCATCCTATGGCGGGATCTTCTACTATTTGTATTTTTCATAAACAATTCTTATTTTAGCTTTTCACTACCTTCTAAGATATTATGGGTAGGTATACCCGCAACCGCGTAAAGTCGTCGTAAACGTTAAAACTTCGTAGTTCTGTCACAATTTGTATGGAAAGTTTGACAGATTTACGAAGTTTAAAACTATACCACTTTTACGACGACTTTACGCTGTTGCATAAATACCGTTTTTATATCTTAATGTGTATAAGCATATCGTGAATAAAATTGAATTGAACTGAAAATAAACGATGATTAGAAAATACATTGAAATTTTTCCAACTCGCTCCTCAACTGGCTTGCCTTTTTTTTAAGTCAGTTGAGAAGCGAGTTATTTGACTATAAATGTATGTACTCCACTCGCTAGTATACACACTTGTGTGGCCTCAGGGTTAAGTTTAATATTGTATTATTATATAAAATACATTTTAAAAAATATATTTATGTATCGCTTGACTTTATAATACTCGGGAAAGTCCATCCGGGTTGTCAAGTGGTGATTTTGGTGTGGTTTGTTGGTGGGGTTAACATTTAAGCTGGCCCTGTATCAGCGTGCGTATAAGGAACTGCTTCCTCGTTGTGCATGGTGATAACTGATAATGTTGTCCTTCAGGGTTTCATCACGCTGAGATACCTCGGCTCGGGTTGTCGTTGGCGTTGCTCTGTGGCCATTTTTCTCATTAGCTGTTTTGGCTGATGTTCCCATAGCTACTTTTTTCAGAAGGCAATAGGTACCTATGCAGAGGGATTATGCTCGCTTCTGTGTAGAGGTGGTCGTTCCTGTAGTATTTCGTTCACTGTCAGTTGAAACTTAGTCCAGTTCAAACTCTGAGTATTTGCTCTTCAAACACTTGTTAGCCTTCCTTGTAGGTCCCCTCCATTCCTGCCAACAACACGCACACAGGAATGGTTGAGAGTTGTAAGTCACTAGGCCTTGGTTCTCCACGAGCTGTTGCACCAACCAATTTATTTATTTATTTATCTCTCCTTCATGGATGTCTTTGAGACTGAGAGGCAGACCGGAATCAATAGTTTATGACTGGCTGCAAGAGTTGCTTGTATTTTCGTTTGTTTACTTAATCAGTTCTTCTTCTCATCAGAAGCAAGGTGTAGACGGTAGAAGGTTCAGCTGGGTCTTTTGAACACACTTCTTGAGTGAGCGATTTGAAGAACCTAAACAACTCGTTGAAAGGAATTGCTGGATCCGTCTGTTTCTGCACTTTACTGTGGTGCGACTGCATCTGGTGCGATGAGGGTCTCCTGAAGCAGACAAGTTCAAATTTAGTTTTATTGATCCAGATGCCCCATTTGCTGTAGAGTCCAAAGAGTCTGTTGATTAGAGCCTTTTCTTTCCAGCGACCGACGTTGATGTGGCAAAGGTGAGCGAGTCTTCAGCATACAAAAGGTTCTCGTATCCAGTTGGGAGCAGTCCAAGGTACTAAGGAGGCAGTTAGCAATCCTGTAATCTACACCTGCATACCAGACTGTTTCAATATAAGTACCTATCCATATCTATGTATATAAGATGAGTGACAAATGATAGTGCCATCCATCAAGCTGAGTGCAATGACTCTTAAAGAGCCGCTATAGTGCTTTATATATGTATATATATTAGTATACATATACACTTCAGTGCCGTCTAGTTCTCTCAAAATCCATTCAGAGCCTGTTTCTATAATACAAAAGCTTCAGAAATAAAAAATCACTCTTTCCAGATAAAAAACAAATATTGTACACCACAAAAAAAGACCTACTTTTCCTTGGAACTACATAATCCTAATCTTTAAATACTTCTTGTATCAGAAGGTACTTTCACTTTTCAATGGAAATAGGTAACTTTGTATACGAAACCTACTCGGAACAAATAAAAAGTCAATTCATGGCTTGATTTTTATTCAATCGTGGGGTGACAAATATGGAAGAGGATAAAGTTCAGTTCATCTTGTTTTTCTGCTTTATATCCTCTTGTTTACAGGACATATTTTGCATCTGTAAAAATTCAAACTCGATATTTAATAAAGACAAAATATAATCGAAAACAAATATTTTTAAGTGTATCCACATACGAACATATATCTTATACATATATACATATTTAAAAATAATGTCTTATCGATTTTTGTTCCCATTTATTGAAAAAGTGAATTGAAAAATCGAATTTTATATTATTTAAGATTTATGTCTAATTATCTGCTTATATTCATAAAACTAGGTATGCATTACTTGCTATATTCAAATTGTGTGTTAAAAATTCACAGCGGTATAAACTGCAGGGGCAACTACATACGTACGTGCGATTCAGTTGTGTATTTTTTGCTTACTGATTTCGTAACTAAACGTTTCGCCTGTTTAATTCATTTCATTTTTTTTTTATTTTTCCTGACCTCAAAACTTGACTCACAGATAAAAATGAAAAAAAAAGAAAGGACGAGCAAACCCCAGCGGGATGCAAATGGCTCAGAAAAAAATTAAATTAATAGCAACTTTAATCAAACTTTAAGAAAAACAAAAAGAGGTTAAAGAAAACTGAAAAAGTGATGTAAGAAAACAGTAGGACTGAGTTGAGCTTTTTTATTTGTATTTTGTGTAAGGTTTCCTGCTATAGAAATTTTGTAGTTATTATGTGCATCATTTTGTGGTTGACACAGTGGATCATTTGCATATTCAAGTGGTGAAAGAAGAACTAAAGTTAAAGTGTAAGCTGAGTCCCCCAGGGGTGAGAACTCATCGTCGAAGCACAACAAGTTAAATTGATGCATTATTCAAACTTTAAATGGTATGAAACATTCAGCAATTGTTCTGACATTATACGTGATGTTCTACAATGTTGTTTTAAGTCATGGTTGGGGCAAAATAATAACGATTACCTCCATTCAAATATTGTTTCTCTTTTTCATTTGTTTTATTTATAACACGGGAGGCCACATGAAAAATTTGTGTTTACATAATTTTTAAGACAAATTTGCTTAAGGTGTTTTAAGGAGCTTCAAAATAAAGTGAATTTAGTACTCTGATGTAGATAGAAATGCTTAAGGTGAGGGTTATTTCTAGGGGTTTTAGTGAATAAACAAGATATATAAAGAGATATTTTTTAAACGTAGGAATTAGGTAGGAAGGAAAACTAATCTCATCCAAATAGGTCTGCGTGAAAGCAGGTTCATAGAAACACTGTCTAAATTACTTTATATACACCTACACCTTATACAATTTTAAAGCAGATGTAATTCACTAGACAAACGATACTGAGACTCATTCATAGGTGTAAGGACAATGTACATACATATATGTTATTTATGCATGATATACCTTGAATGATTATTCAAGTATTAAAATTATATATTGGTTTTTATTCTCGAGAATTCAGTGGGTGATCAAATTATTACGGCCACCAAAAAAAAATCCTAATTTACAAGACACTGCGGGCTTAAGAAAATTGTATATAAAAATATCGCAAGTAAAAAACATGGAAATTATGAGAGAAAAATGTAGAGAAGCATGAAATATGATATTTAAATTGGGTTACGTACGAATGACCGACAAAAAAAATGTCGACTGGTTAAAATGTCGACTTTATCGACTTTTTTGAAAGTTAAAATACCGACTTTGTTTTTACCGACTTATTAAAATGTCGACAGTTTGAAATGTCGATTTGACAAAAAGTCGACTGCCCTGATAGAAGTCGAGAAAAATATCGACTTGTCGGAATTTTTCCCATAGAGAAAAGTCGATATAAAATATAAATCGACATTTTGACTTGTCGATATTTTGTCTGTCGGTCATTTGAAAGAAACCTTAAGAATAAAGCTCTGCCTTAAATGTTTGCACGGAATAACTATAAACTCAAGAATCATAAATTCTGGTCTGATTTTTTAACAGGAACTTAACAGTTTTTTGATGCTGTGGAAAATTTAAGACTATGTTTAAGGTGCCAGTTATAGCTATCATTGAAACTCATAATTGAAAATTTTAATGATTGTTTTTGAGACGTTTAGAAAGCAAAATCATTTATTATTTTGATGGACGATTAAAGCTCAAGACTTATATAATATTTCTAGCCAAAACAAAATTTCAAATAGGTCCAACTTTACACGAAAATTGACTTTTAATTTTTTAATGATCATTGGTAAGGTAGTTCAATCATTGAAATAAGAAAAGTCTTTTTATGTGAAAAGTTGGGCATATTTGAACAATTTTTTTGGCTAGAAATATTAATTAAGTCTTTAGCTTTATTTGTCTATCAAAATAATAAATGATTTTAATTTCCTAAACGTCTCAAATTCAATCATCAAAATTTTCAATGATGAGTTTCAATGATAGCTATAACTGGCACCTAAGACACAAGTTCTTATTTGATTCTTATAATAATTAACTTATTTAGGTAGTTATTTACTTTTTATTACCTTTTGTTTAGCTTCAAGAAAGTTCAATAGAACGCATTTTTGTTGCCTACCTACATTATACCTTATATTTCGAACTTTTATCTGCCTCATTTTCTGGATGTTTTATTATTGTATTACTATTAAAACACATTACAGACCCTGAATAATGGGCAATTAAGACGTCAAAATATATAGGCAACAAAAATTAAATTACAAAAAATGCGATTAATTGAACTATGACAATGCGATATTAAGTACCTACTAATGATAATTACAAGCTCGCGCTTGTAAACATCATTCCCTAAACTATGATCTGATCAAAACGTCGACTTTCAAAATGTCGACTTTTAAAATGTCGACTGTTGAAATCTCGATTCATAAAATCTCGATCACTGTCGACATTTTGAGAATCGACATTTTGAAAAATCGATATTTTAAAAAGTCGCGTCAAATTTGTGTCTATATTTTGATCTGTCGGTCTTTTAACCAGTCGAGATTTCAAAAGTCGATCTTATGGAGTCGATATTTTAAAAGTCGACATATCGTACCCAATCCTACTAAACCAACTCGGTTTGAGGTGGAAAAAAAGAATGTCATCTTAATTTTTGATTGAATATGATTGTTTAAAAAAAAGTTTAAAGTCGTTGGAGCGGTTTTTTAATAAAAATAGTTTTTTTATATATAAAATTCTTAAAACATTTTTAAGGACAAATTTTGGTATGCAAATCTTAAGTTTGTATATAAAATCAAAATTTGGAAAAAAATTGTCAACCCGTTTTTGAATTTTCAAAAAAAATGAAACTATTTTTAAAAATTAAAAAAAAAAAATTTGTAACGTTTTGATAGATATCAATATTATTTAATCTTATCTGAAATTTGTATATACAAATTAATCTACATTCGCTTAGCCGATAACGAGAAAAAAAAATAAAAAAAAACGTTCTATGACAGGTACTTTAAATAGTTGCTAAGTGCAAAATTTTATAGTTTTTGGTAGTAGATCGGACTAACCCTAGTATGTGAAAAAGCTTAATCAAAATCGTAGGAGTCGTTTTTGAGAAAAAAAATATTTTCCTTTCCGGTTTTAACTTTTGTATGGAATACCGTTATTTTTTTTCATAAGTATAAATTTTTTTCTGAAAATATTTTAGAGAGTAGGTACTAAAAAACTCTTAAGAATCCAGTTTCAAAAAAATCGATCACATCGCTTTCGAAATACATATTTGATTTTCAAAAAAAAAAAAAATTTGAAGATATTTTTAAAAATACAAAAAATATTTTCAAAAAATTTTGTACACAGTACTACTTATATTTTTTGAAAGCTTCTTTACAAAAGGAAATATTGAAATCAGTCTTACCATTTTGAAGAAAATGGAAAATTAAAAAAATGGTTCTTTGGAAGGTACCATTAATAACCCATCTAAAGGTAGCTTTTACTAAAGGAAAATATGATTATGTAAAATTAATTAGATAAATTGTATGGCAGGTGGCAGGTACCGTTATTTAGGTTCTAAATAAAAATGAAAAAACGTGTGGGCAGCAGAATCACCAAAAACTACTATGTTCCATGTTTGAAGAAAATCAAACGAACAGACAGACAGTCAGAATTGTGCCACCCACGTAATATCATGTTTGGTTGATATCTTGAGTTTTTTTTCTGTACGAATCCAAAACTTGCCTTATAGTACCTATATCGCAAGTAAAACATGATAAAATACAAAAATCCTTTTTTTTTTGTATTTACTTATTTAAAAAAAAAATGTCAACTATACCTACCGTTGATAATATAGAAATAAATTATTATGAAGACATTACATATTAAGCTCATTGAATATTGGACTAAAATCGAAATAAAAACAACGATATGATGCCAAACGATTCTTATTCGACATTTGATCTGTTGTGCACTATAACCTCGATTTTGATTTTTTTCGAGGAACGACCTTATTATTCTCAGCTGACGATATATAGTTTTTGGAATAGAATAAGTTTCTCAAAAATAATAAAATTACATTACAGACGATAACACAAAAATGTCACATATCAAAAAAAGTACGTGTACGTCACAGTGTACATTTGTCATCAGGACTATTTAAAATACCTACTTATTTATATTAAACATTTTGTCTGTCTAAGACTGCACTTGGTTGAAAGGCAAATTCGAAAGACACCAAGCAAACTGTTCTTCCCTTCCACCCCCTATGAACATCCATGAATAATGCTACATATTAATAATTTTTGTATAAATAATAATTTTTCAATTTAATCCAATAGTTTATGAGATATTTGAATATGTATACGTAAAAACACAAAAACTTCTTTTGGGGTAAGTGCACGAAATGATCTGGGTGCAATTGTGCGCATTTGAGCTAGCATTAAAGCTCATTACTCATATATCTGTAGTCTATGCTTTTATTATAAAAATTAAATAGTTGTTTGTTTGTTTCTACGTACGGGGTAATCTCTTGAATTGCTGGACCAATCCTAAAAATTCTTCAACTAATTGAAAACTACAAAGTCAATTTATTGATTTTGAGTTTATAAACGAGCTAAAATATTAACTTGTTTGGTTATATACGAAAAGAATCTGGTTTAAGCTTTTGAAAAAGCTATAAAACAGTATTGTTAGTATTTCTGTTATTTTTTTCTAAAGAGCAATATAAATGTTTTAGGAAATTATCCCTCCCAAGTAAAAAAGAGATTAAAATTGTTTCATAAAGTATTAGCCAATAACTGTATGTATGTTTTTATGAAAATGGAACAAAAAACATTGATTATGCAAGACATTAACATTGCTTTCCATATGTTTGAAACTTTTACTGCTCTTATGTTTCTTAGCCTTGCTACTACCGAAAATATGGATAAAACTTTTTCTGTTGGAAGATTAATGCTTTTTCATTTTTAATGTAAATTTTTCCGCTACTTCACTTATTTTTCAAAATATTCACGAAAAATTACAAAATGGGACCTTTAACCTCCCCTCTTTTGCAAAGCTCACGGTCCTGGGCTAGGAAATTTTAGTATGTTTTACCTGGGGTCACCCCTATCACATAAAATAATAACCCAGAGGGCATGATTTTTTGCATTAATTTTTCCTTCGTTGACTGGGCTACACATAAGTCGTAATCGTAATATGTACTTATTTATGATTTTGTTTTATTTAAATTTTATTATTAAATTTTTTTTCTACCCAAGGAAAGCAGGGGTGGGTCAGCTAGTTACTAACACAGTTCGATTTTTAGAGTAAATTCTCCTACAAAAACTTGAGTTTTTGACGTTATTTTCTTACACACAATTCATGGGCCGATAAATTAATTAAGTCTGTATGAAATTAGAAGGGAGGCTTCCTCAAATGATCTGCTCAGTTATTATTTTAAATCAAGGAGCAGATTCTGCAGAGCGGGGATTTTTTGTCCTAGGCTCAGGGCAAAGTAAACACAATGTAACCCATATATGGGTGTTTCTACAAACAATGATGATAATTTCGGTACCACCCTGTATAACTTTTCTTTAAGTTTTTAAGCCACTTGAAAATAAAAGCAAGTTCTTGCGACTGACTCCTGATTCTTGTTTTAAAAGTATTTCCAAAGAAAACCAGCATTGACTGAACATTTTTGAGGCCTCCAGAGAAAATCAGTCATTAAAGTGTAATGGGGCTGGGGCCAGGGAACTAATTGTTTTCATAGTTTTTACACCAAAAACATAATAACGCATTGTATATAAAAATAAAAAAATATTTTTACTAAGCCTTAATTTTAATGCTAAAAATATGCCTGCTTATATAGAAATTTTTCCTATAAATACTCATCAGGGTCCTGAGAAACTGAACGTACAATCCATGATATTTTGTACAAATGCCTTTTTTACAAATGAAATAAAAAACGGACCTTAGATACGGATACAATCTTATTTTCACGAGACTTAATGCTTCACGCTGCTTTGAGTTTTCAAAGCTAACGATATTTTTGCCTGTTTCAAAAACATCAGATTTAACACTTGAACGGTTTTTAAAATATCAGTGGAGCCGCCGAAAATTCCATCATTTGTAGAATCACCTATGTAACAAAATCTAATAGACAAAATTCTTCCCGCCACACGCCCTAATAGCTTCTTATCACATTTTTTTAATTTGAAACCATTCATCTTCAAAATCATCGCATCTAGTTTGATTTGTTTTCCAAAACTCCATGCTTTGAATCTCACATAGTGCAAATCAAATAATTTTCTACGGCGACGCACGGCTAAGAGGTGAATAAGTAATACCTATACACTTTGGAACAATAACGAGTTCTTTAACGAATTTAATTCGAATTATGGAAATTCATTAAATTTAAAATTACCCTTCGAAGGTGCTTTGTTTTCAGCAGTGCAGTTTTTTTTCATTAAATGTCACCCCATTTTAATTTAATAATTTCCAATTAACTTTTAAGTGGTTTAAGCTTACCTAACGTTTTGTTGCCAGAACAACACTAATTCATTTAGCTACCTCTTTTCTCTTTTTTTCTTTTTTTTGTCTAACAATATTTAGCCCTACGGTGTAAACAACACAAATTTAACAAGCTAGTTATGTCTATTTTTTGTATATTGCTCTTTGAGAGAATAAAAAGTTTTATGAAATAAGGGATTTTTTTGATAACCTTAACTACTTGACTTACATAGTTATGTAATGAATAACAGACAAAAACGGTTAAAGAATTATATTATAAAGGTGTTTTTTGTTTGATCACAATACTCTTTACCTACTTAAATTCCAAGTTTGTTTTCTTTTCCATGAAAGATTCAAAAACAATAATTGTTGCACTGAGTTAGTGACGATAAACATTATATCTTTACTTTGTTGATATATAAGCAGAATTATTACCATTATTACTGTTGCACATGGGGTAAGCGGTGATGGTGTTTACAAAAATAAACATTAAAAAATAGAACTGGTTTAATTTTTTTAGGTGCTGCGATTTAAGGTCCCTTACAATTTTTGCAGTTGCACAAAAATTTACTCAGATTACTGAAAATGAGAGTGAGGTGATGCCAAATGTAAGTTTAACTCATACTCATTCTTTTAAAAAAACATGACTAAGTCCGCATTCACCAGCGTTGCCGCGAAGAAAAAAGCAGTGAGGGCCTTTTCGAAATCTTATGGGGGCCATTTTACAAAACCTGGGGCCAAATATTTTACATGAAAATCCTTCCTTAAAAAATAACTTATTATTATTCTATTTATTGTTATTATTTATTTAATTAATGCATTAAATAAATAGTTAAAAAACAAAAAAAATCACAGATGTTTCACATTCGTTATAATTTAAAGATTTATTTTCGACTTTGAGCCATTAAATAAAAATAACTTAAAAATTTGGAAATATTTCAGGTAAGCACTATTATAGGTGCTTTTCTTTTTTAGTTCAGAGCAGAGCCTGAACTGTCAAAACAAATTCTGTTTCTTCTTAGGTCCAAGTGGTCAGAGCTAAAAATAGGTTTCTTTTTTCGTTCTGAAAGTGTTTAGAGCGCGCTCCATGAGATAAGAATAAAATAATGGAACAGACGGAGTTAAATGCAGAACAAAAGCATCTGACAGCTAAGGTTCAGATACATTTCAAAAATAGTTCCGAGCACTCAGAATTCGCTTCGTTCAGAAGATGTTCAGAGCATGCTTGACATTCTCGGACTCTTTTCAGAACGCTATTCTTAATTAAAAAGAAATAGGCCCTACCCTAATATGCACATCCACATATTTATGTCTTATTTCTTTTTACAAAATCTGGTTTAGGAATATAATTACCACAATTACTCAAGTTGCCCTGCAAAAAATCCTAAAGGCTCATTAATGACTGCCAAAACGCGCTCAGCAGATGCCCAACTATGTGGAAGACCTTATAAACTAAACCCACCATTTACAAGCGTCAATATCATGATCTTCTTTACCTATCTCTTCTAAATATATCTATAGCCATTATATTTTTATATAAGAAGGTTTTATAATACAAATTCTATATACTACTGAAATAAATCAGCCAAGTAGAAGACTTAGCATTAAGGATTGGACTTGTTGAATTATTGATTCAAAATAGCTTTTTATGGCCTTTAGTCCTATAAATTGGCGTTTCGTTCGGCTTACTCACTTGAACTCATCAGTGACATAGTGAGGGCTTTGTCATACGCAATTTATATTAAGTTCAGTTCAACTTACATGAATTTTTCAACGAAAATCCACTGTAAACTATATCCAACAAGATTAGAATTCCTAATCATTAAGCTGGAAGTTTTTTTGCCCTGGGCCAGGCATGTAAGTTGAACTGAACTTAATATAAATTGCGTATGACAAAGCCCTCACTATGTCACTGATGAGTTCAAGTGAGTAAGCCGAACGAAACGCCAATTTATAGGACTAAAGGCCATAAAAAGCTATTTTGAATCAATAATTCAACAAGTCCAATCCTTAATGCTAAGTCTTCTACTTGGCTGATTTATTTCAGTAGTATATAGAATTTGTATTATAAAACCTTCTTATATAGAAACTATGCCTGGCCCAGGGCAAAAAAACTTCCAGCTTAATGAATAGGAATTCTAATCTTGTTGGATATAGTTTACAGTGGATTTTCGTTGAAAAATTCATGTAAGTTGAACTGAACTTAATATAAATTGCGTATGACAAAGCCCTCACTATGTCACTGATGAGTTCAAGTGAGTAAGCCGAACGAAACGCCAATTTATAGGACTAAAGGCCATAAAAAGCTATTTTGAATCATTATATTTTTAGGGCAGCTGAAAGAGTTCTGAAATTTTATGTGTAGGTATAATAATTAAATAAAAATCAGTCTAAGATCATCACTTTTTTATTCTGAAATTTACATTTGGGGGCCATTTCTAATAAGATAAGACAAGGCGAAAAGGCCCGATCGGGCACTTTGTGGCAACGCTGGCATTCACATCTAAGACTATATTATGTGTCTCATTTTTTGGGCCCAAATAATCGAGCGATTGAAAATCAAAAGGCGTGCATGACTGTTTGTAGTTGCGACTATGTTGGTTGCATAGCTTTTAGTCACAGGTTCGAGTACAGACATATTATTGCGTTTGGTTTATTTTTAGGTTAGAAACACACTTAAAATTTTCCGACGCACGATTATTCAGCCACAAAAAATAGAACAAATGATTTTAAATGTGAGTGAACGCACATGACACCAACAAATCTAACTGAGCTGCAATCAGTTTATTTAGTCGCTGCAACGGAAAATCGCAAGTGTGTTTCTAGCCTAATTGCATCGCCACAAAAATTAAACAAATTTTGGATTTTAATCGTCTCGATTTTTCGGTAGAATATATCTTTATTTTAATTTAAACTGATATGTTTTATTTCATGCAACTGTCATGCGATCAAAATCGCAAGTGTGGTCCTAGCCTTATGCAACTGTCATCGAAAATTACACCTACTGAATACGTGCCAACAAAAAACACTGAAGGCAGCTAGCTAACATTCAACCTTAAAAGTGCATTTTCTAACCATTGCGACCAAGGCTTGTCCGACCAGTAGTTTCGTAAATGTTTGTGCTTAAGCTATCAGTATAGGCTTCCAATTTTTGGGTGGCCGCGATGAGATAGGTAGTCTTACGGTTGGCTCCCAGGCTATTATAAATTATTATAGTTTCCTTTACAAATCGAACGTCCCTTATATGGAAAAATGCTATTCTTTTCAGATTAAAAAGAAATAATTTTGAATAAAAACAAGCCTTTGTCTCGTTTCACTCTTACATTTTATGAGAACAATATCACTGCCTGAAGTTTAACCAAAAAATTGAAACACCGAAGAAAGTAATTTACTTTGATGAGATTTACTGTGCAACCTTTTTTAACAAAAGCTAAAAACAAATCTTCAATTTGGTCACTTTAACCATTTTTTTTTCTTTCTTTTGTTTGCTTTGAAAAAAGTTATCTTTTTATTTAATTTTATTAAATCATCAGACAGAAAAATAATTCTTATAGATAGAAAGGCTTCCAAAAATTATTTAAAGACCTTTCGATTTGATAATTGGTTTAGGTAATTGAATACAACCAATGAAGGTATTCATTTATTTCACATACAACAGGACAATAGATTGGCACTTCAGTGACGGTAGAAATGCATATCAATCAATGTTTTGTTAATATGACGAAACGTATAAAGTTGGAATTTGTTGTTTATTTGTATTTATAGGTTCAAGACATTATCATCTGTATTAATTAAAATGCTAACTAAAGCATTGGTCAAAATTAATTCAAGAATTAAAAAAAAAAAATAATAATAATAACTTAATCACGTTTAGAACAAATCCTTACGAAAATCTACTACAATCAACAAGAACTCTGTTGCTATTGTACACACTGCACACATCACTTTCGAGAAACCTAAGGTGGAATATTTCGTGTCGTCTAACTTTTGAGCATTGATTTTGATCAAAACGTTTGCTTGGGTAGGTACACACTTAATTTTCCAAGATTTTTGTAACTGTTATAAATTTATTATAAATTTAAATACAAAAAGTCGATAGTAATTCAGATGAAGGACGCAGGACAAGAAGGCTCTAATTATCTGATAGAACTTTGTGACATGGCTCAGATATATTTAAAAGGATTAACATTTCATTTCACGCTTGATTCTAATAATGGGATACTTTGATTAAATCTACAACGTAACACGATTTTGTCAATTGAAGCAGGGGTACACAAAACACAATCTTCTTATAGGTACTCACAAACTTTGAACCTATCGTACTTTTAAATCTCATTAATTCTTATGGCTGATTTTTAGAAGAACTTGGCTCTCTTTTTAGCAATTTTGTTTTTGGTGTGATTTTAGTCCTTTTTGCAAAGATTTTTAATTTTTGGAAAACTGAGCGGATCCCAAGTTTTTTGAACACAGTTTTTTGATGCAGTACAACTCTAATAATCTACCGAATTTCATCATTCTAAGACTAGGTCTCAATATAATTCATAGATTCATAGAAACGTCCTCTGAATGGAAAATCCCGAGTTTTTAATTTTAAGCTCTGCTTGTAGTGCATCTACAGGTCCTACCACTATCGAATCTCTTCATTCTACAACAATAGGAAGTGCTTCATATAATAGTTGATAATAGTTCTGAAGAAGTAGGTGGCTGCCACCCCTCTTGAATTCAATTCCACCATTATGTTATTATTTTGCCTAATTTTCCTTGTTTAGCCTTTTTTCTTTAAATTTAATTGTTCTTCAAGTTCGAAAATCTTAAACAACAAAAAGAAGGTATGTAGTTTTGAATGTCTGTGAAGATACGCACTTTTTTTTATTAACTAACATTGGCTTTGTTCTAAATATTGACCAATATTCGTTCAAATTCTGTTCCAAATTGGTTTGTTTTTAGCAGAAGAGAACCGTCACCATCAGAGAGTTAAACATTTATCCTCCCTGATAAATTCTTATAGAAATTCTTTGGTCAGTCAAATGCCTGGTTGATATAGGTCAGATGTCAGATGTAACAAGTCTTTCCAAAAGTTGCCACCAAACCGATCCACACTTTTTCGGCAATTTTCTTCTCTCTGGTAGTTTTCGTCAAGATTTCATAGACTGCCAATTTATGCCCGAAATTCTCTGGAACAAAGTCTTAATTTTCATAAAGGAATATCACTTGTACAAGTGCTCACAATTTTAAATTTGGCAAATGCTTTTGGTTTTAATTGCAAAAAGACTTAAAACTGGTGGCGTCAATTCAAAACTTCCCGAAAACGTTGAAGTGGGTGGATGTAGGGTTTGAAATGGGTTCCATTCGTTTCTACTCAAGTGTTTAGATAGTTCCCTTAGCTCTTTTAAGATACAATTATAGAAAGCTGTTACCGGAGACGGAGAACTTTAAAGAGTTTTTTGAAGTTAAATCTTACTATAATCGAACGTAAAGTTATAATAGAAGTCCTGTGAAGTTAGCAAACAAATTGTTTAAAATTGAATGAAAAATGAGAGTTCCCGGTAGCAAACAAAGAGTTCTAGAGTTCCTCGTACTTTTTCTCAATAGTTCTGGCGAATGGAGTGTTAAAATTAAAAAAAAAAAATTGGCTAACTTCACGCACTTTTTTGAGAAAAAGAGTTCTGAGCATGTTTTTCACCTTAATATCAAGAGTTCTAGAGTTCCTGATGGGTTTTAGAAAGAGTTCTACAAAATTGGAAAAGTTAGGGCAATTAAAGGTGCCCATTGACTTCGAACCAAAAATTTTAACAATAAAAATAAAAAAAAGAAGTTCTGATTAGAGTTTCCGATAGCAAACAAAGAGTTCTGAACATCTTCTTCATAACTTGTTTTTCTTAAACTGATTTTTTAAAAGTTATTCGCAAATTTAGATGCCCATTGATTTAGAACCAAACATTTTCAAAATCCATTTGACTTAGAACCAAACATTTTCAAAATCCATTTGAAAATGTTTGGTCCTAAGTCAATGGGCACCTTAATTTGCGAATAACTTTTGAAAAACTAGTTTTAGAGAAAAAAGTTATGAGAAAAATGTTCAGAACTCTTTGTTTGCTATCAGGAACTCTAATCAGAACTCTTTTTTTTATTTTGTTGGATTTTGACAATTTTTGTGTCTACGTCAATAGGCACCTAAATTTGCGAATAACTTTTGAAAAAATAGATTTGGAGAAAAAAGATATGAGGAAAATGTTCAGAACTCTTTGTTTGCTATCGGGAACTCTTCCCGAGAGTTCAGAACTCCTTTTTTTTTATTTTTTTGGATTTTAAAAATTTTTGGTTCAATGTCAATGGGCACCTTTAATTGCCCTAACTTTTCCAATTTTGTAGAACTCTTTCTAAAACCCATCAGGAACTCTAGAACTCTTGATTTTAAGGTGAAAAAATATGCTCAGAACTCTTTTTCTCATGAGCTCACTTGAACTTTAAACTTGAATTATAAATATTCAGTCACTCCACTTAATCAGAAGGATATCTTTTAAAATTTTCTTCATATTTTATTATTATAAGAAGTCTGAGCGCAGGCGTTTTGAAATTCCAATGGTCTGAATTTAACCAAATTCTCTTAGAATTATAAAATTCAAATTATCTCCTATGCTGTGATTTTTATATTAGTCGGTAAACATCGATACAAAATTGCGTCTTAGAAGGGTACGATAGTCATCTAACTGATGAGCGCAACTATATCGTGCCTGAACGAAACGCATTATGGAGTTGAGCTCACTTGAACTTTTCACTTGAATTATATGAACGTAAGGTTATGTTAATATTCTCTTTATTTAATAAATGCCTTTCTAAGGATTTTATTTAGCCTTTTTTAATGTTTTAAGGCCAACGAAATCCTTTCCCTGCTCATAAGTGACTTATAGTGATGGCCTTTGTCATACACATAAGCTCAGCTCATCTTACATGAACTTTTTAGAAAAAAAAATACTGTTAACTATATTCTACAAGATTAGGCTATGTTAGTTTATATTGATTTTCATATACAAAATTACAATTTCTTTGTATTATGTACGTATTATTACCCGTTTGTTCGTTTTCCCAAAACTAATATATTGGGAACCATCATTCTCGAGCGATAGAATCGAAACTACACTTCAAGAGGCATCAAACTGGCCTCAGCAGTGGTCGATCGTGTGTGGATTATGATATGATCCACAAACACCCTTCGTATCTATCGTCCTTGAATCTATGGAACTTCAATCATTGCTTTACCTCATGCTCGTTGAGAAGGCATTTAATCGAACTAACCGAGAATGTATAAGGAGATCACTCCTTGATAAATTAATTCCAAGGTGTTTTGTTTTATACAATGGACAGTTACTCGACTCCTTCGTAGTGCAACAGGGTTTGAGACACCCTGCCTGCTGGCGATGGACGACGTATTGATGACCAATGTTGGTACAGCGGAGAGACAGGACATTCAATGGAGACCGTTTGAAAGGCTTGTCATTTGGATTAAGACTTAGCAGATGACGTAAATGTCACCTGGCAAATAACATCAGTGGGCTGAACGGGATGTGCCATTCACTGCAAGTGAAGGAAGAGTCGAGTGGTCTAAGAATAAATAACAAAAAGACAAAAGTAATGCAGGCAGGACGATCAACACATCAGTTTATTATTCTACAGGAGCCGGCAGTTGAAGAGGTTATACAGTTTAACTACCTTGGCAGTATTGTTTCGGCAAATTGCAGAAGGGATTTGGACGTTAAAAGTAGAATCACTAAAGCTCGTCTTGCCCTCGGTACTCTGTCCCCAGTTTGGAAATTCATTCAAATCTCCTTACGCACTTAGTTGAGAATCCGATGTAAGATCCGTGCTGTTATATGCTTGCAAAACCTGACACGTCCCGGCTATCATCTCGAGAAATTACAGGCCTCTGTAAATCCCTTCCTTAAAATTCGCTGCGAAGCAGAGTCATTTGAATGGGATCCTCAGGGTGCATGGCGGGTTGAAAGACCAAGAACAACATAGAAATCAGCTGTCACAGGAGCAGCAGAAGCTCAGAGAAAGACGCGGCCTCAGTTAAAATATCTTGCTGCAGACCGTGAAGGATGGAGACGTTTTATTGGCGCCCTATGCCCCGTCCGGGGTCATTTTGCATCATTAATTCAAAATAACAAACAAGGGGCCGACTCATTCAAAAATAATTAAAAAAACGCATATGTTATAGACCTTGATTAGGGTGGTGGTAGTTCTTCTACTTGGCTGATTTTGATTTATTTCATTAGTACATACTCGTAGAATTTGTATTTTACAAATCTCCTTATAATAATTATTTTTATTTTAGAAACTGTACTTATTCTGCATCGTTGTTATACTCTCTTCTATGCGAATAGAAGCAAAAATTAATTTCAATTACTTGCTTATTTACTTTCAGAACCAAAACGCATATTATTATTATTGATTGTATTCAATCAAAAGTTTTTCTTTAACCTCTGATTTGAATAATGTTCGTGTGATGTCTATCAACAGTTGTTTATTATCTTCATATTACTTCGGAGACACTTTTTGGGTATAGCCAGTCCCATTTACAAATTTCAATTTCCCAAAACATTTGTATTGAGAGTATCTTTCAACTATTACAAAATTGAAAAAAAAATCTAGCGTGTACCATAGCACCCTTAAAGCATTTTTTCTCTCATAAAGTTACTCAATATCCGTTCTTACATTTAAATCTCCTTACTCTACGCACTGTTATGAACATCATGAGAGCCTTCCTCTATTCAAACCAAAAACCACCGGTCAAGCAAAAAGTACATAATATTTCAATTCACATTTGAGAAAGACTCATAGTTAGCGGCAATGTAGAGCGCGGGATGCAAAACTTTGCAACATCTTTATTTTACATAGTTCGCCCATGGGGAATTGGTTAGAATTCTATGAGAGCCCAAACTACTGTGCTGAAATTATTCGAAAAAAATCTTACTTTTATTGCTTGTACCTAAGCAGGGAATTTTTGAAATTATTTTACAATCCAGAGGAGATTCCAATCAATGGGTGTGTATGCCAAGCATCTTCCCACATTAGACCTTTTTTTTCTTTACATGTATTGTATATATGTATGTAGTATGTACCTATGTACTTTTCTATTTAAATTATTTCTTATATATAGATAGGAGGGCTCTTAATGAGAGTGCTTAAATGTTAGTTGAATTTGATACCTAGGTTGATCTTTGATGGGTGTATATATCAAACTATTTCCTCAGTATATAGACAGAGTCAAAAATTTACCTAACGCATCAAATTTAATGCAACTGACAAACGGCCTAGAAACAATACCTGCCAATAACTTCTTTTAAGGGTTTTGCAAGTAATTTTTGAAAATAAAAGTTAAAAGAAAATGGGAAAAGGTTTTTTTTTTTTTTTTTTTTTTTGACCGTGGGTAGGCGCAAAACCTGCATCAGGCTCTATGAGGACCGGAAAACGCGTGCTCATAGAAGTGTGAGATTCTTACTACACTAAAACCACCTCCACTTCCCGATTGCAACTAAGTTGAAACTTATCTAGCAATTTATTTTTAACGAAGTTAAGTAACGTGTTGCAGGTAACTTTCCGGTGAAAGTTTCTGCTTATTCCGCGATTTTAAAGCGGTTTTGTGTTCACCGCACCAAGTCGGAAGGTTTTGTTCTTTGCAGACGGCGTACTAAATTCGACTCGTCAAGAATGTCAATAATCGTTGGATTAGCGTGATCTAATAGCCGATTTCTATGTTTTGGCGCGAAACTCTTAATTTCGTCTCGAACCGTAGGAATCCCGAGATCCCTGTGAAGATCTTCATTTCTTATATACCATGGTGCATTTACAAATGACCTAAGCAATTTATTTTCAAACGTTTGTAATTTATTTAAATTTGTATCGCAGGTACAACCCCAGAGTTGTATACCGTAAGTCCAGACAGGTTTAAGTACCTGCCTGTATAAAATCAACTTATTATCAATACTAAGCTTGGAATATTTACCGAGTAGCCAGTTCATATCTCTTAATTTACTTTTTAATTCTTCGCATTTCTTTTTTACGTGCGGCTTCCATTTTAATTTCGCGTCTAGAGTCATTCCCAGATATTTTGCTTCATTCGCAAATGGTACACGACCGGTATTAAGAAAGACGGGCAATCTATTTATTTTTTTATACGTAAAGTCCACGTGGACTGACTTTTGTTCATTTAGCGCTATTCGCCATGTTTTTGTCCACTCATTAACATTATAAAGAGCATTTTGTAATTTAATCGTAGCTTCGTTAATCGTTTTGCCTACTGCTAGTATTGCAGTATCATCAGCAAACGTTGCTACGAAAGTGTCTTCTGTTTGAGGTATATCACGTGTAAATAGAAGGTACAGAACTGGACCTAAAACACTACCTTGTGGTACCCCAGCCACTATTTCTTTGAAATTAGAATATTCATTTCCGTGTCTTACACGAAAAAGTCTGTTTTCTAGATATTCGTTAAGAATTTTATAAAGTCCTTCAGGCAGAACTTGTCGTAATTTGAATTTGAGGCCTTCGTGCCACACCTTGTCAAACGCTTGCGACACATCCAAAAAGACCGTCGAACAGATTTTCTTTTCTTCAAGAGCTCTCTCAATTACGTCAGTTATTCTATGCACTTGATCAATTGTTGAATGTTTGCTTCTAAATCCAAACTGATGTTCAGGTATTAATCGTTTCTCTTCTATTATAGGCTGCAGGCGCAGGAGTAGTATTCTTTCAAAAACTTTCGATATTATTGGAAGAAGCGAAATCGGTCTGTAAGAATTCTTTTCGTGAGATGGTTTACCAGGTTTCAAAACCATTATGACTTCCGCAACTTTCCATTGGCTTGGAACATATTCTAGCCTTAGAGCGGCATTTTTTATATAAAGGAGGTTAATTAATCCTTTATTAGGAAGCATTTTTAATATTTCCGCTGTTATTAAGTCATACCCCGGAGCTTTATTAGACTTTAGCTTCTTTATTTCTCTGTTCAATTCAGCAAGCGTAGCATTTCTGGTTCTGTAATTTTCACTTGAGCTAAAACTCATATTAATATTTTCATTGAGTGCTTGCCCATCGGAAGGTTTAAATGTTTCTTCCAGGTAATCGGCGAATACCGCCGCTTTCTCTTTGTCACTTTTAGCCCATTCGTTTTGGCTTTTCTTAATCGGGGGTACTGGAAGCTTTGGTTTTTTCGTTGTTTTTATAGCTTTCCAAAGTGAGTAGTTGGATTCTTTCCCAGCTGACAAGCTTTCAAGGTAATTTTCAACTTCACGATTTTTGAAATCTGATATCGCAGTTTTTAGCATATTACACAAGCGATTTAAATGAGCTTTGTGTTGAGGAGCACGGGTTCGCTGCCATTTCTTACGTGCTTTTCGTTTATCTTTTATTAAGTCTTTTATTTCCTGCGGATATTTTATATCTTTATAGCGCGGCGTAACCCTTTGATAAGGTGTGTTATTCCACGCTGCCTTTTGTATTATATCAACAAAGGTATCTACTGCGTCTTCAAGCTCAAGAGGCGTTTGTAATGATACCCTCAATTCAACGTTGTCCTCGATATCTTTCTTAAATCCTTCCCAGTTGGTTTTACCGTTTGTTAACCTGGGTGGTTTTTCAATTTTGACAAGGCTTTCGCTCATAGTGAGTATGACTGCAGAATGATCAGAGAACAGATCATGGCCTTCTGAAATTTCAATACGGTTGGAGGGTATTCCTTTTACCATAAACATATCGATTAAATCAGGTATTTTTGACGGATCAGTTGGCCAGTAAGTTGGCTTTCCAGTCGAATGAAAATCGCAATTATTTTCCATTCCTGCCTCATAGAGCATTCGACCCTTTTGAGATATGCATCTTGAAGCCCAAAAGGTGTGCTTCGCATTAAAGTCGCCACCAACAATTAAGTTTGGGCTTAGCGACTTTATCAATGTCGTAAATTCACTCTTATCGATTTTGCAACGCGGAGGGCAATATATCGAAGAGACATTGAGAAGAATGTTTTTAGTTCTAACTTGAACACTACTCAATTGCATCGATTCTACCTCTATTTTCAGGCCTATTGAGTGTTCAATGCACTCTTTTATATATAACGATGATCCACCCCTTGCTTTATTTGAAGGATGAACAGCGTGGTAGTCAAGAAACCCGTGGATTTTAAGATTTGATTCATTTTTGGCATGCGTTTCTGATATCAAGCATATGTCGATATCATTTTCCTGCATATACATCTCTAATTCTCCAAGTTTTTGCCATAATCCGTTGGCATTCCACGTAAGAATTTATAACTTTTCCATCATAATTTTTTTGAGAGAGATTTGGGTCGAAAACAATTTTCGAGCTTACTTAACCTATCAAAGATAAGTTTATTTGTGTCACATTGTTCCTCAAGTTTCGACAGAATTATTGAAAAGACTTTTGAAACCGGGTCTGTTTCAGTGTCGTTGTTTGCGGGTATATTTTTGGCCGCTATTTGGGCATATGTTTCTGCATTTCCTTGCTTTGATATATTCTCCGAAGGTATTGACACTGTTTTCTTTTCCTTTACTAGATTTGGAAGTCTTGGGAATTACGGTTTCTATTTGCCTTTGTGGGTTTCTTTGTGTTTTGGCAGATTTCGATCGCCGCTTTTGTAATTCTTTAGCTACTTCGCAGCCTCTATAGTTTGCCGGGTGATTTCCATTACAATTAATGCACGTCGGTGGACTTTCACTTTTTCCGATGCAGTCAACGGTTAAATGCTTTCCGGCGCATTTTACACACCTTGGCTCTTTTTTGCAATAAGTTTGGGTGTGATTGAATTCTTGACAGCGTTTACACTGAGGGACTAACCTTGTGCTCTTTCTTAGAGGTTCGATCTTAACTACGATGTTTAGAATTGTTTTGATTTTATAAATTTCATCTAGTTTTTCAGTCTTATCGAACGAAAGTATAAATAGTGGAAGACGCTGTACCACTTTTGTTTCACCCTCTTTTGTCTGTTTCTCTCTTTTGACGATGTTAATTGCATCTAAGATTTTGAATTTGCGCTCTTTTAGATCACTAATGATATCGTCTTTTGAACATGATGCGTGTAAGCCTCTCGCCACAACACGTAAGGGTCTTTCCGACTTATTTTCATAGGTATACCACTCTACTTTTTCTTCGTTTAGTTTTCGCGACAGAAGGCGATAACTTTCGGGGTCTTTCACACATACTTTCCATTTGTTGTTATTGAGCGAAATAACTTTAAAAGACGATGGTAGTAATGCCTTTAATATGGTTTGTAACTTGTTATACTCCGCAATACCGATAACATTTATCGGTGGCGGGGGTCGCTCCTTAACAGGTTTTTCTTTTACTGTCGCATGTTTTGGTGAGACTATTATTTCAAAGGACGAGGCTGCCTCAGGTGAAGAGCCAGCTTTACGCTTTTTACTTAATCTTTTCTTTGAGGACTTTTCCATTTCACGTGCTAGCTCTTCTTCGTCTGTTTCATATCTAGAATTATTGACTTCTGGCAAGCTAGCTTTGGAGTTTATTTGAGAATTTTTGCCTTTCAACATCTCATTTTCTTTTCGAAGAAGATCGACTTCTTTCTTTAGCTCTTGATAAAGTTCCATTACTTCATCAAGTCTTCGTCGAAGTTCGTTATTATCTTTTTCAAGATTTTCTGTTTTATCTGAGTCTTTTTTGGCGCGCGCTGGCGTGACGGGTGGACTCTTTTGCTCTTTTTGGATGGTTTTATACTCGATTTAGATGGTGGTGATCGAGATACCCTTGCACTTTTTAGGAAGGGATTTATTAAATGCAATAATTGGCTCTCCCCAGAATCCATAGAGCCGACCTCCGAAGAGGGTGGATTTTCCAGTGAACCTGGACTGCCACCTGGGGTACTATATCTTATTGTTTTGCTCATTGCATAGTTATGTATACATCAATCTCAGTATACGGAGTTTGGATTTTAGTCGCCTCTTACGACAGGCATGCCTACCTCGGGTATATTCTTGCCCCTTACCCGCAGGGGGTAAAAAATAAGTGTACTAGAAAATAAAAGTTAAAAGAAAATGGGAAAAGGTAAAATTAATAATATTCACATTTGGTTAAATTAAGTGGCACATTAGGCTTCCTTACGAGAGGCTTTTGGGATATTCTAATTATAGCTCAATCGCGGCGTTCGGCGCGTCGCGTCGCGTCATTTGACCTTCCACTTTTTCTTGAATGAATCTTTTGGGGATTATTTGAAAAGCTTAAACCCAAATTGGACCACCTGACAACATTTCTTTGCACTTTGTTTTGTTAACGCCTTTATTTTGCTGTTATAGTATTCATCATCATTTTGATCCAATTTATTTCATTTATAAACATTTAAAATCATTTTTTGAAACACTTTTCTGTAATAATTTCAGAAAAGGCTTATCTAAAGGATTAACATTGCACTGTGAGAGCGTATTGATAACTTAATTAGGGTTGGCAATAATTTTTTGTTCGCAAGGTGTCGTTGTGATGACCTGATAGTGTAAACAAAAAATAAGCGCACTTGTTCGAAAATCGAAGGATTTAACTCACAAAGACGTATTTAAATTGGGTTTAAATTTTCTTTATAAAGTGTATTCTTAAGTGATATCTACGTCACAGTGCACACAATTTTTTTTGTGTATTGATTGAATTTAAAATATCTTTCCCTATCTTAGTTCTTGTGATTATCGAAATGAAAAAAAATTGAAGTGTCTCCAAGACTCTTATAATATGTTATGTACCTACTGTTTTAGCAGCTCGTAAGTTATTAAAATGTTACTTAAGTGAAAGAATTTTAAAAGCACGTAGGCTCTTGTTTTTAATTAGCTGGCAAAGTACTTAAGGACAGCAGTAAAATTTAATTTTCAAATACATACTTTTCTTATGTTGATAATGATACAGGTACACAGGGATCTTAAGCATGATGAAAATAATATTCTTTGTTTTTATTTGTTTTAAAAGACCAAAGAACAAACAACTTTTTTAGTAAAATTCTCGAGCTTTTTATGTAGTGATATTGATAAGTAGAGGTAAGATTAACAAAATATTGTATGCAAACGCAAATAGCCCAAAAACGATGGCTACTCTATAGTGCGCCAGAAATGTCCCGGATCTTAAGTTAAAGAAACTTCTCTAACTGACATCGGTTTTATTATATCACTTTTTGAAAGATATAATAATTTCTTATAGAAGCTTTCTACATTGATATTTTCAATCAAGTTTTACAGGCAGTTTTGATCGTAGATTAAATGGATGTTGGACGAATACCTCCTTCTATTACTGATTCTGAAAAAAAATTGAAATTGGAATAAAATATCAGAACTTATATAGTACCTACCTAAAGTGAAACAAGGTTCGGACAATATATTGAAAATTGCAGCCCGTTTCAATTTTGTGTAATGTATTCGTATATAAGAATCAACTATTCCAAACGATATTTGGAAATTGAAGCCTAATTACTTAAATGAAATTAAAAAAAATTCAAATATGTTTATGTGTATGTACCTATGTTTTAATATACCTATTAGGCCAGGAGAATGGGTTCCGAGGTTGAAAAAATTAATTCATGAAATATTAAAATTGGAGTCGACACAGAATTGCAACCTCTATAACATATCCAAAGTCCCCTAAAATCCCCGCATTGGCTTTTTGTGTAGATGCATTTGAAGAGTTGCAGACGGGTAGAACTTGGAGGTCTATCAAACTAAAATATTTGTTTTGGTACAACCTAACCATATGATACATGCCTTAAGGGTAGTTTTTAACGCTGAATCTAATGAAACCAAATTCAAAATTCCTGTATTTTTCTAGTTCAGAAAATTATTTTCTTTTCTACTTACAAACATAAAAAGTCTGATACATTACTTTGAATTTCTGTGACATTTAATCCAAACTTCTTTTTATAATTAGGTTAATTTTGGGCTTAAATGCGCTGAAATGTACAGAAATGCAAATAAATTCAAAGTAAACGAGCGGACCTAAATGGTTATGAAAATGTTTTTTTTTTTTTTAAGATTTGAAAGAAGCGAACTCATTAATTACTTAACTCAAATCTATTTGCTGTGCTCTTCGATTTTCAATTGATATCAATATTGTTCGATTGTTCTTCGCAAGTAATTTTTGATAAATGAAGTTCTTCGGGAAAGATCTACCAGCTTTTTCTATTGTAACAGTCAAAAACATTGTAAGAGCGGTTCATACACCTGGATAGCTCGAAGACGGATTTTATCAGATGTCGTTGAAGGATTTTCTTTTTGAAGTTACTTTATGTCTTCGTTTTTTTGATATGGTAAAAAATTAAATGAAATGTTGAGCTTATGATGTAGGATCTAAAAATAGAGTTGGATTAGAGTCAGAGGTTTTTTTAGAGTTGCCTGTTGGAGCTGAGTTAAAATGATTCAGAGAGTGCGATTGAGCATAGCGAAGCTAACTTTGCAAGTTTTATACGATCTCCGTTGGAGGCTCTTCAGTCAGGGCCTCGGGGCATTACCCTGTTACCTCAATCGGCGCTACGGTTGAAAAAGACAAGAAAATTTATTCCCAAAGAATCAAAAAATGCTTGAGAAATTTTTTGGTTACGTGCAAAGCCTTGAATGACAATAATGGTCCAAGAATTGGATGAACCTTAATCTTTCTCTAATAACTCTATATTAAATCAAGATTATCTATTTCTAAAAATAAATATGTTGTCAAAAAGTGTGGACAAAACTTTTTCAATCTGAAAATATAATAAACTATTTTTGTAACAGATCCTTAAAATAGAAATGGAGATTAGTTTTCTAATACTCATTTTCATCGCACTTTACCGAAAAACTAAACCGGAAAACGTTTTACGATCAAAGATAATGCTATGTTTTCATCAAAGGTTGATCTCATGTCAGATTAAAAAGAGATTTAAAAAAGATTTACTTTTACAGCACATTTAAGAATGCAAATGGCGCTTCATTTTTACTTGTTTCTTATGAAGAGGAAGTGAGATACAATGTTTCATTTATGAAGAACTGAATTCAGCCATGAATGAATCCTTCAGCGCCATATCATAAAAGGTTTGTTTGATTTGTAAAAGTATTTGTCCTGGGAAGATTTAACAAGATTAATTTTTGATCCTCAAGATTTACGAAATAAATTTGTATGGTAAATTTTTGAGATTAAAAGAAGATTTGAGAAAAATCTTATTAAATCTCAGATTAGCGTTAGGTGGAAATGTAGCCTAGGACAAGAAAATTTAAAATCACTTTCCATTCCATTTATTGAGAATGACACTCTCCCAAATGTAGAGTAGTTATAGTGGGAGGACTGGAACTGGTTAAACTGGTCAGACTAAGCTGATAGCTGTGGCTTATGCAAATAAATACAATAAGAAACATGTAAACAAATCCCTAGGACAAACTAACCCCGGCTACCCCTACCTTTTTAATATTATATTTTTTTTTATATTCACACATAAACAGTGCTGGTATGATATGGAGTACCGAAAGATTTTTCAAATAAACAATCGGTTAAAAAACTAGTTTTCGTATTCATGATTTTGGCACAATGGAAACGATATTAAGTAAAGAAATGTGATGGAATATTTTCTATTGAGCTCATACCTATTATTATGTTACGTGATTTAAACAACGAATTCCATGCATTTTACATTCAATCTCATCCACTTTGTTTTATTTAAAATTTTATTTAAATCTTCAAAATTTCTAATCTACTTGATAAACAAGTGTTAGTAGGTAACTTCGACCCAGTCCCACATTTTATGTTTATGTTTGTCTTCAAAATCATGCAAGAAAAAGGTTGATGTACACTCACACTGCAAGCCATGTACTTTGCCCATTCCTCCAAAGTCAAACATTTTTCTTTTCCATTTTTACTAAAATTAAGTTTATAAATTTATAAATTTAGCCTTCTCTACAAAAAAAACTTAACCGCTTCACAACAAACGTTGATACTTTGACTGCTTCTAGTCTATGACCCGATTTAATTGCAAATACATGAATGTTTGTTTATAAATCAGTAAACAATATTCAAAGCCATGTCTCACTTGCAGTAAATATACTATTAACAAATTGTTGAATGATTAAGTTATTATTAAACTCTTCCAACAAGATTCTTTCGGATGGATCCAGTATGTAGCGGTAGAAATATAAGTTTATCTTTTCAAAAACTGCTTCTCCTTGTGTATTGTTTATTACTTTATATAATTTTATTTTTACTGCTTGTAACGCTATTGTTGTTTTAATTGTAATAGTCTGCCTCAAAGCAGTTAAGGTGAAATGAAAACATTTTTACTAATGAAAATATTGTGAGTTTATTTTAGCATTATGTTTTAAATAAGGTCGAGAATGAAGATCTAGGATACTAAAATTAAGTGCAGATATTTCGTATCTAAATTAAAAACACAAAAGAGCAACTGGTAGTTTAAGAAGAATGTGCCTACTTGTTACGAGAATGTTATCGAGACTGTATTCCCTCAGGTCAAATCAGAATTGCACACAAAAATGGTGTCGTTATTTTTTTAAATGAAGACAAATATTTAATAGCGTGTCGTTTCAGGTTTGAATTATTATTTCTCAAATATTACAACAGGCGCTAAGAATCATAATCGTTGTTGCAATTCATTTTCTTTTATGGACTTTATTCTTCCTATAGGAGGTTGTTGGTGTTTCTCCTTGAAGTGCCTTTTAGGTGTCTTGTTTTTGAGTTTTTATTTTTTTGATGATGAAGATAAGTTTCCTGTTTGAAGTGTTTTTAAATTGATGTTTAAGAAGACATTGCTGCCATTGGAATAATTTTGTTTACGATTTTGAAGAAATAATTTATTTAAATAATATGTTGATTACTTACTTATACTGCAAGGTCTTATAAATGCGCAACCTTAGTGCCTAATTAATTGATAATAAATAAGATAATACACGTCACATAGAATACTAAAATATTATATATAACTGCGTGTATCTATAATAACCCACATTGATTAATGTATTTAATCTAAGAGGACTTTATGAAATAGAAAATATAAAAAAAATGAATTATTAATGTGATAGCACGTGTACTAGTATAGGTGCCCAGTGACTTAGTGAGAGTACCTATACACAAAATTTTCTTCTACCTCCGATCGGCTTTAATGAAAGGCAGTTCATTATAATAAAAGATCTTATAGAGAATTAGTCACTTCCTCACAAGATGCCGTTCCCCTAAAACAAACATTCAAATTTAATTTGGATTTGACTAATCCCGGATTTGAGCCTAGACTTTTCGCGATCTTTCAAGCACAAAATACTTCACCAAGGCTTTTAGTTGAATGGGATGCGGTGCTAGGATGATGGGAAAGTCCATTTCCTTGGACCTCAAAAAGGGTAAAGAGAAACTCGATTGATTAAGTAATAATTTCTAATAATAATTTCTTAAACTAACTAACTAACTAACTAACTATCCACGAAAATAAATGAAGTAAATCAAAATTTACTAACCCTTGAAAAAACTGCCCGAGGTCATGAACCGTGACCATCCTTTTCTCATGCAAATATGTGTATGTGCAGGTACTAATTGTATTTTAATTTTTGTTTTTGCCTGGAAGATACCATGTACATATTATGTTATACAAATACACATTGACTCTTGATTAAAGGAATATCTGATTTAAAGCAATGATATTGTACGACAATGTACACTCTTAAGTAGCTACTTTTCTTCGACTCCGAAGAAAATCAACTCAACTCAATAAATCTTTCTATCCAGCACTCTAGCAAATAAATAAAGATCTATGTTAATTTTTAATACCAGGACCAGCCTTGTAACTTTTAGCGGATAGTTTCTTGTATGCAAAAAATTACGTTGTTTACTTAAAAATTTAATCTGTCGTGTTTCTTGCACAACAATTTTTCCTATTTTTTTAAAGATTTTTATTTTTCTCCCCCTTTTCCCTATTTTCATACAAAGTTACTAATACTGGGGCATATACAAGTTGATTCTTATAACAATCTATAAAAAGTCAAAAGTTGTATCCCAATTTTCACATTAAGTCTATTACTATGGGAACACGGTGTTTCTCATTAATTGCGAAAAAATATCAGAATAGATATCCAGACAAGAAGAAAATCTTTTGTATGGGGGAGGCTATTTCCCTCCGTTAAGGCGGGAAGGGCAATTTTCCAAAAAAAAATCAGTATTATTGAATGGCTGTTTTTAAATCCAGAAGTCAATTCTTATGTTTTATTTTCAAATTAAACTCATAAATAAAATAAATCATTTTATAGTTTCTACAATAAAGGTGTCAAAACGAAATTAAAAAAAGTAAAAAAAATATCTATTGTATTTACAAAATCTTCAGTGTTTAAGTATTTATTTGGTTTTCAGTTTTTGATACTGTTAAGTACTAATTTTTATTTAAATATTTAAAACTTTATGGTCCCACATCCAATTTTTTTTTTATTTTGAGCTTGAAAACCGTTTTATGCGAAACTGTTCGTTAAGACCCGTTTGTTGATTCGAAACTTAAGCATTTCTGTTCTACTTAAAAGTTTATGTTCTACTTTTTCCCATATGCACTTATATTCTACTTAAATATTTAAGTTTTGTATCAGCAAATGTGCCTAAATGAGTTTAATTTGAAAATAAGACATAAGAATTGACTTCTGCCTATTAAATAAAGTCATTCAATAAAATTGTAAGTGTCACATACCGTCAGCTTTCTGTCAAAACCTCGTAGGTTTGTTTTGAAAATTTGCTTAGAAGACCCACAAAACCTATTTAAAATGTAATAAAATGAAATTCTTAGATTGTAAAAAGTTTTAAAACTGCTTGATAGAACCAAAAAGAACCATAACAGAGTTACGAGAGATTAATATTTGATTTCAGTGATTTGTTTTGATCTGAAAAACATCAAAATGGCATTTTAAGACTGTCAAGGTTTTGACAGAAAGCCGACTATAGATATATGGACCCCTTTGGTGGCACATAATAATTAACTACTTATGTCGATTACCCGATGGTTAAAATTTCGTTCTTGTGGATTCTGGGCTTTTCGTCCATACATTTTTGTTCATCTTTTTTCAAAAATATATTTTTTTCTACAATATCGTTAAGCCATAAATATGAATGTGCAGAAATGAAAAAAGGTATTGCAGGGAGCGGTTCAAAATTCTGGTTTCAAAATTCTGCTTTTCAAAATTTTGTTTTTTGTACAGAAATCCTGTATTTCAAAATTCTGATTTTTTTCAGTTCTGTCTGTTCAAATTTTGCTTTTCAAAATTCTGTTGGTCAGAATTCTGTCTTATAAAATTTAAAGCAATAAAATTTTGCTTATTCTGTTTTTTTTTTCTCAAAAACGGAAAACAGTAATTTTACAACTTTATTGTTAGACAATTCAGTGCAACACTATCTTGCAATCAGGGAGAGACTGGCCGTTTTCGAAAACAGCATCTGCGTCAAAAATGCACTTGCAGAATGCTCTTTAACGCAAACTGCTAAAGTCACATGTTCGAAAACATGATCTTCGGTGCAGCTGCGCAGTAAAAAAATCGAGTTGAGATACAAAAATGAGAAACCAGATAGCGTAGTCGTAAATATAAAATGCGTTGTTAATTGAAAGTGTTGATATAACCGATTTTGTGCAAGACAGGACGATTGCATATGACGATTGCAATCTGCATCAAAAAATGACGATCATTTGACGATCAAATTGCCTTTGATTTGACGTTTTCGAAAACGGCCTATGTTTTTGCTATTCAATTTTTATGTTATTTGATTGCTGCACATATTTTTCTACAACGTGTGGTTCATGGGTAAGATGGCTTGAAACTGTAGGCAAATCACATCACATACAATTTCTTCACTACTCTCCGTAAACGAATTTGTCTTTTATGTGATTTTCACATGCCCACATGCCATAATTTTAACATTTACCTATTCTTTCAAAATAAAACAACTAACCATCCACGCACAACTTATAATTTCCTTTATTTTATACTTTAACGGGTTAATGAAGCTGTAACTGTGCAAAAGTGCAAAAGTTTTGTTAAGCCTAGTTTACAGTTTGATTGAGGTGTAACACAAAATTATGTTGATTGTTGGTTTACAGTTTCATGCAAAAAAAAAAAAACAATTGCTGTCTTGGAATTTCATGCACAACCGGCAATATTGTCTTGCGTGCGAGAAAATAGTGTGTTGAATAAAATTTTATTTTTGTATTTGGTTTGCACTTAAAAATAAAATGCACGACTGGATCGCACGTACTTGCTCTTATGTTCAAGTTGTGTGGAACTTAAGAACTTTAAAAAATATTCAAGTAATTACAGAAAAAGTATAAAAAAGCATTTAAATCGTTCTTTTAATTGTTTAAACAGCCTGATAAATAACTTAGAGCGCCAAAAAAAGTATGCCATTTGATTACTTAAAAAAATATCAATATATGCAAAAAAAAAATTTAAAATCGTTGGAGCCGTTTTCTTAAAAATTAATTTTTTATATATAAAATTTTTGTAACATTTTTCAAAAAAAAATTTGGTATGCCAATTTTGAGTATATATTAATATACATTTAAAACTGAAATTTCAAAACAATTCATCAACCGGTTTTTGAAATATTGAATTTTCAAAAAAAATTTTTGAATCTTTTTTTAAAAATCCAAAATTTATTTTTTCAAAAATGTTGGTATGCAGTATTATTTATATTCTAACAAAGCTTTTGTGCAAAAATTTTTATTGAAATCGGATGAGCGGTTAATGAGAAAACCAAAAATCAAAAAAACCGTTATATGGCAGGTACCGTTAATAAATGTTTTTGGTGATTTTTTTTCTTACTAAAAGGTATATCATATCTACAATAATACACTGATTTTTTTTTATCAAAATCGTTGGAGCCGTTTTTGAGATAAATAAGCTTTTCCTTAACGGTTGTATGGCAAGTACCGTTATTTTTTGAGCTAAAAAAAAAATTTCAATTTCCCCTCTGGAGAGTTACAAAAAAACCTTAAGTTCAAAATTTGCAGAAAATCGCTTCAGTGGTTTAGGCTGTAGGTTGAGGTACGGACAGACAGACAGACAGACAGACAGACAGACAGACAGACAGACAGACAGACAGACAGACAGAATTGTGCCACCCACTTTTTTCGTGTTCTCTATCATCGTAATGTCATGTTTGATTGTTATCTCGAAATTTTTTTTTTGCACGAATCCAAAACTTGCCCTATAGTACCTATATCGCAAGTAAAAATATAGTCACCTCACAGCACTTTTAGTATGCAAATGGTTTTTGCATCCAAAAATAATTGAATCGTTTTATTATGAAAAGCGGATAAGTCCACTTTATGAAATTTTTCAGGACAAGCAAAAAACTGTCTAGTAATTTGTATATAGAAATTTCACTATTTTAATTTTAGTGTAATGAAGGTAGCCTATGAGACACACAGTATAATGTTCATTTCGATTATATTTATCAAAGGGCACGGTTGTGCCCAGCCAAGTTCGCTGCACTACACCCTTTTTACAGGAACAAACTCAGGCGATTTTCAACCCCCCTCTAACTTCAGTACCCATAAAATCAGAAACTTCAAATTCGCAGTATTTGCCGAACTGATCAAACACAGGTGGCTCACAAAATTTCAACTCTTTAGCATTAGCAGTTCCCGAGATATAGGACTTTAAAAACCGTAACTGACTGACTCACTGACAGATCATCAAAATTATGGAGCACTTCCCGACACAGGCGCGGATCCAGGATTTCGTTCAGGGGGGGGCAATTTTCATGAGTTTCCAAAATCTTGATGAGTTCTACAGAAAATTTGAGTACACTTCATACAGCTCTACACGTCTGGTCACACAAAGCAATGTGAGTTGATGAGTTTGAAATTTCAAGAAAGCAAATAAGCTTTTTCATAACTGCGACAGTTCTCGAACATAGGGTACTCTGAACTTTGTGAAATGAATTTTTGCGGTTTGTAGCTATAGCATGGTGTCCTTACAGCGTTTTTGAGTTCCCCCTTGATCTGCGTAACTCTAAAATTATGTTCGGAAAACATAATGGTACAGTGGTATGTTCCTAATCAGACACCTGACGTTCGAGTTCAAGCGAAATTTCCAGCCTCTTCTTTAGCTGGCAACCTAACCTAACCTTGCTTGTAAAAGGACGTTTCGAGAACGTCATCAGCGTCAAAATGCGTTTTGCAGAATGTTCTCAAACGCAAACTGCAAAAGTCTGCATTGTGTTCGATAATGCATTCGAAAACATCATGTGTGGTGCAATTCTGCGGTGAAAAATCGAGTTGGAAACAAAAATATTGAGAAGCCGGAGAACGTGTTCATAAACGTAAAATGCGTTTGCAAGAAAATTGAAAGACGTTGATAAAAAGATTTTGTGCAAAATAACCATTGCTATATAGATCGAAACCGAGAGGAACCGTATCGTTTGCTCAGATGCCTTCGTCCATCAATACAAAACCAAACTTTCCGACATTTAAATAAAACACAATGTGGAAAATTCAAAGAAAATACCACTCTTTACTAAAACTTTCCGTCCGACCTTCTCGATTGTGACTAACTTGCGTTATACATTTCATTAACAATATACTAAGCATTCGTTAAGTTTTAATATAAATGTTTCATATAAGCTCAAAGCATCGACTACGGAGTTTCCAGACTCATGTAGTTCGATACAATAGCAATATTTGCGTCGAAAAATGGCAATCATTTGACAATCGAATTGACGAAACAACTATCCTGTCCTTAGGTATAAAAGTTCCATCCAACTTCTCTTCGGCAGTGACTGCTGTAGTCGTTTCTGGTTTCTCTCCAATCTTCTTCGTTGGATTCGCACCCTTCGGTAGTTTTATAATAAGGAACACGGAAGTTCCCAAAACACTTCCATAAAAGTGACAAAATTCTCACATCAAAAACTTATCGTATGGCTAAAACAGATGTACACCACGTCTGCACGCATCGCTGCGTACAGAGCCGAACTCGAAACACATGTGCATACTCTTAAGGTGCGTATCCATTTCAGAGTAAAAAGGCGGTGAGCAGCTCTGAAGAAGTTCTCGAGAGTAAAACTCGAAAGTGGACACAGACACAGTCATGAAATAAGCTCGCCAGAAGACAGATATCCGAGAGTCGCTCTCGAGAGTTTTCTAGTCAAAGTACTCCCTCAATGGAAGCGCACATTTTAATATTTATCACAAAAAGTCCTCTATCACCCATTTAGTATGAAATTTGTTGGTATTTCTCAATAACTGTTATAAATAAATGTAGTTTATTAATTTAACTTTAATGAGATATCTTTATCCTGTAGATCCGAGCATTTGAAGCAAAACTATAAATTTTTGAAGGTAATTACTTGCAAATCGGCGTATTTTAAAGATTTAATTTTTTTTAAACTCAAATCAACTTCAAGGTTGAAAATTTAGATGAGTGCCCCTGTCGCCTCTCCCGTAACATTTAAGTAAAAAAAAACACTTACTAATTTGTAGTGTAGGGTTGGAGGTTAAGCAATACCTTTTTAAAACACTATTTTCCAAATTGTGAAATTTTTCGTTCAAAGCATATTGAAAAGTGAAAGTGAAATCGATTTCCTGCTCCCTAGTATGAAATAAATTGACTTTTCTCACAAAATGTTATATAGTAATGTAGCCTGATATTGATCTTTTAATTAAAGACCTTAATTTTAAGATCGAGATCAAAAGTCGAAGTTATAAGCTTTCCACTCAGTCGATTTGAAGGCGCTATTTGCGCATAGCGGAACTTTTCTAAACTTAACCTGGTCAGCCAGCGGCCAACGAACAACCACTCTTTGCCGCTACGCTGCGCTGCCAAGAAAATTTTTTATAAGCGTATAACGAAATAGCATTTCTTTTTGATTAAATTTTATTAAAATCATATTTTATGCTTCGTTCGTTCTTGCCCAGGGGGGGGCAATTGCACCCATTGCCCCCCCCCCCTGTATCCGCGCCTGTCCCGACATCGTAGAAACTTGAAATTTCGCACAACGCCTTGTGGTGCATACAAAGGAACAAATTGAAAATCTGAATTTTCTATTCAGGGGGCATGGCATCCACCCACTTTCCTAAATATTCTTGTAGTACCTCGTGGTGTGATGGTTAGTGCGTTGGACTGTCATGCCGAAGGTGTGGGTTCGATTCCCCGCCGCCGGGCCACCTAAAAACAGAAATGTTTTATCCGAGGTACTGCCTCTTGCGAGGAACTGACAAATCCTCCAAGAGTATACTTGTCATGAATAAGTGCATCTCATCTAGCCGTTCTGATTCGGCAAAAAACTGTAGGTCCCCTCATTCCTGCCAACAACACGCACACGCACACAGGAATGGTTGTGAGTTGTAAGTCACTAGGCCCTGGTTCTCCAAGAGCTGTTGTGCCACCCAATTTATTTATTTATTTATATTCTTATAAATTATATGGAAAATTGGTAAGTCGGTAGAGCTTGAAGTACTTAGAAAGAAAAAAATGAAAAATTGTAATTTTCCATTCAGGGGGCGTGGCATCCACCCACATTGTTAAAAATTCTAATAAATTATATGGAGCACTTCTGATTGTTGTAGAACAATGAAAATAGGTAGGTCGGTAGGGCTTGAAGTATTTAGGAAGAACAAAATCGAAAAATTGGAAGTTTCATATCAGGGGGCGTGGCATCCACCCACATTCTCAAAAATTCTTATAAATTATGGGAAGCACTTGTGATTGATGAAGAACGATGTAAATTGGTAGAATGGTAAGACTTGAAGAACTTAGAAAAAAAATTGAAATATTGGAATTTCCCATTCAGGGAGCGTGGCATCCACCCACATTTTTAAAAGTTCTTATAAATTGTAAGGAGCACTTCCAATTGTTGTAGAACGATGAAAATTGGTAGGTCGGTAGGGCTTGAAGTACTTAGAAAGAAGAAATCGAAAATTTGGAATTTTCCAATCAGGGGGCGTGCCATCCACCCACTTTATCAGAATTGCTATTATTTATATGGAGCACTTTCGGTTGTTGTAGAATTATGAAACTTTGTAGAGCGGTAGGGCTTGTTTTCACTTGGCAAAATAAATATTTGCTAAAAGGAGTGAAATCACAACAAAAACATAAATGTTTAAAAATAACCAAGTTCTTATATATACAAGAAACCTGTACGTAAGAAGTCAGCCAAACAAAGTAATGAGATCTAAAATATATATGCCAAGTTTTAAGTTCATGAAGTTAATATCAAATATCTTAAGTAGAGTAATATCGAAATAATTCCAAATCATGACAGAAATTTCGTATTTACTGATAACTGATTAAAGAGCCAGTCTTAAAACCGAATACAAAAAAATGTTCCCTATTTTATGATATTTTATGATGAGGCAAGTATGTGAAAATTGCTTTCGACATTCCGCCAATTATAAAAAGATGGTTTGGAAAATATTAAAAAACGTTCGCTAGATACCGATAATACCGATGCATTTATAGGACTAACAAAACACCTCGAAGCAATTTTATTTGCACATTCATACTTCATTTCAATGGGCCATATGCATAAACTGCAGTAATTGCTTTTATTGGTAAGTTTTGATAGTTTTTACTAATTGCCATATGCATAAAACCAAAGTAAATACTGAACAACAAATATTTACTGGAGGTAAAAGTATATACTAGTTTTCGATGAATTTAGCCAGTAAATACTTTTAATGGTACGCATAAGAACTAGTAAGCACTTTTTATTTTCAGTATCTACTGCAAATTCTTCAAGTTTGTAAAAACCAACTTGAGCATTTGATAGTAAATATGTACTTTGGTATGCTGAATGCAAAAATTCACAGTCGTTAGTAAAGTTTTAAAGTTATAACTATTAAAGTTATTGATAGTTATAACTCTGCAAAGGTGTTATTCTGCAAACTGCTCTCGAGATCAAAAATCACCAGTGAACTCAATTATGCGATTAGCTAACAAAGTGGTAGACAGCTACGCGAGAGAACCTCTCAAGAGTTTCCTAAAGAAATTATTCTGAAACAAACACATTCCTTAAGCTCATAAGTAGTACAAGTATTTACTTTAAACTTTTACCGGTAGTAAGTACTTCACTTTTATGCATATGCCCTTTTGTTGAACCATTGCCATACATCTTCAAACCAGCGTAATGGTTTCGAACTCAAAGAGAGAATTCATGCCATCGTGCATTTTATTTTCCCTTTATTTTGATTAATTTTTCAGACCGTGCTTATGTAGTTTATAACAATTGTTTGCTTTTTAGTTTTCACTTTTATAATTTTTATTATCTCATCTTAGATTTCATTAAAAGGTTAAGTCTATTATTTCTATCTTTCAGACCCCAATTTAAACTAAATGTCTAAAGTTTCAGCTATCGATCGAGATTTTGTTTTTCATTCATGTGGGACGAATTCCATAGCATATGACGTACTGTTGGACAAAAAAAAAGCAAAAACATCCGTAAATAAAATATTTAACTATACCTTTCGTGGTTTTCGAAACCCTTTTCCTAACACAAAGGTTATATTTTTTCCACACACACAACACATTGTTTCTAACACTACATGTATGAGTATTGCACAATTAGAATGAACCACGTTGAATAGATACTATTACCCATCTATTTCAAGTCCTAAAGGGAAATACTACAAAGTTAAAGTTTCACAAAACTCGAGGCGGTCAGCCGGTCGTGTGAAATTTTTCAATTAAAACACAACGCATACAATTTATACACACATTTCCACCAAAGGCAAAGGATACCTTTAGTATTTCACAATAGAGTCGGTACCTACATTTTTATTTAATTTGCTCTTCAGTTCTATAAAAAAGAAAAAATAATAAATGAAGGTTTAGGTATGTGTCAGATGTAAATTAGCCACAACACCTACTCTAAACAAGCAGACATTTTAAGTGGTGCATGTTAACTTTAATTCTTGTTTCCTTTTCCGTGTTAACGTAAAAGTTAATTTAAAATAAAACTAAAACACAACAAAAAACAGTACATTAGCTTCTTGTCATGTATCATTTTACAACATTTGATACGCACTCTTCTCTATAACAGTCAAGTGCAATGAACCTAATGCAATTCTCTTTCTCATGAGGGTTTAATCGATATCCAATTTTCCTCCGATATATGGGCGTTAGTACTATGGGGTAAATTATGGATTCGTGAAAGAATTTGACTTAAAAGAATTGAACTGATAAACCTTCTTCGTATATCACATTTCTTCATTTGATAGACATAATATTGATCTTTATCTTTATAACTATAAATACCTATCAACTACCAGCGCAGTTCTCTGAGATCCTTATTATTACCCAGCTTACACCTGGTTATTTTATCTATTTAAAGAAATTTTGCATTTTGTTTTTGATTATGAAAATGTTTGACTATTTTTGCTAGATCTTAAAAAAAAACTATAAGACAGCCTCAAAAACTGCTTAACATTTAGGTACTTAGTTATCAGAATCAAAAGGAGTAACCGAATCGTGCTTTTCATTTTTGTATTTCTGTTCGGAAGAATAGGTTATCTGTGTACACATACGTATAATACAAATTACAAATTGCACTGTCGACCACAGCCCACAGAGTGGAAAGCTAATATATCAAGGGTGCAATTCATACCACCATCAGGGCTCAAGTTAGTCAATTGCAATGTAGTGCGTGAGAATTAACATGTGTAGTTGAGCTCGAATAGCTGTCTTTTACTATACTAAACATTGTTTTCAACTTAGATGCAACAGTAATTGACTCTCTGCATTTTTTCTTTGTTATGAAAATGTATAGCCATTGAAATAAGACTGTGTCAATCATTTTGAAGCCTGAATAAGACACGTTTTAAACGTTATACAGTTGTTGGTGTTTGTGCTTTTGCTTAATTTTTGTTGTTAATTTCTTCATGCAATACAATTTTGCCATCGTTAAAGTTAATTTGAAATTTTTTTCTAGGTAGGTAATTACATAAAAATAATATTTTCGAAATTTTGTTTGTCCGTTTAGGCTGAAGGTCGATTAAAGATCTAGTTACACATGCGTACACTGAGAAAAATATTGAACATATTCATATTTAATTCAAACTCAAACACATATGATTTGGCATGGAAGCGATTTCTATTTAATTTAAATAGAATCGTATTAATTCGTTGTTGAAACGATTTGAACATGATTTTGTTCAAATTTACTATGCTTTCTATTTAACATAAGGATATTTTTTTTTTTTTTTACACTTCAGATTCTTTGTTGTAGTGAGCTTAGAGCAAGCTACATTCTACAATCAGAGGCTCATCATGAGTGCATGTGTTAGTGGTTAGTAAAATTAAGCAAACTAACACAAGCACATGCATAACTACAAAATTAGAACAAATACAAAATTAGATATAATATAAAAAAACATTTAAACTAAACATACAAAGTTAAAACAATTAATACATTAACGAGAGTGGAGCACTGGTTCGAAATAATGTTTTTAATCCTATTTTACTCATGTTAAAATCAACAGATGAGGCGTTCAAGTTAAAAAGTTTGCACATGCGATTGAGTGGCTCGTGTGTGCCATAGTTTGTTCTGTGGAAAGGAACGTGAAAAAGTTCAAATCTTCGCAGGTGGTGGGATCCTCCTCGGTAATTAATTCCTACATGGGCTAGCAAGTCAGGCGCATCAGTTTCACCATTGATAAGTTGATGTAAGTTTCTGTTTGTTTTAATCAAATTCATTTGATGTTGTTTCAAATAGAATCATATTAATTTTTTTGAATATTTTTCGTGTTTGGGTCAAATATGTTTTCTGTTTAAAACAAATGACTTCAATGTTAGTTTTTTCAAATAGATGCTAGATCCTTTGAATTTAATACGAATTTATTCTATTTGTAATGATAGGAGCGTTTTCTATAGCTGTAACACATACATACATATCGTGCTGTCGGTTCAAAGTTAAAACTCACTTACTAACAATTTACACTTTTTAAAGACATCGGATTGAAACTAAAAGTCACTTTTTGCAAAATTTTAAATTAAGTTCTTTTGCATAGCTTTCAATGTCTTTATAAAACCTGGGCAAAATTATACTGTTTGGATTAAACAAATGCGTTTCATTATCATTTGCTTGAACATTTTGTTCCGCACTTAGTGAGTTTTACCTTTGGACCGACGATACTACGGTGGCACTAATTTTTGAACTATTTGAACATTTTGCACGACGTGGTCGCGATGGATTCTTTTGCAATTTTTTTAGACGCAAAGTACCTGTAAGAATCATAAGACAGTTACAGTTATGTTTTGTATTCCTTTGAGTTCAATTCAAATTGATTCGAGTTTAAATTAAACATTTCTGTTCAATCCCTGTTTCTTCTTAATATTTTGAGTGCATTTATATTTGAAACAAACTCGTGCATGTTAATTTAATGTTTAACATTTTTAATTGAGTAAAATAATTTAACAGGTCTTTCGAAAATCAAACTCAAGTAGGCTTGAATTCATGTAAAAAGTTAGGTGTACCTTCCAATGTGATAATTAAACATGATTTACTTTGAATTAAACAGATTTTACCCAAAATAATAGTATTTTTGAATTTGAATAGATAAGAGGTAGATTTAAATTGATTTCTATTTGTACTAATTTAAACATATAGTTAAACATGCTTCTGTTTAAATAACTCATAGTTCAGTTTTCTCAGTGTAGCGTACACAACAACCAAAGGTTTTTGACCTTGTGGCCTGTCCACTTTATGCACTTCGAATAACACGCTTTACCGAAGCTAAATCGAGAGATTTGAAAGCAGCTCTGATGGTCCGCTTTTGTAGTTGCTAGTGTTGCTATGTAGACACAGCAGATAGCAACTACAAAAGCTTTCATATTTTTCCCAAAGCTCATTTTGGTAATACATAATATGTAGGAAACTTTTTACAAAAACCAACCTGAACACTCAAGTACAGTACCAATAGAACAATGGAGGTTGTTGGAAGAGCAATCTTTCTCTGATCACAAAATCATTGAATTTCTCATACCAGACACAATAGCCTCCGAGAAACCGTTTAGAAATCTTCGAAATACTAACTGGGATACTTTCAATAGGGAATTAGAAACAAGGATTAAATCCTTTGAATTCACAGAAATTCACAGAAATTCTAAATAAGGCTTTCGAAAAAGCATGCCCTCTTAAATAGGTAAGGACAGGTAATAAGAAACCACCTTGGTGGACACACGAACTTGGCATTATTAGAAAAGAAACAAGAAGACTTTTCAGTACAGCCAAACGAACTAGAAGCGAATTAGACTGGGAAGCGTACAAAAACAGTCAAAGAAAATTCAAAGCCGAAACTCAACGGGCGAAACGCAGCTCGTGGTTAACCTTCTGCAACCAAATTGAAGGAACTAATGAATCAGCGAAACTTAGAAAAGTTTTAGCAAAAGAATCAGTTCCCTTAGGGTCTCTTAAAGATCCTAATGATCAATGGACTGAATCATGTGGAGAATCACTGGAGCTCCTTATCAAAACTCATTTTCCTGGTTGTAACTTTGACGTTAACAACTTGGAGGATGCAGTACAAACAGAGCACACGGTGCCACCAGATATTATAACGGAGGATAAAATTAACTGGGCGATTAACTCGTTTTCACCCTTCAAATCACCAGGAACAGATGGCATCTTCCCCATGATGCTACAGAAGAACACTAAACACGTTACCCAACATCTCAAGAGCTTCTTTGCTCAAGCAGCCTTAAGTGGGGATATATTCCTTTGGCGTGGCGTGAAGTTAAAGTAGTCTTTATACCAAAAGCTGCGAAGTCTTACATCGTTTGTTTTAAAAACCTTCGAAAGACTAGTAGATATACACATACGAAGTAATATAAAACCGAATGTGTTGTCACCCGCCCAACATGCTTACACGAAAGGAAAAGGTGTTGAAACAGCCCTTCACAACTTAGTAAGTATAGTAGAAAAATCACTCAAGGACAAAGAGTACACTCTAGCAGCTTTTCTGGACATTGAAGGCGCCTTCAATAATGTACAAAATGATGCGGGAAATGTGGACTTTCGGTAAACCCACAAAAAACCGAACTGGTTCTTTTTACTAACAAAAGGAAAATACCAGAATTTGTCCTACCATCAATAGAAGGAACCCAACTTAGACTAGCAGATCATGTCAAATATTTAGGCGTAATTCTTGACAAAAAGCTAAACTGGGGTATGAACATCAAAGAAAGAGCCAAGAAGGCCATGATCGCTTTTTACTCCTGCAACAGGATCTTTGGTAAGACCTGGGGTCCAAACCCTAAAATCATAATGTGGATGTACACGGCCATTATAAGACCGATCCTCACATATGGTAGCTTGGTTTGGTGGAGCGCTATGGATAAAGAATGTAATTATAAAACGCTTAACAAAGTTCAAAGACTAGCGTGCATAGGAATCACAGGGGCAATGAGGTCCACTCCCACTGCGGGAATGGAGGCCATATATGGCTCAATCTAAGACCCCTAGATCTATTCGTAAAAGAAACTGCAGCCTATGGTGCTCTAAGATTAAGCCAGACTGATAGCTGGAAAAAGAACTCTGTAGGTCATGCACAAATTATGAACAAATTTACGGAGGGGTATGTATGCACAGACTACACAACACCCCGTACAAATTTTGAAAAACCATTTTCTGTATCCATCCCCACAAGAGAAGAATGGGAAGCTGGTTTACAACAATCAGATACACCGATGGTAGAAATTTACACAGACGGATCAAAGATGGATACGAGAGTAGGTGCGGGTTTCTTTTCAGAATCCCTCAATTTAGCGAACTCTTATAGACTCCCTGATTATAGCAGTGTCTTCCAAGCGCAGGTTCTGGCAGTGATTAAAGCTGCCGAACGGATCTCAATGTTGGCGATACCACGGGCTGACATCACCTTTTACATTGACAGCCAGGCAGCGGTTAAAGCTATCTCTGCAACAGAAATAAAATCCAAGCTGGTTTCATGCTGTCGCGAAGAGCTAAAGGTTCTTGCCACACAGCACAACATCAGACTCTGCTGGGTTCCTGGGCACTGTAGAATTCTAGGAAATGAAAAAGCAGATGAACCGGCAAGGACTGGTTCATCGTTAGATCAAAGCCTAACTCCGGTGTTAAATTCCATCATGTGCCATTAAACAGACAATTGGTAAAAAGATAGTGGAACTTACCAATGACAGATGGAACTCACTCGCAACCTGTACCACTACAAAGAATTTGTGGCCTAGCTACAATAAGAAAAAAACGCACCATATCATAAACCTGAAAAAGAGATCCCTGAATCTTTTAATAGGAATTATAACGGGACATAATCTCTTAGGTTACCACAAGAAAAAGATGAGACTAAGTACTGAGGACCTATGCAGAGGTTACGGCGACGTAGAAGTAGAGGAAGACACCCTTCACTTCCTAAGTCAATGTCCGGCACTTTGCAATATAAGGAAAAAATGTTTGGGTAGCTTTTTCTTCAATGATCTAGCAGAAATCTCGAAGTCAACAGGCAATAACATCTCAAGTTTAATGAACTTAATCAACGCCTCTAAATGGTTCGATGCTCCATAGGATTTCATAGGTTATATTTTTAAAGGGATGGTCCAATCCATCAGGGTACCACAATGGATCAACATTGATCTAAGTGTGATGGGAACAAGATACACCGTCAGCCCATCAACCTAACCTAACCTGAACACTCATTCATCTCAATATCCTACTTATATTGGAATCTTTAGTATTTTTCTTTGGAAAAAGATGCCATATCATGCCTTAATTTTCTTTTTATATAATTTGTTTCCATTAAAAAAAGATTTTTAATATAATTGCCCAGTTTTGGACAGCCCTTGGGCAGTTTTATTTCAAAACATAAGTATAAGTTAAAAAAGCAATAACCTTTTCAATGACGATGACACATTTCTGTTGAGTAGGTAGACCAACCAGCGTCTATGCAGAATTGCAATATTCTCTCGAATACCAAGATCTACAATTTAATCGCCATGCAGAAAAATGAAGTACATACAGTGGCGTATTTACCCTAGGACCTAAGGGCTAAGGCGCCGAAGAACGGCATTCAACTTTTGATGTAAAATTTAAAATTTCCTTACAAATTTCTATGGGAAAAGTGAAGCCTAGAGGCACCAGGTGGAATATCATGAAAACGTGATATAGGTAGAAAAAGAATCTACGTCAGTTTAACTCACATATATACATTTTTGTAGAATGTTAAATTGTCTACCCTACTAGTATAATGGCTTTCAATTGTACTAATCAGTCTAACAGATATCAAAGTAAGAATGCAACACAGGAAATACATAAAATTGCAATGAGCCACCTCTAAATAATAAATATCAATAGGCGTGAATAAAATCTCTGAGCGCTCAGAGTTTTTTAAAGTGCGACAAAAGGCACTTAGATTTCTTGCGGAGATCACTGAGACGAAAATTTTGTCGATTCATTTCTTATTGTTCTTTTTCGCCGAAAAAAGCTGTTTGTTTGGCAGCCAAATTTCAATTTTTTGGTGATTTGTAAATTTGAAAACGATCAATAAATAAAACATAAAGGCGAAATTTTTAGACAAATGAAAATAAATTGAAGTTTGTATTATTTTTATTAATTTTATAAAGTTTTGTGCGGTCACAATTAAATTAAGTAAATGTTAAGTTAAAATTTTGTTTCCAAAAGTCCAGTACGAGAATTATTACATTATATTTTTACAATTGAATAGAATGAAAAAAAAAAAAAAACATTTCGATTTTTCGGCGCAGTCATTAATTGGACTGTGTCAAAAAATCAAAATGTACATTCCTCGGATTTTTTTAGTTCTAGATCACAAGTGTCTCACTATTCACAGTTCTTCATTCACGTTTCTGTTTTCAAAAAAAGAAAAATTATAACGCTCCCGGATAAGCAAGGAACGTTTGAACAATAAAGCACGTCCTTATAGAAAGAGCCGACATTAGATTTTGGGGGTGGAGACATAAACAAAATCGGAGTATGAGGGATTAAAGGTAGGCAGGTTTTATGGTAGGGTTATTAACAATTCAGTTCACTTTTAAAAAATAGGATATGATGCTCTGTCACTTTCCCTAAGGCTCAAGACTTTTGTCTTGGTGATCCGATAAATAGGACCCATGATTTAACCTTTTTAAGCTAATTTTATTTTCGTTTTTGTGCAGACTTTTTTTGTTGATTTTTGTTTTGCTAAAAATCTCCCAAAAAGGTATGATAGAGTTCACGTAAAATGGTTTAATCTTGAGATCTATTAATCAAACCGTAAAAATTGTGGTGTTTATGCTTAGAAAAAATGACAGGGAATGATATCATATTTTTTAAGAATTTAAGAATGAATTAAAGGGGTTATAACCCTGAAAATAAATTAGGGGATCTAGCACTTTTTAACCCCTCCCCCCCCCTCCCAAAAGCTGAAAACAAAACCTGCCAGACTTTTGTATTCCATATCACGATACACGCACCTATAATCCCTTATACTCTGATTTTGGTTATACCTGCACTCCCAAAATTTGCTGTCGGCTCTTAGACTACTATTTTGGCCAAATTAAATAGCTTTGATATGTAAATTTGAATTTTATTTATTTAAAAATACGCATTATTAATGGGAATTTCATCTTAAAAATTGAAAAAAAAACTAATTTTTGAAAACAGGTTCATCAATGCTAATCATGTTTCAGTGTTAACTGGAGTTTCCAAAACAGACGAAGGGGTAGGGTCGGAAAACCCACCTATAAATAGACCAATAAAGCTTTCAAACTTTTGCAGTGTATCCCAAGCGGAGGTGTTTGCAGTTTCCGAAGCCGCAAAACAAAACATCTTGCCTTTCATGATGTCGATATACCTTCCCGTAAGAATGTATTAAGCAACATTTAAAACAATTTAAAGGCATCGAAAAACTCCCTTTGTTCAGTCATTTATTTGTGTATATGATGGAATAAAAGGATTTGGCACAGGATTTTCAACTAAAAATCCCTTGAAAAATCTGTTTATTACAACAAAATACACAAATAAATAATTAAGCAAGAGGGTTTTTAAAATTTTAATTTAAAATTTTGAAAATGTCACTTAATAGATTCTTACGGGAAGGTATCGATGTAGTCAACAGCAATATTAGCCGCGTTTTATTATCGCTCATAACCCATATGGTTCACCTCGTTAAAATAAAACAATGTTGTGACTGTATTTTCTGTGCACTGAGTAGAAGACAAAAAAACTAAAAATTTTCTGAACGCGAAAATGAAAAATTGGTGCTTTAAATTCGGTCGGATTATGTAAATACATTTTTGCGCGATAGCTCTCAATTACTAGTGTTTAAAGCAATGAAGTGAGATGTTACATTATGTATATACGTAAGAACCGATTTGGTATATACACAAACGGAAAAAAAATATTATTGAAAAAGCAGCCAGTATGAAGTTGCGATTAGAAAGCAAAATACGATAAATCAAAAAAATTTAAATCAAGATTTAAAAACGAATTTGATCAAGTTTTTTTTTTTTACGCAAGATAAATATTTTCTATTTTTGAAAGGTTTTACTTTCTTTGAATTGAATTTAAGTTTTTGAGTCAGTTGAATGTATAAGAGTCATGTAACATGTTTATTCAGCTTTAATTATCTTTTTTTTGTGGTCGTGTACAATTTTGTTTTGCCTGCCTGAGATAGGTATCTGCCTTTAACTGAAAGAGATATGTACATACTTTTGTCTTTGATCACTAATATTTAAACAAATAGTGACAACACACAAAATCTAAGGACGGTTTTAAAAACTTGAATATGTATTTAAAAAGACCCTTTAAGGATTTTATGGATTTTTACGGTGAAACTTGCAGAAAATTACAAAAAAAAAAAACAAATTTTTGTAATAAATTAATTGTCTCTTAGTTAATTGCTTGCCCTTTGGCAAATATGTATTGAAAGATTACCTATAGTGTTGTAAGTTTTGATGTTAATTTATTGGACGGTTTTTCCAATTTATTTTCGAACGCTAAAATGTAAAAACAAAATTCCCATTCAATTTTTAAAGGTTTTCTTAGAATAGGTACGTAGTAGATACTCATTATTCAAATTTGAATTTTGTATGTTGTCATTATTTGCTGAAATATTAGTGATCACAGAAAAACGTTTCTTTTTTCATTAAGTCAGATATCAAATATCATTTCATACGGTAAGCAATAATGGTACTCACCTACTTTAAAAATTAATATTGTCAAACAATCCTCAAAACAGGATATATGAAACCTTAAAATATTTATTTTTATCGCAATACGGCCACTACCACAAAGATACAGATCTTCAAAAATCACTTAACAAAATTGAAAAATATCTTGTTCCCTTATTTTTTTCGACTAGAGTAGGTTAGATGCAAAACAAAATTGGAAATAAAGTTATTCGCTCCAATTCTTATAAACTTGGTTTGTAACAATATTAAGCTGAATTTCTAGTATCTTTGACTGTTGCATAGGAGCTGAGTAAGAGAAAACCCATGCTCAATTATTTATGAGATCGATCTCATGCAATCAACTGTTTTCTCATCTTTTTGCATAGCAAACCGAGCTCTATCTCATAAGAGCTTTCAAAATTAAATCGATCTCATCACTGTGAGATCGTGCTCATCATATTAGATCTAACTCGGTAAGTTATTTTTTTTTTTGCATACAAAGCTAAGAAAGTTCTCAAAAAAGTGAGAAAACAGCTTGAACTCATCTTTTTGCATATGACCCATAGTGATATTCTTGGGAACGAAATGGCAGATGATCTGGCCAGTAACGGATCCTCTCTTAATCCAAGCCAAATCGAATCTTCGGTACATACTTATGTCACTAGAGCAGGAAAAAAGTAGAATCCACCAGAATTTCCTTGAGATGGTCATCACTTGACACTTGTCGGGTTTCAAGAAATGTATGGCGAAACATATAGAAGAAAAACTGAATATTTACTCAATATAGGAAGGCATCAATTATTATCGCTCCTGGTGGGAGTCCTAATGGGCCACAACTCATTTGAAGTCCACAGGAGTGGAATAGGTATCATGTAGAGGGTATCAGCGAAGAGGCGGAAGAGGGCTCAGCCCATGTCCTTTGTGAATGCCCCATCAGGCTAGCCAGAACTAGAAAAGAAGCCCTCGGAAAATAATGCGGCTTACCGTATCATCAACCTAACCTAACCTAGTGTCATTAACACTTTAATTCACTTTTAAAAATGAGAAATGATGCTCTGTAATTTTCCCTAAGTCCTGAGACTTTTATCTTGATGATCCGATCAATAGCTTGCTAAGCAAACCTTATTGGTCTTTGTTGAAATTTTTTTTGTTCGAAATCTCCAAAAAAGGGGTGATAAGGGACGCATAAAATGATTATATTTTGAGTTCTATTTATCGGACCATCATTGAGGTGTTTCTGATTATGAAAAATGCGAAGCATCATATTGGATTATATTTTTAATAAATTAAAGTGGTTATAACCCTGACAATAAAATAGAGGAACTGTCTCTTTTTAACCCACCGCCCCGCCCCTCCTAAGAACTGAGCAAAAAAAACCTGGCACCTATAATAAACCCTCGCACTCATATTTTAGTTATACATCCACTCCCAAAATTTTCTGTCGGCTTTTAGACTAGATTTATTTCAATATACATATGTATGTAGGTATGTACATTGAACAGAATATCTTTGGGGACTTATTTCATCATGAAAGTACCCCCAATTTAAAAGTGAAAGAAATCCCCAAAAAGCCGTAAATAAATTCCCAATTTAGGGGAGTTTTTTCATTTGAAAAAAACTTCCCAACTTCATACAAACAAGGAGAGTTATTTCATTTTTAGTTTGGGGAGTTATTTCATGTTATTTTACTGAGCCGCTGCAATTATATATGCAAATGAAACAAAAAGGCTGCTTGCAGTAAATATAAAGGCCTAGATAGAGTATTGTTGGAAAATGTTTGAACCTTTTCAAATGAGCGTCAAAGTATTTAACGACCAACAATTTTCTTAATTTTCTTAATTTCTTCTTGAATTAAAAAAAAAAATGTTACAATATAATTTTAGGTTATTACATTAACTTAAAGGGGCTCCTAGGTTCCTACATACTTGTGTTCATAATTGTGTATCAAGATACAATTATCATGAAAACATAATTACTTCATTCCACATCCTATGAGTTTACAACTTGTATATATTTACTGCAACATGCCACACAAACATCCTCATACCTCTACCTTGCCTTGAAACGGTAATCCATTGTTTTTTTGTTTGACTCAAAGCCATTAAGTTTTATTTTCAATTAAGTACCAATAAACACTTTGAAATCAATCGACAAAGTCCTTCTAATGGCTATTTATCTAACACAATACTTGACCAGCATCAGTATTCATTTATCACATTAAACTTGCCAGCAAGGAGAACTCTGGAACGAGCCGGGTAGAAATGCTGGCTTGGTTGAGAGAGTAAAGTATCAAACTCAAACACCCATAAACATCCATAAATGCTTCATCGATTGTAATAAAACTTCTATTACAGAAAGACCCTTACTTACTGGGAAGCATAGAAAAGGATCGTCATAGAAAAATGCAATTGAGAAAGCGGTTAATGGAAATATTTCATACATTCACACAAACAAAAAATATTTATGTTGGCGAAAAAACATGATAACATAATCTAAGTAAAATCGTTTCTTCCAATCTTGGTAAGTTGCTATGTATATTTAGAACTTCTGTTTTTTTTTGTAAATTGAAGAACTTTATTTGAATCAATTTCATTTCCCATATGAAATATGAAAATTGATGTTTAATGGAACCCTTATGTTTATTTGATGGGACCGACCAGCATAATGCGCGATGAAAAAGTGTAAAAAAGATTCTAAACTTTTTATCTTTTAGGAAGAAAATAACATTATTGTTATGGTTTGGTATGACGCAACAGCCTGGGAACAACACTGTTATATTTTGAATTGTGTCAATCTGAGTAGGCAGTAGGTACGCTTTAACATCGTATTGCCATTGCCACGATCTTGAAATTTGGACTTGGAAATATATACAAAAACGTATGTATACTACTATGTAACGTATGTATGTACGTCTCGATTAATTAATTGCAAAGCAAATACTCGGGGGCTTTCTTTGCGTTTAAGGATCGAAAAACTAAGTTTTCCTTGTGTTCTCCCCCATATGATGAAAAAAGGAAACTAATTAAGGAGTATAGTCGCCAATGATGTGTAACTAAGATCTCTTTGCAACGAGTAAAGTTCTTGCTAGAGCCTTAAGCTTGTCTTAAGCACATATGACACTACATTTTTGTTTTCAATATTTTTTTGTTATTAAATCAATGAAAGTGTCACTCGAGCAAAATAGGGATAAAAAGTGTTTTTAAGAAATGGATAGCATATGTCTTAATTTATTTTTACAACTAGGTACAATGTGTCCCAAAAGTGAATATATGTACATCAAAATTTTGGGAGTGGAGGTATAACCAAATTAGGAGAATGAGGGATTACAGGTACATATACCATGATATCAAATACCAAAGTCTGGCAGGCTTTGTTTTCAGCCTTTGGGAGGTGTGGGGGGCTAAAAAGTGCCAGATACTCTGTTTATTTTCAGGGTAATAACCTCTTTAACGCATTTAAAAAAAAATCGGATATGATTTCCTGTCATTTTTTCCAAGCATAAACACCACAATCTTGACGGTCCGATAAATAGAACCCAAGATATAACCATTTTACGTGAACCTTATCATACCTTTTTTGGAGACTTTAAGCGAAACAAAAAATCAACAAATAAAGTCGCCAAAAAAACGCCAATAAGGTTTGCTTAAAAAGCTTAAATCATGGGTCCTTATCGGATCACCAAGATAAAAGTCTTGAGACTTAGGGAAAATGACAGAGCATCATATCCTATTTTTTAAAAGTGAATTGAAGTGTTAATGACCCTACCATATAAATAATAGAAAACCAAGCGGGTTTCAACCCCCCACCCCACCAAAGGCTAAGAAAAAAACCTGCCACACTTCTGTATTCCATGCCACGATACAAGTACACATAATCCCTTATGCTCCGGTTTTGGTTATACCCCACTCCCAAAATCTGCTGTCGGCTCTTGATCTATAAACTTGTGGTCTCTAGGGTCCATTGTATAATTAGTTTTATATGAATGAGTATACTTGAAATTAATTTTCATTTTCAATTCTGAAATGTCAACAAAAAGCTGTTAGAACCTGACAAATATAATCACATTATACATATATTTGCGCCTTGGCGCAAATCACATAGAAGTGGCTTATGGTGCTGGTGTGGTTCTGGCCTGCTACGGGCGTGGAGTGGTTGTGATGAGCTTTGCTCACACGGAAGTGACAGGGTATGGTAATTTGACAGAAAAAACAATAAACACACACAAAAACAGGAACGCTTAACTAGAAAATGGCTCCTACAAAAAATTTAAATAAATGAAATATAAAAAAAAATCGCCTTGAATTTTGGGCTATTTTCAGCCATGTTTTGTCTTGCACGCTCCTGTTTTAGTAATCTGCCCTCCTGCAATTACATTACGCACATTCCAGCATTTTTCTCATCATCGCAGCTTCGATGCGACTGAACTGAGTGTTGATTTCAATTGTGATTAACTTTCAACTCCTTAAATCACCAGGGTTGTCTGGTTTAAAAAAGTGGAATCGCCAATAAAATTTAAATTGCCGAAAAATCGCCTTTAAAATTTGAATTTGAAGAAAATAAAATTCTTCTGTTTTAGTGGAGCGAATTAATTAGGTTCAATTTAAAGTAAAACGCATCAAATGGAGTAGAGCTATCATTTAAACTTTTCATTGAAACAAATTCAAAACCCATACAAATTTAATATAATTATTTGAGGGATGGGAAAGGAATCGATATTCGTGCGTTCATATTTAGTATTTTGATGTCTCAATTGAGAAAACAACAGTAAAAAAGGGCGTTAGGAAATAACGCCCAAGGAAAAAGCGCCCAAATGGATTTGGAAATAACGCCCAAAAAAACACTGAACAAATTGTTGTTGTAAATTTTTTCTCATTTTGGGTGATATTTCCTAATTTTGCTTTCTTTCATAAAACGAAACAATGCCCAAATTGATAAATTAAAATAGCAAAATGGGAAATAAAGCCCAAAATAGGAAACATTGCCAACAAATCGGGGCGATTCCAGATTCTTTAAATGCAAAAAGAAACTTTGCATACACTCAACCTCGCACCCACCCCAAATCCTATAACGAGCCCAAGCAGGGGGGTTGCAGGGGGGCAGCATGGCCCCCCATACATACCTCACTGTTTATTCGTGAATTTGTATCTACATTTCACAAACCTAATAAATCCTCTCCTTTCTTTAGTTTGTGAAATTTAAAAATTTGCGAATAAGCAGTGAGTGAAATGTAGATACAAATTCACGAATAAACAGTGAGGTATGTAAGGGGGGCATGCTGCCCCCCTGCAACCCCCCTGCTTGGGCTCGTTATAGGATTTGGGGTGGGTGCGAGGTTGAGTATATGCAAAGTTTCTTTTGCATTTATATCCAACAATAATTGTAACTGTATCATTTTGAGATCTTAAACAAATATTACCATCAAAAAATATCTAAGAACTTTGCCTATTCATTGAAATAAAGTTTGGAAATTCCACCCAAAATTGAGGAAATATCGCCTAAATTCTACAAAAACAATTTACATGCAAAATATTTGGGCGATATTTCCATTTTATTTTTTGGGTTCAAAGTTGTTTTGGGCAATATTTCCAATTTCTTCTTTGCTTTTGGGTGATAAAAATATTTTTGGGCGATGTTTCCAAATTGATTTGGGCGCTATTTCCTTGGGCGTTATTTCCTAACGCCGTAAAAAAGATGTAAGGTTTAAGTGAAAATCAGAAAAAGGAAACAAAATTAAGATTTTGATTCAAGAAATTAATATCACCAAAAACTTAAAAATTCGCCTTTTTAAGGTTAGGTATATTGCCAAACTGATTTTCGTGTCACCCAATGACATTTCAAAGCGACGTTGGTGACAAATAGCCATATCTGACAAATCAGTAAATCACTTGGGCATATGCTCTACGCACAACTGACCGTTGCGTTGACCGTGATTTGGTTCGAGCTATACTAACAAATCCAGGAACTAGGTCCAGTTAGTAATAAATAAACACCTTTTTGAAGTATTATTAATTTACCACTTATGAGTTTGTATAGTAAGTTGATAAATAAGATCCAAAGTCCTTGTAAGCCATAAAAACGAAATTTGTCGGCGGTTCCCAACAAGACAACAGCAATTGTATTTATATGTTAAGTAATATGTTAGTAATAAAATAAAAATTTCGCGTCTTGAAACAGTAATTGCTTTTATGAAAAGTATATAGGTTCCGATAGAAAAACCTATGATTTATTGTCAGGTGGATTTATTTATACTTGTTTTCAAGTTGAATTCATAAGTAAAAGCTTTTAACATCAACATCACTCTCAAATATACAGCAAGTGCTTGGAAAGTTAAGAAATTAAATTTGTAATTTTATTTTTCTTTACGTAAGCAATTTTAACTTATCTGGGAGTCAACTCAAAATAGCAATTTTATGAGTTAGCTCAGGCTTACTCGTGAAACTACTTGTAGCTTGTTAATTATCTGCCACTGAAAAATTATGGGCCTCACTGTTTGATCGTGTTTGTCTGACCCATATACTCAGTTACATAATAAGCTTTGTTTCTTATTACATTTTTATCTTCGCTTAAAAAACAATTTTAATGTTAAAAACAACAATAATGTGAAACTATAGATACCAAATTGTTGCTGTTAAGCAGAGATAAGTAAAGAGAAACTATTTTGCTAATTAAGACAAGTACGAAACTAAATAAGGGAATATGCTGCTGGCACTTTTGGTTCATGTTCACCCACAAATAATAATTGACTCAATGACTCCCATTTAAATTTACGCACAATTTGACTAGCCTTATATTTATTTCAAGGAATCAATTTACTTTCCCTAAAAACCTAATCACACCTCCTGTTATAGATTTATCAGTACCACAATATTAACCAAAATAATACATAGTACCTATCTAACCAAAAAAGGTTATGTGTAACTAATTTGTATTTTGACCAGAAGCAATAATTACTTAATACATATACATGTCAACATATCACTAACCGATTGAATTATGGTCATTCTATTAAGCTTCACGTTGACCAAAGTCAAATATTGTTATGCTTCCGGTGTTTATAAACCAAAATGTGTTTAGCCATTTATCCATTTAACTTCGATCTAACCATAACTTCTTCCTCCGCTTCCACGCTTCAAAACCCATCTAGTGGTGGTTGGTTTGAAGTACATAAACCAATAATCTTGTGGCGTATGAAAATAATTACAGTGTTGTGTAACACAAAACCCAAAACCAAATTCAGGGATCATTAAGAAATCTGGTACCTACAGAAAACAAAAAAATTAAAAAGACAAAGCCGATGTGGTATATAATGTAATGAATGTTCCTATAAGCTTTCAGGACAATGCTGCCACTTAACTTCACTTACTTACCTACCACAGCCGCGGTAATAATAGCAGTAAGAAAGTCACCCATTGGGAAAATAATCAAAATGTTGATTAAAAATTATAATAAAAGTGGCTAGTATTTCCTTATTACTGCTTCACATCGTCACATCTTGGAATCCAAAAAAGCCTTCGCTGTGACCCAAAGCTGTTTTTTATAAGTGGGATGTAGCTGCAACTACTTTTTTTTTAATCTGCCCAAAGGTCTTCTTTTGGGTTGAGGTCAGCAGATTGAGGAAGACCAATCCGTTACTGAAATATTACTGATCCAAGACCACTTCTTAGTATTTTTGCTTGTGTTCTCTCCCGAGCGCACCTCACTTTTAAGTAAAACTGACATTTGGTGAAATAGTAATGTCAAAAAGAGATAGATGATAATTTCATTATGGGTGTGTTCCTCTTTTGACGGTACGGAAAGCTACTTTTCGTTGGTATTTGACATTAGCTTCAGTATCCTTCTGACAAATATAGTTCTACCTTAACTGGCTGAACAGAATGCAAAACGGAGCTGGAATAGATGTCAAAAATGCTGCAGCCGGAGCTGCAAGAGTTGAACAAATTTGAACTTTTACTGCAGCATTTTTGACATCTACTGCAGCTTTTTTGACATCTATTCCAGTTGCGTCTTGCATTCTGTTCAGCCAGTAAGGCAGCATGGTTCCCCGGAAAATGATTCGCCGTTTTTCCGGATTGCAGTCTTTACTACGGGTATAAATACCTGAATACTATAGGGCCTCGAAGCCTTACCCAATATGAAATTTGTACATATACTTAAAATAATCATAAAATCGAAAAATAATATATCATAACCATAACTTTGCAAACATTTCTATTATTTTGACCATTAAGAAATACACTTTAAGAGCATTCAAGTGGTTTTTGGAAAGAAACTAATATTGAAAACAACACACACACATATTGAAAACAACACACCAACTGAAATTTTTTTCACATCTTCATATCAATTTATAATATTAAAATTTAACTTCCACTCCACTATAGTTTACATTTTATATTTATCAGATTAAAGTTTTTATAATATGAACTTGATAAACAAAATATCAAGTTGATACACAAAATATTAACTGGCTGTGTATTTTGCCATGTTTGCTTTTTTAAAATGTCATTCCTATTCCTTTAGGTCTACCGGAATTGAATATAACCATTGTAATTGCAACGTTATTACTACTGAAATAGCATTTCAAAATTTAATTTTGATATGTATTCACTTTCAATTTAACAAATTGACAAATAAAATTCAAAATTGATATGGGCTTTAAACACTTCAAAATGTTAATTTAATTTATAAATGCTAAACTGATCTTTTCGGTATCAAATTTATAAGAGGAAATTGATACTTCTTAACGTTAATTTAACATTATTTATATCAAATTGATGTTTTGTAAATAGCATTTATTATTATGAATTTAACATAGAGCTTGCCTTCTAAGATGGTCCACGAACTCATTTTTACTTTTTTGTTTTATTTTTGGCATCTCGTGGAATTAAGTTCCTCTGGTCTCAAAAGTATTATTTGGAAATTTGCTATTATTTGTTATGCAAAAAATTTGTTGTTTAATGGTAACTGACTACAATATTTGTAGGTTCACTGGTCAAATTTCAAAAACATTTTAAATTGTGAATAATTGCTCAGTGAAAAAGTGAACCAGCCAGTAATCATTCAAAAAATTCTTTCATTTACTTGGAGTTATTTCCACATCACTCTACTTAAAATATTTGATATTAAATCTTCATAACTTCATAATCAGGGAGGACGGGTGAGAAAGACAATGGTGAAAGAAAAAACTCAACAGCTCGAATAGTTTTTAAAATGTAGGTTTTGTTATTCATCATTTCATCAACAAAAAAATGTGTGTGAAATTTGTATATGTATACATTTATCTTGATTAAGGGAGGGCTAAGTGCGTATACAAAGAATGGTCGAAATTTTGATATAACTTCGTCAACTGTGAAGAGAGTAACTGAAAAATTCAGAGGGACTGGATCAATTTTTATGGGGTTATAATTTGAAGTCAAAGGCCCATGTGATCAAGCCCACAACCAAAAGGAGCAAATTCAACCACATTTATTCAAAATTCTCTTGATGGAAAATTTCAACAAAAAAGTGGGTGTGCCACCGAATCCGTGGAGGCAATTTGTCCGATGTTCTTTTCCACACAACGGTAAAATTATTCTGTGTACTTTATGAATCAATACAAAATAACCAATAAAAAATGTGTTTTCTAGTTATTTAATTATAATCTTGCTTACATTTTTGACACCCGTTTCCAAAGAAATTTATTTTTCTTTGTCGTATTTAATTTTATTTTATTTTAACTAGGTTAAATAGTTATTGTATTATGTATATAACAATTTAAATATTAACAATTAAAAATAGTAAATGTATGTAGGTACACCTGCTCTTCCTATTTAAATGAGTTTTTTTCTTTAGAATTTGTGTTATGAAACCTCCCTTTCATGTGCTTCGTTTCTGTCTTGAACCGAAAGCAATTACATATATACACAAATATTGATTATATGTTCAAAAAACATTTTTTCTCTTTTTTTTTTTCACAGGGACAAGTTATAGTAATAATCTTTTGTGAGTTGGCAACACTATTAACGTGCATAATGTATCTCATATAATATTTAAGTCATGTTTTCTGTGTTACATCCTTCTGCATATAAGGGACATTTTATATACGGAAAGGTATGAAGATGATATTTTGATTTTAATTACGAAAGTTTTTCATAGAACTCCACGCAAAAACAAGACTTTGCTTTTATGAAAGAGCCCCACATATATTAAAACTGTCTTTCCACTTTCAAAAACGCGTGTTTTATTAAAACAAGGATGTTGGAGATTCAGTATTTGATGTTATTTGTTTTAATATCAAAACAAAATGTTTATTTCACCAGTGCAAGGTATGGGCGTAAGGATCTCAATTTATCCTTGTTTCGTAAATTAAAAGGGATTTCCTTTTTTCGAAGTGGGTGCTGTGATATTAAATTCTATATTGATTGCATTAGTTTTTTGTTTTGATTTTAATACACAATATAATTTTTGTTGGCTTTGTAAAACAAAACACTGAAAATTAGGATAAATAGTATATAAAAGGGGAAAAATAAAGTGCCCCGCAGCAAATAACCGGAAGTGGGGTCGGGGTGCGAAAAAGAGGGTAAGGGGTGCCAAAACAGAGCTTTTTACGCTTTCTGGCAAAAGTAGACCTCCTATCGAAAAAACACATATGAAAAAGTTGTAGATAAATGAGAGGCCTATAACTTTTATTCAGATCATTTTTTCAAATAACTTCAAAAATATTGAGAAAAATACCAAAAACCAATTTTTTTGTTTTTTATTTTTATTTCCGACAAAAATAACTCCATTTTGCTGAAATTTAGTGAAAACGTAGAAAATTGCAACTTAAGCAATTTGTAATTTTTTCAAGGCAAAATATAAATTTTTGGAGTTTTTGTGAATTTAATTCGAAAAAATTGACAAATTTTCAATCAAAAAGTTGACGAAAAATGTTTGATTTTCGAAAATTTTAGGACAGAATTCTTTTTGTTGAAACCTCTATTTTATGACAGTTTAAAAAAAATGCACTGTTATTGAGAAAAAACATAGTCAAAAATGGCAAAAACTAAAAAAAAAAACGTTTTTTCAAGTTCTGGTGGTTTCAGTGTGCGTAGCATTATGACAAAAGACCCGACTTTGAGTTACAAAAAAAACTTGAAAATTCAATTGGATAGGTAGTACCTATGATGCTTTGTCATCATTCGTAACGCGATTTTAACGAGTGCAGTTTATCTGCGATTTCATTTTGAATAATCAATTTTTAGCTATCGACGTCCTGAAAATAGTTTCGACCAATATTCAAAACAGTTTTCCAAAGAATTCTTCCTTATATTAAATGAATTCACAAAAACTCAGCAGGAAAGAAATCAGAATTTGGCCATTTATAATTATTGCCAACAATTGTTTTGAGAAATCATCCGCTGATGGATGCTTCTCCAACGCAACTCAAATTTTTTTCGTCAACTGCAGGATCCTTATAGGTATCGTCAAAAATACGATATTATTTCCAGAGAGTGCTGAGTTCATCTGAAGACGTTGATTGCGGAATACGCGGTAAATTTGATGGAAATCATCGGCGGGTAATATCATTACTTTTTCGAAACGTCTCGCATTTTTCGAAAAATCTTTCATTGTTCGATCAAGCATATCCAATGCTTGGTTTTGTGCCATTGTGCATTCATCCCAGATGATAATCTTGCAAGTTTTTAATACCTGTGCCATCGCAGAGCTTCTTAAATTGTTAAGTGTTAGCTCGCCACTCTTCATTAAATACATCGTGCATCAAACGATTGGGGGCAGACATTTCCAATTTACTCAACAGATTACCGCACATTATACGACTGCCACATTGCAAACATGTCTACGTTCTTCGAACTCTATGTAAGCTAAAAACGACAGCCATGCCGTCCATGTATATGTTTATCACACAAATTGATTGTGTTCTATGGAAAACATGTAGAGATGATGATGGCAAACAACTTTAGTCATAGGCGCAGAAACTCTAGCATTGACGAACGTTATCGTAAGCAAGCAAATTCTTTCACAAAATTTGGCGCACAGAACAAAGACTACCATTCAAATTGTATAAAAGAGGACTGTAGTGCCCTGCCAAGTTCGCGGCACTACACCCTTTTCACAGGAATAAACTCAGGCGATTTTCAACCTCCCTATAACTTCAGTACCAATAAAGTCAGAAACTTAAAACTCGCAGTATTTGCTGAGCTGATCAAACATAGGTGGCTCACAAAATGTCAACTCCTTAGCGTTTGTAATTTCCGAGATATGGCACTTCAAAAATCGCAAAAACCATAACTCCTGACTCACTGACAGATCATCAAAATTATGGGACACTTCCCGACATCATAGAAACTTGAAACTTCGAACAACGGTAAGCCTTGGAAGGAAAAAATCGAAAATCTGCACTTTTCTACTTAGGGGGCGTGGCATCCACCGACTTTCTTAAAAATGCTTGTAAATTATATGCAGCACTTCCCATTGTTGTAGAACGATGAAAATTGGTAGATCGGAAGGGCTTGAAGTACATAACGGGTGATTTTTTAGCTGGTTTGGTTTTGGCAACACTGGTTTTGACAGCTGACGTGTGTTTAGTACCTTGTGTCACTGTCAAACAGCTTCAGTTTGGTTTGCAATTTAACCATGGATCGTCTTACAAATGAACAACGCTTGCAAATTATTGAATTTTACTATCAAAATTCGTGCTCGGTTCGAAATGTTCATTTCTGGTTGAATTTCAGTTCATTTTTGGTTGAATGGGTACGTAAATAAGCATAATTGCCTTATTTGGAGTGAAGATCAGCCAGAAGCATTGCAACAGCTACCAATGCATCCTGAAAAAGCCACTGTTTGGTGCGGTTTATGGGCCGGCGGCATTATTGGGCCATATTTCTTCAAAGATAATGCGAATCGCAGCGTTACTGTCAATGGTGAACGCTACCGAGCGATGATAACAAACTTTTTTTTGCCCGAAATGGAAGTTCTTGACTTGCATGATATGTGGTTTCAACAAGACGGTGCCACATGCCACACAGCACGCGAAACAATGGCGCAATTGCGAGGCGAGTTTGGTGAACAGTTAATTTCACGTTTCGGGCCGGTCAATTGGCCGCCTAGATCGTGCGATTTGACACCATTAGATTATTTTTTGTGGGGGTATGTCAAGGCTAATGTCTATAGGGACAAGCCCGCTTCGATTGACGCACTGGAAGCCAACATCCATGCATTCATTCGTGAGATACCGGCCGATATGTGTGAAAGAGTATGCCAAAATTGGACTCAGCGGATGGGCTACCTGAGACGCAGCCGCGGTCAACATTTGCATGAAATTATCTTTAAACATTAAATTGCAAGGTTCAAACTATCGATTCAAATAAATATTTCATTCATTTTTTCGAATTTTTTGTGTTTTTTTTTTTTTTAAGTTCTAAACCTCTTAAAAAATCACCCTTAGAAAGAAAAATCGAAAACTTGGAATTATCTTTTCAGGGAGCGTGGCATCCACCCACTTTCTTAAAAATTCTAAAAATTCTTAAAAATTATATGGAAAACTTCCGTTTGATGTAGAACGATGAAAATTGGTAGAGCGGTAAAATTTGACGTGCACATAAAGATAAAAGTCTGGAATTTATAATTTTCAGCTCAAGGGGCGTGCCATCTACCCACTTTTTAAAAATTGTTATCAATTATATAATGCACTTCCAATTGTTGTAGAACGATTGGTAGAATGGTATGACTTGCAGATAACAACGTGCTAGCATTTATACATTTGTTAACTTGAAGGTAATTCTTATTAACAAATGTGAAATAGTATGTGACGTGTGTTAATGCACGGATAACTTTAACTCGCCAAATTCCGCGTATAATGAACGAATAGCTTCTTATCACATACACGCACATGTGTGATGGGACCGTTTACTACCACCAGTAAACACTTCGTAAAGCAGTGCATGCATGTGACACATGTGTTAGAAAACCACCACTATTTGATGAAGTGGTGACGTGATAATTACTGGAAAGATATCATATCTTTTTTAAAAAGAAAAGATATCAAATGGACAAGTTGTCTATACGTGTGCCAGTTAACACGTGTGCTAGGGATTGGATACTAGATTTTTTATCAATACTGCTGTAAAGGAATTCTTGAACCTATCTGTTGGATTGTAGAGATAGGCCCAGAAATATAGTAACATGCTTATAAGTATAGCAAAATAATAAAACTTACAATCTATCTTTTCATTTGGCTACTGTCGATCCTCGATTATCAACGATAGTTCTCTCTTTCAAATCAATAATTGTGTTTCAAGAAACATTTAAAAGAAAGTAAGTATCATCAAAGTACAATATTTTGCAACAGGTTCTGTACCTTCTTTGCATATAATTGTGTTGGAAAATTGAATTGAATTGAATTGTTTTGGAGTACTCCTCTTACAACCAATTCCCCTTATTTTTGGCTCAATATTCTAAATCGATTTATTTAAATACATATACATGAAGGATGGAGTGAAAATGTATGGATGCAAAATATATTCAACTTGCAATTTAAATTTTTTTGAGAGGTTTGACTCTGTGCAGCCAGTCCCTATGAGCTTTAAAGATAGAAAGTTAGAACATTTTCAAAGACCAGTTTTCACATGTTTACCTGAATGGTTTTAGGAGACTTTGCGGGTCTTTCTATCTTTTTAGGGAATAACTACGGATAATCGGACATATGACAACAATTACTCAATTATTATTAAAAATTACAAACTACATATTTAAAAAAAATGAAAAAGAGTGGGTTAGCGATAGCGCATTTAAAAGTATCTAGGTACCTACATATATCTAAAAACTCCTTCACTACTTAATTATAATTCATAAATTACCTCTCTTAATTGAATTAAGACGCACACTGAGCTCAAACTGAGCAATTACCTCCAATCCTAGTACTAGTACCTTAAATTTATAAACGATGTTTTTAAGAAGATTTTATCTTTATCCTTTCAGTTAACAAACTTTAATAAGCGGAATTTACTCCTTACAGCAAATTCAAACCTTTCACCTGCTAATGAGCATAAAATTGCTGGCATTTTGCATTTTCTTTTTGTACCTAGTAGGCAAAGTTTTATGATTAAAATAAGACCGTATCGAACTCACAAAAGACTATGCACAAATTAGTGTTTTATAACTCCAAAGTCCTTAAAATATGTATGTGTGTAGTTGAAAAACTATTTTTAAAACTCCTCCATAACTAATTACCGAAATAACAACTATTATTTTTCGCATATTACTTAAATATTTCCTAAAGCATTTTTAATTACCATCTTACACCGCAATAAACCTAATATAAAAGTTTGTCTATGACCATGACTCACGTTTACCACTATGCAAGGAATCATTATTCCCTTTTTCTATCACAATTTCCCCGGAGATTCAATTACTTATGCACATGCTTTTTTTCATTTCAACATCCTCCCCAAAGAGCGACTAAATAATTTGTGGCTATAGTTGTTATCGACTGTGTCTAAATATTGACTAAAAAGCCACTACATAATCACAATGTCCTCCCGCAACAGGATATTATTAATTAAATTTGCTTTTTTCTCCGGTTTATTGTTTACTTTTTTTATGACAGAATGCTGGTACTGTAATCCCCGGCCAATCTATTCGTATTTTATTGTTGGCTAATGCTCATGTATTAACATAAACATTCAATACCTGTAGGTTTGCGGGAGTAATTAAGCCTACAAAAAAGAAAATAGGTCTGCAGGGGGATTACACAATACACATTCATGCTAGCACTATAGCAATTCGCCAACAACCTCCGTATATGCAACATAGCTACGGTGACCATCTATCCCTTATAGTAAAATATAAAACCTTTTTAATAAAGGAACGGTTTTCTCCAAAAAAAAAATATGTTTTTAACATGTTGCATGGGTTTGAAACAAAATCAAATTTCCAGTAAGTAGGGACGCTTTTCCGCTTCTTGAATACAATATAAAAAGTAAAAAAAACAGTAAAGCGTTCCTTATTACATTATGATATGTAGGTGTATCATGTTTGGTATACATTAACCGTATTACTCTCGGAGATGATAGCAGATCATATAAGCACAGAGAAAAACTTATGAGAGATTGGAGTTTTTGAGTTTTTTTTTAATTTCTGCAGAAGTGTTTGTGTTTGTGTTTCCGCTCTTAAAATTACATATTTATGGATGAAATATCTTGACGTCCACAGATAGAATTTATATACAACCTTAATTTATATAACGCCAAATTTATATATATGGAATTTTTATGATGTATGTACGTACCTCTCATAAGAACTTTAATTTGAATTAAAATTCAAACGTTATTCCTAATTAGTTTCATATAAGAACTAAAATGTGAAAACGTGTTTCGAGGTAAATTACTCATTTGACATCATTGCTTGTAGGCTCAACGCATACAAAATTATGCAATTTCAGTTTCAATTTCAATAGATTTTGATGCACTTATCATTTAGGGCTATTGAAAGAACCAGGAGAAATTTATTGCCATATTTTTTTCCATTGTGTTTTGTGTCAATTTCTTTTAGGTTAGATACTTGACAAATTGAATTTCAAATTTTTCGATTAGCTGATTTCTTTTTCGACAACCCAGAAAATGCAGCAGCTAAGATGTTCGGGTGGATTCTTGCTGGAGGGGAATAATATTTAAAAACGTCAAAAGCTCTGCCTTTTCCGTGCCAGAAAAAAAGTAAAGAGACACTTTTTGGGTAGATTTGGGATAGGTACTTCGGGATCCCACGGATGGGTAAAAGAACAGACCTATGAACGCTTTTTGACAACAGTAATCACTGATTAATAAATTTTTGAGCACAGAAATTCATTAATTACATATGTATGTAGTTACTACTGTTGTTAAAAAACTTTCGTTCAAGTCGACCTTAATAGTGTACTTTTTTTTTAATTTTGAATTAAGAAAGTAGTTATACAGGGTGCGACGACATGACTTCCTTTTCTTAAACGAAATAAATCCCATTTTATGCATCATATTTTTTATTTTTATTTTATTATAATGTTCATGCATATGTAGTATGCATGTAACGCTTCTTCCAATAGGGACTTCCTAACTTTGACAGTTGATAGCAGCCATATTGTTGAAGTTACATCTTTCAAATTGGGTATCAATTTATTCAGTTTGTTTTGCGAAATCGCCATGGACGGATTTAGCGTTCAACAACACGTGCAAATGATACAAAATTGGTGTTCTGTTCAAGCTATGTTCCGCGTGCTTCGCCAATTTAAGGATCATCAGCGATAAGACTCATTTCTGTATGAACGTCGACAAACAAAATGTTTCAGTCCAATGTGAACACCGGCTTAGTGAATGCTGTAATGGCAGGAATAGGGAATATAAAGCTGAAAACATTTTTCATTAATGATTCGTCAGGACATTTTAAAAAATAAATTGCCATTTTTCTGCAGTATTTTTTTAATACACTGAGTTGCTTACTCATTTGCCCTGCAGTTTTTTTAAGTTTTAAGCGTGGTACACATTATCAAACCTGAGTGTCACGCATGTTGGATATCAAACCTGCGTGAAAAGCTTCGCGTACACACTTATCAGTTATGTTGGGCGTCAGGCAAAGAAATTCCACTACTCTCAGAAAATTGTTTCTTTTTATTTTGAGGCTATTTCCGCCACGAATCGTGTTAATTCTTTTTTTTACATGCACCCACGAGCTTTTTCCTATTTTGTTTGCACTTTTTCCGCTAATTCACTATAAAAATTCGTGTTTTGTTCCGTGAATGACGGCTCATGAATGAAATTGTGTACACATCATCGAGCAACCACCCAACAAACCGAGGGTTGTCACGCAGTATCAAAAAAATTTGTGAGCAGGCAGTTCTGAGTGTCAAACCATCAGTCAGCGTGTACACATTGTCAGTTCGGTTTGATATCCAACATGGCTGACACTCAGGTTTGATAATGTGTACCACGCTTTACTTCAGAACAAAAAGTGTCCATGTTTATAATTTCCATTCACGATCGGTATCATTATTTTTATAATATTTATCAAAGGTTTTCTAGACAAAAACAAAAAAACATAAATATTACAAGAACTCAAAGAATCAATTTAGTCGGTTTTTATTATACAAAGGAGGTGAACAAAATTGTGACTGTAGATAGAGTATCTACAGTACTTTATTTAAGAGTATGGTTGGTAACTCTACAGGGAAGGTTAATTAGTGTTATGTTGATGTATTTAAAAAAATTGTTGGCACTTTAATATTATTTTTAATTTTTTATTTCTTAAAGATTTCGTGCAGTTGCAGTTGATAGAAAAGAAAAATGAAATTCCAAAAAGTGTATCTATTTGGAAACTTGAAATTTCCTGCAAATGTTCAGTAACATTCACAAATTCTCACATACTGTCTACAGGTCTTGTTTATTGCTAACTCTTAAAAATTGTAATGAGAGAGCACCATGGATAAGAAATAAGTTTCCGCTTCATCGAAAACTTGCGATAATTATATATTTTTCTTTAATTTTTCGTACAATGCGTTACTATGTTTTTGGCGCATAAGCTATAAAAACAATCAGTTTCCTGGCATCAGTCCCCTTGCACTTTAATCACTAATTTTCTATTTAGAGACCTCTTAAGTGTTCAATTAATTAATTTTAATTAATTTTACTTGTAAATACATGTTAATAAAAATTACGACTCGGTCGCACGAACTTGCTCCTATGTGCAATGTGGCATAGATTTAAAAAAAAATTGTTTATGGCGAGTTTTGAATTAGATACATGAAAACGCTTGAGCAAACAAGTTGGATCAAAACAAGAAAGAAAATTATGTGAGATATGTGACTATATCTCTGCCATTAGGCAAGGGGTATGATTTTCTGAAAAAATGACATAAAAGTAAAAAAAAATTAAAAATCTTAGTCCTCTAAACACCTGTTTTCAAAATATGTATGTCGATAAAATTGCTGTTTTGTATTTTTCTGACTGGCTGCTTTAAATTAAGTGAAAGGAAGCTATAATAATCAACTAGATACAGTTTTTACTTACATTTGCTTCCAAAAATGTTATGTCGAAAACATCTTCATTTTCTTCCACTCTTGTAGAATCATTCGAACATATATTAAAATACATCTATAAACCCAGTTTAAAAAAAGGAATAAACCCGTTTTTGAAATATGTAATGAATTTTCAAAAAAAATATTTTTTTCAAAATTTTGATATGCAATAGGTATAATTGACATTTTAAAGGAGCTCTTGCATAATGAAAATCCTAGATAAAAAAAAACGCAGATACTGTTAACAACAGTTTTTGGGAAACAATTTTTTTTTCCAAAAGGTACACCATACTTACAGTAATCCAATAATTTTTTTTATAAAAATCGTTAGAGCCATTTTTGAAATAAATAAGCTTTTACTTAACGGTTGTATGACATACTGTTGTTTTAGGAGCTAAGAAAAATGTTCCCCTCTGGAGAATCACAGAAAACTTTAAGTTCAAAATTAGCAGAAAATCTTTTCAGTAGCTTTGGCTGTAATACAAGGCACAGACAAACAGAACAACTGTGCCACCCACTTTGTTCATGTCCTATCATCAAAATATTGTGTTTGATTGTTATCTCAATTTTGTTTGCACGAATTCAAAACTTGTCCTATAGTACCTACTACCTACATTAGGGTTGTCGTTGTAATGGGTTTATTTGAGTTTTTATACATATTTGGAAGGGCCTAATGTGGCTCTAAGTGAAGAAAAAAAATTCCATAATTTTATTTTCATCCTCTATAGCCGCTGAAGGATGTGATTGTGAATTAAACTGTCCCCTTTTTTTGCATACTAGGAAAGTCGCGTAAGATCTGCCAAAAAATCACAGCATGTAGGTGGAAAGTAGACAAGAAAAAAATCCTATGGGAAAGGGGTAATATCTCCCCCGCTTGGACGGGAGGGGCAATTTCATAAAATAATTGCATAAAATAGAACAAAATTAATTAAAAAACAATTTGCCTGCTTAATTTTTTGAGTATTTTAACTAACTTTGAAAAATATCCGTTACTTTAAAAAGGAAATTAAATTTTGAAGGATTATTCTATGCAGAGATTTTAAACCTTTGCTTGCGATCAATAATATTAGCTGTGCATCGAGTATCCTGGTCATAACCCAATGCTTAGTGATATTTTATTTTTGCTTTTATTCAAGTGAATCTTCAGTATACTTCAACTTTAATTTAATTTTTATAATAATTTATTTATATTTTGTATATGTATTTTAATTTAAAATTAATCGATCGAAAAATTGTTTGCTTTAGTTTTTCATGGATTTAAACTGTGTAACAACCGGAGTTATGATTTCATGTTAGGTATTTTTAAATTGGTTTTATTTAAATACTAGCTGATGCCCGCGACATTGTCCGCGTTAAATTTTGAAATATTTATTTGTCATGTTTTGGCCTACAATCAAATCACAATAATTAATGTCTGTGATTTTCTTATAAAAATAAAAAATATTTAAATACATATTTAAAAAACGATCTAACACTTTTTTTTTAAATCGTCATATAATTGACTTCATTTGTATAAAATACTCTATTGACAAAGTGGTCCAACGACTCTAAACGTCATTCATAGTTGAAATATAATATCCATGAGATATTTGGCACCGAAACGGTGAATTGAATGCAACTCTCTTTTTGTCGCTGGCCCTGATTCACTTTCACAACAGCATAGTTCAAACGTCTTTGAAAAGGAGATTATATTTTGTGCACTTCATTTTTTAATCATCATCGTGTCCTGTAACCCCGGCTGGGGCATAGGGCGTCAACAAAACGTCTCCATCCTTCACGGTCTGCTGCAAGGTACTTTAGCTGTGGCCACGTCTTTCTCTGGGATTCCGCTTCCGCTAAGACAGTTGATTTCCATGTTGTTCTTGGTCTTCCAACCCGCCGTGCACCCTGAGGATTCCATTCAAAGGACTGTTTTGCAATTTCATCGTTTGGTTTCCTCAGTGTGTGACCAATCCATCGCCATTTACGCTTTCTTATGTCGACGTCCAGCCTTTCTTGACTTGTCCTGCGCCACAATTCTTCATTTGATATTATTTGTGGCCAACGAATCTTTAGGATATGGCGAAGACAGCGATTCACAAAAGCCTGCAATTTCTTCGAAATGATAGACGTGACTTTCCAGGTTTCACAAGCATATAACAGCACGGATTTCACATTGGATTCGAAGAATCTCAACTTAGTGCGTAAGGAGATTTGACTTGATTTCCAGATTGGGGACAGAGTACCGAAGGCAGCACGAGCTTTATTTATTCTACTTTTAACGTCCAGATCCGTACCACCGTTTGCAGAGACAATACTGCCAAGGTAGTTGAACTGTTCCACTACTTCAACTGGCGTCTCCTGTAGAATAATACGCTGCTGTGTGGAGCGGCCTGTGAGCATTATTTTTGTCTTTTTGCTGTTTATTCTTAGACCACTCGACTCTCCCTTTACTTGCAGCGTTTGGCACATCCCGTTCAGCCCACTGATGTTATTTGCCAGTAGACATATGTCATCGGCATAGTCTAAATGACTGAGCCTTTCGAACGGTCTCCATTGAATGCCCTGTCGCTCAGCTGTACCAACACTGGCCGTCAATACGTCGTCCATCGCCAGCAGGAATAGAATTGGCGATAGAACATCCCCTTGTCTCACACCCTGTTGCACTACGAAGGAGTCGGATAGCTGCCCATTGTGCAAAACAAAACACCTTGCGTTGTTGTAAGACTCTTTTATAATGGCAACTATTTTTGGTGGAATTCCTCTACCAAGCAACGATCTCCATATACATTCTCGGTTAACTCGATCAAAGGCTTTCTCAAAATCCACGAACATGAGGTAAAGCGGTGATTGAAATTCCATCGACTGCTCGAGGACGATACGCAGGGTGTTGATATGGTCGACACACGATCGACCACTGCGGAAGCCAGCTTGATGCCTCTTGAGTGTAGACTCGATTCTATCCTTTATTCGCTCGAGAATGATGGTTGCCATTAGTTTTGGGAAAACGGACAAAACGGTGATACCACGCCAATTGTTGCAATTCTTTAGGTCACCTTTCTTTGGCAACTTAACGATCACACCATCCTTCCAGTCCCTGGGATAGCTTTCGTTTTCCCAAATGCTTTGTATCAACGGATGTAAAATACTAGCCGCTGTTACGGGATCGGCTTTCAGGAATTCTGCTGGTATTCCGTCCAGTCCAGCTGCCTTGTTGTTTTTGAGGAGATTTATTGATGTAAGGATTTCCGATTCTGACGGGGGTTCGATGTCAATACCCCTATAGGACCTGCGCATCTCGTTTAGTTGGGGCACTTCAGCACTCTGCTCGCCTGAATCCTCATTTAGCAGGGCACAAAAATGGTCCTTCCATCTACGAAGCTGATCCTCAATTGATACCAAAAGTGTGCCATCCACATCCATTACAGGATGATTCGTGTTGCTTTTTTTCCCGATCACGTCTTTGGCTATTTGGTACAATTCCCGGATATCTCCTCTTCTGGCAGCAATTTCCGCATTATCTGCGAGTCCATCCAACTTCACCCTCTTGTCACGTCTCACACAGCGATAGACCATCTTATGTGCAATGCGGTACTCTCTTCGCAAGCCAGCCTTTCGTTGAACATCTGCTTCGGCATTTATTTGGATTTTCAACGATTTGCGAAGTTCGATCTTATCCCAGGTGTCTTGGGATATCCAAGAGTCTCTACGTCTCGTTCGCTTGGGTACAGTTTCGGATCCAGCCTCCATAAAAACACTTTTAATTTCACCCCACATCTCATCAATTGTTGAATTCTGGATTCCGTTTAATGACGAGGCTCTGTCGCTAAGGGTGGTGACATAGTTTCGACATATGTTGGGGTCATTTAAAGCATTAGTATTGAATTTTGAGCTCCTTGCTGCATCCCGCGCTGGTCTTTGTACGGCAGCGGTTCGTAATTTGAGACTCATCAGAACCAAATGGTGGTCGCTTCCCACATCGGCATTTCTTATACTCCGGACATCACACATAGACTTCCTCCATCGCTGCTGAATCATGATATGATCAATTTGATTTTCGGTTTGACCATCCGGATGCACCCAGGTAATTTTGTTGCACGTCTTATGCTTAAATACAGTCCCACCTATCACAAGACGATTCGCGTTGCAAAAGTCGACAAGCAAGTCACCATTTTCATTCCGTGACCCCAAGCCATTTCTTCCCATCACGCGTTCCAGTCCGTAATTGTCTGAACCGACTTGGGCATTAAGATCTCCCATAACGACTATGATGTCGGCTCTCGGAACACTACTGTAAACCGAGTTAAGATGAGTGTAGAACGCGGTTTTGTCTTCCTCTGTCGCTTCATTTGTGGGGGCGTAACACTGAATAATTGTGACGTTACGAATTTTTGAACGAAACCTTGCTGTCATTAATCTCGCAGAAATGGGCGCCCAAGAGATCAAACTACGCCTCGCTTCTTCGTTCAACATAATTCCGACACCATGCAGTCTTTGGCCACCCTCTCTTTCATCCTCCCCGGAATACAGCATTCTCGTCTGTCCAGTGTGTGATCTGTATTCAGCTCTTCCTCTCCACTTAGTTTCGCTTATGCCCAGGATACTGATCTTTAGGCGAAGCATTTCACGCTCAACCTGCTCGTATCTACCATCGCTGTACAAGGATCGAACGTTCCATGCTCCGATTTTCGTACGTATGCGGTAGCCAAAAGTAACATTTGCGCTTCTTGAAAGATTTCTTCTATTTGTCAACGATTCATTTATTATTATGGCGTCTTGATTGACGCTCGTACACGAAAGATGCCGCACCCCCAAATCCGATGTGCGGTTTACTGCAACCGAAGCTGCAGAAGGATTTTCCATAAAAAGATTACCTCTTGGGGACTCATTTCCATTTGTTGTCATAATTCATGTATTTGCATATATCCTTCCACCATGGTATTTTCCGAGATATGATTAATAACATACATAAGCTCAGATTTGACAGGCACACCCGCCTTTTGTATGGTCAAACACATAATTGCTCGAGGCCGCCCACTATGGGAAAACAGACGCCTTTTGTAGCCGCCCAATATGGGTTACAGACGCTACCTGCTGCTGCCGTTGGCCTTTTACGAAAAAAAAGCTCCTCCGCCACCAGACTATCATGCCGTTGACCGCTGCCTGCAGTTCATCCGTCTTAAGGGGGCTTTTAACCATCCCAAGGACAAGTTTGTGCCCTGACCAGCAAAGCTGGGTTGTCTGCTTATCCCGGCATCCATTCGGTCCCCCTGCACGTTAGCGTTTTTTTTAATATGGCCGTTTATTCATAAAACATGGGCTTGAGAGATATTTGGCATCAAAAAGGAAAGTAGAACAGTAATGCAACTCTGCACTGGGCGCGCCGGTCTACCTACTCGACAAAAATATGCCCTACGGTCATTGAAAACGATTTTACGTCTAACTGCTTTAATTATACAGCCGTTTAGGTCTAAACCAAGGGATCCGGGAGATATTCGGCCTTAGACACCGAAAAGAACAATAATGCAGCTGAGCATTATTTTGACTTTTTCTTACTTCTCAACATCAATGTGTGGTACATCGTTGAAAGGTTAACGCATCTAAATACTTCATTTTGTTAAATAGCTGTTGAGCTGTAGTACATGGGTTCAAGAGGTATTTGATGTTATGAACCCCAAGGTTTATGAACCTCTAAAGCTTAACGGCCTTAAAACAAAATAAAGTACATGCAATAACCTTTTCAACGATATACGAAACATTGATGTTGAGTAGAAAGACAATGTCCAAATGGTTGGTTACATTTTTGTTCTTTTAAGTGTTTTGAGGCCGAACATCTCTCGAACTACATGGTTTAGAGCTTAGTGGGTCAAAAATGAAATGAAGCAGTCACCAACCTTTTTAGTACGGGGTAGTTAGACTTTTGCTGGGAAATAATTCAAACATGCAGTTTGACTTTGATATTCAATTGCACCTAGAGTCATTTGGCCGCCATTTTGTTTTTAACGGCTTTTATTGTTATCAGACGTAACTCACGCATTTTTGACGCTACGAAAAAAAATTGTGAGACAAACTTGTAGAAAATTTAATTGTCTACAAAATATGTTAAGTAACTTTTTTCAATAAGTACTTTTTTTAAATTGAACTGCATTTTGTTAAAACAGGGTTTCTTTTCAATTTATTTTTAACAACTTCACTGTCCCCATACAGATTGTTTGAAAACCCCCCATACGTCCATTATTTTTTCTTAGAAAATGAAGCTTTAACTATACGTCCCATGTATCACTTTTGATACATAAATTTTTTTTCGTACCGAGTCTCCTACGTCCATGTATCAAATTTGATACATAAACAAAATTCGGCTTCACTGTCCCCATATAAAGTGATTTAAAAACACCCCCACGTCCCGTACTTTTTTCCAGAATAAAGCATTATTATTAAGTAATATTCAACATAGAATGGGTTGGTAGCATAAATAATTGTTCATTGTTGTTAAAAAGACGGTTTAGTTTTGTGCTCATATTTGATACATGGACGTATGCTAACTTCATTTCATAGCTATACGTCCCAATGTATCAAATATGATACATAATAAAATATAACGATAACATAAAATAAACATAGAAAATATAATTTCTGCAAAATTCTCCTCTTTCCGAAGCAGAGGGTCAATTTCTGATAAATTAGCTTTAAGCTAATATTCCACTCTTCTTCTTCTGAGAAAAGTGGGAATCATTTTAAACTTGTCCAATTGTTCTTTAAATTTACTGCATTTCTTAAATAATTAAAAAAGGAAGAAAATCATACGAATTAAGTGGTAGATGAATCAGTGGTCAAATTTAATAGTCGACTTAAATTTAAGACTTCCATTACAAACAACCCTTCAAAATCAAGACCGTAAGATTACCTCTCGCATCGCGGCCACGAAAAAAGTCTGTCCGAATATTGGTATGGTGTAGAGAATAATCCTAGCTTTCATTTGATACCCCATTGAAGTAACTTCTTTAGGTACATTTAGCGAAAAATGCGACCTGAAAAGTGCATTTCCTAACCATTGCGACCAGAAAAAGCTTCCCGGTTGGCTTCCAATATTTGTGTGGCCGAGATGAAAAAGGTATAATCTTACGATCGGACTTACAATAGATAGGCTACACGTGGTGCTACAAGGAATATTGGGGAGCAACTTCGGCCATTGAAAGTCTGAACAAGCCTTGGTCATATTTTGGTGAAATTGTATGAACCACTTTTAGATGAGGGGCAAATGATTAACGCTGATAATAATTATTAATAGTATAATAGTATTTGCAAATTACTTAATAAACCAGAATACTGATTGATGTGGAACAAAAATCGAGTCAATCTTCCATTACACACAACAGAAGCAAAATTGAGGAGATCGGAAAGCATGGTCGTGTTCGTCAGAGAAAGTTTTTACCAGGATTTCTCCATCTGCAACTGCAATACGCTCATGCACACACTATTTCACAAAAATACTACGTCAGAATGGTTAACTTATCAGGAAGCGTTGCGTTTTGTCCTACAGCAATAATTTGAGAGAGACGGTCGTGAGGCCTCCAAAGAAAAGCAAGTCGTATAGAATGCAAACAATGCAACAAACCACGTGCTGTTATAAGAATCTTAAAGATTCACATCCCATTGTTTTACAATCATAGATTTATTTGAAAATATTGGTCTCATTACATTAACTACTTCTAAATAAAAAAAAAAATAAAAAGCAGTCAAAAAAAGTGAAAAAAGTATTTTGTCCTTAACATTTTTCCAACTTTGTTTGCAGTTCTGTTAAGTTTCAGACGTTACCTACGCGTTTATATGAAAATGAAGTTCTTGGGCTATTTTTTTCATATGAAAAACCTGTTTTTAAAAAAACCATATTTTTGTATCATTTTTGATACATGGACGTAGGAAACACAGAACAAAAATTAATTTATGTATCAAATGTGATACATGGGACGTATAGCTGGTATCTTTTTTTTTCTACGAAAAAACTAGGGACTTATAGATGTTTTCAAATCAATTCGTATGGGGACAGTAAAGCCGAATTCTAAAATTTTGTTTATGTATCAAATATGATACATGGGACGCTGGAAGCATAGGAAAAGAAATTTTTTTTGTATCAAATATGATACATGGGACAGTGAAGTTGTTAAAAAAAATTAATGTCGAAATAAAAGTTGTAGGTAGACCTTTCAATTATCTATATTTTTTGCCTCAATATTTTTTTCTTTTTCTTATATTATGATATGATTTGTTAATAGTTTAAATTATTTGCGTATAGTTTAACTATATTTCCGAATTGTAAAATTAACTAATATCGCACTATAATTGAGAAATGACTTCAGTGTCGAGATTCAGCCAATTCGAAACCTCAGGGAGTGAGTGAGATGAGTCACTTTTCGTCGCAAATCGATTCAGCTAGCAAAAGTGAGTGAGTGAGCGAGTGAAATGAAATGTCAGATTACTCGCCAGATATTTCCGCAGTGACTTGGTGTATGTGTTGGTAAATTTCCAGTTTTGGATAGGTCTGTGTGCTTTTCTCAAGAATTCCTATTCATGGATAGGAATCGAAAAAAAACAACAACGTAGATAAAAATAACTACCCTTTACTGATTCTTAAATCAAATTTATCATCATATGCACATATGTATATTAAATAAAATAATATTCTATTCACTTTCGACCCTATTAAACTTTTTTTTTTCTCAAGGGTGAAAACTCACATTAAACTTTAATTACGACAAAAAAAATTATTGAAACAAAAGATACTCCATTATTAAAGATTCCAATGTTTACATTGTTGTATTTGTTATTTCATTTCATTTGCGTAACGAGTGTGACAAGGAGGTAGAATTTAGCTCTTTAAAATTTATTCTTTGTCTCATGTTCGAAGCTCAATTCGAACTTAGTCATTTCACTTGAATAGCTGAATCACTTTTGCGAGTGAAGTGAGATGAGTCGGCGAGTAAGGCGAGTCATCTCATCTCACTCGCTGAAATAGCTGAATCTCGGCACAGAACTTTTGTGGGAAATTACATAGAAATTCCCAAATTAATATCTTAAATTTCTAAAACAATGCTAATTTTATGTTAGACCAGCTGGCCCACCCTGGCTCCGCTCGGGTAGACAAAAATTTCAAGAAAAAATGAACAAACCAAAATTTTAATTATGTGTCCTCAATTAATCAAATTCCGGATAATCGAGACTCGACTGTATTTTTTTTTGTTTTATTTTGTCAGAACCAAATTTTTCATTCTCATAATATATGAAACGTTTTCACCAAGTTTCAGATGGTACTAATTTTTTTTTATTCGAAAGACTTTTCATACTATTTTGCCTGTACTATTTAACTGTCTGACATTTTTAAAATCGATTATTTCTACTTGTTTATAATCATTTCCTATATATAAATTTTTTGTTTCGACACAATTTTCCCTTAATTTCATTGTTTTTCTAATTTTTCAAAGAAACCGTTAACATTTTAGCAATTAAAAGTAGCCGAAATTACTCCCCTAGTTGTCCACTAAATGTATGAAAAGTCCCGTCATAACCTGTTCTGCCGTTTTGAAGGTTACCGCGGACAAACAGACAGACAGACAAAATTTTTTTAAATGATGCAGTTATGTTTCTTAGCAATTAAACAAACACCTAAGCTCAAAAACTTGGAACTATTTCAATATTAACGACAGACACTCCAATTTTATTTATATGTATAGATGTATAGATATATAGATGTATAGATATAGATGTATAGATGTATAGATGTATAGATAAATGTAAGATAATTTTATCGACTGGGTTTAAATGGATGTAACTTAAAAACGGCTGTATTTACGATAAAACATATCAAGACCTTTTGTGTAGAAAGTTCAATTTTCTTTAAGAAAAACGTAAGTAGTTAGTTTAAATACTTGTTATTATGCATAAAGTTATAAAATTCCAAATACAAACAGGAGATTTCTCCCATAAAAATCGTATGGAAAACCGAAATCTGCGACGAGGCATGTCTTAACATGATTTTTAAGAGCCCACATTTTCACATTCATCTTTTTTTCGCTTAACTGAAACTGTTGAGCCTGTTTGGAAGAAAACTTTTTTTTGGAAACAGTCTAACAATTATGATAAATCAGATTCTATTTCTTTGTTGTTCGCTCGTTTTTTGTAGTGAAAAACTCCATGTTGAGGGTGGGGTGGAAGAGAGTTATGTATACCACTTAAAACTAAGCTTTTGTTATCATTGTCATATTTGTATGTCATATCTAACTTGAAATGTAACATACTGAATTTCTATCTTTTTTTAATAAATTGAAGTAATCGAGAAAGGTTGTAATCCATTTATTTCTAAGGGTTCATTTATAACTTCTACCATAAATTGAAAAGAAACCCTTTTTTTTTAACAAAATGCAGTACAATTTTAAAAAAGTACTTATCGAAAAAAGTTACAAGAAACATTTTGTAGGAAATTAAATGTTCTACAAGTTTGTTCTACAACTTTTTTGTCTGGCATAAATAAAAAGTGAGTTACTTGCGAAGATATAAAAAACGTTAAAAACAAAATGGTGGCTAAATGACTCTACGGGCAGTTGTGAAGAATGATGCGTTCGGCTCGAGTACTAATTTACTTTCGAACCACGAGGTTTCTATTTACCAGCAGAAGTCAAGTAGTTAAAAATATATGATTCTATACAGTTCTCTACTACTAATATGCGCTACAGGGTGAGAACCGTAAGCCGTATAACAAAACTGTTGAGGCAAAAAATATAGATAATTGAAGGGACTATAACTTTTATTTCGAAATTTTTTTTTTACAACAAAAAAATAAGATATGATGAATATACCAAAATCAACCCCTACTTTTTTTAAGAAAATGCAGTATAACTTTTTAAGAAAAGCACTTATGGAAAAAAGTTACTTAACATATTTTGTAGACAATTAAATTTTCTACAAGTTTGTCTCAAAATTTGTTTTCGTAGCGTCAAAAATGCGTGAGTTACGTCTAATAACAAAAAAAAGCCGTTAAAAACAAAATGGCGGCCAAATGACTCTAGGTGCAATTGTGAAAAATGTGGTTTTCGGCTCGTGTACTAATACCCTTTCGAATATCAAAGTCAAACTGCATGTTTGAATTATTTCTCAGAGCCCCATATAATGAAATCTAATCACCCCGTACTATTTCAACAACACGTATGACAGATATGTGCATAGGTACGTGTTGAGCAGCGTTAACGCTGGGCGACTTTAGTCGCACTTTGCGACCTTTTTTGGGTCATTGCGACTAAACGACGACATTTTGATCAGGGCAACCTTTTTCTCCGTGCGACTTTTTTTTTAATTTAAAATATCAAAAACACAAAAACACAGGTTTCTCGGACTCGCCCATTTGAATTGGAACAAACAGAACGGAAACAATATTTCAATCGACTTTCATTCAGCTATTCTTTTTCCATTTCCTTTGAAACGAAAACGAAGCGGCTTGGGGCTTGGGTTGCGCTTGATTGAAATTGAAATGAAGTGAGGAAACTCGAAATTGTTACTAATATTATTACTGTTCTTCAATAACAGCTGTAGCTGCTTGTTACTTAAATAAAAGTTGCGCAAAAAACCGTCGTCGTTAAAATATAGGAATTAAGATACCCTTTTATATCACTAATATTATATTTGGGGAGTTTAGGAAAAAAAGGTGACATTTTTACTTTTACATTTTTTTTTCTTCAGAAATTGCAGAAAAACAAAATTAAGGTATGCCTGCCCAGTTTTTTTATTTTTGTTTTCTTTATGTGCATCGGTTAAGCAGACAGGCTGTATTTGTTGTATTTATTAGTTTTGCAGTAGGTTTTGTGATAGAGCTTTTATTTAAAAAAATATTTTGAAAATGCCACGTTTTGATATAAAACCAAAATATTGCAAGAAAAAAAATATCACTTTTTGAAACTCAATTTGATCCAAAGCCAAGTAAATAGTTTATATTTTTTTGTATGAAATCTTTTGTTCCGAAAGTGCCTTTTCAAGTTGAATTTTCGTTAATACATGCTATTATTCTTGGCAATCGATAAAATTCACGATTTAAAAACAAAAGAAATAAAATGCACGACTGGATCGCACGTACTTGCTCTTATGTTCAAGTTGTGTGGGACTTAAGAACTTTAAAAAATATTCAAGTAATTACAGAAAAAATATAAAAAAGCATTTAAATCGTTCTTTTAATGGTATAAACAGCCTGATAAATAACTTAGAGCTCAAAACAAAGTATGCCATTTGATTACTTGAAAAAATATGAATATATGCAAAAAAAATTTAAAATCGTTGGAGCCGTTTTCTTAAAAATTTATTTTTTATATATAAAATTTTTGTAACGTTTAAAAAAAAAAATTTGGTATGCCAATTTTGAGTATATATTAATATACATTTAAAACTGAAATTTCAAAATAATTCATCAACCCGTTTTTGAAATATTGAATTTTCAAAAAAAAATTTTGAATCTTTTTTTAAAAATCCAAAATTTATTTTTTCAAAAATGTTGGTATGCCGTATTATTTATATTCTAACAAAGCTTCTGTGCATAAAATTTTATTGAAATCGGATGAGCGGTTAATGAGAAAACCAAAAATCAAAAAAACCGTTATATGGCAGGTACCGTTAATAAATGTTTTTGGTGATTTTTTTTCTTACTGAAAGGTACATCGTATTGACAATAATACACTTATTTTTTTTTATCAAAATCGTTGGAGCCGTTTTTGAGATAAATAAGCTTTTCCTTAACGGTTGTATGGCAGGTACCGTTATTTTTTGAGCTAAAAAAAATTTCAATTTCCCCTCTGGAGAGTTACAAAAAAACCTTAACTTCAAAGTTTGAAGAAAATCGCTTCAGTGGTTTAGGCTGTAGGTTGAGGTACGGACAGACAGACAGAATTGTGCCACCCACTTTTTTCGTGTTCTCTATCATCGTAATGTCATGTTTGATTGTTATCTCGAAATTTTTTTTTTTGCACGAATCCAAAACTTGCCCTATAGTACCTATATCGCAAGTAAAAAGTACCAAAAGTGAAAATTTCATATTTTGTTCCTAAACTCCTCATATCATTGGACATATTTTAAAGCAAAATCAGTGATAATTTTAATGCGAATAAAAGCTGTTGACATAATTATTTTGTCTATGTTTTTGGTAATAAAAAATGATAAGTTCTAACCATCATAACAATCATTGAGGAATCAAAAAAACCTTAAAAAACACTGATTTTTCTTAACTGTAATTCTGCTTAATAATGATTTCAATGTTATCGTGTTAATTCGGAATCTCCTTGCAGCAGCAAAAATGCATAACATTTTGGTACTGATTTTGCTTAAGTGTGATCCTGCTCAAAATTTTACCATTTAGATTCGATATGTCATTCCAACAGCAAAAAGGCGTAACAAAATTTTCGACTTTGTTTAAGTGTTATTCTCTAATTTTTAATTTTTAAGATTACATTGAAATTACTTTATTCAGAATCACACTTAAGAAAAATCAGTATCAAAACACTAACACCTTTTTACTGCTGCAATTCAATTTTGAATTTACTTGATAAAATTGAAATTACTACCTACATATTAAGCAGAATCATCAGAACCAAATTTGTAAACGCACATAAAAATTGACTTATATCGTGAATTTAATAAAGTTTTAGTTCTAATTTCAATAGCAGTTATTCCCGATTTTCGGTAGCAAGCTAATAACTGTAACTAAATATCTGCTACTAACACACTAACCCATCCCTATAAAAGTTGAATACATCGGAAAACTAACTATACAAAATTAATCAATATCAACTTTTGTTATTACTTTCGTTATCATCATTACTATTCTGAACGCCTATTATAGGTCTAGCTATAAGTTTTTAAAATGAAGACTGAAATTTTTAAGTATTTATGGGCTTTGTTTTTAATAAAAAAAATGTTCCAAAAATAATCTCAAGTGTTTTTGTTGTTCAAATATAAAAATATGGTTGTGCGACTTTTTATTTTCGAATTGCAAACTTTTGGATAAAAGTGCGACTTTTTTTCAATTATTATGTTTTGCGACCTTTTTTTCTTGAGTGCGGCTTTTTTTGTGACCTTTCAAAAATTTTCAGCGGTAACCCTGGTGTTGAGTCTTGCACCCAGCTCCCATACTTACGTACATACATTTTCGCCAACTCTCCTTTATTCATGTTTTACATACATATGCTGGGCATGCAGATAAGGTTACCTTTTTGGATTGAAGTTGGTTTGTTTTTGGGCTTCAGATTTCTTCTTTGATTTTTCATGCATCACACATGGCGTGCTTTCAGGAAGTGCAGTTGAAAAAATTTCTTCCTCTTCTTTATACCTGATGAAGTCCATAGACATAAGCAAAACGTCGACCTGAAGCCCAAAAACAAACCAACGAATACATTTCATCAATGTATGTATGTATGTGCATGTATGCAACACACCAAAATGCAGTATCAATGCTTTTTTTCAATAATTGTATATTAGGGTGGTCCTTAAATTGGACATTGTCTTGGATGGCCCTTATTCGATTCAAAACATTGAAAAACAATTTCCCTAATTTTTTCAGATTTCTATTTCACCACCCTGGTCTCCCTTTTTTCACTTCAAGGTACTAATAATGGAGTACGGCTGATTCTTATAACACGCAAAAAAATCAAAACTTATAGATTAGATTAGGACGAAAAAAAATCGTATCGGAGGGGGGGTCTATTTCCCCCCGTTCAGGTGGGAGGGCTAATTTTCTAAAAATTTGACCCAAAATAGAAAAAAACTATTAAGAACCAACGGGACCACTTACAATAGCATGCTATAGCTTTTTTAAAATCAATGAATCCAGTCATTTGATGCCTATCCCTATTATACATCCATACATCATACGACCGTACATATGTACATATGTACATTGTACATACATTCATGCATACAAATATTGAAACTAAAAAATTCTGACAGTTAAAATAATATTTGAGCCGTTTTTTTAAAGTGGAATAAGTCCACTTTATGGAAAAAAATTGTGCATTCAATAAACAAATTGTATCCTCTTTTTGTATTAATAATCTTATACTCAATAGAGATTTCTACCTGAATTAAAGATATACAAATTGTAAAATTTACTGAAAATACCTTTTTTTTAAAGTGGAATAAGTCCTTCGTTTGTTATATCCATAATTTTAGAAAATGTATACTTACAATTATTATTATTAATTAGATTAGAACGATTTCCAGTGGGCAGATCCCACCATAGGAATTAGTTTTGACTCTAAGAACAACATCATAGACAAGATAACGGTATTTTTCCTGTAGAAATTGGAATGACAAGTCATTTTACTAATTTTGTCTAAGTTTTCTATAACATATGTCTGTCTCTTTGAATGCCAAGCTACAACTTAGAATACTGAAGCGATTTTATTCAAACTTCGAACTTAAGTTTTTTTGGTAGTTTCCTGTAGAAGGCAAATAGAAATTTATTTTTACCTTGACAGTACCGGCACTACCGTTAAAAACAAAACGTATATATGAGGCGATGAGAACCAAAACTCGCCATATCTATGCCAGAAAAAACTCGCGACAGCTTATGGTAATTGTTAAATAATATCTTTTTATAGAAATTTTTAGTATAATTTTCCTTTAAACTATTACAAACAGGTTTTAAAATCTATGATTAAATATAAAAATTTTTTTCTAAGTACTCCCATTTAAAAGTTATTAATCAATCAAGTTTGGTTATGGAGAGTTTTTCTAAAATGGATATGGCGAGTTTTGGTTCTCTTCACCTCATATGTACAAAAGTATCTCAAAAACGACTCTAATGATTTTGATAAGAAAGTCTGTGAGTTGTCATGGTGTACTTTTTGATAAAAGCTAATTTTTATCAATTTTAATTTGACTAAAATTTTTGTTTGAAAATTAAATTGAAAAAAAAACGAGTTGATGAATTTTTTTGGAACCAAGGTTTAGGTATATTAGTTAATAGTACCTACTTAGGTTTTTCATTTTCTTAAATATTATATTACTAGCTGACCCGCCACGGCTTTGCTTGGTTAGGCAAAATTTTCGAATGACATCCTCTACATATAACCTTTCAAATCACATTTCATATTTTACAAACCCCATTTCTCACTAAGTATTTAAATTTTGAAATGTCTTCAGTCAGCCTTTAAGAATATCCTTCCCAGCTCAAAAAGTATGTACAAACACTTAGATTTTAACGTTGTAATTAATTTGTATCCAAATAAAATTTAGCCTTTGTTACTCAGGGACATTATATCTTTCCATTTATTAAAGAATTTTAAGGATCGGTTGCATATTTCTAGAGATTACCCTCTAAATAGGTACAAACAAACAAAAAAAAACAAAAAAAACAAATAAATGTTTCATCTTTATAATATAAGTATAGATAGTTTAGATATAGATATACCTAAATAATGTCCTCATACATTTTATAATTCACGTAAATAAGTTTCTTAATTCTATATACTTTGAACTCAAAAAATTAATTCAGTTAAACAATGCCAATATAAAAATATGGATTTATTTTTTTTTTATTTTATTTTTATAATTTGTTATTATTGAAAATGTAATAAGTCCACTTAGGGCTTAGGCCCCGTTAAATTTCTGGGAGAATTTTAATAAATATTTTTGCAATTTAAAATTCAACATTTTTATAACCTAAAATGCGTCACTTGAATTTATTAACATTTGCCTATATTTTGAAACACATTGAAAAGCAAAACCTTAAATATATCGAAACATGAAAAAATGGACTTATACCACTTTCAAAAACAACGGCTCATTTATAAAAATATTTTTTTGCCAATGAAGCAGAAATAATTTTTGTTTCTATAATTGAGTGAGTTTTTCTTCATAAAATTGCATGTAAGTACCTTCTTGTACTTGAATTTTTACTAAACATACCCTATAATGACCACAGAGCTTATAAAAACAATTTACAAAAAACCGCATTTCAATACGCCCAATAGTTTTCGCGTGATGCGAGGACAACGCGGATAGCGAGTTACGATTTTTTTTAGTTTAATCTTCTACTGTTTTCATGGAAACTCTCCAAACTGTTAAATTTTGAAGAATGAGGATGAAATTCTCTCAAAACTGCTGAAACTAACAAGCAATGCAAAAAAAGTACTGGATTGCATTTTTACAGCATTCCGTACTACCAAATAATTGTCACACAGGACGCCATTGTTTTACTTTTATTATATTACTTACATTTTACTGAGTTGTGAATTTCAATCCACAAAAATGTCTTGCATAGTAACTCACAGATAAGAGATACATATGTTTCTATCTCTCGCAAGAAAAAGCTGGTTTGGATAGGGTTTTGGAATTTTGTTTAGCAATAAGAAAATCTGAGTCTAGCTCTTGAAACTAGGGGTCTAGAGTACTTGAGTCTAAATTTATAGTAGAATTGGACAGTTTTGTACCTGCCCTTTGAGCGCTTGAAAACAATTCAGTCTTCTACAGCCTTTTGTGGGCAATACATACATATGTATATAACACCAACGGGTTTTACAAATGTCATTGTGTAGAGAATTTTATAACAAAAAAATTTATATTTATTGTTCTTTTTTCCTAATTTGCATACTTCCAAAGTTATATTACAGGAAAATATGGAAAAAAGGGAGATCGATTTTAGTTTTCTGATGCAGAGCAAGTATTTATTTTCATTGTATATAATTATTATTATTTGTGATCGATTTCCACAAAAAACTCATCTCCTTACATCCAAATCTGCCCCATCCCGATCTAAATTTTTTAGTCTATAAGGATTTTATACATAACATTACATGACAAACATTTCGTATTTCAATAATTACAATAATTCAACAATTTTTTGAAATAGATATGGTCACCATTTGTACATGCGTAGTTCTGCTCCTGTGTGAACAATTTAGCAAGTGCTTAATTAACTTTTTGCTGTAGGTATAAATGTTTGGAAAAAGGCACCTCTAGACGGAAATTAAAAGGTGATTTTTTTTTGCATTGACATGTACTAACCATGAAGATGGTTTGACTTTTCCCAGCATGTAGGTCGGATATTGGTTTAAGTACGAATGAACAGTCCGAAATGGACAAACATTCAACAGGTATCCAGAGAATTATTTCATTTTACTTTCGCATAACTTTGGATGTACATAATATATTGTACATACACACATATGTATAAAGATGGAGAGTATAATGTAATACATATGTATTCTGAGTTTTATTTAACCTTTATTAACAAGGGTCATTGATGTGAATAATTTATGGTGTAAATGGAATTTGTAATGTCTTTGCTCTTGGGTTAGTTTTGCGAAAAAAATACGCTCTGGCTGCCTTAATTATCCTCGAGTGTAATGCATTATGAACTCTTGCTGCAACAATTATCACCGTCAAGTTTTTTATATCTTTAAATAAGCAATGCCCTTTATAAGGAAAGCCAACTTTGTTTATTTAAATAATGGCAGTTATCATTATAAGCATTTCTTTAACTACATACCTAGTAGATATCTAAAATATACAAATAGGATTGGAAGGTTAAAATAAGTACTGGTCTTGAGTATTGAAGGGAACTTTGTTAATAGATTATGTGTTCGTAGATAAATTGAACTTTAGAATTTGTTCAAATGAAGCATAAAGTTTGTCCCATAATTCTATCTTCCTGTCTTCCTATGTTTAATGTATTTATAAGCGTGAGAGGGGTTTTTGAATGTTTGAACACTGAAGATAATTTTCACATAGTCCCTGCTATTTTGATACATACGTTGGCTTTCCTTAAATGACATTTTAATGTATTCCAGGTCAACAAAAACTTCTGAATTCAAATATCAATGTCTCGTAACTGTATCATAGTTCCCTTTGGATCTGTAGTACCTCGTGGCATGATGGTTAGTGCGTATAGGACTGTCGTGCCGAAGGTGTGGGTTCGATTCCCAGCCGTGACACCTAAAAACAGAAATGTTTTATTCGAGGTGCTGCCTCTTGCGAGGAACTGACAAATCCTCCAAGAGTATACTTGTCATGAAAAAGTTCTTCTCATTTAGCCGTTCGGACACGGCAAAAAACTGTAGGTCCCCTCCATTCCTGCCAACAAACAAGCGCACAGGAATGGTTGTGAGTTGTAAGTCACTAGGCCTTGGTTCTCCACGAGCTGTTGCGCCACCCAATTTATTTATTTATTTACTATTCCCTTTGGATCTATCAACCAGTTCTTAAATCTTTCATAATTTAATAATTCTATTTTATTACACTTCAAATCGGTTTTTGTGTCTTCTAAGCAAATAAATTTTTCAAATTCGACTTACGAGCTTTTGACAGAAAGCCGATTATATTTTCTGTTTACCGCTGTAGGTTAAAATAATTTAACAGAGCAAAGTATTAATTTCCAAAATTCACCTAAATTGTCGGAACAATAAATTAAAATAAAAATTTCAACCAGACAAAAAAATAAATATACTTTACAAAAAAGTACGTATACGCCCGAGTGGACGTAGTAATGTATTCGTTTCTCTTATTTCTACACTCCTCTTGCGAACAGAAGAACAACATTAAAATATGTAGATGAAAAACAATAAGATTTGTCAATGGTTTAAACATAAAATGTCGTGAATTTATTCCTCCACAATGAGCTGGTTTCCAATGGGGTATTGAATATAGTCCGGACAATGAGGGGTTTAAAGGAACAGGAATAGGTGCAAGTGTTTGTATGCATGCTTGAATTCACCCATGCGTTTCTGACAGAATAGTTACACTGGTAACTTTTCAATATTTTTGGTATAACTCGGAAACTAAGTCGAATTTGACATTTTACATTTAAAGCTATTTGTTCAAAATTAAATTTTCTATTGGAGTTTTATAAAAATAAGCAGGTATAGTTAGTAAAAACCAACCTACAAAAAATAAAAAAATAAATTTATAATTTGTTTAAATAAATCGAATGAAACAAAGATAGAGTCGAAACATGTATGGACAAAATAAAGAAGAGACTAAAGGCTTTAATATGGAATTCTCAAAAAGAAATTTGTATTCGAAATTATCAGAGATTTGCCCATTCAAACTTTACCATTTCATTTATGACAAATTTTACATCGTAAAAATATTCGAAATCAAAATTTTACTATGACTTTAGATAATATATAATTTTGCAATTTTGTTTTTCGGCCCTTTATAAATGCTTTTAGACCTGCAGACTGAACGGTTATTTACTTACATCAACTTTTACAACGAAGAATCATGTTCCATTAAACAACAAACTTTACTTTTTGGTAAATTTTTTTTTACAAAAAACTGTTATAAATGGTTATTGCCATATAACGTTTTCTTTTTTATTTACTCATTTAATAAATACTAAAAATTGGTATACCATTTTATTTTTAATGTTACAAAAATTTTATATCTAAAAAAGAATTTTTTAAGAAAACCGCTCTAACGATTTTACTTTTTTTTCATATATTCATATCTCCAATGGCTTTCTTGTTTTTGAGCTGTTATCTTTTTTAAGAGTTGGTTATACACAGAAATATTTGCATGCCTTTTTTGTCTGTAATTACTTCCTTATTTTCAAAAGCTCTAAAGTTCCAAGCAAAATGAACATAAGAGCAAGTAGGAGCGATCCAATTGTGCATTTTATTTTGATTTCCATTGGTGAGACAAAAATAAACGTATTGTTTGGGACGCACTCACCAAATAGCTCCTTTTTAAAAAAGGATAGCTGCTAAAAATAAATTAATTATTCCTTAGTGACAGTCCACGTCTTATTTAAAAGACGACATTATTTAATTTTTTGTATAGTTTTTAATTTCATTCTGAGATTCGTTGCAGTGAGCAAGTAGGCTTGCGGACGCTACAAGGGAATAACATTTTCAAGATAATGGGTATGATATTTAAACAAAAAAAATTTAACAGTGTGAGTGATATGACATTTGTTTCTGTTTGAAAAATAATGGAATCTTGAACATGAATGTTTTGAAAAACATATTGGCTCATGTTCCTCATTTTTCTTGTGGAAATATTCAGAAACGTTTTTGGAATTAATTATGAATTAAATGCATTACAGTGTGACACCAATGACATGTTTTTGTGATCCATAAAAATCCATTTATCTATGAATATCAAAGGTTTTGTAGATCCATATGTTTTTCATGCATATTGATAATTCTGCTTAAAATCACAGGAGTGAGTAAAATTGCCAGAGTAATAAATGATAGCCTTATGACTAGGATTAAGGATTAATGCCAATTCAAATCAAGCAGCAGCAAAACAGCTCATTTGAGGAGAGAAATGGTTCATAGATTTCAAAAAACAAAACTGTAATACCAAATTAATTTTTGTTATCTTAAGTGAAGTAAATATTTCAATACAAAATATACATTATAGTAAATGTCTCAACAAGGACAAGTAGTATTCATTTAAGTGAATTCCATGACATCTAGGATATTATTATTTATGTTGGCGTTAATAATGCAATTACTTTCCAGAACAAGATATCATGATTGATTATGGATTTGTATCTCCACTTTTGTATACAAATATCCAATGGGAAAACAATCTAAGAACGACACTTAGTATACGTATAGTAGTATAATTAGGGCAACCAAAAATATGCTGGAGAATATTAAGTTCAAGCAACACTCGAGACTATGAAGGAAATGCGTTTCTAAAAATGCTTTTCGTGACAAACTCTACCGTTTGTGCGCCATCTTTTAGGACATATTTTTGCATATTTCATCCAAAATGCATATTTTTTCATATACATATGTCATAAAAATCATAAAATTTTAAACATTTTTCGGGGAACATTCAGTTTGATACTTACAATAAATAAAAAAAGGTTACTGAAAAAGCAAAAACTTACAATTTACTATTTCTTATTCTTGTTGTAAGATACATTGATATGTATGTATAATAATTCTTTGTACCTGGTAACATCAATTACAAAGCTGACAACATTAAGCTTACCACTTAACTGAAGTTTCAAAATAATAAGTGGTAATAGCCATTCCACACTATCCCACTGAGTATTAATACATGTCAAAAAAGTGTGAAGAAATCATGTATAATAGTGTGGAAGCAAAATATGAAATTTCATCACACACAACTTGACATCGCATCCTACACGATTTGACATGTGTTTATACCTGAAAATATTTAAGAACGGTTCTAAAACCATCACACATTCTATCCCACTTGGGCGTTTGAGGTTATGGTGAAACTGATTTGTTTTGATGCAAGTGTGGAAGCAAAATATGAAAATCATTTTCATCACACAAATTTGGCAGTCGTATGAAATTCTTTCCCACTTTATTCTGACATTTATTAATACTTTGTGGGATAGTGAAGAGGCACTTTAAGTGGTGCTATCGAAGCAATATCCTGCGTTAAAAGCATGGTGAAAAGGTAAATTTGTATCGAAACAAATGCTTGCTTTCGAAAATGTATTCGAATTAAATAACCTTTTATTTACTTCTCAATTTACACATCAATTCCTTCTCTTTCGTTCAAAAAGACAAACTTTCCTTCTCTACTCTAAAAATGAAATATTCTTTTTGCTTAAAATCACTAATACACAACTTCAATTTTGTTTCTGGTTTCAATTAATTGTTTTAAATATATATACATATTATATATTATTTTCATCCCCTATAGTCGCTGTAGGGGTAAATTAAATGTCCCCTTTTTTTGAAAACTCGCGTAAAATCTGCCGAAAAATTCAGAGGAGGAGGGTAATATCTCCCACCGCTTGGACGGGGGGGAGGGGGGCAATTTAATAAAATAATTGCATAAAATTTAAAAATTGGAAAACGAAAATTTTTGTTTAGTTTTTATTGTTAGAAATTATTTTTAACAATAAAAAAATGTAACTTTAAACTTATTTTTGGTAAACTAAATACATCTTATTTTTAAGCAAACGAAATGTGTTCAGAAATGCTTCGCAAGGTATTCAATTTTTGACATGTGAAGTCATTTGTTAAAAATCATTTCCCAAAATATGGAACTCAAAATATTTTCTAGTTCAAGGCCAAATAAAAAAATAAAGAAAACAATGCAATTTAAACGAGACATATTAATTTACAACTGGTTATGCAATATCTTTTTTCTCTCTTGTTTTCTTGACAATAATTGAAAAATAAATAATAAAGGCTCTCCCAAACCAATAATTGTATAATTGCGCATGATTCGCTATGATTTTGCGCTGGATTGGGAGAGCCTTAACAATGGTCTAAAAGTAGGTAGGCACTGGATTTATATAATTTGCAGAAAGTAGGATGTCTCGAAAAGTTTAATTGGATTGCACTTTTAATCAAAATCTCGCAAATCAAAATCTCGCGCGAAACTTTAATTTGCGAGATTTTGATTAAAAATGTATTTGTCGCAATCCAATTAAATTTTGCGAGACTTTGGTTTGCAAAATTTTAGTTTGCGGGATTTCGTTACTGCGAGATTATGAAAAGCGGGATTTCGTAGCCAAATCGTTTTGTTGAATTTTTTTTAATATTTAATATCTCTTTTTATTTAAGGGCATATATACTATCGTGTTTTTAGGTCATATAATTGATTTCTTAGAGCATTATTATCTACAGTACACCTACGGTAAAAACAACCCTTGATAAATGCAATACCTCGGTTAAGGCAGCAACCAAATTTATTTACCATTAGTGACTCAGTAATTACAACTTCTCAAAAAAGTGTGGCTCAGTAAACGCAACTTTCCTTCCAACTATCTCTATTTTGGTATTAGCGAATTTTATACGTTTTCGTCGATTCGCCACAGAAACAAATGGTTTTTTACGAACAAGTATGCCATGAATGTTATTTTTCCATAGAACCCGTCGAATGGTACTGGCTGACAATGGTCTGTTAATTACTTCCGCGATTTTCAACGCTTGTTTTAGAACACTAGTGTTTGGATTTACTCTGATTTTTCATGCAATAAGCCGTTCATTGTGCTATGAAAGAATTTTGTTTCTACCTTTTTCAGCAGTATTTAGTATATTACCTTCGTCTTTGAATTTATTTATCTTTTTTTGCATTATGGAATGGGTTTGCCCGACAGTTTCAGTGATTTTGGCGCAATGGTTTCTTCTTGCAATTTTAATTAAGAATGTATTTTTCAGTAACATTTCTTTTTTCGGCCATTTTTACAGAAAAATGGAAAAAATTGCTACCTCGTACCTTAAAATGTGCGAAATAAACTAAAAATTTCTTTAATTTGATACACACTAACACCTAAAATGTTAAATAGCGGTACATTTTGTAATGATTTTGATCTGCGCAGCTTGCACATTCAGTGTACGCTCAATTTTGTGTTATTAAAAATGGCTATTATTAGCTTTAATTGCTAAAATTATTCAATACAAATTTGAATACGCATGGTATGAGCCGTTATCTTAAGCGTAAGAAATAAACTTTGTTAATATAGAAAACTTGATACCGAAATTCCAAATCCTGCCTAAGAACGCGTGTTAATTATGTTTTATAAGCTAGTGTACGCTCAATTTTGAGAGTAACTGTATGTATATTGTTTCTTCAATTAAATTTTTGAAAGATAATATCAAACTTGATTGATTTGCTTTAAAATTACTGGATTTATTTTTTTCTTGTGTAGAATTAAGTTGTTTTGGTGCCAAATACTTTTTTCTTTTTTTCTTTCGAATCATTAAAAAAAATATCCTTCTAATACATAATAGCGTTAATAGCCATCCCCTCAAAATTGCAATCAAATCTGTTCAGCCATTTGAGCATGATTGTCTAACAAACATCCAAACAAACAAACTTCCACATTTATAATATTAGTAAGATTTGTATTGTAACTGGGCAGTTATTTTACAGCTCCTTCTCAGAATTGTTTGCAGTCGTAAATCATAGGTGTATTGTGTTTTCATTTTGATTTGGCATTGTTCAGCTAATTTTCTAAGCCAAGTTTCTACTTTTTTGTGACTCGGTTATTGCAACAAACTCAATTAACACAACTGCTCGAATTTTTCGGGTTGCTATTCCGAGGGCGTACTATATTTATTTCTTATGGCATATTGTAAGCGCTTAAAACTATTTTTTATAGAACACATTCTTTGTTGCCCTAATCATAATATTGGGACCCAAAAACAAACTTAAAGTTATGTTTATACTCACATGACTTTTTAAACACAATTCTAGGATTATATGAACTACTATAGACACAGATGTATGTACATATGTATGCATATTAAACACACAAACATAATAAGCATTTCTCACATTTGTATAATGCTTTAAGGACATTAATAAGAAAATCATGAACTAAGTTTCGTGCCATTTTTTAAATGGCAACATTTAACTATGATTGCTATTACTTTTTAATTAGTAAAAACCAAGTTATTTAGAAATTTTGGGAAAATAGTTTCAAATTCCTGATAAGAACTGTCTGGAAACAATTGACGCATGTTTTTTATTCTATTTGATAGAAATTTACATATATGAGTACTAAATAAAATAAAATATATAAATGACTGCTCGGAAAATGCTTTTGCATACAAAATGTCATCAATAATGTGCCTATGGTTCCTTAAATCGAATGGTTTTATTAAATAATACGTAATATATTAAAATGATGGGGTCACTACTACAGAAATGGTTATTATTCAGAAGTTCTGTTAACACCATATCTCTAATCGATTTGATTATAGATCTTTTCTAAAATACATCACTGAGACACTACACTTTATAGAAATGTCCTCATTAACTAAATTGATGTCAATCATGAAATCAAGATGGGCTAATTAGCGGTTCAGTTACTTTAATATACTTTAAAGTACCACCTCAATATACAAAAATAGGTACATCGATATGCAAAGTTCAATTAACTCTCACTAATTATAAGCAATTATTCAGGTAATTATTTGTTTATCGGAAGGTTTACTTTTTAATCACAGTCGCAATACCACACGGTCATTAAAACACACGGTAAATAACATATGACGATTAAAAAGACCACCAATATAGTCCTGATATCAACTATACTAATCGTCAAGAGGATCTAATCTATGCTAACAAGCTATTTATATTCTTTTGGCAACCATTGAAAAACTCAACAGGTTATGCGTTAAAAATAAAATCATCCACTGAATCTGGTAAAAAAAAATACTTTTTAAAACTCAATGTATGTACTGTCATAATGAGGATACGTTGGCTAAACTACACCCACTGATGACCTAAAACGCATATCTCATCCTTGGAAAGAAAAAAGGATTGTTTCACACATGGATTCATTTTGGCTGCACACATAGTCAAAATCAATATTTTATTTTTAATTTTTATTCTATTTAGACTTACATTCTCTTGCCTCTCTACCTTGACCTCATCGTTGAGAGTATAATGAACGCGCTTTAAGGAAACACGCCACCCCAGAATCAAGTCTCTACAGAACAGGAATTTTACGGGAAAAAAAAATGTTAAAATATTCTTCTGTGTGTGATCATTTGCAATTCGAATCAATTAATTTATATAAAATCTTCGTATATATTGGAATAAATTGTTAGAATAAAGTGTGCTGAAACCTCAACCCGTCTTGGGGAAGCAATAGGAAGGATTTTAATATTGCAATTTATTTATTTTTTAAATTTTGAAATTCGTGGGAATGAAGCTATTTGTGAAAACAGTAACGTCAAAATAAAACAGAGAAATATTTTTATACATAATTAAATAACAATCTAATTTTTAATTATACAATCGAGGTGAATATTTTGAATACTGAGCATTTCCAATATCAATATTATTCTTGAAAAAGCCTTGATTGAAATGTATAAGTTTTTCTCCTAGTTTGTACTTGCTCTAAAGGGTAACTATAGGTTTCTTGTCAAAACTCTTCATGCTTTGGTGTGTTCTTATTCTAAAATTTACTTATCGTTCATCAAAAGTTAATTTATGAATTAGTACAGTCGACGCTCGATATAGTGAAGTAATAAAAACCAGGCCTGTTCACTGTTTCGAGATTGTTCACTTTTTCGAGCGGGAGTTTTCTAAGGCTTTCTAAATATGAATTTGAACAAAAATGCACATTTTGTTCGATGCGAAAGTTTTTAATTTTAAATAAGAATTAAACAAGGCTTTCACTCAGGTTTAAACAAAAAATAGAAACAATTCCTCAGAGCTCTCAAGCTATGTAAAATGCCTGCGCGACATTTTTATACAAAATTTTATATAAAATTTTGTGTGTTCACTATTGTTGATAGTTCACTTTTTCGAGATCCACTTAATTGAGCGTCTACTGTATTTATAAACTGCTAATTTCTGCATTTGAAAATAATAAAATTAAACAAATTTTTTAACAAACTTTAGTTAGTTATTAAATTGAAAATTTATCAAATAAAAATATTAAATATCAAAATAAGTTGTGCTATACATATGTATGCAACGTAGTTTTATTTTTTAACACTTCAGATTCTTTGTTGTAGTGTGCTTAAAGCAAGCTAAGCTACATTTTACAATCAGAGGCTCATCATGAGTTCATGTGTGAGAGGGAGTTTAAGTTGGAGCTGTGATAAACGATTCAAGCAGCGATGCGAGCAACGATAAAATCAAAGCTCGAGTCACTGCTCTTAAGAGTGTTCCGGACTGAAATGGTGATTTCCTGAAAAAGATTGTGAAGCATGTACTTGTCCGATCTAAACTATTAAAGTGTTTATGGACAGATAAACTTGATTTCTAGGACATCATTGGAAAAAAATTTGAATTTTGTGCTCTTGTTTTTGGTAAGAGCCTCTCAAAAAACGAAAAAATTGCAAAAATGGCTGTTTTTCAAAGCAAATGCAGCATACACCATAGCATTTTTGCAAAACAATTTTTAATAACATAAAATTCCATATTTTTACTATGCCACTATCGGAGAAAATTTTTAATTTTGTACCTAATAAAAATTTTAATGATACAAAATAAAAATGCTTGTAAATTTTGAAAAAACGCATTTTTGACAGTCAATTTTTTATACCTAACGGTATTTTTTTGATAATTTTTTTTGCAGTGGATATAAATTCAATTTATTTTACACAATTTTCATTGATCATATAATCTTTATTGTATCATCTGATATTGAAATTTTTAAATCTTAAAAGCCACTTTTTGACAAAAAAATTATGTTAATTTGGAAGTTAAAATCCGTTACTTTTACAGAATGCTTTTTTTAGTACAATAAAACGCCAACTAGTGACCAGTAGTGGTAGTTGTATAACTTTTATTTATTCTTGATTATAACAATAATAATAATAACAAATACAAATAAAATAATATAAATAAAATAGTAATCATTCCATAACTTGAAGCTAGTGGCGAATGATACAATAATTTTACAATTAACATATCGAGTATCTGATGTTTTTATTTTTTGAGATTTGAGATACAAATATTATTGTTTAAAGTTTAATACATACATTTCATCAATTAAAGAAAATGAAGAGAAAGATAATTTTTTAAAAGAAGATAGTTTTTTAAAACGAAAAATAATGGATTAATAGATACTTAACAATACAAATTTTCAACAGAGTGCAAATCAACCGTGAAAAGCCTGTCTTTTACTTTACTTAAAAATGAGTTAAAATTTCGAGTCATTCTAATAGACATTGGAAGTTTATTAAAGCATCTAGGTGCAACCGCAGTATAAAAGTGGGAGAAATGGGTTAGTAAAAATAAAAAAAATTATATAACAAAGTATCTGATGAAAATGAAAAAACCGGTCCTATATACGCAAAAAAAAAGTTAGCAAGTGACTGGTTTTGTTCAGCTCGGAACACTCTTAATGTAGTGTGTTGGAACTTCGATAAGCGATGTTTTCTAATACAAATTATTTGTTATGTTTTAAATTATTTAATATTCATCAATATAATCGAAAATATAGTCGATGATTTTCTTTGCTAGGATCACAGCTCGAATGATTTATCGAAGTGATTCGAGCTGTGATCCTAGCAAAGAAAATCACCGAGGTGTGTTCATGTTGAAGCTGTGATACACGATTCGAGCAACGATGTGACTGAAGCTTCGAAATTGCTAACATTGTTTTTTCTAATGATGGTGTTTATGTTGGAACTTGGATAAACGATTTGACCTGTAATCCTAACAACGAAAATCATGGATTATATTTTCGAAGCTCTTAACGAGGATAGATGCTGAACATTTTATGATGAAATTAAATAATTTAAAACAAAACAAATAATTTATAGATAATAGGGTGTGTTTACGTTGAAGCTGTGATTTACGATTTGAGCAGCGATGCGAACAACGATGAATTTGAAGCTCGAGTCACAGCTCTTATGTAGTATTCATATTGCAGCTTCGATAAGCGATGTTTTCTAATAAAAATCTGCTTTTTTTATTTTAAATTATTTAATTTTTTCATAAAATGTTCAGCATCTATCCTCGATAAGACCTTCAAGATTATATATAACTTTGAAGATTGTAAAAAAATAATGAGAAAATACAAATTATTTGGTTTTCCTTACATCTTTCCATAAAGAACAAACAACAAATATTTTCTTGATTTACGTGAAAAAGTTAGGTGTTTGTTTTAATATATTGAATATTAAAACAAAACAAACTAACTTTTTTACGCAAGCTTCATGTGTGAAAATTGTTCGTTGCAGGAAACCATTGATATTTGCAATGCTTTTGCGAAACATTTTCGTAATTCTTTTGTTGACAAGCCCTTAGATGTTGACGAAGATTATTTTAAGAATTTACATACTTATGCCCAAACAAGCTGCAACAATATCACCAGTGCCACCGAGCACTGTTTTAGACCTTCTCTCATCATTTAATGATGATTATTCATCTGTTGTTGTTGTTGTTGTTGTTCATTCAAAATTATTAAATATAAATTGATGTATAATGCGCAGCATACACTGCACTTGTGTGGATTTCCATTTACACACAAGACCCAACGTAACTTGTAAATTAATTCTTGACCAGTGTCAACTCTTTCAACTCATCCCCCCCTTGTATGACCAACGAATTGTTGGCATACGAATCGGTGCATGGGGAAAAAAGAAAGAAACCGACTGAACAATAGCAAGCTTGTGTGTGTTAATAAAAGTCGCTGTTGCAATTGATAAACAACGAAACCTGCATTGGGATAGGGCTTACCATGTGGCTTCAGTGGCGTGGTGTGTAGTGCATCGGCCTCTAAACATGGTTCGCTCCCATATGACGGCAAAGAGTTTTTCAATTAATACGAGCATAACCATCAACAGTGATAAAAACAGTGCATAAATGTTCTAATGCATTAGAAAACGGGAATGAAGTTGATTGCATATACACTGACTTTTTGAAAGCGTTCGATCAACTTAGTCATGAAATTATTATATTCAAACTTATAGCGTTTGGTTTTCCAACTTTTGTTACATCATCGATAAAATCCTACCTTGAAAAAAGATCTTACCGAGAACAATTCAGAAATTGTCTTTCTAACTCATTCAGTACTCACGCGGGTGTACCTCAGGGAAGTCAACTGGGCCCATTTTTGTTCATTCTATATTCGCTATAAATGATGTTACTTCATGTATCCGATGTATATATGCTTATATATGCTGATGATATGAACATTTTTAAAACAATACAATCTAATCATGACCATCTTCTGCAGCAGGGCTACCTTCATTGCTCTAAAAAGCCACTTTGGCTCTTTTTTCATGTATGGCTCTTTGGCTCCACTTTTCTAAAATCATCCAAAACTGGCTGTTTTTGAGATTTTGGTGGCTCTTTTCACTCTTTTTCAGAATAAATATCTATACCATTTTGAAAAGTGCATTAAATGGACAACTTTTTTAAGTAATTGGCCATTCATGCATGTTCTCATACAATTTTAATTTACTTGAGGTGGTCAAACTTTTTTGAAAATAAATTTGTGTACTGAAAAAAATATTTAAAAAAATTATAATAAAAAAAAATGCAATACAGTCAAACTTCTTTATAACGAACTTCCTTATAACGAATATCTCTTTATTGCGAGCTGCCACTCTGTCCCCGTCCCCTTAAATAAATAACCTATATAAATGTGTTTCCATATAACGAATTTTCTTATAACGAAATTCTCTTTATAAGGAAATAATTTTTGGGACCCAGCATCATAATTGTTTCTTTATAACGAAATTCCAAACAAAGTTTTTTCACAATTTTCTGCAAATAAAACCATTTCGGTTTTTGCGAATTCCTCGATTTTGCACATCTTTGCTACCTCTACGCTCTATAACTCTTCAGATTTGTTGTGCGTTGAAAAACTGCAAAAACAAAAAAAAAGTACAGCCCAACTGTGCATTTCAAGTGCGTTGTTCTAAGTTCTTTTAAAATGACGAGGCAAAAAGTTATTGCACTTCCGTTAAAATTGTCCATTTGTGAAAATAAAAAAGGTTGTTGATTGGATGGATTTTCGTTGAAAAATTCATGTAAGTTGAACTGAACTTAACACAAATTGCGTATGATAAAGCCCTCACTATGTCACTGATGAGTTCAAGTGAGTAAGCCGAACAAAACGCCAATTTGTAGGACTAAAGGCCATAAAAAGCTATTTTGAATCAATAATTCAACAAGTCCAATCCTTAATGCTAAGTCTTCTACTTGGCTGATTTATTTCAGTAGTATATAGAATTTGTATTATAAAACCTTCTTATAAAAAAGGTTGTTGTTTTTTATATGATATCATTGTATATAAATTCTATAGTATTCTCATGAAGAAAAAAAGCTCGTGGCCATCTATGCGTCCAAATGCCATACTAATTTTTGTTAAGGGATCTCGGTAAGGCGATCACAGCGAACCTATCGACCAAATGTCTACCTACAAAATCGGGTTTCATGAGAATACTATAGATTGGATATACAATGATGATATTAAAAAAAAAACAATATTTTCAATAATTTCAGAAAAATTCTTTATTGCGAATTTTGTATTAAATTTCTCTATAACGAACCAAATTTTTGGTCCCTTGAGGGTTCGTTATAAAGAAGTTTGACTGTAACTACTATTAAATTTTACCATCTATCTATTACAACAGTCATTCTAGAATATTACAAAAATAAAAAAATAGCAAAAATTGTTTATCCATGGTCGTAGCGTTCACGTATTTGAGGAAAGTAGTAGTTGTTAACAACTTTTGGAAAAAAACATCATAACATAGTAACCACTGGGAAAATATTTTTTTTATATTTTTTCCTGGAAAGGTCATAAGGCCCGCTATAACCAGTTGCAAGGTTATCCATTATTTACAGGACACCCTGTACAATTGTTATGTAAGACCCCATTTTGAGTACGCCTCCCAAGTATGAACTCCCTTTTAGGAAATTCATCAAAGCCGTATTGAATAAATACAACATAACTTCATTCGTTTTGCCTTCAAAGGTCTTCCTTGGGCTGAACCGTATAACCACCACCTTATGAACATAGAATCATGCTTCTGCAACTTCAAACTTTATATTAAAGGCGTGTTAATAAAGATTTAATATTTTTTCACCAACTTATCAGTGGCGAAATCGATGTTCCTGACTTATAAGCCTGTAAAACTACCCCGGGGGATCCCACCACCTACGAAGGTATTGGGGTCCGCAACGCATTTTTGCGAACCTGTGCTCCATTCTTTCTATGTCTTGATTTTACTCGTATATTACTTTATTTAAATATTTTATATAATGTGTCTAATTTTATTGTGTATCATGATGACCTTCTGATTGTAGAATGAGGCTTGATTTAAGCTCATTACAACACAGAATTCTGTGTTTTTTTTTTTTAAGGTGATATTTTTCAAAAGTGCTTTTTTTGTGTTTAAAGTTACCTATTGATAAAATCGTCTGAAAACATTTTGACGTTTGTTTTTTCGCATATGGCGTGAAGGCATAGTAAGATTTTTCACTTCACAGCTTCACAGATAAAGAATTGACCCCCAGTCAGTGTTGCCGCTGAGGAATTTGAAAAGGTCGCATAAAAAGGGTCACGAGGAAAAAAAAGTCGCACTAAGAAATTTTTGATAAATAACAAAAATCTGATAACTGAACATAACAAAAAATCAGTCCTTATATTCAATCAAATTCTGTTTTTCTTCACAAACACATTTAGATATGCAGTTTTCGTACGAATATTAAGTCTAAAAATTAATTTGCTTCCTCACATCCACGATTGACTTTACATAGAGTTTTAACCTAAGACCGTTAACCAATTTTCTTCAAACCTTATGAATATTTATTTTAAGAGCATGTTCATAAATATTTTAGTTTTGAAGAAAATCTGTTAACTCGTTTAGGCTCTAGCCTAAATATGCAATATTATTAACATCTTAAATGTTGTTTTAAAACAAAAAATAAGATTAAAATCGTTGGAGCCGTTAATGAGAAAATAATAGACATTTGTGTCCCCCTCCCACATTTTAAGTTTTGGGGACGAAGTAGTTTTTGAGATAAAAATTGGGACAGTCGCTCCAAAGACGCATGGTAACCCTACGTTAGAGCCGTTTTTGACATATACAAGTTTTTCCCTAACAAGTACCGTTAGTTTGAACGGAAACCTAAAGGGAATCACCAAAAATTCTTAACTTCAAAATTTGAAGAAATCGTTTCAGTGGTTTGGGCTCAGGTTGAGCTCAGTTTGAGGTAGAAATAGACATACAGAATTGTGCCATACACTTTTTTTGGGTTCTCTTTTATCGTAATGACATATTTTATTATTAGATACCTCAATTTTTTTTGTCTGAACATTCCTGTGATATAGGCAAATATGAAAAATATGCGGATTATTTCAAAACTTAATTACTGGACCGTTACTGTACGTTTATATGCAGAACATAGAAAAATCGAATTGGATTTTCATAATATAGAGGCAGCAAGATTTGACTCAATTCCAATGACCGTCTGCAATTTCGATGAACCAAGCCGATTTAAAATCATATCATATACATACATGTGTTTTCTTCATATATTTAAATGGAAATCGGAAAGTTTTGTTCTAAGAATAAACCAAGAACTAAACCTTGTCCATACAATTTTCTAGAGATGGGGTCAGAAAAGTCGCAGGATTTCTAAAAAAAGGGTAAAAAGAGCTAGTTTTTTAAAAAGTCGTCTCATGGTCGCATGAGGCAATAAAAGGGGTCAAAGTGCGACTAAAGTCGCACAGCGGCAACCGTGCCCCCAGTATTCATATTTAGTTTGACAAAGGCGTCTACTGAATGGAGCAATGGAATATTTCGCCTTTTGAAGTTGACAGTTATGCTATCCATTAACTTAGTCGAAAAAGAGTTGTACATCGTATTTATAAGCTTTGTCTTACTTTATAGACAGCCGTTCAACTCCAAAAAGTTATTTAAAAACTTTGTTCACTCTTGTCCTAAAGTTTGATTACTTGGACAACGACATCGGTTGTCTAGTATTTTTCTAACTTGACATTTTATTAAATTAAATAATGCATATTTTCAACTATAAAGAACTTTTAAGAAATTGTGCTACTAGTCAACCATCTAAGAAATCTAACAAATAAGGCTGATAGTATTTAAAGCTGTTTTAAATCAGAGTATTAAAATTATTCAATTTGATTTGTCTTAAAAAAAAGAGCCAGTCTTTTGAGACAGTTATTGAAAAGAAAAATAAATATTTCCTGTAAAACTTTCATCGCATTTTGAAAAGAATCTTCAAAATATGAATTTAAATAGTAAACCATTAAAAATAAATTGAAGCTGCATACAAAATAAAGCTTGATTACAAAATCTACCTGTTTATAAATATGTATTTTTCAACAATCTTCGATTTTGATATCGGATGCCAAATTAAGGGTATTCCCTTTGCCATCAATTATTACTGGAAACTAAAAATCTTTTTTGATGCATTTTTGGTGTTAAAGAAATCTCATACCTACTTCTCTGAAATTTGTTCTATCTCAAACCAAATTTTAAAATCATTCCTGCATGTTTCTAAGGTATAGATTGTACTGTACTGTAGGTACTGGTACAAAAAAAAGCATTTTGATCCAAATGTCACCTGATTGCCTTAATATAAATCACCTTTTTCCGGAGCTGTAAAAAAAAGAAAAACTATCGGACTAATTTTTTTAATTCATTCACATCATATTGCTCCCCATAAAACGCAGGCGATATGTGAAGATAACTCGGTTTAGATTACAGAACTAATAGTACGTTCAGCCTGCTTCGATGCCAAACCGAGTTTATACATACCGAAACCGAACCGTATAAGCCTTAATTTTAAACAAACCAAACCAAATTACCTTTCGGTCCATGTTCGAAGCTTGACAAATGTGGCGATTTATCGCCAAACAGGCGATTTGAAATTTTATTTGGCAGCATGAAAATCGATTTGGTGACGTACCTCAACAAAACAGGCGATATTTCAAGCTTTTGGCGATTTTAATTTTTGGAATCGAAATCCTTATACATTTCTTTTTTCCAATTTTAACTTAAACTTAACATTCATTTTTTGTATTTCTTTTTCCTAAAGCCATCATAGTATCTACTAAATCCGAAGGCACCCAAAACTTAAAATCGATTTCTTTCACATTCCAAAATTAATTTTAGTATATTTTTGAATTCTGTTTTTATGGAGTGGAAAATTTTGAAATGTTGCTATTTTTTGACAATTTATATCTTAAGTTTGGTGATTCCACTTTTTAAACCTAACAACCTACCCATGTTCAAGCTAACTCTGTTTGAGAAAAATGTAAAACGGTTCAACTCGGTTTGTGCTTAACTCGGTTTAATAAACTCATTTCAGGCATCCCGGACAGTGGTGCAATGAGTAAATACAAACAAACAAAGTTAAAGTGGGCAAAAATTGCTTTTATGTGACGACCACCTGTAACTGTAGGCAAAATTTAATTGTTGGTGTCTGAAAATTCCTTTACCTACAGTTGTTCAATCTTGCTTCTTCGGTGGGTTGTAGAACCAGAAAAGTTTAACTGTCGACTTATCTAAGGTGGGCAATTCATTTTTAAGGACTCTTGAGGATTAATTAATCTCAGAAACAAATCCGAGCAAAAAATTCTGTCCACACACATATTTCTACCCTTTAAGTTCTAAATTACTTATAAATAATTGACGTTTATAAATGTAATCTGCTGTTTCATTAGAATGGCTATAAGGCGAAGATGGTTTTAGACCACTAAGGCCCAATTTATTCAGTCGAAGTTGAATAAAACTTGGGGATTTTTATTCCCAACTTGAGAAATCGCTATTATTCACTCGAAGTTGATTGGCTCAACTTGTGGTATTCCAAAGTTGAGAAAATCCAAAGTTGGTCAACTTTGTACTTTCTAAACTCCCCAAAAAAGTAGAAATTAGCGAGCAAACTTGGGATTTTTCTTCATTTCTGCTTATTCAAACAATCAATGCAGTTCTGTTGAATTTTCGCTCTTGACTTCCAAAGTAAAAAAACTTAAAAATAAAAATATACTACATTCATACCTAGTAAAGATAAAGTATTTTAAAAGCAAATAAAGAAATTGAATTAAAATTTCAAATATGTTTTGTGTAAATTATTTGTGGGAAAATTGGCCAACATCTTCTTCGAGCACCGAGAATCATCAAATAGAAACTTTTAACTACCGCACAAAAAGTGAAATAGAAACAATACAACGCAATACAAAATTTTCTTTCAGTTTTTATGAACTGTTTATTAAATTATATTAAATACTTTGCTTTCGAGTGCACAATCAATTCGAATTTAGTCAGAAAAATAAGTTGCACTGCAGTTTGATTTGACGTATGTATGTATATGTTTGAATATTTATGTAATAGTGCTTCGCAGATGTATTCTCGGCATAGGTTATTCTTGATTGGTTGCAGTTCTTAGATATTGATTTTCAGGTGGTACCAAGCTTTTAATTAATAAACAAAACTGTTTTATTTAATATAATACAAAATTTGGGTAATCCAGATTCCGCTTTTCGTGGCATTTTGCTTTCCACTTTGTTTTTTTTTTTCATGTGTATACCTACTCTAATGCAAACCAAAAGTTGAAACTGACATAAGCAAGTGTCATCTGTCACAAATATCCCAAGGATATTTAAGAAACTGCAAGTTAGTCAACTTTAGAATTTTAACTGGGGAGTTTAGATTTAAAGTAGTGAATAAAAGCAATTTTCAACTTTCCGTTCAACATTGGATTTAAAATCAACTTCAAAGTTGGCCAATTTTGGATTTATCAGCCAGTTGAGCAATAGTGAATAAAATGGCTCCAAAACATTGCATTAGGCATATTCGGTTTCACTTTTGGACTCTCCCTATACAAAAACATCTTTTTTCAGCAAATAAACAAAATGTATGTAAATATTTTTTTAGCGTAATAACACACGCCGCCGGATATCCGCTAGTACTTTAGTTGAGAAGGCATTATCGGCTGGTAAAAACACATTTTTAGGCACATATATGCAAACATGTATGTATAATAGGGTGGTCGTTAAAAAACAGGTCATCCCGGATGGGCCCACATCGTCTCTAAATATAGAATAAAAATTCCCTAATTTTTTTCAATTTTTTATTTTCATCCCCTATAGCCGCTGTTGGGATAAATTAAATTTCCCCAATAAAATTCAATAAAATAATTACATTAAATAGAAAAAATTAATTAAAAAACAACGGCAGTAATGATTTGTAGCTTTTTGGAAAGCCAGAAGTCCATTTTTATAGTTTATTATGAAATAAAGTTCTTTGAATAAACAATTTCAGCAAAATCTGTTTTCAAACCTACAATTAAAAAAATAAAATAATAATTTTTCTTCAAAATATTGAGTTTGAAACAATTTTGTGCCAAAACTTTTTACCTTAACCTTTTACCAAAACCTTAATTTAAAAACAAGCCACAAGAATGGACTTCTGGCTTTCCAAAAAGCTACAAAACATTACTGTAAATATTGCCGTTGTTTTTTATTAATTTTTTTCTATTTTATGTAAATATTTTATTAAATTGCCCCTCCCGTCCAAGCGGGAGGAGATATTACCCCCCTTCTGTAGGGTTTTTTTCTTGTCTAGTTCCCACCTTCATGCTCTGAATTTTTTTGGCAGATCTTACGCAAATTTTCTAGTATGCAAAAAAAAGGGGAAATTTAATTTACCCCTACAGCGACTATAGGGGATGATAATAAAAATCTGAAAAAATTAGGGAATTTTTTGTCTGATTTGGGCCCATCCAAATAATAAAACTAAAAAAAACCCATTATAACGACCACCCTAATGAATATATTTTTTTTCGGTTTATAGACTTTCTATATGGAGTTTGATTAACCCAACATTCCTCCCAATGTCCGATTCCAGTTGTAAGCAAATGCAATTTTCTTGGAGTTGGTGGATGCCAAATGCAAGTAAGTTCGGAATGGTCAGCTAAAATGGGCCAAACTATAATTTGTGAGACAACTTATTCAAGTTTCAAAATCAAGTAACAGTCTTGACAGCATTCAGTGCTTGTCTCTCAAAGTGATGCCAATTTTGTAATAATTTTTGCTGATCACCAGAAGGAATATTAAATGTGATCGCATTTGATTACCAAAAATGTGACAATCAATAATCACCGTATAGCGGAATCCACCCCTGGTAAAAAAAATCACTGTGCCTATTCAGTTTAAATTTAGAGGAATTATTCCACATAATATTAGCTTTCACATAAAACCAGATTTTGTCTTTATTCATCAATGTTTACTAATATTTTAAGCCATTGTTTATAAAAAACAGCAGGAATTAAAATTCCGTAGTATTTATGATTTACACTGTTAAAAAACTATCTTATTTGGGAGAATTCGTTTTGATATTCATAAAGGCAAGTATGAAAAGAAGATTTTTATAAATTTAAACAGGAAACATTTAAGCGTTATAAAATCAAAAAAAAAATTCCATTACTTTAGTACTGATAGTACAGTCAAACCAGGTTTTGACATCACAAAAATTCGATACAGGTTGGACTTTTTACATGATTGTTTTTCCAAGTCTAAACCACAACAGACAAAATTGGAATACCCCCCTGACAGCGCTTCTCACACCCCTTAGATCACTCTATTTCTAAAGTGGATTTATTTTAATACCCATTGGGCGGAGAGAAAAAAAAGTACATATATACAGGAAATATTAAGTTTACAATAATTATTCTAAACACAATTTTTGTTATAGATCTGACTCCCTGTAGTTTGTCCTTCAAAAGATAAAGAGCTGCAAAATTTCCAAAAATCAGTTTTAACATTTTTTACCCGAGTGGTTTTTGGAAACTTTGTTGTTTTGAGAAGTGAATGAATTCCGAAAAGATTTGAAATGATTTACAAAGATAAATTTCAGATCCCTCTTGCAGTTTTGCAAAAATATATTTTGTAGTGAAGAAGTTCGAGGTCAACTATACCCAAAAAACGGGACTACGGACTCGGATTCAATATGCCAAAATCTTTAAGAAAAGTATGGTTTGGTTTAAAGGCGATTTTTTTTTTTATATAAAATTTTCCCTTACTTATTCATTTCCCAACAAATATTTTATAAGTATATTCTCTAGCAAAAAGAAATAGAAGCAAAAAGGTCTTTTTTAAATAAACTAATATGCAGATGCAGACATTCAAAAATATATTTTATCACAATCCTGTTTTAAAATAAGATTTAATAACCGTTAACATTTCCACTTGAATAAGTTTATATTATTATTCTTGATTGATATCGTAGTATTTTTTGTTTGGCTAAAATTAGCAATATGAATAGCATGTTGGGATCTTAAATCTGGTGCTTATTCATTCAGAATACAATACATAGAAGATATTGATCTGAGGTTAAACTAAAACCACATGGACAAGACCATGTGAATCTAAAAATACCCAGTTTATCTTGCTTTCAGTTAAATTTTGAAACTAAACTTACGTTAAATTTATGGATGCAAATCCTCGGGGATGTTCTTGAATCTCTTTGATTTTTACACAGAAATGCTTTGATGAGATTTCCTACACGAAACTTTAACTTCACTTAAAATATTTTTAATATTTTTGCTAAGAGCAGAAATGTGAACTCCGAATAGGTAGTTATATTTTTTTTTTCAACAAATTTTAACACTTCGTTTTATTTTATTTAGTAATTTTCAACGGATATCTCCAATAAAATATTCGCATAAAATACCACTTGTTACCTACAGTAAGGATTGTTAAACTTTCACAAACAACCGTTCGGATACGTTATTCAAAACGTAATGAGATGCAGCTTTCGAACACAGCGTGTATTTATATGAATTCCTCCAACAAACTGAAGATAATAAATTATCCTTAGCTTGTGTCGTTCGGGTGAAAGCAACACTGGACAATTTCAAATGACGTTCATCCCAAACCGGAAGTTGTGAAAGTTGTCCTAGAAGTAAAATAGGAAAGCTTTCTATACATTGGGTTTGTGTATCGAATAAAAGCTGTTTTAAGGTGGGGGTACTTATTGGAGCTATTATGTTCGTCTATTCCCACGCAATTTTTTTTGGAGGCGTGCCTTGGTTTGAAATGCGAACTTGGAAGACAATGGAGTTGGTTGAGTGGATTTACATTTAGTCTTTAAATATTTTGATTTTTTTGAGAGGGTGTCCGCATAAGCACACATAACGGACTACCATGTTTTTTTGGGAAAATATCAATTCTGTTTGATAATTATCATATTCGACATGTTAAAAAAAATAACTCAATATTGAACATTGGTTCAATGAAAGTAAATACCAAAAGAGTTTATGTTGCAACTACACTCATTTGGCTTTATATCTATTTGTGTGTACTATCTAATCATATAGGGCTAGGATTTCCATGCAAATTCATTTTTTTTTTATATTTTTTAGAAGCCAGAGATCAAGTCATCTTTAGGAATCACGAATTTTCTATTAAACTGGCATTCAATCGTTAGTGCATATTTTTTCTATAAATACATGTTTTGTATATTTTTGCATAATTTCATAATGCATACCTATTTTTCGGGCATATTTTCGAAAAAAAAACATAAATATGAAAAACACCGTTTTCAAGGAACTGCAACTCTTAATATTTCGGCAGCTCAGCTTGAGATCGGCCCTCATTTTATGGTGGTTTTGGATTATTTTCAATCTATTTCGAATTTTAATTTTCCTCAAATCATTGATTAATTAATGGAAGTTTTGTTTAATTCGAAGATCCCATGCAACAAGCTACTAAATATTGGTGTAATTTTAGTTCCTTTTAAGATTATAAAAGACTAATGGCCAATTTCATAAACAAATACTAAAATTACTTTTGTCTAAACTCCTTCTAAATTTTATCAGACATTTAAAAATGTTCAGTTTCACCAATGTAGAAAAGGGTTATTTTAATTTGACTGAGTTTGCTCACATTCCTGGATTCAAAAAAAGAGGTTGTATCCCTCGCATGCGAGTCTATGAGAAAAAGTGAAAAAGCATTATGGATGAGGCACAATTATTCTGACCGCAAAATATCAGCTGTTAGGCGTGTTTTTTTATCATCGGGATCTGGATCTGGATTAACTTTTAACACGTGTTCCAAAAACAATTTGAAAATTTTCCATTATTTTGTTTTTGATTTACGTGTAAAAGTTAATCAAGATCCAGATCCCGATGATAAAAAAACACGCCTGTTGTTGACTGGAATGGCTTAGTATAAAATACTTTTAAAATTTAATGAGACAAAAACGAGCTTTTAGATTAAAAGGGCATTTAAAATCTTCTTAAATATAAAAACATTTCGTGAACCCAAAAAACATCATTTATGGCCGATTTCACGAAAGGCTTTCAATTATTTAAAAAGCCTTTTAGCCTTTAAATGATATTTTTTGGTTTCACCAAATGCTTTTATATTTAGGAAGATTTTAAATGCCCTTGTAGACTTAAAGCTCGTTTTTGTCTCATTAAATTTTAAGTCTTTTGTTAAGCCATTCCAGTCAACAACAGCTGATATTTTGGTGTCAGAACAATTGTCCCCCATCCATAATGCTTTTTCACTTTTTCTCATGTGCGAGGGAAACAAGCTCTTTTTTTGAATCCAAGAATGTGATCAAACTCAGTAAAATTAAAATATTCCTAAAATATCCCTTTTCTACATTGGTGAAACTGAAAAATTTTAAATGCCTGATAAAATTTAGAAGGAGTTTAGATAAAAGTAATTTTAGTGTTTGTTTATGATTTTGGCCATTAAAGGCTAAAAAGCTTTTTAAATAATAGAAAGCCTTTCGTAAAATCGGCCATAAATTTGTTGTTAAAATAGCAAACCAAGTTTTGTTTGTATTTTTTGAAAAGAAATAAAAGCCGCGTTTTATTATCGCTCATAACCCATATGGTTCACCTCGTGAAAATAAAACGATGTGGGTTAGTGCAAAAGCAGTGCTATATATCAGTCTCTTTTTTTCTTATGTTTAATTGTTTTTCATGTCTCTTTTCCTCTCTATTCCTAATACTCATCATCATCATCGTGTCCTGTAACCCCGGCTGGGGCATAGGGCGTCAACAAAACGTCTCCATCCTTCACGGTCTGCTGCAAGGTACTTAAGCTGTGGCCACGTCTTTCTCTGGGATTCTGCTTCCGCTAAGACAGTTGATTTCCATGTTGTTCTTGGTCTTCCAACCCGCCGTGCACCCTGAGGATTCCATTCAAAGGACTGCTTTGCAATTTCATCGTTTGGTTTCCTCAGTGTGTGACCAATCCAACGCCATTTACGCTTTCTTATGTCGACGTCCAGCCGCTCTTGACTTGTCCTGCGCCACAATTCCTCATTTGATATTATTTGTGGCCAGCGAATCTTTAGGATGTGGCGAAGACAGCGATTCACAAAAGCCTGCAATTTCTTCGAAATGGTAGACGTGACTTTCCAGGTTTCACAAGCATATAACAGCACGGATTTGACATTGGATTCGAAGAATCTCAACTTAGTGCGTAAGGAGATTTGACTGGATTTCCAAATTGGGGACAGAGTACCGAAGGCAGCACGAGCTTTATTTATTCTACTTTTAACGTCCAGATCCGTACCACCGTTAGCAGAAACAATACTGCCAAGGTAGTTAAATTTTTCCACTACTTCAACTGGCGTCTCCTGTAAAATAATACGCTGCTGTGTGGAGCGGCCTGTGAGCATTATTTTTGTCTTTTTGCTGTTAATTCTTAGACCACTCGACTCTCCCTTCACTTGCAGTGTTTGGCACATCCCGTTCAGCCCACTGATGTTATTTGCCAGTAGACATATGTCATCGGCATAGTCTAAATGACTGAGCCTTTCGAACGGTCTCCACTGAATGCCCTGTCGCTCAGCTGTACCAACACTGGCCGTCAATACGTCGTCCATCGCCAGCAGGAAGAGAATTGGCGATAGAACATCCCCTTGTCTCACACCCTGTTGCACTACGAAGGAGTCGGATAGCTGCCCATTGTGCAAAACAAAACACCTCGCGTTGTTGTAGGACTCTTTAATAATGGCAACAATTTTTGGTGGAATTCCTCTACCAAGCAACGATCTCCATATACATTCTCGGTTAACTCGATCAAAGGCCTTTTCAAAATCCACGAACATGAGGTAAAGCGGTGATTGATATTCCATCGACTGCTCGAGGACGATACGCAGGGTGTTGATATGGTCGACACACGATCGACCACTGCGGAAGCCAGCTTGATGCCTCTTGAGTGTAGACTCGATTCTATCCTTTATTCGCTCGAGTATGATTGTTGCCATTAGTTTTGGGAAAACGGACAAAACGGTGATACCACGCCAATTGTTGCAATTCTTTAAGTCACCTTTCTTTGGCAACTTAACAATCACACCATCCTTCCAGTCCCTGGGATAGCTTTCGTTTTCCCAAATGTTTTGTATCAGCGGATGTAAAATACTAGCCGCTGCTACGGGATCGGCTTTCAGGAATTCAGCTGGTATTCCGTCCAGTCCAGCTGCCTTGTTGTTTTTGAGGAGATTTATTGATGTACGAATTTCCGATTCTGACGGGGGTTCGATGTCAATACCCCTATAGGACCTGCGCATCTCGTTTAGTTGGGGCACTTCAGCACTCTGCTCAACTGAATCCTCATTTAGCAGGGCACAAAAATGGTCCTTCCATCTACGAAGCTGATCCTCAATTGATACCAAAAGTGTGCCATCCACATCCATTACAGGATGATTGGTGTTGCTTTTTTTCCCGATAACATCTTTGGCTATTTGGTACAATTCCCGGATATCTCCTCTTCTGGCAGCGCTTTCCGCATTATCTGCGAGTCCATCCAACTTCACCCTCTTGTCACGTCTAACACAGCGGTAGACCATCTTATGTGCAATGCGGTACTCTCTTCGCAAGTCAGCCTTTCGTTGAACATCAGCTTCGGCATTTATTTGGATTTTCAACGATTTGCGAAGTTCGATCTTATCCCAGGTGTCTTGGGATATCCAAGAGTCTCTACGTCTCGTTCGCTTGGGTACAGTTTCGGATCCAGCCTCCATAAAAACACTTTTAATTTCACCCCACATCTCATCAATTGTTGAATTCTGGATTCCATTTAATGACGAGGCTCTGTCGTTAAGGGTGGTGACATAGTTTCGACATATGTTGGGGTCATTTAAAGCATTAGTAATGAATTTTGTGCTCCTTGCTGCATCCTGCGCTGGTTTTTGTACGGCAGCGGTTCGTAGTTTGAGACTCATCAGAACCAAATGGTGGTCGCTTCCCACATCGGCATTTCTTAAACTCCGGACATCACACATAGACTTCCTCCATCGCTGCTGAATCATGATATGATCAATTTGGTTTTCGGTTTGACCATCCGGATGCACCCAGGTAATTTTGTTGCACGTCTTATGCTTAAATACAGTCCCACCTATGACAAGACGATTCGCGTTACAAAAGTCGACAAGCAAGTCACCATTTTCATTCCGTGACCCCACGCCATTTCTTCCCATCACGCGTTCCAGTCCGTAATTGTCTGAACCGACTTGGGCATTAAGGTCTCCCATAACGACTATGATGTCGGCTCTCGGAACACTACCGTAAACCGAGTTAAGATGAGTGTAGAACGCGGTTTTGTCTTCCTCGGTCGCTTCATTTGTGGGGGCGTAGCACTGAATAATTGTGACGTTACGAATTTTTGAACGAAACCTTGCTGTCATTAATCTCGCAGAAATGGGCGCCCATGAGATCAAACAACGCCTCGCTTCTTCGTTCAACATAATTCCGACACCATGCAGTCTTTGGCCACCCTCTCTTTCATCTTCGCCGGAATACAGCATTCTCGTCTGTCCAGTGTCTGATCTGTATTCAGCTCTTCCTCTCCACTTAGTTTCGCTTATGCCCAGGATACTGATCTTTAGGCGAAGCATTTCACGCTCAACCTGCTCGTATCTACCATCGCTGTACAAGGATCGAACGTTCCATGCTCCGATTTTCGTACGTATGCGGTAGCCAAAAGTAACATTTGCGCTTCTTGAAAGACTTCTTCTATTTGTCAACGATTCATTTATTATTATGGCGTCTTGATTGACGCTCGTACATGAAGGATGCCGCACCCCCAAATCCGATGTGCGGTTTACTGCAGCCGAAGCTACAGAAGGATTTTCTATAAAAAGATTACCTCTTGGGGACTCATTTCCATTTGTTGTCATAATTCATGTATTTGCATATATCCTTCCACCATGGTGTTTTCCGAGATATGATTAATAACATACATAAGCTCAGATTTGACAGGCACACCCGCCTTTTGTATGGTCAAACACATAACTGCTCGAGGCCGCCCACTATGGGAAAACAGACGCCTTTTGTAGCCGCCCAATATGGGTTACAGACGCTACCTGCTGCTGCCGTTGGCCTTTTACCAAAAAAAGCTCCTCCGCCACCAGACTATCATGCCGTTGACCGCCACCTGCAGTTCATCCGCCTTAAGGGGGCTTTTAACCATCCCGAGGACAAGTTTGTGCCCTGACCAGCATAGCTGGGTTGTCTGCTTATCCCGGCATCCATTCGGTCCCCCTGCACGTTAGCGTTACCCGCCCTCTACCACGCGGAGGTGTGCATAGGGATTTTCCTATCATTGAGCCTAGGGCCATATGTCCTAGCACTCTCAAGTACTTTTAGAGGGCAATACTGCTGACATCCATTCACAATGGTAAATAGCCCTCTGCCGGTCAGAGTGAAAACCTCTATCTGGGTTATTGAAATTAACCTCGATAGAAACCTAGATCCCATGTTGTTTTTGTAATGCATGTTAAAAGATAACCTCGACCCAGACTCAGAGATAATAAAACGCAGCTAAAGATACGCATATTTTAAGTGTAATTAAGTGCATTTTTCCCATTTTCAAGAGCATATTTTCCATTTTTAAATGCATGGAAATCCTAGCCCTAGATCCAATATTTTGTTCCTCAGTAATTTGACAGCAAAAGTGAGAAATTTTGCCGCGGATTCCTGTTCAAGAGATTGAGATTGCTAAGGTATCTGAAATATAATCAGGGATGCCACTTTGCTGCAATTGCAGTAGATGTACTGCACTTTTGCAAAATTAGTGCTCGATGGCGATATGCCATTAGTATTGCCTATTTTAGAATGCTTTCCATATACCAAAATTGCAATAAAGAAAATTTAAATAGTCAGTGGAGGTCTTTACTAGGGAACGAAGGACCTTTATGTAAATATTATGATCCTTTAGACTGTTCAAGATTTTGGTTTGATTTATTCGATAAAAAAACGCTCTTGGAAAAAAAATGTCGAACTTTGCTAGTATATATTGAGTTTGTGTTCAATCCCTCATAGTAGTGCAGTAGTGCTGCAGCAGAACGAAAGTTTTAGACTGCTTAGTTAAAAATAAATTGCGAACAAAATTAAATTATGTATTAGGGTGGTCCTTATATTGGGTTTTTTTGAAATTCCAACTTGGATAGGCATCAAATGACTCTAAATAGAGAAAAAAAATTTCCTAATTTTTTCAGATTTTTATTTCCCCCCTGGTCTCCGTTTATTCACTTCAAGGTTCAAATGATTGGGTTAGGGTGATTCTTATAACACACGAAAAAAAAATCAGAACTTATAGATTAGATTTAGACAAACAAAAAAATAGTATTGGAGGGGGTCTATTTCCCCCCGTTCAGGCGGGAGAGGTCATTTTCTAAAAGTTTGACCCGAAACAGAAAAAAATTATTAAAAAACAACGGGACCACTTACAATGGCATGCTATAGCTTTTTTAAAGCCATGATGCAAGTCTCTAATATATTTTTTAAATAAGCTTTTTTTGTAAATAGTTTCTGAAAAAAATAATATCAAACTTAAAAATAAAAACAAAAATAATAATTTTTTACGTTTGAAAACTATTTTATCCAGAAACTATTTACAATAAAAACTTGATTTAATAAACATATTAGAGACTGGATTCATGGCTTTAAAAAAAGGTATAGCATGCCATTGTAAGTGGTCCCGTTGTTTTTAAACAATTTTTTTTTTATTTTGGGTCAAACTTTTAGAAAATGACACCTCCTGCCTGAACGGGGGGAAATAGACCCCCCTCCGATACGATTTTTTTTTCGTCTGAATCTAATCTATACGTTTTGCCTTTTTTTTTGTCGTGTTATAAGAATCACCCTAACCCCATTATTTGAACTTGGAAGTGAAAAGGGGAGACCCAGGGGGGTGAAATAAAAATCTGGAAAAATTAGGGAAATTCTTTCTCAATGTTTTGAGTCGAATTATGGCTGTCCAAGACAATGTCCAATGTAAGGACCACCTTAATTGTATATACTCTGGAAAATGTAATTTTGTGTAATGAGATGAATGTCAGCGACAGTTGTTGGACACCGTAAGACTCTCCTGGGCTTCAAGAGTTCTTTCAAAATTTGAATTTCACAGATGAAATGTAAAAACCAATTAAGTGATTAATCGATGACTTTTATATTTATTCAATAATATATTTATTATGATAGTCTTAAGATACCGATCACTGTTTTATTTTTTTGTTAAAAAAAAAATCTACTGCGGAAAAATAGAAATTACTGAATTTTTTTAAAGAATCTACTGCGCTCCTCTTTTCCTGAAGTGGCAACACATTCTACACTTGCCCCTTCCCCTTAAAAAAACACCCTTTCACCATAGATATTTTTAGGGATTCTATTGATTCTCAGTTCGTATGACACATGGAACATTTATACATATTATTTTCATTAACATACCTTTATTTTTTTGGGTGGTTGTATCATTTTGAATTTAGTTTCATTAGATTCAACGTTAAAAACTTCCCTTAAAGCATGTATCGTATGATTAGGTTTTACCCAAACAAATACTTTTGTTTGATAGACCTCCAAAATCTCCCCGTCTGCACATCTTCAAATGCATCTACACAAAAAGCCAATGCGGGGATTTTGGGGGACTTTGGATATGTTATAGAGGTTGCAATTCTGCGTCGATTCCAATTTTAATATTTCATGAATTAATTTTTTCAACCTTGGAACCCATTTTTCCTGGCCTACTCAACATTTTACGTGAACCTTGTCATCCCTTTTTGGAAATTTTCAGCGAAACAAAAAATCAACAAATAAAATCTCCACAAAAACCCCAATAAGGTTTGCTTAAAAAGCTTAAATCATGGGTCCTATTTATCGGATCACCAAGTCTTGAGACATCATTTTCTCTTTTAACTTGCGATATAGGGACTATAAGGTAAGTTTTGGGTTCGTGAAAAAAATAAATTTTGAGATAGCAATCAAACATGACATAGAGAACACCAAAAAAGTGAGAGGCACAATTCTGTCTGTCTGTCTGTTCGTTTACAGCCTAAACGGCCCGATCGATTTTCTTCAAACTTGGCACATAATGGTTTTTGGTGGTTATGCCCACATGTTTTTTTCATTTATTTTAAGCCAAAAATAACGGTACCTGCAAAACAATTTTTTTAGCAATTTTACATAATCGTTTTTTTCTCAAAAACGGCTACACAACTTCTCCAAAAACAAAATCAATAATCAGCATCAAACTAAACGAAACAAAATCGACGCATATAAGCCTTACAAATAAAAACATACACAATGTTCCAATTTATATAAACAGTACAGCAGTACCTTACTCCAATACCGCCAAATACCTTGGAATGACTTTGGATGCAAAGCTTAAATGGAAAGAGCACATCAAAAAGGAAAGAGAAGAACTAAACTTGAAGTACAGAAAAATGTACTGGTTACTAGGAAAGAAATCTGACCTATCTATCCAGAACAAACTAATGTTATATAAGCAAGTACTGCTGAAACCCGTTTGGAAATAATGGCATCCAACTATGGGGCTGTACAAAGAAAGCAAATGCTGAACCCATCCAAAAATTCCAAAGCAAGGTCCTTCGTGGAATAATTGATGCCCCTTGGTATATAAGAAATATCGATCTACATCGTGACCTTCAAATGGAAATGGTTACAGAAGTGGTTAAAAAACACGCTGAATCACACAACCAGCGACTGCAAATTCATACAAACTCTGAAATGGAGACCGTCCTAAATGTACGAAACAATGTTCGAAGATTAAGAAGAACCAAGCCTCATGAGCTGATGGTCTAAAAGCTATGGGAACGTGTTATAACTTTAAACTTCCCCCAATGCGATTTAAAAATTAAGAAATAAAAATCATTTGTCGATCTTTCATAGATTGGTCCTGATTCACCGGTGGTTTTAGTGCGGTAAGAGTCCCACACTACTTGGTACCGATTCTTACCGAGTGTCTTTTGAAGATTTCCATCGGATAATACAAAAAAAAATTATTAGAAGCTTCCAAAAAATATAAATAGTTTTGTGTACCTACCAAAATTAAAAAAAAAAATTTTTTTTGGATTTTTAGATAGTTTCACCTATGACAACAATTGCTCAAAATTGCAAGCTTAATATTTCTTGTATGTACACCTTTTCCGTCTGACCAATAAGCATTGAAATAAATCGATGTAAGAAATATACGTCAAATTTTACACCTGTTCAACACGTGTTTAGGCAGGCAGACAAGTTAATGGATCAACACCTTACAACTTTACGCAAATGACTTGACTTTTTACTTCGTTGGCTATGGTTCAAAACAAACTGTTATAGCATTGAATCGATAGATGAGACGCGAGATCAATTCGACAACCAGCAAGACATCTCCCATTAGTCAAACAAGCCGAAGAGATGATACCATGAAGAAAGATGGGCTAATCGAAAATTCTAAAAGCCCTTGGGCATCCCGCAACCTTGATGTACAGTAGACATTCAAGCATTAACCTACTTAAATACAGAACCGATAAAAAAAAAGATTCAAAAAAAATGTTCGAAAAAAATCCCTACCTGATTTTGGGGTCATATTTTTTTCTTTTTTTTGCATCATGGAAGAATTGGCGAGTACAGGCTACTTCGATTTGAAATGCGAAAGCGCATATATAAACGTTTAAGAAATTCGATTGGGTAATAAATGTACGAGATATTAAAAGTGCGCTATCTTCCTCGCTGACCCATCTCACCCGCTTTTACCATACCAATCCTGAAAATTCTGGAGTACAGAATTTGGTACAAAATAGTGGCTCTTGTTATTAAAACAAAGTGACTCTGCTCATCAAAAAGCCGTGGTATAAAAATTGTTGCTATAGGACCGGTTGACTTAACTGAATTTCCGAGTAACGCCAATGCTGTCAAAATTCTTGGAATCTATATTCAATGAATTAAATATATTAAGACTCCAAAATTCTGCAAAAGCACTTTAATACCACGTTTCCCCCGAATACTAAACCGAAATTTAATAAGATTTAACTCAAATATTCTTCCACACTCGAAGATTAACCATACAAATCTATCAAGAAGATAAGAAAATAATATTGCTAAATTTTCATAGGAGAAATATGAGTAGTTTTACAAATCAAGCTAACCTATTCTTATATATAGCACTGAAGGATTCATTGTCTGTCTCAAATGAAACATTCTATCTTCACTTCCACTTCATAAGAAAAAATGAAACGTGATTTGTATTTTGCAAGGTCCTGTCAAAGTGCATACTCTTTAATCTTTTTGTGCAGTGGAAACACTACATTAGACCCTGTTTAGATCGTGTTTTCACTACGAAGTGAAAAGTCATGCCTTGTATACACTTGTTATATTTGCAAACTGGAACATTCGATTTTGGGCAGCGTATAAGCTTTTTTTCCGACCTTATCCAAATACATATGAAGATAGAACCTTTCTGTTGAACGCACAAGCAAAAATGAACAAAATGGAATGAAATGGACTAATTTGATTATGAAACGTGACTTCACTCAAATATTTATAAATCCTTCTTGATTCGCCCCTCCCTTTCCATCTCACCGATTTAGCCACCGACCTGCCGTCATGCTGTAGTGTAAACACTCAGTCTAAGCACCAAATCTTTAAATTCCCCACTGCCCCTACCCTACCACTGCGCAAAAGTTTACGATATGGGACAAGGGTGGATCCAGACTTTAGCCAAAAATTTTTTGTTTGCACTCAAAAATTTATTTCTTTATTGCAAATATATGTACATAGCTTTTGAACCGTTAATTTTGGCCTTAAAACCTTATCCCTTAAACTATCTACTTTTTTCTTTGATGTCGTAACAAGAAGCAACTTAAGTAACTTACGTTACGACTTTCTTTAATAACATCCCCTACACAAAACAGAGGTACGTCACCACATACAAAAAAAAAACGTTGAATTCCCAATAGTTTCTGCCATGTTGCTAGGTGGGCGGGTGAAAGCAATCAAATCCTCCGGCAAATCGAAGCAAAATGTAAGTAAGGTAAGAAATCGCAATCAAAAAATGAATTCGCTACCGCAATTTGCTTTTCAATATCACCCACAATTGCCACCTTATTTGTGAGATATTCTTAAAAAATTTGTAACATCTGAAAAGCCAAGAGCCTTACAAAATACCGCAAACGAAAATCTTGGAAAACGAAGTCTCGCATTTTTTAACAATCTCAAAATTTAAAAATCACATTTTTAGCTATTTCACAACAAAAACTCTCGCAAATAAACCGACATCTCATAAATTTAAATCTTCAATATCAAAATCTAGCATTTCCAGTAACATTCGCTCTGAGTTTTCGAAATAGAAAAAAGTTAAACTCGAAGACGAATCTCCAACATTAAGAAGCTCACGCCAGATTTGAAATTTTGTTATTAAAAACTATTTTTGCTGCAATGGAGTTAAGTTTGCGAGATTTTGTTATTGCGCTATTTTGGTGCGATTTACATTTGCAAGATTTTGTAATGCAAGATTTAAATTTTTAAGATTTCTCACTCAACCAGAAAGGTCAATAGATGATCGTGATAAAAAGTCTACTAGTTTCAGTAATCGTGATTTTGAAGAAAACTAAAAATAATTTTCTTTTGTTTTAGTGGAGCGAGTAGAGTAGAAAGCATTGAGAAAGTCAAAGAGATCCTCTTGGAGACATTTCTGTGGAAAAATAGAAGAAACTTCAGAGGCATCTAGACTAAGAAAAATTCTCTCTACTAATCCAGTAATGCCAAGCTGCTTAAAAAATGCTGATGGCTCATGGACAAATTCCTGCGAAGAATCGCTTAACTTGCTATTGGATACTCACTTCCCTGGTAGCTACCAAAACATCAATAGCTTCGACCGTAATAGGTCTGATATGAATCCAAGCTATCCACAAGGTCTGATTACAAGGGAAAAACTGCAATGGGCGCTCAACAGCTTTCAGCCTTACAAGTCTGCGGGACCAGATGGCATAATACCAGCCGAACTCCAGATGAATAAAGATTTAATTCTGCCAATTCTGGAGTCTATCTATACTAGCTGCTTAGCACTCGTATACATCCCCTTGTCTTGGAGAGAGGTTAGGGTTGTGTTCATACCCAAAGCTGGAAAGTGCTCCCAAGTAAACCCAAAGGATCTCAGACCTATTAGTCTATCATCATTCCTTCTAAAAACATTTGAACGATTGATTGATATCCACATACGATCATGCATTGACACGCGACTTTTGTCTACGAGTCAACATGCTTACTGCAAAGGGAAATCTGTAGAAACGGCCTTACATAATTTAGTAAGAACCATTGAATATTCCCTCCATCATAAAGAGTTCACCATGGTTGCTTTCTTAGATATAGAAGGCGCTTTTAACAATTGTCGACGCATCTGCAATCGCATCTGCGCTGACATCTCTGAAGGTAGATGGTTCGCTTGGAGAATTGATTAACCAAATGCTGACGAGCAGGGTTATCAACTCAAAACTAGGTAGCTATTCTGCTAGAAGGTCTGTTAGAAGAGGTACGCCTCAAGGCGGCGTCCTTTCTCCCCTTCTTTGGAACTTGGTGGTAAATGAGCTGCTAATATGCCTGGAAGAGGAGGGTTACAGAGTGATTGCCTATGCGGACGATGTTGCTATTGCCGTATCAGGAAAGCATCCTACCACCTTAAAAGAACTCTTACAAAACGTTTTAAATAGGCTAACCAATTGGGCAGACCGGTGTGGTCTGGGCGTCAACCCTCATAAAACAGAACTTGTTCTATTCTCAAGGAAATATAAAATCCCTCATGTAGATCCTCCCTCTATTAAAGGTGTTCCATTAACATTTACTGATCAGGCAAAATATTTGGGTCTTATTTTAGACAAAAAGTTAAGTTGGAAACCTAATATACAAGAAAGAGTCAAGAAGGCCACAGTGGCACTCTTCTCATGCAAAAAAGCCGTTGGGAACAAATGGGGCCTTCAACCTCGTATTACTCATTGGCTATACACATCGGTGATTAGACCGATTCTCACATATGGTGTTGCAGTATGGTGGACGGCTCTAGATAAAGCGGTAAACTGCGACAGACTAAGCAAAGTACAACGTTCGGCTTGTTTATGCATAAGTGGTGCGCTTCGCACGACACCCTCTGCTGCTCTAGACGTTCTGCTATATCTGACTCCCCTCGATATATTTAGCAAACAGGTGGCTGCAAATACAGCCATACGCCTACAAGCTTCCTCACAATGGTACAACAATAATATTGGCCATTCCATCATTCTGAATTCATTCAGGTCACTACCAAGTCACATTGACTACACCATCCCAAAACCACAATTCGGTTTAAACTTTCAAGTCACCATTCCTTCTAGAACCCTCTGGGAGGATATGGCTTTCTTGGAAGATGAATCGGTTCATATCTACACGGACGGATCGAAAACTGATGAAGGGGTGGGTGGCGGTGTGTACTCAGAAAGACTTAAATTAAGTCTCTCATTCCGTCTTCCTAATCATTGTAGCGTGTTCCAGGCGGAACTTATGGCGATTAAAGAAGCCTTATCTTGGCTGAAGGAAAACGTGATATCAACTACAGATATCCGCATCTTCTCGGATAGTCAAGCTGCTATTAAATCCCTGGAATCGGTCTCTACTAACTCTATAACAGCCCTAAATTGCCGTTCGTCTCTGTTGGAGATGGCACAACAGTTTAATATTCACCTGTGTTGGGTGCCGGGGCATAGGGACATCCCAGGTAATTGTAAGGCCGATGAACTCGCTAAAAATGGTACAACTTTACCCCTTCTACCTAGTAAGGCAGAAATAGGTATACCCATCGCTACATGTAAACTTTTGCTGAAGCAAGATGCCTTAGAGAGAACAAATCTTAGGTGGTATGATATCACCACTTGTTTGGCAACAAAACAAATCTGGCCAGTAATGGATTTAAAACGATCTAAGAGTTTGATATCTCTAAGCAGATTGCACATCAGCTCCATGATTGGTGTTATAACCAGCGTTGCCGCCAAAAAAAAATTTTCGTGCCACATTTTTTGAAAAAAACGTGCCATTTATGAAATTTTCGTGCCATATGAAAAAAAAACTCAATTTGTTCTTTAAAAATAAATTTTAATTCAATACTATTACTATTACAAAAATTAAAATCACTTCCTCTATTCGTGTAGGCATTGTCCAGAAGAGAAGGAGTTTTTGGCAAGTTCATAACTACCTATTTCACATCACATTATGAGTATTATTATTATTTAAAAATATAAAGACGTAATAAAGCTTTGTATGACAACTGAATATTGAAAGATCTACGCTCTACTACATTGTAATGAAATAAGTGTGTTCATACTAGGAGTTAGAATGGATGCATCCAGTTCTGTTGAGGTGATAAAGTAGACACGTCCAGTTCTTTTGATGAATATTGACACTGTGTTTATACTATGAGTTTAAATTTATGTAAGATAATAAAAATAAAAAAAAACGTGCCATATTGAAACTTTTCGTGCCACCGTGCCACGAGAAAATTTCCGTGTCAAAATGGCACGATCGTGCCACATCGGCAACGCTGGTTATAACCGGACACTGCCTCATAGGCAAGCACGCAACGCGTCTTGGCGTATTCGCTAACGATTTTTGCAGAAGCTGTATGGATGAGGAGGAGATAGAATCGATCCCTCACCTTCTATGCACGTGCCCTGCTCTGTCTCATAGACGAAGACTTCACCTTGGTGAGTTCTACTACAATGATCCTAGTGATCTGATAAACTTAGACATTGGCAGTCTATTACGCTTCATAAGAAGCTCCAAATGGTTCACCGAGTAGGGAAAAGGGTTTCCTGGATTCTTGTGGTATCACAATGGACCAACTCATGGTCTAAGTGTGTCGGTCCCCACGACTGGCAGCCACTTCAACCTAACCTAACCTTTAGTGGAGCGAATGAATTAAGTTCAAATCCGTTAGTGATGTATAATTTTGTTTAAATTAATTTTAAGAGTTTCTTTCCAAAGGCCACTAAAGGTCATGAAAAAAATTGTGTACATCTCATTTATATTTTCTTAAAAAAACAATTACCAATGAAAGATCACTTAATGGTCATAAAAGGTCTGCTAGTCTCAATAAGTGGCCAGACATAGATTTTTTTAATATATTTTCAAAGCTTTTTTCTTAATAGCATAGTTGTTTTTGGCACCTCATTTATGGGATTTGGCAAAAAATCGTTTACCTACCATCCGAAAGGCCACTGAAGAGGTCAAGGGCGTAAGCAAGAGGGGACTGGTAGGGGTGCTTAACCGCCCCCCTAATCAGAATTTATTTCATACATTAATCAATTTGTCTTATTTCGAAGGCTGTTTAAAGCAAGATATCAATACCAAAAGTGTCGAAAAAAATGGGTTTTCACCTATAACTTTCAAACGGTAAATACTATTGAAAAGTAGTACGAGTAAATTTTGTAGATCAGGCAATTTTCTACAACAAAATATTAACACACATTTTTTCGAAAGACAGATGGCTTAGGAAATAGAGCTGATTTAAAAATGGTAAATTGACGAAAATACCGGTTTTTCGGGTATAACTCCTTAACAGTAAATAATTTCGGAAAGTGTTTCAAGTAACGTTTGTTGAACATTTGACTCTTTAAAAGAAAATTGAAAAAAAATCCAAAAATGTACCGTAAAAAAGACATAATTATTTTAAGAATTTGGTCAAAAGCCAAAAAGAACGGTTTTCTGATTATTACTCGTAAATGACGAAGTTGTTCAAAATCAATGTATGCTCAATTTGTAGAGGTTAAATTATTCTGCTAAAAAGGTTTTACACTTTTTCCTTACGAGTGGTCGGTTACAAGATATTGCGATTTCTGAATGGCCAAATGTCGAAAATAAAGAATTTTCACGTATAACTCCTAAACGGTAAACGCTATCATAAGGTATTATATGCAGAGTTTGTACATAATGTGGTGCTCTACAATATTTTTTTTTTCTAAAACGTATCAATCAAAAGATAAAGTTATTTTAAAAATTTGGTCAAAAAAAAATTCAAAAACAACGGTTTTTTAATTTTTACTTTTAAATGGCAGTCATTCAAAAAATTTTTAAGTTGAGTTTGTAAAGATTGAAATGTACGACCTAATAAAAAGTTAAATAAGTGTGAACCGATGAAAACGGCAAGAATAAAAACTTAAGAAACCGAATAGCACCGAACGTCTCCTCCACACGAATCGGTTTCATTCTGTTTTAAAATTGCTCGTATTCGGGTCTAGGGCATACAAACTAATCGAAGCGTTCACACATATTCGGTTCTATAAGCCTTGGCTTGGCCACGTAGTGAGCGGCATAGCGGCGAGTCGCAAAGCGCCAGATGGGATTGTATGGTTGCGGCCACGCAGTGAGCGGCAGCGGCAATTCTGAGCGGTATCGCTCTGATTTACATTCTGTTTTATTTTTTTATTCAATCCTGAGCGCCAATTTTTTTTTTAGTTTTTTGAACGAAATAAAAAAATTAAATGATTGATTGATTATGTTTTTATATTACGTTACTTGGCAACGACATATTCAGAACTACAACTTGCCGCTCAGCCGTTCTGCCGCTTGCCGCTCACTACGTGGCCAGGGCCTAAGGCTTGTTTCAAACATATACAGTTTCATTTGGTTCGTTCTGTGTTCGGTTCGTTTCCGGGTTCGGTTTCGGTTTCGGTTTTGAATTTCGCACATACATATACGGTTCCTATAAGGTTTTTATTCAAATATCAAATTTCCAAAATTATCAACAAATTTCAGCACTAGTTGTCAATTCCAAATAAAAATAAACAAAAGAATCCTTAAAGAACCGAATATGTGTGAACGCTTCGATTAGTTTGTGTGCCCTAGACCCGAATACGAGCAGTTTTGAAACCGAATGAAACCGATTCGTTTCGAGGAGACGTTCGGTGGTTTCGGTTTCTATAAGGTTTTTTTCTTGCCGTTTTCATCGGTTCACATTTATCTTCCGAGATTCAGCTATTTCAGCGAGCCAGATGAGATGACTCGCCTTACTCGCCTTACTCGCCGACTCATCTCACTTCACTCGCAAAAGTGATTCAGCTATTTAAGTGAAATGAGTAAGTTCGAATTTAGTTTCGAACATGAGAAAGAATAAATATAAAAGAGCCAAATTCTATCTCCTTGTCACAGTCGTTGCGTTTGATATTCTGTTTCACTTCACCACTAATGGACGCGAAATGAAATAACAAATACAACAATGTAAACATTGGAATCTTAATAATGGAGTATCTTTTGTTTCAATAATTTTGTTTGTCGTATTAAAGTTTAATGTGAGTTTTCATCTTTGACCCCTGCGGGTTAGGGGCAAGAATATACCCGAGGTAGGCATGCCTGTCGTAAGAGGCGACTAAAATCCAAACTCCGTATACTGAGATTGATGTATACAAAACTATGCAATGAGCAAAACAATAAGATATAGTACCCCAGGTGGCAGTCCAGGTTCACTGGAAAATCCACCCTCTTCGGAGGTCGGCTCTATGGATTCTGGGGAGAGCCAATTATTGCATTTAATAAATCCCTTCCTAAAAAGTGTAAGGGTATCTCGATCACCACCATCTAAATCGAGTATAAAACAATCTAAATTCGGGCAAAAGAGTCCACCCGTCACGCCAGCGCGCGCCAAAAAAGACTCAGATAAAACAGAAAATCTTGAAAAAGATAATAACGAACTTCGACGAAGACTTGATGAAGTAATGGAACTTTATCAAGAGCTAAAGAAAGAAGTCGATCTTCTTCGAAAAGAAAATGAGATGTTGAAAGGCAAAAATTCTCCAATAAACTCCAAAGCTAGCTTGCCACAAGTCAATAATTCTAGATATGAAACAGACGAAGAAGAGCTAGCACGTGAAACGGAAAAGTCCTCAAAGAAACGATTAAGTAAAAAGCGAAAAGCTGGCTCTTCACCTGAGGCAGCCTCGTCCTTTGAAATAATAGTCTCACCAAAACATGAGACAGTAAAAGAAAAACCTGTTAAGGAGCGGCCCCCGCCACCGATAAATGTTATCGGTATTGCGGAGTATAACAAGCTGCAAACCATATTAAAGGCATTACTACCATCGTCTTTTAAAGTTATTTCGCTCAATAACAACAAATGGAAAGTATGTGTAAAAGACCCTGAAAGTTATCGTCTTCTGTCACGAAAACTAAACGAAGAAAAAGTAGAATGGTATACCTATGAAAATAAGTCAGAAAGACCCTTACGTGTTGTGGCGAGAGGTTTACACGCATCATGTTCAAAACACGATATCATTAGTGATCTAAAAGAGCGCAACTTCAATATCTTAGATGCAATGAACATCGTCAAAAGAGAGAAACAGAAAAAAGAGGGCGAAACGACAGTAGTACAACGTGGCCTTCCACTTTTTATACTGTCGTTCGATAAGACTGAAAAACTAGATGAAATTTATAAAATTAAAACAATTTTAAACATCGTAGTCAAGATCGAACCTCTAAGAAAGAGCACAAGGTTAGTCCCTCAGTGTAAACGCTGCCAAGAATTCAATCACACCCAAACCTATTGCAAAAAAGAGCCAAGATGTGTAAAATGTGCCGGAAAACATCTAACCGCTGACTGCAACGGTAAAAGTGAAAGTCCACCAACGTGTATTAATTGTAATGGAAATCACCCGGCAAACTATAGGGGCTGCGAAGTAGCTAAAGAATTGCAAAAGCGAAGATCAAAATCTGCCCAAACGCAAAGAAAACCACCAAGACTAATTAAAAACGGAACTCCCAAGATTTTTAAATCAGGGAAAGCTTTAAATCAGGAAAAGAAAACAGTGTCCAAACCTTCGGACAAAATATCAAAGCAAGGTAATACAGAAACATATGCCCAAATAGCGGCCAAAAATATACCCGCTAATAATGATACTGAAACAGATCCGGTTTCGAAAGTCTTTTCAATAATTCTTTCGAAACTTGAAGAACAATGTGAAACAAATAAACTTATCTTTGATAGGTTAAGTAAGCTCGAAAATTGTTTTCGACCCAAACCTCTTTCAAAAAATATATGATGGAAAAACTTAAAATTCTTACATGGAATGCCAACGGATTATGGCATAAACTAGGAGAATTAGAGATGTTTATGCAGGAAAATGATATCGACATATGTTTGATATCAGAAACGCATGCAAAAAATGAATCAAATCTTAAAATCCACGGGTTTCATGACTACCACGCTGTTCATCCGTCAAACAAAGCAAGAGGTGGATCATCGTTATATATAAAAGAGTGCATTGAACACTCAATAGGCTTGAAAATAGAGGTGGAATCAATGCAATTGAGCAGTGTTCAGGTTAGAACTAAAAATATTTTTCTCAATGTCTCTTCAATATATTGCCCTCCGCGTTGCAAAATTGATAAGAGTGAATTTACGACACTGATAAAGTCACTAAGTCCAAACTTCATTGTTGGTGGTGACTTTAATGCAAAACACCCCTTCTGGGCCTCAAGATGCATATCTCAAAAAGGTCGAATGCTATATGAGGCAGGAATGGAAAATAATTGCGATTTTCATTCAACTGGAAAGCCAACTTACTGGCCAACTGATCCGTCAAAAATACCTGACCTAATCGATTTATTTATGGTAAAAGGAATACCCTCTAACTATGTTGAAATTACAGAGAGCTTTGACCTCTTCTCGGATCATTCTGCCGTCATACTCAATACGAGCGAAAGTCTTATAAAAATTGAAAAACCACCCAGGTTAACAAACGGTAAAACCAACTGGGATGGATTTAAGAAAGATATCGAGGACAGCGTTGAATTAAGAATATCATTACAAACGTCTCTCGAACTTGAAGACGCAGTAGATACCTTTGTTGATATGATACAAAAGGCCGCATGGAATAACACACCTTATCAAAGGGAAATGCCGCGCCGCAAAGATATAAAATATCCGCAAGATATAAAAGATTTAGTGAAAGAGAAAAGAAAAGCACGCAAGAAATGGCAGCGAACCCGTGCTCCTCAACACAAAGCTAATTTAAATCGATTGTGTAATTTGCTTAAAACGAGAATATCAGATTTCAAAAACGGTGAAGTTGAAAATTACCTCGAAAATCTGACAGCAGGAAAAGATTCCAATTACTCACTTTGGAGAGCTATAAAAGTAACAAAAAGACCAAAGCTTCCAGCGCCCCCTATTAAGAAAGGCCAAAATGAATGGGCTAAAAGTGACAAAGAAAAAGCTATGGTATTCGCCGATTACCTGGAGGAAACATTTAAGCCTTTCGATGGACAAGTACTCAACGAAAATTTAAATATGAATTTAACATCAAATGACAGCTACATAATTAGAAATGCTACACTTGCCGAGTTAAAAAGAGAAATAAAGAAGCTTAAGTCCAATAAAGCTCCAGGTTATGACTTAATCACGGCAGAAATTCTAAAAATGCTTCCTCGTAAAGGTTTGATCAACCTTCTTTATATAATAAATGCCGCTCTTAGGTTAGAATATGTTCCGAGCCAATGGAAAGTTGCGGAAGTAATAATGGTTTTGAAACCTGGCAAACCATCTCATGAAAAGAAGTCTTACAGACCGATTTCGCTTCTTCCTGTAATATCGAAAGTTTTTGAAAGAATACTACTCCTTCGCCTGCAGCCGATAATAGAAGAAAAACAATTAATACCTGAACATCAGTTCGGATTTAGAAGAAAGCATTCGACCATTGATCAAGTGCATAGGATAACCGACGTAATTGAGAGAGCTCTTGAAGAAAAGAAAATCTGTTCGACGGTCTTTTTGGATGTGTCGCAAGCGTTTGACAAGGTGTGGCACGAAGGCCTCAAATTCAAATTAAGACAAGTTCTGCCTGAAGGACTTTATAAAATTCTAAACGAATATCTAGAAAACAGACTTTTTCGTGTAAGACACGGAAATGCATATTCTAATTTCAAAGAAATAGTGGCTGGGGTACCACAAGGTAGTGTTTTAGGTCCAATTCTGTACCTTCTCTTTACACGTGATATACCTCAAACAGAAGACACTATCGTAGCAACGTTTGCTGATGATACTGCAATACTAGCAGTAGGCAAAACGATTAACGAAGCTACGATTAAATTACAAAATGCTCTTAATAATGTTAATGAGTGGACAAAAACATGGCGAATAGCGCTCAATGAACAAAAGTCAGTCCACGTGGACTTTACGTATAAAAAAATAAATAGATTGCCCGTCTTTCTTAATACCGGTCGTGTACCATTTGCGAATGAGGCAAAATATCTGGGAATGACTCTAGACGCGAAATTAAAATGGAAGCCGCACGTAAAAAAGAAATGCGAAGAATTAAAAAGTAAATTAAGAGATATGAACTGGCTACTCGGTAAATATTCCAAGCTTAGTATTGATAATAAGTTGATTTTATACAGGCAGGTACTTAAACCTGTCTGGACTTATGGTATACAACTCTGGGGTTGTACCTGCGATACAAATTTAAATATCTTACAAACGTTTGAAAATAAATTGCTTAGGTCATTTGTAAATGCGCCATGGTATATAAGAAACGAAGATCTTCACAGGGATCTCGGGATTCCTACGGTTCGAGACGAAATTGAGAGTTTCGCGCGAAAACATAGAAATCGGCTATTAGATCACGCTAATCCAACGATTATTGACATTCTTGACGAGTCGAATTTAGTACGCCGTCTGCAAAGAACAAAACCTTCCGACTTGGTGCGGTGAACACAAAACCGCTTTAAAATCGCGGAATAAGCAGAAACTTTCACCGGAAAGTTACCTGCAACACGTTACTTAACTTCGTTAAAAATAAATTGCTAGATAAGTTTCAACTTAGTTGCAATCGGGAAGTGGAGGTGGTTTTAGTGTAGTAAGAATCTCACACTTCTATGAGCACGCGTTTTCCGGTCCTCATAGAGCCTGATGCAGGTTTTGCACCTACCCACGGAAAAAAAAAAAAAAAAAAAAAAAAAAAAAAAAAAAAAAAATCTTTGAGGAATAAAAATTTTAATAGTGAATAGAATTTAATTTCATTTAATATACATATGTATGTGCATATGATAATAAAATAAGATTTAAGAATTAATAAAAGAGTAGTTGTTTTTATCTACGTTGTTGTTTTTATTTTATTTCCTATTCGTGAATAGGAATTCTTGAGAAAATCACACATACCTATATCCAAAACTGGAAATTTACCAACACATACACCAAGTCACTGCGGAAATATCTGGCGAGTAATCTGACATTTCATTTCACTCGCTCACTCACTCACTTTTGCTAGCTGAATCGATTTTCGACGAAAAGTGACTCATCTCACTCACTCCCTGCGGTTTCGAATTAGCTGAATCTCGGCACAGGTTAGACCGAAAATGTACCGAATACGGACCGAACCGAATGAAACCGAATATGTGTGAAACAAGCCTTAGGTTTGGTGTTTTTATATTTTCTTGTTAAGTGTCAAATGGTCTACAAACGTTACTTGAAACATTATTTACCGTTACGGAATTATACCCGAAAAACCGATGTTTTCGTCGATTTACAATTTTTAAAACAGCTCCATTTCCTAAGCCATGTCTTACGAAAAAATGTGTGTTAATATTCTTTGTAGAAAATCGCCTGATCTACAAAATTTAACCATACTTTCTTCAATAGCATTTAGCGTTTGAAAGTTATAGGTGAAATACCATTTTTTCGAAAATTGACCTTCGATAACTTTTTATGCTCGAGTGGGACTGACAAGGACGTTTCGCAGCTGATTTTTTATGTCAAAAGGAAAGTCTTTACCAATTTTCAGCCTTATCGGAATTTTGACTAGGTCAAATGTCTATTTTGACTGGACCGTTGAAATGGCACATATTTTAGGTATGTAGGTACAATAAAATTGACAAACCTAATTCGTTTTATTTTTGGTTTTGTAAAAAAGATTTTGTGTTCAGCAATTTTAACAAAATCATCAAACCAATTTCAAAATCATTTTTACTCTAAAATGAAGTTAACATTACACTCCACACAACCCATGAGCCAAAAAATTAACACGGCAACGAATTTCACCAATAAAGTAATCGATATAAGCGACAAACAGTTTCACGACAAAAACATAGCAAAAATAAAAAAACAAACTAAAAATGAATAATTATCCCGACTACATAATAAATCAAATATTAAATAACAAAATAAATCGAAGAAATAATAATAACAACAGTAAAAAATCAACGGCAGAAAATGAAGCTGGCAACTCCAGAGCATTTTTCAGCATTCCATATATACCTAAACTGACACATTGCAAAAGCCTACAAGAAGTTATTAAACAAGACGAAAATAAGATGACATTTGCCTACAAGGCAAACTGCACATTGAGAAAGCTTTTCTCAAACATGAAAACACCCGTAGAAAAAGAACAACAACACAACGTGGTCTACCAAATTGGATGTTTAGGTAATGCAAATGACAACTGTGATCTTGTGTATATAGGAACGACAAAAAGGGCTCTCGGAGTGAGAATAGCTGAACACAAAGTAGACTAAGAAAGAACAAAACAACAACAGGCTTATCGCAGCACATAGAAGATACCAAACACACAGCTGATTTTGCTAACGTCCAAATATTAGACAAGGAAAAGAGGGAAAATACGAGGTATATACACTGAGCCTCCACTTGAAATAAATGATTGCAAGAAATGTGTCATGTAGTCAATATTTCTTGTGGAGTCCCCTTATGTCTGGATTTTTGTTATTTTCAGACATAGATTTCTCTATTTATTTCTTGTCTTCGTAGAAGAAATAAATGGAGAAATACATTTTGACGTTTTGTGACAACCCAACTTCACCGGACACAAATTTCTCACAAGACGTCGAGTGTTGATACTGATTTGCACATTTTCATGTAACATTCCTTCATTTCAGTAGAAATTTCATGTTATAATTTGAATTCGTCTAGAAACTATGTCTTGTGAAGCCAAAATGTGATTTGAAACTCATTTTTTACCACTTACTTGATGGTCTTTTATTGTTTGATTTTTCGCGATGAATGAAATGTCACGACATAATTTGCCCACATAGTAAAGAAATATAAACTTCAGAAATAACGCCTGATATAATATCCGAAATAAATATTTCTAATGGAGGTGCGGCCTTATAGAAAGTTTAAGAATACAAGAAAGACTGACGAAGGCAATGAATACGAAAGAAGACAAAGACAACATTAATGTTTAAGGCAGATGTGCAGCAGGTCTACACGCATCGCTGCGAGTAGAGCTGCACTCAAAACACATGTGCATACACTATAATATTTATCATACAAAGGACTCCATCACACTTTTAGTATGAAATTTTTCGGTATTTCATAATAATTTGTATGCACAAATGTAGTTTTGTATTTTAACTTTATTTAAATATCTTAATCTTGTAGATCCGAGCATCAGAAACAAAGTTATAATTTTTTTAAGCTACCGAAATCGAAGTTTTTTAAAGATTTTGTTATTTTCTTGGATTAAAATCAATTTAAGGGTGGAAAATTTACATAAGTGGCCCCGCCGCCTCTCACGTTGCATTTAACTAAAAAAAACTGTTTGCATATTTGTAGAGGAGGATTGAGGCAATCAATTTTTAAACATAATTTTTCAAAATTATGTAATTTTTCATTCACATTTGCATTTTGAAAAGTGAAAATCAAACCGATGTAGGACTCAATCTGCATTCTAGTATGAAATAAATTAAGCGTTTTAAAAAAAAATTATACAAAAATGTAGCCTGACATTTATCCTTTCCATAAAAGCCTTAACTTTGAAGATCGGACAATCAAAACCGAAGTTATATGCTTTCCAATCGATCAACTTGAAGGCTATTTGTGCACAACGGAACTTTTCTCCACTGAACCTAGTCAGCGGCCGACGAACAACCCCTTATTGCTGCGGAGCTGCGCAGCAAATTTAGAAATAGAGACATCGTGCAGCTCTGAGCTACATGCAGCTCTTGAGTTTTTCTGCTCCCATAAGAACCTGTGTTATTTTATTTCGCTGCATGAAAAAGCATTGTTTATCCAATGTATAGTATTCTCATGAAACACGATTTTGTAGGTAGACATTTGGTCGATAGGTTCGCTGTGATCGCCTTACCGAGATCCCTCAACAAAAATTAGTACTACATTTGAACGCATAGATGGCCACGAGCTTTTTTCTTCATGAGAATACTATAGAATTTATATGCAATGGAAAAAGGCTGCACGTGTGTTTAAGCCATAAGGCAAACTACAGTGTGGCAATAAGGAAACTTCTATGATATTAGCATTTAAGTTCTTGTCTGTTTTATTGTAGTGTTTAACGTTCATATTTATTTATTTATTTATTTATTTTTGTTCGTTGTTTATATTAATGTTCAACGTATAAAATATTTAAACATAAATTGTTACCATCAATGTAAAAAGTAAGCCCAAATTGTTCAAAAATAGAAAAAACAATTGTGTAATGTAATTTGCTTACAGCTAATTAAGACTCCTTGAAAAATTTGGAAAAAAACAACGAAACGTCGGGAAGGAATGAAATAGTTTTATTTGCATTCGGAAAATACTGATCTGTAAGCCTGTCCCATAAAAATTTATTTATTAATTTGAATTCTTTTATTATTCCTTAGAACAAATTATTAATTTATTATTTAAGCCTAGTACGCTGCTGATGCGAAACGAAATTTTTAGTTGGTCTCCAACAAGACAACGAAATGCTTACGAAAACGAAGCGGAAAAATATTCATTGACAGTTGCACGAATTCAAAAAATTAAAACAAATGCAAATACAAAAAAAATCACAAGCAGCCATGCTGTAATGAAAGAAACAACAAAAATAAACACGAAAAAACACAAATGTCATTTTTTCGTACACAATAAATGGTCTGGGTAATTAATTGTGTGCGAAAAAAGAGTGTAGACTTCTCCAAATAATCTGCTACAATTTTCAATTTCGCTCATCGAACAGCGTACTGCAGAACGAAAAGTAGAACTAAATTTTTAGTTTATGATTTCGTTGTGTCATTTTTGTATGGGATTTTTCGTTTCGCATCAGCAGCGTACTAGGCTTTAGTAAAATATATTGAACGAAAATGCAGAGTTTGCAACTACATCCTAGAACTTTTTTTGTGACGTTTTTAAATCGGATTTTGTATGCGCTGTGTCCTTAAAAACGCAAAAATGTTTGAAGAAGAATAAATTTTAAGGGTATTCATGCAACAGCATAAACTCGTCGTAAACATCGTAGAGTTGTAAACTTCGTAAATCTGTCAAATTTTCCATACAAATTGTGACAGAATTACGAAGTTTAAAAGTTTACAAACGTTTACGACGACTTTACGCTGTTGTATGAATAACCTTTTTGTCTTTTGAGAAGTGAAACAATTTTCTAATGAATGGAATTCATGTATTTTAAAAATATTAATGGGGTAACCCTCCATAGAAAGAAAGAAGACATACTAACATTAATAAGAATTGAATCAAATGAAAATTTGATTGATATATTTATTGTATTCATGTATTGTACCCGTAGGAACATAATATATTTAGCTTCAAGTTAAAAGTTCAAGTGAGCGTATCCTTCTAAGACGCAATTTTGCGTCTTAGGAGGGTACGATAGTTATCTGACTGATGAGCCCAACTATCGCAATATGGAGTTGAGCTCACTTGAACTTTTAACTTGAATTATAAATATTCAGTCACTCCACTTAATCAGAAGAATTTCTTTTCAAATTTTCTTCATATTCTATTAATATATTTAGCTACTAATTTTCAAAATCCTAATAGTTGCGTTACTCTTAACTCGTGGTCTTCATGAAAAAGGAATATCTCAAGGAGATGTGGATCAGATAAGAAAACATGTTGATGGTAGTACGATGGCTATAATTTCATAACATTTCCACGGTTTATTCAGCTTTATGTTCCTAATTTGGGTATATACCACTATTATTTCGCTACTAATCAGAGCTCACTTCACATTCCTTCCTACATGTATTGTACATACATCTACAACCCTATTTTGTTGGTAAGATATTGTACCCACCTACATACAAATATCTACGACCTACATACGCAAAAGTGGCTGAAAAGAAAATGAAATGAAGATTCAATTTTTTGCCATTTAACCGTCATTGATTAAGATGACGTAAGGTAGTAGGTATAGTGCAGAACGATTGCCTGCCCTTTACTCATGTTCTCTTCGCTTTGTTAAGCCAATTCACTTGATCAGTAAATACAGTGATTTTCTCATCAAACTTCTGTCAAAAAATACAATTCAAAATCTTTATAATTCTAATAAAAAGCTTTTATTAAAAAAAGGCCCAGAGAAAGAGTAGGTAATTCATGGCAACGAAAACAGCCAATGAATCTACCAATTCGGAATGAGAACATAGAATAGTTGAATTTAAATATCATATTCACAATCAATATTAGGAAGGAATTTCTACTTGATGCTGTCCAGCTCATCAAACAATTCAAGTTTGTAGGCTTATAAAAAATTGTTAGGCGGTCATGCATGGCTTTCCTCATATGCAAAGTCAAAGCGGAATGATGTTAATGTGAGGGTAAGGAAATGGATAATGGCTGCGTCGATTAAACGGAAAATTGTAAACACTCTCCTATCAAATTACCATTTAATGAAGCTATTGCCACATAATCGATGGTCAAATATTAGCTTTGCTTGTTTTCGCTGTTGTTCCCCATAATCTGAATTGGAGTGAACTTGGGTGGGATTGGATTTTACACTTTGATTTATAGAACTGATTAACAGCTATGACGATTAAAGGAGAAGTGATTGAAATTTTGTGTGGACATTTAAAAAAAAGACAAGAATGGGGTTTGATAGGCTGAAAGCATAGATCAATTAAACGTTAAGTTGGCATTAGACTATCATAATATGTATATGTATGTGCATATAAGAAGTAATTTTTTTTTTAAACCACTCCAAAGATTTTCAGAATTTATTAAGCACAAATTCATATTCCTTGAGGAATTCAGAAGCCATTAATTTTCCTCAGCTTATACTTTTAGCCTGGGAGCTCGCGACATATTTTAGTCTGAAACTCTGTACGTCATTATTAAAAGCAATCGAGAAAAACAAATCAGCTGGGTGCAGCGTGGTACTACATACGTCAGCTGCTTACGTCAACTTGTAAAAAAACGTGTAAAATTCAATGATTCCGCCAAAGCTGAAATTTGGTTATATGATAGCTTATACATTAATTTACACAAAAAGACAAATCAGCTGGCTGTATTACGGTACTAAGACCATCAGCTGACGTGGTGAATAGTACAAGTACAAATACGGTTTCACATCCTACGCACTATGTCAAATGAAGTTTTCCATGCGGTTAACAATCAGCTGATTATTTTCATTCTATTATAAAACAATTCATTAACTTTTTGTACCTATGTATGTATATAGCCAAATTTTAGATTTGACAGAACATAATATTACCTGTTTGAAGATATTCATTCAAGTAATCGTTTTTGCTGTTATTATCGCATGTCGGCTGCAGTACTTCGAATGTACTATATTTTATGCTGCCTTCTATTGTTGAATGTATTAAATTAAATAAAAATTACAGCTTCTGATTTCACGCTACAAAAATAATTTAAAGGGCCCTGGAGACGCTCGAACTTGGTGCGAGTGAACATGGTTCAAGTACTATGTTCGAGTTGATTTTATTTGTCTGCGGGCTGGTTCGAGTATAAATAATTTGGTGTCACTAAACAAAAATTTGGTCTCACCAAAATCAAAATGAGTTTGATATTTTTCGATGTTCGAGGGCGGGGCTAATCGTTTGTCGTACCAGATTCGACTGTTTGCGGACCGGTTTCGTATGTTTACTCGAACATTTCGGTTTAATTTTCAGTTCAATATTAAAAAATAAAAAGAAAAATTTCAAATAACCTGAATAAAAATAAAATAAATGTGACAGTCAATATTGTGAATAACATATAAGTCGTAAAAATAATGAAGTTTGAGTAGTTTGGTTTCTGTGTCTGCGGAGTTTAGTCGAACTATGTTCACTCGCACCATGTTCGAGCGTCTCCAGGGCCCTTAATTTAAAATTATACATTTTAAGGGCCCTGGAGACGCTCGAACATGGTGCGAGCAAACATGGTTCGTTTACTATGTTCGAGTTGATTTTACTTGTCTGCGGCCTGGTTCGAGTACCAATTATTTGGTGTCACTAAACAAAAATTTGGTCTCACCAAAATCAAAAGGAGTTTGATATTTATAGATGTTCGAGGGCGGGGCTAATCGTTTGTCGTACCAGATTCGACTATTTGCGGACCGGTTTTATAGGTTTACTGGAACAATTGGGTATAATTTTGATTTTCAATATTAAAAAAAAAAGAAAAATGCCAAACAACCTGAAAGAAAATTAAATAAATGTGACAGTGAATATTGTGAATGACATATAAGTCGTAAGAATAATGAAGTTCGAGTAGTTTGGTGACTACTTGGTTTCAGTGTCTGCGGAGTTTAGTCGAACTATGTTCACTCGCACCATGTTCGAGCGTCTCCAGGGCCCTTAATTTAAAATTATACATTTTAAGGGCCCTGGAGACGCTCGAACATGGTGCGAGCAAACATGGTTCGTTTACTATGTTCGAGTTGATTTTACTTGTCTGCGGCCTGGTTCGAGTACCAATTATTTGGTGTCACTAAACAAAAATTTGGTCTCACCAAAATCAAAAGAAGTTTGATATTTATCGATGTTCGAGGGCGGGGCTAATCGTTTGTCGTCCAAATTCGACTGTTTGCGGACCGGTTTCGTATGTTTACTCGAACATATCGGTATAATTTCGAGTTTCAGTATTAAAAATAAAAAGAAATATGTCAAACAACCGAAATAAAAATAAAATTAATGTGACAGTGAATATTTTTAATGACATATAACTCGTAAGAATAATGAAGTTCGAGTAGTTTGGTTTCTGCTTGGTTCCAGTGTCTGCGGAGTTAAGTCGAACTATGTTCACTCGCACCATGTTCGAGCGTCTCCAGGGCCCTTTAAGCAAAATCGAGTTTATTCCATCTGAATACATTTTTGTTCTCGAAATGGATTAATACATTAAATTCCAATTCAGTTCAAAATCTTTTGTTTCGATTAGAATGGTGCATCAGGTGCATTTTCGGTGGCTTTTATTTAGTAAAGCTAAGATTAGACGGTCAACGTAAATGGTCAACGCATTGACTCCTTGACGTCATCAGAAACATCGTCAATATACTGTCAGTGTAGACTGTGTCAACGCATGAAACGTTGACGATCACACAAATGGCGGGACTCGGTCAATGTTGTCCCAAAATGCGTTGACATGGTATCTGTGTCAACGCAATTGGTGCCCTCTGGTGTCAACGTATTGACACGTGAAACGTTGACGATTACACTACTTGAACACATCTTAACGAACGATGACACGAAGTTGACAAGAGCAAAATTTTATCATTTTGTACGTTGACGATCACACAACATTGACGGCGCTGTTATTTAACAATACTATGTGGCGGGTGGCAGTGGTGAAGGATGTTCAAAGGGTAGACACGGTGCATTCAAGAGGACACAAGCGTCCACAAGCTTTTTTTCAAAGCGAACCTCTGTCTACCAACTCCTACTCTCACCTCCAAGTGGTGAACATCGGGTGCCTAGTACCTTTAACTGAAGATGGGGTTCCAATCCCTGTGGACGGTTTTAGGGGGCAGCAAACGAGAGAGGGGGGAGGAGTGTTCCCACTAAGGCACTTCTCCTTCATCCAGGCGGCAGCGGAAGAATTCTCAAGATGGAATCAACGGTGGCGTCTACAGTTCCAGTTAGGCTGAACTACTTAGTGAACACCTTATACGGGCTACTACGACATATTCGGAGCTCAGGCCTATAAGGAGCGGTTAATCCGGCTCCCCGCCCTTGGAGTTATATTGTAAGGGTCTGGTCCTCCAGGTTGGGGGTCGTGCCGTCGGGGTGACTTCCCGGCCACGTAAAGCTATCTTAGTTGCGAAGCACCAACAAGCCTCGGATACGGACGGATTTACTGTTGACGAACCAAGCAAACGAAATAAGGACAACGAACTTCGGATCTGCACGTGGAATGTTCTGTCTCTCTATAGACCACGTGCAGCCGAACATTAAGCGGAGGCCCTAGACTGCTACAAAGCAGACATCACCGCCATCCAAGAAGTGCGATGGGATGGGCCGGGCAAGAGAAAACTGAAAGACTGCGATATCTACTACGGCAGTGTTTTTCAAACTGTGGGACGCGACCCCCTAGGGGGTCGCCAAGAATAATTAGGGGGGTCGCGGTCGCAAGCCATTAGATACAACGTACTAAAAAAGATAAAGATTTTCTTTTATTAAATGTTCAATGTATCAATTAAAGCATTGTCCCATTCAAGGAAGATAACATGAGTTCACATATAGGTATGAAGTGGTGAATGGCACTAACAGTGTTCAAGCCTCTTTTGCCAGCTCTAGATATTTTCCTCTTCTCTTCCCTTTATCCAGAAATTATCAATGGTTTTAACATTGAATTCAGAGCATACCATCTGCAGCTAAATAAATAAGATTTTCTATCTTCTTTACCGATTGAAAACCGGCCAGATGAAATGATATATTCAAAAAAGGATTGAGTATCTATCTCTGTCCATTTCCACCTTCAGAAAAGAGTTCTGGAAAGTCACTTAATATTTTTTTCTCAAACTCTCATGAGAGAACTTTGAGCGCTTTATGTAATGGCATGGATTCATCTGATGAAATTTCGTCGAGAATTTTCTGAACCCAGGGAAAAAAATCATACATTTTTTTTGCAAACGAAGTTTTGCGAGGAGTTCTCTGATTTTGTGTTTTGCAGTCAAAATGTTTTCTTGTATCCCTTGTAGTTGTATCAAGATGTTTAAGTGGGCAAAAAAGTCAGCAAGAAATGATAATTTTAAAAGCTGAGTGGGGACAAAAAAATGATTTGACTATCCCGATTTTGAATCTTGTACAAACATCAATAAGTCAGCTTTTAACTTCAGAACTCATGTCAACTAAAACTTAAAATTCCAAGCGAAGACGTTTTTTTTAACAGTCTGGCTTTTTAACTCAATTGATCTCAGAATCCGTGATATGGGATCCGCGGCTTATACGATTACCCTCGAGGTTGCATTCATACTTTTTTTTCGATTCGCAAGACTTCGATTTTTTGAATAGCCTTTAATGAAGCTTTCGATGCCTATACTTTTTTTTGTTATCAATCACACCCAAAATCTGCTGTGGGCTATAAATCTAAAAATTCCTTACCTTTTGACAGCCAACTGAGCTCTGTTTGACAAAGATTTTGATGAGCTCGATTCATGTCACTTTTCAAATAACTGACAAAGTATTATTATGAATGTGGGGGTCGCCAGAATGATTTTACTAATAAAGGGGTCGCATACTAAAAAAGTTTGAAAAACACTGTACTACGGTGACTGTTACCGACCACAAGGGCAGCGTCTCTTTGGATGTGGATTCGTCGTTAGAGGCAGACTTAGGCAAGAAGTCTTGAGTTTCAACTATGTGAACGAGCGCCTCACGACAATTCGCATCAAGGCTAAATTCGCCAACATCAGCCTGATATGCGCGCATGCCCCCACAGAGGAGAAAGATGACGACACCAAGGACGAGTTCTACGAGCTCCTGGACAAGACATATGAGCAATGCCCTAGCTATGACATTAAAATTGTCTTGGGTGATTTTAATGCCAAACTGGGAAGAGAAGACGTCTTTGGTGGCACAATCGGAAGATACAGCCTGCACGACACCACCTCCGATAACGGACTCAGGCTAATCGACTTTGCTGCGGGGCGAAACGTTGTGGTAGCTAGTACGCAGTTCCCGCATCTCGATATACATAAGGGGACATGGCGAATTCCTGGTCAATCAACCGCCAACCAAATTGACCACATTGCGATCGACGCAAGGCACTCCTCCAGTATCAAGGATGTCCGAACGTTCCGAGGAACCAACGTTGACTCGGACCACTACCTCGTTGTAGCAAAGGTAATGCTACGGATATCCAGACCAAAGCCAAAACAGGGAAATACTGTGAGGAAGTTCGACGTCGGACGGCTACAGTCGCAGGAAATCGCCAGGTCCTTTTCTGATCGAGTCTCTCGCGCCCTTTTAACTAGTCCTTTGCCGCCAACTGCAAACATCGAGAACCAGTGGAAAAACTGCCAGGAAGCCATCAGAGATGCCGCCTCTGACGTGCTGGGCTTTGCACGACCACCACAGTCGGTGCTTAGGATATGGAAAAATCATTTCTGCAAATTGTATAACGGCGATGACGAACCGAATTCCGCTAACATGCAAATTGCACCATTCAACTTGGACGACGTAGGCCAACAATTCCGTCCACCCGATCTTGATGAAGTGAGGATAGCCATATATCTAAACTTAAGTCCAATAAAGCTGCTGGAGCTGATGGCCTTGCGGCTGAACTATTCAAAGCGGCTGGCGATGAATTGGTTAGGAGTATGCACCAGCTCATCTGTAAAATATGGTCGGAGGAAAGCATGCCCGATGAATGGAACCTCAGCATTGTTTGCCCGATCCTCAAGAAAGGCGATCCTCTGGACTGCACCAACTTGTAACGGTAGATGGGCCTATGTCACAAATGGGCGATGATCTGCCATCCCTATGTTCATCCAAACCACAGGATTCCTGTATGATCAGAAGGTTGTGAGATAGGGTGTCCAGTCGGCAAGGTGCGGTGAGGCATGCTTGCGGAGGCCGAAGGCTAGTTCGTCGGTGGGGTGGGAACTTGCACCCGCCACTGGACTACCGTGCATATATAAACATGCCAAAAAAATATATAACCCTGTCTTCGTCTAAGCTACTTTCTCCATATCGTATCTCTTTGGGACACCTAAGGGTGGTAAGCGGTTCCCGGAGAGTATTCCCTCCCGCCGTTCATGACACTAGGGTCGAACTCCTTGGTTATCGCGGTACTCTCAATTCAAATCAGCGATAACCCCTATTCCGAGGTCGAATAAAGGCCTACAGATGGCTTATGTCATCTCGGCCGACGCTCATCGGCAACCTCGTCACTTTCCCTCCCACTCAATATTTTTACGCACTCTTCATTCTAAATTGACTTAACACTCAAAGAGCATAAAAAAAAAACAAACGGAGATTCAAGTTCATTTATACTTATTTATAGAATTATAATCTTTATTATCGAGCTAAATTGTCCTAATTTTTCAAAGATTTTAAATCAAGACTTAAAATTTTAAGCGCGAGAGTTTATTCATTCAAGACTGGATATAACTTTGAGAGACTTATACTTATACACTAGCTTGGTAATTTTAAACTAAATAATCGACTCGCTTCACTTTCCAGTCGTAATGCAGTTGAATTCTCTTATCGCATTATAAAATGACGTCATTACTTAAATAAAAAAAAAGGGGAACCATAATAATATTCTTTAAATTCAATTACGTCAAGTTTCTTTCTCTTAGGACTATGATCTTGTTAAAAAAAAAAACAAAATAACTCTTGAATCACTACCATCAAAACTTAAAGAGATTGTCACATTATATCGTTCAAATTATAAAGATTTTATACTCTTAAATAATACATATGTTCTTTGACTTACCGCGAAACTACGTTAAATCAGGATCCATCCAACGAAGACGTGCGCACACCTTCCTTAGAGGGGATAGAGCTTACTAATGTTGATGCTCTTAACTTTCTGATGCTGTGATGCTGGCTAGATTTGATGAGGGGAGATAAAATCTTGTGATTTGAACGATTAAATTAATCCCTTTTTTTCTATTCCTTGGAACAAAAACAGATTGACTTTACTGATCCGAGAGCATTTGGCTTTAAGTTGATAACAGAAATTATCTTAGGATTATTCCACTATGACGGTATTGTTGAAAGAACATATATATGAGAGTTTGCACGAGTGCAAAGGCACGTCGTTGACAGCCTTCAGTTTACGCCAATGGTACGATTAAGTTCTGATCGAACTGATGAGGCTGATGGAGTCTTCGGAGGCACAGCCTATGATTTGGAGGTTTCTCGTTGTTCTTGTCGTGGTTCTCGTTGCGGTTCTCGTTTTTGGTTTATATTTACTTCTATATGATTAGAAGAATATTTCTTCTGAGGGCCGGGCAGAGGGCTTTTTCGTTCGGTCTTTTTGATGTCTGATCGAGGCCTGCGCACTCTGAATAGCCGAAATATTATAGGCCGCTGGACGAGGAAACCACTGCGTGGAGTGGTCAAGGCACTCGCACGAGTGTTGTTTCTCTGGACTAGTGTACTGGGTACGATTAAATCACTACGCTAAAATTGTATTCTTAATTAATGATCAAACTTGGCATGCGGAAAAATTGATTTATTACCTGGTCAGCACTAAGCACGTGGTTTAATATGTGGCTAGTCAATTTTTCGACAGCGGTTCACGGGAAAATTAACTCTTTTGGTACTTATAAGATAAGACATCATATGACAATGCCCACCCTCAAAATAAGCAGCTTCACCAACTACTGATTTACTATCAAAATGTAAACGGCCTTCGGACAAAGACCAACAAGGTCTATAAGAACATAAATAATCTTCCCCATGATATAATAATCCTCACCGAAACTTGGCTAAATTCATCGTTTTTGGATACAGAAATTTTTGATACTACTTTTCAAACTTACCGACGAGATCGCCATACAAATTCTTCTTCAACAACTGTTGGTGGAGGTTTGATAATAGCTGTTCGCAACCATTTATATTGCAGTTTAGTCAACGATTTCCATGAGTCTAAACTTGAAATTATGTGTGTGAAAATTGCAACTCCGTCTGGCCATTTATATATTGTTGTGTGCTATATTCCACCTTCTTCGAACAATGATGTTTATAGCAATTTATATGACTGTTTGGAGACTATTCACGATAAAATTGGACACACTGATGAATTTATCGTTGTTGGAGATTTCAATCTACCCAACCTTGAATGGAACAAGCCATCTGAATGTGATTTATTTCTTCCTTGTAATGCGATGAACAACAACGAATTTCTTGTTATCGACGGAATGGCTTCCTTTGGGCTAAACCAACTAAATGGGATCAAAAACCAATTTGGTAAAATTTTGGACCTGGTATACTTTTCCGAAGTTTCCAACTCAGATGGTACCGTTTTAATAAGTGACACTAAACTTGTAGAGGAAGATCGTCACCATCCTGCACTATCTATCTCACTTGACCTAAATATAAGTTGTTCACCCTATATTTGTAAGAATCAGCATGAGTTCAATTTTAAGAAATGTAATTTTACCCAACTTTTTAGTTTACTAAATGACATCAACTGGAATATGTTATTTTATAATGTTAATTTCGATGAAATGATTTTTCGCTTTTATAAAATATTATTCGATTGCTTCCTTGAAACCGTTCCTATACGCAAAAAAACACTTTTCAATAAAAGTCCTCCATGGTTTGATCTACATATTAAGACCCTTAAAAATAAAAGAAATAAGGCTTGGATAAAATTGAATCGATCTTGGACTGATGAAGCGCTTAACAATTACATTGAATTAAAAAATGATTTTATTAACTACTCAAATCTTCTTTATTCGAACTTTATATCTGAAACTGAAAACGAACTTAAATCGAATCCGCGTAATTTTTGGATATACGTTAACTGTAAAAGAAAATCTGATGGGTATCCAAATAGCATGAGCTATCTTAACTCAATAAGTCATTACCCAGAGGTTATAGCCAATATGTTTGCTGAATACTTTCAGTGTGCCTTTGAAAATTCCACTACTTGTGATACAAATAATGTTTTTACCACTGACGAGTTTTCACACCTTAGCTCCATTGATTTTAAAATTTCTGAAGCAACTATTCTTGAGTACATCGCAAAGTTAGATGAATGTATAAGTCCCGGCCCTGATGGCTTACCTTCTTTTATGTTAAAAAAATGTGCCATATATATGTCCTATCCGTTGTTTTTGCTTTTCAATCACTCATTAAAATTTTCTACGTTCCCTGCTCTATGGAAAAATGCTTTTCTTATCCCAACTCATAAAAAAGGTAAAAAAGATGTAGTATCAAATTATAGGCCTATAGCTAAACTATCTGTCATTCCTAAAATGTTTGAATCGATTATTTGTGATGTTTTGTCATTTCATTGTACCTCTGTTCTATGTGATAACCAGCATGGTTTTGTCAAGAAAAAATCTACGGTAACAAATTTGTTACAGTTTACAACGTTTTGCATTGACGCATTTGAAAAGAATCAGCAAGTAGATTGTATTTTTACCGACTTTAGCAAGGCCTTCGACAAATTAAATCATCAAATTCTTCTCCGTAAGCTAAGAGCAATAGGTTTGAATGATCGATTTGTTTCGTGGATATCTTCATATCTTAAAGATAGAGCATATAGTGTTGTTTTTAAAGGTGAACGTTCTAAATGTTTTACAGCTAACTCTGGTGTACCACAGGGTAGCCATCTTGGTCCATTATTATTTGTGTTATTTATTAATGATCTTCCTTCCGTTTTAATAAATTCTATGTGTCTTATATATGCCGATGACGTGAAAATTTTTCGAAAAATAAACTCAATAATGGATTGCGAACTGTTACAGGAAGATCTGCAAAGATTAAGGGCGTGGTGCAATACCAATAGTCTATTATTGAACATCGACAAGTGTAATTCAATGTGCTTTACACGAAAAAAAAATGTCCTTGTCTATAATTATATGTTGAGCTCGTCAACTCTGTGTAATTTATCTAGTTTCAGAGATCTTGGAGTAGTTTTAGACTCTAAACTAACATTTCGTGAGCACTTCGATGTCATTATTAAAAAAGCTAATAAGACACTTGGTTTTATAAAAAGATTTGCTCGAGAATTTTGTGATCCTTATGTTCTTAAAATACTTTATGTGTCATTTGTAAGACCAATATTAGAATACGGATGTGTGGTGTGGGCCCCATACTATACGGTTCATATTAACAGATTAGAGTGCGTCCAAAGAAGATTTATGAGATTCTGTTTACGTTTTCTTCCCTGGTCAGATAGAATTACTGGGTTGCCACCTTACTCTCATAGACTTCAATTAATTAATCTTCCATCGCTTTTAAGTCATAGAGAGTACTTACAGTTTTGTTTTATCATAGGAATAATTAATGGATCTATTTCAGCCCCTTCAGTCCTTTGTCGGTTGAGTTTTAATGTATTACAGCATAGTCTAAGAACACAATTGCCACTTAAAAATATTTATAGTAGATCAAACTATGGTGCTAATAGTCCACTAAATCTTTTAATTAATATTTTCAATAATAATTATAATCTCATTAATTCCATTAATGACAATGTTAAATCAAACAACTTAAAGAATAGGTTTTATAATACTATTAATAATGTTATATAGATTTAAGCTTTGTATATTCATTTAACTATCTACCGTTAGCATTTAACGAAATAAAATAAATAAATAAATAAATAAGAAATTAAAGTTTAAGTTCGACGATTGAGAGGAGTCCTCAATGGGCCTCCCACGAATGGGATTTTTCCCCGGGATAATTAATCAAGAGACAGAACTCAATTATCACCAATCCACAGCTAAGTCTGATATCAGCTTTTAAGTGGTAACTTACCAGAATAATAGAAGAGAACTGGTCTCATGAACTATGAGTTTAAATTGTTTAAGTTCGGTTTTCTTTCACCAGGAATACTTTTTATTATCTCTATACTTTTTAATATGCAGTTCGTTATGGAAATTTACAATATACTTAAGTAGGTCTTTATCGGATGACGGTGGAGATAAAAAAGACCAGCACAAGGGCTATAAAAAGTCAGGCAGGCTTTGTTAAGTTATCGACGTGACAATAGACGAAAGATATCGCCAAGGCATGTTCGAAATTAGGTTGATTTAAGTCTAATTTCACGTTACGCCCAGGGATGTCTAATCTCTACTTTTATTTTGAAAGTAGTATTTACATTTCTTTTTAATTTCGTTGCGTCGACATTACCACCGGTGGTGGAGGCTTACTTATACAAACTACAGGGGCATCAGCCTTCTTAATATCGCCTACAAGATCTTCTCTGCCGTACTTTGTGAACGCCTGAAGCCATTCGTCAACAACCTGATAGGTCCATATCAGTGTGGCTTTAGGCCAGGGAAGTCCACCATCGACCAAATATTCGCACTACGGCAGATCTTGGAGAAAACCCAGGAGTTTCAAATCGATACCCACCACCTTTTTATCGATTTCAAGGCCGCGTATGACAGCATCTATAGAGACGAGCTATATAGAGCAATGTCTAGTTTTGGCATCCCTGCCAAACTCGTCCGTTTGTGCGATGGAGAATGCTCCATCAAGGTCGGCAAAGACCTCACCGACACCTTTGATGTCAAAAAAGGTTTTAGGCAAGGCGACGCGCTGTCATGCGACTTCTTCAACATCGTTCTTGAAAGAATAGTGCAAAACTCTCACGTCAACACTAGAGGCACAATCTTTCAAAAGTCCGTCCAATTACTCGCTTACGCTGATGACATTGACATAATGGGACGAACAAAGCGTGATGTCAGTGGTGCTTTTGTGAGCATTGAGAAGGAAGCCAAGAAGATGGGTTTAACGGTGAATGAAAGCAAAACGAAGTATATGCTGTTAACAAGAAAGGACACCCAACACCGACGTCTAGGACAGAACGTCACTATAGACAGCTATAATTTTGAGGTGGTCAGAGACTTTGTCTACCTAGGATCCGCTATAAACTCAGCGAACGATACCAGTGCTGAGATCAAACAAAGAATTACTCTTGCCAATCGCTGTTTCTTCGGGCTAAGAAGGCAATTGAGAAGCAAAGCCCGCTCTCGAGCAACTAAACTGTCCCTGTATAAGACGCTTATCATCCCGGTCCTGATGTATGGTGCAGAGGCATGGACACTGCAAACGGTGGATGAGAACGCGTTAGGCTGTTTCGAGAGGAAAATTCTCCGGGTGATTTTTGGTCCCGTCTGCATAGATGGGGAATGGAGGAGAAGATACAACCACGAACTGTATGGGCTGTACAGCGACACCGACCTAGCCACAAAAGTGAAAAGCAAACGACTAAGATGGCTGGGTCACCTAGAGCGAATGGACACCAATGCTCCGGCCCGGAAAGTCTTTGAATCCAACCCCGTGGGACAACGCAGTAGAGGTGGACAGCGTAAAAGGTGGCGCACGCAAGTGAAAGAGGACCTCAACCAACTTGGCGTGCGAAACTGGAGACAGCTAGCTAGAAACCGAGCCGGCTGGAAGAAGCTTGTTGGTTGAGGCCCTGGTCCACCCCGGACTGTAGCGCCACCTTAAGTAAGTAAGGCAGTGGTGCAGTGGATGTAGTGCTTGACTGCCAACTTAGAGGTGTGGGTTCGAGCCCCATTCTAGGCAGCATTCTTTTCTACATTCTCCCAGCTTAACTGGACGCCACCCGTGAGATTTAATGAGATAATAAACACCTTGATCTCAATCCACTGTGCCAAATCTTTCCTATCATCCTACTGTTTCTAACTAGTGCCGTGCAATTCAGGTTGCATTTAAAAGACCTAAGGTCTTACAGGCATATAGTTAAAATTATTATTATTATTATAAAGAATTAACAAACCTCTTGAAGTTTTTACTGCTCAGGAAAAAGGTTATTTTAAATCAAAATACACTTTTTTTTGTCAAAATATAGCTTATTCCCCATCTGTCAAGCCATCAACTGTCAAGCTCCATAGAAGGATGGTTACGATGTCGATGGATTAAAAAATAGCTAAAAAATCAGAAAATTTTTAATTTTTTGTACTGCTCCGAAAAAAGTGATATTAGGGCAATTCGGTGACATTTGGATTGAAATATACTTTTCCCGTCAAAGTATAGTTCGTCCCCATCTTATAAGCCATCAACTGTCGATGTATTAAGAATACTCAAAAAATGCAAAAAATTTGAGATTGAGATGAAGGTCAACGCAGAGTACGTTGACATGGCAGAAAAAGCCGCTGTGTCAACATAAAGATACAGTCAATGCGTTGTTGGGTAGTCTGTCATAGTGTCCTAGCTGCGTTGACAGAGTGATTACACGGCCAACGAAACTACTCAACGCATCGACCCTTTAATTCGTGGTCAACGAGAGATTTTTAACGATTTTTTATTGAACATTTATATCAAAGGGCACGGTAGTGCCCAGCCAAGTTCGCGGCACTACACCCTTTTTACAGGAACAAACTCAGGCGATTTTCAACCCCCCTCTAACTTCAGTACCAATAAAGTTAGAAACTTCAAATTCGGAGAATTTGCTGAACTGATCAAACACAGGTGGCTCACCAAATTTCAACTCTTTAGCACTAGTAGTTCCCAAGATATAGGACTTCAAAAATCGCAAAAACCGTAACTGACTGACTCACTGACTCACTGACTCACTGACTCACTGACTCACTGACTCACTGACTGACTGACTCACTGACAGATCATCAAAATTATGGAGCACTTCCCGACATCGTAGAAACTTGAAATTTCGCACAACGGTAGGCCTTGTGGTACATACAAAGGAAAAAATCGAAAATCTGCAATTTTCTATTCAGGGGGCGTGGTATCCACCCACTTTCTTTAATATTCTATAAATTATATGGAGCCTTTCCGATTGTTATAGAACAATGAAAATTGGTAAGTTGGTACTGTTGGTAGGGTTTGAAGTACTTAGGAAGAAAAAAATTGAAAAATTGGAATTTTCCATACAGGGGGCGTGGCATCCACCCACATTCTTAAAAATTCTTATAAATTATATGGAGCACTTCTGATTGTTGTAGAACGATGAAAATTGGTAGGTCGGTAGAGCTTAAGGTACTTAGAAAGAAAAAAATTGAAAAATTGGAATTTTGCATTCAGGGGGCGTGGTATCCACCCACATTCTTAAAAATTCTTATAAATTATATGGAGCACTTCAGATTGTTGTAGAACGATGAAAATTGGTAGGCCGGTAGACCTTGAAGTACTTAGAAGAAACAAAAATCGAAAAATTGAAAGTTTCAGTTCAGGGGGCGTGGCATCTACCCACATTCTCAAAAATTCTTATAAATTATGTATATGAAGCACTTCCGATTGTTGTAGAACGATAAAAATTGGTAGATTGGTAGGACTTAAGGTACTTAGAAAGAAAAAATTGAAAAATTGGAATTTTGCATTCAGGGGGCGTGGCATCCACCCACATTCTTAAAAATTCTTATAATTATATGGAGCACTTCCGATTGTTGTAAAACGATGAAAATTGGTAGGTTGGTAGGAATTGAAGTACTTAGAAAGGAAAAAAAACGAAAATTTGGAATTGTCCATTCAGGGGGGGGGGTGCCATCCACCCGCTTTATCAGAACTGCTATTATTTGTATGGAGCACTTTCGGTTGTCGTAGAATTATGAAACTTTGTAGAGCGGTAGGGCTTGACTTTCACCTGGCAAAATAAATCTTTGCAAAAAGGAGTGAAATCACAACAAAAACATAAATGTTAAAAAAGGAGCCAAGTTCTTATGTGTACAAGAAACCTGTGCGTAAAAAGTCTGCCAAAAAAAGTAATGAGATCCAAAATATATGCCAAGTTTTAAGTTCATGAAGTTTAATTTCAAATATCATAAGTAGAGTAATATCGAAACAATTCCAAATCATGACAGAAATTTGTTAATTAATGATTACTGATTAAAATTTGGTGGATTTACTTGGCAAGTTTTCTCTTAAATACTTACTTAATCACAAATTTAAAATGTATGAAAACTTGACCAGTGAACCCACCAAATTTTAATCAGTAATCATTAATTACCAAATTTCTGTCATGATTTGGAATTGTTTCGATATATAACTCTACTTATGATATTTGAAATTAAACTTCATGAACTTAAAACTTGGCATATATTTTGGATCTCATTACTTTTTTTTGGCAGACTTTTTACGCACAGGTTTCTTGTACACATAAGAACTTGGCTCCTTTTTTAACATTTATGTTTTTGTTGTGATACAATTTAATTTAACTTACAACTATTAAATACATTGAAGAATATAAATCTTATGGCACATAGGGGGCCTATTGTTATACATTGTCTTAAGATTTAATAGGAAATATAAATATATATATTATACATGTCAACTTAAAATTAAAAGGCGGTTGACTTTGATGTTCTCGGGATGTTCCGTCCCGGTTGTCCATTGGTGGTTTGGGTGTGCTTTGGTGGAAAGGGTTGGGGTTTAGCCACGGCTGTAGGCTGACCCTGTGTCAGCGTAAAAGGAAACGGCTGCTTCGTCGTTGTCGGTGAAAATATTGGCATCCAGGGTTTCCATCACACTGAGGTACCTCCGCTCGGGATGTGGTTGCTCGGTGGCCATCCTTCTCATTAGTTGATTCGGGTGATTGACGGTGTTCTGCACTAGCTTCTTCGTCGAATTTGCTAGGTATTTGTCCAGCGGTATAATCTTTGCTTCTCTGTAAAGATCCTCATTCCTGTAATGTTTTCTTCGCTGCCGGTCAAAGTGGAGCCCGGTGCAGATTCTTAGCATCTTCCTCTTGAAGACTTGGAGATCCTTCATCGCTGATTTTGTGATTGTGAACCAGACTGGGAAACAGTAGCTGATTACTGGTCGTAGGAGTTGCTTGTAAACAAGTATCTTCGTCTGTTGGCTTAGTCCTGATTTTCTCCTCATCAAAGGGTGTAGTCGGTGGAATGCCCAGTTCGCTTTTCTGAGTACACTTTTTGAGTGTGGATTGAACCTTAGCAACTCGTTGAAGTTGATCCCCAGGTATTTGGTGTTTCTTCTAGCGGCAATGGTGGATCCATCAGGAAGTTTCAGAACTAAGTCTCTGCAAGTGGCTGCTGAGCGACTTCTGCCGTCACGGGGTCTCCTGAAGCAAACAAGCTCCGATTTTGCTGAGTTGATCTTGATGCCCCATTTCTTGTAGAAATCGAACAGTCTGTGTATGTGAGCCTCTACTATCCGGACTGCGACGAGTGGTGACATTGAGGTAGCGTATGTGAGTGAGTCATCTGCAAACAACAGGTTTTCACAGCCAGTTGGGACGGGTTGGTCTGATGTCATCAGGCTGTAGAGGAAGGGGCCAAGCTTCGAACCTTGTGCGACTCCGGCTTTGATGTTCTTCACAGTTGATGAGCAGTTTCCCAATTGCACAAAGAAATTCCAGGAAGAAAGAAAAGAAAAAAGAATTTTTTATTAGTGGCGGGGTTAAACGTAGCAGATGTAGTTTGTGTATTAGAGCATCTATCCAGACACTATCGAATGCTTTCTCGACATCCAGAAAGCATCCGACGGTGACACGACGACTGTTTAGGGCTATGGTGATGTCATGCTGGAACTTCTGGAGTGGGTGTAGTGTTGAGTGCTTCTCCCTAAAGCCAAACTGCATATCAAGAATAACGTTGTTATCGCTGCAAAACTTCTTCAGTTTCCTTTGTATCAGCTCTTCCAAGAGCTAGCTTAGGTTACTGAGGAGGGATATTGGCCTAGGTATAGTTAGATATCATGTTCCTGACACCTTTCTTCGGGATCGCCACGATCTTCGCTGTTTTCCATTTTTGGGGGAAGTAGTTATTGTTGACACAGTTGTTCAGGATGATGGTAAGAAGGATCAAAACTGTATCTGGTAGCCTCTTTATGATGAAGTTGGATATTCCATCTGGTCCTGTTGACTTCTTTCGCCTGCAGCTGCTGATTATTTCAACTATTTCTTCTTGATTGCTCAGGTTTGGGCTGTCAACTGGGTCACTCGCTGGATTGGTGTCGCTGAATATTGCTCTGTCCATGTTAGGTTCCAGGGTTAGTTGGATGGAATCCTTAACTTTATCAAGAAAGACTGGATCAGTGGATGGGTTGGGGGTAAAGTTTCCTTCAAAATATTCGGCAAATGCCTCAGCTTTGTCCTGTGTCGTTGTAATTTCTCCATTGTTGGTGATAATGATTTCAGGCATCGATGGTGTTTTCCCAATCAGTTTGTTAATGTTTTTGAAGGAGTCAGGTCCAGGTTTGATGGCTTGCAGTCTCTTGTTGAATTGGTTATTGTTATGATGTTGGATAGAGTTCCGCAACATAATGTTGACACACTTTAGTTCGCTCCATACTGCCTGGTAGTTGCTGTTTGTTGTGTTCAGTTCGCGCTGGTGGATCCTTTGAAGACGTTTCCTTAACTGTTGCCGATGTGTGTAGAGATTCTGGATATACTCAGGAAGGTGCTGGTATCTGTCCTTTGATGTCTTGGGCTCTTTTTGGATATCCAGTGCACTAGAAACAGCCGTTTCCAGACAGTTGATGGCTGCGTCAATTTCTGTGTTCTGCCGGTTCCTGTTTTGGGGTGGCAGAGTTATGGTGGCTTCTAAGTCTCGTTGAAATCTATCCACATCCAGTCTCCTGTAGTTGATGATGTGCTCAGTTGGCTCTGTCGTCAGGAAGATGGGTTGTTGGAGTTTGATGTTAAGCTGAACAGCTTCATGGTCCGAGTCCCCGGGTAGGTCAACGAGAGTGTCAACGTAGCCGTCAACGCATGGACAGTATTCTGCGTTGACGATCACACGACAAGACAAGACAACTTTGGGACAGAATTTCATGTCATTTTGACGTTAGCGAGTCAACGCTATGACCATTTGCGATGACCGTCTAATCATAGCTTAACGCTCTAGACCTGTGTCGAGATTCAGCTATTTCAGCGAGTGAGATGAGATGACTTGCCTTACTTGCTGACTTATCTCACTTCACTTGGCGGAATCATTGAATTTTACACGTTTTTTTACATGTTGACGTAAGCAGATGACGTTTGTAGTACCGCGCTTCAGCCAGCTGATTTATTTTTTTCGATTGCTTAAAGTGCCTCTACACTATCCCACAAAGTATTAACACATGTCAGAATAAAGTGGGAAGAAATTTCATACGACTGCCAAATTTGTGTGATGTAACTGACTTTCATATTTTGCTTCCACACTTGCATCAAAATATCAGTTTCACCATAACCTCAAACGCCCAAGTGGGATAGAAAGTGTGATGGGTTTAGAACCGATCCTAAATATTTTTATGTATTAACACAAATGTCAAATCGTGTCGGATACGCTGTCAAGTTGTATGTGATGAAACTTCAAATTTTGTTTCCACACTATTTCCTACATGATTTCTTCCCACTTTTTTGACATGTATTAATTTTCAGTCGGATAGTGTGGAACGACTATTATAATAAAGGCAAACAGTATGCAGAGTTTTAGCCTTGGCGGTTTGATTAAATTTTTAGTTTTTTTTACATCTTTGAGAGGCTGCTGTAGCCCAAGGTACCTCTCGCATTGGTGGTTTGGTTTTATTTTTCTGGATTCTACAATATTGTAGATCAGAATCAAAACGAGAAAAAACATGAAGTTGAAAAAGTGAGGTAGCGATGTATTTAAACTCTTTTTCATATAAATTAGAGCTCTCGATTTTACCCGAGTACTTAATTACACGTGTATTCGTGTCACCTGTCACGTGTACACGTGTATTAAAATACTATTTACACGAGTACACGTGTATTTTTTAAATACACGTGTAAATATAAATACACGTGTAAGGAATTTATATTGCAAATGCAAAATTATACACTTCGCTTCAACTGAATAGGCACACAAATTTTCAAAGGGACTTTGTCCATTTTTTCCAAACATTGTGCTTTAATGAATGTATCGTTTGATGAAGCTTATTGTTTGCTTCACGTTTGCCGCTGTGCGACTTTTGCTGCATTTTTACCCCTTTTATTGACTTTCCTATAAAACTAGCTCTTTTTACCCTTTTTTAAAATCTTGCGACTTTTCTGATCCCATTTCTCAAAAATTGCATGGAAAAGGTTAAGATCTCTGTTTTTTTTCTAGAAATTTTCTAGACAACTAGGGTTGTCGTTAAAACAAAGGTCATCCCGGATGGGCCCAAATCGGCTCTAAATGAAAAAAAAAATCCCTAATTTTTTCAGATTTTTATTTTCATCCCCTATAGTCGCTGTAGGGGTAAATTAAATTCCCCCTTTTTTTTGGAAATTCGCGTAAGATCAGCCGAAGAATTCAGGTGTAAAATATACAAGAAAAAATCCTATGGGAGGGGGGTAATATTTCCCTATGCTTCTTAGGCGGGAGGGGCAATTTATTAAAATAATTGCATAAAATAGAAAAAAATTAATTAAAAAACAACGGCAACACTTACAGGAATGTTTTGTAGCTTTTTGCAAAGCCAGAAGTCTAACTAACTAATCGTCATGATACGAGGGGGGGGGGGGGGTTTTCCTGCTGAAAAGTCCCGTTAATGGGTCCAAAAATTTAGGAAAACCTCTTTCCAAGAGTTCTAAAAAGTTATTGAAGTCATTTTTGAGGTTTGAGGCCCAAACCCAAAAGTGCCAAATTAGCTTATTTCTCCTTATACCATATCATTACCTTTCCGACATTCACAATCCATATGAGATAGAAAAAATGGGGTCTGGGGAGAAATTAGCTAATTTGGCACTTTTAGATGCAAATAATGCAAAAGGTTTACTAAATCATGCCGATTTGCTTAAAAAACGCTTTTTATTCAAAAAAATTAGTTATACGTACAAGTTTTTGATTCACAGTACAAAAAACGTTGAATTCCCGAAAGCTATAAAATTACAGCTTCGGGGAAATCGAATTGAAACGCTGCAGTATTGCCATCAAAAAAATTGCTGAAAATTAAATGAGGTTTAACCTTGTTGCATAATGTTAGCAGCTGGGAGCAACTATAATATATAATTGGTCAGCAATTATTGGTCTAAAACACTCAACTGGTTATAGAAATTAGTCAGCCATAAATACTTATAATCATTGAGTCACTCTCGATTATTAGTGCCTCATTTGTTGGATATGTAGGGTGTGTCATATATTTCAACTCTGGAATTTTCACATCTAAAAGTTGCATTACATATTAAAATTAAATTTTGTATTTGAAATTTTCGTTTTAGTTATTGGCTTTGGCTCGCTTAATAAGCTTGACAAGTGCACCAAAAAATTTCTTTGCTATATTCGAGAATTATAAATCAGAGAAAATTTTTCAGTGTACCTACGTTTTGAAAACACCGACAAAGAATTTTTAATGGATTTAAACGGGGGAAATAGTACTTTTAAATGACAGAAGGAGTTTTTGAAAGAAAAAAAATTATTTCGTGATAGCATCCCTCGAAGAAAGTTTTTTTATGCTCTTTTAGATAGGGATATTTCGAAAAGGCTTCTTTACAAAAAAATGTGAGTGTCATTTTCTTCCTCAGTTTAATGTTTAAAAAATGTATTAATATTTGTCGCATAAATTTAATTTAAATTTGTGTTGCCTTAAATTTGTTTCTGTTTAATAATTGTTTGTAAACTTTAGGTACAATTATTTAAATTAGTTAAATCAGCTCAGATTAACTCTAACGACATTCAAGCAATAGACGGAAAAGGAACTAAAAATACAGTTTTCGAAAATAGACTTAGTTGTTTAGCGAGCCAAAGAACCATTCAAGTTCAAACTTTTTCACATAATCTTATTCCTACGATTCTAATGCTACTTTTGGCAGGTATTAGATTTTAACTCTGAACTGTTTTTTTTCACCATTCCAAAGTGACACACCGTATTGTATACCATTTATAGGCCGAAGTGGTACGAAACCCCGCAAACCAAAATCTCGAAAAACTACATCTCATGAAAATGTAATCCTGCTTTTCATACGTTCGCAATAACAAAATCCCACTTTTATAAACTCGCATTTACATTTCTTTTATTTTTCAAATATTAACTAAAATCTCGAATATCAAAATCTCCTTAATTGAAATTCTATTTTTACAAACAAAATATTAATTTCTTATTTTTATGAAATTACATTTACCTACATATGTACATATATGAATAACTGCATATTCAATTTCTATGTTTTCTCCTAATAACAGTAAAAATTAATATATAATAAGAAGTTTGGAAAATAGGCATCCAATTTTTTTTTCGCACATGGAGGAAATCTTTTGCAAGATTGAAATTTGCGAGATTTTGATTTATTTTTTGCAATACAATTAAATTTCCCCAGATTTTAATCTCGGAGATTTTAGCTTTCGAGTTTTTGGGATCACAGATTAAAATCTCGCAAAATTTAGGTACATTGCAACAAGTACATTATCAAAAATCGTAAATTAAAATTTTGTGCGATATTTTAATTTGCTAGATTTAGATTAAGGTAATAAATTTGTTGCGATGCAATTAAAATATGCAGCTTGCTTCCTTCTGTAAGAAAAAATTGAGTGGATATCTTCTGCCTCCATTATTAGCGGCATTTTGTAATTGCGAGATTTCATGACACGAGATTTCAAATGCGAGATTTTAATTTGCAGGATTTCGTACCCAACCCTAAAGGCCACTAGATGGTAATAAAAGGTTAACTTGCCTCTGTAATTGGTAATAGATTTGTTTTTTACTGAATTTGTATAGTTTTTTTTCAAGGTCACTCTAAGTCACTAAAAAAAATGTCGGTACCTTATTTGAAAGGTCACCTCCCCAATTACTGAAACTAGCTGACCTTTATGTCAGGTCCGTCAAGATAGCACCGCCACAACGGAAATTCAAAAATCTAATGATGCAATAGTTAGGTGCTAGTTAGGTGCTAATTAAGTGCTGCAAACTTAGCTGAGCACTTAATTCCCTTCCCCCTCAAACCTGTGGCGGTGATAACTTGACGTCAAGATAGCACCGCCACAAAAGAAATCCAAAAATCTAATGATGCAGAAGTAACGCCCTTCTTAGGTGCTAATTAAGTGCTGCAATCTTAAACTTGAAATGCATCCGAAAAGTGCATTACAAAAACTTAAAATGCCTACAAATTATTGTACATTGCAAAAGGTGGTTTCAAATTAAAGGTCTCTCCAAATCATTTTCAAAAAGGTGCATATCAACTTTTTACTACCACTCCTTCATTTCCAAAAAGGCTTGTGGAACTTTGTGGAACTTGTGGCGGTGCTATCTTGACGTCAAGATAGCGCCGCCACAAGAGATTTCGAAAATCTAATGATGCAGAAAATACGTCCTACTTAGGTGCTAATTAAGTGCTGCAATATCAATGCAGCACTTAATTCGAGTGACCTTGAAATGCACCTTAACATTTTAGCCAAGAAACCTAAATCGCTTAAAAATAACTCCACAAAGAAAAAAAAAGTTGTCATAATTAAGGGCTCGCGGAGCTCTGTTCAAAAAGGTACATCTTGAATTTTTACTCCCACCCCTTCATGGTCAAACAGTCTTGTGGACCTTGTGTGGAACTTGTGGTGAAGTGGGGTAGGTGGCGCGCCACAAATGAAATCCAAAAATCTAATGATGCAGGAAATATGTCCTACTTAGGTGCTAACTAAGTGCTGTTATATCAACGCAGCACTTAATTCGGATGACCTTGAAATCGGATGCAGAAATACAAACAAAAATGTAGACTTCTTACATACAACCTTTATCCAAAATGTTGAAACGCCATAGTAAAAGTGCTGTCGAGTAGGTTGCAAAAAGTTATATTTCAATTTTCTACTTCAACCCATTAGCCCTTAAAGAGCCAACTAACAATTTTGAAGAATGCACTTCTGTCAAGATAGCACCATAAAAAGAGAATGGATTGTGACTTATGTATTACCTAAACTACTTATGTATATACCAGACTACTTGACAGCAAATTTTCCAAATTTTGTTCTTTGTGGAGTTATTTTTAAGTGATTTAGGTTTCTTGGTTAAACTGTTAAGGTGCATTTCAAGGTCACTCGAATTAAGTGCTGCATTAATATTGCAGCACTTAATTAGCACCTAAGTAGGACGTATTTTCTGCATCATTAGATTTTCGAAATTACTTGTGGCGGCGCTATCTTGACGTCAAGATAGCACCACCACAAGTTCCACGAAGTTCCACAAGCCTTTTTGGAAATGAAGGAGTGGGAGTAAAAAGTTGATATGCATCTTTTTGAAAATGATTTGGAGAGACCTTTAATTTGAAACCGCTTTTTGCAATGTACAATAATTTGTAGGCATTTTAAGTTTTTGTAATGCACTTTTCGGATGCATTTCAAGTTTAAGATTGCAGCACTTAATTAGCACCTAAGTAGGGCGTAACTTCTGCATCATTAGATTTTTGGATTTCTTTTGTGGCGGTGCTATCTTGACGGACCCATTGTATATCCAATCTATAGTATTCTCATGAAACACGATTTTGTAGGTAGACATTTGGTCGATAGGCTCGCTGTGATCGCCTTACAAAGATCCCTTAACAAAAATTAGTATTACATTTGGACGCATAGATGGCCACGAGCTTTTTTTCTTCATGAGAATACTAAAGAATTTTTATACAATGACGGACCTAAATATTTTCAAAACCAAAGGAAGAAAAGCTGCAGCAAAACTGGTAAAACTGCGAAGTTCTTCTATCAAAATAGGGATGTTTTTGATTCAAGTTTTCAGTCGACTGCACTCTACTGTGTCGAGATATGGGGACTGGAAGCTGGAAGTAGAATTGAAGTTATTCAAAATACAGCGTTGAGGAAGTTACTTGATTTGGCTAATAACACCAGGCGCGGATACAGGGGGAGGGCAATGGGTGCAATTGCCCTCCCCTGGGCAAGTACGAACGAAGCATAAAATAATAATTTAATTAAATGCAATAAAAAAAAATATTACTGTATGTATAACACTTTTAGAGAATAGTCAAATTATTTCATACTAGAGAGCAGATTGAGTCCCAAATCGATTTGATTTTCACTTTTCAAAATGCAAATGTGAATGAAAAATTTCACAATTTTTTAAAAAAATGTTTGAAAAAGTTCTTGCCTTAACCCTCCTCCACAAATTTGTTAGTGGTTTTTTTTATAGTTAAGCCTAGTACGCTGCTGATGCGAAACGAAAAATCCCATACAAAAATGACACAACGAAATCATAAACTAAAAATTTAGTTCTACTTTTCGTTCTGCAGTACGCTGTTCGATGAACGAAATTGAAAATTGTTGCATACTTTTTGGAGAAGTCTACACTCTTTTTTCGCACACAATTAATTACCCAGGCCATTTATTGTGTGCGGAAAAATGACATTTGTGTTTTTTCGTGTGTGTTTTTGTTGTTTCTTTCATAACAGCGTGGCTGTATGTGTTCTTTTTTTTCAATTGCATTGGTTTTGAATTTTTGAATTGGTGTAACTGTCAATGAATATTTTTTCGCTGCGTTTTCGTAAGCATTTCGTTGTCTTGTTGGAGACCAACTAAAAATTTCGTTTCGCATCAGCAGCGTACTAGGCTTTAAGTGTAAAGAGAGAGGCGGCAGGGGCACTTCCACCTTAAAATTGATTTCAATTTTAAAAAAAATAATAATAGCGCAAAATTTTTAATAGCCTTTTGTTAAGGGCTTAGCATGATGCTAATAAACGGCTGTTATTGTCAATGGCAATTGGAAGAAACTTATATAAAAGTTCTCTTAAGTCTTGATTCGTGAGCATCCTTAGCCAAAGTAGAATTTATCACAAAAATAGTCAAAAAAAGAACAAATGAATTCTGGAATTACAATTATTGTCAAGAATTTTTTTTTGTGGAAAATGGGAGATGTCATGAATTTAGCATTAGGTACTAAAAATTTAAAATAGCCATTATTCAATGATTTTAACTATAGGTTAATATTAAGAGATAGTACGATTCTAAAATCGTATAAGATTAAAAAAAATTATCTTTTTAACTGAGTATCATGTTAAAATTTCCTTAAAATGTTCTTTTCTTAATCGTTTAAAATTTTGCGCCAATATCTTTAAAATACGTCGATTAAATTAGTTTAAAAAAAATGTTTACTTTGCTTTAAATAATAAACTACATTTGTGTATAAAAATTATTTTGAAATACTAAAATATCTTATACTAAATGGTTGATTGAGTCCTTTTTATGACAAATATTTAAATGTGCGTTTCCGTTTGAGAGAGTGCTTTCACTAGAAAACTCTCGAGAGTCTGTCTGTCTGTCTTCCCCTCTGGCAAGCTAATTTCATTACTGTGTCCACTTGCGAGTTTTACTCTCAAGAGCTTGTTCAGAGATGCTGGAAGTCTCTACTCTCTACGCGCAGACATGCTACACATCTGTTTTAGCTATAAAATACGTTTCCGATCGTAGTATTCGTGAGGATTTTATGACTTCCGTGTTCCATAATATTAAACTTGAGAAGAGTACGAATCCGATGAAGAAGATTGGAGAGAAAACAGGAAACGACTACAACAGACACTGCCTAAGAGAAGTTGGATGGAATTTCTACACCTAAGTGCCTGTCTACATTGTCTTCTTACTGAAAGGTGGATCCAGTGAGATAGGTAGATTTTATGTGCGAAAGAAAGAGAAAGAAGATTTCACCCAAAATGCACAGATGCGCCACTTTTAAAAATAATTCTTGGCTTCAAGAAGACGGACTTTTTTTTGTGCGAGTGAGAGATGTATGGTACTTAATTGCGTGAAATAAAGAAGGGTATATTGAACTGAAAGGATTTTTTTGCATAATTTAGACACGCTGTTCATCAAAATGACTTTCAGTAAGAGAAAATCTTTGTTCAACCCAAATTTGGAGGTTATTGTAACATTTTAATAGACACTTTGCTAAAATGTTAAAAGCAGCTTTATTAGATGATTGACAAATTTTCTTGGTTATTTCGTTAATACACAAGCATGTGTTATACCATTTTGAAAAGTGCATTAAATAGACAACTTTTTTAAGCAATTGGCCACTCATGTTCTCATACAATTTTAATTTATTACAGGTGGTCAAACTTTTTCGAAAATACATTTTTGTACTGAAAAAAATATTTAAGAAAATTATAATAAAAAAAATGCAATAACTACTGTTAAATTTTACCACCCATCTATTACAACAGTTATTCTAGAATATTACAAAAATATAAAAATAGTAAAAATTGTTCATCCATGGTCGTAGCGTTCACGTATTTGAGGAAAGTAGTACCTTTTAACAACTTTTGGAAAAAACATCATAACATAGTAACCACAGGGAAAATATTTTTTTTATATTTTTTTCTGGAAAGGTCATAAGGCCTGCTACAACCAGTTGCAAGGTTATCCATTATTTACAGGACACCCTGTATATGGAATAGTTTAGATTGCACAAAATCTTTTCTACCAACGTCATTCAATATTCTTGCAAACGCATTTGACACTTTCGAACACGTTCTCTGGCTTCTCAATACTTTTGTCGTCAACTCGATTTCTTACTGCAGAATTGCACCTCAGATGATGTTTTCAAACATGTGACCTAAGCAAACTGCATAATCGAACACAATATGCGAATGCACTAAAGCTTGTATTTGCCTTTTCGAACAGAAGACTTTTGCAGTTTTCGTTTGGGAACATTCAAGGCCATTGACAAAATTTGCTTGTCCCTGCTTAAGAAAATGCTGAAACTTTCACTTGAACTGGAACGTCATGTGTGGGAATATAGGCCAGGAAAAATGGGTTCCGAGGTTGAAATAATAAATTCATGAAAAATTTAAATTGGAATCGACGCAGAATTGCAACTTCTATAACATATCCAAAGTCCCCCAAAATCCCCGAATTGGCTTTTCGTGTAGATGCATTTGAAGAGGTGCAGATGGGGAAAACTGGGAGGTCTATCAAACTAAAATATTTGTTTTGGTACAACCTAACCATCTTAGTTCGTATGACAAATGGAACATTCACTCCAAGTTTCATTAAAATACCTTTATTTTCAAAGGGTTTTCGATAATATTTTTCCTGTTGTACCTGAAAAAAAAGTCATCATTACATAAAAAGGACTATAACTTTTTTTTGGGTGGTTGTATCATTTTGAATTTGGTTTCATTTGATTCAGAGTTGAAAATTACCCTTAAATCATGTAGCGTAAGGTTAGATTGTACCAAAACAAATATTTTAGTTTGATAGACCTCCAAGTTCTCCCCACCTGCACCTCTCCAAATACATCTATACAAAAAGCCAATGCGGGGATTTTGGGGGACTTTGGATATGTTATAGAGGTTGCAATTCTGCGTCGATTCCAATTTCAATATTTCATGAATTAAATTTTTCAAGGTCCCCATACGATTTGTGCTATTTTTCCTGGTCTAATAGGAACACGCTGATGTGCCATTATGCTTTCCAAAATTTGAGGTGGAACACGCTGTAAGAACACCACGCTACAGTCAAAAACTGCATAGTTTCATTCCACGAAGTTCCAAAGTACCCGATGTTTAAGACACTGAGGCAGTTATGAAAGACGTAATATTGCTTTCTTCAAATTTCAAACTCATCTCATGCAGAGCGGTATGAAGTGTACTCCAATTTTCTGTAGACCTCATCAAGATTGTGGAAACTCACGAAAATTGCCCCCCCCTGAACGAAATCCTGGATCCGCGCCTGAACAACACGCACAGCAACATAGCTCTTATAGAAACTGGGTTTCTTCCATTGGTATATACGAAATAGCTAAAAGAGCATTGAACTAAAAAAATAACGCTAAAAACCATTTTTACAGTTTTTCGACAACAATTTTTCATGATGTCGAGAATATTTTTAAACAAAAAATTTATAAGATATTTTAACCTACAAAATCAAATAAAAATTTTACTCTTAGTTCTACAGGAGCCGAGAAAATTGCATTCACCGTTTTCAACACCCTTTTTCAAAATGGTGGATGGTACAACATTTCCAACCAGCCAGAGACTGCCCTCGAGCGTATCAAAGAACCAGCCAGTCTAAAATGACTTGTGTTTTGACGTTGCTTATGTTAGGTTTCCACTTGCCTTTGAATTGGTACAGTTTGACAAATCACGATTTGGTCTTTCAACGACACAATTGCACTTGTCTTTTCAAAGACAAAGACATTTTGACCAACATCTTTGTCAGTTCATTGACAGCTGTTCCCATTTTGTCTCGTCTTTTAGATAGATTTTTTAGATTAGATGGATTGTTTTATTTCTTTAAAAGTAATGATAATTACAAAGTTAACAGTAGTTAATTAACAAACAATCTTATGAAGGTATGTCCTTGGCCGTCACCTCAGATGGCAATTAAATACAAAATTCAAAATATTATGCTTTTTTTTTTAAAGAAACAAAATTTAAAAGAAAAGTTACTATTGAATACATGGGTAAGGATTTTTTTTAGAAAGTAGAAAATAAGTTACGATTCATCAATATTAATAAAGTAGGCAGTGAGTTAAAATTCTTCAGCTATTATTTTGGCCCTGTAGCTGGCGGCTTCCTTGCAAAATGCGGTAAGAGCTTCCCAGCCTTCACATCCGTTCAGAATATCCAATGTTCTCTTCAGTGTAAGCTTTGTGCAGTCAAAGAAAACTCTTCTGATCTCTCTAAGTATAGGGCATATTGCTATAAAATGAAATACGTCCTCCCGAGCTCCTAGGTTGCATAAAGAGCAATATAATGGAAGATCCTCCCTGTGTGGCTTAAAATTCAAATTAAGCATTTCCCCTCTGGCCTTAAAGATGGTTGAGATAACAAAACAGCTGTTTTCATCCCGAAAATAGTTGCGTTCGGCTAAGTCGTAGTTAAGTGTGCAGTAATATTGTCTGTAAAGTGACGACTGCGCCTGTTCTTTAAACTCCTCTCTAAGTTTCTCGTCCAATCTCCTTATAAATGAATATAACTGCTCTCTCCAATCATTGAAATTATCAACGGAAACATTAAGATGCAGGTCGTACCTACTTGCCAAAAGCTGCCACTCCTTGAAAAATAAAGATTTCGTAGCGATAGCATGCATTACAATAAGCCTTGTCAAGCGGTTCGCAGGATGAGACATTGCTTTAACAACGAAATCGAAATGAAGCTTCAGCGTTGCGATAAATAGAGGTGACATTCCTGTTTCCAGCAAAAGCATATAGTTTGGAGAGTTAGACAGCAGTTTAAATAATCTTTTCAGAAAAAATCTTAGCAGTTTTTCAACTTCTTCACTTTGTTCGTATCCCCAGACTTGCGCTGCATAAAACAAAACTGATTTCGAAGTTGCCTCAAATAGTTTATACTTGGCACTAAAACTGAGTGTACTTGAACTGATGCAGGATCTCCATGTGCTATTAAGCGCTGTTTTTGCTAATTGAAGCTTATTGCCAAGATGACTCTTCATACTAAGGTTAGACGATATTTTCATTCCGAGATACTCATACTCCTTAACGATTTCAATTTCTTCACCAGCGAATTTCCATCTTTCATTTCGGGCGTAGCGTCCTCCGGCCTTTCTGAATATCATTATTTTTGACTTACTTAAATTGACAGTGAGATTCCATTTCGCACAGTAATCTTCTAGGTCCAAAATCATGCGACTAAGTCCTTGAGGTGAGTCCGATAACAGGACTATATCATCCGCATACATAAGTACTCTAATCCTCCTTCCAGCAAACCAAATTCCACCGCAAAGCACTTCGTGCAGGTCTTCGAGAAATATAATAAACAAAAGAGTACTCAAAACACATCCTTGTTTTACACCCATTGTTGTTGAAAACCATTCCGACATATTTTTTTCATTCCACACTGCTGATTCTGTTTCCAAATACAAGAGTTTGAGAATATTAAGCATCTTCGTTGACATTCCAATCATTGACAATTTGTAAAATAGCGACCTTCTATCGATAGAATCAAACGCTGCTTTAAAATCTACGTAAAAAGTATAAAGTTTCTTTTTTTGATCCTGAAATGATTGTGCAATATTCATAAGGATGAAAATTTGGTCAATTGTTGAATGATTTTGCCTAAATCCAGCTTGAAAGTCACTAATTAAGTTTGCATCTTCAACCCATGATATTAGTCTAGCGTATAGAACAGAAGAGAAAATCTTTAATGAACAGTTCAAGAACGAAATACCTCTATAATTCTGGGCTGCATTTATGTCACCCTTTTTATGAAGCGGAAAAAGAATTGCTTTGCGGAAGCCTTGCGGTAAAATATTTAAGTTAAATATTTGGTTGAACGTAGAAGTCAACATTATTAAAGCCTCTTCAGTTAGACTTTTATAGAACTCGAAAGGTATTCTGTTTTCCCCTGGCGCTTTGTTTAACTTGGATTTTGCTATAGCTTCTTTGACTTCGTCCAAATTTATGTCGCGGTCTAGATAGACATTTTCTATAAAAGGGCTGGCGTATTGCAAAACTGGGCCGTTGTTAACTGGGTTAAGAAGTTTGCAGAAATGCTCCTTAAGGATATTAGGGTGCAAGCCAACTCCGATTGTAAATGATCTTCCAGTTATTTCTCGTATGGCTTTCCAAAAACTTTTAGCATTGTTTGCGTTTGAAGCTTCCTGGACTAACTGGGCAAAATAATTTTTCTTTGAAACCAAGCAAGTTCGTTTAAAATCTTTATTTGCTGTCAAGTACATTTTCTTGAATACATCCGTGTTGAATTTACGAAATAATTTAAGCAACCTGAACGCTTTCTCTCTAGCCTTTTCACATTCATGACCAAACCATTTGTTTTTGGGAACGCAGTGTCTTCTTTGGTTGGTTTTCGGAGCAGCCTTATCAATAATTTCATCAAGCACATCCAATTTAATGGGTTCTTCAAGATCAAGACGAACTTGGGCTAATTCCAAAGATAAGTTCTGCTGAAAAACCTCAACTTGGTGCTCTCTTAAAGTAATTTTCGGTAAAAGTTGCATCTCAATTTCACTTGGCAAAGACATCAATACCTCATTAAATTGAAGTACCACCTCGATTGGCATGTGGTCCGAAAAGTTTTGAGCACCAACCTTTAAATCATGAATAATTCTCAAGAAATCAGGTGCTGCACAGCAGTAGTCAATCGTTGACGACCCTTGTTCAGCTAAAAAAGTTTTTTCCCCACGTAGATCGCTCTTAGATCTGCCATTTACAACTGTAAGATCGAAGGATTTACAGAAATCCAATAACTTCTTTCCATTGCCATCAAAAACGTTGTCCTTGGAGTTTCTTTCAAACAATAAATTCGATGAAATGGATGACAATCTTTCAGTACAACATTGGTCCAAACCAATCCTCGCATTCAGGTCGCCAATAATCATTAAATTATGTTTTCCAAAGTAATTAAGAGCATCTTGTAGTTTTTCGAAATCTGTTGCCCATTGTGTGCAGTTCAGGTAAACTGGTACTATAAAATATGTCCTCCCCGTGCTTTCTACCTTGAGGATAATAATTTCTTCGATTATCAAAAACTCGAAACTGCATCCCATATCTCTCTTAAAACCAAATAAGCAGCCACCTTTTGCTCTTCCTTTTGAATGAATTTTGACAGCAGCTACACTTTTTAATATATAATTACTGAACATCTTTTTATAATAATCTAAATTATCTTCCTCAACCCATGTTTCAAAAAGAAAAAATACATCAAACTTCTCTACATATTTGAAAAATTCATTAAATAGCATTTTATTACAGAGGCCATGAATATTAAAACTCAAAATATTTAAGAAAAAACCGTCGCCTGGCAAGACGGAAACCCGAGGTGCGGCCTTTGAAAATCATTGAGAGGAATTAGTTTGTTTTCGTTGTTGCGCTGAATCGCACATAGATGGCATTGACAAACTTAAAGATGGCGTTGGAGTATGGTTCTTGTCTCCACTTGACGAAGAAACGATCGATGACAGATCAACAACTGTCATGTTTAGGCCGTCAAATACCTGGTTAATTTCTGTCAATCCATTCAGCAAACCGCACTTGAACCCATTGAATGTGGTCCAAGTAAAAACTTTTCCTCCAACTCGTAGTTTATCATCGTAAACACTCATCTTTATCTTCGACTCTGGCATCTTTTTATGTATCCACCATCTCAATTTAAGTAAAACATTTCGGCTTCGTCTGGCTTCAAGAGGCAAATCTTTCCTTATAGAAATTGATGTTCCTTTCAATTTGCTTGAAGCGCGCAAAACGCTGTGTGCAGTTTGAGTAGATCTAAACTTCACCATAAGCAAAGAGTTTTCGTTGTTTCTGATGGGTAAAGGGCGGACGTCATCAATTTCGACACTTGGAATCTGCAAAAGCCCAGAGCACAGACTTTCCACACTTGACTGTTCTGAGCCTTTTTCAGCAAATGGCATGTGAAACAATAGATTTTTTGCGTTAGCTCCTATTAGTAGAGATTCCACCTTTGCTTCCAGGTTAAAGCAGCGTTCCTCTGCCATCCTTAGCTTCGCAGCTAGCACATCATTTTCATTTCTTAAGGCAGCAATTTCAAATGAAAGCTTCTCGATATCACTTTTTCTTGCCAGGTCTTAAAGTTTCACATCCAAAATAGCAGAAAGAGCTGCAAGAGTTACGGCGGCATCGTCCTCTCTAGGCATATCTGATGGAAAGTACCTTTTCGAAGAGCTTGGAAGTATTGTTTCGGGAGATGTTTGATCTAAATTTCTTTTATTCATTTACCCAATTGGTTGACTAATGTTGGGTTATGTCTTACAGCACAAAGAAAAAAAAGAAATGCAGCAGTTCTTAAGGCTAGGACTTACAATATGAAGAACTTTAATTCGAAAACTTTTGTCTTTGTTTTGCTATGTTTTGATGCACACAAGTATACACAATTTTCGATTTTTTCTTTTTATTTATTTATTTTTCTTTAAGCACTTAAAATTTTCACAGCTTGTCAGGTAAGCGCCAGGGTTGCCACCATCTCGTCTCGTCTTTTATGAACTGACACTCACTGATAATTAATAAATTTTCAGAGCTGTCAGTCATCTTCAATGAAGTGTGTATAGTGGTGCGAAGCATTATTATTTTTATGGAATATAAAATTTGGAACTTCTGTACCTTCTGTATCAGGGATTTTGGTTCATTTCATTGTCCACTCTTTTTATTTTTTTGTTGTCAGGAACCTTATTAACCTCTAAAAGGAAGATAGCTATATGTTGAAATCACTCATTTCACAGTTTTATTTTTGTTTTTCTTCACTTTTGTTAGCATAATCGTCCAAATTTTCAAAATCACTTCCAAATTGCTTTGGATCAGTTGTCAAATTAGTGTCTTTCATTAACAAAGAATTAAAACACGTCTTTGTCAGTTAAAGACAAAGTAACATTTCGTTTGTCAATTAAGCTATTTCCACTTGTGATTCAAATTTGTTGTCATTCATTGACAAACAGTGTTTGTCAGTTCAAAGACGACCAATTTTTATATTTCCACTAGTCATAATTACGAAAAGTGAACGTTGATTGTAAAAAGTGAAAAAAAAAAGAATGTGTACTACGTTTTAATTAGAGCCGAAATGAGGTAATTTCGCAAATTTGAAAAAAAAGTGTTTTCATCTAAATTTGCTAATTTCGTTTGACAACCCTGGTTCCATTTATGAATTTGACATTTGGCATCTATAAGACTGATTTAAAAAAAAATAATTAATTTATCTACTCAAATGGTAAAGCCTAGTACGCTGCTGATGCGAAACGAAAAATCCCATACAAAAATGACACAACGAAATCATAAACGAAAAATTTAGTTTTACTTTTCGTTCTGCAGTACGCTGTACGATAAACGAAATTGAAAATTGTTGCATATTTTTTGGAGAAGTCTACACTCTTTTTTCGCAGACAATTAATTAGGTCGCTTCTAAGGCCTAGTACGCTGCTGATGCGAAACGAAATTTTTAGTTGGTCTCCAACAACACAACGAAATGCTTACGAAAACGCAGCGAAAAAATATTCATTGACAGTTACACCAATTCAAAAATTCAAAACCAATGCAACTGAAACAAAAAGAACACAGACAGCCACGCTGTAATGAAAGAACCAGCAAAAATACACACAAATGTCATTTTTCCGCACACAATAAATGGCCTGGGTAATTAATTGTGTGCGAAAAAGAGTGTAGACTATCCAAAAAGTATGCAATAATTTTCAGTTTCGTTCATCGAACAGCGTACTGCAGAACGAAAAGTAGAACTAAATTTTTGTATTATGATTTCGTTGTGTCATTTTTGTATGGGATTTTTCGTTTCGCATCAGCAGCGTACTAGGCTTAACGCATTGGGAATACTCGAAAAATGTCTTTTATACAGTCAAAAGCCATTCGCTCACCGATGATACAAGGTCCATTACTACAAAAACTACAAAAATTATAATACTAACATACATAAATCAAACTCAGTGGTGTGCCATGTAGACTATAAGTGTAGACTACACGATTGTCTACGCGTAGACAATTCATTGTCGACAAATTGTCGAAACGAGCATGTCTACAATGTAGAAAATTCATAAATCAATTTTTTTTTCATTTTGCCTTCCAAAACTAACCCACAAAATTGTTTAATTTTAATAAAACAATTGAATTTTTATAAAAAAAAAAATTAAAATTATGTGACTCGACTATGCACGGTAGCATACTAAATCCAAATACCCAAGGCTATGTTCAATTTGGAGTCTTCTTATCCTGAAACGCTCTCCACAAATTTTTATAAAAAACTAGAATTCTTTGAATGAATTTATTTGCAGTTTGACAGATCTTAAAGCTATTTTTGACATTGTCGACATAATTTGGTTTGTTCGTTGAGCCCTGAAGTCACCATGGGGTCGCCCCAAAGTGTTTTTTGAAAACCCTGGACTCGCCCTGGCCAGCAAATTCTGTGTTTTTTGAGACCTAGGGTCGCCCTGAACTCGCCCTGAAGTAGAACTAGGTTTTTTGCTGGGGCGAGTTGAGGTAAGGAATAAACTGCCAAAGTGACATGAGCTCTGAAGCATTTTTTTTGTTGTGGATTCACATGCTGCAGATAATTCTATTATTTTTGAAATACACAATTTTACTTTAAAAATAACAAAAAGAAATAGAAAACGAAAACTGTGGTTTGTTTCTTTCCATTTTTAAAAGAAATTTGATCTCTTTCTTATCTCAACAACACAAAAGAAGACCCTTTGGTGTTTTTTGAGAACCGAAAAACCAAGTTTTTTTTGACAATTCTTGCGGTTGTCAAGGAAAACTGGGTCAACCCTGGGTAGCCGCAGCAACAAATGGCTGGGATGAGGAAGACAAATGCATAGCTCTAACGCTTGCCCTCAAAGGATATGCTGCTGAGCTGTTACAAAGCATACCAGCAGATAAAAATGGCAACTTCAGTGCTCTCGTTCAGGCCATTGACAAACGTTTTGGAGATGGCTATATGCAAGAAGTCTTCCGCGTCCAACTCAATTCCAGAGTCCAGAAAAGAGGAGAATAAACTCTGCAACAACTCTAAGCAGACATCGAACGGTTGGCGCACCTGGCATATCCGGCTGTAGGGAACGAAATCATCAACCAATTCGCAACAGAAGTCTTTGTCCGTGCTGTATCTGATATCAACCTTTAGCGAGCAATTCGGACTGCTAGAAAACGCACACTCCCTGAAGCATTAGCGTTTGCCCTCTGACTATGGAAGCAGCAGAACAATCTTCTCAAGGATTTCATCGGGTAAGAGAACTAGAAATTGAGGAGTGTTCTTGTCAGAGAACTGCATTCCTAAGGAACCAGCGAGATGGACCTGCGAGATGCTGGAACTGTAACAAGACCGGAAATCTTCAACGCCAGTGCAGACTACCACCTAGAAAACCTCCATGTTGGAATTACAACAGGACTGGACATCTCCAACGCCAGTGCAGATTGCCACCTAGAACACCATGGAAACCAGACTACAAGCATTGCATGCATGAAAAAGAAAAGGAGGTTGTTTCTATCCAGTGATTGAGAGCCGATCCCATTTACGATTGGAGTAAAATGAAGATGAGGACTGTGCAAAAAGATGACTCGGGAAGCGATATATATCGCCCAAAAGTGGCTCCGCCACAATTAACTCCTACTCGGCGAAAGGGTGACAAGCGTGATTCCAGAGAAAACTATAAAGTTGGAACGGACGGATTTCAAGTGTGCATAGATGTCAGACATTTCAAGCCAAATTAGTTAATGGTCAAAACTGTTGGCAACAGCGTGGTAATGAAAGGTAATCATGAACGTGAAGATGAACATGGCTACATAAGTCATCAGTCTGTACGGAAGTACCAGCTACCAAAGGGGTATGATTCCAAAGACGTCATCTCAACGGTTTCAATGGACGGTATCCTGACAATCAAAACGCACCAGAAGGCATTGAAGAACAACGAAAGGATAGTGCAAATTCAACAGACTGGCCCCATGAATCGGAGTGATAAAGGAAAGGAAGAAGAAAGGCTGAGTGACGTTCATGAAAGAACAAGGGCAAATATGAAGGCATCAAGTGGTCGGATGAAAACGCGATACGACACAAAAGCAACAGCGACAGGATTCCAAGCGGGAGACCTTGTTTAGTTTATAATACCCAGCGTTGGAGGGGAGTGTCACTGAAACTTCAACAAAGTTGGGAAGGCCCTTATACTGTTGTAACACGAGTAAACGATGGCTTCTACCGCACTCAGAGAGGACTAAGAGGCAAAATAAAATTAGTTCACAGCGACCATTTGCATCGTTATAATGGTGGAGGAAGTGATGGATTTGCTCGGGACGATCAATCCTAAGAGGGGGGCAGTGTAATTACTTTCCATATTTGAACTATAACGACTCCGAAAAGCAAACAAACACAATAAAGCTTACGGTAGCAGTGCAAACATACCATTATTAGCTATAATTATAGCAACTCTCAAACGAAAGAAGCGCCATCTGCCGGATTATAGCATATATACCAGCTGTCAAATAAAAGCTTTTGGAAGGGAAGTTATTGGTAAATTTCCCCTATGGAAAGCTCTGGAAGCAGAGACCAGAACCTTCTATTTATTTCCAGAGTTTGTCAAACAAGTATAAAAGGCACATGTTTGAAGGGCAGCGACACAGTTTGTTTTTAATCGTAAATGAATAAAGTTGGTTGTAATAAAAGTAAAGTGGGTGAATTAAATATCAGTGGTGAATAATAAATTGTTTTGTTTGTAGTAAGAAAAGCTAAGTGTTTTATTTTGTAAAATAATTAAGTGGAAGTTTTAAATAAAGTAAATAAGTTTTATTAACGAACCTGAGAAAATATTACAATATGTTGAAATTTTTTGAAACATCCTGTTTTGAATCTATTTATTGCGCTCAAGGAAGAACGAAGTTACAAAATGTTGACATATTTTTGAAATATCCTATTTTGAAAAAATCTAAATATTTGTTTCTGCTATAACTCTGTCCTAGGTATCACCTGTCAATTTCATTGAAATCGCTGAAGGAAAAACAAAGTCCCGAGGATCTCAAAACTTTTTCGAAACTTAGTACTTCCATACTTTATTTTGCGTAACTTTGGCTTTTCGAAATGTTGAACTTTCTTAAAATTACATTTTTCTTTCTTATTTGAATGGATCTTCAATAGTTCTCCCATTATAAATGCGGGAACGAGCCATATTTTACAGATCCTTGCAGATTTGATAGGAATGAAAACAAATTTTATTATCTTTTCTTATCTATGGTGAAAAGTTGCTGAATAGGTATGGTCTGCACATCCAATTTTACTCTCCCAGTGGCATGTTTTTTTTTCGCCGCAAAAATTTTGATTAATCATTTGAAAATAGAAATAAAGCAAAATTTAAAAAATTAACACGGTGGAAAATTATTATATAAAATATACAAACGATTGCATTCTTTTCAAAAATTTTATAAGAAATTTTTCAAAAAAAAAAAATTGGTAAAAAATTTTTGCGAAGTGTAAGAACTAAACAAAAAAGACGAACGTGTACAAACGTTTATCAATCAAACTGCATTTCCAGATTTTTCGAGCGTTAAGTCGGTGGGCCAACTTCGGTTTTTTTTTTTTGTTTGAAGTGTCTCTATAAAAAAAGAAAACGGTGAGTGTACAAATTAATCTAAAAGTTGTACAAACGATTGCCATTTTCAGTTTTACCCAACTCCATAGTTGGTGGGCCAACTACATGCAAGTTTGCTTAACAGCTGACTATTTATTTGGATTTGCGAGTCCACGTCGGATTTTTTTTTTTTTTTGAGCAAAAACATTTCCAAATTATATTTAATTGCAATTAAAATCATTTGCAATGCAACTTAATAATACATTTTTGATACAGAGGAGATTTGGTATAAAATAATTTATGTAAGGACACAAAATCGTTGCTGAAAATTTCAATTTGTTTTTCCTTTTGTTAGCAGGTCTCAGTCTTTTGACAGCAAAATTTACGTATCCGGTTTTTGTCGTCCAGCAACGTATCGGATTCTAACACCCCAACTCCACAGGGAATACAGAAATGTCCAACATCACAACCACAATCCAATCAACAATCAGCAGATTTTTTCTCGCTGGGCAAATCATGTCATATGTCGTTTCATTTCTCTCTCACCACTACTTCTATCTTTTGCAATAAAACACGCCCTTTCGACAGCAGATAACAGTAAAGAGACCTTTTTAATTTTGTAATATTTTCTCAGATTCGTTAATAAAACTTATTGGTTCAGGGAATTAACTTCACGGGAACTACCTTCACATGGGAACTAACTTCACCACTAATGGGAGTTAATTTTACTTTTTTGAAGTGAAATTACTTCCCACTGAAAGTGAGTAATAATTTCACTTTTTTGTGGGAATTAATTTCACTTTAATGTGCTTTTCTTTAATTCCAGATTCATTAAATGCAAAAGAAACTTTGCATACACCCAGCCTCGCACCTACCCCAAATCCTATAATGGGCCCAAGCAGGGGGGTTGCAGGGGGGCAGCATGTCCCCCCATACATATCTCACTGTTTATTCGCCGTAATGCTTGCTGCTAGCATGTATTAATGCTTGCTGCTAGCACTGTATTTATTCTAGCAGCAAGCATTATGGCGGTATGTTTGGGGGGGCATGCTGCCCCCCTGCAACCCCCCTGCTTGGGCCCATTATAGGATTTGGGGTAGGTGCGGGGCTGGGTGTATGCAATTTTCTTTTGCATTTAAAGAATCGGGATTTAAGGAAACACAATTTTACATTTTTGTAATTTCTATCATATCATAGGTGGGAAATAACTTCACACAATTTTCGGATGAAATTATTTCCCACCTTTAGGGGGAAATTACTTCACAAAAAAAAAAGGTGAAATTAATTCCCACTACTGGTGAAGTAAATTCCCATGTGATGATAGTTCCCGTGAAGTTAATTCCCTGCACCAACTTATTTACTTTATTCAAAACTTCCACTTATTTATTTTACAAAATAAAAACACTTTACTTTTCTTACTACAAAACGATTTATTATTCACCACTGAAATTAATTCACCAACTTTACTTTTCACTTTTATTACAACCAACTTTATTCATTCACGATTAAAAACAAACTGTCTCGCTGCCGTTCAAACATGTGCCTTTTATACTTGTTTTCCAAACTCTGGAAATAAGGAGAATGTTGGTCTCTGCTTCCAGAGCTTTCCATAGGGGAAATTTCCCAATAATTTCCCTTCCAAAAGCTTTTATTTGACAGCTGGTAAATCTGCTATAATCCGGCAGATGGCGCTTCCTTCGTTTGAGAGTTGCTATAATTATAGCTAAAAAAGGTATGTTTGCACTGCGACCGTAAGCTTTATTGTGTCCGTTTGTTTGCATTTCGGAGTCGTTATAGTTCAAATATGGAAAGTTATTTCACTGCCCCCTCTTAGGATTGATCGTCCCGAGCAAATCCATTACTTCCATCACCATTATAATGATGTAAACGGTCGCTGTGAACTACTTTTAGTTTGCCTCTTAATCCTCTCAGTATGCGGTAGACGACATCGTTTATTCGTGTTACGACAGTATAAGGGCCTTCCCAATTTTGTTGAAACTTCGGTGAGAGTCCCTTCCGACGGTGGGGATTATAAAACCACACAAGGTCTCCCACTTGGAATCCTGTCGTTGTGGCTTTTGCGTCATATCTTGTTTTCATCCGATCACTCGATAGCTTTATATTTGCCCTCGTCCTTTCGTGAATGTCAACTAGCTTTTCTTTGAGGTTGTCCACGTAGTCGTCTATTCCTTGTGGCTCACTTGTATAACATCCAAATTTGATTTCGCTTGGTAGTCGTATGGTGGTCCCGAGCAGGATTTCTGATGGTGTATGTCCTGTTGAGCTATGTACTGCACTTCGATAGGCCATCAAGAATAATGGAATATGCCGATCCCAGTCTCGTTGGTTATCGCTTACAACTTTGGAAAGGTGTTCTTTAAGGGTCCGGTTGAATCGTTCAACCATCCCATCAGATTGTGGGTGAAGCGGTGTTGTCCTCGTCTTTTTAATGCCAAGGAGTGTACAAACTTCCTGAAAAATTTTGGACTCGAAGTTCCTCCCTTGATCTAAATGGAGTTCCATAGGTATACCAATCCTGCTTACCCAGTTGAAAACAATCTGATCCGCGACTGTTTTGGTTTCCTGGTTTGGGATGGCAAATGCCTCAAGCCACTTGCTGAAGTAGTACATTACTACCAGAATGTATCGGTTTCCGTTTTCGGTTTCTGGAAAAGGGCCTGCAACGTCTATTGCAATCCTCTCAAAAGGCGTGCCCACATTATACTGCTGCATTCTACTCTGGACTTTTCTGCCTGGTCCCTTGCTTGCAGCACAAGTATCACATTTTCGGCACCATTTTTCGACATCTTCTCTTGCATGTAGCCAGTAGAATCGCTGCCTTACCTTTTCCAGTGCCTTATTGACACCAAAATGTCCTCCGGAAGCTCCATCATGCATCTCCTGAAGAATGTCATTAACTTTGGAATGAGGTACGACTAGCTGCATCACATATGATTTGCCGTCTGTGGACTCCCATTTACGTCTTAGTACTCCTTCTTGTACATGAAGCGAGTCCCATTGTGCCCAATATGCTTTAAGAGTTGGACTTCTATCGGAGATGTCACCCCATTCTGGTTTCTCTTGGTGTTCCTTCCACGCAAGAATGGGTTCAATATCGGAGTCTTCTTGTTGGGCAGTCCTCAGTTCTTCGTTACTCCAACCATAAATGGGATCAGCTCTTAATCGCTGGATAGCAGCAACTTCCTTCTCTTCCTGACGTGTGCAGTGCTTGCAGTCCGGTTTGCATGGTCTCCGAGATAAGGCATCTGCATTTGAGTGCAACCTTCCTCTTCGATGTTGGATCTGGTAGTCATATGTCTGCAATCTCTCGATCCACCTCGCCACTTGACCTTCTTAATTTTTGAAGTTCAAAAGCCAATTAAGTGCGCCATGGTCTGTTCGAAGAAGGAACTTCTGTCCATAGATGTACTTATGGAAGTGTTTTGTAGCCGATATTAGAGCTAGAAGTTCTCTTCTGGTCACACAGTAGTTTCTTTCTGGCTTTGAGAGTACCTTGCTGTAGTAGGCGACAACCTTCTCTTCTCCTTCGTGAACTTGTGAGAGAACGGCTGAGTAGCGTCAGCGTCAATGATGAAAGGTTTCCCTGGTGTCGGATAGGCCAAAACTGGTGTATTGCATAGGCGCTGCTTAAGTTCCCGGAAGCTTTTCTCGCACTCGCTTGACCATTTGAACGGTTTGCCTTTCTCTGTTAACTGGTGCAAACTTTTCGCGATTCCAGCGAAATCCTCCACAAATCGTCGATAGTACGTGGCTAGACCAAGAAAGCTTCGGAGTTGATGTTTATCCTGTGGTGTTGGCCAATTCTTTACAGTGTCAACTTTTTGGATCAGTCTTCACTCCTTGGGAAGAGATGATATGTCCCAAGTATTTTACCTCAGACTTGAAAAATTCGCACTTGTCTGGATTCAATTTCAAGTTTGCTTCTCGAAGCCTCTGGAACACGGCTTAAGGTTTCCACAATGCTCATCAAATGTCTTACCATAAACAATGACATCGTCCAAATAGACTAGGCAAGATTTCCAAGTAAGTCCTTGTAAAACACACTCCATCAAACGCTCAAATGTTGCCGGAGCGTTGCATAGTCCGAAAGGCATCACTTTAAATTGCCACAGACCATTTCTTGTGGAGAAAGCCGTCTTTTCTCGATCTTTTGGATGGATTTCTACCTGCCAGTAGCCACTCTTCAAGTCCAATGTTGAAAACCATTCAGCTCCTTCCATCGCATCCAGAGTATCGCTGATTCTTGGCAGAGGGTAGCTGTCTTTCTTTGTCACATCGTTCAGCCTCCGATAGTCCACACAAAATCGAGTACTTCCGTCCTACTTTTTGACAAGAACTACTGGGGATGCCCAAGGACTTTTAGAGTTTTCTATTAGCCCATCTTTCTTCATGCTCGATATCATCTCTTCAACTTCGGCTTGTTTGGCTAATGGGAGACGTCTTGCTGGTTGTCGAATAGGTCTTGCGTCTCCTGTGTCGATTCGATGCTGCACCAGTTGTGTTCGACCATACTGCCCATTGGGTGAACATAGTACCTATATCAGCGTACTCGTGAAGGAGGCTTCCAGCAACACTAAGCTGATGTTCACTTAATTTTGAAGACTTGAGAATGTTTGACTTCATAGAGTTCACTTTCCTGGGGTCCACATATTCTTGTGTATCAACTTCTGTGATTTAAGTTATTGCAGATACGGATTCACATTTTCCAACAACTTCTCCTCTTCTAGGCTTGACTTCGTACGGTTTGATGTTGAGTATCCGTACGGGCACCATGTTGTTCTTTGGCGCCACAAGGGTCTTCCCTAGGATGATGTTTTGAGAAGACTGTTCAGAGTCTGGCTCCACCATTAGGTATCGATGGCTACCCAAATCTCCCTTTATTTTTGTCCAAACGAACACTTCTGAAGAAGGTGGCAGGCAAATATCTTCCTTTATGACAGTTCTCAGAGTTGATGAATTTTCATTGCCATAAATCATAGGAATCTCCACATTTCGGTACTTGAGAACTTGTTTCCCGATATCGAGGATTACTCCATGCTCTTTCATAAAGTCGATTCCAATAATGCAATCATCACATATATCTGCTACCAGAAACAGATGTGAGAACTCCAGTTCTGCCAAACGGATCGTCAGACGAACCTCCCCGTACACTCTGGCTGCCTCTCCTGTTGCAGTTTTCAGACGGTAGGCGTTGGTGTTATGCAGCCATGTCATCCTCACCAAGTCTCTTCGAACAATGGAGGCAGTGGCACCAGTGTCAATCGTAGCCACTTGTTTCTTACCGTTTAATGTTGCCTCCACAGTCAGACTTTTGTTATTTCGTTTAGTCTGCGAGACCTGGAAGGTGGTGATTCTAGGGTCATCTATACCAGAAAACATCTTCTGCCCTTCTGAGTTGGTGCTTATCCGTTTCTCGGGTGAAAAACAGGCCGAGTTGGAGTACTTACTGTTGTTGTTGCTGTTTCTGCTTCCGCAATGTTGACATGCAGGTCTTCTAGGTGGCAATCTGCACTGGCGTTGAAGATGTCCGGTCTTGTTACAATTCCAGCATCGAGCAGGTCCATCTCGCAAGTTGCTTTGGAATGCAGTTCTCTGGCAAGAACACTCCTCAATTTCTAAAGTTCTCTTACCCGATGGACTCCTTGAGAAGCCTGTTCTGCTGCTTCCATAGTGAGGGCGAATGCTAGTGCTTCAGGAAGCGTGCGTTTGCCAGCAGTTCAAATTGCTCGCTGAAGGTTGATGTCAGATACAGCACGAACAAAGGCTTCTGTTGCGAATTGGTTGATGATTTCATCTTCTGCAGCTGGATATGCCAGGTGCGCCAACCGTTCGATGTCTGCTTAGAGTTGTTGCAGAGTTTCTCCTCTTTTCTGGACTCTGGAATTGAGTTGGACGCGGAAGACTTCTTGCATATGGCCATCTCCAAAACGTTTGTCAATGGCCTGAACGAGAGCACTGAAGTTGCCATTTTTATCTGCTGGTATGCTTTGTAACAGCTCAGCCGCAGCTCCCCTGAGGGCAGGCGTTAAAGCTATGCATTTGTCTTCCTCATCCCAGCCATTTGTTGCTGCGGCTGCCTCAAACTGCTTCTCGTAGATTGACCAAGAAGTTTGCCCATCGAAGGTTGGTGGATGCATCTCCTTTTTCTTTGGACAGTCGCCAGAACTTTCTCGAACCTTCATTTTCTTTACTTTATCTAATTCCTTTGTAATGGATTCAATTTTATCTTCGAACTTTGCTTCTATTGACGATAATTGTTTGTCGACACGCTCGTCAAGGGCAATAATTCTGTTGTCAAAATCCTCTAACTTACCTTCGAGAAGATTTCGAAGATTTTTTTGTTCTTGACTTTGTTGTTCTAGAAGATTCTTTTGCTCTTGGCTTTGTTGATCGAATCTTTCCAGAAGATTCTTTTGTTCATTCCGTTGTTTTTGGCTTTGTTGCTCGAATCTTTCGAGAAGATTCTTTTGTTCATTCCGTTGTTCTTGGTTTTGTTGTTCTAGAAGATTCTTTTGCTCTTGGCTTTGTTCGAGAAGATTCTTTTGGCTGGCGAGCAGCTGAGACATCATAGTGGTTATGTCCAACGTACTTACTTGCTCTTCTTAAATCTTCTTGCAGACGAATTATAAGATCATTCTTTGTTTCAGCAGTAGGAAGATCTCGCTTATTCAGTTCTGCCTTAAGTTCCACTAAATTTAATTCATTCAAAGATAAAATAAGTTTTATTCCACTTCTAACACCAATGTAATATTTTCTCAGGTTCGTTAATAAAACTTATTTACTTTATTCAAAAATTCCACTTATTTATTTTACAAAATAAAAACACTTTATATATTTTAATTATTGTTTTGCTGAACTTTTAAGATAAATTGTATTTATTCTTTGTTTTGCTTCCTTAAGTTCAAATATAGCATTTTTATTTGAACTTAAGGAAGCAAAACAAAGAATAAATACAAAAACACTTTACTTTTCTTACTACAAAACGATTTATTATTGACCACTGAAATTAATTCACCAACTTTACTTTTCACTTTTATTACAACCAACTTTATTCATTCACGATTAAAAACAAACTGTCTCGTCTCGCTGCCGTTAAAACATGTGCCTTTTATACTTGTTTTCCAAACTCTGGAAATAAGGAGAATGTTCTGGTCTCTGCTTCCAGAGCTTTCCGTAGGGGAAATTTCCCAATAATTTCCCTTCCAAAAGCTTTTATTTGACAGCTGGTAAATCTGCTATAATCCGGCAGATGGCGCTTCCTTCGTTTGAGAGTTGCTATAATTATAGCTAAAAAAAGGTATGTTTGCACTGCGACCGTAAGCTTTATTGTGTCCGTTTGTTTGCATTTCGGAGTCGTTATAGTTCAAATATGGAAAGTTATTACAATATCCAGCTACCTCGAGATACAACGAAAACCAAAAAAAAACTCACACGCACGTGTGAAATGTCAAATCTTATGGCCAAACTTTGACAGCATACATGTCATGTTCAAAAGTTGGTTTTCTTCGGCATGTCGTCGACAAGACATGGATTTTTCTGGCTCCATTGGATTTTTATTAGACATGTTCATAGTCTTGGCATCGTTCATAGCAGGTGGAGCCAGCATATGTAAAGCATCTCATAGGGTTTTCACTTTTCACACAAAACCCCAAAACTGGTTTTCGGCGAAAACTTTTCAAAAGCTCGAAAACCATTCTCACTGAACATTACACGTTTTCGTTTGACATTCCAGTTTTTTTTACACAAAAAACACAATTTTCTTTATTTTTTTATTTCTTCCATTTTTTTGGAAATAAAAACGGTGATTTACTATATTGTAATATTTTCTCAGGTTCTTTAATAAAACTTATTTACTTTATTCAAAACGTCCACTTATTTATTTCGCAAAATAAAACACTTTACTTTTCTTACTACAAACAAAACGATTTATTATTCACCACTGAATTAATTCACAAACTTTACTTTTCACTTTTATTACAACCAACTTTATTCATTCACGATTAACCCCGAGGTCACACGAGCAAGTACTTGCAAGCAACCCAGCAAACATTTCCCTTCAGAAATGAAACTTAAGTTGCAATACAAACACATTTGTTTACTAACACAAACAAACCCAAGCAACTTGCTTATCAACTGGCATGCAAGTTTTGAAGCCAGTAGTGAAGCAAGTTGAGAAGCAAGTTGGGAGACAAGCAAGTGGAATGCAAGTGGAAAGCAAGTGGGAGGCAAGTGGAATGCAAATTACGAATCTGACAGGCAGTGTATGTAGCCAACTTGCTTGCAAGTACTTGCTCGTGTGGCCTCAGGGTAAAAACAAACTGTGTCGCTGCCATTCAAACATGTGCCTTTTATACTTGTTTTCCAAACTCTCGAAATAAGGAGAACGTTCTGGTCTCTGCTTCCAGAGCTTTCCATAGGGGAAATTTCCCAATAATTTCCCTTCCAAAAGCTTTTATATGTACTTTTTGAGAGTACGATTTATTATTCACCACTGAATTAATTCACAAACTTTACTTTTCACTTTTATTACAACCAACTTTATTCATTCACGATTAAAAACAAACTGTGTCGCTGCCATTCAAACATGTGCCTTTTATACTTGTTTTCCAAACTCTCGAAATAAGGAGAACGTTCTGTGCCGAGATTCAGCTATTTCAGCGAGTGAGATGAGATGACTCGCCTTACTCGCCGACTCATCTCACTTCACTCGCAAAAGTGATTCAGCTATTTAAGTGAAATGAGTAAGTTCGAATTTAGTTTCTAACATGCGACAAAGAATAAATATAAAAGAGCTAAATTCTACCTCCTTGTCACACTCGTTACGCAAAACGAAATGAAACAACAAATACAACAATGTAAACATTGGAATCTTTAATAATGGAGTTTGGAGTATCTTTTATTTCAATTATTTTTTTTGTCATAATTAAAGTTTAATGTGAGTTTTACCCTTGAGAAATAAAAAGTTTAAAAGTGAATAGAATATAAATTTATTTAATATACATATATATGTGCATATGATAATAAAATAAAATTAAAGAATCAATAAAAGGGTTGTTGTTTTTATCTACGTTGTTGTTTTTTATTTCGTTTCCTATCCATGGATAAGAATTCTTGAGAAAAGCACATATACCTATCCAAAACTGGAAATTTACCAACACATACACCAAGTCACTGCGGAAATATCTGGCGAGTAATCACTCGCTCACTCACTCCCTTTTGCTAACTGAATCGATTTTCGACGAAAAGTGACTCATCTCACTCACTCCCTGCGGCTTCGAATTAGCTGAATCTCGGCACTGGTCTCTGCTTCCAGAGCTTTCCATAGGGGAAATTTCCCAATAATTTCCCTTCTAAAAGCTTTTATTTGACAGCTGGTAAATCTGCTATAATCCGGCAGATGGCGCTTCCTTCGTTTGAGAGTCGCTATAATTATAGCTAATAAGGGTATGTTTGCACTGCGACCGTAAGATTTATTAACCCTGTTCCTTGGTTTAGTCCCAAACAGTTTCAGACAGCCAGATTTGGTGCGGACCAGTACAATTTTTCAAGTGCGGAACGACTTCGGACTAAATCTGGCGGTTTCAAACTGTTTGAAAGCCGGCAAGAAACACACCTATTATGTCCGTTTGTTTGCATTTCGGAGTCGTTATAGTTTAAATATGGAAAGTTATTACAATATAAATAGGATCCATATAAACAATTTGACTTACCTCAAACAATATTATCAATTTTAAATAAATTAATTTATTTTGGATGGTGTTCATACTTCACGTGAGGCGACTCATTTTGACGTCTCTCTTTTTTATCTCATTCCTATCTATTGGAATGAAAGAGATGGCAAGGTGAGGCAGAAGTTTTTAATTTTTTTTGGTATGAACACCGTCTTGAGATTCGAATTTTATATTTGATATGACAGAATTCCGTCAGCTGTTTTCAATTTATTTTGAAAGCATCCCATCAGTTTCTTTTTTGACACTTCAATAGGCGCTGAACTTATTAAAAGGTATGTTTGTTTTGTTCATCTCTGAATTCCAACAAGTTTTCGACTGGTTTCATATAATGTCGTTTTCGATTGGACGTCCGGAGTACTCCTATTCTACTCCATTTTAACTCCTACTACTCCAAAAGCCTTCGATTGGCTGTTCCGAGTAATGTTTTCGGAGTCTTTTTCTGTTCCCGATTTCAAGAAGGAGTAGATTTGGAACACACACATACATGTATAGTTTTTCGTCGGACTACTTGTCAAAAGTGATAAATGCTTGAAGAAGCCATTTTATAAAATGGCGTCATTCAGTAGTGTGTGTGTAAATTTGACAAAATTTTCGATTGAAATCAAAAAGGAGTAGAACAGTAAGAAAATCCAATCGAAAACGACATAAAACTTGTGTTTTACGAAAGCCTGAAGCTACAGAAAATGTATGAGAAAACTTGTGTTTTCGATTAGGTTTTTCTCGGCTACACAGCTATTGTGAATCAGGCATATTATCTTCTTTTAAGCGACTGCCGCGCGACCTTTCTTTGATTAGCGAAACGAATTTATCTAGTCGGACATGTTTTTTTTTTCGTTTGTTGCTTTTGTTTTCTTCGGCGGGAAAACTGACATTTGTTTTGCATTTTTAAGTTTGGAAGTGGGTTTCGTCTTTCGTTCGGCTTTTGAATTTTCACAAAAGGTGTTTTCCAAATATCGTGGATTTTTCTTATATTAAATTAAATTATTATTGCAATCATTTATAATGGATGTAGCTGATGCACAAGTTGGACAATTACGTGTTAAAGATGACGTTGGTATTCGATGTCAGAAACTATTTCAGGATTTCCTCGAAGAGTGAGTTTTTTTTAGCATTAGCAGCGCCTCAAAATAAAAGTTATTGGATATTTTTAGATTTAAAGAAGATGGAGAAATAAAATATCAGAAACCAGTGACTGAATTGGAGTCCCCTGACCGTTGTACACTCGAAGTAAGCTTTGACGACGTAGAAAAATACAATCAGAATCTGGCCACAACAATTATCGAGGAGTATTACAGGTAAGAAATAATGAAATACGCATCTGAGTTCTGAGAACAATGGAAGAAATTTAATTTTGTATATCGCGACAGAATCTACCCCTACCTATGTCAATCAGTGTCAAACTTTGCTAAAGATCGAATTGGTTTGAAAACAGAAAAGGATTGCTATGTCTCCTTCACTGAAGTGCCCACTCGTCACAAAGTCCGTGACATGACGACTGCGAAGATTGGAACCCTCATTCGTATATCTGGTCAAGTAGTACGTACTCATCCAGTACATCCAGAATTGGTCTTTGGCACATTCATGTGTCTCGATTGCCAGACTGAAATTCGCGGTGTAGAACAACAATTTAAGTTCACTAATCCAACAATATGCCGCAATCCTGTGTGTTCCAATCGACGGCGCTTCATGTTAGATGTCGAAAAGAGCTTATTTATTGATTTCCAAAAAATCCGCATTCAAGAGACACAAGCTGAACTACCACGAGGTTGTATTCCACGCTCGGTTGAGATCATCCTTCGTTCCGAATTGGTAGAGACTGTACAGGCAGGAGATCGTTATGATTTCACTGGAACACTAATTGTGGTCCCAGATGTAGCTGTATTGAACATGCCGGGAGCCAAAGCAGACTTCGGTTCTCGACACAAGCCCGGTGAGGGTCAGGGTGACGGAGTTCGTGGTCTGAAGGCCCTTGGCGTGCGGGATTTGAACTACCGCATGGCTTTTCTAGCTTGCAGTGTCCAGGCAACCACAGCGAGATTTGGTGGAACTGATTTACCAATGAGTGAAGTAACAGCTGAGGATATGAAAAAACAGATGACGGACGCCGAGTGGAATAAAGTCTATGAAATGTCCAAAGACAGAAATTTATACCACAATCTGATAACCAGCCTGTTTCCAGCTGTATATGGGAATGAAGAAGTCAAAAGAGGAATCCTCTTACAGTTGTTCGGAGGCGTCGGAAAGACAACACATGAAAGTGAGTATTGTGTGGAATATGGTGCACATTTTGTATGTGGGGATATAGCTCAGTGGTAGAGCATTCGACTGCAGATCGAGAGGTCCCCGGTTCAAACCCGGGTGTCCCCTGTAGAATTTTTTTTTTTTGTGTTTTTAAGTGTGTAGCTAGTTTTGTTGCTGAATTGCCAAATTTAAACTTAAAATTCAGTGTTTTTAGATGATTCCCTAGATAAGAAATTGAAATATTTTGTAATAATTGGGATAGTTTTCGATTTCAATCAGGCTCAATAAACTATCAAATAAAAAAACAAATGCAACAGCAACATACATTTTTATAGTTATTAGGAATTATGTCTGCTAGTAGTGCAGACTTATTAACATATTTTTACTCGAAAAAAAGAAAAATTGTTAACAGCAGTTTAGCGATTGAATATGGTGAAGGGAGTTATGAGGAATGTAAAAAAAATCTATTTCCCAGAGGCGGAGTTGAAGGGGGGATTTGGGGGTGAAAAAGTGGGGGAAATTGTATTATTGCGTTTTCCGACTAAAGTTGACTCCAAAATGAAAAGTGTTCAATACAACAAGATATATTTTCACAAAGTCTTATTTAAATTCAACTATTTTTGGAAAAATGAAAAATAAACAAAAACCAGAAAAAAAAAACGGTTTTTCGCCAATATTTTGAGGTCATGTTAAAAAGTGATGTATGTAAAAGTTGTATATTTTTGCGTCATCTACAACATTTCCATTGAACACTTTTCATTTTGGGGTCAACTTTAGTCGGAAAACTTAATAATACAATTTCCCCCCTCTTGTTCACTCCTCAAATCCCCCTCAAACTCCACTCCTGGGAAATAGATTTTGTTTACCTTCCTTATAACCCCTTTAACCATATTCAATCGTTAAACTGCTGTTAACAATTTTTTTTTATAAATGTGTAAAAAGCCTGCACTATAGTGTTTCAATTTATTCTTAAAGGAGATGACGCACTTTTGGGCCAAGAGCGTTCATGAACAAGAGTGGTATCAAAAGAAAGGTGAGTGTTAGCACTTTAAAACTGTGAAGTTTTAGGGAAATCGTATGTGGGGGCTTTGAGTTATGTCCATATTTCTAAGGCATCTCCTGCTTGATTTTTGTCCGTTTATAAGCAAATAAAGTCATATATCATAGAAAGTGTAAGACAAACCTCTATCTATTTGGTATCAAATGAAAGGTCAGTTTTATATCTTTCAAATAATCATGATTCTAGAACCTTCAGTTTTTGAAATAATCAAATAAACGTGAAACTTAGTAATTTTTTTAGAAATCAGTTATTTCTGAAAAATCTACAGTGGCTATGTACCTTTTTTTACAGTTATGTGAAAGAACACATTTCAGTCTTTATTTTGATATATAATAATCTAAGATTCAGTCAATAATAAACAAGAAAACCACCTTCCGAAGCCTTGCTTGGGAAAATCAAATAGAATGTGCATACTAGAGTGTTTCATACTAGAGTTCCTGTTAACATATTTCCTTATTTTTTAAACTTGGGCAAAATGATGTGTTTTTTACAACAAAACTTATTTTCAAGTCATCTAGAAATGAGTTACTACGTACAGTGGCCCTTAGTGAAAAGGACCCGTCCTTAACAAAATTCTTTTTCTTTGAAGAACTGCAGAAAATCGAGTGAAATAAAAAGGAGAAATTGACTTTCAATAGAGTATTATATTTTTGTTTTAAAAACATCAAAATCTGAAATAAAATAGAAAAAACAAACGAATAAGGCAAAATATCATTGTAAAATGATTATTTTATCTCACAGCAAAACCATTTAATCTCACAGACCCAGACATTTTAGTTGTAAAAAGGTTAATAAACTTTTCTTAAAATCAAAGGACATAGCCACTAGATTTTTCAGAAATAACTGATTTCTAAAAAAATTACTAAGTTTCACGTTTATTTAATTATTTCAAAAACTGTAGGTTCTAGAATCATGATTTTTACATTATTATAGATAGGGGTTTGTCTTACACTTCCTATGATATATGACTTTATTTGCTTATAAACGGACAAAAATCAAGCAGGAGATGCCTTCGAAATATGGACAATAACTCAAAATCCCCACATACGATTTCCCTAAAACTTTACAGTTTTAATGTGCTAACACTCACCCTTCTTTTGATACCACTCTTGTTCATGCACGCTCTTGGCCCAGGCCCCATACAATTTTGCCACATCTCCTTTAGTGAGTAAACATTTTCTTTAAGTACCTAATAGTGTATGTGTATGTATGTACATATCGCCCATTTGCGACAACTCAAAATTTGTTTCACATTTTGAAGTTTAAAGTTTGCGTGCTTCTGGCTTTGATTCTTTCTTCAAATCCAGAATCGATTTCTTTTCAGAAGAAGAACTGTCGTCTAGTGCCAAACGAACGTTTTTGAAAGCATTTAGGAATTCTTCCGGACGACCTGCCTTCTATATTACTTATAGTTAAGTCATATTTTAGTAAAAAGAATTTAAAATGGTAACGTGATAACTTATGTCGTTTTTTCATTGAAATCTGAAAGATTTGATTTTAAAATCTTGAATTGCTGCCTTGAATGAAATATCTGGGGATATTTTTGAGTCGATTCAGTTTACACAAACAGCATACCTACACGCATACACATAAAAATGCCATATGGCGTCGCCGCAAATAATGCAAAACAATCAAATCGCCCTATTTTGATTATTCGTTTGACAAGTAAATGTTTGCATGTTTGGGTAAATGCAGATCAAATCTCTAAAACTAAAAAGACCTCATCTTTCGTCTTCAGATCTCATCTTTTTTTGAATAAAACATGAAAAATGTTAAAATTGCAAACCTTCTTCCCTAAATCTTTTCAACAATGAACAATGACATTATAAGAAAAGGAGACGAGAGAGCCTCAATTATTGTTTCAGGCAAGAGTAATCTTAAAACCTTAAACAAGTATGATATAATTGCTTTGGTATGATTTTGCAGCAATAGTCAAGTCAAAATAGACACAAAAATGTGAATGTGCAAACCTAGCCAAAATTCCGATAAGGCTGAAAATTGGTATAGACCTTCCCTTAAACATAATAAATCAGCTGCGAAAAGTCCTTGTCAATCCCATACGAGCATAAAAAGTTATTGAAGGTCAAGTGTCGAAAAACATAGTTTTTCACCTATAATTTTCAAACGGTAAATGCTATTGAAAAGTAGTATGAGTAAATTTTGTAGATCAGGCAATTTTCTACAAAACATATTAACATACATTTTTTCGTAAGACAAATGGTTTAGGATATAGAGCTGTTTTAAAAATGGCAAATTGACGAAAATATTGGTTTTTCGGGTATAACTCCTTAAAGGTGAATAATTTCGGAAAGTGTTTCAAGTAACGTTTGTAGACCATTTGACTCCTTACACGAAAATATAAAAAAAATCAAAAAATGTACCGTTAAAAAGATGTAATTAATTTAAGAATTTGGTCAAAATCCAAAAATAACAGTTTTCTGATTATTTCTCGTAAATGACGAAGTTATTCAAAATTAATGTATGCTCAATTTGTTGACGTTAAAATATTCTGCTTAAAAGGTTGTTACACTTTTTCCTTACGAGTGGTCGGTTACAAGATATTGGGATTTCAAAATGGACAAATTCTTAAACTGTAAACGCTATGATAAAGTACTTTATGCAGAGTTTGTATCATAATATGTGGTGCTCTAGTCTACAAGATAATATTTTTTTTTTTTTCAAAAATATATCAATCAAAAGATATATGTATTTATTTTAAGAATTTGGTAAAAATTCAAAAATAACGGTTTTTTATTTTTTACTTTTAAATGGCTAATTCATTCAAAAACTTTTTAAGTTGAGTTTATAGAGATTGAAATGTACGACCTAATAAAAAGTAAAATTTTGTCTCATACAAGTGATTGGTCAACAAATATTGCGATTTAAAAAGGGCCAAATGTCGAAAATATAGGATTTTCATCTACAACTTCTAAACGGTGAATGCTATCGAAAAGAAATTTAAGATAAGTTTTCAGATAATGTGATACTCTACAAGACAATTTTTTTTTTCTAAAGCTTACAATTTAAACGATATAATTATTTTAAGTTTTTATAAAAAGTTAATAACACTGATTTCTTCCCTTTTACTCGAAAATGACGAAGTTGTCTAAAATCAATATAATGCTGAGGTCGTAGTTTATAAAATTGTCTACACATTTTTTTTTAAATTTATTCCATTCGAGCAAGGCACTTCAATTTCTAAAAATTCTAAATAATTTATAGATATGCCCTCAAAACGCCCTAATGATGCGCCAAATATTGCTCTACAATGGTTGAAGTTGTTTGAAATACGAAGACAAAATTTTTGTCTTCAATTATTATGTATTTTATCAAAAAATCCATTCTGGCCCGCCTTTAACCTAATATCACTTTTGTTATTTCAAATAGTATACCTCGATTTCAGTGATCACCATATTAAATGTGGTTTTATTTGAAATAAGGGCCAACATTAAATTTTGGTCTTTCTTCGATAATAATTCTTATTTTAGTATCACATTTTTCACCTATTGGCACTTAGTGGCAAAATTTTCAAGTAAGGTTTTGAATGATGTTGGTTTTAACTAGATAATAAACAGCTTGATCTCAATCCACTGTGCCAAATCTTTCCTATCATCCTACTCTTTCTAACTAGTGCCGTGCAATTCAGGTTGCATTTAAAAGACCATAGGTCTTATAGGCATATAGTTAAAATTATTATTAACTATACAACGGTTCCTATAAGGTTTTTATTCAAATTTTAATTCTCAAAATATCAACAAACTTCAGCACTAGTTGTCAATTCCAAATAAAAACAAACAAACAAAACCTCATAGAACCGAATATGTGTGAACCGAATGTGTGTGAAACAAGCCTTAGCCATTTACAAGTAAAAATTAAAAAAACCGTTATTTTTGAATTTTGACCAAATTCTTAAAATAACTATGGGCCTTACTAATAATCAAATTAAGTTATAGCTTAAATAAATATCTCCATATTTCAGAAAAACCACATACCAATAATCAATTTAGCTGCCAGACTAGAGACTAGCAAAACGTCAAAATTGAATACACAGAAATCCATGTTTAAGGTCGTAAAGCTGGATTTACACCTTCGTTGTTATCGTCCATGTACGTTGTTCGTTTTTGCCCGTACGCGGAACAACGAAGGTGTAAATGATAACACCGAACACGAACACTCGTGTTCGTTGTTTGTGGAGCAACCTTCACCGAATTAAGAACGAAGGTGTAAATCCAGGTTAACTTTAATATGTGAAATGACATTTCAGTGCGAGTGTTGCCTGTAGCACTGTTTCATATTATGTATTATGTATAAATAAGTACTTAAATTTACTCGAATATTACTGTGTAATTTTTTAAGTATTTTCATAACGCCTAATTTTGTGTTGATAGAAAAAAAACAATATTTTTGTATATAAAAATGTACATACACATAATGTAAATAAATAAATAAATTGGGTGGCGCAACAGCTCGAGGAGAACCAGGGCCTAGTGACTTACAACTCACAACCATTCCTGTGTGCGTGTTTGTTGGACAGGAATGGAGGGGACCTACAGTTTTTTGCCGAGTCCGAACCGCTAAATGAGAAGCACTTTTTCATGACAAGTATACTCTTGGAGGATTTGTCAGTTCCTCGCAAGAGGCAGTACCTCGAATAAAACATTTCTGTTTTTAGGTGGCACGGCTGGGAATCGAACCCACACCTTCGGCATGACAGTCCTACGCACTAACCATCAAGCCACGAGGTACTACACACATAAGGTCTGTTTCTTTACTCGCCCGCGGGATCCCAAAGTATCCCATATCTACCCAAAACGTGTTTCTTTACTATTTTCTGGCACGAAAATGCCAGAGCTTTTGACTTTTTTTCATTTCCCCTCCAGCAAGAATCTACCCGAACATTTTAGTTACTGCACTTTCTTGCTTGTCAAATAAGAAATCAGCTGATCGAAAAATTTGAAATTTAATTTTTCAATAAGCGTACATAAAATGGTTTGATTTAATTAAATTAAATGAAAATGATACAATAGAGGCAAATATAAAGTAAAATGTTTCTCTTTGTTCTTTTAATAGAGCCCAACATGATCAATGCATGTAAAAATAATTGAAATTGTATAATTTTGTATGCGGTCGAGCCAACCAGCAATGAAGTTAAGTAGGTAATTTAAACCGCAGCAAACCAGAAACATCCCAAATGCGTTTCTTTACTTTTTGTTTCTGGTTAAACATTACAACAACAATACCAGAAAGCTCAATCCCAAACTTTTTCCCGAACTTTTTCCCAAACTTTATCCCAAAAGTAAAGAAACAGACCTATAATGTACATACATACATATATGTAAATGTGAGGTTTGGTACATGTTTGATTTGGTTTGAATGTTTAACATTCATTTTACATGAATTATTCAATAAACATTTTAATAAGTTAATCAGATTAAATTTGCTTTTTAAAAATTACCGTTCGTTTCTATAAACGTCTTTTTCAAAAATATAACAAGGCACACTTCGAAATTAATGTCAATTGCGCCGTTTCTTTGCATTTTCATTCCGTTTGCATTTCAAAAGCCTTCCAAGGGTTTGAATGTTTCCAGTGAAGTGATGTTTGCGGAGTGTTTTTATGTCATGATTTCATTTAGAAGTGCTCTTTGAACACAATGTAAACATACGTTATGTAACTAGGTCTGTTTCTTTACTTTTGGGATAAAGTTTGGGAAAAAGTTCGGGAAAAAGTTTGGGATTGAGCTTTTTGGTGTTGTTGTTGTAATGTTAAACCTGAAATGAAAAGTAAAGAAACGCATTTGGGATGTTTCTGGTTTGTTGCGGTTTAAATTACCTATTTAACTTCATTGCTTATAGGCTCACCGCATACAGAATTATGCTATAACAATTCTTATTATATGCAGTTATCATTTTGGGCTCTATTAAAAGAACAAGGAGAAACATTTTACTTTATATTTGTCTGCATTGTATCATTTTCATTTAATTTAATTAAACTAAACCATTTTATGTACGCTACTTAAACAATTTTATTTCAAATTTTTCGATCAGCTGATTTCTTGTTTGACAAGCAAGAAAGTGCAGTAACTAAAATGTTCGGGTAGATTCTTGCTGGAGGGGAAATGAAAAAAAGTCAAAAGCTCTGGCATTTTCGTACCAGAAAATAGTAAAGAAACACGTTTTGGGTAGATTTGGGATACTTTGGGATCCCGCGGGCGAGTAAAGAAACAGACCTACTCTTCGGATTACATATCACAGTGATACATAAATGTTTTCGAAAATTGGTTGTCAATTCAGGAAGGTGGTCGTTTAATGTATCATTGGAATTAAAAAGGAGTGAAATGTCTCAAAAAACGTATGAAAACAACAGTATCGATTAATGATCCCTAAAATAAACCTTAAAAAATATTCTAGTCCAAACCAAAATTTCGACCATTGTGATTTTTTGATATTGTAATATTTAAACTGAAAATACCCATTGACAAAATATGCGAAATTATATATCACAGTGAAAAATATCGACAGAAAATAATTTGTTTCCGTAGAAATTTCGTTCTAATATGTACAAATATCAAAAAATTATCAAGTATATTCAAAATACATATGCATGTTCTTGTATAATGCTTATCAACTAGTCGAGCAAAAGAAAAGATTTCAAATCGTAAAACAAGTGAAAAAGCTTATTAATGATATGATATTTTATTTTGATATATTTTGCTTAAAAAAAAGCATATTAAGTTGTAAATAAAAATATATTCCAACATAGCGATTTTGCTGAGATTCATCTGTCAAATGAGAAATTCTCGTCCAACCGGGACGTATTAATTTGTGGCAAGGCGCTTAAATCCGTTTATTGCCTGTAGTACAGAGTGAATTTCAACATTTTGAATAAAATATTCTTAAACGTCTTTCTGCTGTTGGCCCTATTCATCATGTCACTTTTGTATCTTCGTCAAGAAGTATTATGTCAGTTTACAAATATTCTACGATAATGTATTTAAAACATCACTCAACATAACTTTATGTAGAATATGATACAATTTACTGTGAAATGAAAAAATTGTTCACTCCGTATTATATGTATGTGTTTTTATATTATTTAACGCAGCACCGCATGTAGTCTTATAAATTTTTGTATAGTAAAGTATATGTTTGAAAATCTTAATTTTACTATTTTAACGATTTAAAATCTCTTTACGCTTTCTTATGATTTTTTGATTTTCTTTTTTTGAAATCTTTCCTTTCCTTAGGCGCCCCAAAATACGGCCGTGTAACTGCACGCCGACCCTGAGTCAATGCATGCGTGTTCGTGTATTTCTTCTTCTACGTATTTACTTGTGTAATTGTAGTGTTCGGTTTTGTTTGATGGAATTTGATGCAAATTGTAGTAGATTCAAGGGAAGTCTGAGGATTTTGTTAGCAAAAGGGTAAAATTGTTTATTGGTAGCATTCTGTTTAAGCACCACATTTTTTTTTAAATTAACCTCTCAGTCTCTCAGTTAGTTAGTAGTCGACATTAGTGTTTGATTATTAGTAAGGCCCTATATCTTTTGATTGATACATTAAAAAAAAAAATATCTTGTAGAGCACTACATTTGATACAAAATCTGCATAAAGTACTTTATGGTAGCGTTTACCGTTTAAGAGTTATATGTGAAAATTCTATATTTTCGACATTTGGCCATTTTGAAATCGCAATATCTTGTAACCGACAACCCGTTAGGAAAAAAAAGTAACAGTTTTCTAAGCAGAATATTTTAACGTCTACAAATTGAGCATACATTTATTTTGAACAACTTCGTCATGTACGAGTAATAATCAGAAACCCGTTATTTTTGGCTTTTGACCAAATTCTTAAAATAATTATATCTTTTTAACGGTACATTTTTGGATTTTTTTTAATATTTTCGTGTAAAAAGTCAAATGGTCTACAAACGTTACTTGAAACACTTTCCGAAATTATTTACCGTTAAGGAGTTATACCCGAAAAACCGATATTTTCGTCAATTTACCACTTTTAAAACAGCTCTATTTCCTTAACCATCTGTCTTACAAAAAATGTGTGATCTACAAAATTTACTCATACTACTTTTCAATAGCATTTGCCGTTTGAAAGTTTTAGGTGAAAAACCATGTTTTTAGACACGACCTCCAATAACTTTTTATGCTCAGTGGGATTGACAAGGACTTTTTAAAGCTGATTTGTTATGTCTAAAGGAAGGTCTATACCAGTTTTCAGCCTTATCGGAATTTTGGCTAGGTCAAATGTCTATTTTGAATGGATTACAAAGCAATGCCCTAAATCACGTTGCGGGTTTTTTAACGGTTGCCATAATATCTCTCAACATCTGCAATTTCCACTTCTCTGGTTATTTGAAAAGTGCAAGATTGTCAAAAGATGTTTGTCTATCAAAATTATTTGTAAAAAAAATATAAACATTATCAGCAAAAATATGCTTTTTTGTTGCTTAACTTATTGTTTTTTTTTTTTCTCAAAAAAAAAAATACATAAGGTAAGTACCCCTTATCAGGCAGTAAAGTTAAACGCGATACAGACGGAGCTCTACCGTGGATTCCAGTCCATGCAAAATAATTCAATTCAATTCAATTTGTTTTGTCAACTTACAATTAAGGGGGGGCCTAACCTTTTACAATGTCTTAAGTTTAAAATTTTATAATTATAAAGCCCGTGGACCTTATTTCCCAAAATAAAACGAAAAAACGCCCACGGGTTTATGTTCCATTTTGAAATGGAAACAAAGGCTGTGGATTTTCATTCCAATTATGAATGGAAAAAAGACCCATTGTAAATATGTATAGTCTATATTCAGTTTCTTTAAATCCAGATTCCTTAAATGCAAAAGAAACTTTACATACACCCAACCTCGCACGCTAACGCACCCCAAATCCTATAGTGAGCCCAAGCAGGGGTGTTGCAGTGGGGCATGCCCCCATACATATCTCACTGTTTATTCGCCGTAATTGTGGGTGCCAGCACTGTTTTTATGTAAGGCAAGGCAAGTGTAAATAAGATCAGTGCTAGCACCCAGCATTACGGTGAATAAGCAGTGAGGTATGTATGGGGGCATATGGAATCTTTTAAACGTTTTTTTTTCTTTGGCACTATAGTAAAATAATTACTCCATATTAATCGGACTATTCAACTGCATAGGTCTCGTGTGTGGTGGAAATTTGGACCAACCCCCCATACATTTTTGCCCATTCTCCTTTATTTTCAATTTGAAGTGCCTTACAAAATTTTAATTAATTAAGTATTGATTCTACTTTTTTTACTTCTAGCCTTTTATAAAATTCTAGTCAACGTTTAAACCCGAATGGTTTAGTGTTTAGTTTTTATTATTGAACATTTGAGCTTAATTAACTATACCTACAATTCGTACAAGCTATTTTCTTTCAATCCTTTGTTTTGTCTTTATGATGATCATTTAGATATAATTTTGTTTTGTTTTATTTTTCCAGAAACAACTCTTCGTGGTGACATCAACGTGTGTATCGTTGGGGATCCTAGTACGGCAAAGTCGCAGTTCCTCAAGCAAGTTGCTGATTTTTCTCCACGTGCCGTTTATACATCAGGTAAAGCTTCTTCAGCTGCTGGTCTCACAGCTGCAGTGGTAAGAGACGAAGAAAGTTTCGATTTTGTTATCGAAGCTGGTGCTCTGATGTTAGCTGACAATGGAATCTGTTGCATTGATGAATTTGACAAAATGGATCCTCGTGATCAAGTTGCCATTCACGAAGCTATGGAACAACAAACAATATCACTGGCAAAAGCCGGTGTCCGTGCAACTTTGAATGCCCGTACATCAATCCTAGCAGCTGCCAATCCAATAAACGGTCGCTATGATCGAAGCAAGTCTCTGCAGCAAAATATTCAACTTTCGGCTCCGATTATGTCACGTTTCGACTTATTTTTTATTCTCGTTGATGAGTGCAATGAAGTCGTAGACTATGCCATTGCAAGAAAGATTGTTGATCTGCATTCGAACATAGAGGATAATGTTGAGCGCATGTACACACGGGAAGAGGTACTTCGTTATATCACCTTTGCCAAGCAGTTCAAACCCATTATTAATATAGAAGCATCCAAATTGCTGGTTGAGAACTACGGCCATCTGCGTCAGCGGGATACTGGAAGCAGTGGTCGAAGTACATGGAGAATTACAGTACGCCAGCTTGAAAGTATGATTCGTCTGAGCGAAGCAATGGCTAAGCTCGAGTGCATGAACGAAGTTCAGGTGCGACACGTTAAAGAAGCATTCCGATTACTTAATAAATCTATTATACGAGTAGAGCAGCCTGACATTCATTTAGACGATGATGAAGATGTGGGTTTGGCTGATGTTGATATGGACGAAGAAAATGGAAATGGGGACACGGAAAATGGAACTGATCAAGCTGCAAATGACGATGACGCAACTGCTACTGTACAAAAGAAAAAACTCACTCTAAGTTTCGAGGACTACAAGCATCTAATGACAATGCTGGCCCTGCACATGCGTAAAGAAGAAGCTCGATGTGAAATCGAAGGCACCGATAGTGGTATGAGACGAAGCGAAATTGTTGCATGGTACTTGGAACAGGTGGCAGATCAAATCGAATCGGAGGATGAGTTGATCTCACGCAAGAACCTTATAGAGAAAGTTATCGATCGTCTGATTTACAACGATCAGGTTATCATTCCATTAAAGACAACAGAACTCAAGTCTAGTAGCAAGAGAGTTGACGATGGAGTAGATGATGAAGAAGATGATCCACTTCTGGTTGTGCATCCGAATTATATTGTTGAGTAGAAAGAAAAAATCGGAAATACATACTTTCTTTTGTTTGTAGTTATTACCTTCGTTCAATGTTCTATGTTAAGGTTATTATTCAATTCAAGTAAACATTTTTTACAAATAACAAAAAAATTGTTTTCAATTGATGAATATTTTGTTATGTCGTCGCTTTGAAAGTAATATACTTACAAATTTTAAATTTTTTACCAAGTTCACAGGGAAAATACTGAAAATCTTCCAAAAACAATTTTTCATCAAAACCCAATAACAAACATAAGTCAAACTTAATGTAACGAACTTCCTTATAACGCTATTCTCTTAATCGTGAGATGCCGTTCTGTCCACATAGCTCTTGCGATGTACATACATATATACATTATAATTTACCGTTAAATATGGAATTTCTTTTAAAGAACTTAAGCAAAATTTGTACATACATATGATTGCAAAGGAAGCATCAGAAAATTACGAAATAATTGTTTCTGATTTGCAAAACATGGAATTTGATAGAGGTGCCAACAAAAAACTTTATGCGGAGAAAGGGCTCATCTTGATGTGGATGATGGTGTTTGCCAAAACTGGGGCCCTACTACATATATAACTTTATTCTACTTTCGAATCCATTCGAAAGTTGTTTTCAATGCTTATTATAAGTGGAAATGTGTATGAACGTGGGATAAAATTTTAGTGCTTCCGACATTGGGCCATGGAATCTTCAATTTCGCTGTTTCATTTCCGTTTATAAGCGCTTGCTTAAGAATTAGCCAGCTGAGATTTTGCGAATTCGAACGTTTTTATTGTAGAATCGAGTTACATACATAGTTGGGCCCCTGCATGCTTCCAAATTTTTTGAGACCCAACTTTGTAATTCGATTATACAATAAAAAAGTTCGAATTAGCAAAATCTCAACTCGCTGATTCTATAACAAGCGCTAGGTTCGTTCGTTGAGGTTGATCCAGGTTTTCCTGATAACATTAACAGCCATATTATTCAGTCAATTAATCCGGTTTTAAATTTACACCTTGGTTCAAAGTGAGTTAAGTCTCAAAAGTTCAACCCAAGCGCATAATATTCACTATTAAAACCCGGTAATAAACTCTATTTATTAAACTTTGTCGCGTTTAACCCGATTCAATTTTAACTGCCCTCCAGGGAGCTGTTAAAGTAGTTTAACCCGGGTGTAAACTAGATTTTCAGTACATTCACTCATTTAAGCGAAGCAAAGTCATATTTGAAGTTTTTACGCACATATGTATGTACATTATTAAAGATAAAATAAAAAAGCAACAAAATAAAATGGATTTTATAAATGAAATGGTGATGTCTTCGTCGTCAAAAGATGAATTTTTGGACTTGATGGAGAATCAACGTCGTTCTCGTCGAGTGTACCGCATGTACAAGCGGGCTTGCGTCGATGATTATGATGATGTGGATTTCAGGAAATATTTTCGATTTGGGAAAAACCTTTTCCTCTTTTTTGTGTTATTGCTTCCATAACCATCACCTTTTATTTCGCGATTCGACATTTTTTTGTATCAATTTATTATACATTATGTACATAAATTGAGATAAATTGATAGACAATATGTCTGTTCGCGTACCTCCCAAAACTACGAATTTCTACGAATTTAGCCCAAAGTTATGTCAAAGCTCATATGAAAAAAATTAAATTCGTAGAAATTCGTAGTTTTGGGAAGTACGCGAACAGACATATAATGTACCTAAATTTCGGAAGCATTCAGATCGATATTTCTTAAAATCTATATCATAGCCTTCAGATTAACCACCGGAGAAAGAGATTGGAGAAACCTAAACAGAATTCGAAGAAACTTACACCCCGACTCCACAGAACATACAGATGCCCAACATCACAACCACAATCCAATCAACAATCAGTTGAGGTAACATGCTGGCTCCACCTGCCATGAACGATGCCAAGACTATGAACATGTCTAATAAAAATCCAATGGAGCCTGAAAAATCCATGTCTTGTCGACGCACAGTGGGGCAAAATGGTAATTTTATGATATTAATTATTTTGTAAGGTGGGAATGTTGTTTTAATGGCTTCTTGTGATTTCATGACGAAAGTAATATATATTCGAAGCTTGTCATACAGTTTTATGTTACGGGGATATGTTTTGAATAGCCCTGGGGTCACTTATTCAAAGAGTTTTAATGGACATTTTACACTAGCTTACCATATTTAACTTTTTCCTTATCTGGAATCCAATTTTCAATTTCCCGAGGAACTTGAGCTGAATTCGAATCTAATGTTGAAAAAAATTCCACATATTACGTTTTCAAGATATTCTAATAAGTACCATAAAAAGCTTATCGGGTATTTTTACGATATACTTACTACATAACAAGATATATTTTTTTTTTCGTTAAACTTGAATTTCGTTTTATGTTACCCTTAAATTGAAACCAAGCTGTAATCTTTTTTTAAGTTACGTTTTTGAGATATTTCAATCAAAATCAAAAAAACAAAACATTTTTGGGTACTTTAAAGGTTATGTTATATTGCGAGATATTTTTGTCCCAAAAACTTGTAATGAAATCTAAAAGTACATAAGATACCCTTCAAAATTCAATTCCCTTAATTCTCTTAATAGATAAATAAATAAACTGTTGCAAATAATAAAATAATACTAAATATTTCGCTTTCGCTTTGCCTGCTCACTACTACTGGTAAAATCATTTGCAGCGCGTCCAACGGACAATGGATATTTTTTAAATGGAACAATTTCATTGAGACAATTTTTTACAGAACGAACGATCCCACTTTATTTAAAAATGGTGTTTGAAGCTTTTCAAAGCTAATTTTAAATTAGCGACGTGACTTTTGCCGCAAAAAGTTTTATTTTTTAAATAAGATTCTACCTTAAGAATTTTTGGTCAGGATTTTTCTGTTTGCTGGAGAAAAAAATTTCGACTAACTTTTTTCTTGAGCACCGGTAATTTTGGTCATCAAAATCTAAATACAAGTTACAAAATGCAAAATGAAAAATAGTTTTTTTTTGTCAATTAAGGGGTAAGATATATGATGGTTTCATTCTTAAATAGGTGTTAGTTTGCCTCCGACGTGAATTTTTTCTTATTAATACGAAAACATTGTTTATTGACAATTTAAGTAGGCCAATTATAAAGTGAATATAACTAATAATTAAAACAAGAGAGCCACATAAAGTCAAAAATGAGCTGTTAAAGTGTGTCGTAAAGGCGTCCCGATACCAATTAATTTGGACTAGTATACAAAAAAAAAAAATATGGGAAAAATGTAAAAACAATTTAACTGTGTAAATATGCTTTAAAAATTGTAAAATATTCACCAAAAAAATTTTTAAATTAAAATATGAACAAAAGTCAGTCAATTTTTCACCCATTAAATCTCTTAATACTCATTTCAAAAATTGAAAAAAAGGATTTGGGGCAAAAGTTAAGCACATATTTTTTTATAATTTTATTAATCAAGTATTCCTTTAACTTTCCCTATTTTCAGACCTGCTTAACTTTTGCCCCAACAGGAGATATTGAGTAAAACGTACCGCGAAGTCAAAACAAAAATGTCTTTTTTTCTTGCCGATTTTTATATAACAAAGAAATGTTTTTTTTTTAATTTTTAAAGTTTAAATATAATCTACATGCCATCAGCTAGGTTTGACATTTTAGATATATTTGATATCACTCTTAATTTCAATAATATGAACAAAAACAAAAGTAAACCTTTTTTAACACTTTTTAAATATTCGATTCGCGCACCTTTAAGTCCAACTTTGATTGCCCGACTAGCCTCCACTAAATGACTTAAACAACAAAAATCACCCTCATCATATCAAATTTACCGTATAGTTTGAGAAACCAAACTTTATTTTCCCGGTGCTTTAGTTTTGCAAGGTGACCTTTTTATCATCACGATGTATGGAGCTGCCCCACCGTGCGACGACATGTCGAAGAAAACCAACTTTTGAACAAGACATGAACGCTGTTCAAAGCTTGCCATGAGATTTGACGTCTCACGTGCGTGTGAGTTTTTATCAGGGGGGTCATTCCGTATTTCGATTATCGCCAGACGATATCGTTTAGACGATAGTCTTGCTTTCCGTAACTTTGAAAATGACTATCGTCTTGGCGATCTCGTTTTGGCGATGAGTTATTTGCTCTACGTAAGTCAATAATCGTCAACACGCTATCGTCAAAACGATAGAGCTTAGCTTAGACGATAGCTAAAGAGGTATCGTCTTGTAATTATTTGAGTGTTTTAAAAGTGATAAATGCCTTTTCGTTGATTTTTAACCATTGTTTTTTTCAATAATATGAAAACAAAACAATTATTGAATAATTACGGCATATATGTACATATATCAGTTCATGGTTTGAGTTTTCAGAAAAAAAATCTTACCAACTAATCATACTTGCTCAATAATCGAATTAACAAAAAGTATCTGCCCAGTGATCAAAATTCGACCAAAATAATCGTTTATCCATACAGGCGCCTATGTCAACAGGGCTCTCATCGCGTAAGACGATGATCGTCTGACGGTGTCTTTTTCACGTTTAGTTAAACGCGATAGCTAAGGAGTGCCTACTCTTTTTGGTTTTGAGAAAAAAAAAGTTAAGAAGCAAAAAAGCATATCTTTGCTAGATATATTTTATTCAATAATAAATAATTTTGATGCACATCATGCATTTTTTTACAATTTTGCACTTTTTAAATAACCAAAGAATTGGAAATCGTAGAGGATGAGAGAAGAGGCTATGTCAACACTGTTAGAAACCCGCACCGTGATTAAAGGCATTGTCTTTTTTGTATTTTTATATTCGTTTTCAACACTGGGCTGATTGTAGGCAAAAATCGTATTTTTAAAGGGACCAGCTGCTTTCAGGCCTTGTTTCTTTAATGTTGCGCAACGTAAAGAATCAATTTATCCACGAACACAAACTTTAACGGACGATATTGCAATTACATTTTTAAAATAACCTGACATTTCAAATAAAACTACAAGGATTTTTTGTTTTGACAGCAAAATTAAATTTTCAAATTCATTTCATTCATTCAAAAAAATAAACGATAGAAGAGACGATAGTGATTGAGTTACGTGAAGCAAATTATAGACGATATCGTTAAAGATAATCGTTTTGACGATTATCGTTTTAAAAATTCCGGAATGACCCCCCAGGTTTTCCTTGTATCTAGAGGTAGCTTGATATTAAAAAAGATTTTTCTACTGTTATCTGGAGTCTAAAGGGCAGTATTATTGCAAAAGATAGAAGTAGTGGTGAGAGGGAAATGAAACGACATGACATGAACTGCCCAGCGAGAAAAAATCTGCTGATTGTTGATTGGATTGTGGTTGCGATGTTGGGCATCTGTATGGCCTGTGGAGTCGGGGTGTAACGAATAAACTGTCAAAATGGGCACGTTCCGCTGGTTATTCTCAGTTATCCGGACAGCTTTGTGTTGTTGTAATCTCTTGTTAAAAAACAGCTGATAACAGCTGACGCAATAACAACTCAAGTTATCTCAAAATTTTTGGGATAGCTAGATAGCATAGCGAATAAACATTGGAACGCGAGGAATGACATGAGTTGTGAATCATTCCTCGCGTTCGGCAGGCTAAACGATAGGCTATCCATAATCCAAAAAGTTTTCAGATACCTTGAGTTGTTTTTTCATTAGCTGACATCAGCTGTTTTTTTACAAGGGATTACAACAACACAAACAACGCGCCCATTTGTTTTGTTGCTGATTCACGTGCGACTGGTTATTGTTTATTTTTGAAACGGAAAATAAAAGAATAACAAAAAGAAATAGAAAATGGAAACTTTGATTTGTTTTTTAAATCAATGCAGCAAAATTTTAAGTTTTAAAGGTGCCGTCACACCAGGCAAGTTTTACTTGCCGCAAATACTTGCAGCAAGTAAAATGATTGCTGCAAGTAAAACTTGCCTGGTGTGACGACCCGAAAAGTAAGTAAAACCCTCTGCCCAGAAGTCTCTCATCAGTGTTGTAAAGTACGGATTTTCAGCACGACTTTCAAAAGAGGGTCATACCAAAATGATTTATCATCGATCAGCCGCATTTTTTGGTTTCAAATGCTCCAACAGAGAACAGAGGGTCTCGTATTGGTTTTGAATATATGTTTGTTTATAATAATAATATGAACGACTGGATCGTACGTAATTGCTCTTATAGTTCAACTTGCTTGGAACTTCAGATCTTTTAAAAATATTTGAGTAATTAAAGAAAAATGCAAGAACGCATGAAGCTCTTTTTATAAATTGTAAAAACAACTCGCCAGATTTTGATAGAAATGGGTAGAGCAATTAATGAGAAAGTCGAAATAAAAAAAACGTATAAGGAAGGTACCGCTTATAACAGCTTTTAGTAAATTTGTTATCAGAAAGTTCAATTCACTTACAATCAAATCACTTTCTGCAATCAATCGCATGTTATTTTTACTAATAATAATCTACAAGAATCATCTGCCTCGAATTCAACAAATCTTCATATTCAAAAACCATTTCCTCGTACAAAATTCTTCTTCAAAATCTGCATTATCCATTTAGATCTATTTCTGAAGAAATAATAAACCAAAATGAACTGAAAATGGCAAAATCACACCCGTTAACACGTGCAAGTACTTTCAGAAACTAATTTCAGCAATTACTTGCAGCAAGTACTTTCAGCAATTAATTTCAGCAAGTACTTGCTTGCTCGGTGTGACGACCTGAAAAGTACTTGCAGCAAGTTTGTTTTGCAAGCAAGTAAAAAGTCGTTTCAGCAAGCAATTTACTTGCCTGATGGTGTGACTGCTCTCTGCAAGTACTTGCACGAATATTTCAAAATCGAAATTTTTGAAACAATTGCTGCAAGTACTTTACTTGCACGGTGTGACGGCACCTTAATTATCAGATTTAAAAATTTTTTGAAATCTATTGTGGTTTGACATTTTTAAGAATTTAAAAACGCAGTTTTTTTTTGACAACTCCCTGGACTGTCAAGAAAACCTGGGTCAACCCTGGGTAAGCTTCAACGAACGAACCTAGTATTTTGCTGGGGCGAGTTGAAGTAAAGAAAAACTCTCAAATTGGCATCAGCAATTTTTGCTGTTGGTTCTTTTGTTTTTGAAACAAACAAAAACTTTGATAACAAATACATAGAAGTAGTAAATGCAAATTGTTGCTTTTTTTATTAATTTTTGAAAAAAATTCTGTTTCTTGCTTACCTCAACAACACAATTGAGGACCTTTTGTTGTTTTTTGAGTACCAAAAAAACCCAGGTTTTTGGCAAGTCTTGTGGTTGTCAAAAAAACCTGGGTCAACCCTGGGCAAACTTCAACGAACAAACTTATAGGTTTGTTCGTTGAGCCCTGAAGTCACCCTGGGGTCGCCCCAAAGCGTTTTTTGAAAACCCTGAATTCACCCTGGACAGCAAATTCTGTGTTTTTTTAAACCTAGCGTGCTTCGCCCTGAACTCGCCCGGAAGTAGATATATGTAAGTATTTTGCTGGGGCGAGTTGAGGTAAAGAAATGTTCTCAAATTGGCATGAGCTTTGAAGCTATTTTTGCTGTAGATTCACGTGCTGCAGGCTATTCTTTTGTTTTTGAAACAAACAAAAAAAAAACGAGGAATGCACAAATTTACTTAATTTTTGAAAGAAATCTGTTTCTTGCTTACCTCAACAACACAATTGAGGTTGAAAATCGCCGAGTTTTTTCCTGTAAAAAGGGTATAGTGCCGCGAACTGGGCACTACCGTGTCCTTTGATCGGTCAATGTCGTGACTATTAAGTATCTTTTTTTTCCTTTCGTTTCGTAATTCGTAATACGGGCCCTGCTTAAGTTTGGACATTACCAATGTATTCTATACCAAGCTCAATTTTTCATTCCCATATCAATATTTATAATATTTAAAGCAAAAATGTGCATGGCATCCTACTCAATCCTTCCACTACTCCCTCAATGTTCGCACTTTGTTATAATATAATATATAAAGGGCAGAAATGTTTACACTTGATTTAATCAGGGTTAAGGGCCAGTTTGTTCACAGTGGGTTAAATCAGCAATTAGATTATCACTGATTCTGTTAAACCCATAGTTATGAATCTGTGATAATCAGAGAGTGTTTGTTCACTCAATTTTCAGTTTGATTAAGGCGGCCAGCTTTTTAAAAACCCAATGGGGGACCGACCACTCGTAAGGAAAAAGTGTAACAACCTTTTAAGCAACATATTTTAACGTCTACAAACTGAGCATACATTAATTTTGAACAACTTCGTCATTTACGAGTAATAATCAGAAAACCGTTATTTTTGCTTTTGACCAAATTCTTAAAATAACTATAACTTTTCAACGGTACATTTTTGGATTTTTTTTTATATTTTCGTGTAGAGTCAAATGGTCTACAAACGTTACTTTCCTAAATTATTTACAGTTAAGGAGTTATACCCGAAAAACCGATATTTTCGTCAATTTACCATTTTTAAAACAGCTCTATTTCCTTAACCATCTGTCTTACGAAAAAATGTGTTTTAATATTTTTTGTAGAAAATTGCCTTATCTACAAAATTTAATCATACTACTTTTCAATAGCATTTACCGTTTAAAAGTTAAAGGTGAAAACCCATTTTTTCCGACACTTGACCTTCAATAACTTTTTATGCTCGAGTGGGATTGACAAGGACTTTTCACAGCTGATTTTTTATGTCTAAAGGAAGGTCTTACCAATTTTCAGCCTTATCGGAACTTTGGCTAGGTCAAATGTCTATTTTGACTAGATTAGTAGTACATTGGTAAGACTTGGAAAGCCGGATGAATTAGTAAATATAGGAATGGGGGACGCTCAAGTGGTTTTGCGGGACTATATTATTAATGTTTGCAATGGGGGATTACAACTGCCGTTGGGGGACTGTCCCCCTCAATGGGGGACGGTTGGCCGCCTTAAGTTTGATTAATAAATCATAGTTTTTCCAATAATCTTTCCATTTTCCAGTCTATCTGTCAATCAATTGTCAGACATATTCCGTCATTAACTTATTTCAGTGTGAGTGAGCTTTCGAAAAAACATTTTTTGTGCAAAAAAAACACGGAAAATCAGTGCTTGAAATATAATGTTGTGTTCAATTTAAGATTATTTCCTGTTAAATTACTATACAGAATAGCTACACACGTGAAATTTGTATTTATTTTAATGCGGCTAATTGATTTTTTTTCCAAATATATAGTTGAAGTGTGTAGGTAGTGCTGGCATTTTGTGAAACTTAGTGATGGGATTTTTTCCCAGTTGTAGTTTTTCTATGCATATTTTATATTACCCCGAGGCCACACGTGCAAGTACTTGCAAGCAAGTTGCAATACATACACATTTGTTTACTAACACAAACAAACCCAAGCAACTTGCTTATCAACTTGCATGCAAGTTTTGAAGCCAGTAGTGAAGCAAGTTGAGAAGCAAGTAGGGAGACAAGCAAGTGGAATGCAAGTGGAAAGCAAGTGGGAGGCAAGTGGAATGCAAATTACGAATTTGACAGGCAGTGTATGTAGCCAACTTGCTTGCAAGTACTTGCTCGTGTGGCCTCAGGGTTAGGCCTTGCAAAAAAGCACTTTATTTTTCGATAGTAAATAAAATAACTACAATTTGTAGTAAAATCTGTACAAATTGTTTATTTTTTTCTTGCAAGATGGACGATGCTTGGTTTCTCTTCATTCATGTTCTTTGTTCGAAGGAATTTAATAGATTTTGTTTCTCTTTTTTATACCTACGCTCAGGAAATAACCAATGATGAACAAACGAAATTCCAGAAAATCTTTGATTAAATCATGCTAATCAGACAGAGTCGGCGAATTAGTGATTTCTCCAATTAAGTGCTCAAATCATGGATTCTCTGTTTAAAATTTTGCTGAGCAAACGCATTCAATGATAACCAACTGGAATAATCATTGATTTAAGTTGACAAGGTGTGAACAAACTGGCCCTAAGAGTGTTCCGAACTGAACAAAACCAGTCTTTTTTTTGCATATATAAGACCGGTTTTTTTTTTCATTTTAATCAGATACTTTGTTATATAACTTTTTATTTTTACTAATTGGTCACTAGTAGGCGTTTTATGTTACTAAAAAAAGCATTTTGTAAAAGTAACGGATTTTAACTTCCAAACTTACATACATTATCTATCAAAAAGTTGCTTTTAAAAATTAAAAATTTCAATATCAGATGATACAATTATGATTATGTAATTAATTAAAATTGTGAAAAATAAATTGAATTTATATCCACTGCAAAAAAATTTGTCCAAAAAATACCGTTAGGTATAAAAAATTGACTGTCAAAAATGCTTTTTTTTAAGGGCGCTGGAGACGCTCGAACATGGTGCGAGTGAACATGGTTCGAGTACTATGTTCGAGCTGGTTTTACTTGTCTGCGGGCTGGTTCGAGGACCAATTATTTGGTGTCACTTAACAAAAATGTGGTCTCACCAAAATCAAAAGGAGTTTGATATTTATAGATGTTCGAGGGCGGGGCTAATCGTTTGTCGTACCAGATTCGACTATTTGCGGACCGGTTTTATAGGTTTACTGGAACAATTGGGTATAATTTTGATTTTCAATATTAAAAAAAAAAGAAAAATGCCAAACAACCTGAAAGAAAATTAAATAAATGTGACAGTGAATATTGTGAATGACATATAAGTCGTAAGAATAATGAAGTTCGAGTAGTTTGGTGACTACTTGGTTTCAGTGTCTGCGGAGTTTAGTCGAACTATGTTCACTCGCACCATGTTCGAGCGTCTCCAGGGCCCTTTATTTAAGCCCGTATGACACTACATTTTTTCTTCATTCTATTTATCATTTAATCTATCAAAGTGTCAGCAGAGCAGAAAAGGGATAAAAAGTGTTTTTAAGAATGAGATAGCATTTCTCTAAATTAAATTTCACATTTACAATGTGTCCCAAAAGAAAATATACATCATAACCTAGTGTTCTCTAGGGTCCAGTGTAAATCTACTTTTGTAACTGAGTGTACCTTGAAATAATTTTTCATTTTTAATTTTGAAATATCAAGAAAAGCTGCCAGAATCTGAAAAAATTTAATTTGATTTTTTGTGACAGTTTTACATTTATGGATATAGTGCGTACCCCCTCACACCTATCAAAGTTTGAATAAGAAATTGTACGTTCCGCTTTAATTTCATTTTCAGTTCATTAAAAATGAGAGGAAAATGTAGTGTCATACGGGCTTTACAAGCATTTTTATTTTGTATTAAAAATTTTCTCCAATAGTGGCATGATAAAATGGAATTTTGTTATTTAACATTGTTTTGCAAAAAATGCTATAGTGTAAGCTACATTTTCTTTGAAAAACAGCCATGCCATTTTCTCGTTTTCTTTGAGGCTTTTACCAAAAACAAGAGCACTCAATTAAAAAAAAAATCCAACGATGTCCTAGAAAACAAGTTTATCTGTTCATAAACACCTTAATAGTTTTGATCGGACAAGTACACGCTTCACAATCTTTCTCATGAAATCACCATTTCAGCCCGGGTAACACGAAAAAGTTTAATAAATAGAGTTTATTACCGGGTTTTAACAGTGAATATTATGCGCTTGGGTTGAACTTTTGAGACTTAACTCAATTTGAACCAAGGTGTAAATTTAAAACTGGATTAATTGACTGAATAATATGGCTGTTAAGGATGAACAGCAACTAGGAGTAAAACTGCGCATTGATAAATATTATAATCTAATGCCGGATTTACACGATTGGAAAACTGCCAGTATAATGACAAAAGCAACAACAAAAGAATGGACAATTTCATTCTTTTTGTCATTATACTGGCAGCTTTCCATTCGTGTAAATCCGGCATAACACATAAAATATATTCGTAAAGTAAATAAATAAAATGCACGACTGGGTCGCACGTACTTGCTCTTATGTTCAAGACACTGCGAGTTTAAGCAAATTGTATACACAAACATGGAAATTATGAGAGAAAAATGCAGAGAAGCATGAAATACGACATTTAAATTAGCTAAAACAACTCTTTTGACAGTTTGAGGTGAAAAAAAGTATGCCATCTTAATTCATGATGGAATATGATTGTATGGGAAAAAAAATTTTAAAATCGTTGGAGCGGTTTCTTTTTAAATTAATTTTTTATATATAAAATTCTTAAAACATTTTTAAGAACAAATTTTGGTATGCAGATTTAAACTATATATTTTTGTGTATATAAAAACAAAATTTGAAAAAAGATTGTTAACCCGTTTTTGAGATATCGAATTTTCAAAAAAAAAGTTTCAAACTTTTTTTAAAAATCCAAAAACTTTTTTTTTGAAAATTTTGATATGCAATATTTTTTGATTTTATCTGAAATTTGTATATACAAAAACTCATCTAAATCCGACTCGATAACGAGAAAATTCAAAATAAAAAAATACGTTCTATGACAGGTACTATTAATAGTTGCAGAGTGTAAAATTTTATAATTTTTGATAGTAGATCGTACTAATTTTAGTATATACAAAAAGTTTAATCAAAATCGTAGGAGTCGTTTTTAAGCAAAAAATATTTTCCTTTGCGGTTTTTTAACTTTTGTATGGAAGGTACCGTTATTTTTTCATAAATGTAAAATTTTTTCTAAAAATATTTTAGAAAGTACTAAAAAAGTCTTAAATATCGAGTTTCAAATAAATCGATCATGTCGTTTTCGAAATATTTGATTTTCAAAAAAAAATTTTTGAAACATTTTTTAAAAATCCAATCATTTTTTCAAAAATGTTGGTACACAAAACTATTAAATTTTTTTGGAAGCTTCTGTATAAAAAAAATAATTGAAATCGGTCATACCATTTTGAAGAAAATAAAAAATTAAAAAAATGGTTCCTTGGGAGGTACCATTAATAACCATTTTTGAAAAATGGTTTTCCACCCAAAGAAAGCCTTTACTAAAATAAATTTATTGAATTTTTTTTAAGAAAAGTTGTCGAGCCGTTTTTGAGAAAAATACGATTATGTAAATTTGCCAAAAAAAAAATTTATGGCAGGTACCGTTATTTTTGGTTCTAAAAAAAAAATGAAAAAAACGTGTTGGCAGAATCACCAAAAACCACTATGTACGAAGTTTGAAGAAAATCGATCGAGCCGTTTAGGCTGTAGACGAACAGACAGACAGACAGACAGACACAGAATTTTGCCACCCACTTTTTTGGTGTTCTCTATCATCGTAATATCATGTTTGATTGTTATCTCAAAATTTTTTTTTGCACGAATCCAAAATTTGCCTTATAGTACCTATAGTCCAGTAAATAGAGAGGTTTTACCCTACAAAAGGTCGGGTAGTTCTAAATTTTTGATATGTTATATGGTATGGTTAGTAAATGAAAATTCCAAAATTCCACAACCACGCCCCCTCCGCCCCCTTCAAAATCCTGGGAAAACTACAAAAAATTGGCACTTTTTTCGGTTTTTTGCTTATAACTTCTTTCCGGTATATTTTTACGGAAAAAAGTAAACGGAAACTTTGTAGACAATAAAATTTCCTACAAATATGACCTGGAAAGTATTTTTGTACAACCACTACAATCAGCGCTATGGAGCTCCCAAAAAAGGTTAAAATTTCGTATTTTGTAAGATTTTCTGTTTATTCCCTCTTTACAGCACAATAACTCCTTAACCGTCAAGCTTAGGGCAAAATTTGTCATAATCAATCTTGTAGATAATTTAATTGGCTACCAATTTTATGTAACTACAGTCGACGTCCTCTTAGTCGAACTCCCCCTAAGTCGAATTTCCCTCTAACAAGAATTTTTTCACCATGTTGGTTGTATACTCCTGTCAAATTTCCAAACTTATTTATTTCTCTCTAAATCAACCTTTTGCAAAACTCTTTAACTTGAAATAATTTTGATATCCCGTGAGAATTCAGTATAGAGGGAGTCGACTGTATTTTCATTTTGTGACCAATACAATTGGTTTACACTGACTACACAATCCCACTGCTGAATTTCGATAAAAACTTTGAAGTAACCATACCTTTCCAGATCCACCTGAGAGGATGTGGAATTCTTAGATCAATGAATTCATTTCTACACCGACGGATCGAAGACCGACAATGGGGTTGATGGAGATGTGTTCTCTGATTTTAGTCTCTCATTCCATCTTCTAATCACTGTAGCGTATTCCAGGCCGAACTTCTAGCGATAAAAGAAGTACTATCTTGGCACAAAGAAAACGTGATATCAACCTTCTCTGATAGCCAAGCTGCTATTAAATCCCTGGACTCTGTCTCTTCAAACTCTAACAGCCTTTAACTGTCGATCATTTCTGTTGGAGATGCCGCAACAGTTTAATATTCACCTCTGTTGGGTGCCGGGTCATAGTGACATTCCAGGTAAATGTAAAGCTGATGAGCTCACTAGAAGTGGAGCATTACTACCCATTTTACCTGAAAAGCTTAATATTGGTATGCCCATCGCTACGTGTACGCTTTTGCTGAAGCAAGAAGCCTTGGAGAGAACAAACATTGGGTGGGACAACATCACTACTTATTTGGCGACAAAACAAATTTAGCCAAGCCTTGACTTAAAGCGCTCCAAGTGTTTAAAATCTCTAAGCAGAGTGCACATAAACTCTATTGTAGTTGTCATAACGGGGCACTGTTTAAAAGGTAGGCACGCAACGTCGCTTGGCGTACTTTTAAATGATTTTTACAGAAGCTGTATAGACGAGGAGAAGGAAGAATCGATTCCTCACCTTCTCTGCAATTGCCCTGCTCTTTCACACAGACGCACAGTGGTCGGAAATCAACATTTAGCGCGAACTAAATAAAAAACTGAAGGTGCAAATCACCATGACAAATGTTATCTATCGTGCGTAGAATACATCCGCGTACCCACTGATGACCTTGGTTTTTTATTAAAAATCGAAGATGATACTAAAAGACCCGTTAGTCGAACGAATTCAACCAATATTCGCAGCATGGTATGTCAATATTGAATTGTTAATCATTTGCAATGGGTGTGAAAATTTAAGCTAAAACTATTTTTTTAATTTATAACCATGGATAGGGTATATAACGGTAAATATTTGTTTAATAAATTTAAGTAGCTGTAAAGTGAGGACCTAGTTAAAAAGGATTTTTTGGTTATTATTTTTTTAAGTTGAGCATAGAAAAATCGCAAGTGTTTGCAAGTGTTTAGACTGCTCTAATATCGTTAAGGAATCGCTTCTTTTCAAGATAGTACAAAAACAAAGTGCAGTTACTTGCTAATTCATCTTTTACAATTCATTTTAGAATCGTCACAAAAGCCACAATTTTCGACATTTTTGGCATACCATGCTGCGAATATGGATTGACTTGTTCAACTAACGGTTCTTTTAGTATCATCTTCGACCTTAAATAAAAAACCAAGGCTATCAGTGGGTGCGCGGATGTATTCTACGCACGATAGATAACATTTGTCATGGTGATTTGCACCTTTAATTTTTGATTAAGTTCGCGCTAAATGTTGATTTCCGACCACTGTGAGACGTAGGCTCCACTTAGGAGGTTACTACTATAACGATACTAGTGATCTGGCATGCAAAGACATTTACAGTCTTGCACGCTTCGTCAGGAGCTCTAAATGGTTTCACGAGTGAGGAAGATTTTTCAAGATACATGTGGTATCACAACGGGCCAACTTTGGTCTAAGTGTCAGTATTGATCACTGACATCCAGCTCTACCTAACCTAACCTAACCTATTACAATTGGTAAATTTATGCTAATTTTGTCCACGTTGTTTGTAAACGGAGCAAGTCTTGTCTTCCATCCTACTCATTGGAATACAAATTGTAGGTAGTTATGGTGAAGGACATTAAAATGAATGCCAGTAAAAGATCAAAAATTCTGAAAATGACCAATGAACTTCAAGTCGAGGCGAAAAAATGCTTTTGGAAACCACTGTTTCTAATCTATGTTTGTCAAAAAAGGTTCAACACTCTTCTTACGGTGCAGGGAATTAACTTCACGGGAACTACCTTCACATGGGAATTAACTTCACCACTAATGGGAATTAATTTCACTTTTTTGAAGTGAAATTACTTCCCACTGAAAGTGAGTAATAATTTTACTTTTTTGTGGGAATTAATTTCACTTTAATGTGCGTTTCTTTAAGTCCAGATTACCAATTTTACATTTTTGTTATTTCTATTATATCATAGGTGGGAAATAACTTCACACAATTTTCGGATGAAATTATTTCCCACCTTTAGGGGGAAATTATTTCACCAAAAAAAGGTGAAATTAATTCCCACTACTGGTGAAGTAAATTCCCATGTGAAGATAGTTCCCGTGAAGTTAATTCCCACATGAAAATCAGTAATGAAAACTGATACTGGGCTCTTTCGCAAGTAATACTCTATTTTTGGAGGAGAAGGCACAAACGTAAGCTCAATGAGCTGTTCAAAGACAATGTAGTCCAAAAAATCAAAATACGTCGACTTGGCTAAACTAGATTGTGCGAATGGGAAACAATGCTCCAGCCATTTGATTTTCTGAATCCCAAGTTGAAGGCAATAAGGACGATCAAACCTCTGGATCAGAGGGTAAGCCATCACCAGAGTACTTGTGGTTTCGGCCCTTCATGGGTCATCTGAACAACACCCGAATTTTTATAATTTTTTCCGAAAATATTATGTTTTAAAAAAGTGGGAGTGGCAGTGGGTGGAAGTTAATTGTATTGGTTTTTCATCTCGTCAATTATCATGTCTATAAATTTCATCAAAACCAGTACCTATGTGGTTTAGTTTTTAATGGAATTTTGGGCACTACCTCCAAAAAATAGCGACTAAGACACCGGGCTCAGAATATCGTGATGTCTATCCAAGTTTTCTGATTTTCCTATGTATACTTCAATCGATTAAGGTGGTTAGACAAATCGGTAATAAAATTTCTACGGGATTCCAGTACACTACAGTGCAGTATAAAACAGACAGAAAAGAAAGTGAGTTCGTAAAAACGTTTGAATAAAAAACACTTTCTCAAAACTCACAGTATTCCAGATTGTATTGGTCACAAAATGAAAATACAGTTGACTCTCTCTAAGTCGAAATCTTCGAGTTAGAGAGAGTTTGCAAAAATTCGATTCAGAGAAAAATAAATAAGTTTGGAAATTTGACAGGAGTATACAACAAACATGGTGAAAAAATTCTTGTTAGAGGGAAATTCGACTTAGGGGGAGTTCGGGATCTCCATAGCGCTGATTGTAGTGATTGTACAAAAATACTTTCAAAGTCATATTTGTAGGAAATTTTATTGTCTACAAAGTTTCCATATACTTTTTTCCGTAACAATGTACCGAAAAGAAGTTATAAGCAAAAAACTGAGAAAAGTGCTGATTTTTTGTGGTTTTTCCAGGATTTTGAAGGGGGCGGAGGGGGCGTGGTTGTGGAATTTTGGAATTTTCATCTACTAACCATACCATATAACATATCAAAAATTTAGAACTACCCGACCTTTTGTAGGGTAACCCCCCTATTTTTACCTCTATTTACTGGACTACTATAATCGCAAGTAAAAAGAATTGGTTAATCATTCATTGTAACAGTGAATTATCTCCACCAAAACTTTGATCAAGACAAATAAATACATTTCTGAAGCTGTTCAAAACTAATAGACCGAGAGCCCACAGCAGATTTTGGGTGTGAACGATAGCAAAAAAAGAAGTATAGGCGTCGAAAGCTTCATTAAAGGCTATTAAAAAAATCAAAGTCTTGCAGTCCACAACTGGGGCCTTTGCGAGTAACAGTGCATCGAAAAAAAATATGAATGCAACTTCGAGGATAATCGTGTTAGCCGAAATTGGTTTTCACTCCTCCCTAGATAAGCCCTCGGATCACATATCACGGAATCTGAGTGTATAGTTGGGTCTACCAGACCGTTAAAAAAATTCAAAATTCAAAGTGAAAAACGGTTTTTTTAAACAGTCTGGCAGGGCGAATTGATCTCAGATTCCGCGATATGGGATCCGCGGAGCTTATCTACGGAGGGGTGAAAACCAATTTCGGTTAACACGATTATCCTCGAACTTTCGTTCATATTTTTTTTCGATGCACTGTTACTCGCAAAGGCCCCAGTTGTGGACTGCAAGACTTTGATTTTTTTAATAGCCTTTAATGAAGCTTTCGACGCCTATACTTCTTTTTTTGCTATCGTTCACACCCAAAATCTGCTGTGGGCTCTTAGTCTATAAGGATAATTCTGAAATTTTACTGAAAACAAAATTTTGATTGCCCTATTTTCGCTTTTCTTTAAAACAAAATTAATTATTATAGCTGCTTGGGCGCTAAAAACAAAATGGGGATAACTCACTATTAGAATGAATGATGTATTACTTATTTAGTTAGAAACAATAAAAGAAGGTTATAGATCAAGGCACATTACCTTATTTTTGTTTTATTATTTTGTATAATTCTATCTTAGCGATGTTCACGCTTTAATCCGTGAAGAATGCCAGATACAGTTGTTATCAAAAATAATTAGGACAGTTGTGTAAATCTAAATAAACATGGAAATAACAGCGACACCGAGGTCGATGATAGTTGGCCCATCAACTTAACTTTCATCGTCTTCGATCTTTGGTGCTAGATAATAGCGGATATGTCCTAAATCGGGAATGCGATATTCTACAACAAGAGGAACATCTGCAGACATCGACAACTGCACTTGGTTTGACAATGGAGTTGCCTTTGTGAATGCATTTAAGTAGCGGCAGGCGAATGTAAGCGTCACTGGTTCCTGCATCTCAATGGTGACGGCATCCTCCTCTTTGTCAACGTTTGATGTTTGTGCCAATTTAACATTAGCCGATCCAACGTCTCCCGATGCCGAGAATTTGACACCTTCCTTGGTACAGCAGATGACCACAGACTCACCGAATTGTGCCAAATCCCGGCAAATGCGGGCGAATTCCATGGCTGGCATTCGAACCACGCAGCTATATTCGGTTTCGGGGATTCCTAGGTGCTCCTGATCGAGATTCATCAGCTTCATTTCGTAGTCGGAAACTTTCTCTTGATTTTGTGACTCAAACATAAATGTAACTGTGTCGGCGTTGTCCTGAGCTTTTACCGTAACATTGTCCTCATTGTTTGCACATTTAAGGATCTTGGCCATGCTGCCGAGGTTCATTCCCATTGAGATGTTTCGATCACAGCGGTACTTGTCGAAACCATCGGATCGAAGGCTAAGCGAAACTAACGAAACATGCGAATTGTCCATTGCTTGAAGCTGGGGGAATACAGTTCTACATTTGAAGCATAATAGACCAGATTTTAGAACTTACTTGGATTCCAGAATCACTGCATTCGAATGTTCCTTCATTTAGAAGATCCTTGATAGCGTCCAGGACTTTTTTTAGGGTAATCGCTGAGAGAAGGCGTGCTTCAAACATTTTGTATAATGGGCACAGGAGCAAGCGGATAAATAGCACTGAACTGAAGAGAAACTCTTTTTATTTCTATAAAGGTGAAATGTATTCTTTTTAGAAAGTTGTTTGGAGCTACAACAGGATCTTCTCTCCGTAGTCGGTAAATACTTTTCAAGAAAAAAGCTGGTTAATTTCCTACTGCAGCGCAAGTAGTTGCAATAATGACGGCCGATTGTGTGTTTTGGCGCGAAGTGTCAATTAAGCCGGCGGTGAAAAAATGCAAAATGGCCATCTGACGGTGAGTAGATATAGCCTTCTTAATAATGGTAAGTGTAAGGCGTGGTTCACATTAGCTTTGCAAGTCAAAATACAAATTCAACCGTTGGCCTTATTTCACTTTGCCAAAGGGAAGCAAGACCAATTTGGCCTAGTACTATAGGGGTATTCACGATCCGATGTAACTGGTCTTGTATCATTGCAAAAGTTTAAAAGTGTAACACTTTCTTGCACTACAACAAGAAAATATACTGAATGTCAAATTCTTACACTTTTACACTTTTGCTATACTCCAACCCTATTGTAAAATAAAAATACACCATAGTAAAGTTTGCGCTTGTGTATTTGATACTCGCCAAATGTCATTCTTTTTGTCAGCGATATTTGTTTGTGGAATTTTGTGAATAAAAGAAGGAGCGTTCACGATCGATTGTAAAAAAATAAAATTTTACTAGGCTTGTTGCACCAAATCGTGAATACCCCTTATGTTCCCACCAAAATGAAATCCGAGATTTCGGTTGAAAGCTTTTGATATTTCAAGAAGGTGATGGAACAAGATTTAATGAAAATTTCAACGAAATCTCAATGAAAACCGTAGATTTCAACGAAATCTTAATGGAATCCCACTCCACCAACTCAAGATCTCCAAATTTTTCAGCTGAAATCTCAGATTTCGTTTTGGTGGGAACATATTATAATTGCGCTTTAAAATTTGTGTTTTTTTTTGTTTGTTTTATTTTATACAGGAATTCTGCTCTATGGTCGGTGCAACTATATTTATAATCTAGTGAGATTTTCGTTATTTTTTTTATTTTAACCCAAGTTTATCTTCCGTATCTTTACGCAAATTTTTTAGAAGTAAAGGCTCTCCCAAACCAACGCGAATTCGTAGCGAATCATTCGCAAAGGCGATTTTTGTTGTTGTTTAGCATTGTGTATCTTTCATATTTTGTATTATTGTGAATGATTTCGCGTCGTCGGAGAATATTTCGCATTGGTTTGGGGGAGCCTTAAAGGCTCTCCAAACCGACGCGAAATCATAGCGAATCATTCGCAAAGGCGGTTTTTTGTTGTTGTTTAGCCTTAAAGGCTCTCCCAAACCAACGCGAAACATTCGCCGACGACGCGAAATCATTCACAATAATACAAAATTTGAAAGATACACAATGCTTAGCAACAGCAAAAAACTGTTTTTGCGAATGATTCGCTATGATTTCGCGTTGGTTTGGGAGAGCCTTAAAGCCTAGTACGCAGATCGAGCTAAAATTTCGCTCCCACATTTCTCTCCAAACACCAGCTAATATCCAAGCTAAATTTTGACATACAATTTTTGTGGAGATTACATCACAGAAAACAGTTGTTCTCTGAAAAGAAATTTTATCCAACAATTTCATAAAATTTTATTTCAATATTTTAAGTGAATCAAATCAAATAAAATAGATTTTTCTCTTTGGCATTGATAAATCGTTTGTCCTTAAATATTTCTCGTTCTCAATTTTGATTTCCACAAAGTAAAATTCACACAAATCTAACAAAAAAAAGAACCTGTCACAATTTAGCTCGAGAATTAATGTGCCAAACAATTATTTCACGCGCTAAATTTTGACAGATAAAAGCTGTACAGTAAGAAACGACAATTTGATTTTTTAGCTGGAGCTGCATACCTCTCGGCTAAAATTTGGACAGAATTTTGTATGGGAGCGAAATTTTTGCTCGATCTGCGTACTACGCTTAAGAGATTAATAAATTGTTATTAGCCGCACTTTATTATCCACATGATCTGATCCGGATCTATTTCTAACACGTGATTACAAAAACAACATGGGATCCTGCTTTTTATCTGGATCTATTTCAATTATCCAAAAGTACTATTGTGAATGTGTCTCAATTTGTGCCAAGAAAAGAGGCAACAGACACGTGAAAAATAAACAAACATAAGGCAAAAAGAGACGGGTATATAGCTTAGATCCTGTGTGTTTTATTTATCATGATCTGATCCGGATCAGATCATGAGGATAATAAAATGCGGCTTAGCTGTGTTTTTTTACATGTCCAAATAAAATTGTGTGAAAAAAACGACAACAAAGCAAAACAATTAACATGTTAAATACAACAGCAACTATGTCTAGGTGTGTTTTTTTTGCAATCCCGGGGGAATCGGACGAAAAAAACGACTTCGGGGCTTAGCGACGCCATTATAGAAAAAAAATGGGTTTCCATACAAACTATCGATAACACGTATGAAATTCGTGCCGGTAACACAGTTTTTGTGTGGTAATATAATTCTCTGGGCTTAACTAACCCGGAGGCCACACGAGCGAGTACTCGCTAGCGAGTTGGGTACATACATTAACTGTCAAATCACTCGCCACTCTACTCGCTTCTCAACTGGCTTTGAAAAAGGCAAGCCAGTTGTTGGCTAGCGAGTAGGAAAAGTTTCGATGTATTACGCCCATATTATTGACTCGTTTAATCCAGATTAAAACTTTAATCCAGATTAAAAGTAATTTAAATCCAAAAACTAAATCCAATTCCATATTATTCACTCATTTAATCCAATTTTAAATCCAATTTTTTAAATCCAGTCCCGATTAATCCAATTGGATTTAAACTGCCCTCCGGAGGTCAGTTTAAGTTGTTAAATCCAGATTAAAACTCAATTTCATATAATTCACTTTTTTTGACATTTCAAATTTCTGATTGTCTTTGTGCACTCCTAGAAACTTACCTTCATAGTGAAACAAGTTTACTAAAGTATACAAAGTGATAAATAAAAAAAAATATCCGGAAAAACAACAACAAAAATGGAATCGTATGTTTAAGAGGGCCTGAGCCGACAATTACGACGACGTTGATTTTGTGTATCGTATTAAGGGCTCTGAATGTTATCAAAATAATGCACTGAGAGCGCGACGAGAGCTTAAAGAAAATTGTATACATGCATCACAAAATGCATCAAAATAAAAACACAATTTAATAATTTACATAAAGTTTTCTCCTCCATTAAATTTGATCAAAATATATGTTTTAAAATAAACTTTTCATTAACCTCAAGAATTGTCACGGGAGAAATTTTACATTTCACAAATTTGACATTTGGATTTAACGAATTAATCTGGATTTAAAAACATTTTACATCTGGATTAAGGACATTTTAAATCCATTGGATTTAAGGCATGTTTAGAGTGAATAATATGGGTATGGATTAAAATTTCTGGATTTAATGAATCCGGATTTATTTGCTGGATTTAAAATTCACTTAAATCCAATTTAAACCCAGAGTGAATAATATGGGCGTTAGTAACTCGCCAGCGATTACTCGCTCGTGTGGCCTCAGGGTAAGCCCCTTCGGGCTTTTAACATGTAAATTGCTTAGCCCCGAGGTCGTTTTTTCGTCGAAACCCATTCGGGCAAGGAAAAAAACACACCTTATATAGAAGCTGTGTTTTTTCCTTGCCCGAATGGGTTTGGACGAAAAAAACGATGTCGGGGCTAAGCAATTTACATTTTAAAAGCAACAACAACTAAGCCCCTTGTGGCTTAGCTAAGCCCAGAGAATTTTCGGGGCTTGACTTAAGCCCAGATAAAAACTGTGTTACCGGCATGAATTTCATACATGCTATCGATAGTTTGTATGGAAACTCCATTTTTTTTCTGTAATGGCGTCGCTTAGCCTCGATGTCGTTTTTTTCATCCGATTTCCCCGGGATTGCAAAACAAAACACACCTAGAGTTAGCTAATACTATGTTCCCACCAAAATGAAATCCGAGATTTCAGTTGAAAACTTTTGATATTTCAAGGTGATGGAACAAGATTTAATGAAAATTTCAACGAAATCTCAATGAAAACCCTAGATTTCAACGAAATCTTAATGAAATCCCTACTCCACCAACTCAAGATCTCCAAATTTTTCAGCTGAAATCTCAGATTTCGTTTTGGTGGGAACATAGTATAAGCTAAGTTATTTTGCGAAATAAATAAGTGGACGTTTTGAATAAAATAAATAAGTTTTATTAACGAACCTGAGAAAATATTACATTATGTAATCTATAGAAAGTAAAGCCAGTTAGATTTTGGTGATGAAATAAAAAGGTTGTTAAAAATTAATATTTTGTTTTTCTCGCTGCCGATATAAGTAATTTCAATAAAAAACTCATTGCCGAATTTAAGTAAGCAAATTCTTAACTCGCGCACCCAACTTCACTCTTTTTTCACTCATTTCAAGTGGTTGCGTTCGATACATCAATTTCAGTTCAAAATTTGGAAATTTTTCGAGTTTTTGATTGGCCAGCTGTCTGATGAAAATTAAGCCATTACTTAATTTTGGTGAGTTGAACGCATCGCAATCGTATGGCAGTTCAGAGCTCAGATGTGTTTCAAAATTATATCGGAGAGCTCTGATCATACTCTACTCAGAGGTCAGAGCTAACTCCGATAGCTCGAGCTCTACTATGCTCGGCTCTGAGCTTAAAAAGAAAAACACCTAAAACTTAAAAATTCTCCGCTATAAAATGCCTTCATATAGAATAATAGCTGTGTTTTTTTGCATGTCCAAATAAAATTGTGTGAAAAAAACGACAACAAAGCAAAACAATTTACATGTTAAATACAACAACAAATATGTCCATATAAAGTTAGCTAAGTCCAGATAATTAACTGGAGTTAACTTTTGTCCCGATAAAAACGGTATTGCCAGACTACCATTGTCGTTGTGTTATCGATAATTTGTATAGAATTGTCAAATTGTCAAGGCAAAAATGTTGAAATGTCCCGATGTCGTTTTTTTTCGCCAAACTCCATAAGGACATACAAAAAAACGCAGCTATTGATGCGTAAGCTTAACAATATAAGCTTTGTTTTTTTGTATGTCCATATAGAGTTTGGTGAAAAAAACGACATCGGGACATTTCAACATTTGCCTTGGTCTGCCATTTTGTTCTGAACTATCTTACCAACAAACAAATGTTGCCGGAGCGTTGCATAGTCCGAAAGGCATCACTTTAAATTACCACAGACCATTTCCTGTAGAGAAAGCCGTCTTTTCTCGATCTTCTGGATGGATTTCTACCTGCCAGTAACCACTCTTCAAGTCCAATGTTGAGAACCATTCAGCTCCTTCCATCGCATCCAGAGTATCGCTGATTCTTGGCAGAGAGGGTAGCTGTCTTTCTTTGTCACATCGTTCAGCCTCCGATAGTCTACACAGAATCGAGTACTTCCGTCCTTCTTTTTGACAAGAACAACTGGGGATGCCCAAGGACTTTTAGAATCTTCGATTAGCCCATCTCTCTTCATTGTCGATATCATCTCTTCAACTTCGGCTTGTTTGGCTAATGGGAGACGTCTTGCTGGTTGTCGAATAGGTCTCGCGACTCCTGTGTCGATTCGATGCTGCACCAGTTGTGTTCGACCATGCTGCCCACTGGGTGAAGATAGTATATCACCGTACTCGTGAAGGAGGCTTCCAGCAACACTTAGCTGACGTTCAGTTAATTTGGATGACTTCAGAATTTTTGCTTTCATAGAGTTCACTTTCCCGGGGTCCACAGATTTTTGTGCGTCAGCTTCTGTGATCGTAGTTATTGCGGAAACAGATTCACACTTTCCAACAATTTCTCCTTTTCTTAGCTTAACTTCGTACGGTTTGATGTTAAGTATCCGGACGGGTACCATGTTGTTCTTTGGTGACACAAGGGTCTTCCCTAGGATGATGTTTTGGGAAGACTGTTCAGAGTCTGGTTCCACCATTAGGTATCGATGGCTACCCAAATCACCTTTTATTTTCGTCCAAATGAACACTTCTGAGGAAGGTGGCAGGCATATATCTTCTTTTATGACAGTCTTGAGAGTTGATGAGTTTTCATTGCCGTAAACCATAGGAATCTCCACATTTCGGTACTTGAGAACTTGCTTCCCGATGTCGAGAATTACTCCATGCTCTTTCATAAAGTCGATTCCAACGATGCACTCTTCACATATATCTGCTACCAGAAACAGATGTGAAAACTCCAGTTCTGCCAAATGGATTGTAAGACGAACTTCCCCGTAAACTCTGGCTGCCTCTCCTGTTGCAGTTTTCAGGCGGTAAGTGTTGGTGTTATGCAGCCATGTCATCTTCACCAAGTCCTTTCGAACAATGGAGGCAGTGGCACCGGTGTCGATCGTAGCCACTTGCTTTTTGCCGTTTAGTGTTGCCTCCATAGTCAGACTTTTATTGTTTCGTTTCGTCTGCGATACCTGGATGGTGGTTCTGGGGCCATCGATACCAGAAACCAGCTTCTGCCCCTCGAAGTTGGTTCTTACTCGTTTCCCGGTTGAGAAACGGGCCGAGTAAGAGTATTGACATTGTTGTTGTTAAAATTTCTGCTTCCACAATGTTGACAAGCAGATCTTCTAGATGGCAATAATCTGCACTGGCATTGGAGATGTCCGGTTTTGTTGCAATTCCAGCATCGAGCAGGTCCATCGCGTTGGTTCCTTTGGAATGCTGTTCTCTGGCAAGAGCACTCCTCAATTTCTATTTCTCTTACCCGATGGACTCCTTGAGAAGCCTGTTCTGCTGCTTCCATAGTGAGGGCAAATGCTAGTGCTTCAGGAAGCGTGCGTTTGCCAGCAGTTCGAATTGCTCGCTGAAGGTTGATGTCAGATACAGCACGAACAAAGGCTTCTGTTGCGAATTGGTTGATGATTTCATCTCCTGCAGCTGGATATGCCAGGTGCGCCAACCGTTCGATGTCTGCTTGGAGTTGTTGCAGAGTTTCTCCTCTTTTCTGGACTCTGGAATTGAGTTGGACGCGGAAGACTTCTTGCATATGGCCATCTCCAAAACGTTTGTCAATGGCCTGAACGAGAGCACTGAAGTTGCCATTTTTATCTGCTGGTATGCTTTGTAACAGCTCAGCAGCAGGTCCTCTGAGGGCAAGCGTTAGAGCTATGCATTTGTCTTCCTCATCCCAGCCATTTGTTGCTGCAGCTGCCTCAAACTGCTTCTTGTAGATTGGCCAAGAAGTTTGCCCATCGAAGGTTGGTGGATGCATCTCTTTTTTCTTTGGACAGTCGCCAGAACTTTCTCGAACCTTCATTTTCTTTACTTTATCTAATTCCTTTGTAATGGACTCGATTTTATCTTCGAACTTTGCTTCTACTGTCGACAATTGCTTATCGACATTAGACAATTGTTGATCGATAGTTAACAATTGTTTATCGATAGAAGAAAATTGTTTATCGACACGCTCGTCAAGGGCAATAATTCTATTGTCAAAGGCATCTAACTTACATTCGAGCATATTTGTCTGTTTTTCCAGCAGACACTTTTGGCTTTGTTGTTCTAGAAGATTCTTCTGCTCTTGACTTTGTTGTTCGAAACGTTCGAGAAGGTTTTTTTGTTCAATACGTTGTTCTTGGCTTTGCTGTTCTAGAAGATTCCTTTGTTCTTGGTTTTGATGTTCTAGAAGAGTCTTTTGTTCTTAAAATTTTGCGAGCAGCTGAGAGAGCATATTGGTCATGCCCGATGTACTTACTTGCTCTTGCTGTTCTTCCATTTCAATGTCGAATATAAACGTGTCCGGGTTTTTCCCACATCTTCTTGCAGACGAATTATAAGATCATTCTTTGTTCCAGCAGTAGGAAGATCTCGCTTATTCAGTTCTGCCTTAAGTTCCACTAAATTTAAATCATTCAAAGATTTACCCATTGTCTCTTTTTTTTTCCACACAATAAATTAACTGAGTGCACAGATAAAATAAGTTTTATCTCACTTCTAACACCAATGTAATATTTTCTCAGGTTCGTTAATAAAACTTATTTACTTTATTCAAAACGTACACTTATTTATTTCACAAAATAAAACACTTTACTTTTCTTACTACAAACAAAACGATTTATTATTCACCACTAAAATTAATTCACAAACTTTACTATTCACTTTTATTCCAACCAACTTTATTCATTCTCGATTAAAAACAAACTGTGTCGCTGCCGTTCAAACATGTGCCTTTTATACTTGTTTTCCAAGCTCTCGAAATAAGGAGAACGTTCTAGTCTCTGCTTCCAGAGCTTTCCATAGGGGAAATTTCCCAATAATTTCCCTTCAAAAAGCTTTTATTTGACAGCTGGTAAATCTGCTATAATCCGGCAGATGGCGCTTCTTTCATTTAAGAGTTGCTATAATTATAGCTAATAAGGGTATGTTTGCACTGTGACCGTAAGCTTTTATTGTGCCCGTTTGTTTGCTTTTCGGAGTCGTTATAGTTCAAATTTTGAAAGTCATTACAATATGTTTGGAGCACTGCATGTTGGGCATTTGAGTTGGCTACTGGTGACTATTGGACCCACATGCAGGAGAAAATTACTTTCAAGATGAGGATCATTTGGCACACATAATAGAGCTTTTGGGCCACCTTCTGTCATATTCAGAGGGAAGTATGGCTTAAAGCAATTTACTAGTTATGGTAAATACTATCTACTTTGCATACCTATACATTTATACCTGTATCTTATCTTTACTTATTTCTTGAAGGGGCTTTCGTAACATCACCAAACTTAAACCCTGGAGTATTTAAAATGTCTTAATCGAAAAATACGACTGGAACCCAATCGAAAAGAAAAAAATTGCCAATGTTGGAGTACAATCCAATAATCCGAGCATCAGAATGTCTAAAGCATTTATAGCAAATCAAATTAGACTGGGCTTGTATTACAAATTACGAAACCAAAGGAAAAAAACGATACTCATCGAAACGATAGTCACGACATTGACCAATTATGATTTACGAGAATGGATGCTTGAAAATATTGCCAGATAAAATAAAAAAATCTAAACCCTAGCAACAAACATCATAAATGTGTGACAGCTATATAAAGTTATGCATCGAAATTTAAAAAAAAAACGACCACAGAAAACACTTTATTAACAGATTATCCAATAATGTTTCCCTTTATTTGATTCAAATTTTATTAATAATCCCTTTCAAGTAATTGTTGTTTTATTTTGTATTATTTATAGTTACATCAACTTTTCTGTATGCAATCTTTGGCGAAGTGCAACTGATTATCCAAATGATTTATGCTATTATGCATACATACCGTCACTCCAAAAGGTATTCGGAATTAATCTGGATATCGAATCTATATAATAATTGTTCTTGCTCTATTGAGATTATAAAAAAGTAACGGTAGGTGGAATATTGCGCTGTTAATTTACTTTTGTTTCCCATATTAAAAGGTGCTGAGCAAGACAAAACAAAGAGAAATGTAGATAACATAAAAACAAAGAAATAAAAAACAAAAAAAAAAACTCTTGCTTCAGAAAAAACTTTTTATTCCGAATAATTTTGTGAGTGACTGTACCATTGACCTACATACCACCTACTTGTTGATTTATATTCGAACAAATCTGGCTGGTTAAGCTATAACATTTAACCGGATTCTCAAAAATGAATCAAATTCTTGTTTGTACTTGAATATGGTTGCCTAGAATGCCTAGAAAGACAATAGACAAACCATGTTCCCAGAACGAGAAGATAGCATTTAAAGTGAATTCTTCATAGATGGGGTCCCCTTTCAATAAAACTTTTCTTTGAGATCTCTCAATGGCTCCTATTCCTCAATGGAGCTATGCGACAACACTTCTTGAATCTGTTGAACACTGCTTTTGAATAGTTGATGCCGATTGTTGGCAGGAAACTAAGAAAATTGTTGAAACCATTGTTTTTTTTTTCATTAATAAAATATGAAATTACTTTAACTATAATAATAATTAATCAAGGATTTACAACATCGAGCGGGTGATTTTTAATATATAAGAAATAATTTTCACGATTTCATTTTTGTGCGCTTGAATTAAAAAAGAAAATATGACAAACACAAACTTCAAAAAAAACTTCAAACTTCAGACGTCAAAATATAGATTTGAATGAGCACGTGGGTATGTTTCTTACAAGTAATAATAAAAGATGGCCTTAGTTTCTTTGTCAAAAGAAGCTTGTTTAGTTCAAGTGGCAAGAGATGGCATTGAGTATAAGTACTTTTTTTTGCCACTTTGCTCCAAGAAGCAGCTATGTCGCTAAGAAGACGTGAGCTCCTTTTTATACAGCTTTTGTATGAAAATGAAACCCGACTAGCAGTCATATATTCTGTTCTAATTTAACAGAAGAGCTTAAAATTGGTCAGCAAGCATATTGCATATTTCGCGGGTAACGGTGTCTTTGCTGGCTTGGATGGTCAGTCGAAACATCTGAAAAATAATTGAATATATTTTGAATGTTGCATGTATAATTAAGGAAATAAATCAAATATTTGCTTTTTTATAAATAACTGCAAATATTAAGAACGCTGCAAGGGTAGGGGATTTTAAGTGAAACAATGTAACGGTAGTTGAATGATTTTCTTTTTAATTCACTAAAAAAAAAAATATTTCAGAAATCAAACTTCGTGCAGTAAAATTTAACAATATAGATAATAGATACTTTCAAATATACTAACGCGACATTTTGTACTTTTATATTTCGTAAGCATTTTCTTGCTTTTCACCTTGACATATTTTTTCAATAAAATACAAAAATTCCTGGAGGATTTGTCACTTCCTGAAATATTATATATAATAAATAAATAAATTGGGTGGCGCAACAGCTCGTGGAGAACCAGGGCCTTGTAATAAGCTTGAGGTTTTCTAGGAGAAACAGATTTGCTGTGTGCAATGGGCTGGCATGCTTGTGGTTGCTCGGCATTGAGCTCGCCGGAATCGGACGGGGATCTTGCCCTTGCACAACAGTCTCACTTATCACTTTTTAATCATGCCTTTCGATTCAATTTTGAAATAACTGAAGGCTATTTCTATAAAACAATACAAAATAATCTAGCACGGACGGACATTACCACTAAGGAGAGGCTTGGATGTTTTCAGCCTTGGCCCTACCCACCCTACCAATGGAAGTCATTAGGCAGGTGTATTGACTCCCCCTTTGCTCCAGCTTACCTTTTGGCTCCGCTCAGTCCATCACCGAATCAATTCGTCGCCATCCGCATCCCCTGAAAAATAATAATTTAGTTAGCCATCAAGCTTTTCGCTTGGATAAAAGATTGGAACTCCACCATCCTGGCGTGACTCACAAATGTACTTTATTTAATCTCTTAAGAAAAAGTTATAATAATAATAATGGATATATATATGATGAAATAAAGTTAATTTTGTTTTCATTCGAGCAATTGAAACATTGAACAAAACTAATAAGAAACGAAAATTAATATTGTAATATTTTCTCAGGTTCGTTAATAAAACTTATTTACTTTATTCAAAATGTTCACTTATTTATTTCGCAAAATAAAACACTTTACTTTTCTTACTACAAACAAAACGATTTATTATTCACCACTGAATTAATTCACAAACTTTACTTTTCACTTTTATTACAACCAACTTTATTCATTCACGATTAAAAACAAACTGTGTCGCTGCCGTTCAAACCTGTGCCTTTTATACTTGTTTTCCAAACTCTCGAAATAAGGAGAACGTTCTGGTCTCTGCTTCCAGAGCTTTCCGTAGGGGAAATTTCCCAATAATTTCCCTTCCAAAAGCTTTTATTTGACAGCTGGTAAATCTGCTATAATCCGGCAGATGGCGCTTCCTTCGTTTGAGAGTTGCTATAATTATAGCTAATAAGGGTATGTTTGCACTGCGACCGTAAGTTTTATTGTGTCCGTTTGTTTGCATTTCGTAGTCGTTATAGTTCAAATATGGAAAGTTATTACACTGCCCCCCTCTTAGGATTGATCGTCCCGAGCAAATCCATCACTTCCATCACCATTATAATGATGTAAACGGTCGCTGTGAACTACTTTTAGCTTGCCTCTTAATCCTCTCTGAATGCGGTAGACGACATCGTTTATTCGTGTTACAACAGTATAAGGGCCTTCCCAATTTTGTTGAAGCTTCGGTGAGAGTCCCTTCCGACGGTGGGGATTATAAAACCACACAAGGTCTCCCACTTGGAATCCTGTCGTTGTGGCTTTTGCGTCATATCTTGTTTTCATCCGATCACTCGATAGCTTTATATTTGCCCTCGTCCTTTCGTGAATGTCAACTAGCTTTTCTTTGAGGTTGTCCACGTAGTCGTCTATTCCTTGTGGCTCACTTGTAGAACACCCAAATTTGATTTCACTTGGTAGTCGTATTGTGCTCCCGAGCAGGATTTCTGATGGTGTATGTCCTGTTGAGCTATGTACCGCACTTCGATAGGCCATCAAGAATAACGGAATATGCCGATCCCAGTCTCGTTGGTTGTCGCTTACAACTTTGGAAAGGTGTTCTTTAAGGGTCCGGTTGAATCGTTCAACCATCCCATCAGATTGTGGGTGAAGTGGTGTTGTCCTCGTCTTTTTAATGCCAAGGAGTGTACAAACTTCCTGAAAGATTTTGGATTCGAAGTTCCTCCCTTGATCTGAATGGAGTTCCATGGGTACACCAAACCTGCTTACCCAGTTGAAAACAATTTGATCCGCGACTGTTTTGGTTTCCTGATTTGGGATGGCAAATGCCTCAGGCCACTTGCTGAAGTAGTCCATTACTACCAGGATGTATCGGTTTCCGCTTCTGGTTTCTGGAAAAGGGCCTGCAACGTCTATTGCAATTCTTTCAAAAGGCGTGCCCACATTATACTGCTGCATCTTACTCTGGACTTTTCTGCCTGGTCCCTTGCTTGCAGCACAAGTATCACATTGTCGGCACCATTTTTCGACGTCTTCTCTTGCGTGTAGCCAGTAGAATCGCTGCCTTACCTTTTCCAGTGTCTTATTGACACCCAAATGTCCTCCGGAAGCTCCATCATGCATCTCTTGCAGAACGTCATTAACTTTGGAACGAGGTACGACTAGCTGCATCACATAAGATTTGCCGTCTGCGGATTCCCACTTTCGTCTTAGTACTCCTTCTTGTACATGAAGCGAGTCCCATTGTGCCCAATACGCTTTAAGTGTTGGACTTCTATCGGAGATGTCACCCCATTCTGGTTTCTCTTGGTGTTCCTTCCACGCAAGAATGGGTTCAATATCCGAGTCTTCTTGTTGGGCAGCTCTTATTTCATCATTACTCCAACCGCAAATGGGATCGGCTCTTAATCGCTGGATGGAAGCAACCTCCTTCTCTTCTTGACGTGTGCAGTGCTTGCAGTCCGGCTTGCATGGTCTCCGAGATAAAGCATCTGCGTTTGAGTGCAACCTTCCTCTTCGATGTTGGATCTGGTAGTCGTATGTCTGCAATCTCTCAATCCATCTTGCCACTTGACCTTCTGGATTTTTGAAGTTCAACAGCCAATTAAGTGCACCATGATCTGTTCGAAGAAGGAACTTCTGTCCATAGATGTACTTATGGAAGTGTTTTGTTGCCGATACTAGAGCTAGAAGTTCTCTTCTGGTCACACAGTAATTTCTTTCTGGCTTTGAGAGCACCTTGCTGTAATAGGCAACGACCTTCTCTTCTCCTTCGTGGACTTGGGAAAGTACGGCACCAATTCCCACGTTACTTGCGTCAGCGTCGATGATGAAAGGTTTCCCTGGTGTCGGATAGGCCAATACTGGTGTATTGCATAGGTGCTGCTTAAGTTCCCGGAAGCTTTTCTCGCACTCACTTGACCATTTGAACGGTTTGCCTTTCTCTGTTAGCTGATGCAAACTTTTCGCGATCCCAGCAAAATCCTTCACAAATCGACGATAGTACGTGGCTAGACCAAGAAAGCTCCGGAGTTGATGTTTATCCTGTGGGGTTGGCCAATTCTTTACGGTGTCTACTTTCTCAGGATCAGTCTTCACTCCTTGGGAAGAGATAATATGTCCCAAGTATTTAACTTCAGACTTGAAAAATGCACACTTGTCTGGATTTAATTTTAAGTTTGCTTCTCGAAGTCTCTGGAACACGGCCTTAAGATTTCCACAGTGTTCATCAAATGTTTTACCATAAACGATGACATCGTCCAAATAGACCAGGCAAGATTTCCAAGTAAGTCCTTGTAATACGCACTCCATCAAGCGCTCAAATGTTGCCGGAGCGTTGCATAGTCCGAAAGGCATCACTTTAAATTGCCACAGACCATTTCCTGTGGAGAAAGCCGTCTTTTCTCGATCTTCTGGATGGATTTCTACCTGCCAGTAGCCACTCTTCAAGTCCAATGTTGAGAACCATTCAGCTCCTTCCATCGCATCCAGAGTATCGCTGATTCTTGGCAGAGGGTAGCTGTCTTTCTTTGTCACATCGTTCAGCCTCCGATAATCCACACAAAATCGAGTACTTCCGTCCTTCTTTTTGACAAGAACAACTGGGGATGCCCATGGACTTTTAGAGTTTTCGATTAGTCCATCTTTCTTCATGGTCGATATCATCTCCTCAACTTCGGCTTGTTTGGCTAATGGGAGACGTCTTGCTGGTTGTCGAATAGGTCTTGCGTCTCCTGTGTCGATTCGATGCTGCACCAGTTGTGTTCGACCATACTGCCCATTGGGTGAAGAGAGTATATCAGCATACTCATGAAGGAGGCTTCCAGCAACACTTAGCTGATATTCACTTAATTTTGAAGACTTGAGAATGTTTGACTTCGTAGTGTTCACTTTCCTGGAGTCCACATATTCTTGTGTATCAACTTCTGTAATTTTAGTTATTGCGGATACGGATTCACATTTTCCAACAACTTCTCCTTTTCTAAGCTTGACTTCGTACGGTTTGATGTTGAGTATCCGTACGGGCACCATGTTGTTCTTTGGCGCCACAAGGGTCTTCCCTAGGATGATGTTTTGAGAAGACTGTTCAGAGTCTGGTTCCACCATTAGGTATCGATGGCTACCCATATCTCCCTTTATTTTTGTCCAAACGAACACTTCTGAAGAAGGTGGCAGGCAAATATCTTCCTTTATGACAGTCCTCAGAGTTGATGAATTTTCATTGCCATAAACCATAGGAATCTCCACATTTCGGTACTTGAGAACTTGCTTTCCGATATCGAGGATTACTCCATGCTCTTTCATAAAGTCAATTCCAATAATGCACTCGTCACATATATCTGCTACCAGAAACAGATGTGAGAACTCCAGTTCTGCCAAACGGATCGTCAGACGAACCTCCCCGTACACTCTGGCTGCCTCTCCTGTTGCAGTTTTCAGACGGTAGGCGTTGGTGTTATGCAGCCATGTCATCTTCACCAAGTCTCTTCGAACAATGGAGGCAGTGGCACCAGTGTCAATCGTAGCCACTTGTTTCTTATCGTTTAATGTTGCCTCCATAGTCAGACAAGTCAGACTTTTGTTATTTCGTTTAGTCTGCGAGACCTGGACGGTGGTGATTCTAGGGTCATCTATACCAGAAAACATCTTCTGCTCTTCTGAGTTGGTGCTTATGCGTTTCCCGGGTGAAAAACAGGCCGAGTTGGAGTACTTACTGTTGTTGTTGCTGTTTCTGCTTCCGTAATGTTGACATGCAGGTCTTGTAGGTGGGAATCTGCACTGGCGTTGGAGATGTCCGGTCTTGTTGCAGTTCCAGCATCGAGCAGGTCCATCTCGCTGGTTTCTTTGGAATGCAGTTCTCTGGCAAGAGCACTCCTCAATTTCTATTTCTCTTACCCGATGGACTCCTTGAGAAGCCTGCTCTGCTGCTTCCATAGTGAGGGCGAATGCTAGTGCTTCAGGAAGCGTGCGTTTGCCAGCAGTTCGAATTGCTCGCTGAAGGTTGATATCAGATACAGCACGAACAAAGGCTTCTGTTGCGAATTGGTTGATGATTTCATCTCCTGCAGCTGGATATGCCAGGTGCGCCAACCGTTCGATGTCTGCTTGGAGTTGTTGCAGAGTTTCTCCCCTTTTCTGGACTCTGGAATTGAGCTGGACGCGGAAGACTTCTTGCATATGGCCATCCCCAAAACGTTTGTCAATGGCCTGAACGAGAGCACTGAAACTGCCATTTTTATCTGCTGGTATGCTTTGTAACAGCTCAGCAGCAGTTCCTCTGAGGGCAAGCGTCAGAGCTATGCATTTGTCTCCCTCATCCCAGCCATTTGTTGCTGCGGCTGCCTCAAACTGCTTCTTGTAGATTGACCAAGAAGTTTGCCCATCGAAGGTTGGTGGAAGCATCTCCTTTTTCTTTGGACAGTCGCCAGAACTTTCTCGAACCTTCATTTTCTTTACTTTCTCTAACTCCTTTGTAATGGATTCGATTTTATCTTCGAACTTTGCTTCTATTGTCGATAATTGTTTGTCGACAGTCGACAATTGTTTATCGATAGTCGAAAATTGTTTATCGACACGCTCGTCAAGGGCAATAATTCTGTTGTCAAAGGCCTCTAACTTACCTTCGAGAAGATTTCGAAGATTTTTTTGTTCTTGACTTTGTTGTTCAAGAAGATTCTTTTGTTCTTGGCTTTGTTGTTCGAATCGTTCGAGAAGGTTCTTTTGTTCATTACGTTGTTCTTGGCTTTGCTGTTGTAGAAGATTCTTTTGTTCTTGGCTTTGATGTTCTAGAAGATTCTTTTGTTCTTCAAATTTTGCGAGCAGCTGAGACAGCATATTGGTCATGCCCGATGTACTTACTTGTTCTTGCTGTTCTTCCATTTCAATGTCGAATATAAACGTGTCCAGGTTTTTTCCACATCTTCTTAAATCTTCTTGCAGACGAATTATAAGATCATTCTTTGTTCCAGCAGTAGGAAGATCTCGTTTACTCAGTTCTGCCTTAAGTTCCACTAAATTTAAATCATTCAAAGATTTACCCATTATCTTTTTTTTTTTTTTTCACTTTCCACACAATTAATTTACTGAGTGTACAAATAAAATAAGTTTTATTCCACTTCTAACACCAATGTAATATTTTCTCAGGTTCGTTAATAAAACTTATTTACTTTATTCAAAATGTTCACTTATTTATTTCGCAAAATAAAACACTTTACTTTTCTTACTACAAACAAAACGATTTATTATTCACCACTGAATTAATTCACAAACTTTACTTTTCACTTTTATTACAACCAACTTTATTCATTCACGATTAAAAACAAACTGTGTCGCTGCCGTTCAAACCTGTGCCTTTTATACTTGTTTTCCAAACTCTCGAAATAAGGAGAACGTTCTGGTCTCTGCTTCCAGAGCTTTCCGTAGGGGAAATTTCCCAATAATTTCCCTTCCAAAAGCTTTTATTTGACAGCTGGTAAATCTGCTATAATCCGGCAGATGGCGCTTCCTTCGTTTGAGAGTTGCTATAATTATAGCTAATAAGGGTATGTTTGCACTGCGACCGTAAGTTTTATTGTGTCCGTTTGTTTGCATTTCGTAGTCGTTATAGTTCAAATATGGAAAGTTATTACAATATCAAAGGTAAAAGTATCTTTGAATCTTTAAAGTTTATCTAAAATAAAAAAAATAATTTTTGTTTCCCTTATTTAACAATTAACAATACTAAGTGGCTTGAACTAACAAAACTTGTAAAGATTTTACAAAAAAAAGAAAAATTATTTATCAGTTTAAATTTTGAAGCTAACTGATTCTTGCACAAACAGTACTGAAGGAGTCTCGAAGTATCGAATTTGGCTATGCATGAAAGATCCCACCCCAAGAAGATACCAAAACCTGTTATTTTATAACCCAGGGATAACAACTTGAGACGGAAAATTAAATTTAAAACGTAGATTGAGCTCAATTTATGTTTCTGTTTCAAAATGGTCAATGGACCTGTAGCACAAAAAAAAAATACCATGGAGGTGGGAACTCTATGCCCCAGGCAGAATTCGACCCAATCTATCCCTCAACACACTTTGCTTCGAAAATTAAACCGATTAATCAAACTTATAAATTAATAATTCTTAAACACTGATCAAGGGAAAATAATCAACAAATAAATTTAAATTTTTAAATTTTATATCACGCCAGTTTATCAAACAATAACAAAAAAAAAAACACCCTTTTCTCTTGGTTTTTGATTTCTTGAGTTCTTGATTCTTGAGTCTTGAACGATGAAGCTGGACTTTTCCTACGTGGAGCTATTCTGACGTTTTGATTGAAGAAACTTGATGGTCGAATCTCGATTGTAGAATCTTGATTGCAGAATTTTGATTGCAGAATCTTGTTCGTAGAATCTGGGTCTGAATAATCTTGACTTTTTGTTTGTTTTCTATTATGCAATCTAATACCAACAAAAAAAAGAGGAGGGCGATCACGACGTTTCGATATCGTCGTCGTTGATCGCCTGCTTTTCTTTTCCTATTAAAAAGAAAGGAAACATAAAGACTACCATAAACGAAATTGAATTATATATATATATAAATATATGTATGTGCAAATAACTTAAAGTTTCCAACTTTCATGTTGTTTGAAATAAATCTTTAATTTTTCACTTTAAACACAACTTCGACTCACCCTAAGCAAAATTGTTTCAATAATCCTGGTGCAATTGGATTCAGCCCGCGAATAACTCCAACAATCCTTCAACTTTAGTGACTTTAAAACTCTTCTGTCAGCCTCAGCATTCTCCAACTTCCTAATGGTTAAAACAAACCAACCCATTAAGCACACAAAAAAAAGGAATCATCTACGCACATAATAAATGTGACGATGGCATATACATAAATGAAAGTGATAATTACACACTCACCCTCAATACAAAAGAATGTAGTGATCCTTGGGTTATTGGACTTAGCCCAAGTGAATAAAGGAATCCTTCCTCTTTAACAGGCGAGTGACTTTGACACAGCACCCTTTGCAGCGTTCTAATGGTTGAAATGAACGAAACCATTTAGCACATACAAAAAAAACTACTATACATACATATGTATGTAACAATGAGTATAAATGTAATTCGCATTTTACATAAACTCACCCTTTACGAATCGGCAAGAATTTTACACAATAATGGCACTTTATATAAATGAAAAATTACATATATATATTTCTAGGCCGTTATTTCCATGTGCAAGTGATACACCATGCAGTTTCAACATGTGATTTGTTCACCTTAGCACACTTATTTTTTTTTCTTAATTTTATGGAACGAATTTCACGCCACTTTTGTACGTGGATTTAAGGATTATTACTTTTGTTAGTAATTTTCTTTGCCATAAATACCTACTATTTAGGTTTTTAATAACTGCGCTGCAATTATCGACAAAGTTTTTTTTTTTTTTTATATCTTTCTTCGATGTGGCTTAGTGGTGTGGTACGACTCAATCGTCCGGCTGCCTGTGTCACTCTGTCGATTCTTTTCATCCAATCCGAATCTACACTACCCTTTCCTACCGTTCCGATCAACGGATCAATCTCGCTCCACTTCTGCTACCAATCAAAATCACCCACATCACTCCAAATCTGCGACATCTGGATTTCAAACCAGAAATCATATAATGGGAAATTCCCTGGGTGCGTTCTAGTTCTTAGCTTACTTTATCTGTATAGAATTAGTCGCTATTTACACTACCAAAAAAAGAATATTAGAAAATAGACATACAAAAAAAATTCGTCCAACGCTTATACCGACTAAATGTAGCACTAATATAATAATTTAGCCTTATTAAGCATTGCTTACAACTCAAGGCTTTTAAATTTGAATATTTCTTTCAATATCACTCCCAAGCAATTCGGAGTCTAGTGTAAATGCCTACTAGCATATCCGACACGTTCCTGAACGCAACTTTGTAAATGCCAAATGCAAAATGACAAGAAACCACAAAACAACATTCAAAACAAATCACCAAAAACATGGCAACGATCGACGAACCAGTAGCATTCCAACTTCGTAAACAAATAAATTGCAGGTAAGTTACCATTTATATCTTTATAAATAAATAAAATTAAAGCAATAAGCATAAATACTATTTTTCAGCCACAACAAATGTATTACCCCCATCTGCAGCCGCTACCTGAGCACTCGAACAAAGGCAAGTGGAGAAACGCATTCGGACGCAGGCACCACACATCAAACAAGGAGATCATCTGGTCACAGGCAAGTCTGTATGTTTAAATCCAGTGATACAACAAAAAATTATATCATTATATTTTCTTGCTACTTTCAGGTGTCCACAACAAATCACTTTGCTTGTCGGAGTATTTCTCGGATTCCGACGTCAAGAATAGTGAAAGGACACCAAGCACCATTTTGAAGGAAGAAATTCATTCTCTTCTTGGTGCGAAGTGCCTTCAAAAACCTTATAGCTTGAAAGAATGAAATGTTGGATAATAAGTACGTTGTGGATTGTTAGGTTTGATACTGTGGTGAAGAACCCACACCAGCCGGGCAAAGTATTTATATATTGTTTAATGTACGGTTTTGTGATAACAATGTTTATTTTCTACCGCTTTATTTATTGCCATGCATTTCACCGTGAAAAATACAGTATGGCTTGTCACTATAGGTACATGTGTATAAATCGTCGTTGTCAGCGTCGGAAACTCGACCAGAGTTTTGTATTATTTATTTTGATGGGGTTTTATAGATATTTTAGTACTTCACAATTATTATTTGCTTGTTTCTAACTAGAAAGATTTACTTGAGTAATGATTGTCTTGCATGCTTAAGCCGAACAGTAAAAAAAAATATAAATAAATGGCAATTGAATCAATAAAAAAAAATTAGATATGTTTTCGTATGGAATAAATGAATAATAGGAACAATAATACGTAGGTAGATATGTTTTTAAACAAATAACAAATTTGATTTATAATGCTATGGCTAATATATGTACATAATCAACAAAAAAAATTAGATACAGTAATTAATGGAATAATAAATAAATTAAACGATAAACAAATAAGAGGCTAGTGTTAACGAAGGAACCAATGATAAAAAGTAAGTCATCCCGTGGGATAGCACAAAAAAAAACATTTCCATGGAATTGATGAGTTATAAATATAAACAAAAACTACCTACATTACTTAAAGAATAAATAAATAAACAAATTAATGAGTGAATGGTTTAAGAACAACAATAAATAAGTAAATATATGTATTATGTTAATAATGAATTTATATAAGGAACATATAAATTGACAAATAAGAAAATTAACGAAAAAATAAGTAACAAATAAATAGTTTAACAAATAAATAAAAAAAAATAAATTAACAAAATAAATAAATAACAAGTAAATAAGTTAACAAATAAATAAATAATAAATTAATAAATAACAAATAAATAAATAACAAATAAATAAATAACAAATAAATAAATAACAAATAAATAAATAACAAATTAATAAATAACAAATAAATAAATAACAAATAAATAAATAACAAATAAATAAATTAATAGATAAATAAATAAAAAAAATAAATATATTAATAAATAAATGAATAAATTTGACTATAATTATAAATACTATACTAAATCTAATATTGCAAACTTAACCTAAAATAAAATATCACAGTGCTGGATCGATTTCGTTGTTTCAATCAAATTTGAAACAAAAAAAATATCACAGGTCAGAAGGACTTCACTGTTTAAACAAATGATTAATAAATTAACAAATATATAATAAATAAGCAGAAAATAAACTAAATGCAGCTACTAAGTAAGGAATACACATCTATAAATGAAAGTCTATGACAATAAATAAAAAGTTAAGGCCAATTATACCAAGATACATTCGTTAATACCTATGAGATACATTTGAATTTCACACTAGGTGCCATAACACGAAACATAAATATGCACAGATCAAAATTTAAACTATTGTTTGATATCTTTTGCATGGTAAACACCAATGGTTTTGCCGGACAAATTTTCAAGTTCATATAAGTTTTTACCGATGGCTTTAACAATGCGGCATTTAACAAACTTAGGGCAAAGTTTGGCACTGAGGTATTTCGAACTGTCACTCAAAACGAAGTTTCTTCGGAATACCTCTTGACCAGGTACAAATCGTATGCATCGAGAACGGGTGTTATATTTTTCTGCACTTTTTTCGTTAGCTTTAGTTATACTGGATTTGATTTTATCACGCATACACTGCAGTCGAGTATGCCTAGAAAGAGTCATTAGTTCGCCATCTTCTAAAGAATTTAGTTTCTGAGCTAACTCATAGCAGCTGCCGTGTGTCATCATGTTCAACCCAAAAAGGGCGAAGTATGGCGACACGCCGGTTGAAGCATGGACCGCACTCCTAAGGGCAGAAGCGATATCGCTGAGATGAAGATCCCAATTTCGCTGGTCTTCTTTGAGATAGGATCGAATTGCTGCCAGGAGAGTTCTATTGACTCTCTCTGACGCATTCGATTGTGGAGAATAATTGGCGGTTTTAAAATGCCGTATGCCATACGTTTCCATAAAATTTTGAAAGTCTTTCCCTACAAATTGCCTACCATTATCAGAGTGGATCACTTGGGGTACTCCAAAAATATCGAAAACATTTTCTTTTAAAAACTTGATGATACTAGAAGTATTGGCATGCTTTAAGGACTTTAAAAAAACAAATTTAGACAAATGATCGAGAACGACAAAAACAAAACTATTACCAGACTTGGAACGCGGATATGGACCTAAAAAGTCAACATATAACTTTTGAAAGGGACGATCAACGCTGTACACACTTGACATAGGAGGACGTAGGACTTGGTTGGACGACTTACATTGAATACAAGTGGCACATTTTGCAATGTATTCTCGTATTTGGACCGTCATGTTCGGCCAATAGAAATACTGACGAACTCTTTGCAGCGTTTTTGCTATTCCTCCATGAGCAACTTGAGGAGGATTATGGGCACGAACAATAATCTCGTTTGTGAGACCTGATGGTACCCACAATTTCCAACTGTGTTCTACTGTGGTATTATCATCATACGGCGGAAACGATCGCTTGTACAAAAATTTGTCTTCGATTTTCAGATCTGGTAATCGTTCCTGGTTCTCTTTAACGGTTTTAAGCAAACTTAAGTATTCTTCTGAATCAAATTATTTCGAATTGAGATCTATTAAGGGCGCTATGTCATCCAAATCTAGACTCTCTATTTCCATATACACTCTGGACAAGGCATCAGGTACTACATTTAAACTTCCTTTCCTGTGTTCAATGTCAAAGGAAAATGCTTGGAGTTTCAAACTCCACCGCGCAAGTTTTCCACTCAGGTCTTTGAGACTCATGAGCAATTTTAAACTTGAATGATCGGTTATTACGGTGAACAACATACCTTCCACGTAAGGTCTAAACTTTTGAATCGCTAAAACTGCAGCAAGGCATTCTTTCTCAGTGACACTGTAATTTTTTTGGCACTTGTTCAATTTTTGCGAAAAATATGAAATAGGCGTCTCTTCCTCGGCATCACTCTTCTGGAAAAGCACCGCTCCTATGCCTGTATCGGAAGCATCGCATTGGATATAGAACCGTTTTGCGAAATCAGGATGCGAAAGCACCGGAGCAGTTGTTAAGGCCTTCTTCAGCTTCTCAAATGCCTCCAGAGCCTCATCCATCATTTTAAACTTGGTGCTACCTTTTTTTAGCGTATCCGTAATTGGAGCAGTCAAAGACGAGAATTCCCGTATAAACCTACGGTACCACCCTGCTAGACCAAGCAGTCTGCGTACCTGTTTTGCCGTTTTGGGAATGGGAAAATTCTCAATCGCCTTAACTTTGGCGGGATCCGTCTTAAGTTTCCCACCACCAACGATGAAGCCCAAGTATTTTAGTTCTTTGAAACAAAACTTTGACTTCGTCACGTTGATGGTGAGACCAGCTTTATTCAGGCACGCAGCCACTTCCTCCAGCAGAGCCATATGCGTCTCGAAATCTGGAGCTATGACGAGCAGATCATCGAGATACACGAAGACACGGTCCCTTAACCTTGAGGGAATGACCTTGTCCATTAACTGACATAACCTTTGGGCTGCATTACACAGACCAAAGGGCATGACAGTAAACTGGTACAAGGGCCTTCCCGGTACTGTAAACGCTGTCTTTTCTCTACTCTTTCTTTCCAGCGGTATTTGCCAGAATGCGTCTTTGAGATCGATACTACTTATAAAAATAGTATCATGAAGACGACTGAAGATGCCTTCGAGATTTTGGAGAGGATAAGCATTTTTTTTCGTGTGGGAGTTCAGCTTACGTGAATCTAGACACAAACGATTTTTGCCGGGTTTCTGTATCAGGACCACTGGCGAACTCCACGGGCTTTCACTCTCCTCAATTACTCCAAGGCTCAACATTCTGTCTATCTCGGCATACAAAAGGGCTTGTATCGCTGGAGAGACAGGGTAGTGACGTTGTTTTACGGGGGCCGCCTCTCCGGTGTCGATGACATGCTCTTCAAGCGTCGTTCTTCCGAGACCGTATTGGGTATAACACCGGAATCCTCGCCTGACTGCATCCAATCGCGATTGCTGCTCTGGAGACAGTTGATGAGCATCCGTAGTAACCTCCACATCCGGTGTTTTAATTTCGCTGACGATTCCAGGCGCAAGCTTGAATGCTTTCCAGAAGTCGACACCGAGATACATCTCTTGATCGAGACTAGGGACAAGATAGAAAGTGATTCTGTTTTTCATGTCTTTATAGTGCACATCTGCATTGATTTTTCCTATAATGGATTGATTTTTTCCATCCGCAGTTTTAACGTTAGATGTAAACGGATAAACTTGAACGTTTAGCTCTTTAACCAAATTTCTACATCCTTTACCAAGGATGCTGACACTTGCGCCACTGTCTAGCAAGCCTAATATTTCCTTGTCAACTATTTTAATTTTCGCGTATGGCCTAGGATCTCCAGATACATCAATAATGGTGGATAATAGGTTGTATCTTAATTGCTTTCTTGTTTCATATCTGTTTCTAGCTTTTACGATTTTTTGACTAACAGGACCATTGAAAATCCTTTCTTTGGCCTTGTTATATTCTAATATACGTACATGTAAGGGTTTAACATAACTAAATCTAACATTACTACACTTATCAGGTTTTGTTTCGGTATTCTCTCTTTTCAAAATTTTTATTTTTCTCTCTTCACCTGTATCTTCGAACAGTTTTTCAATAGGTTTCATAAATTCGTATTTTCGGGGAACTGTGTCGAACGCGATTCCCCCGTGAAAATCGCGCTCTTTCTCCTGTTTTCCGGTTTACATTTCGGACAATTGGAACATATGACATTTTCTTCACCACACCGGAAACAAAAGATATTTTGTTTGGGAGATGGGCACTCCCAATACAAATGACCGTTAACTTTACAGTTCCAGCAGTTCAAAACTTTATTAGGTGGTCTGGGCCTGTTGTTGTTAACATAATGCATAGCTGCAATTTGTTCATCGTAAGAACTTGGATCTTGTTCACCGTAAATGAGTTCATTCGCTACCATTCTTGGAAGTGGTTTATACTGCCTTGGAGCGTTGTGAGAATCTTTAGATGGGAAAGCCTTCTCAGCTTCTTTACAGGCGTGTCTAAGTTCGTCTAGTGAAGTTATAGCCATTGGATATACTAACCTATTAATTTTTTCATTGAGGTTCCTTTTCAGCATCCGAACTAGTTCAAATTCAGGTATTTGAACTTTTAGCTGTGATCTGATTTTCGAAATCGCATTAAAGAAATTATCACACGACTCGAAGGAGCCTTGCTTACGATCGGTGATATCTCGCATAATTTCATAATCCGATTTCAGATTCCTGAATTGCCTTGTTAAAGCATCACGTAACATTGGCCAATCTGGTCGGTAGTTAGACCTCTGAAATTGCCAATACCAGTCTTGGGCCGTTCCCGTTAACATGATATGGAATTGCTTCAAAATTTCAGGCCAAGGGCACTCATATTGTAATTGGAGAGTCTCCAAACGAAAAATGAAATCTTCGACTGTCAAATTTTCCGGTTTGCCATCGAATGACAAACCCCATCGATCGATTTTAAACGGAACTTGGTTACCTCTGCCTAAATTAGGATTCATACCGTAATAATTGGAATTTAGTGGACTTTGCTGGAAATTATCATAGTTTCTAACATCTGGTTGATGTTGGGGATAAGAACCTGGTGGGTACATCGCAGAGTAAGAATTTAGATCACCAATTGGCTTAAAACTGTTCGACGGCTGATGTAAGTCTAGTTGTGGGTTCACTTGAAAGTTTTGAGCAGATGGTTGTACTAGCCGCTGTTGTTGTTGCTGATGTGATTGCAGTTGTTGTTGATGTTGTTGTTGCACAGGTTGTTTTTGTTGTTGCACAGGTTGTTTTTGTGGCTTTTGTGGAACGGGCTTCCTAAAGGAGGCCGTATTCGAAGCAGGTTTAGGGAGTTCTACCCGTGTAACTAAAGGACGAGTTGCAGAGTTGATTTCCCCTAGGAAATCAACGAAATTATCTTTTATAGACTTCTTAATACTTTCTGAAATATCCGACTTCATGGATTCCGCATACGATGAAAAAGCATTCACTATTGCGAAATTAACGTAGGCTCTTATATCGCTCGGGATTGCTTCTGAACTATCAAGGTTATTGTTAGGCTCTATCCTATTGTTTATTTCCTGATTGCGTATTGTTTCAATACTGTTATCAAGAATGACTGAAGCTGCACCTAAATTGCTCAGGCTACTAAAGGAAGGAGCTGTAATGGATTCCGCTGAACAATTCGAATGCTCTCCACCCGCTGAGATATTAAGTATAGGAAACTGATTTTGAGTAATACTCGTAGTTGGAGGTGGTGTTCTTTGAACACGAGGAAATGGTTGAATATTGAAATTATTCAAGGTGTTGTTCATTGGTGACTTTTGTTTGTCATTTTTGTTAACTAAGGTAGATGATCCTTGAGTGTGATTTTCAGACAAATGTCCTTCGGCAGTGGGAAATAAATTAGTTTGACTGTTGGGCACTGGAGCAGAATCGGTAGAAAACGGTTGAGTATTTTCTGCTCCTACGTTAGGCTGCGGTGGACTGTGTTGCACTAATGGACTTAGACTATTCATAAGTCTTTGCTGCTCATTAGGGTGCAGTCTGCTTGACACTCTAGGCGCTTTCTTTTTAGTACCGGTTTTAGTACTAAGACCGTTACCATTCTTTTCTGTCACATCCATTTTGATATTTAAGAATAAGGTATATAATACGAAAATTTATGAAAATATTTACGAAATAGGTTTCTAAATAACTAAAAGTACTTAAGATATTTTGAATTTTTGGAAAAGGAAATATTTGATTATTTTAAATTAAATTTTAAAATATAAATATATATGTTATGTGTTAAAGATATAATAATCTTACCAAAAAAAATTTTTTTTTTTTGTCAAATTTACAGTATTTTTGAAACTTTGCAAAAAAATGAAATATCCTAAATGATTAGATATTGAAATCAATGTATGTATGATAAGAAATGTATAGAATATTTATGAACGTATAAGTGTCGTAGTTGAATTGTGTATTTATCTTGTATTATGTATGTTGTATTATTTATGTTACTAGTAAATTTTGTAACAAACCTTTTGAAAATTGTGAACTTTGTTTTTATTTGTTTTTTTTTTTTTTTTTTGGGTGTACATGAATCATTGCGGGGATGCTTCAGGCGACATATTCGGTATTGATGTTTTTGACGGACTTGGAACTGAGCTGAACTGTAAAGGTAAGTTTGTATGATTTTATAGGACTGTCGGACGGACTATTGTAGAAGGATTCCCCCTTAGTGGTAAGTAGAATCACAAAAATGTTAACATAGGACAAAATAGTTGCTTTCTGGCAGCTTCCGCAATTCTAGACAAGCCTGAGGCTTTTGCTAGAAGTCATGAAGCTGTCAGATAAGCAAAACATTTATAAAATAAGGAAAGAAGATTGTGCAACTGTTACGACATTGCGTCATCTTACAGGACACAACTCTTTGTAGAAAAAACAGGACAAATTAATGAAAAGTGAAAAAAAGAAAGATAGAAAAGTAAAGTTGTTACATTTAAGGGATAGGTATAGACAAAACAAAACACGGTTTAATTGTTATCGCCATCACCATCTTGTTTTCTCGTCGCAAAATGAAACGGTATGTTAAAAACTTTCCGTATTCATGACTTACGAGTTACCGATGGTGATGACAAGAACAATTAGGAGTAATGAAAAGTTGGGAAAAGGAAGACAAAGACAAAGACCAACGTTATGGGCGCCATTTGTAATAAGCTTGAGGTTTTCTAGGAGAAACAGATTTGCTGTGTGCAATGGGCTGGCATGCTTGTGGTTGCTCGGCATTGAGCTCGCCGGAATCGGACGGGGATCTTGCCCTTGCACAACAGTCTCACTTATCACTTTTTAATCATGCCTTTCGATTCAATTTTGAAATAACTGAAGGCTATTTCTATAAAACAATACAAAATAATCTAGCACGGACGGACATTACCACTAAGGAGAGGCTTGGATGTTTTCAGCCTTGGCCCTACCCACCCTACCAATGGAAGTCATTAGGCAGGTGTATTGACTCCCCCTTTGCTCCAGCTTACCTTTTGGCTCCGCTCAGTCCATCACCGAATCAATTCGTCGCCATCCGCATCCCCTGAAAAATAATAATTTAGTTAGCCATCAAGCTTTTCGCTTGGATAAAAGATTGGAACTCCACCATCCTGGCGTGATTCACAAATGTACTTTATTTAATCTCTTAAGAAAAAGTTATAATAATAATAATGGATATATATATGATGAAATAAAGTTAATTTTGTTTTCATTCGAGCAATTGAAACATTGAACAAAACTAATAAGAAACGAAAATTAATATCAAAGGTAAAAGTATCTTTGAATCTTTAAAGTTTATCTAAAATAAAAAAAATAATTTTTGTTTCACTTATTTAACAATTAACAATACTAAGTGGCTTGAACTAACAAAACTTGTAAAGATTTTACAAAAAAAAGAAAAATTATTTATCAGTTTAAATTTTGAAGCTAACTGATTCTTGCACAAACGGTACTGAAGGAGTCTCGAAGTATCGAATTTGGCTATGCATGAAAGATCCCACCCCAAGAAGATACCAAAACCTGTTATTTTATAACCCAGGGATAACAACTTGAGACGGAAAATTAAATTTAAAACGTAGATTGAGCTCAATTTATGTTTCTGTTTCAAAATGGTCAATGGACCTGTAGCACAAAAAAAAAATACCATGGAGGTGGGAACTCTATGCCCCAGGCAGAATTCGACCCAATCTATCCCTCAACACACTTTGCTTCGAAAATTAAACCGGTTAATCAAACTTATAAATTAATAATTCTTAAACACTGATCAAGGGAAAATAATCAACAAATAAATTTAAATTTTTAAATTTTATATCACGCCAGTTTATCAAACAATAACAAAAAAAAAAACACCCTTTTCTCTTGGTTTTTGATTTCTTGAGTTCTTGATTCTTGAGTCTTGAACGATGAAGCTGGACTTTTCCTACGTGGAGCTATTCTGACGTTTTGATTGAAGAAACTTGATGGTCGAATCTCGATTGTAGAATCTTGATTGCAGAATTTTGATTGCAGAATCTTGTTCGTAGAATCTGGGTCTGAATAATCTTGACTTTTTGTTTGTTTTCTATTATGCAATCTAATACCAACAAAAAAAAGAGGAGGGCGATCACGACGTTTCGATATCGTCGTCGTTGATCGCCTGCTTTTCTTTTCCTATTAAAAAGAAAGGAAACATAAAGACTACCATAAACGAAATTGAATTATATATATATATAAATATATGTATGTGCAAATAACTTAAAGTTTCCAACTTTCATGTTGTTTGAAATAAATCTTTAATTTTTCACTTTAAACACAACTTCGACTCACCCTAAGCAAAATTGTTTCAATAATCCTGGTGCAATTGGATTCAGCCCGCGAATAACTCCAACAATCCTTCAACTTTAGTGACTTTAAAACTCTTCTGTCAGCCTCAGCATTCTCCAACTTCCTAATGGTTAAAACAAACCAACCCATTAAGCACACAAAAAAAAGGAATCATCTACGCACATAATAAATGTGACGATGGCATATACATAAATGAAAGTGATAATAACACACTCACCCTCAATACAAAAGAATGTAGTGATCCTTGGGTTATTGGACTTAGCCCAAGTGAATAAAGGAATCCTTCCTCTTTAACAGGCGAGTGACTTTGACACAGCACCCTTTGCAGCGTTCTAATGGTTGAAATGAACGAAACCATTTAGCACATACAAAAAAAACTACTATACATACATATGTATGTAACAATGAGTATAAATGTAATTCGCATTTTACATAAACTCACCCTTTACGAATCGGCAAGAATTTTACACAATAATGGCACTTTATATAAATGAAAAATTACATATATATATTTCTAGGCCGTTATTTCCATGTGCAAGTGATACACCATGCAGTTTCAACATGTGATTTGTTCACCTTAGCACACTTATTTTTTTTTTCTTAATTTTATGGAACGAATTTCACGCCACTTTTGTACGTGGATTTAAGGATTATTACTTTTGTTAGTAATTTTCTTTGCCTTAAATACCTACTATTTAGGTTTTTAATAACTGCGCTGCAATTATCGACAAAGTTTTTTTTTTTTTTATCTTTCTTCGATGTGGGTTAGTGGTGTGGTACGACTCAATCGTCCGGCTGCCTGTGTCACTCTGTCGATTCTTTTCATCCAATCCGAATCTACACTACCCTTTCCTACCGTTCCGATCAACGGATCAATCTCGCTCCACTTCTGCTACCAATCAAAATCACCCACATCACTCCAAATCTGCGACATCTGGATTTCAAACCAGAAATCATATAATGGGAAATTCCCTGGGTGCGTTCTAGTTCTTAGCTTACTTTATCTGTATAGAATTAGTCGCTATTTACACTACCAAAAAAAGAATATTAGAAAATAGACATACAAAAAAAATTCGTCCAACGCTTATACCGACTAAATGTAGCACTAATATAATAATTTAGCCTTATTAAGCATTGCTTACAACTCAAGGCTTTTAAATTTGAATATTTCTTTCAATATCACTCCCAAGCAATTCGGAGTCTAGTGTAAATGCCTACTAGCATATCCGACACGTTCCTGAACGCAACTTTGTAAATGCCAAATGCAAAATGACAAGAAACCACAAAACAACATTCAAAACAAATCACCAAAAACATGGCAACGATCGACGAACCAGTTGCATTCCAACTTCGTAAACAAATAAATTGCAGGTAAGTTACCATTTATATCTTTATAAATAAATAAAATTAAAGCAATAAGCATAAATACTATTTTTCAGCCACAACAAATGTATTACCCCCATCTGCAGCCGCTACCTGAGCACTCGAACAAAGGCAAGTGGAGAAACGCATTCGGACGCAGGCACCACACATCAAACAAGGAGATCATCTGGTCACAGGCAAGTCTGTATGTTTAAATCCAGTGATACAACAAAAAATTATATCATTATATTTTCTTGCTACTTTCAGGTGTCCACAACAGCCTAGTGACTTACAACACACAACCATTTCTGTGTTCGTGTTTGTTGGCAGGAATGGATATTAGATATTATATTTAATATATTCAAATAACGGTTTCCGGCCTTAACATCTACAAACTAATATGATTTGTACTAGGACACTCACTTGTTTCATGTAAAAAAAATGGTTTTAATGAAATCTAATAGTGTCAAAAAAATAGTGGTTTTAATCAAATCTAATAATAACCCTGTTTTTTAGTGCACTTTTATCTTCGCTTAGAAAAAAGTAGCATGTTAATTACAACAACAAACTGGTATAATTCCGTATTGTTGTTGTATTTAACATGCTACTTTTTTGTAAGCGACAGTAACAATGCACTAAAAAACAGGGCCAATATAATAGCTGTATTTTATTATCTTCTATCGGGATCCGGATCTTGATTAATTTTTTACACGTACTACAAAAACAATTGAAAATTTCCCATTATTTTGTTTTTGTATAAAGTGTTAAAAGTAAATCCAGATTCAGATCGAGATCCCGATAGAGGATAATAAAACACAGCTAATGATGAAGAAGACCGAAAATGTGTATTTCGTCATGCCAATAAGTAAGAGACAACAAAAGAAGCTCTTCGTTCCTTATTTATTCAGATATATTTGCAAAAAACAAGCATATTTTAATATTATTTGTAAAACAAAACTCACACTAACCTGCGCTTGTTTATTCGCATCCAGTCGTAGTAAACATCCAACCTGTTGTGTTTGTATATGAATTATGCCCGCACAAAACATATTATCAGGGTTTGGATCCACACTAGTTAGCAAAATTTCATTTCACAAAGTTCAATGTACCCGCTGTTCGAGTTACTGTGGCAGTTATGAAAGAGTTAATTGTCTTCAAATTTCAAACACAACAACTCGCATTGCTTTGTGTAATCAGGCTTGTAGAGCGGTACGAAACGTACTCAAATTTTCTGTTGATCTCATCAAGATTTTGAAAACTTACGAAAATTGCCCCCCCCCCCCCTGAGCGAAATCCTGGATCCGCGCCTGGGTCTGCATTTGCATTTGTGTTATTGGTCACCCTGTCATAAAGAATTAATATCAGTCTTTTCGATAGCTTTTTTGTAAGTACTTAAGGTAGAACTAGAATAGGCGGAAGCTGTCGGAGGCTTATGTCAAAACCGACCGAAAAGTAGCTTCCCGAAACGTCAATTTCATAAGTGGCCCATAATGCACTTAAGTGGTTGGAAATGAACAAAAAATAAATAATTGTTTATTCAATGTTTATTTTCTCATTATACTTATTCACAGCGCAGAGTGATAGCTTTTAATTATTTATTTTGCAAAACCACTAAAATTCTATGTGATATAAATCAATTAAAAGAAAATTGTTTTGACTTCTCTCATTCATTCATCAAACAGAAAAAAAAAGTTGAAAACTTTGCACCAAGCGCCAAGTTCTTGTTAGTTTGCTTCCACCATTTTGATTTTGCATTCGCCCACTTACGAAAGAGCGGTCGTTGAGCGCTCTCACTTCCGACGACAAAAGTTAACGAAAACTAAACGAAAAGTTCCACTTCGCAATTATGTGCGCGTCATATAAATTTCTTGTTTTCGCTCGGTTTCGTATGACCACTTAAGTTGGCTTTCGACTATTCTAGTTCTACCTTTACTTATGATTTACGTGTACATTGCTAAGGGATGCCGGTGCTGGGCTATTTGATTCTCGAATTTCATTCTCCGGCACACGGTTTTTTCTTTTTGAGCACGTTCAGAATCGAACTCTTCCGTTCGGGGAACGATGGCATCTCTTCGAGTACGGTGGCCAAAACATCGGTGGACGCAACAATACTCAATTGTAGATATTCACTCTTCTGCATCACACCCGGACGAACTTGAAATAGAAGGGTAAAGTACTCGTCGGCCAGCGCTGCCATATGACAGTTCCTAACTGTCGAATAGGTTTCAGCCAAATAATTTATGATTTTATGGAAATGGATAGCAAACAATGTGAAGCACTTGGTTTCTTCAAGCAAGATAACTGAAATTCGTAAAAAATTGTTAGATATTCCAAACGAGTGCAAAATATCCCCATGATGATATGTAAATGAGAAATGTTTTTTTATATTAACTTACTCTGCAATCGACCAAGCAATTCCGCAACCTTCATATGTGGAGATTCCTCATCCCAGTTTATCAATGATCACTAGAGATGTATCCGTGGCAGTCTTGAAAAAAAATCAGTCTTCTTGAAGTAGTGTGTAAAACTCACTCTTATGATTCCAGAGGTTTCAATCATCTCGACCATAAACGTCCTCAGTCCCTTGATGATGTTATCGCTCGCTCCAACTCGTCCTAAAATTGAGTCTTCAATTGAAATTGTGGCATGGGAACATGACACAAAAGGACAAATGCTGTGTCCACGGATCTGATATAAGTACTCTTGCCGCCCATGTTTGAACCAGTTATAATTAAAATATTGCAGTCATCTGCAATAGAACCAAGATGTCTTGAATCCTCCATTATCACACCTTTCCTTCTTACCTTTTTTTGATTCCAAATCATTCGAGATAAAAGTGACGTTCTCTTGCAATTCGAGACATGAATGTCGCACATTCTTCAATGTCAGCACTCTGGATCCCTCGTCAAGCATATTTGGACAAACATACGCAGTTGGAGCACTATGGGCAGCAACAGCAAAACTCACATGGACAATTCGATTGTTCAATGAAGTCAATGGAGCTGACTACCCCTAGCAACCTCGATGACTGCTCGACAATCGATTTCTGTTGCTCCTCGTACTGTTCTCTCATTTCTCCAAAATCTTGACGGTAGCCAGTTAACTTGTCCGAGGTAAATCGAATAAGGAAAGAAAGCCAACAAAAAAAATAAAACAGATCGACCTACGCTATAACATTTTACTTTGAAGAATGATTAGGTAAAAAAAAAAACAAGAAATGAACAGCTGTAATAACAAATAAAAACAAAGACAACAACAAAAAGAGTCTTTGGTTATGACATTTATGAGTTCGAAACTGAGTTCGAAATTACTCATTTCACTTTAATAGCTGAATCGCTTTTGGAAGTGAAGTGAGATGAGTCGGCGAGTAAGGCGAGTCATCTCACTTCACTCCCTGAAATAGCTGAATCTCGGTACAAAGCTTTCCATAGGGGAAATTTCCAAATAATTTCCCTTCCAAAAGCTTTTGTTTGACAGCTGGATTCTGCTATAATCCAGCAAATGGCGCTTCTGTCGTTTGAGAGTCACTATAGGTTTGTTCCTTGGATTCTTCGCACTGTTTCGGACTAAATGTCAAATTTTGACATTCTTCTCTCAGAGAGGAGAAAAACTGTCAAAATGTGTGGAACGGCTTGGGAACTTGTTTGCACTAATTCGGACTAAACGTCAAACGACATACTCGGCTAGAGTTGCCGTACATTAATCATAAATCTCAAAAAACATTTTCAAGAATAACAACTCAAAAAATAAAAGTTAATAAAAATTTCAAGTTTATTAGGCGCCAGTTAAAGCTATCATTGAAACTCATCATTGAAAATTTTAAGGATTGATTTTGACACGCTTAGGAAGGGAAATCGTTTATTATTTTGATGGAAAAATAAACCTTAAGATTTAATTAATATATCTAGCCAAAAAAATAATTCAAATAGGTACAACTTTCCACATAAAAAGACTTTTCTTATTTCAATGACTGAACTACCTTACCAATGATCATTGAAAAATCAAAAGTCAATTTTTGTGGAAACTTGGGCCTATTTGAATTTTTTTTTTGACTAGAAATATTTTTGAAGTCTTGAGCTTTAATCGTCCATCAAAATAATGAATGATTTTGCTTTCTTAACGTCTCAAAATCAATCATTAAAGTTTTCAATGATGAGTTTCAATGATAGCTATAACTGGTGCCTTAAAATAAAGAACAACAAATATTTATAAATTGATTTAGTTTGAAGATAAAATTTGTGATTTTTTAATGGAGTTGTAATATGATTCATCAAAACCCCTGGCGTGGATATTAATAAAACGAACAAATTTCTGCATTTAAAACATAAGAGCACCACAAACCAAAATGGAGTTTTGTTTCATATCTTTTACAATTCATTTATGCCTACCTTTTCATCTTTCATAGTTATGCTGCATCCAGTTGCTTCGCTTTCTCTCTTTTAAGCAAACATTCAATGGTTTTTTGCTTTTGTCACGATGTGTGCAGTGGCGGACTAAGATTGTTAGAGGCCCGGGGCGGCTATGCAAAATGGGGCCCCTTATGTGATCAGATAAGAGAACGAGTATTTTGATGTTTATAAAATAAAAAAATAGTTTTTCTTATTCTTAAATTTTAGGCAAACTAGCAGCAGAACAGGGATGAAAAGTTGTGTTTCCACAATGTATCGAAAGTTAAAAATAAAGTCTATCGAATTGTATTTTTAGCTTCAAAAACATAATTTTTTATCCACATTTGTTGCTGTATGTTTGTATTAGGGTGGCACTTATTGTGAAATAATTTAGATTTCCCCCACCACCTAAGAGCGAAGATGTATGCAATTTTTTTTTAGATCGGTTAACGTTAACACGTGCCGGCAAGCACTTGAAATTTCTCATACAAGATACATAGAAATTTCTCATTCAAAATTATGGAAAAAGTGTGAAAGTGGATGGAAAATCTTTAAACTTGGCACATATATTAAGCACCATAAGGAGTAACAAATTATTTTAATTTTTGTTTTTTCAAAAATATTTACCCTGTTTAAAATAACGTTGTTTAGTGAATTTATTGTTATTTTATTTTGTTTTATTTTATTTTATTTTATTTTATTTTATTTTATTTTATTTTATTTTATTTTATTTTATTTTATTTTATTTTATTTTATTTTATTTTATTTTATTTTATTTTATTTTATTTATTTTATGTTTTAAAAAATGGCTTGAAAAATAGAAGAAAAACTATATTTTGAAAAAAGGTATATTTTGATCTAAATGTCACCCAATAGTCCAAAAATCACCTCTGGAGTAGTACAAATTAATCAAACATTTCAGATTTCTTAGAGGTTTCTTAATCCATCGACATCGTAGCCATCCGTCAATGGAATTTGACAGTTGATGTCTTGACGGACCATACCGAACTATATTATACTTTCACATAAAATGTGAATTTTGATCCAAATGTTAACCAATTGACATAAAATTTTATTTTTCCAGAGCAGTAAAAACTGTGAAAAAAATCGATACTTTTGTCTGGTATTTAACATTTATATTGCAAAATACATTAAAGCCAAAATTCTTAATTCTGAAATAGCTATCTAAACTTTAAAAAAATGTGGCATTTTCTGCTTGAATCCCAAATTAAATAGTATTTAAGATCGATTAAAGATGCAAAATATGATAAAAATAAAGTGGGTTACATTACTTTTGCACTCACAGCCTCATATATTTCTTAAAATATACATAAATCCAATCTAAACATATCGTGTTTGAATTGGATTTGGGGGCCCCTGGACGCCGGGGGCCCGGGGCGGACCGCCCCCTCCGCCCCTACCTTAGTCCGCCAGTGGATGTGTGACGTCATAATCATCTCTGATTTTGTTCGGAAAATAGCAAAAAAATAAAGTAATTTGATTGCTCCTTTTAAACCAATCGTTTGATTAGTAATAAAAGTTGGTAAAAAAAGATTGTGACGTCACAAAACCCCAAGATGTTGAGTGTATAAAATGAGCATACTTACTTTAGCCCTGTTTTTTAGTGCATTTTTATCTTCGCTTGAAAAAGTAATGTGCTAAATACTTACCAACACGGTGGTAAATCATAATGCTTAAATCTCTTCACTTTTTAAGAAATAATACTGAAATATACAAGAAATACTAAATTGCCAAAAAGTACTACAAATGTGTTCTTTCAAACAGTTTTGCTAAGTCCAATAATTTTATAAATATCATTTGATTATTTTAAAGAAAAACAAAATAAAAGAATATACACACTTATTAAAATGAAAATAAAAATAGAAATAAAAGTTGCACTTGGGTAACCCTTAATAAAGGTTTGGTTTTTTTTTAATTTGAATGCAACAAACGTCTAAATTACGTCAACTTGGCATATTTGACAGCTAGTACAAAACAGCCACCAGAAATTTCTCGGACCAAATCTGGGAAGGAGGGGAAATTTTATGACAGCTCACTTTGGTCCGAAATAGTACAAATTTTCAAGTGTGGAACGACTTCGTACTAAATCTGGCGGTTTCAAACTGTTTGAAAGTCGGCAAGGAACACACCTTATAATTATAGCTTATAAGGGTATATTTACACTGCAACCGTAAGCTCTATTGTGTCCGTTTGTTGGCTATTGTGAAGACGTTATAGCTCAAATGTGAAAGTCATTACACTGCCCCCCTCTTAGTGTTGCAGTTTTATTTGAAAATTTCTCCCAGTCTATACCTCGAATGAAAAAAAAAGAAATATCGAAAGATTATTTTGATTTTTTTAGATTTATTTAAAACGATAAGTTATTACATAGTTTGATTCTATGTATTAAAGATGATGTGTACGTCTTGGCTGATACGAAGAGAAGAAGATGGAAATAGTAAGTCCAGGATCTGTTTCCTCACATAATACACTTGTCCGAAAGGGCAAGTTTACACGTGGTAGTGGGACAAGTTTACATGTAACACTCCCACTAAAGTTGTTCTTTCATCGATGATATGCCTATCATTGTCCTGAGTCTCTGGAAACTGCCTCTTGGTAACCCCTTCGTCAGAATATCTGCAAGTTGATTTTCACTGCGAACGTATTCTATTTTGAATACAGCTTGATATTTTTCACGTAGAAATGATAACGTACTTCAATATACTTTGATCTCGTGTAGCTCTGGGTTTCTTATAAATCGAATTGCGCTTTGGTTATCGATGAACAAACAGCTTAAAACTCCCTTTCTAGGCAAAATTTCCTTTTTGAAAAGGTCCAACCATATTAAGTCCTTCGATGTCTCACTAGCAGCGACGAATTCTGCTTCAGTCGTGGAAATAGCAACACTTTTTTGCCTCTGTGACCTCCATGATACTGTTCCGGAACCAAGAAGCCTCCATGATACTGTTCCGGAACCAAGAAGAAACAACGATCCAGACGTTGACCGCCTGGTTTGCTCATCCCCAGCATAATCTGCGTCACTATATCCTAAAAGAATAATTTCAGAGCTGGAATGCTAGGTCAACCCAAAATTTTTTGTTTCGTTTAAATACTTAAAAATTCGCTTAACTGCGTTTACATGAATCATACTGGGATTTTCCAAGTATCGACTTACCACTCCTACGGCGAAGGATATGTCAGGTCGGGTTCCAATGGAAAGGTACATTAACGAACCTACAGCTTCACGATATGGGAACGTAACCGGAATGCTATTTTTGCCATGGATGTTAATGTCTAACGATGCATTTGTGTCGACCGGCGTAGAAACAGAATATCATTCATTCATACCAAAACGCTATAAGACCTTCTTTACGTAAGATTCTTGATGAACGAATATCGAACCCGTTTTAAATCTTTTCATTTCTAAGCATAGAAAAGTGTATACATAATTTTCCTTAACTTGGAAATTGTCTTTTAAATAATTTAATAAATCATCAATATCTTTCTCATTTTTTGCGGCGACGATTCCGTCATCAATATATAACGCGATTATCATTTTCGATTTCGATTTAAAAATAAAAACACACGAGTCAGCTTTATATATTTAAAGATCATATATTGTTAAAAAATTCGTAAACTTAGTGTTCCAGCACCGAGAGGCCTGTTTAAGTCCGTAAAGGCTTCTATTTAATTTGCAAATGCGATTTGAATTGTCAGCAAAACCGATAGGTTGTTTCATAAAAGTTGTTTCTTTTAAGTCACCATATAAAAAAGCTTTTTTTATATCGAATTGTTTAAGAATCAAACCTTGAATCACAGCAACCGAAAAAACCAATCGAATAGAGTCAAATTTAACAACTGGACTAAAAGTCTCTTCATAGTCTATACTGTACACTTGAGTAAAACCGCGAGCAACCAACCGTGCTTTATATCGATTCACCGAACCATCCGATTTTCTTTTAAATTTGTAAATCCACTTACTGTCTATTAGTTTGTGTCCTTTTGGCAACTCTACAAGGCTCCAGGTGTTGTTATTAGAATGTGAACTCATTTCATCTGAATCTAGAAAATGAAAAGTAGCATAAGATTTTTTCTCGGAACTATTTTCTTGCGTGTGGGTTTCCATTGTCGACTAACTTGTCAGTTCCATTTTAAAAAACACATCCCTTGCAATTTCAATCCGATTTTCGCTCTGAAAGTAAACTCTATATCCTTTTACATTTTCATCATAACCCACAAACAACCCTCTTCGACTCTTAGCATCACATTTCTTGCGTTTTTCCTTAGGAACGTGCACAAAAACCTCTGTTCCAAAACCCTTAGTTATTTTATGTCTGGTTTTCTTTTGAAACATACATAGTTCATAGGGAGATTTACCCTTTTCTGAGCTTGTACCCGTTCTATTTATTACATACGCAGCAGCATTAACAGCTTCAGCCCAAAGAAACTTCTCCAAGCCTTTTCCAAAAAGAATAGTTCTAGCGGCCTCCACTAGCATTCTGTTTTCCCACTCTGCACTTTCATTTTGCTCGGGCGTGTACGGAATAGTTTGTTCGTGACGAATTCCCCTTTTTTGCAAGATGTCTTGCACATCTCTATTGACAAACTCGGTCCCGTTGTCCGTTCGAAAACATTTTACGTTAGCACCCAATGCTGTCTCCATCATTGTCAAAAAATTCGCCGGAATGAACTTTACCTCGCTCTTAGTATTGATAAAATAAACGAATCGGAAATGGGAATAGTCATCTTTAAATAAAAGAAAATACTTAGAACCACCCAGCGAATCCACCTGCATTGGTCCACATACATCTGCATGTATAAGTTCATCTACTGCAATTGATTTTGTTTGACTATGTGGTAATGGTAACTTGTGTTGTTTTCCCAAGCAACAAGCATCGCAAGAAAAATTTTGTAAATTACCTTTAGGTAGAACTATAATAGTCGGAAGGGCACTGAAGCTACCCATAATGTAACTATCATCCTTCTCTTTTTGGCATTCCTATTTCACCAAATGTCAGTTTTACTTAAGGTAGAACTATAATAGTCGGAAGGGCACTGAAGCTAATGTCAAAAACCAACGAAAAGTAGCTTTCCGTACCGAAAAAAAGGGAACACACCCATAATGTAACTATCATCTTTCTCTTTTTGGCATTCCTATTTCACCAAATGTCAGTTTTACTTAAGTGAGGTGCGCTCGGGAGCGCACCTCACTTCCGTAACCAAAGTTGAACGAAACTTGACGAAACGCTCCACTCCGCAATTATAGTCACCGTCATATGCTTTCCGTGTATTTGCTTGTTTTCTTCCGACCACTTAAGTGCCCCTCCGAGCATTATAGCTCTAGCTTTACTTCCGTAACCAAAGTTGAACGAAACTTGACGAAACGCTCCACTTCGCAATTATAGTTGCGTCAAATGCTTTCCGTGTATTCGCTTGTTTTCTTCCGACCACTTAAGTGCCCCTCCGAGCATTATAACGGGTGATTTTTTAAGAGGTTTAGAACTTTAAAAAAAAAACACAAAAAATTCGAAAAAATGAATGAAATATTTATTTGAATCGATAGTTTGAACCTTGCAATTTAATGTTTAAAGATAATTTCATGCAAATGTTGACCGCGGCTGCGTCTCAGGTAGCCCATCCGCTGAGTCCAATTTTGGCATACTCTTTCACACATATCGGCTGGTATCTCACGAATGAATGCATGGATGTTGGCTTCCAGTGCGTCAATCGAAGCGGGCTTGTCCCTATAGACATTAGCCTTGACATACCCCCACAAAAAATAATCTAATGGTGTCAAATCGCACGATCTAGGCGGCCAATTGACCGGCCCGAAACGTGAAATTAACTGTTCACCAAACTCGCCTCGCAATTGCGCCATTGTTTCGCGTGCTGTGTGGCATGTGGCACCGTCTTGTTGAAACCACATATCATGCAAGTCAAGAACTTCCATTTCGGGCAAAAAAAAGTTTGTTTTCATCGCTCGGTAGCGTTCACCATTGACAGTAACGCGGCAATTATGCTTATTTACGTACCCATTCAACCAAAAATGAGCCTCATCGCTGAACACAATTTTTCGATAAAAAAGCGGATCCTCGGCCAGCTTTCCAAGAGCCCATTCACCAAAAATTCGGCGTTGTGGTAGGTCGGCTGGCTTTAGTTCTTGCACCAGCTGTATCTTAAAACGCCCAAATCCTTCCGCAAAATTTTCCACGTAGTGCTGTAACAAAGGCCTAACTGCTGGGAACGGCGCGGCGCCGAATCGACATTTCGTGGTCTTCTGTCACACTAGCTGATACGGCCGCAATATTTTCTTCACTACGCACAGTACGTAAACGTGTTGGTGGTTTTATGTCCAACAAAGTAAATTTGGTGCGAAATTTGGTCACAATCTTCCGAATAGACTGCTCAGAAGGTCGAGAATGCCGACCATAAAATGGAAGCAGCGCGCGATGAACATTTCGAACCGAGCACGAATTTTGATAGTAAAATTCAATAATTTGCAGGCGTTGTTCATTTGTAAGACGATCCATGGTTAAATTGCAAACCAAACTGAAGCTGTTTGACAGTGACACAAGGTACTAAACACACGTCAGCTGTCAAAACCAGTGTTGCCAAAACCAAACCAGCTAAAAAATCACCTTTTAGTTCTAGCTTTTGACAGGAACAGGGGCGGACTGGGCCACCGGGCAACCGGGATTTTGCCCGGTGGGCCCCTAAGAAAGCAAAAAGTTCATAAAAGTTCCTGCGTTCCTTTTCTGTTTTTTTTTAAGTAAAACTTTCTAAGAAAATTGGACTCATACTAGATTAAGAGTTTTGTTGATCAATATAAGTATTTAGAGGCCTCCAAAACTCTGTTGGTGGTGGATCTGTAGATCTTTGGAGGCCCCCAGAACTCGGTTGGTGGCCTCTACGGATCTCTGGAGGCTGGTGGGCCTTTACGGATTTTTGGAGGACCCCAGAACTCAGTTGGTGGCCTCTACGGATCTTTGGATGCCTCCAGAACTCGGTTGGTGACATCTTAGGATCTCTTGAGGCCTCCTGAAATCTGTTGGTGGCCTCTACGGATCTCTGGAGGCCCCCAAAACTTGGTTGGAGGCCCCCAGAACTCAGTTGGTGGCCTCTACGGATCTTTGGAGGCCTCCAGAACCCGGTTGATGACCTCTATGGATCTCTTGAGGCCTCCTGAAATCTGTTGATGGCCTCTACGGATCCTTGGAGGCCTCCTACGGATCCTTGGAACTTGGCTAATGGCCAAGTTGGGAGCCCCAACAACTCCGTTGGTGGCCTCTACCGATCTTTGGAGGCCCCCAGAACTCCATTCGTGGCCTCTACGGATTTTTGGAGGCCCCCGGATGTTGGTTCATAGCCTCACCCAACTAACAAACTCTCCAGAGCTTAGGTCTTATTTTCTCAAAAAAACTCCCATAATTCTCTTTCAGATCTTATTGCTATACTTAAGACATGATCTCTCATTATGAAACAAAAATTCGTCTTTTAACGTTCTTATTATACGAGCTTAGCATTTTTCAAACATCGAATCGCTTTAATTTTATACCTAGAACAATTATTCCTCGTGTATATAAATTTAGTGTCTTGTAATAATCTTGTTATCAAATTTAAGCTCTAAACGTCAGTTTTTAATCTTTAAAATCTCTTATCAAGAGGTAATAAAGTAACAAAAACAAAACACTAACTATAGGATTCATATGAGATGAAATGTTGCATCCACAGCTGCTTATATTTGATTCATACACAAGTCGTTCTTTTTCTTAAAGTTTTGTGTGTACATTGTTTTCCGACGTTCAGTTTTCTATTGGACTTGCTTCCTGAATGGAACAATTGGATGTTGTATACTACAATTAAAAATTTATTTTATTTTTGACGAATGTAAACTTTCGGTGATTTATTTTCTTTTGTTTCGGTGTAATATTAGGTTTTTTGACATTATTACACTTGTAAATTTGACCAAATAATTATAATTTTGTTGCCTATTGGAATGCTAATTTTTGATATTCTTTGTTCAGTTATTACAACATTTATGACGCCATAATGTAAATTTATCATTCTGAAACTGTTATGCACAAAACTAAACATATTTCTTACTTTGACATTTCAACTTTTATTGAAACATAAACAAAAGTAAACATTCGTTAGAAAAAGGAACGCATCACCGATATTTGTTTGTTTTTTCTTGGTTTGTTTGATAGCTGTCAAAAAAAGTCACATAGAAGCATCTCACTTCTCATAACAAGTGTTTGTTTTCATACCAACATAAATGTTACAACACTCTCATAAAAATGTTTATTCAAGAGTTAAAGGTATCGAGTGGACAGCAGCCATATTTCAATTTGAACGAAGTGTTGTTTGTATAGTTTGAGGGTTACCGTGATTTGAAAATAAATCTTAAAATAATTTATTTGGGTTTCCATTATGATGAATCTATTTAAGATATATTTACCAGTATTAGTGTGTTTATATTAGCCCTGTTTTTTGGTGCATTTTTAGCTTCGCTTAAAAAAGTAGCATGTTTAAAACAACAACAATACGGAGTTATACCAAATTGTTGTTGTATTTTTCATACTACTTTTTTTAAGCTAAGATAAAAATGCACTTAAGAACAGGGCTATTGATGTTTATTTTGTCAACTTCTTTTTTTTTCATTAAAACGTCTCTTAATCTCTTGTAAATTATTTGATTATAAATAACAGGTATACAAGAATAAGACCAACAAATCGACAAATTTTCTGCTATTATACCTTTTTCGTCATATAACATGAATAAATACCATAAATAATATCAGCATAAAAAGTATTATTCTGATTCAAAACAAACATCAAGGTAACCCTTTTTCTATTTCAAAATAAAAATAAATTAATTTAAATATCAATAATTTTGAAAGCGCTTCGTTATTTTTCGAAGTAAAATGTTTAAGTTAGTAGAAAAAGTTTCATTCGCACTAAAATTTTGCTTCACATAATGTGACAAACTATAAATATATTAACGTCACCATGATATCAAAATATAAATGCTCTCACTAAAATACACATTAGTTTTTCACCATGAGACAATGACGATGACACATACAGATAAAAGTAATATCTTCGTACCTACTTCCAAAAAAAGTATAGACAATGTGAAAGATAATTATGTATGTGTATATGTTTTTTTTAATTTTGCACATACTCGTTCTCTTTTCATCAACTCCCACAAGAAGAGACGCATTCTCCTAGCAAGATTAATAGGGCGTTTGTCATCCCATATTAACAATTAAAATGTTTCTATAAGAGGAAAATTAACTCCCATAAGTGGGCCATTTAACGCTTGTAACACTTTCATAAGAATGTTGGAGTAGTCTCCTAGAGTAAAACTAGCTCCCGAAATATAGTCTCATAAGCCGCTTGGAAATTCTTATGAGAGGAAAATTGTTACTTGGGCAACGAATCTCTGGAGGCCTCAGAGCTCTGTTGGGTGGCCTCTTCAGATCTTTGGAGGCCCCCACAACTCCTTTAGTGGCCTCTACCGATCTTTGAAGGTCCCCTGAGCCCCATTGGTGGCCTCTACGGATCTTTGTAGGCCCCCTGATCTCGTTTGGTGGCCTCTGCGGATCTTTGGAAGCCTCCAGATCTCGGTTGGTGGCCTCTGCAGATCTCTGGAGGCCCCCTGAAATCGGATGGTGGCCTCTATAAATCTTTGGAAACCCCTAGAACTTGGTTGGAGGCCTCCAGAGCTCTGTTGGTGGCCTCTACAGATCATTGGAGGCCCCCACAACTCCGTTGGTGGCCTCTACCGATATTTGGAGGCCCCCACAACTCCGTTGGTGGCCTCTACAGATCTTTGGAGGCCCCCAGAACTCCATTGGTGGCCTCTACGGATCTTTGGAGGCCCCCAGAAATTGGTTGGTGGTCTCTATAAATCTTTGAAAACCCCTAGAACTCGGTTGGTGACATCTATGGATCTATGGAGGCCCCAAGACCTCTGTTGATGGCCTCTATAGATCTTTGGGAGCCCCAACAACTCCGTTGGTGGCCTCTACCGATCTTTGGAGGCCCCCAGAACTCCATTCGTGGCCTCTACGGATTTTTGGAGGCCCCCGGATGTTGGTTCATAGCCTCAACGAATCTCTGGAGGCCTCAGAGCTCTGTTGGGTGGCCTCTTCAGATCTTTGGAGGCCCCCACAACTCCTTTAGTGGCCTCTACCGATCTTTGAAGGTCCCCTGAGCCCCATTGGTGGCCTCTACGGATCTTTGTAGGCCCCCTGATCTCGTTTGGTGGCCTCTGCGGATCTTTGGAAGCCTCCAGATCTCGGTTGGTGGCCTCTGCAGATCTCTGGAGGCCCCCTGAAATCGGATGGTGGCCTCTATAAATCTTTGGAAACCCCTAGAACTTGGTTGGTGGCCTCTACGGATCTCTGGAGACCCCAAGAACTCGGTTGGTGGTCTCTTCGGATCTCTGGAGGCCCCAAAAACTCGTTTGTGGAACTCTATGAATCTTTAGATTCCTCCAAAACTCGTTTGGTGGCCTCTACGGATCTTAAACTATTCAAAAAATGATAGAAATATTTTACAATTTCAAAAACTAAATATACAAAATAAAAATAAATAAAAAAAACTCTCAATGATGAGTATACTTTAAAATGTCTGAAAGTTAGGTTTATAACCTGAATTCAAAAGATGAGAATGAATAGCTGTATTTTATCTGATCCGGATCAGATCATGATAAATAAAACAAACAGGATCATAGTGACAGGAGTGTAACATACCCGTCCCTCTTTGCCGTTTCCGTTTGTTTATTTTTCATGCATCTGTTGCCTCTTTTCTTTGCGCTACTGAGATAATTCACAATAGCAATTTTTGGATCATTGAAATATAGGTAGATCTACATAAAAAGCAGGACCCCATGTTGTTTTTGCAATTAGGTACGTGTTAAGAATTGATCCAGATCAGATCATGTGGGTAATAAAATGCGGTTTATGATGAGGCAGAGGACGAACGTCAAGAAACAAAAATTAAAAATCTCAAAAATTAAGAAAAATATAATACTACTTTTGTCGGTTCAAGATTCACGAGATATTTGATAAAACGTGATTTCCAAAATGGTAGCTGATGCACGCCTACTTGGATTAACATTCGGGGGGGGGGAGGGGGGAACCCCTGAACATTTTCGAACAAAAATCAATTAAATAGTTGATAGCATTATGAACCTACTGTTTTTGCTCTGGTTCTTGGACTAGCACAGGGCCAGTTTGTGTTTGTGCAATCTGCAACTAGGTAATCACTGATTCTGTTTAATCCATAGTTATGAATCTGTGATCATCATTGAGCGTTTGTTCACTCAATTTTCTGTTTGATCATTGTTTTTTCCAATAATCATCTTCCCATTTCCAGTATGTCTGTCAAATCAATTGTTAGATGTAATCTGTCACTCACCATAAACAAACATCAACTTTGTTGTGAGCTTTATGCTACATTTCCACCTAACGTTAATCTGAGATTTAATAAGATTTACCTCAAATCTTCTTAATCTTGAAGATTTACCATACAAATATATTTCGTAAATCTTGAAGATTAGAAATTAATCTTGTTCAATCTTCCTACGACAAATACTTTTACATATCAAACTAACCTATTCTTGTGTGGCGCTGTAGGATTCATTCATGGCTGAATTCAGTTCTTCACAAAGGAAACATTCTATCTCACTTCCTAAAGCTGCTGTCAAAGTTACCCTTTATTAAATCTTTTTGTGCGGTGGAAACACCAAATGGATTTACTAAATCTGAACTGGGATAAACTTTTGGTGGAAATATAGCACTAGAAAGAAAAATTTGTTGTGTAAAAGAGCATGGACAGTAAGAAGTGTAGGTAGTGCTGGCATTTTGTGATACCTAGAGATGGAATTTTTACCAGGCTGTGGTTTTTCTATAAATTTTCTATATATCCAAGGCCTTTACAAAAAAGAGCTGCCTCTTAACCAATGATAAGCAAAATAAATTTCAGGAAATCTTTGATTAAATTATACTTACCAAACAGAATCAGCGAATTAGTGATTTCTCAAATAAAGTATTCAAATTATGGATTTTCTGTTGAGAATTTTGCTGAACATACGCATTCAATGATAATCAACTAGAATAATGCTTGATTTAAGTTAACAGGGTGTGAACATAAATGTACTTGCCCTAAGATTGGGATTGTTCAATAATTGCAAGTTAACAAATGGGTTACTAAAATATTTGTTTGTACTTTTTTATAAATCACAGCTACTGTTAGGAGAAATAGTTCTAAAAGTACATTATTTAATTAAAATTTTTAAAACTGCCAACATGGTGATCAAAAACACAGCGGTTTCTTTTCATTCAATATAAAAAATTTCAATCAGAAAAATTGTGAAACTAAAGCTAAATAATTTATTTGATTCACTAGAGAAAAAAAATTAAGAAAATTCGACTCTTCAATTTATTTATTTTTTGAAAATATTTAATGAGTTTCATTTCTTTCGATTGCAAAACAACTGTAGCTTAGAAAAAATAATTTCTAAGAAATTTTTAAAAAATTAGAAGTATCTATCAACGCTTTTTGTTTCATATCTCCCTTAACTCCCACAATTTGTTTGACCAGCGTAATTTTGTTTTGACTAAACTGAAGTCACACCCATCACTTAAGGTCGTAAAACTAATGTTATATTACTGAGACCTACAAGAACATCTTTGCTATTTTGTATGCTTGCTTGAATAAAAACTCAAATTAATTGATCTGTAAGGTGACGCAGCCATAAACTAAAAATAGCTGTTTCCTTATACCTTATAAATATATCAATCAATATGTTAATTCAAAAAAATTAATATATATAAAAACAGTGACTTTCGAGAAATGTTTGCAATATCAACTTTTTTTTAACCATTTTGAGAGTTATTCTATTCTGTGGCTTTTTTTCTAAAAGTCCCGGTAGGCCCTTTGATCCCCAGTCCGCCCCTGGACAGGAATATCCATATCTTAGAGATAGGGTAGAGCATACCTGGCGAATGTTTTGATGAGCAAATCTCTCGTGCCATAGCTCCAACGAACATTGTGACGATAAACACGAAGAATCTCGATTATCATGAACAGCTGGTAAACTAACTTCCATCGCCATCTCAAAAAGTTTTCCCTTCCGGACACCAACAGCAACAACAACACCATTTCGTATGAAAGAACAACCATCTTTATCTGCTTTTAACTCCAGACCTTTATCCAAAGCTGTTAAGGATAAAAACAAATTCACTTTCATTAAAGGAACATATGTATAAACATTGGACAAATGATTTTTATTACAAACTCCATTCACAAAAAATTTTACATTTATATCGCCTAAGCCATGTGCTTCTAATGTTTCTCCGTTTCCGAACCTTACCAATTGAACAATAGCCCTGTTTTTTAGTGCATTTTTATCTTCGCTTAGAAAAAAGTAGCATGTTAATTACACAACAAACTGGTTTAATTCCGTATTGTTGTTGTATTTAACATGCTACTTTTTTCTAAGCGAAGATAAAAATGCACTAAAAAACAGTGCTAATATCAAATTTCGAATAATAATTTATGAACCAATTGTAATTGCTTGTCATGTGGTCACTAGAACCGCTATCAACAACCCAAGAGACGGAATCCTTGGAACAAAAGTATGGCTTTGATATCATGCCAATGTACGCCTCTCCATCCACGCTGTTCTCTGTTAATTTTAAGTGCTTAGCTTTTGGGCAGTCCCTTTTGAAATGGCCCTTCTGGTTGCATAAAAATCATCTTTTTCGGATAAATTATTCTTTTTCCAACCAACGGATCTGGCAGCCAGAGCAGCAGACGACGAAGGAACATCCTGATCAGCATTCCCGAATGTTATCTCTTCCATTGTAAGACGATCTGTGAGATTTTTGAGTGTTCGATTTTCCTTAGGAGTCGACTCCCATGCTGAAAGAAAATGATTGTAAGATGAAGGCAATGACATTCAAATTTTTGTCATTTTCATGGCATGTGGCATCAGAAATCGGTTCACCCAAATCACTTAGACGTCGTGCAATTTGGTCAATGTTCGAGATGTACCCAACTATGGTATCAGATTTGGTTTTCTTTACTTCGTAAAACTGTTGTTGAAGTAGATGGATTGACGACTCAAAAATTTGCTCAAAAAATACGATTTTTACAATTTTTCTGTGAAAATGTCTTTTTTTCTAAGAACACACAGGTCTGCTAGTACCCATCAACCTTGACGGTGCACAGTGGTCGGAAATCAACATTTAGCGCGAACTAAATAAAAAACTGAAGGTCCAAATCACCATGACTAATGTTATCTATTCTACGTAAAATACATCCGCGTACCCACTGATGACCTTGGTTTTTTATTAAAGGTCGAAGATGTTACGAAAAGACCCGTTAATTGAACGGTTCAACCAATATTCGCAGAATGGTATGTCAATTTTGAATTGCTTATCATTTGCAATGGGTGTGAAAATTCAAATTAAAATTATTTTAATAATTTATAACCATGGATAAGGTATATAACGGTAAATATTTTTATAAAAAAATTAAGAAGCTGTAAAGTGAGGACCTAGTTAAAAAGAATTTTTTGGTTATTATTTTTTTAAGTTGGGCATAGAAAAATCGCAAGTGTTTGCAAGTGTTAAGACTGCTCTAATATCGTTAGGGAATCGCTTCTTTTCAAGATAGTACAAGAACAAAGTGCATTTACGTGCTAATTCATCTTTTACAATTAATTTTAGAATCGTCACAAAAGGCCACAATTTTCGACATTTTTGGTATACCACGCTTCAAATATTGATTGCATCGTTCAACTAACGGGTCTTTTAATATCATCTTTGACCTTAAATAAAAAACCAAGGCCATCAGTGGGCGCGCGGATGTATTCTACGTACGATAGATAACATTAGTCATGTTAGTTTGGACTTTCAGTTTTTCATTTAGTTCGCGCTAAATGTTGATTTCCGACCACTGTGCGGTGGGTTGATCTTCAAAAAAAAAAAAAAAAAAATTATTGCGTAGGTTAGGGCAGGGGTAATGGCTGATTTACAATGCCGCGTTGGGCGTTGCGTTGAAAGATTTGCCTGTCAACGCAAAAGTTCAGGCATAGGAATATCTGTTTAGTGTTTACAATGACGCGTTGAGCATTATGTTACGATTTTGCATCCATTAGTAGGTACACAAACCAACGTAACGTAAGCGGCTGCAACGCGAAAGTAGAGATTATTTGTTTGAATTTTTTTGCTCGATTTATCTTGACGCGGCCGTAGCGCTTGTTAAATGTAACGTACGCATCGCGAACGCGAACGCGTCATTGTAAATCAGCCATAAGGGGACAGGTGAACCTCATGTAGTCAACTTCGTAGATTTAATCAACGGAGATCCCTACCAATAGAGGATAAGCAATTTCTTTTGGCCAAAACTGGATGATATGAATGCGTGATCAAAATATTATTCTAAAATGACAGCACTACGTATCTACAGCTACTGGTAACAAAAAACATTCTACATAAACGATAATAAATTGTAAGATACGGTTATCTCTCGAGGAGGTGACGTGAATTGGCCACCATGATTGTGCGATTTGACCTCATTTCACTTTTTTTCGTGGGATTTTCTGAAGTTGCAGGTCTATGCTAATAAGCCGTAATCAGCTGATACCCTCAAAGTCAAAATAATTTAGGCCATCGTTCAAATTCAGCAGGAACTATGCGGCAAAGGCATTCAAATTTGGACGCCTCGGATCCTTGCCACTGTGTGAAGCCGTGGCGGATATTTTGAACAATGTCATATTCCATATTATACATAAGAAGAGAAATAATTTAAAAAATAATTGTAGGTAGGAATGTCACGAATTTACACATTGCATTCTAGATTGTACGAATAGACACACTACAACCTGCACAGGATGAAACAAGTACATGAAAAACCCTTGATAACAAAGGACTTTAGTATTAGAAAACTCGATAGTTTTGGATAAAAGTGATCAAAATGCGCAACCTCTAAATATAATCCAATCTTCTTGAAATTTCGCATACATATTTTGTTCATCACTAAGACTCGGGGCGTGAGCAAAGTCAGCCAAAAATCACATCTTTGGAAAAATGAAACACCCTAGACGTCTCCCAAACTTTGATTTTCAATTCCGATTCCATCTTGGCGCTTTCATCAGCTGGGTCTTCTCTCATTGCTGGTCTTCCTTCTGCTCCGGTTACATAATCGTGCAGCCCTGTGGATTTGAAGACTACTACCATTTGGAATTTCCATATGTTCCAACCTGCACTGTCTGCCAGTTTTTGTATTTTAATGAGATTTTCTTTTTTAATATATTTAAAATACTTGGCTTGCTGGGCCCATAACCTGTTGCAGTTTTATTTGAAAATTTCTCCCGAAAGATTATTTTGATTTTTTTAGATTTATTTAAAACGGTAAGTAATTAGTTTGATTCTATGTATTATGGCTGATTTACAATGACGCGTTCGCGTTCGCGATGCGTACGTTACATTTAACAAGCGCTACGGCCGCGTCAAGATAAATCGAGCAAAAAAATTCATACTTTTTTCAACACAAGATGGCCACATACCTAAATTGTAATCGAAATTTCAAAACGCACGCAAAAGTTGAATAATCTCTACTTTCGCGTTGCAGCCGCTTACGTTACGTTGGTTTGTGTACCTACTAATGGATGCAAAATCGTAACATAATGCTCAACGCGTCATTGTAAACACTAAACAGATATTCCTATGCCTGAACTTTTGCGCTGACAGGCAAATCTTTCAACGCAACGCCCAACGCGGCATTGTAAAACAGCCATTAAAGATGATGTGTACGTCTTGGCTGATAGGAAGAGAAGAAAATGGAAATGGAAAAAGTAAGTCCAGGATCTGTTTCCTCACATAATACACCAGTCCGAAAGAGCAAGTTTACACGTGGGAGTAGGACAAGTTTACACTTAACACTTAGGGTTGATCGTCCCGAGCAAATCCATCACTCCCTTCGCCATTATAACGATGTAAACGGTCGCTGTGAACTACTTTCAGTTTCCCTCTTAATACTCTTTGAATGCGGTAGACGACATCGTTTATTCGTGTTACAACAGTATAGAGGCCTTCGCAATATTTTGTTGAAGCTTCGGTGAAAGTCCCTTTTGACGGTGGGGATTATGAAACCACACAAGGTCTCCCGCTTGGAATTCTATTGTTGTTGCTTTTGTGTCATATCGTGTTTTAATCCGATCACTTGATAGCTTTATATTTGCTCTTGTCTTTTCGTGGATGTCAACTAGCTTTTCTTTGAGGTTGTCGACGTAGTCGTCTATTCCTTGTGGCTCATTTGCATAACATCCAAATTTGATTTCACTTGGTAGTCGTATTGTGCTCCCGAAGAGGATATCTGATGATGGTGTATGTCCTTTTGAGCTATGTACCGCACTTCGATAGGCCATCAAGAATAATGGAATATGCCGATCCCAGCCTCGTTGGTTCTAACATTTCAGCTTCGTTTCGACCTAACTGAATAGGCTTTCTTTGTTTCTGTAAAACATTTGTAAAATCTCCTTAAACATAAAAAGGAGAACATTATAGAAGTTCTAAAGTAAGTCGTTGTAGGTATTTAAGTAGTTTAAACGAGCCCTATTCGAAATATTAATGAAGCTTAGGTTTTGACAGATAGCTTCAGAAAGATTTCTATAAAGGTAAGATCACAAGCAAGCCCCATTCTAGGCAGCATTCTTTTCTACATTCTCCCAGCTTAACTGGACGCCACCCATGGGATTTAATGAGATAATAAACACCTTGATCTTAATCCACTGTGCCAAATCTTTCCTATTCTCCTACTCTTTCTAACTAGTGCCGTGCAATTCAGGTTGCCTTTAAAAGACCTAAGGCCTTACAGGCATAGAGTTAGAAACAAAAGCAAAAAAAAGCATAAGAGAGGTATGAGTTATTTGACGGATAGGTTGTATAATATCTATAAGAAGTGGATAATATAACTTTTGCAGAGGTTGAAAAATAAAAGAAAAAAATTACTTTTAATTCTTTTGATGTGATTTTTATTGCATTTAATCCATTTTTAATCTGAAACTGTGGTTACAAACGATTATTTGGTAATTAATGTATTTAATGTATTGGAAATTGGAAATAATTATAAAACACAAACATTTTTCTAACCTTTCTAGGGATCGAACTCAGAACTCCTGAGTGACAGTCCAGCACTCTACCCACTCGGCCATCTTATATAATTTGGAAGTTGCAAAAACTTAATGAGCTTTTTTCGTTTTTAGAACTTCAAAATATTTCTACAACTAACCCTAGCTTCGGTACGCATTCAGACGAGCAAACAAGCTGTAGGATTGTTGACCATTTCTAAGATTCGATTTAGGGAAGAAAATAATGTTAAATATTTTTTTTCTTTTAAAGAGGCTGATGGTGAATGATCACACAAACATACTACACACATTTATTTTCCTTTCTCTGAAAATTGATACATTTCTTTACACCGTCAAATATTATAAAAAGATGCAATCTGTCTATACGATATAAGCCACATATAAATTTTGTGTCGTGTAAACAGAATGTCACGAAAAATGTTGTAACTTCCATATAAATTAACAAGTTCCTCAAAGCTTTCAAACAATTTTAAAGAAGCAGTTATTCAAGTCATGACTTCTATAAGGAATTTGTTTTTCATGTAGGCTCAGGGCCGGACAAGCTATACGTGCAAGCGGTGCAAATGCGTAGGGTGCTGAGCGCAATGAGCGCCTTGAGCAAGTATCAGAAAGCCACTACCACTACCTACCTATACTTTTTTAATTTTGAATTCATTTTAATAGCTTACGCCAATATTGCTTCTTATTCTGAATTTAAAGACAGATATATCAAAAAATAAGTCGATACCTAACTTTATATTGACACCCACAGTACCTAACAACAAACTGAATCATAAAACTTTTGCAAAGTGCACGATTTGTTCGACTCTTGGAGATACCTTGTTCGCCTCTGGAAGATGCATCGTTAAAAAAACGCATTTCACAGTCTACACCTTTGGTAATAAGAACATGACTTCTTTCACCAATAACCGCAATTGAGGGGTGCTAATGACGAAACTTGCGCAGAGTGCTTATCTAGCTCGGGGCGGCGCGCGGCCCTGTGTAGGCTGTATCCAGACTTGCAGCAATCAATATTTTTAAGCTAATAGAAACTGAAATGTTAGTTGGGAAGTGGCGTTATAATTTTCAAATTCTCTTACCTCATTTCAATTTCAAATTTCAATCAAAGCTTTTTGTGGCTGCCGCAGCAGTCGCTGCATTTCAATAAGAAAACGGAAAAAGAATAATTGAATGAAAGTCGATTGAAATATTGTGTTTCTTTCTCTTTTCCAATTCAGATGGTCGAGTTCGAGAAACCGATGTTTTTTGTCTTTTGGAAAAAAAATTGTCGCACTGAGAAAAAGGTCGCCCAGATCAAAAGGTCATCGTTTAGTCGCCTGGACCCTAAAAAGGTCGCAAAGTGCGACTAAGGTCGCAAAGTGCGACTAAGGTCGCAAAGTGCGACTAAGGTCGCACAGCGGTAACGCTGGCTCAGAATTAAATGACTGAGCAGACAGAGTTAAATGCTGAACACATAGTTCCCTTTCACACGAAGAAACAGGTTGCGGAGATTTGTTGGACGTTTCCTTTTAATCTCCTTAAAAATCTCTTGTACCTTTCACACGAGGAAACAAATCTCCAGGCAATTTTTTAAATTCCCTTTGAAAGTCTATTGGTTGAACACACCTAAACCTAGATTTGAAAGGAAATGTCAAAAAATCTCTTCAAAGAGCCTGATTACACGATTCGTTTTTTCGGTCGTTTCGTGTTTCGTTTTTTTGACACATTACGTGAGGAGTGTAGAAATGTAGGGGGAATGAAGTATGGAAAACACGTATGAAAATTTTAAGATTTTTTCCGGTTGAACTTTGACGTTTATGATTTGACAAATGAGTAGAGGTGGTGAATACTCATAAAATTTAAATATTGAGATTAGAAATTGATTTTCTTAATTAAATAGGTATAAATTTGAACAAGAAGTGATTTACAAATATTTTTAATTGTTATTAATGCCTATTTTCCAATAAATAAACCTCAAACTTGTTGAACGTCAAAATAACGTATGGATTTTTTTCATTGTGTGTAATCATGAAGGTACGTACCTGTCAAAAAGACGAAAAACGAAACGAACAAAAAAACGAATCGTGTAATAAGGCTCAAATTCTCCACCGGGGAGATTTTGTTCACCCCTCTTTCCTCCTGCCCGTCTCACCATGAAACTAAAAGTTGCTGGCAACTCAGTTTCCTCGTGTGAAAAGACACTGTGTTTCAAAAATTGTTCAGAGTTCTCAGAACAAACTTGTTCAGATGTTCTGAACCATGCTCGACATGCTCGGACTCTGTTAAGAGCTCTTTTCTGAATCAAAAAAGAAAAACGCCTATTGATACGTCAAATAAGTACGCAATAGTCCTTCAATAAATCATGCTCCCCAAGTAAGAAAGTCAAACAGAATTTGAAACTTTATTGGTCGCTAACTTAGTGGTGTTCTTTGCCTTTCCTAAAAAAACAACTATGTATGTACGAAGGTATTTAAAGTCGAAGCGTAAGAACCTCTTCAAACACATTACCTTTAATTTAATATCCATAAACAAAGAAATGAAGAAACCTTACAAGTAGGTACCCACATACATAAATCATTGAAAATAAAATCATTTTTATACCTTCCTAACTTTATTCATTCCGAAGTCATCTACATACATACCTACTACCTTCTGCTATATACACATAACTTCACAAACAACGAATAATTTTTTACAATATTTTCATCAGTAGCAGCTTATAAGATCTTTCGGAATTAAAATCTTTTGAATAACTTTTTTTCATTCTTATTCAAGTTTGCGAATTCAATTGAATTACCCAAATTAAATGTTTACACTCCATTAAAGAAATTAAAAATTCTTTCTCCAAGTTGAAGGGGAGTCTATTCAATTTAATATATCGAAAAGAAGCCAATCATCTGGGTACTGGGTGTCTTTACCAATGAACCTATCAAGAGCACACACAGGTCTAAGAAATTTTATTTAAAAAGTAAAATCAGTGGTTCTTTGAAAGTGAAAAATATTCTTCTTTTTTTGTAGTGGACATAGAACTACGAACATACATCAGTAGACAAAAATTAAGCACGCTTTTGTAGGAGAACGATGAAACCCTCTCACTTTTCAGTTGTTACCAAATTTATTTCCGTGTTTTGTTAGCCCAGGAAAATTAGACAAAAAGATCGCAAAACTTCAAAAAAATTCCGACAAAGCAGAAATAAAAAATTTATTAAATCAATGGGCAAATTTTTTTGTTTTATTTTTGTTTGGCTACATCTCCTCATTATGAAACCTAATTTTTGGGGTGGCCGGGGTAAGGAAAAGGCCGCCATCTTGAAAAGGAAAGTGATTTGGTTTTAATTCAACAACTTGATAGAATTTTATTCTACAGCAAAATTATGAGATAATTAGATACATTTTAGTCAGTAAAATTATCTAAATAAAATGCACGACTGGGATCGCACGTACTTGCTCTTATGTTCAAGTTGTGTGGGACTTAGGAACTTTAAAAAATATTCAAGTAATTATTGAAAAAGTATAAAAAGCATTTAAATCGTTCTTTTAATTGTATAAACAGTCTGAGCTTGAGCTTAGAGCTCAAAAAAAGTATGCCATTTGATTACTTGAAAAAATATGAATACTATATGGGTCAATATTTCAAAATATTAATATTTCAGTTTCCTTCATTTTTGAACCGAAGTACAAAATTTTATTATAAGTTTGTTAATTGGATGGCTTAAAACAAACGAGTTCTAATATTTGCTCTAGAAAAAATAAAGTTAAGGAAAATATCATACCCGCAATCTCCATTTAAACACCCAAAATGTCATTCCCCTGACGTGTCCCCAGGCCTACTTACCACACTGTCTGAATTTTAGAAACGAAACTAAAGACGATACAAAAAATCTAATGATGCAGTCCTTTTAATAATATTGTAATAACTTTCCATATTTGAACTATAACGACTCCGAAATGCAAACAAACGGACACAATAAAGCTTACGGTCGCAGTGCAAACATACCCTTATTAGCTATAATTATAGCAACTCTCAAACGAAGGAAGCGCCATCTGCCGGATTATAGCAGATTTACCAGCTGTCAAATAAAAGCTTTTGGAAGGGAAATTATTGGGAAGTTTCCCCTACGGAAAGCTCTGGAAACAGAGACCAGAACGTTCTCCTTTTTTCGAGAGCTTGGAAAACAAGTATAAAAGGCACATGTTTGAACGGCAGCGACACAGTTTGTTTTTAATCGTGAATGAATAAAGTTGGTTGTAATAAAAGTGAAAAGTATAGTTGGTGAATTTATTTCAGTGGTGAATAATAAATCGTTTTGTAGTAAGAAAAGTAAAGTGTTTTTATTTTGTAAAATAAATAAGTGGAAGTTTTGAATAAAGTGAATAAGTTTTATTAACGAACCTGAGAAAATATTACATTGGTGTTAGAAGTGGAATAAAACTTATTTTATTTGGCACTCAGTTAATTTATTGTGTGGAAAGTGAAAAAAAAGACAATGGGTAAATCTTTGAATGATTTAAATTTAGAGGAACTTAAGGCAGAACTGAATAAGCGAGATCTTCCTACTGCTGGAACAAAGAATGATCTTATAATTCGTCTGCAAGAAGATTTAAGATGATGTGGAAAAAACCCGGACACGTTTATATTCGACATTGAAATGGAAGAACAACAAGAGCAAGTAAGTACGTTGGACATAACCACTATGATGTCTCAGCTGCTCGCCAGCCAAAAGAATCTTCTCGAACAAAGCCAAGAGCAAAAGAATCTTCTAGAACAGCAAAACCAAGAACAACGGAATGAACAAAAGAATCTTCTCGAACGTTTCGAACAGCAAAGCCTAGAGCAGAAGAATCTTCTAGAACAACAAAGCCAAGAACAAAAGAGTCTGCTCCAAAAACAAGAAAAGAATCTTCTTTAACAATTCCAAGAACAGACAAATTTACTCGAAGGTAAGTTAGATGCCTTTGACAACAGAATTGTTGCCCTTGAAGAGCGAGTCGATAGACAATTTTCAACTGTCGATAAGCAATTGTCAACAGTAGAAGCAAAGTTCGAAAAAAATGGAAGATAGAATTGAATCCATTACCAAGGAATTAGACAAAGTAAGGAAGATGAAGGTTCGAGAAAGTTCTGGTGACTGTCCTAGGAGAAAGGAGATGCATCCACCAACCTTCGATGGACAAACTTCTTGGTCAATCTACAAGAAGCAGTTTGAGGCAGCTGCAGCAACGAACGGCTGGGACGATGAAGACAAATATATAGCTCTGACGCTTGCTCTTAGAGGAACTGCTGCTGAGCTGCTGCAAACCATACCAGCAGAAAAGAATGGCAACTTCAGCGCTCTTGTTCAGGCCATTGACAAACGCTTAGGAGATGGCCATATGCAAGAAGTCTTCCGTGTTCAACTCAATACAAGAGTCCAGAAAAGGGGAGAAACTCTGCAACAGCTTCAAGCAGACATCGAACGATTGGCGCATCTGGCATATCCAGCTGCAGGAGATGAAATCATTAACCAATTTGCAACAGAAGCCTTTGTTCGTGCTGTTCCTGACATCAACCTTCAGCGAGCAATTCGAACGGCTGGAAAACGCACGCTCCCTGAAGCATTAGCGTTCGCCCTGACTATGGAAGCAGTAGAACAGGCTTCTCAAGGAGTTCATCGGGTAAGAGAAATAGAAATTGAGGAGTGTTCTTGCCAGAGAACTGTATTCCAAAGGAACCAGCGAGATAGACCTGCTCGATGCTGGAACTGTAACAAAACCGGACATCTTCAACGCCAGTGCAGATTGCCACCTAAAAGACCTGCATGTCAACATTGTGGAAGCAGAAACAGCAACAACAACAATGTCAATACTCCTACTCGGCCCGTTTCTCAACCGGGAAACGAGTAAGAACCAACTTCGAGGGGCAGAAGCTGGTTTCTGGTATCGATGGCCCCAGAATCACCATCCAGGTATCACAGACGAAACGAAACAATAAAAGTCTGACTGTGGAGGCAACACTAAACGGCAAAAAGCAAGTGGCTACGATCGACACCGGTGCCACTGCCTCCATTGTTCGAAAGGACTTGGTGAAGATGACATGGCTGCATAACACCAACACTTACCGCCTGAAAACTGCAACAGATGAGGCAGCCAGAGTTTACGGGGAAGTTCGTCTTACAATCCGTTTGGCAAAACTGGAGTTTTCACATCTGTTTCTGGTAGCAGATATATGTGACGAGTGCATCGTTGGAATCGACTTTATAAAAGAGCATGGAGTAATTCTCGACATCGGGAAGCAAGTTCTCAAGTACCGAAATGTGGAGATTCCTATGGTTTACAGCAATGAAAACTCATCAACTCTCAGGACTGTCATAAAAGAAGATATATGCCTGCCACCTTCCTCAGAAGTGTTCGTTTGGACGAAAATAAAAGGTGATTTGGGTAGCCATTGATACCTAATGGTGGAACCAGACTCTGAACAGTCTTCCCAAAACATCATCCTAGGGAAGACCCTTGTGGCACCAAAGAACAACATGGTACCCGTACGGATACTTAACATCAAACCGTACGAAGTCAAGCTAAGAAAAGGAGAAATTATTGGAAAGTGTGAATCTGTTTCCGCCATAACTACGATCACAGAAGCTGCCGCACAAAAATCTGTGGACCCCGGGAAAGTGAATTCTATGAAGGCAAAAATTCTGAAGTCATCCAAATTAACTGAACGTCAGCTAAGTGTTGCTGGAAGCCTCCTTCACGAGTACGGTGATATACTCTCTTCACCCAGTGGGCAGTTTGGTCGAACACAACTGGTGCAGCATCGAATCGATACAGGAGACGCAAGACCTATTCGACAACCAGCAAAACGTCTCCCATTAGCCAAACAAGCCGAAGTTGAAGAGATGATATCGACCATGAAGAATGATGGGCTAATCGAAAACTCAAAAAGTCCTTGGGCATCCCCAGTTGTTCTTGTCGAAAAGAAGGACGGAAGTACTCGATTTTGTGTGGACTATCGGAGGCTGAACGATGTGACAAAGAAAGACAGCTACCCTCTGCCAAGAATCAGCGATACTCTGGATGCGATGGAAGGAGCTGAATGGTTTTCAACATTGGACTTGAAGAGTGGCTACTGGCAGGTAGAAATTCATCCAGAAGATCGAGAAAAGACGGCTTTCTCTACAGGAAATGGTCTGTGGCAATTTAAAGTGATGCCTTTCGGACTATGCAACGCTCCGGCAACATTTGAGCGTTTGATGGAGTGCGTTTTACAAGGACTTACTTGGAAATCCTGCCTAGTCTATTTGGACGATGTCATTGTTTATGGTAAGACATTTGATGAGCATTGTGGAAACCTTAAGGCCGTGTTCCAGAGGCTTCGAGAAGCAAACTTGAAATTGAATCCAGACAAGTGCGAGTTTTTCAAGTCTGAGGTAAAATACTTGGGACATATCATCTCTTCCCAAGGAGTGAATACTGATCCTGAAAAAGTTGACACCGTAAAGAATTGGCCAACACCACAGGATAAACATCAACTCCGGAGCTTTCTTGGTCTAGCCACGTACTATCGACGATTTGTGAAGGATTTTGCTGGGATCGCGAAAAGTTTGCATCAGCTAACAGAGAAAGGCAAACCGTTCAAATGGTCAAGCGAGTGCGAGAAAAGCTTCCAGGAACTTAAGCAGCGCCTATGCAATACCCCAGTTTTGGCCTATCCGACACCAGGGAAACCTTTCATCATCGACGCTGACGCAAGTAACGTGGGAATTGGTGCCGTACTATCACAAGTCCACGAAGGAGAAGAGAAGGTCGTTGCCTATTACAGCAAGGTGCTCTCAAAGCCAGAAAGAAATTACTGTGTGACCAGAAGAGAACTTCTAGCTTTAGTATCGGCAACAAAACACTTCTATAAGTACATCTATGGACAGAAGTTCCTTCTTCGAACAGATCATGGCGCACTTAATTGGCTGTTGAACTTCAAAAATCCTGAAGGTCAAGTGGCAAGATGGATTGACAGATTGCAGACATACGACTACCAGATCCAACATCGAAGAGGAAGGTTGCACTCAAATGCAGATGCCTTATCTCGGAGACCATGCAAACCGGACTGCAAGCACTGCACACGTCAAGAAGAGAAAGAGGTTGTTTCCATCCAGCGATTAAGAGCCGACCCCATTTACGGTTGGAGTAATGAAGAAATAAGAGCTGCCCAACAAGAAGACTCTGATATTGAACCCATTCTTGCATGGAAGGAACACCAAGAGAAGCCAGAATGGTGTGACATCTCCTACAGAAGTCCAACTCTTAAGGCGTATTGGGCACAATGGGACTCGCTTCATGTACAAGAAGGAGTACTAAGACGTAAATGGGAGTCCACAGACGGCAAATCATATGTGATGCAGCTAGTCGTACCTCGTTCCAAAGTTAATGACGTTCTTCAAGAGATGCATGATGGAGCTTCCGGAGGACACTTGGGTGTCAATAAGACACTGGAAAAGGTAAGGCAGCGATTCTACTGGCTACATGCAAGAGAAGACGTCGAAAAATGGTGCCGAAAATGTGATACTTGTGCTGCAAGCAAGGGACCAGGCAGAAAAGTTCAGAGTAAGATGCAGCAGTATAATGTATAATGCACGCCTTTTGAAAGGATTGCAATAGACGTTGCAGGCCCTTTTCCAGAAACCGAAAACGGAAACCGATACATTCTGGTAGTAATGGACTGCTTCAGCAAGTGGCCTGAGGCATTTGTCATCCCAAACCAGGAAACCAAAACAGTCGCGGATCAGATTGTTTTCAACTGGGTAAGCAGGTTTGGTGTACCTATGGAACTCCATTCAGATCAAGGGAGGAACTTCGAGTCCAAAATTTTTCAGGAAGTTTGTACACTCCTTGGCATTAAAAAGACGAGGACAACACCGCTTCACCCACAATCTGATGGGATGGTTGAACGATTCAACCGGACCCTTAAAGAACACCTTTCCAAAGTTGTAAGCGACAACCAACGAAACTGGGATTGGCATATTCCATTATTCTTGATGGCCTATCGAAGTGCGGTACATAGCTCAACAGGACATACACCATCAGAAATCCTGTTCGGGACCACAATACGACTACCAAGCGAAATCAAATTTGGATGTTATACAAATGAGCCACAAGGAATTGACGACTACGTGGACAACCTCAAAGAAAAGCTAGTTGACATTCACGAAAGGACGAGGGCAAATATAAAGCTATCGAGTGATCGGATGAAAACAAGATACGACGCAAAAGCCACAACGACAGGATTCCAAGTGGGAGACCTTGTGTGGTTTTATAATCCCCACCGTCGGAAGGGACTCTCACCGAAGCTTTAACAAAATTGGGAAGGCCCTTATACTGTCGTAACACGAATAAACGATGTCGTCTACCGCATTCAGAGAGGATTAAGAGGCAAACTAAAAGTAGTTCACAGCGACCGTTTATATCATTATAATGGTGATGGAAGTGATGGATTTGCTCGGGACGATCAATCCTAAGAGGGGGCAATGTAATAACTTTCCATATTTGAACTATAACGACTCCGAAATGCAAACAAACGGACACAATAAAGCTTACGGTCGCAGTGCAAACATACCCTTATTAACTACAATTATAGCAACTCTCAAACGAAGGAAGCGCCATCTGCCGGATTATAGCAGATTTACCAGCTGTCAAATAAAAGCTTTTGGAAGGAGTTATTGGGAAATTTCCCCTACGGAAAGCTCTGGAAGCAGAGACCAGAACGTTCTCCTTATTTCGAGAGCTTGGAAAACAAGTATAAAAGGCACATGTTTGAACGGCAGCGACATAGAGCTGTGTAAATCGTTCATTTCAAATGATCGAATCGTTCAAGAATCGATCACCAAAATGATTCGATCATTTCAATCAATCGATCTTTCGATCATTTTCATTTCCCTGAATTTATTATCGATTCAATTTTCATTTCGATTTCGATGGAATCAAATCTCTCGATTTTAACGAATTCAATTCACTTCTCGACACGATTTTAAGGCAATTGGGTGACATTTGGATGAAAATGCACCCTTTCTCTCAAAATACAGTTGATCCTCTATCTTCCAAGCCATCAATCTTCAAATTCCATCGACGGATGGCTTAGATGTCGATAGATTAAAAATCCTCTGAGAAATCTGAAATTTTTGACGAATTTTTAGTGCTCTATAAAAAGGTGACTTAAAAGCAATTGTAGGTATAATATATGGATCAAAATGTACTTTTCTATCAAAATATAGTTTGTCTCCTATATTTCAAGCCATCAACTTTCAAATTCTACTGACGGATGTTTACGATGTCGATGGATTAAAAAACCTCTAAAAACACTGACATTTTTGAATAATTTTCCTGCTCCGGGAAAAGGTGATTTTAAAGCAATTCGGTGACATTTAGATCAAAATACACCTTTTGTGTCAAAATATAGTTCATCCCCTATCTGACAAGCTGTGAAATTCAGTTGAAGGATGGCTACGGTCTCGATGGATTAAAAAACATCTTAGATATCATAAATTTTTGTAGAGAAAATCGAGATTCATCGAAATGATAGAGATTGAGATTGGGATGGAAAATCGAGAATATTTGAAATGATTGAGATTGGGATTGAAAATCGAGAATCATTGAAATGATTGAGATTGAGATTGGGATGGAAAATCGAGTATATTTGAAATGATTGAGATTGGGATTGAAAATCGAGAATCATCGAAATGATTGAGATTGAGATCGATTGAAATGAAAATTTGTGATTTCAATCATCAATACTTTTCGATGATCGGATTAAAAAAATCGAATCGATCCTGATTGACACAGCCCTACAGCGACACAGTTTGTTTTTAATCGTGAATGAATAAAGTTGGTTGTAATAAAAGTGAAAAGTAAAGTTGGTGAATTAATTTCAGTGGTGAATAATAAATCGTTTTGTAGTAAGAAAAGTAAAGTGTTTTTATTTTGTAAAATAAATAAGTGGAAGTTTTGAATAAAGTGAATAAGTTTTATTAACGAACCTGAGAAAATATTACAATATATACCTCCTAACTAAAAATTAGTGAAATGATTTTTAGTTGCTTTATTTTTTTTAAATAGGAGCTATTTAGTAAGTGTCCCCCATAAATTGATCATTTCTATCCCACCAATGGAAATAAAAAAAAAAATATACATAGGCTCAAAATAGAAAACTGATTTTTTTTGTTGTTTAACGGTACAGAATTGGTCTTTATGAAAATTGAAGCAAGGGTTTCAAAAAAACTTTGTTGTCTTTTTTATTTCAAGTTAAGGCAATGATTTTGTTTTTCGTCAAGTGAAATTGTCATTCCTCTAACGCGTGTTTTTTTTAATAAACCGTGTGGTATAAAAATAAAAAGTTTTACTCGTCTGTGTCTTTTACAAGGGCCTATGTGAAAAATAATATAAAACATCTAATCACAGATACTATAGTTACATAGATATCGCACGCAGAGCAAATAAAAATGACTACTTTTTTATCGTGGGACGTAGAGCTACATCCCAGTTATATCAATATTGTGTGAGTTATGGACGACATATGATGTTAAAAAAGATAGATTTACACACATAGACATAAATACAAAACGTCAACAATAAGTCATCAGTAGTTTGATCAACCGATTCGGTTTTTGAGGATGAAACAAAGGAGCTTGCAATCACAAAATATTGAAAAAATGGTCATTTTTAATTGTACTGGATGCGATATCTATGTAACTCTAGTATCTGTGATCTAATTTTCTAATAACCTCCATTTAATTCTCATAAAACACCCTTCGGAGTCATTCCCCTAACATCATTTTTTGTGTCATTCCCCTGACTTTCAAGTTTTTATTATAATGATTGATTGCGTTTTGGTAACTCTAGAAGAATCAACAATATTAAATTTAAACATATTTACAGTATTTTTAGTAGTTTTGAATTTTTCACATTTTCTTGGTCAAAATATCATAAAAAAATACGATAATTACTATAAAATGTTTAGTCTCGCAAAATCCTTGAATCATGAGAGCAAGTTCGTGCAACATAGTCGTGGATGCTATTTTGCATGTTTGTATTTGTTCTCTTTTTTATTTACACTCCTGAAACCATTCGCAAAATTAAATATCCATCTAATCAACGGAGTAAATATAAGTTTTTGTCATTCCCCTCATACAAGTATCATTTCCCTGACTAAAAAAACCATTAGATTTAATCAAATGTTATGACTCCTTGTTTTAAAGTGGTTATTATAGAGTTATTAAGAGACATAATTGTTCGTCTACCAAAATTGGTTCTTTTGAGCGAGGGTCCACTTTGGAGTGAAAAATATTAATGTTTTGAAATACTGACCCATATGCAAAAAAAAAATAAAATCGTTGGAGCCGTTTTCTTAAAAATAAGTTTTTTATATATAAAATTTTTGTAACATTTGTCAAAAAAAAAACTTGGTTTGCCAGTTTTGAGTATATATTAATATACATTTAAAAATGAAGTTTCAAAATAGTTCATCGATCCGTTTTTGAAATATTGAATTTTCAAAAAAAAAAAATTTTGAATCTTTTTTTAAAAATCCAAAATTTATTTTTTCAAAAATATACCAAAATTAGTACTATTTATATTCTAACAAAGCTTTTGTGTAAAATTTTTTATTGAAATCGGATGAGCGGATAATGAGAAAACTAAAAATAAAAAAAACCGTTAGGCTTGATTCACACTACTGTGCCAATACCGATAAATTCTCAAAATGTTCTCGCTCCGATATAAAACCCTAATGTTCACATTGTCGTTTCGATACCGAGACATCCTCAGTATTTTTGTTTGTATTTGTATTCTTTTTTTTCATTACAAATTTGCAGATACCTTCAACCATTTTTTTTTGTCGATTTGTGGTTCTAGAATTATTGCCTATCTCTTGGATGAAGATGGCAACAAAAGAATTTGTGATCACCAAGGCTGCCATATATGTAAGAAACTAGGAACACACACATCACGAATAAACGAATTGACGCACTAACACAACTCACCGACCAACACCAACAACACAGACGCTAAAGCGAAACAGACAAACTCAAAGGTTAAAAAATAGTAGACAAAACACACGAAACTAACACAGAAAGTCAATTAAAATTATGACAAAACATTTCAAATAAACATAAATATAATTGAAAGATATGACATCGAGAATGTGAAATATATTCACACTTTCGATACCAATATGCTTTCGATGCGATGTCGCTCCGTTGAAATATTCTTTCAAACAAATCGAAACTGGAGCGAGAGCGTACCAGTATCGGAGCGGTAATGATTGTGTGAATATACTCATTGTTTCTCGTTTAAGAATATTTTACTGTAGTGAGAACGTACTGAGACTGTATCAGTATTAGAACTATAGTGTGAATCAAGCTTTATATGGCAGGTTCCGTTAATAAATGTTTTTGGTGATTTTTTTCTTATTCAAGGGTACATCATATCTTCAATAATACAATGATTTTTACTTGCGATATAGGTAGGTACTATAGGGCAAGTTTTGGATTCGTGCAAAAAAAAATTTCGAGATAACAATCAAATATGACATTACGATGATAGAGAACACGAAAAAAGTGGGTGGCAAAATTCTGTCTGTCTGTCTGTCTGTCTGTCCGAGCCTCAACCTACAGGCTAAGCCACTGAATCTATTTTCTTCAAATTTTGAACTAAAGGTTTTTTTGTAACTCTCCAGAGGGGAAATAGAATTTTTTTTAGCTCAAAAAATAACGGTACTTGCCATACAACCATTGTTAGGGACCTTGTGTTTTTATTTTTGTTAATTTTAACTACTTTGTACTATTCATGTACAAATTTCAGTAATTTTTTTTAATCAAACTCTCTTTGAAAAAAATAAACAATTTTCACTTGAGAACTAGTAAAAGAAAATAGAGATTGCCTTGAAAAAAAATTCGGAAAATATTATTTTTATTATTGAATTTAAGGATGTATTAGTAATTTTTATGACTATAAAAGGAGTCACAGAAATTGATTCGTGATAGTTTTTTCTGAAGTTTTCATTTGTGCGGTAGCTCTCGAAGTTTTTTTTTGTGTCGTATTTGTTGGAAATTTTCCAGATCAAGTTTTAAATTGTTTTGCAATAATTATTAATTTGTTTCCGAAGAAATAAAAATTATAATTCAACGAGTGAATACAAAACATTCTTTGTGAACCAGCTTTGAAATTTGAATTTCAGGCATTACTGTTTCAAAGAACGATTATTCTTGCAATTTTCGTTATATAAAAAAAAATCACAATTATCTATCAGTGGCAGAGCAAATACCACAAACCAAAATATGCAAGCAGCTTAGACATTTTGAATCCAACAATTTATTAGTGTTTATGAATGGAAATTATTGGATGCTACCACCAAAAACATTCTTATCAAAGACACCATTCTTCGAGTGCAAAATCAAGAAAGATCCAGATGAAGAAAAAAATTTCAAATTCAAGATTTCAACTCGTTTTCTGCTAAAACCTAATAGTTCTTCAATCAACATTTTATTTATCATCAAAGACAATTCTAATTCTTGTTCAGCGTTATTTTTTGTTTCTAAATAATTTTGAAATTTATGTCATTTGCTGTATTTATTTGTTTAAAAAAAAAGGGAAGTTAAGTATTCTTAATTTTTATATTTTCACTTTTCTCATTGTGTTTTGTTTGTGCATATTTCGTTGAATTTTAAATACAAAAAAAAATATTATTCTCTTCTATTCCTAGTTATAAATAGGTTCAACAGGTACAAGAACGAGAGGTGTGCACATCCTTTTTGATTCAAGACCTGCGTATTTATTATTGAACCACGAATTTTGGGTAAAATTTTATAAACATTTAATAACCGTTATGGTGAGTCTTCTTTTTATTTAAATTTAAACGGAATAAACACACTCTGGACTGTAAAAGGTGTCCAATATTTTTTTTCAATTTTAACAAAAATAATAATAATACTTAATTTCAAAATATTAATCTCTTAAACTACTCTGCATTTCATCTCAAATTATTTTACTTTTTCTTGATCTAATATAAAATTGACTTAACTTTACTTTAACTTATGTATGCTGTGTGTTCATTTTCATATAATAATCTTTTACTATTCAACTTATTATTTTCTTAGATTTTAACTTAACTTAACTCAAATTTTTTTAATTTAATTTTAAAAATGATTTCAAATACCTAACTTAATATTAAATACTAGAAAATATAACTTTTAAATATATTTTTTTTTATATATATACAAACACAGTTCTGAATTTGATTTTTCTTATTAAATAATTACATTAATACATTTTTTTTTATAAATAACACGCAAATAAATTGATGATTTTATAATAATTTTAAAAAATGAAACAATCAGTTTTTGATTTCCTTATTTCTAAATGAAAAGTTTTTAGGATGAATATGTGGTAATTCCCTTTTTTCAGTGTGTTTGTGTAGGTGAATGGGGTGAGTGATATTTTGGTGATGATAACTATGTAGATTACTTTCTTCAAATTTCTTGTTAGGGGCTACTGTAGAAAATTTGAGTGTAGCAGTGACATAGGCAGTCTTTTTTTTTTTGTTTTAAAAGGACTGTGGGAGGGCAAAATCACTCGCGGAAACCAATACCATCCTCAGGTTTCCCACTTCAATTTCTTTCTTATTTGATTTTCAATTCCTAATTTTTTTTTTGCTTTGTCACTTTTTAATTTTTGTTTGTTAAATTTTACCTTAATTTTAAATCAGGCATGTATAGTAACATTGCTTTGCGAGTCAGCGCAAAAACCCACCCCTCCGACGAGCTAGACCTTAGGAACGCAAGCATGCCTGCCCGCACTCGATAAGCTAAGCAACCTACCATTCAACCATTGGTTTTCTAAAGGAGTCCTGTATCTTTTAGGAAGTCATTGGAAACCTTTAAAAAAATATCTATTGACAGTATTTTGAATTGGTAGGAAAATTCTAACTATATTTTCCACTTCGTGAGAATATGGTTTCGGAATTTTGTTACACAGGTGGCGCCCAAAGTGGGGGCCCGAATGAAACATTATCAAAAAAAAATATTAATAATTTGTTGTATTCGATATTGAATAAAAATAGTTTTCGTCTTGCATATTTTGTTCAAGAAACATGTTTTGTAATAGCGTTGACAAATTTTTAAATTTCGGATCGATTATTTTAAAAACTTTGCTAAAGGCAGTTTTTTGACGACCGGGAGATATCGGTTTTTGAATCCACTTCTCCGTCTGCAGCGCCAATATTCTGTTTTTACATAAGCCTTATTTTAAGTTTCTTCGTGAGTCCCAAATAATTTTCTTTTTTTTTTTAACTCCATATTAAATTTTTCAATATATAATCTTCGTAATTTAAATACCTTAAAATCTTAAAATTTACTGTAGCTAACTAAATGCTAACTGGTATAACATTTTTTTTACCTTTCCATATGCAAAATTGAAGTTTTATTTTATCTTTACTGGAACATTCGTCAGTTGACCGGGAGATATCGGTTTAGTAAACCACTTCTCTGACAGTTGCGATTGAGTTTTTTCTGGGGTTAAGGAATTTTAATTAGATTCTTTTTGATTTTGAAATGATTCTGAATTAATATTTAGTATGTCTGAAACGTGCAGTTTAAAACAACTTTAATTTCGCTGCAACTGATTTAATTCATTTTCATTTTTCAATCATGCATCCAAGGCAAACAGTTTTTATTATATTTTAAATTAATTTACTTGAAATTGAATGGAAAGATGTGAAGGCAATAAAATATTGGTTATCATCACCATAAAATTGTCACTCAAAGCATTTCACAAATCACAACACACTTTATTTATAAATAAACAGATTTTGATCAAACAAAACAAAAAAAACATAGTTTTGAACCTTTCTTGTTATCTTCTTATTTCTTGAGTTACTTATTTGTCTTTTTTTGTTAGTTATTTTAAAAATATTATCATGCCTAGAAGAAAGAATCGTCTTTCAAAAGGAAATACTACTCCATTAGAAGGAAGTAGTAAAGATCCTTCCCCTATTAATCATTTAAGTAAATCTAAAAATAATAATAAGGACACTGGGGCGTATGAGCAGCAAAAAGAATTTGCAAATGAAGAAGATGGAGCTTGTGGTCCAATTGAACAAATTACTTCTTTTTCTAAAAATGAAGACTTAGCTAAATTTATTAAGGATGTTGTTAGCGACTCCTTAAAACTTCGAAATTCAATTGAATTGAATTCAAGGCGTGACGAATTTGAAAAAGAAAAAGAAATAATTCGAAACGAAGTTGCTCGAACTATTCAAGAATCTCTTAGAGTAAACATTCCTGAACCCCGTAAAAGTTATTTTGAAGAGTATGATGGCATTCGACATCAAAATCAGGATACTCTATTAAATACAAATAAAATACATCCAAATTTTCAACATTACCCTTCTCAGAATGAAAATCCCACTTACAGTGAAAACGTAAGAAATTTTGTTTCACAACTTGATAATCTAAACTTAAACTCTGAGAGTCCACTTCATCCGTCCGTTCAACTAAAAAAATAAAAGATTTTCAAAAATGGGGGCTGAAATTTGATAGCAAACAAATGACAGTCGATGACTTCATTTTTCGCCTCAGTAGATTGAAATCCTGTTATGATGTTTCTTGGGAAGAAATTTTTCAACATTTCCATTTGTTTGTTGGAGGCCAAGTTGAGAACTGGTACTGGATGTACCTCAAAACAAATCCCACAGCAAATTGGAAGACATTTGAAGTTGCTTTATTTGAGCAGTATAGAGGTCTTGAATCTGATTCAGAGCTCACGAGACAGATGTATGACAGACGCCAGGGCTTAAATGAAAATTTTGATGATTTCTTTTATGCTATTCAGCAATTCAATAGCCGTCTTCAATGTCCGAAACAACCAAGTGAATTGATAGACTTAATCAAGCAAAACGTTAAACGCCGAATTGGTGAACTCGTCATCACATTCAATACGACCAAGTTACCTGAAATGATCCATATCTGCAGAACAGTTGAAAAGTTTGTTAACCAAAGCGATAGCTTTCGTGCGAAAACTTTTCAACCACAAAATATGAATACAAAAAGACATATCAATGAAATAGACACCCGTTCAATAGAGGTTGATTGCAGTCAAATAGATGCAATAACAACTTCAAATGAAAAACAAAATTACACCTGTTGGAACTGTAAGTTGAAAGGCCACTCTTACTTCGACTGTCCAAGTCCACAGCGTAATTTGTTTTGCTTTAAATGTGGTTTAGAAAATACAACAAAACCAAATTGTCCGAAGTGCTCGGGAAACCGAACACGGGGCGATTTGATAACCCGGGAATTTCGCCCTCTAGAAAGGAACCCGGAGAAAACTTAGATTTAGAACATATAATTCAGTCTAAAAATAATCTGGACGTTCAAAATTCCTCTGACTTACAACAACCTGACTTTCTTTTGCCGAAACCCAAAAATAACATTACAATTCTGACAAGATTAGATCAACCTATTGAAAAACCAAATGTTCTAGCTAAAGAAAAACCAAAATCTCTTCATGAACGTTTACTTCTTTATCATGAAGCTCGCAGTAGGATTTTTAAATGCGAACCACCAAAGCATATTCTAAAGCTTCGTGAAAGAATAAGAAAAAGAAGAGAAGTTTATAAAGCAATTTCTGCCACGAGTCTTTGTAACTCAGAAGATTCAAGGCCTTATGCAAGTGTTACAATATTTGGGAAACAATTGCTTGGACTGTTAGACAGTGGCGCAAGCATTACTTGCTTAGGAGAGAATTGTCTGGAACTTCTTAAAGGCATTAACCTTTCTTTTAAAACTTTTATATCCAATGTGAGAACCGCGGGCGGTCAATCACAATCGATCGTGGGTGAAATCAAAACAATTATGACATATAAAGGCATCTCGAAAGAGATTACTTTATATTTGGTCCCATCGTTAGAACAACCACTTTACCTCGAGGTAAATTTTTGGAAGTTATTCGATATAGCTCCCCACATAATTTCAGAAATATCTTCTAATGCGTTTCAAAACCCTGATGATAAAAATGATTTAAATATGCATGAACTTTCAAGTGAACAGATAAAGCAATTGGAAAATGTTAAAAGCATGTTTCCATCTTCTGCTATACTTGGGCTTGGCAAAACGACGCTAGAAGAACATCATATTGACACTGGTAATTCAGAGCCTATAAAGCAAAAGCATTATCCCGTCTCCCCAGCAGTACAAAGGCTTATGTATGAGGAACTGGATAGGATGATCTCAATGGGTATCATTGAAGAAAGCCAAAGCGCATGGAGCTCTCCAGTAGTCTTAGTTCAAAAGCCTGGCAAAAACCGCTTGTGCTTAGACTCAAGGAAAGTGAACCAAGTATCAAAGAAAGACGCCTATCCACTCCCTCATATAGATGGCTTGCTAAGTCGTTAGCATACTTTATTTCAAGTGTGGATTTGAAGGACGCCTTTTGGCAAATTCCGCTGGGAGAGACATCAAGGGAAAAAACTGCATTTCTGTGGTGTTTGGTAGAAACATGATAACTCCATTTAAAAATGTGCGTCTTTAGGCCCACTTTGCATTGAGCTAGAGCCTAAACCAGTTTACCGATTTTCTTCAAATTTGGAATACTTATGGACGTAACATTAAAAAAATTATGTTTCAAATTTAAAGAAAATCGGTTCACTCGTTTAGGCTGTAGCTCAATATAAAGTGGCCGTAAGGACGCAAATTTTAAAATGGAGTTATCATGTTTCTACCAAACACCACAGATTTACAGTGCCCGGAAGGCCATTATACCAGTTCAAGGTGATGCCTTTTGGCCTCTGTAATGCTGCTCAACGTATGTGCAGACTGATGGATAAGGTGATCCCTCATAGCTTAAAGGAAAACATTTTTGTATATTTAGATGACCTTCTGGTGATTTCGAAATCATTTGAAGAGCATCTAAACTTACTTCGAACAGTTGCTACTCTACTCACAAAAGCCGGACTTACCATAAATGTGACTAAATCAAAGTTCTGTTTTAAAGCATTAAAGTATCTTGGCTATATTGTCGGAAACGGATGCCCTAAAACAGATCCAGACAAAGTTTCGACAATTAAAGAATTTCCAGTACCAAAATCGGCAAAACAGGTGCGGAGATTCTTAGGTCTATCTGGCTGGTACAGGAGATTTGTCAAAGACTACTCTTCTCTTGCTTCTCCTATTACCGATACCTTGAAGAAAGGTAAATCCTTCATATTTGGTCCTGAAGCTCTCGCAGCTTTTGAAGAATTGAAGACTTCTTTGACAACTGCACCCTTATTAGTCAACCCGGATTTTAACAAACAGTTTATTTTATTGTGTGATGCTTCGACTTCTGGTATTGGCTGTGTTTTGTGCCAGAAAGATGAAAATGATGTTGAGAGACCTATCTGCTATTATTCGCATAAGCTGAATAAAGCTCAACGCAACTACAGTGTTACTGAGCTCGAATGCTTAGCAGCTGTTTTAGGTATTGAGAAATTTCGTTCCTATGTTGAGGGGCAAGATTTCAAAGTAGTGACCGATCATGCGAGCTTGAAGTGGCTCATGAACCAAAAGGATCTCAACGGCCGTTTGGCAAGGTGGAGTTTAAGACTTCAGCGTTTTTCTTTTGTAATAGAGCATCGAAAAGGATCTCAGAACGTTGTTCCTGATGCAATTTCAAGAATGTATGCCGTTGATGAAATTGCATCTCAATCTCTGACTTCTGTAGGCCTTTCCGATGTTCTCCATGTTGATCTGAACGATTCTTCTTTTCAATCAGATGAATACAAAAGATTGATTAAAACAATAGAAAACGATGAAGGACGTTTACCAGACCTGCGTGTATCAGGTGGATTCGTGTACAAAAAAGTCAAACCATGTACCGGAAATCCATTAGAGGATGACCTAGTCTGGAAACTATGGATTCCTTCTTGTCTGACAATTCATCTGGTTCGCTTGGCTCATGACCCACCGAAAGCATCGCATGGTGGGATTGCAAAAACTCTGTATCGTTTGCGTGACCGTTTTTACTGGCCTAATATGGCGGCTCAGGTAAAATCGTTCATAGCAGACTGCATTGTTTGCAAGTCTAGCAAAGCCCCAAATTCAACACTGAGACCACCAATGGGACAAGCTTTCTTAGTAGATAGACCTTTCCAGCACATTTTCATTGATTTTCTTGGCCCATATCCAAGATCGAAACACGGAAATGTTTTCATGATCGTATGCTTAGACCAATTGACCAAGTTTGTCACTGTTGCTGCATTAAGAAAAGCCACAAGTGAAGCCGCCATGAAATTTCTTGATGATCAAATATTTTCAATTTTTGGAGTACCAGAATCAGTTTTATCTGATAATGGGAAGCAATTCACGGGAAAAGAATTTGCGAAATTTCTTTCAAGTTATGGAATACGGCATGTTAGAACCGCTTGCTATTCACCACAGGCTAATGCAAGTGAACGGGTCAACAGGTCAATTTTAGCTGCAATAAGGTCATATATTGGTCCACATCAACAAAACTGGGACAAACATCTTCCGTCTATCGTAAGCGCATTGCGAACAACAATCCATTCAGCCATCGGAATGTCTCCTCACGAGGCACTATTTGGGCAATCAAAAATGGAGCACGGTTCAGATTATGTGCTTCTTAAGAAATTAAAAGCTCTAAACAATTCTGAACTTGATATAATACCAAAAGCTGCCAAAATGAACATCATACACAATAACATAAAGGATTCGCTTGCTAAGGTCCACGATACCTATGAACGTGTCTATTATACCAGGAGCTCTTGCTTCTCCTATTACCGATACCTTGAAGAAAGGTAAATCCTTCATATTTGGTCCTGAAGCTCTCGCAGCTTTTGAAGAATTGAAGACTTCTTTGACAACTGCACCCTTATTAGTCAACCCGGATTTTAACAAACAGTTTATTTTATTGTGTGATGCTTCGACTTCTGGTATTGGCTGTGTTTTGTGCCAGAAAGATGAAAATGATGTTGAGAGACCTATCTGCTATTATTCGCATAAGCTGAATAAAGCTCAACGCAACTACAGTGTTACTGAGCTCGAATGCTTAGCAGCTGTTTTAGGTATTGAGAAATTTCGTTCCTATGTTGAGGGGCAAGATTTCAAAGTAGTGACCGATCATGCGAGCTTGAAGTGGCTCATGAACCAAAAGGATCTCAACGGCCGTTTGGCAAGGTGGAGTTTAAGACTTCAGCGTTTTTCTTTTGTAATAGAGCATCGAAAAGGATCTCAGAACGTTGTTCCTGATGCAATTTCAAGAATGTATGCCGTTGATGAAATTGCATCTCAATCTCTGACTTCTGTAGGCCTTTCCGATGTTCTCCATGTTGATCTGAACGATTCTTCTTTTCAATCAGATGAATACAAAAGATTGATTAAAACAATAGAAAACGATGAAGGACGTTTACCAGACCTGCGTGTATCAGGTGGATTCGTGTACAAAAAAGTCAAACCATGTACCGGAAATCCATTAGAGGATGACCTAGTCTGGAAACTATGGATTCCTTCTTGTCTGACAATTCATCTGGTTCGCTTGGCTCATGACCCACCGAAAGCATCGCATGGTGGGATTGCAAAAACTCTGTATCGTTTGCGTGACCGTTTTTACTGGCCTAATATGGCGGCTCAGGTAAAATCGTTCATAGCAGACTGCATTGTTTGCAAGTCTAGCAAAGCCCCAAATTCAACACTGAGACCACCAATGGGACAAGCTTTCTTAGTAGATAGACCTTTCCAGCACATTTTCATTGATTTTCTTGGCCCATATCCAAGATCGAAACACGGAAATGTTTTCATGATCGTATGCTTAGACCAATTGACCAAGTTTGTCACTGTTGCTGCATTAAGAAAAGCCACAAGTGAAGCCGCCATGAAATTTCTTGATGATCAAATATTTTCAATTTTTGGAGTACCAGAATCAGTTTTATCTGATAATGGGAAGCAATTCACGGGAAAAGAATTTGCGAAATTTCTTTCAAGTTATGGAATACGGCATGTTAGAACCGCTTGCTATTCACCACAGGCTAATGCAAGTGAACGGGTCAACAGGTCAATTTTAGCTGCAATAAGGTCATATATTGGTCCACATCAACAAAACTGGGACAAACATCTTCCGTCTATCGTAAGCGCATTGCGAACAACAATCCATTCAGCCATCGGAATGTCTCCTCACGAGGCACTATTTGGGCAATCAAAAATGGAGCACGGTTCAGATTATGTGCTTCTTAAGAAATTAAAAGCTCTAAACAATTCTGAACTTGATATAATACCAAAAGCTGCCAAAATGAACATCATACACAATAACATAAAGGATTCGCTTGCTAAGGTCCACGATACCTATGAACGTGTCTATTATACCAGGAGCAAAAGCATTCCTTATACAGTTGGTCAGATTGTTTTTAAAAGAAATTTTGTTCTTAGCGATGCAACTAAGAAAAGGAACGCAAAATTATGTCCTAAATTTATACAGGCAAAGATTAGAAGCATCGTAAGCGAGAATCTCTACGAGCTTGAAGATTTAAATGGCAATCTTTTTGGTACTTTTCACGCTAAGGATATTCGTAAATAATGTGATATCTTGTAACTTTTACTATAAATTAATTAAATTTGATTAAATTAATTAATTAAATAATTTCTTAATTTTATTTTCAAAAGTATATGGATCAAGTTCGATCGGTCCATTTTTCATCCAATTACTCATCTCTTGCGCTTGAGCAATTGACTTGATTTGTTAGGGACCTTGTGTTTTTATTTTTGTTAATTTTAACTACTTTGTACTATTCATGTACAAATTTCAGTAATTTTTTTTAATCAAACTCTCTTTGAAAAAAATAAACAATTTTCACTTGAGAACTAGTAAAAGAAAATAGAGATTGCCTTGAAAAAAAATTCGGAAAATAATATTTTTATTATTGAATTTAAGGATGTATTAGTAATTTTTATGACTATAAAAGGAGTCACAGAAATTGATTCGTGATAGTTTTTTCTGAAGTTTTCATTTGTGCGGTAGCTCTCGAAGTTTTTTTTTGTGTCGTATTTGTTGGAAATTTTCCAGATCAAGTTTTAAATTGTTTTGCAATAATTATTAATTTGTTTCCGAAGAAATAAAAATTATAATTCAACGAGTGAATACAAAACATTCTTTGTGAACCAGCTTTGAAATTTGAATTTCAGGCATTACTGTTTCAAAGAACGATTATTCTTGCAATTTTCGTTATATAAAAAAAATTCACAATTATCTATCAGTGGCAGAGCAAATACCACAAACCAAAATATGCAAGCAGCTTAGACATTTTGAATCCAACAATTTATTAGTGTTTATGAATGGAAATTATTGGATGCTACCACCAAAAACATTCTTATCAAAGACACCATTCTTCGAGTGCAAAATCAAGAAAGATCCAGATGAAGAAAAAAATTTCAAATTCAAGATTTCAACTCGTTTTCTGCTAAAACCTAATAGTTCTTCAATCAACATTTTATTTATCATCAAAGACAATTCTAATTCTTGTTCAGCGTTATTTTTTGTTTCTAAATAATTTTGAAATTTATGTCATTTGCTGTATTTATTTGTTTAAAAAAAAAGGGAAGTTAAGTATTCTTAATTTTTATATTTTCACTTTTCTCATTGTGTTTTGTTTGTGCATATTTCGTTGAATTTTAAATACAAAAAAAATATTATTCTCTTCTATTCCTAGTTATAAATAGGTTCAACAGGTACAAGAACGAGAGGTGTGCATGTGCACATCCTTTTTGATTCAAGACCTGCGTATTTATTATTGAACCACGAATTTTGGGTAAAATTTTATAAACATTTAATAACCGTTATGGTGAGTCTTCTTTTTATTTAAATTTAAACGGAATAAACACACTCTGGACTGTAAAAGGTGTCCAATATTTTTTTTTCAATTTTAACAAAAATAATAATAATACTTAATTTCAAAATATTAATCTCTTAAACTACTCTGCATTTCATCTGAAATTATTTTACTTTTTCTTGATCTAATATAAAATTGACTTAACTTTACTTTAACTTATGTATGCTGTGTGTTCATTTTCATATAATAATCTTTTACTATTCAACTTATTATTTTCTTAGATTTTAACTTAACTTAACTCAAATTTTTTTAATTTAATTTTAAAAATGATTTCAAATACCTAACTTAATATTAAATACTAGAAAATATAACTTTTAAATATATTTTTTTTTATATATATACAAACACAGTTCTGAATTTGATTTTTCTTATTAAATAATTACATTAATACATTTTTTTTTATAAATAACACGCAAATAAATTGATGATTTTATAATAATTTTAAAAAATGAAACAATCAGTTTTTGATTTCCTTATTTCTAAATGAAAAGTTTTTAGGATGAATATGTGGTAATTCCCTTTTTTCAGTGTGTTTGTGTAGGTGAATGGGGTGAGTGATATTTTGGTGATGATAACTATGTAGATTACTTTCTTCAAATTTCTTGTTAGGGGCTACTGTAGAAAATTTGAGTGTAGCAGTGGCATAGGCAGTCTTTTTTTTTTGTTTTAAAAGGACTGTGGGAGGGCAAAATCACTCGCGGAAACCAATACCATCCTCAGGTTTCCCACTTCAATTTCTTTCTTATTTGATTTTCAATTCCTAATTTTTTTTTTGCTTTGTCACTTTTTAATTTTTGTTTGTTAAATTTTACCTTAATTTTAAATCAGGCATGTATAGTAACATTGCTTAGCGAGTCAGCGCAAAAACCCACCCCTCCGACGAGCTAGACCTTAGGAATGCAAGCATGCCTGCCCGCACTCGATAAGCTAAGCAACCTACCATTCAACCATTGGTTTTCTAAAGGAGTCCTGTATCTTTTAGGAAGTCATTGGAAACCTTTAAAAAAATATCTATTGACAGTATTTTGAATTGGTAGGAAAATTCTAACTATATTTTCCACTTCGTGAGAATATGGTTTCGGAATTTTGTTACACCATTAAGGAAAAGCTTATTTATCTCAAGAACGGCTCCAACGATGTTCGAAGGCCAATTGCAAATAATTTTGTTACTTAACTTTGAAATCTTTATTTATTTTAAGATACTCTTATAAAGATTTGGTTTCTCTTATTACTAATTAATATTGAATTCTTAGTTAAATTTAATACGAAAGTTTTGTTAGGATATCAAAGTATTATTTGACGACTTCTCAGAATAGCGAATCACTGTAGAATGACGATGTTACATCGTATAAAAGTATAAAAGGCTAGACAAAGACATGTGTAACGCAGCGCTGCGTTAGCGCAATGCGCTGAAGCTGCGTTATGTGCGCTGATACACCAATTGGTAACGCAGTAGCGCAAAAGCGCAGTTCATCAACTCATCAACTCAATAATCGAATTGAGCTTTTGAAAAGTGCTAGCGCAGCGCCAGAAACGCGCCGCACAAACAAAAACCATTGAAGCAAATGGAGAAAGCGCTGATTTCTTTGTAGCGCTCACAAAATGTGTTCGAAAAAAAATTTTATATTCACTTCACAGTGCTTGGATAAATGCTATCTTCCACATTTTTAGACAGATTTCAATAAAACTCAGTGTGGTTAATGTTTGGAACAAATAATTGAAGAAAAAACTATTTTCAATCAGGGTGGTTCATAAAGAAGTGTTTTCGCACTTTAGGGAAACATTTTTTTTTACTGTTCACAAATTTTATATGTAGCGTGTTTCGGGAAAAAATATTAAATCTAGTATTTTTACATTAGGGTGTACCTTACAAACGCCATCTTCCACATTTTCAAACAGAATTCAATAAAATTAGGTGTGATTGATGCATGGAATAAATAATTGAAGAAAAAAATACTTTCAATGAGGGTGCTTCATAAAAAAAGTGTTTTCGCACTTTAAGGAAAATTTTTATTTTTATTGTACAAAAGGTTTATGAAAAAACTGAAAATATTTTTTTGAAAGTTTAGGAAAAAACTTTTTTACCAAATTTTTGTATTTCTTTTAAACTGACACTGCATTAAGCCGCTAGGACGCTTAGTTTAGCCGCAAATCAAGTTTAAAGGTGTAAACTTTGATACCCCTAGGACGCTTAGTTTAGCCACAAATCGCGTTTAAAGATAAAAGTCGATTTTTCGTATATTCATCAATTGAGAGCCAATGTCAAGTCTTCTTGAGAAACAGTACCTAGGGTGGCGGATAAACAGTGAGGTATTATGGGGGGGGGGGTTCATGCTGCCCCCTGCAACCCCCCTGCTTGGGCTCACTATAGGGATTTGGGGTGGGTGAGAGTTTGGGTGCATGCAAAGCACTTTAAGAAAAAATATCATTCATATTTCGGAGTAAAAAAAAAGTTGAGAAAGTTTAGCAGCAAACTGAAAATATTTTTTGAAAGTTTAGGAAAAAACTTTTTTTACCAATTTTTGTATTTCTTTTAAACTGACACTTCCTAGATCACGAATATGCATTAAGCCGCTAGGACGCTTAGTTAAGCCGCAAATCAAGTTTAAAGGTGTACACTTTGATACCCCTAGGACGCTTAGTTTAGCCACAAATCCCGCCTTTAAAATCCCGTTTTTCTGTATATCGTTTTTTAAAATCCCGCTTTTTTAAAATCTCGCTTTTAAAATCCCGATTTTTAAAATACCGTTTTTTAAATTCCCGTTTTTATAATCCCGCTTTTCGAATCAACACAAGGTGTTTTATTTAAAAATCGCGCGATTTTTAAAATAAAACACCTTGTGTTGATTCGAGAAGCGGAATTAAATATATACTGTGGCCTAATGCTCTGGGTGGTGGGGTAACATAAAGTGTAAAGGACATTATGTTTATGGGCGTCAAGTCTTAAGAAAAGAGAAACAAAGCAAATATATGTTTGATCAATAATTTTTATTGATTTACGAAAACAATAAAGCAACAAATAAAGAACATAAAACATAACAAAAAAGTGATTTAAAAAAAGAACATATTTTTTACAAATAAGAAGAGACTACAGTAAAGTTTTATATTGTGAGCTATACGGCGCAGGAAATCCGTTTTACTTATTGCTTTTCTATTTTTCATAATTTTTGATATTGCTCTTGATTTTAAATTATTAGTTTTTTTTGAAAAATTTTTCTTCCACATTTTTTATTTTTTCTATATCAGATTTAACAACAATATTTTCTCTTTTTGAATCTTCAATGAGTTTATATAAACCTACACTTTTGCGTCCAACTAATACCTTCTTTGGCTTATGAAACAAAAAAACAGTTATCCGTTATCTGTTGAGAGATCTATCCAAGCTTCTCTTCATTATGAATGAATTGATAAAAACAATGTTTAGACAAACCAAAAAGAACTTTATTGTTCAGACCAACTTTTCACATCGGGGAACTACGGGGTTATAAATGATCATATAGGAGTACAATAACTAGTGAGTTATGCATATGTATTTATCTAACTACGAAACGGGATAAGCGGGATTAAACAGGATTTTAAAAATCGGGCTTTGCAGAGACGGGATTTTATTTAAGTCGGATTATTAAAAGCGGGATTTCAAAAAAACAGTATTTTCGAAACGGGATTTTAAACATTCTTCTATCGGGATTTTAAGAAACGGGATTTTTAAATACGGGCTTCCGTTACACCCCCCTTTAATAATTGTTTTGCCTGTATTTTGTTTTAAATAATTCTAAACATTTTGGGCTAGTAAATAATACTACCTGTTAAATTTAATCACTGGAAATATTATGCCTATTAATTTTCAAAAATGCTGGCTACTTTAATTTATTGAAAAAGAAAACTTAATACATACATTCATCTGTGAAGGTGTTAACCAAGCTATATTATTCCTTGAAATAGGCATCAAATTTATTGAAACAAAAATCAAGTGTTAAAAGTCTAAATAAATTTCAATATATTTTTAAAGCAATTATGATATTTTTTACTTTATTTGCTAAGCAAAACTATCTATATAATTCCAGAATTAAAATGTGCATTCACCTTTTTTAAATATACAAAATTATAGTTCAAAAAATCAGTAGACTTGCTTTTTTCTAATTTTTGAAAAAATTCCCAAGCAAAGGATTTTTTTTCATGATCCCCCATCACTGTGATGTGAATATCACCATCCATCACCACTTGCACAAAGCAATGAAAATGAAACAGATACAGAATTCTCTACATAGCGAAGTGCAGAATGAAGGACCGTGGTGCGCTCGATGAAGTTGAACTTGAACACCTTGCTATCTAAATTTCTATAAGGAAGAATGAACTTTGTGTTGTTTTTTTTTAATGTTTGTATGTGGATTTGCTTCACCTCGGTGCGCTTAACTTAACCCAGCAAACATTTTTGTGAACGTTCATAGAACATTCAGTGAAAATGAAGAACATATATTCGAGAAACACTCACTTCTGTGAATCAAATGTGAATATACTCAAATATCCCATCACTTTTACCTCATACGCGGGGAAGGGGATTTGTGTTGACTTTTTTCATAATAAAAAAATATCGAAATTCTTATTTCCTTCACATAATATGAATAAAAGTGAACGCGCACAAGCGATCTTCAAAAGAGGTATATCTTGGGTGCGTCCATTTTTATTCACATAAACTGAATGTCCCTTTCATTTTGTTTTGAAAAGCCATAACGGGACCTAGACGCGCCAAAACTGAAACAAAAGTTATGCAAACAGGAAATTCGTCACTTTCATTCAATGTTGCGTATTGTTATTGTACGGACGGAACTATATCCATTGTGGCAGTGAAAAAAAAAATAGAAAAAGATATTGAATAAATTAACAAATAAACATAATAAAGTGATATCAAACTGTTAATGCAGATAATTTTTCCATTTTGAAATAGCATTTTGTGTAACCACACTGAAATAATATTTACATTCAGTTCAATGGTATACATTCGAATTATTAAAGAATCATTTTAATGAATTAAATATAATTCAATTTATATTCACTAAACTGAATGAGGAAACTCCAATTTATATTCATATTAATGAATCAAATCTGTCTCATTTAAATGATTAAAAAAAGATTCATGAATTGTTCAGTGAAATGAATATATAAGCGTCCTATTTACATTCACTAAAGTGAAGAATTACTCTATTATTAATGAAACATAAAAACGATTCGAATTCGAAGCACGGTTGCCGCTGTGCGACTTTAGTCGCATTTTGACCCCTTTTATTGCCTCATGCGACCATGAGACGACTTTTTAAAAAACTAGCTCTTTTTACCCTTTTTTAGAAATCTTGCGACTTTTCTGACCCCACCTCTTAAAAATTGCATGGAAAAGTTTAAGTTCTCTGTTTCTTCTAGAATTTTTGTTCCAATTTTCCATTTATGTATGTATGTATATGAAGAAAACATAATGTCAGTACGATGATAGAGAACCCCAAAAAAGTGTAAGTCACAATTCTGTCTGTCTATTTCTACCTCGACCTGAGCCCAAACCATTGAAACAATTTCTTCAAATTTTGAAGTTAAGATTTTTTGGTAATTCCTTAGAGGTTTTGGTTCACAATAACGGTACTTGCCATACAACTGTAAAGGAAAAACTTGTATGTATATGTACAGTGTTGGACAGAGAATTAGCACACAATAGTGGATCGGATTTAAATAAGGAAGATCTTTATTTTTGTTATGTTCTTGGAACATAATTTATCGAAAACTCTTTAATTCAATATTAAAAAACTTAAAAAGATACAAAAAAAGAATTAAATAAAATTTGTTGGTGTAATATGGGGTGGTCACAGAATTAGCACAAGTACGAAATAAAATAATTTATCACTAAAACAAGTAGTTTTTTTTTCTAATATTTTGTTGGGTTCCCTTTCTGCTTTAACACAACCTTAAACCGCCGAGGAATACTCGCCTCTAGGTGCTTGCATTTTTGAATAGGAATGCTGTTCCAGCCATCCTTAATTGCCTCCCAAAGCTCTGCTAGATTCCTTGGCTTCCTTAGTCCAACCTGATATTTAACATCGTTCCATAGATTTTCTATGGGTTTCAGGTCAGGACTCTGCGCAGGCCAAGGCAAACAATTGATTTGCTGATCACTAATGCACTGCTTCACCAACCGGGAAGTGTATAAAGGATCATTATCATGCATAAATGTCCATGATAATGGTAAATTATCGTCTGCAAAGGGCTCCATATGGTTTTCAAAAATGCTCTTGTACTGATCCTGGTCTATTTGCTGCTCTATTTTCGAAATAGGCCCTACACAGCACCATGAAAACGCAGCCCACACCATAATACACACACCACCGTGTTTCATAGTTTTAACTGTGTAACGTGGATTAATATCTTGCTTTGGTGGACGCCAAACATAACGCTTTCCATCAGATCCAAATCGATTTAATTGCGAGTCATCACTCCAAAAAACATTTTTCCAAAATGATAAGGATTTGGATCCGTACTCCAGTGAACTTAGGCCTGGCTGTAATATTTTTTTTTTTGACACCAGTGTTTTGTAGTGCGTTTTCATGGTACGGTGTAGGGGCTATTGTAAAAATAGAGCAGCAAATGGACCAGCATCACTACAAGAGCATTTTGGAAAACCATATGGAGCACTTTGCAGACTATAATTTACCATTATCATGGACATTTATGCATGATAATGATCCTTTATACACTTCCCGGTTGGTGAAGCAGTGCATTAGTGATCAGCAAATCAATTTTTTGCCTTGGCCTGCGCAGAGTCCTGACCTGAAACCCATAGAAAATCTATGGAACGATGTTAAATATCAGGTTGGACTAAGGAAGCCAAGGAATCTAGCAGAGCTTTGGGAGGCAATTAAGGATGGCTGGAACAGCATTCCTATTCAATAATGCAAGCACCTAGAGGCGAGTATTCCTCGGCGGTTTAAGGTTGTGTTAAAGCAGAAAGGGAACCCAACAAAATATTAGAAAAAAAACTACTTGTTTTAGTGATAAATTATTTTATTTCGTACTTGTGCTAATTCTGTGACCACCCCATATTACACCAACAAATTTTATTTAATGATTTCTTGTTGTTGTTATTTTGTTGAATTCTTTTTTTGTGTATATTTAAGTTTTTTAACGTTGAATTAAAGAGTTTTCAATAAATTATGTTCCAAGAACATAGCAAAAATATAGATTTTTCTTGTTAAAATCCGATTCACTAATGTGTGCTAATTCTCTGTCCAACACTTTATTATCTCAAAAAGAGCGATTGTCCAAATTTTGTATCTCAAAAACGATTTCGTCCCCCAAAACTGAAAATGTGGAAGGGGACACAAATGTCTTTGACTTTCTCATTAACGGCTCCAACGATTTTAATGAAAAAGTTTTTTTTAAAGAACCTTTAAGATGTAAAAGATATTGCACATCAAAATTTTTTGAAGAAAAGAAATTTTGGATTTGTTAAAGTTTATTATTTTTTTGGAATTTTCAATCTTTCTTCTGTGGTGTTTGGTACAAGAATGATAAGGATAACTCACGTCCGATGTAAAATACATCAAACTAGAGCCTAAACGAGTTACATGTTCTTAAGAAAAATGTGCATACATTTTGAAGAAAATTGGTAAACGGTTTTCGGCTCTAACTCGATGTAAAGTGAACCGTGGATGTGAAGAAGCAAATTAATTTTTGGACTTAATATTTATACGAAAACTTCAGATTTAAATGTGCTTGTGAAGTTGAATATAAGAACTGATTTTTTGTTGTGGTCAATTTTCAAAGAAAGAAAACTACCAAAAAAATTGTTTAGGTACTTTCTTTGCGATTTATTTATAGGTACGTATTTTGATTGTTTTTGTTATTTATCAAAAAATTTCTTAATGCGACTTTTTTTTTCCTTGTGACCCTTTTTATGCGACCTTTTCAAATTCCTCAGCGGCAACACTGATTCGAAGTAATGCTACCCAGTAAATTTGATCCAAACCGGTTTATAAATGAGTTCATAAATGAGGGTTTCTTTCACTTCTGTGAATTATTTATAAATCATTTCTGAAGGGAAATGTTTGCTGGGAAGCGAACACTCTGATGGGTGAATTTTTCGTTTCTTTGAGAGGAAATGAATATGCTTCGAGTTGCCGAATGAAGAACGAATGTGCGCTTGATGAAGTTGAACACCGAGTCATATAGATTAATAAGGGTAGGTATCTGTATACGTAGGAGAAAAAACTTCGTGTTGGTTTTGTTTTAGGTTTTTTTGTGTGTGAATTTGCTTTTCCTTGGTACGCTGAATTTTGAGAACACCTGTCTTCATGGTGTTTTATTTTGTTTACTTTTACTACTACTGGGTGGAATGATTTTATTTTGAATTGGGTGTGTGAATTGGTACAGGTAAAATATTAAAAAGAAAGACAAGTGCGTATGCTAAGATTTTGGTAGGGTGTGCGGAGAACACCTGCGCACCTTCGAATAAACGTCACTGGTTTTAACGATGTTCAAACCATAATTTAGTCCAAAAACTGGCATTGAGACAGATACTTCATCATTATTTCCGTGTCTTTGTAGACACTGTCTATAATAACCAAGAAATGACTATTCTCTTTGAATAATTTTGAATGAACATTAACTCTTCTCTTTATTTGGCACTTGCTAGGCTAATTAGGTGTTTAAGTAAAATTAGAACACACATACCACTCAATTACAAGGATTTGTGTTTTTAGCCGCTAGATTTGCTTTTGAGCCCACTGTGCACCGTGAGAATATCAGAAAGTGTACCACTTAATGATACTAAATATCACTAAAGGATACTATAAAATTGGCGGAATTGGGCACACACGGGTTGTTGTTGTTCAATCAAATATAATCCCACGTTGTTTAACATTTTAATTATTGTTTAATATACATAAAACACAAAAATACATTAAAATTTCACATTGCTAAAATTTATTTGCCATTGTTAGACGTTTAACGTGACTTATTTTAATACAATTATTTTTGAAGCGAATGTAAAAGCTCGCTATCAATAATACGGAAGGAGTCGCGAAAACATTCGACTTTAGTCGAATATTGAACCAAAGATAATATAACAACTTGTTATTTTATCTTTGGTTGGAACTTTATTGTTTATCATCTACATGAGTGCCATCCTGCAATGTAGATTCTTCATCAATGACATTGAACGTATTTTGAAGTATTGCAGGATGGCACTGTTTGCTGATGATTACCTGCTGTACTTTGCCGGAAATAATATTGAAGAATGTAACAAAAACGTTTAAGAAGACCTTGAGGTTATGCAAGAAAAGACTAATAGTATGATATTAACGAATAAACCTTGTCCCAATTTAAAGAATAATCTTATAATTGAAAATTAAATAATTGAAAGAGAATACAGTAGACGCTCGATAAAGTGAAGTAATAAAAACCAGGCCTGTTCACTCTTTCGTCTTTTCAATAGAGCTGTGTCATTCGCGATTGATTCGTTTTTTGATTCGTTCACAAAAAAGATTGATTGATTGCAATCGCCAGTTCATTACAGATACAATCATTTTTCAATCTCGTTCAAAAGTAAGAAAGTACAGTAAGAGAACAGAAACGAAATGTTTAGGAAATCAGACATCAATCAAAAACATGCTGAAATAGAACACAACGAATTCGAACAAACTTGAATTTGGGTCAGTTTCTTATTGACGACTGGAGGCAGTACTCTACCGGGCAAAACTTGCAACAGGATAACTATATAAGATGTCAAAATTTGTTGTAAATCGTATGTGATTCGTGAAGTGTTTTTCCGAAATTATTTATTAAAAGAAGAAAAACTATTCTAATAAATATAAAAACTATATTTTTATTAAATAATAAATTAAAACTTGCAATTACACATAAATTTGTGTTGAAAATCGAACCAAGTGTTTCCTAAAGTATAACCAAAGTGAAAACGATTTCGTAGGTGCTCTCGCCCGTAAATTGTTCGTGTTTATTGAATAATTTAGGAATATTTAACGATTATTCCTCCTTAGTAATCGTGTCATTCCTAAGATTTTGGCCAAGGATGTAGGTCTATTGCCCTTGATTACTTTGAATGTCACTGAAGTAACATAGAATTCAACATCTGGATTTTGTGCACGAATTTCACCGGCTTTTAAGAAATCGGTTGGGATTGTCCGTTGAATCTTTTATTGCTTTTGTGCTCTAGGAAGGTCTAGGCCAATTGTTTCCTTAACTGTTACTCAATGATGTGGCAATTGAGGGCAGCTTCAACACATCATGCACCAGCGACAACTTTTTTGATTTCCAACACTTCACAACGCACATTGCACTTAAATCTTTCCATTTTGTCGCAGTTGAAATAATTTGGACCTCGGAGAATAACTTCAGGAGCAGCTACCGCTGTTGTACACTTGATTAAAATAAGAAGAATTTGTAAATATATTTTTGTTTTAGATAAAATACTGTAGTTACTTACGGCTGTCGGCTGGTTATGAATGTTTTTTTTTGTCCTTGTTTTCTTCTGTTGTTTTTTTTCTTTCGAGAACTGAAATGAAATAGAAAGAAATATGTTAATAAAGTCATTTAAGTATATTTTGATTGAAATAAAATCAATTTTTATTTATGAAACAATTATTTTACCTGAATGTAGATACATGAATTTGTTATGGCGACCACTTTATAATGTAGTTATCCAGTTATTTTTATTTACCACCAGGTATCGCATTTTGACTTTTCTAGTCGTCAATAGTACGTTATTTTCATAAGCGAATTTTGTTTAGCGATGAAGCTCACTTTTGGTTGAATGGATCCGTCAATAAACAAAACTGCCGTATTTGGAGTCATGTCATGATAATCCTCCAGTGTATGTTGCAAGGGCGTACGCAGGATTTCGATCAGGGGGGGCAGACCCATTCAAAATATAAAAAAAACTAGATTTCTATTCTGATATTGCCGTGTTAAGAAGAAAACGTATCTACATGAGGATGGTCGTTATATGGGGTTTTTTGAGTTTTTATATTTGGTTGGGCCTAAATCAGCTTTCCAAAATGCTACAAAACATTACTGTAAGTGTTGTCGTTGGTTTTATTAATTTAAGTAAGTAATTTTTTTCTATTTTATGCAATTACAGGAGACGCTCGATTTAGTGGATCTCGAAGTAGTGAACATATAAACAAACGTATTTTGTATAAAAATTTCTCGCGCAAGCATTTTACATAGTTTGAGAGCTCTGAGGAATTGTTTCTGTTTTTTGTTTAAACCTGACAGAAAGCCTTGTTTAATGCTAAGTTAAAATTAAAAACATTCACATCGAACGAAATGTGCATTTTGGATCAAATTCGCCTTTATAAAGCCTTAGAAAACTCCCGCTCGAAAAATTGAACAATCTCGAAACAGTAAACAGGCCTGGTTTTTGTTACTTCCCTATATCGAGCGTCTATACTATTTTATTAAATTGCCCCCCCAACATGCTCTGAATTTTTGGCAGATTTTACGCGAACTTCCTAGTATGCAAAAAAAGGAACGGCTATTTAATCTACCCCTAGACTATAAGGGATATAAAAATCGGAAAAAATTAGGGATTTTTTTCTTCATTTAGAGCCAATTTAGGTCCATCTGAGATAACTTTTTTTAACGACTACCATAATCTACATACATTTCTGGCATTTGGAGACCTGTAGTAGCAAATAATTTACTTTCTAAGGTAATTTGCCAGATTTTCAAGTGCTAGTATGATGGTAACACCTTTTTTTCTTAAAAAAAGAGCAAATACGTGCATTTTCTTAATAAAAGCAAGGTTCTTTTTACAAACGACATTTTTCTCAAGCATTTTTAAATTATTATTTTGTATAAATAAAATAATAGGTAAATAATTTGTCAAAACTGGCCTGACTCAATGCAGCTAAAAATGTAGATACATTTTTTCTTCTAAGCACTGCGGTATTACAACAGAAATCCAGTTTTAAGGTGCCAAATTAAGCATTTTACTTTCTTAGAAACAAAAATTGCTAGGAATTCAGTTTCTAATAGGTATGTATATGTAGATATTTTGTTGAGAAAAAGACGCTGATAAAATAAAAGTTCAATATCTCGAATAATTTCTAGTGTTAAGGGTTTGTTATTCATCAGCAAAAAATATTTTGATTTGTCAGGGGGGGGGGGGGAAATTGCCCCCCCTTCCATACACCCTTGGTATGTTGAGACACCGCCACCGTTACATCCACAAAAACTGTCTGTTTGGTATGGTTTATGAGTTGGTGGAATAATTGGTCCGTACTTCTTTAAAAACGGAGCTGGCCAGAACGTTACAGTCAATGGTGACACGGCCGTAGCCAGGATTAGACGTATGGGTGAGCTCGAGGTTGTTTTGGGTGAGCTCACATTTTTTTTATGAAAATCATAATATGTCAATTTCCTGGTACTTGGTAGGTACTGAAAAGAGCTTCCAAGCATTTCTGAAAATACCCTGTAGAGTTATTTGGCAAAAAGCAATATATTGCTCTCTCCTTCATTCCCAAACTGCAAAATTCCCATTTTATGGGATCTTTTATGTGGAATTTTAACATTTCAAGTTGATTTAGTATAAACGGTGAAATTTTCTGAAAATAAAATTTAAAATTAAATATAAAAACTCAATTTCTTTAACTTCATTTATTAGCCTTTTCGATTGAAACCGGAATGATAGTGCTTGTCGTGAAAAGAAAAAGAAATGCTTTTGGATCTGATTTCAAAATCGAAAAAAAGATCGTACACGTATCGAATCGGTTTTCCTGATTGACATTCGAAACGGTTGTAATGAGACCTATACTTTTGTTTTTGCTTTGCAGTTTTACATATGACAGTTCTTACAAAATGATAGCCGCCACTTTTGACGTTAACAGACTCGTTAGGTCCTTTTAATTTTAAGCTTTGAAGGCTGTTTTTGAATAAATTTATGTGTATATTTTTTCATAATCGGAACACACTTTTACTGAAAAAATAACAGATCAAGTGACTGGCAACAAAAGCACACAAGAGGACTAATAGACCAAATGAACCGAAGAGTCCCTGGTTTGCTGACGCAGAAATCAAAGTGTGTGGAATAAATTGGAAAGATTGGTATTGTGGAATAAGGACATTTCAAATATTATTTCAAAACAAACAAATATTTTGTTTAAAAATGAATACTTGGAAAATCTTTAAATACCTTAGGAAATTTTTGGGTGAGCTTAACTTATTTTTGGGTGAGCTGAGCTCACCCTAGCGTAGGCTTGGCTACGGCCGTGATATGGTGACCGCTATAAAGCACTGATTATTGAATTATTCGTTTATCAATTGAACAACCATGATGTGCAAGATCTGTGGTTTCAACAAGACAGCGCAACATGTCACACAGCTCGTTTCCCAATTGATTTATTGAAGGAAACGTTTGGTTACCGCATAGTTTCACGTTACGGACCCGTTAATTGGCCTCCAAGATCGTGCGATTTAAAGCCGCTTGATTATTTTCTGTGGGGATATGTGAAGTCGCTAGTCTACGCCGATAAGCCCGAAACGATTGACCAATGTGAGGACAATATTCGCTGCGTTATTGGCGATATACGGGCACAAATGTTGGAAAAAGTCATCGAAAATTGGACCTCCAGAATAGACTACGCCTTGGCGTTCATATGCCAGAACTCATATTTAAATTATAATGCCAAAAGATTATCTTTCGAATAAAGTAAATTTCATATCAATTCAAAAAAATCATCTTTGCTTTATTCCATTTCAAGGTTCTATACCTCTAAAAAACACCCTTTATAAAGGTTTTAATATCTTAAACCAACTGCCTAACCAAGTAAAATCTGAAACGAATGTTAATTATTTAAAAATTGTAAAGTCGAGTTTGTAAGTCTGAAATATTTAATATGTATGATAGTTATAAGATAGCAAAAACATTGTTAATTGTAACTTTAAGCCATAAAAATAAGCTAATAAATAAATATCTATCTATCTATCTATCTATCTGTTGTGAAGATATGAGAGAGATTTCAAATAAAAATAGTAAGATGGTGATTGTGGTACATACCTACCTATAATTAAGTAGGTGAGCTCATGTTATCATTTTATTTTACTGTAGGCATGTGTTGAACTTGTTCGCTTTTTAACATTTAATGAATTTTAAAATAAGTATTTTTTGGGAAATAGACCATTTTCAAAATGAACAGGTCATGTGGAATTTGGTTACATTCAGACGCCTAGAAATATAGGATAGGAAAGTCCGTAGTCTGGCTAGTATAAGAATATTAAAAACGGTTATAATAGAATAGGTATGTAATATTTTTGTTTTTGTGAGCTGTTGAATGTATTTAAATTTTAAGTTTTATTGTGACCTTTTGTCTAAGAACTCCCAGTTTTATTTTAATTCTTCTTTTTTTTTCCTACATAGCTACGTGTTGATTAATAATATATAGGTAGGTGCCTACACATTAATAATCATACTATAGATTTGTATGTACCTACCTACATACTATATTAACATGTATCGTTTCCTTTTTGCCACATATTCAACATTTTATCATTTTAAGTGCCAAAGCTTCATACACGTTTTTGATTATTTTCCGCTGTCTGTCGAATAGCAGCTGATTGAACAGAAAAATCATTAAAATCTACCTCCAGAAAATTGCCAATCGGTGATATTTACGCCGAAAACAGAATACTGATGTTTCCAATCAATTATTCCATCCACAGCCTACGAGATTGATGCGCATTCGAAAACAACCTCATTCCAAATATTGCACTGTTGTTGATGATTTCTGTCACAGGGCGAACAAAACAATTCTGTTGAACTGCAATAATTGTGTTTTTGCTCATACATATATACACTAGCTTTTGTCACAGAGCTTTCGAGCCACGCAACACCAAATTAATTATTTTCTCTGAAAATCGAAATAACGAAACAACTGATTTCGATTAATATCTATATGATGGCAAATCATCTTTATTTTCATCCCAATGAGATCGAATTTTTGATGATAAAATATCAAATTATAATGAAATCAAAGGGCACGTTAGTGCCCAGCCACGTTTGCAGCATTACACCTTTTTTACGGGAACAATGTCAGAGGATTTTCGACCCTCCTCTATAGTCAAATAGTGCGGCTAAATTTCATGTCCTTAGAATTAATAATTTGTGAGACATAGGATCCCAGCAAAAGCATAAATGTTAAAAAAGGGCCAAGTTCTTAGGTATATGTATTTACAAGAAACCTGTTCGTAAAGAGTCATCCAAAAGAAGTAATGAAATCTAAAATAAATGCTAAGTTTTAAGTTCATGAAGTTTAATATCAAATATCTTATGTCGAATTCCTTACAACCCAAAAATTGATTTTATTTGTTCAGTTTATATATCAGAGCGCTCAACTGAGCAGACGAATCCAAATTTTTTTTTTACTTAGATTTGAGAGCAAAACTGGGGAAATTCTCTGAGCCCTCAGAAATATAAACTGGACAATTCTAAACAAAATCGATTTTATTCTGTCAAAACAAATCTTGCATTTTCAGCAAGATTTCAGATCGATTTCGCACACACTAGCAAGATTTGAAATTTATCTAGAGTTGAAAGTATTCTGCCACGGGCTTAACAAGTATTAAAATCCAAAATTTTTGTTTGCCAAAATTTGGAGACTCCTCTAACTAGATACATTCACAGAACCACGATTTTGTAGCTCGCTTGGTTTTCTTTGCATTCAGTTTCCCGCTAAAATAAGACATTACCCCCTGTGTAACGGAAAAAAAATTAATTTAAATTTTTTTTTAATTTCAGAATTTGTAGCTTTTCAAATTAAAATTTGTTGCTCAAAAATTAATTTTGTACCTTGAATAGTTCGTTTTTTATTTGAAATTCAAACTCAAAAATAAGCATTTCCGGTTTCACTAACATAGGCTCGGAAAATAGATCAACAGTTGATGGCTTGGCAGAGAGGGACAAACTATATTTTGATGGCTAAAGTATATTTCAATCCAAATGTCACCCAATTGCCCTAAACACTTTTTTCCAGATCAGTAAAATAATTTCAAAAAATTCGGACCATTTAGATGTTTTTTAGTCCATCGACATTGTAGCCATCCTTTAATGGAATTTGATATTAGTTGTCTAAATGTCACCCAACTGCCCTAAAATCACCTTTAAGAAAACTTCAAAGATTTCTGATTTTTTAAAGTTTTTTTTTTTAATCCATCCGCATTGTATTGTTCGATAACACCACTGTCAATGTCTTGTGATCGTCAACGCACAAAATAATTCAATTCTGCTCTTGTCAACTCCGCGTCAACGTTCATAATGTCTGGATGTGGTCAAATAGTGTAATCGTCAACGTTTCACGTGTCAAAACGTTAACAATAGGGGGTACCAATTGTGTTGACACCGATAACACATCGACGCATTCAAGGAATACATTGACCAAGTGCCGTCATTCGTGTGACCGTCAACGTTTCATTTGTTGAGACATTCTACGTTGACAATGTTTTTAATAACGTCAAGAAATCAATGCGTTTACGTTGACCGTCTAATCTAAGCTTTATACACTATTCGTAAATGCCTAGATGGAATCGCAGCATTAAGTCTCTCTGTTCCAGGTAGGCCCTCTATGATTGATGGGCATCTGGAGAACAATGACATCTAGATTTGAAAATCGGAAAAACTAGCTGACAGAAAAACGAACTAGTGGCGAGGATTTGGAAATTGATTTTGCTCTGGAACCGGAAATGCTAATTTTTGAATTAGATTTTCAAACAAAAAACGACATATGCAAGCTAAAAAATTAATTTTTGGATAACAAATTTTTTTTTCAAAAAGCTACAAAATAAAAAAAAAAATTAAATTTGTTTTCAAATTTTGTCCGTTACACAGGGGGTAATATCTTATTTTAGCGGGAAACTTAATGCAAAGAAAACCAAGCGAGCTACAAAATCGCGGTTTGGTGACTTATCAAGTTAGAGGAGTCTTCACAATTGGCAGACAAAATTTTTTTAGCTAACTTTTTAGCTAGCGGGAAATTGAGTACCAAAAAAACCGTTAGAGCTACAAATTTTTAGTTTGAGCAATAAATTAGCAAAGGATATGCTACACATTTTCGCAAAAAAAAATTGAAAATCTATTTTTTTAAGATTCCGCTGGCCTTTTTCCGAGCCTATGTTAGTGAAACCGGAAATGCTCATTTTTGAGTTTCAATATCAAATAAAAAACGAACTATTCAAGGTACAAAACTAATTTTTGAGCAACAAATTTTAATTTGAAAAGCTACAAATTCTGACATAAAAAAAAATTTAAATTATTTTTTTTTTATTTTGCCCGTTACACCGGGGGTAATGTCTCATTTTAGCAAAAAACTGAATGCAAAGAAAACCAAGTGAGCTACAAAATCGCGGTTTGGTGACTTATCTAGTTAGAGGAGTCTTCAAATTTTGGCAAACAAAAATTTTGGATGTTGTCCTTTTTTTAGATTTTAAGGCCTTGATTTTTAGCTAACTTTATAGCTAGCGGGAAATTGAGTACCAAAAAAACCGTTAGAGCTACACATTTTTAGTTAAAGCAACAAATTAGCATAGGATATGCTACACATTTTTGCAAAAAAAAAATTAAAAATCTATTTTTTTAAGATTCCGCTGGCATTTTTCCGAGCCTATGTTAGTGAAACCGGAAATGCACTTTTTAAACCTTAACTGTAAATAAAAAATTATCCATAAAAGATACAAAATTTATTTTTGCGCAACAAATTAGCATTCAAAAAGTTACAATTTTGGGCATTAGCACAATTATGATTTTCAAATTTTCGTCCGCTAACCTCAGTCTTATTTTAGCGGAATTTTGAATATTTGAAAAACCGTTAGAGCTACAAAATCGGGGTTTGAGCAACAAATTAGCATTTAATTAGCTACCAATTCAGGTTACAAATAAAAAGTAAAATTGGTATTATTTTAAATTTTTACCGCTAACTTCAGACTTATTTAAGCGGAAAATTGAATAACTCAAAAAGTACTCGAGCCACAAATTTTTGGTTTGAGCAACAAATTAGCATTTAATTAGCTACAAATTCAGATATCAAAATTATTTGATTCCGCCAAAAAGTGTCCGCAAAAGATAAGGGATGTCTTTTAAATTTGTGATTAAGTAAGTAATTAAGATAAAATTTGCCAAGTAAATCCACCAAAATTTTGGTATCGTGCGGAGGACGGTCTTAGCATTCATTTTGATACCTCTTGCGGAAAATGAAACTTGAAAAGGGCACTTTCTACTTACCTTTGCGACTAGATAGAGCTTGTCCGACCGTAGTTTTGTAAATGTTTGGACTTAAGCTATCGGTTTGCATATTTTTTTGCGTGGCCTTGATGAGATAGGTAATCTTACGGTTGGCTCCCGGTATGTAACATTCGCTCCGAGTTTCGGACGAAAAAAAAAATTAACTCGAAGACGAATCTCCAACATTACGTAAGATTACAAAATCACGTAAGATTTACAAAATTTTGATTAATAAGTGTATTTTCTGCGATATTTTGCGAGATTTTGTTAGTGTGGTATTGTGGTGCGATTTTGTAATTGCAAGATTTTGTACCGCTATAATTTAATTTTCAAGATTTTTTACCCAACCAGAAAGGCCACTACAGATCGTGGTAGAAGGTCTAGTTTCAGTAATCGGTTTATGTTTAAATTAATTTAAAAGCTTTTTTAAGGGCCTTTTAATGTCATTTAAAAAAAGAATGTTGGTGCCTCATTTATGCTATCTTAAAAAATAAGTACAAGTATGAGAGGTCGGCTAGTTTCAGTAATTGCCAGGTCAGCTTTCATAGACATTGATCTTTCAATAAATTCTTAAGGCCTTATTAATATCATAGTGGTTTTTGGCACCTCTTTTATGGGTTTTCGCTAAAAATCGTATACTTCCAAAGGCCACTGTATCATTATGAAATTCCTAAAAGAAATCTATGCCTGACCAATTACTGAAACTATAGCTGACTTTTTATGACCATTTAGTGACCTTGGAAATGACACACATATAAGGTTAAAAGATTCAAAAGCCCCCTGGTCTTTTGTTATATCAAATTGATAGCTTAAACTTATGTCAATATTCGATTTAATTTTTGGTTAAAAGGAATTTTTAAAAAAGGGCCACTTTTTATGATATGTTTTGTTCAGCAATTTTGACAAAATCATCAAAACAATTTCAAAATCATTTTTACGTTAAAATTAAAGTTAACTTAAAGTTGAATTCTTTTCCTTAAAACGAATTATTAATTTATTATTTAACAAAATTTACTGAATGAAAACGCAGTTCTTGCAATTCTATCCTTAAAGGAAAATTGTTTATATTTGACTGGAGGAAAGATTATTTTTGTGACGTTTTTTACTCAGATTTTCTTGCAATGTTTCCTTAAATACACACAAATGTTCGTAGACGAATTTTTTACTTTGAGTAGTAAAATCATTTTTTCATGGTGGAATTGATATATTTTAAATATGGAAAAGATCCCGGAGGGGTCATGACCCCCATGTCCCCATAACCCCCCCTTGTATCCGCCAATGGGGCTCTTACGCATTTAACTTGTGTTTCCTTGATTTTGGCAGTAAAAAATATTAATTTGACATTAAAATTATCTTTCTATAACCAATAGTTTCCAAAATACAACTGAAACCGAAAAATCAAAGATGGTGGTCAAACGTGGGGTTTGACCCGGATGTTTGGGAACCTTCGGATATAATAAAGGGGACTGTCCTAAATAATATCCACCACAATTTCAGCTTGTACAAAACTTTGCCGGGGTCAATGTCTTATTGCACTAGACTATAGTTCAAAACTGCGGATTTTTGAGATCAAGTTGAGAACAAAATTAGGCCGCAGCTAGAGAACTCGTGTGCACTACTCAGTTTTTGACATTTGAAATCTCTCCAACCTTCTTCATCGGACTCATACCATTGTATATATACCCCCATATTAATAAACGGCGGATAACAACGTGCTAGCGTTTATACATCTGTTAACTAGTAATTCTTATTAAAAAATGCGTAATAGTCTGTGACGTGTGTTAACGTACGGATAACTTTAACTAGCCAGATTCCGCGTATAATGAACGGATAACTTCTTAACACATACACGCACGCGTATGATACCACCGTTTACTACTACCAGTATACACTTCGTATGCAGTGCATGCATGTATCACATGTATTAGAAAATCACCATAATTTGATGAAGTGGTTATATTGGTGAAGTGATAAATACTGGAAAGATATATCTTTTTTAATAAGAAAAGTTATCAGGCGGACAAGTTGTCTATCCGTGTGCCAGTTAACACGTGTGTTAGGGAGCGGATACCAGTTTTTTATTAATACTGCTGATAAACTATAGTACTATCATGAGTCAAAACTATTGCAGCGCTCAAAAGTGTCGAACTACTAATTCCACTCAAGTGGAGACCTTTGTAGACTTAAAAATTGTTGAGAATATGAGATAAGGGAAAATTAAGGTAAAGTAACTGATAGAAGATAGAGAACGATATATTCAAAATTTATGAGAGTTCAAGAGAAACAAAAAATTAACTTCTTCTTGCTTTTCTATACATTGTGGCCTTATAGAAAAAGAAGGATAGTAAATATTGTGGTACAGAACGTTTGACAGTTATTTTCGCTGTAAGAAATTTTAACGGTTGTCACTCACAAAAATGAAATATTTTAAAGATAAATTAATTTTATTTGAGTTTTATAATGGGATGTTATTCAAGGTGTGTAGGTAGATATATTTTCGATCAATGTTCGGTTTATTGTTTTCGATAATTACAATCAAGTACTAAGTATGTTAAGTAAATACTAAATTTAAATTCTCATAACATTAGGGTGGTACTTATTTGGAATTTTAGATGAAATCAAGTTCGACGTGTCTCAGTTTTAAATAATAAATAGCATTCGAAAATCAAGTAAACCAAAAAGCAAATAGTTTTAACCTAAATGCAAATTAATTTCACCCAATTTCAAACTACAAAATTGTTTTGTTTGTGAGTTAATTCTATTTGCGTTTGGGTTCAATCTATTTGCGTCTAAGTGAAATTGGTTTGTGCTTAGGTGAAATAAGTTTGCATTTAGGTTAAAACTTTTTGCTATTTGGTTAATTTAACTTCCGAATTCTATAAAACAATTTTGTTACATACCTCCTTAATTCTTAATTTCTTTGGGTGTGAAATGGGGGAAATTGTGTTTTTAATGGGTCCATGGAATCAAGACCACGTGAAACTTAAAAAAAAAAAAGAAATGAAAATTCCCTAATTTTCAAAATTGTTTTATAAAATTATTATTGTGAAAATTTGAAAAATTCAAATTTCGTTTTTGCAAATTTTAAAAAGAATAGATATATACAATTTACGTAAGCAATTAAAATTCCCACAAAATGATGTCATTGACATTATTTTGCGGGAAAATTTCTTGGTGATTTTACCTATAAATAATTTTTTACTTAAGATCACGTAAAACTTAAAAAAAAGTGATAAAAATTCGATCGAGTTTTTAAAATTATTTTTAAAATTTCATTATGAAAATTTTAAACACTAAAATTTGGTTTTTGAAAATTCTAAGATTATTTTAAGAAGTTCAAGTTGATATTACAAAAACTACGTTAAAAAATAAAAATTTCCACAAAATAACGTCAGTTACATTGTTTTGCGCAAAAACCTCGTGGTAGAGCTATGATTTCAATAATTTGTTTGCACAAAAATGAGGAATATATGTATTAGTCCAGTGAATAGAGGTAAAAATAGGGGGGTTACCCTACAAAAGATCGGGTAGTTCTAAATTTTTGATATGTTATATGGTATGGCTGGTAGATGAAAATTCCAAAATTCCACAACCACGCCCCCTCCGCTCCCTTCAAAATCCTGGAAAAACTACAAAAAATTGGCACTTTTTTCAGTTTTTTGCTTATAACTTCTCTTCGGTATATATTTTCGGAAAAAAATATGAGAGACATTTGTTGACAATAAAATTTCCTACAAATATGATTTATAAACTTTTTTGTACAACCACTACAAACGGCGCTATGGAGCTCCCAAAAAAGCCTAAAATTTCGTATTTTGTAAGATTTTCATTTGTTACGAGGCAATTGGACGAGGAGGATGAGAAGGACCTTCAGGATTTGGAAAGGGAGACAGGCTGGATACGTTAGGGCATAGGAGGTAGGAGGGGTAGGGAGTGGAAAGGTTATGAATGTCTAGCAGAAGGGGCAGTGGCATGCTGGCAACGCTCGGCTTAGCTCGCCGGATTAGGGGGGGGATCTTGCCCCCCCGCAAGACCTCACCTCGGTAACAAAAAAACTTCATGCCACACGATCTCAAAATCTCATCTCATTATCTCCGACTGACTGTAGCTACCTTTTTGAAAAGACCCTGCCGTTGTTACTGCAGAGTGGCCTGACCCACACCGCTCCTGGAATCTGATGGCCATATTTTATTCAGACTCCCCTAGGACTATCGTACTTACTGTGTCGTCATCTCTCACCGTTTATCATCGCACATCCTTTAGCACCCCCTAAAAAGGGCTGACTAAACTCTCATTTTCGAATCTTACTGATTTCTAAATACAAAAAGAGGGTTAAGGTTTTGATGTGGCTTACGAGTCATTTTATTTAAGTATGAGATATAAGGAACATGGATAAGACCGAAAATAGCCGTCAAGCTTAGGACAAAATTTTTCATAATCAATCTTGTAGGTAATTTAATTGGCTACCAATTTCATGTTACTACAGTCGACGCACTCTAAGTCGAACTCCCCCTAAGTCGAATTTCCCTCTAACAAGATTTTTTTCACCATGTTTATTGTATACTCCTCTCAAATTTCCAAACTTATTTATTTCTCTCTAAATCGAATTTTTGCAAAACTCTCTTTAATTCAAAATAATATTGATTTCCCTTGAGAGTTCGACTTAGAGGGAGTCGACTGCATTTTCATTTTGTGACCAATACAATTAGGAATCGGGTGAATTTTGACAAAGTGTTTTTATTCAAACGTTTTAACGAACTCACTTTCTTTTCTGTCTGTTTTATACAGTGTACTGGAGTCCCGTATAAAGGTTATTACCGATTTGTTTAACCACCAGAATCGATTGAAGTATACATAGGAGAGTCAGAAAACTTGGACAGACATCATGATATTCTGAACGCGGTGTTTTAGTTGCTATTTTTTTGAGGTAGTGAACAAAATTCCATAAAAACTAAACCACTATTGGTACCAGTTTTGATGAAATGTATATATACGAAAAACCAATACAATTAATTTCCACCCACTGCCGCTCCCACTTACTTAAAACATAATATTTTCGGAAAAAATTATAAAGATTCGGGTGTTGTTCAGATGACCCAAGAAGGGCCGAAACCACATATATGCTCTGGTGACCAGAGGTTTGATCTTCTTTATTGCCCTCAACTTGGATTTCAGAAACTCAAAAGGCTGGAGCATTTTTTCCCATTCGCACAATCTAGGTTAGCCAAGTCGACGTATTTCGACTTTTTGGACTACATTGTCTTCGAACAGCTCATTGAACTCACATTTGTGCCTTCTGCCTTCTCCTTCCTTCGAATAATACGAGTAGGGGGAGATGGGGGTCATTGATACATGGGGCACATAGATACAGTCGACATTATTCGAAAACTAGACGCAGTAGACCATTCAAATAAACACACAAAATAACGAATCTATCAACGCTTAGTCATATATGCCCGTCATGCAGTTTCGGTCATCGCTTTGCGCCTGACAACCAAAAACATGTTTTTCAAGCCCACAAGTAAATTTTTGTCATTCCCTTAATGATCGATTTTTGGTTAGTGTATTTTGTGTTAACAATTTGTCATGAAAGGATTTGGTGAGTATAAGTCCTTCTTATTGTGATAATCACTAAAAGTTTCACTATTTAAGTGTGTTTTAATTTTTATTCATATTTATCTTCCCTGAAAGGATGTTGGGGCACATTGATGCAAACCACCTCTTGGTCATTTAATACTATCAAAGACCGTATAATACCAAGATACCGCATCTCAACCAACCACCAAAAATCAGCTCTAGATGGGGTCGGTCGGGGGAAGGGAAACATTCCCACGTATTGTATCACATCCTCATTCATATTCGAACTCACATAACACATACAGACATGCAAGCCTTTATTCGCCGCAGACCCACGACTCAGCGACCGCGCCACCGACGATTGTAAAACTTATACATAGACGGGGTTCTCACTCACACATCTATGGGGTCACCACTGGGGTCGTCACAGTACTAGCGCTTTGACTGCGAATTTTTACACTAGATGCAATATCTTGGTATTATACGGTCTTTGATACTATCAATATGCCCTCTCTGTCTAATATATAAGTAGATAAAACGTTTTTACATCCTTAATCGAAAAAATGGAGGGAACGTACAAACGAAGAACGGATCTTTCCTTACTTCATCGATAAGGTTGCTGTGGCTCCTTTTATGTATCAAACATGTATTAAAGTGCCTTTTGGTTGAATTTATTTTATAAATGCACGTTATAGAAAATAATGAAAACTTGTTTTACAATAAATACTGATAAGTTTGCTATAAATCAAAGTTTCCTGACATGTATCAATGTTCCCCGTGCATGGGGCAGTTTGATACAAATTCCGTTACTTAGTATACTGGCCCTAATATTTTTTCTGAATGAGTCTTAGATTTACTTCTTATCATAAAAGCTAGTAAGAAAGATAATGAACATATAAAATATTTTACTTTGTTATTACCGTCAATATGAAGCCCGTTTTTTGAGTGAAAATGAAAATCGTATCAAGGTGCCCCAACTCCCCCTATTACTTGCGAAAGAGTCCAGTATCAGATTTCATTTCTGATTTCCATCTTACCGAGAGTAGGAGTGTCTTGAGCGTAAGAAGAGTGTTGAACGTTATTGTTTGACAAACTGAATAATAGCAGTGGTTTCCAAAAATATTTTTTCGTTGAATATGCACATAGGGGTCATCCGTGGAGTAAATACGAGTATTGAATCCAAGGTAAATGAAATTCTAAACAACTCGAAGCTGCTGCTAATAAAGTGATGTTTTGGCCTAGGTTGTAAACATAATGCTTTTTTCTTGACAGCAGTTAGTTGGACTTTTACCCGTTTACTTCAAAACCAATCTATTTCACCTGTTCTTCAATCACCATGAAGAACTCTATAAAGACACAATGGAACACAAGATAGGGCATTCTGTGTTAACAGCTGCTCTAAGCACTATCTGTCCCAGAAGGAGATTAATAAAAACAAAGTGTTTTCGCATTTCCTCGCAGAGTGCACTGTACATGTTTTGAACAGTTCGGAGAAGCTAGGCTCTAGTTGCACATTGCATTTGGCATATTGCACCTTGTTTTTATACTTACTTACTTACTTAAGGTGGCGCTACAGTCCGGGATGGACCAGGGCCTCAACCAACAAGCTTCTTCCAGCCGGCTCGGTTTCTAGCTAGCTGTCTCTAGTTTCGCACGCCAAGTTGGTTGAGGTCCTCTTCCACTTGCGTGCGCCACCTTTTACGCTGTCCACCTCTACTGCGTTGTCCCACGGGGTTGGATTCAAAGACTTTCCGGGCCGGAGCATTGGTGTCCATTCGCTCTAGGTGACCCAGCCATCTTAGTCGTTGGCTTTTCTCTTTTGTGGCTAGGTTGGTGTCGCTGTACAGCCCATACAGTTCGTGGTTGTATCTTCTCCTCCATTCCCCATCTATGCAGACGGGACCAAAAATCACCCGGAGAATTTTCCTCTCGAAACAGCCTAACGCGTTCTCATCCACCGTTAGCAGTGTCCATGCTTCTGCACCATACATCAAGACCGGGATGATAAGCGTCTTATACAGGGACAGTTTAGTTGCTTTGCTTCTCAATTGCCTTCTTAGCCCGAAGAAACAGCGATTGGCAAGAGTAATTCTTCGTTTGATCTCAGCACTGGTATCGTTCGCTGAGTTTATAGCGGATCCTAGGTAGACAAAGTCTCTGACCACCTCAAAATTATAGCTGTCTATAGTGACGTTCTGTCCTAGACGTCGGTGTTGGGTGTCCTTTCTTGTTGACAGCATATACTTCGTTTTGCTTTCATTCACCGTTAAACCCATCTTCTTGGCTTCCTTCTCAATGCTCACAAAAGCACCACTGACATCACGCTTTGTTCGTCCTATTATGTCAATGTCATCAGCGTAAGCGAGTAATTGGACGGACTTTTGAAAGATTATGCCTCTAGTGTTGACGTGAGAGTTTTGCACTATTCTTTCAAGAACGATTTTGAAGAAGTCACATGACAGCGCGTCGCCTTGCCTAAAACCTTTTTTGACATCAAAGGTGTCGGTGAGGTCTTTGCCGACCTTGATGGAGCATTCTCCATCGCACAAACGGACGAGTTTGGCAGGGATGCCAAAACTAGACATTGCTCTATATAGCTCGTCTCTATAGATGCTGTCATACGCGGCCTTGAAATCGATAAAAAGGTGGTGGGTATCGATTTGAAACTCCTGGGTTTTCTCCAAGATCTGCCGTAGTGCGAATATTTGGTCGATGGTGGACTTCCCTGGCCTAAAGCCACACTGATATGGACCTATCAGGTTGTTGACGAATGGCTTCAGGCGTTCACAAAGTACGGCAGAGAAGATCTTGTAGGCGATATTAAGAAGACTGATGCCTCTGTAGTTGGTGCAGTCCAGATAATAGCCTTTCTTGAGGATCGGGCAAACAATGCTGAGGTTCCATTCATCGGGCATGCTTTCCTCCGACCATATTTTACAGATGAACTGGTGCATACTCCTAACCAATTCATCGCCAGCCGCTTTGAATAGTTCAGCCGCAAGGCCATCAGCTCTCCAGCAGCTTTATTGGACTTAAGTTTAGATATGGCTATCCTCACTTCGTCAAGATCAGCTGGACGGAATTGTTGGCCTACGTCGTCCAAGTTGAATGGTGCAATTTGCATGTTAGCGGAATTCGGTTCGTCATCGCCGTTATACAATTTGCAGAAATGATTTTTCCATATCCTCAGCACCGACTGCGATTCCACCACGATGTTCCCCTGATCATCTTTGCAGGCTTCAGTTCGGGCCTTGTAACCTTGGGAGGTTCTTTTTACTTTTTGGTAAAACTTCCGAACTTCATTCCTGCAGTGGCATCTCTCTAACTCCTTGTTTTTATAATATCACGAGATACAGCTGGATCTTTTTTCTCGAGATCCCGAGTTCGCATATAGTGCTATCTACGATGAATATGCTTCCATAAGCGGCCTTGAAGCCAACGCAGAAACCTTGTGTCTCAACTTGAAGTTCATTGGTCATTTCCGGAATTTTCCCCAGGGTTTAGATTTTTGATCTTTAACTGGCATTCGTTTTAATGTCCTTTATCATAACTACCTAAAATTTTTATTCCAATGAGTAAGATGGATGACAAGACTTGCTCGATATACAAACAACGTGGACAAAATTTGCATAAATTTACTGATTGTATTGGTCACAAAATGAAGATACAGTCGACTCCCTCTAAGTCGAACTCTCAAGCGAAATCAATATTATTTTGAATTAAAGAGAGTTTTGCAAAAATTCGATTTAGAGAGAAATAAATAAGTTTGGAAATTTGAGAGGAGTATACAATAAACATGGTGAAAAAATCTTGTTAGAGGGAAATTCGACTTAGGGGGAGTTCGACTTAGAGTGCGTCGACTGTAGTAACATGAAATTGGTATCCAATTAAATTACCTACAAGATTGATTTTAAAATTTTGCCCTAAGCTTGACGGCTAAGGAGTAATTGTGCTGTAAAGAGGGAAGAAACTGAAAATCTTACAAAATATGAAATTTTAGGCTTTTTTGGGAGCTCCATAGCGCCGTTTGTAGTGGTTGTACAAAAAAAATTTCTAAGTCATATTTGTATTTGTTACCCCCTGCGGGTAAGGGGCAAGAATATACCCTAGGTAGGCATGCCTGTCGTAAGAGGCGACTAAAATCCAAACTCCGTATACTGAGATTGATGTATACATAACTATGCAATGAACAAAACAATTAGATATAGTATCCCAGGTGGCAGTCCAGGTTCACTGGAAAATCCACCCTCTTCGGAGGTCGGCTCTATGGATTCTGGGGAGAGCCAATTATTGCATTTAATAAATCCCTTCCTAAAAAGTGCAAGGGTATCTCGATCACCACCATCTAAATCGAGTATAAAACCATCCAAATTCGGGCAAAAGAGTCCACCCGTCACGCCAGCGCGCGCCAAAAAAGACTCAGATAAAACAGAAAATCTTGAAAAAGATAATAACGAACTTCGATGAAGACCTGATGAAGTAATGGAACTTTATCAAGAGCTAAAGAAAGAAGTCGATCTTCTTCGAAAAGAAAATGAGATGTTGAAAGGCAAAAATTCTCAAATAAACTCCAAAGCTAGCTTGCCAGAAGTCAATAATTCTAGATATGAAACAGACGAAGAAGAGCTAGCACGTGAAACGGAAAAGTCCTCAAAGAAAAGATTAAGTAAAAAGCGTAAAGCTGGCTCTTCACCTGAGGCAGCCTCGTCTTTTGAAATAATAGTTTCACCAAAACATGCGACAGTAAAAGAAAAACCTGTTAAGGAACGGCCCCCGCCACCGATAAATGTTATCGGTATTGAGGAGTATAACAAGTTGCAAACCATATTAAAGGCATTACTACCATCGGCTTTTAAAGTTATTTCGCTCAATAACAACAAATGGAAAGTATGTGTGAAAGACCCCGAAAGTTATCGCCTTCTGTCGCGAAAACTAAACGAAGAAAAAGTAGAGTGGTATACCTATGAAAATAAGTCGGAAAGACCCTTACGTGTTGTGGCGAGAGGCTTACACGCATCATGTTCAAAAGACGATATCATTAGTGATCTAAAAGAGCGCAAATTCAAAATCTTAGATGCAATTAACATCGTCAAAAGAGAGAAACAGACAAAAGAGGGTGAAACAAAAGTGGTACAGCGTGGTCTTCCACTATTTATACTTTCGTTCGATAAGACTGAAAAACTAAATGAAATTTATAAAATCAAAACAATTCTAAACATCGTAGTTAAGATCGAACCTCTAAGAAAGAGCACAAGGTTAGTCCCTCAGTGTAAACGCTGTCAAGAGTTCAATCACACCCAAACTTATTGCAAAAAAGAGCCAAGGTGTGTAAAATGCGCCGGAAAGCATTTAACCGTTGACTGCATCGGAAAAAGTGAAAGTCCACCGACGTGCATTAATTGTAATGGAAATCACCCGGCAAACTATAGAGGCTGCGAAGTAGCTAAAGAATTACAAAAGCGGCGATCGAAATCTGCCAAAACACAAAGAAACCCACAAAGGCAAATAAAAACCGTAATTCCCAAGACTTCCAAATCTAGTAAAGCTCCAAAACCTAGTATCCGTAAGGAAAAGAAAACAGTGTCAATACCTTCGGAGAATATATCAAAGCAAGGAAATGCAGAAACATATGCCCAAATAGCGGCCAAAAATATACCCGCAAACAACGACACTGAAACAGACCCGGTTTCAAAAGTCTTTTCAATAATTCTGTCGAAACTTGAGGAACAATGTGACACAAATAAACTTATCTTTGATAGGTTAAGTAAGCTCGAAAATTGTTTTCGACCCAAATCTCTCTCAAAAAAATTATGATGGAAAAGTTTAAAATTCTTACGTGGAATGCCAACGGATTATGGCAAAAACTTGGAGAATTAGAGATGTATATGCAGGAAAATGATATCGACATATGCTTGATATCAGAAACGCATGCCAAAAATGAATCAAATCTTAAAATCCACGGGTTTCTTGACTACCACGCTGTTCATCCTTCAAATAAAGCAAGAGGTGGATCATCGTTATATATAAAAGAGTGCATTGAACACTCAATAGGCCTGAAAATAGAGGTAGAATCGATGCAATTGAGTAGTGTTCAAGTTAGAACTAAAAACATTCTTCCCAATGTCTCTTTGATATATTGCCCTCCGCGTTGCAAAATCGATAAGAGTGAATTTACGACATTGATAAAGTCGCTAAGCCCAAACTTTATTGTTGGTGGCGACTTTAATGCGAAGCACACCTTTTGGGCTTCAAGATGCATATCTCAAAAGGGTCGAATGCTCTATGAGGCAGGAATGGAAAATAATTGCGATTTTCATTCGACTGGAAAGCCAACTTACTGGCCAACTGATCCGTCAAAAATACCTGATTTAATCGATTTGTTTATGGTAAAAGGAATACCCTCCAACCGTATTGAAATTTCAGAAGGCCATGATCTGTTCTCTGATCATTCTGCAGTCATACTCACTATGAGCGAAAGCCTTGTCAAAATTGAAAAACCACCCAGGTTAACAAACGGTAAAACCAACTGGGAAGGATTTAAGAAAGATATCGAGGACAACGTTGAATTGAGGGTATCATTACAAACGCCTCTTGAGCTTGAAGACGCAGTAGATACCTTTGTTGATATAATACAAAAGGCAGCGTGGAATAACACACCTTATCAAAGGGTTACGCCACGCTATAAAGATATAAAATATCCGCAGGAAATAAAAGACTTAATAAAAGATAAACGAAAAGCACGTAAGAAATGGCAGCGAACCCGTGCTCCTCAACACAAAGCTCATTTAAATCGCTTGTGTAATATGCTAAAAACAGCGATATCAGATTTCAAAAACCGTGAAGTTGAAAATTACCTTGAAAGCTTGTCAGCTGCGAAAGAATCCAACTACTCACTTTGGAAAGCTATAAAAACAACGAAAAAACCAAAGCTTCCAGTACCCCCGATTAAGAAAAGCCAAAACGAATGGGCTAAAAGTGACAAAGAGAAAGCGGCGGTATTCGCCGATTACCTGGAAGAAACATTTAAACCTTCAGATGGGCAAGCACTCAATGAAAATATTAATATGAGTTTTAGCTCAAGTGAAAATTACAGAACCAGAAATGCTACGCTTGCTGAATTGAACAGAGATATAAAGAAGCTAAAGTCTAATAAAGCTCCGGGGTATGACTTAATAACAGCGGAAATATTAAAAATGCTTCCTAATAAAGGATTAATTAACCTCCTTTATATAATAAATGCCGCTCTAAGGCTAGAATATGTTCCAAGCCAATGGAAAGTTGCGGAAGTCATAATAGTTTTGAAACCTGGCAAACCATCTCACGAAAAGAATTCTTACAGACCGATTTCGCTTCTTCCAATAATATCGAAAGTTTTTGAAAGAATACTACTCCTGCGCCTGCAGCCTATAATAGAAGAGAAACGATTAATACCTGAACATCAGTTCGGCTTCGGATTTAGAAGCAAGCATTCAACAATTGATCAAGTGCATAGAATAACTGACGTAATTGAGAGAGCTCTTGAAGAAAAGAAAATCTGTTCGACGGTCTTTTTGGATGTGTCGCAAGCGTTTGACAAGGTGTGGCACGAAGGCCTCAAATTCAAATTACGACAAGTTCTGCCTGAAGGACTTTATAAAATTCTTAACGAATATCTAGAAAACAGACTTTTTCGTGTAAGACACGGAAATGAATATTCTAATTTCAAAGAAATAGTGGCTGGGGTACCACAAGGTAGTGTTTTAGGTCCAGTTCTGTACCTTCTATTTACACGTGATATACCTCAAACAGAAGACACTTTCGTAGCAACGTTTGCTGATGATACTGCAATACTAGCAGTAGGCAAAACGATTAACGAAGCTACGATTAAATTACAAAATGCTCTTAATAATGTTAATGAGTGGACAAAAACATGGCGAATAGCGCTAAATGAACAAAAGTCAGTCCACGTGGACTTTACGTATAAAAAAATAAATAGATTGCCCGTCTTTCTTAATACCGGTCGTGTACCATTTGCGAATGAAGCAAAATATCTGGGAATGACTCTAGACGCGAAATTAAAATGGAAGCCGCACGTAAAAAAGAAATGCGAAGAATTAAAAAGTAAATTAAGAGATATGAACTGGCTACTCGGTAAATCTTCCAAGCTTAGTATTGATAATAAGTTGATTTTATACAGGCAGGTACTTAAACCTGTCTGGACTTACGGTATACAACTCTGGGGTTGTACCTGCGATACAAATTTAAATAAATTACAAACGTTTGAAAATAAATTGCTTAGGTCATTTGTAAATGCACCATGGTATATAAGAAACGAAGATCTTCACAGGGATCTCGGGATTCCTACGGTTCGAGACGAAATTAAGAGTTTCGCGCGAAAACATAGAAATCGGCTATTAGATCACGCTAATCCAACGATTATTGACATTCTTGACGAGTCGAATTTAGTACGCCATCTGCAAAGAACAAAACCTTCCGACTTGGTGTGGTGAACACAAAACCGCTTTAAAATCGCGGAATAAGCAGAAACTTTCACCGGAAAGTTACCTCCTGCAACACGTTACTTAACTTCGTTAAAAATAAATTGCTAGATAAGTTTCAACTTAGTTGCAATCGGGAAGTGGAGGTGGTTTTAGTGTAGTAAGAATCTCACACTTCTATGAGCACGCGTTTTCCGGTCCTCATAGAGCCTGATGCAGGTTTTGCGCCTACCCACGGTAAAAAAAAAAAAAAAAAATATTTGTAGGAAATTTTATTGTCTACAAATGTCTCTCATATTTTTTTCCGAAAATATATACCAAAAAGAAGTTATAAGCAAAAAACTGATTAAAGTGCCGATTTCTTGTAGTTTTTCCAGGATTTTGAAGGGAGCGGAGGGGGCGTGGTTGTGGAGTTTTGGAATTTTCATCTACCAACCATACCATATAAAATATCAAAAATTTAGAACTACCCGACCTTTTGTAGGGTAAAACCTCTCTATTTACTGGACTATATGCAGGTTGTTCTTTTTTACGATAAAGATCTATAAACAAAGATTCAAAAATATCTACCAAAACTAAAAAATAATCTGTGAAATTATTTAAGCCAGAAATTTATAAATGTGGCAATGGTGCACGTTTCAACGTTTTTTAAGTGAAATTTGGGAATATACATAAGTTTGTTAATATATATAGGTAAATATATGTAGATATGTCATAATATAAGAATAATATTTGCTTTTTGTGATTTCTTGAATCATTGTCATTGTCATTGACATTTTTGTGCGAGTGTTTTAAATGCAGTGCGTTTGCAAATTAAGTAGACGCTCGATTTAGCGAATCTCAAAATAGTGAACTATCCACAATAGTGAACACACAAAATTTTATATAAAAATGTATTTTGTATAAAAATGTCTTAGATGTAGAAGGGGCTTTCAAAAATGTGCTAACCGAATCTATTCTTGAGGCACTCGTTGACTTTGGTGTAGAGGACTACATCAGAGAATGGATAATATCCATGCTCAAAGATAGAAACATTCATGGCACGTTAGGTAATGCAAACTCGACAAAACACGTCAGGAGAGGGACACCCCAGGGCGGTGTTCTGTCACCACTTCTATGGCTTTTAGTCATGAACAAAATCCTCGTTAAACTGGAGAGATGTGGTGTGAAGGCGGTTGCGATGGCGGACGACTTGGTATTGTTAGTGTCAGGGAAGTTTACTCCTGTGGTAAGCGAAATCACAGAGATGGCTTTGACTTCACTCCACCCCGACTTAACGGCCAAACACTCCCACTATCAACCAGTGCAAAATATCTAGGTGTCATCCTAGACCCTAAGTTAAACTGGAAAATAAACATAGAAGAACGGGTCAGGAAGGCCTGCATAGCTTTCTACGCCTGTAGTAAAACCTTTGGTAAAAACTGGGGCCTTCAATCAAAAATGATCTTATGGACGTATACTGCAGTGGTACGGCCGATTCTAACATATGGTTCGATTGTCTGGTGGCCCGCACTAAATAAGACATATAATATCGACAAACTCAAAAAGGTTCAAAGAACAGCTAGTGTTGGTACCACAGGGGCTCTTCGATCTTGCCCAACGGATGCCTCAAGCGTCTTCTGCACCTTCTACCACTTGATCTGCACATAAAATATCTGGTATCTTGCACTTCCTTAAGACTTAAAGAATCAAATTCTTGGGTTGCTAAACCTTATGTTCACAGCAATATCACAAATTTGATTCCCGCTGATATACTTTCGACTCCCACTGACTACCGCGCTCCTACAATGAGCCTCAGTAAAGGTTTTAAAGTCTTATTCCCATCCAGAGGGGACTGGGATGATGACGCCGTGACGAGAGACTTCGACACAACTATCTATACTGATGGCTCAAAGATGGAGTGCGTTGTTGGCTCAGGAGTCTTCTCTGAGTCTCTCAACATCTCCAAGTCATTTCGACTACCGAATTTTGCTAGTGTATTTCAAGCTGAAATACTGGCAATCAGGGAGGCATGCAAGATGCTAAAAGCAGATCCAAACCAAAATCGTAATACAGCCATCCTTACAGACAGTCAGACGGCTGTTAAAGCCATTGATTCGGCTACATCATCCTCTAAATTGGTCCAACAATGCCGAGATGAGCTCGCAAGTCTAAACATTAACCTCAAGGTCACTCTTATCTGGGTTCCTGGTCACAGTGGCATTGAGGGAAATGAACGGGCAGATGAACTAGCCAGGCAAGGATCAGCCCTTCACATCTCACTTGCGGAAAGAGTCTACATTCCCCTTGGAGTTGTGAAGGGCAATATATTGTCAATTTTCCTTAGGGAATCCAATCGTAGGTGGAGCAGTTAACCAACTGCAAAATATCCAGAATGATCTGGCCCGCCTTAAATAAATCCCGAACAATTGATCTCTTATGTAGACCCAGGCGGGACATAGCCAGGGTCGTAGCAACTTGCACTGGACACTGGCCAATTGGAGAACATGCGGCGAGGCTGGGTATCCCTTACAATACTCACTGTCGCAGCTGTGGAGACCAGCAAGAAAAGGAAACAGTCCTTCATTTTTTCTGTAAATGTCCAGCTCTAGCCAGAATGAGAGCACAATCGTTTGGAATGGCTTTTTTTGACGACCTAAACGAACCTTCCGAAAAGAAGATCAAAGACTTGATCTCTTTTCTTAACGCGACGAAATGGATCTGAGACAGAAATCTGTTGCGTTCTGCATCATGTTCATCCCCAGATCCAAAGTCCGCGAGTAATCGGAGCCCGGGTTTCTGAGGAGCTTCATGATGCTCAATGGCAATGCTGATCACATGATCGGATCGATCACGCTTCGTTGCTATTCTACAACCTGCCGAGCTCGGCATAAGGTGGCAAGCTCGGGCGAGATGCGATCCGAGCGAGTGAGTGTCCTATGACCCAACTCACAAGATACATTAACCATACTTCACAGCCGTCCTATTTCAAAGCAATAAGGAACGCTTTTATCTGCTTTCATACACAGGTCAAACGAGTTATGGTATCAAAACGGCGCAATCCAGTGCTAATTGGGCAAGAGCGAGTGTTACGCTTTTGCCACCATTTTTACCTACCTACCTATAAAAATGTCTCGCAAGCATTTAAGATGACTTGAGAACACTGAGAAATTGTTTCTGCTTTTTTATTAAACCTGAAAAAAAGCTTTGTTTAACGTTTAAATAAATGTAAAAACATCGAACAAAATGTTAATTTTGGATCAAATTCACCATTAGAAAGATTTTTAAAACTCCCGCTCGAAAAAGTGAACAATCTCGGAAGAGTGAACAGGCCTGGTTTTTATTACTTCACTACATCGAGCGTCTACTTTAACTTCCAATTTGAATTTTAATACTAATTTTATTAAGGTTTAATACGGGTGTGATAGTGTTTTACTGAGTTTTGACCATATTTCTGCTGAGTGACAGAAGCTGCGTTTTATTATCTCTGGGTCTGGGTTGAGGTTATCTTTTAACATGTATTACAAAAACAACATGGGATCTAGGTTTCTATCGAGGTTAATTTCAATAACCCAGTTTACATGAAAAACAAATAAACATAAGAAAAAAAAAGAGACTGGTATACAGCACTTTTTTGCACTAACCCACATCGTCTTTTTTTCACGAGGTGAACCATATGGGTTATGAGCGATAATAAAACGCGGCTAGAGTGAGTTTGTGGATTTAAACAGTTATTTTTTAAACTTAAATCCATCGGTAGTAGCAGATAATTTTAAATCCATAGGTAATCTTATTGAAATTCATTACTAAACATTTGATTTCAGAAAGGCAAACTTTCAGTTGCTCTCAGAAGAATTAGCTAGATCTGGGGGTCAATTCTCGATCTGTGAAACTGTGAAATGAAAACAAAGTTATCATTTCAGTTTTCACAAAGTTTTATCATTTTATCACTTCACAAACAAGCGCAAGGCGATTCCCGAACTCGTTATGAAGAACAGCTGTCAAAGTGAGTACCAAAAAGGAGGTTGGTCAGGAACCTGGACAAAGAAATTTTTTTTTTTTAACTTTTTCATTGATGTTTTTTGTGGAGTTTCTGATGGAGTAAGGTCTAACGGAGGTGGTTCTGGAGGTGGGTCTAGAACCTGGACAAAGGAAAAAAAAATTTTTTGTAACTCTTTAATAGATTTTTTTGTGGTGTTTCTGATGGAGTAAGGTCTAACGGAGGTGGTTCTGGAGGTGGGTCTGGAACCTGGACAAAGGAAAACAAAATTTTTTGAACTTTTTCATAGATTTTTTTTGTGGTGTTTCGGATGGAGTAAGGTCTGATGGAGGATGTTCTGGAGGTGGGTCTGGAACCTGAACAAAGAAAAACATTTTTTTTTAACTTTTTCATAGATTTTTTTTGTGGTGTTTCGGATGGAGTAAGGTCTAACGGAGGTGGTTCTGGAGGTGGATCTGGAAACTGGACAAAGGAATTTTTTTTTTTTTTAACTTTTTCATAGATTTTTTTTGTGGTGTTTCTGATGGAGTAAGGTCTGATGGAGGAGGTTCTGGAGGTGGGTCTGGAACCTGGACTCAGGAACAAATTCTTTTTTTTTTCTTTTTCATAGATTTTTTTTGTGGTGTTTCTGATGGAGTAAGGTCTAACGGAGGTGGTTCTGGAGGTGGGTCTGGAACCTGGACAAAGGAAAACAAAATTTTTTGAACTTTTTCATAGATTTTTTTTGGTGGTGTTTCTGATGGAGTAAGGTCTGATGGAGGAGGTTCTGGAGGTGGGTCAGGAACCTGGACAAAGGAAATTTTTTTTTTTAACTCTTTCATAGATGTTTTTTGTGGAGTTTCTGATGGAGTAAGGTCTAACGGAGGTGGTTCTGGAGGTGGGTCTAGAACCTGGACAAAGGAAAAAAAATTTTTTTGTAACTCTTTAATAGATTTTTTTTGTGGTGTTTCTGATGGAGTAAGATCTAACGTAGGTGGTTCTGGAGGTGGGTCTGGAACCTGGACAAAGGAAAAATTTTGTTTTTTAACTTTTTCATAGAATTTTTCTTTGTGGTGTTTCTGATGGAGTAAGGTCTAACGGAGGTGGTTCTGAAGGTGGGTCTGGAACCTGGACAAAGGAAAAAAAATTTGTTTGTAACATTTTCATAGATTTTTTTTTGGTGGTGTTTCTGATGGAGTAAGGTCTAACGGAGGTGGTTCTGAAGGTTTTGTAACATAGTAGTTTTAGTAATTTTCAATTTTCTCAAAAACTAGAAAACCTAGAATCATCTAGTTTTCAGTTTTTGATTAAGAATTAGAACAAAAAATTTCAGAAAGAAAAATTACATATATAATTTTATAGCTTTGAGAAATTACAATTTAAACCTTTTTTTTATGTTTTTTTCCCAAATTTTGAGTTTATAACCCGTTTTTTTTTCAAAAACTTTGCATAGATTTTACTTGGTAATAGAACGGAGTATTGGCTTTAAAAAAAATGTATAATACTTAATTGTAAGTATAACCGTTATTTTTTAATATTTGTTTACATTTTTAGTATTTTTTTTTTATAAAATTGACCTTCCCGCCCAAAAGGGGGGGTGATAGTAACCGTAATGGTTGTGTCATTCTTTGATTTTGAGAGCAGTTCCTTAAAATTAGAATGAAAATAGCTATAAGCGTCATATTCATAATCTTGAAAGTGCCACCTTTCAATTGACGCATCGCATTATATGAAAAATCGACTTTTATCTTTAAACGCGATTTGCGGCTAAACTAAACGTCCTTAAGGCATCAAAGTTGGCACCTTTAAACATGATTTGCGGCTAAACTAAGTGTCCTAGCGACTTTTAAAAAGCAAATTCGTGATCTTGAAAGTGCGAGTTCTAAAAAATCAACAAAAAAATTGGTAAATGATTTTTTTCCCAAACTTTCAAAAAAATATATTTTGCTATGAATATAAGGTAATTTTCGGCGCTTCGGAGCCACACCACGTACTGTTGACGTTGGCACCTGCCTGACGAGTTTAAATTTCCCTAAGCGGAGATACGGAGTTGCGTGACCGGGACAGAGAGCAAAAAATGGAGCTAAACCTGAAAACCCGCGAAGAGGCCCACCCAAGGTACTGTTGCTCAAGAAATCAAACATTTATTTTGTTCTTTGTTGTAAAAAAAAACAGGCATATCAAACTACTGAAAAAAGTTTCATAAGTTTAATTGAAAGTTTTTCTCATTGATTTTGAGAGCAATTCTTAAAAATTTTAATGAAACTCGCTTTAAGCGGGTCATATTCAAAATCTAGGAAGTGCAACCTTTCAATTGATGCATCGTACTGTATGAAAAATCGACTTTTATCTTTAAACGCGATTTGTGGCTAAACTAAACGTCCTAGAGGCATCAAAGTCGGCACCTTTAAACATGATTGGCGGCTAAACTAAGTGTCATAGCGACTTTTAAAAAGCATATTCGTGATCTAAGAAGTGTCAGTTCTAAAAATTAAAAAAAAAGTTGGCTAAAAGATTATTTCCAAAACTTAAAAAAAAAATGTTGTTTTCGAAAATATCTACCTACTTTATTTCCTAAAGCTGACACGCAGAGCAAACAAAAATTATTACTTTTTATCTTCGTTCCACGCTGATCAATTTTGTGAGCTTTATACTATGTATGATGCCTAAAATGATAGATTTACACATATTGGTTCTTGGTAAATTTTCGAGTCGTGGCCTTGCAGTTCCACATGTCATGCTTTAACCACGGACTGCGGCAATTACGTTTGTGTAAATCTATCATTTTAAGTATCATTCATAGTATAAAGCTCACACAAAATTGATCAACGTGGAACGAAGATAAAAAGTAATAATTTTTGTTTGCTCTGCGTGTCAGCTTTAGGAAATAAAGTAGGTAGATATTTTCGAAAACTAATTTTTTTTTTTAAGTTTTGGAAAAAACTCTTTTAGCCAACTTTTTTTTATTTTTTAGAACTGGCACTTCCTAGATCACGAATATGCTTTTTATAAATCGCTAGGACACTTAGTTTAGACGCAAATCATGTTTAAAGGTGCCGACTTTGATGCCTCTAGGACGTTTAGTTTAGTCGATTTTTCATCCCAAGTAACAATTTTAGCTCTTCAAATGCTTTAACAGCGTTTTTAGAGCAAATCTTAAAGCTCTTTGATTTCAAAAGAAGCTCCAGATGCGCTTCTAAAGCAAGTGTAAAGCATGCTTACAGCGAATTCATTGAGTTTGAGAGCTAATTTTTGCTCGAAGCCAGCTCTTTGTCAGTGGCTAGTATGGCTTTGAAGCTCTTTGGTTCATGATTCAGATATCTTTAAAGCAGCATTTTTGACAGAACTTTGTTTGTATTAGTTTAGATAATACAAATGATAAATTAAAATAATATTAGAGAGATGTATTTCATGTGTGTGATAGTAGCAATCGAAAAGGTCATGTGATGTCGTGGAAATTAATTAAATATTCGCAGAGAAAATGTCGTAGTGAGAAATAAAATTAATATTTGTGAGTGCCATGTAAGTGATTTTTTAGTGCGCGTTTAGTTTTATCACAATTGTACTGAAGATACCTCGAAAAATAACAACGCGCCTTCGAAATTATTTATTTTACGCTGTGAAATATTTAAAAAAGTTTACCTAAACAATGTAAAAAATTGATAAGTAAATAAAATAAATCATGAAATTAAATATTTTTGTTTTCATTGCAATATTTGATTGTGTTTTTGTTGAAAGGAAAGATTTTGCATTCGTTTAAATAAATAAAGAAAAATTATTCAATGATTTTTTTTTCCGTCGCCATAGTTTTTATTATGAACATAGTTTGTCTTCAACCGAGCTCTTCTAGAGCTAGTTTCCACAAAATGAGAGTTTTGCGTTCAGTACTTAAAAAGTAGGGTGTTCGGAAATTGAAAGTCATTGGCTAATTCTAATTTCTGGAAAAAAAATTCTTGTTTATTTAAATTCTATTCAACATTGAAGTGCATTATGATTTCTTAGCACGTAAGCAAGTACTTTTGCGACTCAGCCATAGATTTAATATTATTTAAACAAAATTTTTTAGTAAACTGTTTAATTGATTTTAATAAAAAAAAATGTGAATTTAGCATCTTATTTGATATTTGTGGTGCATGCTCGGTATTCACCAGAAAGTGAAAGGAATACATTTATTTTCTAGTTTTGGTTTAATTTTTCCCGTTGAAGTCATGGCTAATATATTTTATTGTGGAACACCCTAATATTGAGTAGTAGTATTTTATTTGAGAGAGGTTTAGTATTGAGCTCTATAGTCGATTTGCTGTAGCTCTATCGAGTCTTCACATTTCCCAATGCTCAGAGATAGATTTTATAATGCTCAGAGAGATTTCAAGCGCATGCGCTAGTGTTAACTTCACAAGAGTTTGTGTGAAAGTATTAGTAATTAAACTCTACAGCCGTTTTTTGTGTAGCTTTTGAAGTGCTGTTTTTTGACATTTCTATAAAGTCATGCGTTAGTATTTTGAACATGAAATTAAGCAGCTCTACAATACTTCTTTATGTGCTGATATCAATAGTTAGCTCGTTTAAAAAACGTTGAACGTTATTAAAGAGCTATTTTTAAATCGTGAGTCGTTATAAAATTAATAGAGCTAAAAGTGTTCTGAAACTTCGATTATAGAACATCATTTTTATATGAAATGTAATGAGCTGTGCAATAATCTATTTAAGAGCTTAAGCTTTGGATTTCACTGCTTACAAGCTGCTAAAGAACAGTTTTGCTTCTATTAGCTCCAACGATGTTACTTGGGATATAATGCGATGCGTCAATTGAAAGGTGGCACTTTCAAGATTATGAATATGACGCTTATAGCTATTTTCATTCTAATTTTAAAGAATTGCTCTCAAAATCAAAGTGTGACACAACCATTACGGTGTCTATCAACCCCCTTTTGGGCGGGAAGGTCAATTTTATAAAAAAAAAATACTAAAAATGTAAACAAATATTAAAAAATAACGGTTATACTTACAATTAAGTATTATACATTTTTGTAAAGCCAATACTCTGTTCTATTAGAGGGTTTTTAAACCAAGTAAAATCTATGCAAAGTTTTTGAAAAAAACGGGTTATAAACTCAAAATTTTGGGAAAAAACATAAAAAAGGTTTAAATTGTAATTTCTCAAAACTGTAAAATTATATATAATTGTTCTTTCTGAAATTTGTTGCTCTAATAAATTCTGATGAAAAACTGAAATTTAGATGATTCTAGGTTTTCTAGTTTTTTAGAAAATTGAAAATTACTAAGACTGCTATGTTACAAAACTCGAATGTTTGTTAGCTTTTTTTATGACAGAAGTTGGTGTGTATACTATGAAAAAGTAACAAAAATTTTTTTTTCCTTTGTCCATGTTCCAGACCCACCTTCAGCCACCTCCGTTAGACCTAACTCCATCATAAGCATCACAAGCAAAAATCTATAAAAAAATTCAAATTTTTTTTTCCTTTGTCCAGGTTCCATACCCACCTCCAGAACCTCCTCCATCAGACCTTACTCCATCAGAAACACCACAAAAAAATCTATGGAAAAGTTTAGAAAATTTGTTTCCTTTGTCCAGGTTCCAGATCCACCTCCAGAGCCTCCTCCATCAGACCTTACTCCATCAGAAACACCACAAAAAAATCTATGAAAAAGTTAAAAAAAATTTTTTTGTACTTTGTCCAGTTTCCAGATCCACCTCCAGAACCACCTTCGTTAGACCTTACTCCATCAGAAACTTCACAAAAAAAAATCTATGAAAAAGTTAAAAAAAATGTTTTCTTTGTCCAGGTTCCAGACCCACCTCCAGAACCACCTCCGTTTGACCTTACTTACCACAAAAAAATCTAAGAATTATCAAAAAATTAATATTTTATAAATCCAAATCCCACTTTTAGTCCAGGCATTTAAGCAATTTGCTTCGGAAAAAATGGTGGAAAGCTGAATTTTGGTATATAGTCTCCTCATGGCATTCTTAAGAAACTGTAAAAAGTCCCCATCGATATGAGCACCGCTAACAATTCTACGGGAGGTCAAAGGTCCCCTAAACAAGTTTTTAATGAATATCTCCCTAACGGTAGTTCTTACAGAAAAAATGTCAAAGACCAGGTTGTAGCTTAGAAAAATTCCGACAAAAAATATAAAGAACCTTTTTTTCGTATGAGTAACCGTTTTCGAGATATGTAGTTCAATCGGTAGAGTTACAGATTTTATGTTTCTGTATAAAATAAGCTCTTCTACACCACCTTTGAGGTTGAGTACCAGGTGAGTTTTTCTTGCGTGGAATCCCCTTGGAAAACTAGAAAACAGTTCCAAACAATATACAGAGGGATTTATTTAAAGTTTTTGGGAAAGTTCCCCATCGATTCGGGCTCCACCACATTAATCATACGGGGTCGAAGGTCACGAAACATGGTACTTCGTTTATACAGGGTGATTCGAATAAAGTATGACAAAAAGCTAGAGCGCGTAGGGTGGGTTGATAAGAAAAAAATTGTATAGGAGGGGGGTTCTATTCACCCCCGTTTAGCCAGGAGGGACAATTTTCTAAGAAATTGACTTAAAACAGAAAAAAAAATATTAAAAAATAACGGTTATACTTACAATGCCATGCTACACTTTTTTGTAAAGCCAAAAATCTCTTCTTTTATTTTAATTTTAAATAAAATTGTTTGAGTTAGCAATTATTTTTCAAACTCTAAGTTTTGAAATAAGAATAAAAAAAGAAAACATTAAAGTATTTTTATTCGAAATTTTCTGTAAGTAAGTACTAAGTATGATGAAAAACGCAAATAATGGAAAATAATTTTTGTTCATGTTTTGTGAGTAAGTAAGTAAGTACCTATCCTTTTTGCTTTCAAAATGCAATGGTTGGTATATAAATTAATAAATTAATAAAAGCATTGAATTTTGAAAACAAAATACAGTCGGCTCCCTCTAAGTCGAACTCCCCCTAAGTCGAATTTCCCTCCAACTCGAACTTTTTCGCCCTAATTTGTATTCCCCTCAAATTTTAAACCATATAAAATTTCGCTCTAACTCGAATTTTTGCAAAACTCTCTCTAACTCGAACTGATTTTGATATCCCGTGAAAATTCGACTTAGAGGGAGTCGACTGTATTACTTAATTACGTAAAAGCAAGTTTGAAATTTTCTTTGATATTTTTCTCTTCAAAATTTTGAGTTTGAAAATTAATTTTCCAGAAATTGTTCACTCAAACAATTTGATTTAAAATAAAAATATAAGAAGAGATTTTTGGCTTTATAAAAAAGTATAGCATGGTATTGCAGGTGTTACCGTTATTTTTTAATAATTATTTTTCAGTTTTAAGTCAATTTCTTTGAAAATTGCCCCTCCTGGCTAAACGGGGGTGAATAGAACCCCCCTCCTGTACGATTTTTTTCTTTATCAACCTACCCTACGCGCTCTAACTTTATACAAATCACCCTGTATAAACGAAATACCATGTTTCGTGACCTTCGACCCCGTATGATTAATGTGGAACTTTCCCAAAAACTTTAAATAAATCCCTCTGTATATTTTTGGAATTGTTTTGTAGTTTTCCAAGGGGATACCACGCAAGAAAAACTCACCTGGTACTCTACCTCAAAAATGGTGTAAAAGAGTACATTTTATACAGAAACATAAAATATGTAACTCTACCGATTGAACTATCTCGAAAACGGTTACTCTTACGAAAAAAAGGTACTTAACATTTTCTGTCGGAATTTTTCTAAGCTACAACCTTGTCTGTAATATTTTTTCTGTAAGAGTTACCATTCGGGAGATATTCCTTAAAAACCGTATGGGGGGGCCTTTGACCCCATGTAAAACTGTTAGCGGCGCTCGTATCGATGGGGACTTTTAACAGTTTCCTTAGAATACCATGAGGAGGCTATATACCAAAATTCAGCTTTCCGCCATTTATTCCGTAATTTGGCTGATTTTAGTGCTTATATGATCGGACTATTTTACTAACCAAAAAATCCCTCATACAAATAAATTTAACGAGCCTATCAAAAACACGGACCATAAGCTATCCCAGTATTTTATAGTAAGTATAATTTATTTTTGGGTCCAGTTTCACTTCCGGTATGAGTTGTCCCGGTATTAGTTGTACTGGGACCAGCTAGGTCATGGGATGAAAGCTGCGGGATGAGGTGTCTTGGGTTGAGTGGTCCTGGTATGTGCTATACCCAACCCAAATGGAAACTTATAGTCCTCTTTCGGCAGCGAAGAAATAATTTTATAAACGTGGTAGGTACGTGGAAGAAAAACATTTTTTAATATTTGTTGCTATACTTACATCAACATTTTGTTGTACATATTCAAATTTATACTTTCTTTTTTCTTGAGCCGGGGGGGGAGGGTCAATTGCACTCATTGCCCACTCCACTGTATCCGCTCCAGCTGTTATGTAATCCAAATCCAAATTGAACAAACATTGCAGCGGACGGCTTTCATGTCTCTTTTTAAATTAACCTCTTATCTTCCTTAAATGATTCGTTGTTGACAATAAGATGACCACGAAAAAGGGAAGCATATATTTTTAAGTTTTCTATTCATTCAATACCAAAACTCTCAAAATTCGATTTGAGTTTCCAAACAAGTTTGTTTTCTGTGATTGTATGACTTTATTTGAAAGTTTAAAAGAGGGCTATGAAAAGGTAAAAAAAATATGTCAGCAAAATAGAAAATCTAAATAATTCCAAATAGAGAAACAAGATAGACAGTAGCAAACGAAAACTTTTTATATGAAAAAACTTCGCAAGGATATCCTCAGGAAAATTAAAAGTTTTCTTTCGTTTGACACTAGGAATCATTTAAAATTAAATTTGTCGTTTCTATAACGTCTAAGGAAAGACTCTGACCCACTTTCGAATGGCATCAAAAATATTCATCTCATACCATATAAAATATGTTTAACAATAACAACAATAAGCAACCTTTTAATATTAGAAAATATACATATCTATGATGGAAAAGCATATTCATGAACAATAACTAAATAAAATCAAAGCAAACTCATACTCGAATCGACCAAAACATTAAAACACTTCCCTTCATTGTCAGGGTGGTTTGTTTTCATTTAAAACAAATTCTATGGAATGAGTACTTTATAATTGCTTTTGTCCAAAACCCCATTGTTCATCGTTCATCCGGGGCGCTTGGAACATGTGGGGACTTTCTCAGAAATACACATTTAACAGAGTGGCGAACCATTACAGTACACAATTGTTTCCATTAACCTGAAACACAAGAGATGTGCACCAAGGATGAAACTGTATCATATTTTTTTGTTTTTTTTAATTTTTAAGAAATGTTTTCCTTTTTTTTTAAATTCCTTTACAAAGCGGGACACGGATTCTACAGTGTTAGTCATGGCAAAGGTATAATAAATTCAATTAACGTTCTGTAATGGATTCGTTTATTATTCACGACTACAACACCTTAGATATTTCTCTGCTTAGATCGTACAATTGAGTAATTTATATTTTTGAGTAAAGATGAAGATTAAAGTTAATAATGCAAAAGAAAAGGATTATAAAAAAAGGCTAATGGAGGAATTATTTGTATTTCCCTGGCATTTATTGTAGAAGACTGACTCACTGACTGACTGACTTTATACACAAATCAATAATGCTTTGGCATTTATTTTTTCATTTTACTCTTAAGAGATGAATTGATAAATTCCGCAATTTAAGTATGTTTTCATGAATGGCACTGGATAGAGTTGTTAGGGGTAAGTGTACGCACTTTCGACTTTGAAACATGATTCCAAGCGAAATATAGAAAATATAATACAGGGCCTTATACAAAGCTGTATATTTGGCTATTTATAAAAAAAGTAAAACTATATTTATTTTTAATTTGCTTATATTATTAATGAACAAACCAAAGCTTGTCAAATTGCGCACACTTGCCCCTAACTAGGGTTTAGTGTACGCATGTTTTGAGGTAAGTGTACGAATCTGCAGCGTTTTTAACTAAAACACATATGTTACATGGTTTTATTTTTAGTAACTCTTTTGTTTAAAAAAATAAATAGTATATTTCATAGAGAAACTACAAAATCAAATTTCATTCAGTTTTTATTGTAAATAGATTTTTTTAACGCATTAAAAGTTCTTGAAACGCAGTGGAAAAAATATTAATTATCTTTAAAAAAACGTTAAGTACTGAAATAACACAAAAACACTTTAAATATATTCAATATTAAAATTATAAGTGACCCGGCGTATGAAAAGGTGGCTTATGAATCAAACAATTATTTTTTACTTTTTTTTTGGTTAGGATAGTTTTTGAGACGCTGTTTCACATGGTGAAAACCAGAAAGTCCTAACTTGCTTAGAAGTGTACTAAAAATGCAGAGAAAGAAGAGCACAAATGAAAGTAAAACTGCTGATAACATTCTCAAACTCACTTCAGTATTAGGCTTGTTTCACACATATACGGTTTCATTCGGTTCGGTCTGTATTCGGTTCGTTTTCGGTTTCAGTTTTTTATTTTCACACATATACGGTTCCATAAGGTTTGTATTCAAATATCAATTTTTAATTCCAAAAATATCAACATACTTCAGCACTAGTTGTCAATTCCAAATAAAAACGAACAAAAAAAAACCTTATAGAACCGAATATGTGTGAACGCTACGATAAGCTTGTGTGCCCTTGAAACCGAATGAAACCGATTCGTGTCGAGGGGACGTTCGGTGCTATTCGGTTTCTATCAGGTTTTTATTCCTGCCGTTTTCATCGGTTCACACTTATCAGGTCCGACCGAAAACGAACCGAATACAAACCGAACCGAATGAAACCGTATATGTGTGAAACAAGCCTTACCGATACAAAAATCCGAAAGTAGCAACGTGAAGCAATTTAAATTAACTAACATAATATTTGGAGCAAAAGCGACACTGCATCTCATTTGGTGATCTAGATTCTAGAACAACGATCTAGAACAACGAGAGACACTGGGCAATGGGAAGGAAGGAGAACAACTACTGAGAAACTGACGAAATGCATTGTTTATCTTTAACAGCTGATTTATCGAAATTTTGTTTTTGAGTCATAAGCCAACTTTTAATGGTCGGGGTCACATATTATTTCACAGTTCAAATTATTATAGTAAATGGAAGGAACTCTTAATTAATTGTTACATATACATAAATACCAAAACTTATTAAAAAAAAGGAACTTCCATTTTAATAGTTGACTATTAAATAAAGTTCTTTGAATAAACAATTTCAGCAAAATCTATTTTCAAACCTTATAATTAAAAAATTAAATAATAATTTTTCTTCAAAATATTGAGTTTGAAACAATTTTTTGCCAAAACTGTTCATCAAAAAACCTTAATTTAAAAACAAGACATAAGAATGGACTTCTGGCTTTAAAAAAAGCTACAAAACATTACTGTAAGTATTGCCGTTGTTTTTTAATAATTTTGTTTCTATTTTATGAAAATATTTTACTAAATTGCCCCTCCCGTCCAAGTGGGGAGAGATATTACCCACCTCCAGTAGAATTTTTTTCTTGTCTACTTCTCACCTACATGCTCTGAATTTTTTGGCAAATTTTATGCGAATTTCAAAAAAAAGGGGAAATTTAATTTACCCCTACAGCGACTATAGGGGATGAAAATAAAATTCTGAAAAAATTAGGGAATTTTTTTTTCTTCATTTAGAGATGATTTGGGCCCATCCGGGATAACCTTTTTTTTAACGACCACCCTAGTGCATATATTCACATGTGTTTTCAGTTGCCAACTGACATATTTTTCCTGTTCGCTTAAAACGACCATCAGGAAAAAGTATTCAGTTTTATATTGTTTCAATTTTTCCTGAAGGATTTTCCTGATCGCTATAACTTGCCCCTTAAGAGGACTAAAAAAAACTCCTATCCAGTGGCTGCATCTTATGGGGTGGTAAAGTTAAAATTGATATTCCACTTTTTCTGCATAAGATGTTAGCTTCTAGGGAAATATGTGATGAGTTGTTATGTCCATGATGAGTAGAGTTGGTCGGTTTTTTTCTGCGTGCACGTGCTCATTAAAATATTGCAGCCATTTTATGAAAATCTCACTGTTAATGAACCTTGAGCCCGATACCATTCCGATACAACCATTAGGTCCACCATCAAGCAAATCATCTTTCATTCTTTTCCTTGGAAAATGAAAACTGGTGGGACATAATGTACCGTGGCATTCATGCAGTATACTGCAGTCACTGTTATACCTACGGACACAATTTTTTTCACTACTTTTTTCCCACGCGTTGAAATTACTCTTGGATTTGAAATACGAGTTGCGTCGAAGTCAAATTTTGCAAAGAGTTCCTTAAGGTTCTTGTAGAATCTATCTACTTGCACCTTATTGAACCCTATTGCCCCGGCAAGGCTTGTTGCAACGGATTGTCGCAAGAAAATTGTCTTATGTCGCTTAAGAAAGCTTTCAACCCAATCACGTCCAGCCATTTGCAAATCCTTGTTGAAACGATTTGGGATATTATTTATCGTGGCGTATTGGAAGATTTTCTTCCGTATTGCTGAAATTGTCATTCCATAATATATATTGTCCATTTTCTCGCAATACTCTACTATTTCTCTTTCTTGATCACGAGAAAATGTCGTTTTGAAGTAACCAAGAGAACTGGCAGCAGTGTTTAGCCTGAGGCGTTTTCTAAGCGCACATGCGCTTATTCCAACTTCCTCCGCGGCCCTACGCTGGCTTAAGCCCAAGCTGATAAGATGTTTAGTCTTATCAATTTGGCATTGTGTCACAACCTTTTTTTCAGGATTTTTTCTTATGTACGAGGCATCTGGAAAGAAAGAATAATAAAAACCTCATGGAAACATTAAATATATTATTTATTCATTACACATAACATATCGAGTTACGGATATATAATATTCACTGTTAGTGGCTTAAGAGAAAATTTAAATAATTTATATCTAAAGATATAAAGTGAATACACAATGAGTTTGTTTTTAATTACATCAATTAAAAAGTCGATTCTTCTAACCGTATACACCCAAAATATATTCCTAAATAATATATCTACAAACCAAAACGTTTTTTCCTTTCACATTTCCTTGTCGGGGTAAGTGTACGTACGCGCACACTTGCCCCAAAAGTTTTGAAACACTTACAAAAAATTAGAAAAAGTACTGTTTTCATTATTTGTCGTTATTTGTTATTATTTGTTTTGTTTATAATGTTCCCAGCCACCAGCTTTCAAAATAACTTAAAAAATTTGATATTTCAAAAATCGCTCCTCTTTCCTTAGATTATTTAAAAAGTATTTATTATCATCTCGTCAATCCACTTACACTTTTTCTGCATCGGAAAAAATAGATTTCGCCAATCATCTCTGTTTACTCTATGTTGTACTTTCTGGCATCATTTATAGTGGTGTTTTTTTAATTTACCTCAAGTAGTCAGCACTTCTAATTAGGCCCCAGTTATATTTAGCTATATTAATGAAACTCATGTACAATTTTGTTCTTCAATTTTGAGGTGTTTAGAAAACAAATTATTTAATATTTTGATTAAGAACTAAAGCTAAAGACTTATAGCCAAATAAATATTTCAAATAGGCCCAAACTTCCTCATAAAAAGACCTTGAATATTTCAAAGATCATTGGTAGTCCAGTAAAATTAAATTAATTAATTCGAAATATCTACAAAAAATACTGCGTCAAATTTTTTTTTTGTTTCTTAAAGAGTACCTATAGGAGAGTGTTAATCCAAAAAGTTCGAAAAAAAGCGCCCATGCGTTGTCCGCCATTTTGAAAAAGGCTTTGGAAAGCGTGAACTCGATTTTCTCGGCTCCTATCATATATAGAGCTGTATATTTTTTTTAGGTTTGTACGTTAAAATATCTTCTTTAACTTTTATTGAGAAATAAATTTGAAACCTCTTTATTTCCTACATTCTGGTATATTTAAATTTTATGTGCGACAAAAACTGTAGGAAATATAACCTGTCAAAATGGCCAATATCCTGAGAAAATTAAAAAAAAAGAAATTCACTCACGTTTGAAAATTTTCAAATTTGATTATGCTAAAAAAAAGAAAAAGTGCCATGGTAGAAGATCACAAATACCAACCATTACGAAATTTAAAGAAACAGTTCAAACTCTTTTCCACACCACCACCGAGGTAGAGTGACGGCGCATTTTTTTTAATTAGGTGTCCCCAAGAGGTATAATCCACGATTCAATCGTTTTCGTTTCTATATCCGCCTATCGATAGCTCAATGTGGCATAGTAGTTTTTTCATGTCGTTCTCCTTTTTTTTTGGGCTAGGCGTGCGAACATCAATAATCATACTAACGTTGTTAGTACTGCTGGGATCGTCATTGGTAGTTTTTTCAATGTTTTCAGGTGAGTAAAAGTCTTCACATGCGTCTTCATCTTCCAGTAAATTTTGCAAGGAAGGAAAAAAAGTATTTTTGTGTTAACACTTTCATAAAACCTTACTAAGCATTCTGGCCTCTGACCACTGCAAGAATAGAAAAGGAAAGTGGAATACAAAATCTAGACAGTCTCAAAACTATGTTATATATAAAAATGCTCATATGACATCACTTATAAGTACACCATAATACCATACAATCTAAATAATATAAAAAAATTTTTTGATAAGTAGCTATGTCTACAGTGAAAGTGCTTTTAGTAAAGCTCCAAATCACTCTTGATTCTATTCTGAATATCCGTCATTGGTTTTCGTCAAAAATAGGCTCATTAACAATGGTGTTTTGGAACGTTGCTTATTAATTTTATTACGAAAATCATAACCCAATAAGTGATTTAGTCGTTTTAAGTAGTCAATATTATTAATGTGTATGCAATTAGTTAACCTGCTTTTTTCAAGTCTTCAAACATGGGGCTAAAATCAGATTAAAATAATATGTTTAAAAAAAAAAAGCTATTGAAATCCTTACTTGGTATGTTTAAAAACGAAACGCAAGCTTGGGAGGTTCGGAAATCTTCAAAAACACACTTCTAAAATGTCAGGAGATGTTTTGAAGTTAGGAAAAAGCATCACACATACTAATAATATAATTAATATGCGATATTGCTCCATGCAATTGCATTATATTAACATTAAAATATCTTCTTTTGGACCACTTACGCCCAAAAATGCCCTTTTCAAAAATATGCTTTTCAAAATTCTGTTTTTGAAAGAAAAGAACTGTTTTTTTTATTCCGTCTAACAAAATTCTGCCAATCTGTTTTAAGAAAAAGAAAATCCTGTCGATTCTGTTTTTTATTTTTACATTACAAAAAAACCCAGTCGTTTTTAAGCCAACTAGGTTTTTCTTATACTTATAACAGTTTTATGAAGCATACCTTTATTTTTGGAGCTAAAAACATAAATGTTCCTTCTAGCAAAGCCTTGAAAAATTGAATCCCAAGTTTGAAGAGAATCTATTCTAGGCTTAAGCTAAATCGAGGTACAGAACAGTTTTGTGTAACGAAAATCTTATAGATATTCATATTGTTCTATTAAGTAGTTCGGCCATACAGAGTTGCTGATTTCTCACAGTTCTTGTGGTTTTTTTAATGATATTTTAGGGAAAGGTCATAATATTTTTCTTAAGGAAATATTGACGCTTGCGATCAGGGTGTGCAGTTGAAATCAGTACATAACGCTTATAAGAAACTCAAAAATTGCATAATTTGTTCCTTATAACCGAGTTTTTCTTATATCCTTAGAACGGATATAAGAAATAAGTTTCTAATACGGATATAAGAAACAAATAAGAACACAAACACAACGAATAACAAATTCAGGGCGGTATTCACCGAACGCTCATAACTTAAGAGCTTCATAAACCTATTCACCAAGCAATAATAATGAATACTTATGAGCGCTCATAAAAGTTATGAGTGGTCCTGACCACTCATAAAGTTATGAGCGCTCTCTCCGAAAAATAATTCGAAAATCTTCGAAGTAACCCTTCAAGAAAATTCACTGACTCATTTTGTCGGTACTTCTTGGATCCTTACAAAAATGAGTCTCGCACGCACACATATTGTTATTCCTTTTGTCTTCAAGAATTTTATTTATTGTTTCAATTTTTTAAGTTCTTTTTGTAATTCAAGCGGTGAAGATAATTTTTTTGTCCGTTTGCTGTGAAAATTTGAAAACATAATAATAATAAAAGCTGTATATAATGAATCTGTTCCGAAAAGAAAATTACAGAAAAGTACAAGATTGTGTGTTCCATGAGTAAAAACCTTGCCCAAACTGTTGTCCATTTTGTAACTATGAATGTGTTCCATGAGGTTTGTCAGAACAGTTAAGAACAATATTTCCTGCACCTCCTTTTTTGGTGGAGATAGTGAGTGAGAAATGTCGAAGACCAGTACCAGTTGATTTGCTCGTCTGGGATAATAATAAGCTAAAATTTATCTCAGAAAAACTTTTTGCCTAAATCTGACAGTTTTGACAGTTTTCACACATTTATACTGTTCTGGGGCCCAACTCCGCAAACCGCAAGGGTGACTGATTTTCTATGTACACATTCTATTCACACCCAAAACAAATGTAAATAAATTTGTAATTTTAAATGTAATAAATTTGATTGCGTTATCTGTCAAAAACTTAAAACTCACTCTTGCCGAATCGCAAAAATTGATGTGTACACGAATTTCTGTGTACACAGAAAAAACTCACTCTTGTGGAATTTGGCCCCTGATGTAGTTTTTCTTCATTTAACACAACTAATATACACCAACGACGTTTGAAGTATATTTCCCTTTCAAGCGAACGAGTCCATTTTGGATCCACAAACGTAGTAGACAATGTACGAACGAAATAATTAGCGAAACTAAAAATTAAAGTAAGAACATTTCCCTATATTAAACAAACTAAAAAGTGCAATGATCTTCACCCCGAGAGTAAAATAAGAAAATAAGTGGAAAGAAATTAAAATCACTGTAGTCACAAAGAATTTATTTATGTGCATGCAACACTCATTTTTTCAAGGATCCAAGAAGTACCGACAAAGTGCGGTCATTTTTGAAAACAGTTTGATTTCCCAGTTTGGGGGTGTCTGGTGAATAGAGAGTTGTTCTCATTTTCGGACTTCGAAAAAGAGCTATGAGTGGTTGGTGAATAGCACAAATATTATTTGAGTTAAGAGCCTTATAAACTTAAGAGCCGTTTATGAGTGCTCGGTGAATACCGCCCTCAGTGTCAAAATGAAGACTGAACTGAACTTCTCTTCAAATGTCAAATTGTATCATAAATGACATTTTGATAGTCTGCTTTGAATTTTTCCGTTCATGTTTTATGAGTTTTTGGCAGGTTTCTTAAATCCAACCAACTTTACATGGAAATAAGAAAATTCGTGTTTGAGAAATGTTTCTTTTATCAGTGTTTTTCTTATAAAAGTGTTTCTTATATACACACAATTCAGCATTTGAATATATGGGAAAGTACCTACACGGTGCTTTTGTTCAAGTTTTTTCTAAGCGAGGTTTTCTTATAAGCGTGTTTCTTATAAGCGATAAATACTGTACCTACAACAAATTGTCGCCTTACAAAGTAAAACAGTTACCTCCTTTTTCTTAAAAAAAAATTCTCACCCAAAACTGTTCAGAATTTTGAATTTATTCTCGTTTTTACTAAAATTCAGTGAAATTGAAAAGATTTTAAGGATTTTTGAGTTTTATAACCATCTATAAGTATCAAAACAAACGTGAACTTAGCCGCTTTTCACGCTAAACGTCTAAGCTGACGAAATATGCAAGCCTCTTCGTGCTGCAAAAATGTTTTTATTTTTATTTATTCCTGTATGCTTAGGTACATTAATGTTCTGTTACAACTGACAGTCAGGGGCGTCTTTAGACAGTTGGGGGCCCTGGGCCCTTAAGGATATGGGGGCCTCTTAAAAGTTTGTTTTATTGAAAACTATTTCATATTACAAGTCTTACCACAATTTTTATTAAATTTAACTATGTACATATTAACTATTATCATTTAACTATTTTGGGAGTATCAAAAGGTTAGAAAATGTATTCACAAACAGTTTGCCAGTTAAGGTAAATTTTTGAATATTTTACAATTAGAATTCGATTAAATGAATGTTATCTGCATTATTTACGTGACACTCAAGACTTCTTTTTTCGATGATAGAAGTGTGATTTTATGGTTTTTTCATCCTAAAGCGGATTTCAAAGCAAAAATATACATAGACGCTTTTGTTTCTCAACTGTCGAAATATTTCTGAATAACGACCGACGGAAACATTACGTTCCTGTTTTTGCAAATAAAATTGATTAAATTAAGTTCTGACCATGTAGCTCTTTACCTAGAAACGTGTACAGACAGTTGTCACAAGATTTTGTGTTCAAAGAAAAAATATTCTTTTCATTTATTTTAAAAATACGTTCAGGGAATATCTTTTTTCAAACTTGAAACGGGATACATAGTCCCATGAAAAAAAAATATTCACATTGCACAATGCACATGCACATGCTACTCTCAGTTGTGCCATGTGCCGTAAAAAAATATTATCGTACCTATGATATTAAAAAATGTTCCGGAAGCGAAGTTTAAACAACAAAATTGGGCAAGGAAGACTGATTCCGGGTGTACAAATTAAAAATTATAATTCTCTCGTTTTTGCTTTGTTTTGGTTATTTTATTCTTAACAAGCTCTACCTTTACCAAACTACAACAGATCTATAAAAACGAGAATTTTTGACCTGATCTAAAATTTGTTTTTGTGCGGATAACGATTTTGCGGAATTTTTGTACCAAACGTCATTTTTTAAATTTTCGAGCTCTATTCGCTTTGATATTAATTTATTTAAAAAAAAACAAGTTATTGAGTATAATTTCTTCTTCTTTGTTATGGAAGCCCAATTAATACTCTTAAGACTTTATTGCAATTTTTCCCCAAAACCTGAAAAAGCGTTAGATGTAGTTTTTATTCAATTGTGTTTACTATTTATTTTATTTAAAAATTGAACTTTTCTTGAATTTCATTTTGGCACCAAAAGTACTTACACTGAACCAAAAAATTTTCAGAATTTTAACAAACGGCGTTTATTAAGTGGATATTTATTGTCACAATAAACTTTTTATTGTAACAATAAACGGTTTATTAAAAAAATCTTGAAAATTTAATCACCGTTTATCAATTCCGTTTATTGACCGTTTATAGGGGTATTTTGGTTATTAAAATTAACAAATCGTTTATTGTTACAATAAACAGCCGTTTTGCGATTGAAAATTCTTCAAAATAAGCAATGAGTTATTGTTTCAATAAACTTGTTACTTGTCACAATAAACTTTTTTTAATGAATTTAATAAATCGTTTATTGTGATAATAAATGAAATTTATTGAGAGCTAAATTTTAAAATTGATAAACGGTTTATTGTTTTTTTCAATTTTCTTAATTGAAACAATAAATTTTAGTTATTAAAATTTAATAAATCGTTCGTTGTGACAATAAACGACATTTATTAAGAGCTGAATTTTGAAATTGATAAACGGTTAATAGTTTTATTTCTTTTTTTTTATTGAAAAAATAAATTTTAGTTATTAAAATTTAATAAATCGTTTGTTGTGATAATAAACGACATTTATTAAGAGTTTAATTCTAAAATTGATAACCGGTTTATTGTTTTTATAATTTTTTTAAATGAAACAATAAATTTTAGTTATTAAAATTTAATAAATCGTTTGTTGCGACAATAAACGAAATTTATTAAGAGCTGAATTTTAAAATTGATAAACGGGTTATTGTTTTTAATGTTTTTTTTTTTTGAAACAATAAATTTTAGCTATTCAAATTTAATAAATCGTTTGTTGTGACAATAAACGACATTTATTAAGAGCTAAATTTCGAAATTGATAAACGGTTAATAGTTTTAATTATTTTTTTTTATTGAAACAATAAATTTGAGTCATTAAAATTTAATAAATCGTTTATTGTGATAGTAAATGACATTTATTAAGAGTTTAATTCTAAAATTGATAAACGGTTAATTGTTTTTATAATTTTTTTAAATGAAACAGTAGATTTTAATTATAAAAATTTAATAAATCGTTTGTTGTGATAGTAAACGTTATTATTAAGAGCTGAATTTTAAAATTGATAAACGGTTTATTATTTTTAGTTTTTTTTTTAAAATTGAAACAATAAATTTTTGCTATTCAAATTTAATAAATCGTTTGTTGTGACAGTAAACGACATTTATTAAGGGCTGAATTTCGAAATTGATAAACGGTTAATAGCTTTAATTATTTTTTTTATTGAAACAATAAATGTTAGTTATTAAAATTTAATAAATCGTTTGTTGTGATAATAAACGATATTTATTAGGAGTTTAATTCTAAAATTGATAAACGGCTTATTGTTTTTATAATTTTTTTAGATGAAGCAATAAATTTTAGTTTTTAAAATTTAATAAATCGTTTGTTGCGACAGTAAACGAAATTTATTAAGAGCTGAATTTTAAAATTGATAAACAGGTTATTGTTTTTAATGTTTTTTTTTTTTTGAAACAATAAATTTTAGCTATTCAAATTTAATAAATCGTTTGTTGTGACAATAAACGACATTTATTAAGAGCTAAATTTCGAAATTGATAAACGGTTAATAGTTTTAATTATTTTTTTTTATTGAAACAATAAATTTGAGTCATTAAAATTTAATAAATCGTTTATTGTGATAATAAATGACATTTATTAAGAGTTTAATTCTAAAATTGATAAACGGTTAATTGTTTTTATAATTTTTTTAAATGAAACAGTAGATTTTAATTATAAAAATTTAATAAATCGTTTGTTGTGATAATAAACGTTATTATTAAGAGCTGAATTTTAAAATTGATAAACGGTTTATTATTTTTAGTTTTTTTTTTTAAATTGAAACAATAAATTTTTGCTATTCAAATTTAATAAATCGTTTGTTGTGACAGTAAACGACATTTATTAAGGGCTGAATTTCGAAATTGATAAACGGTTAATAGTTTTAATTATTTTTTTTATTGAAACAATAAATGTTAGTTATTAAAATTTAATAAATCGTTTGTTGTGATAATAAACGATATTTATTAGGAGTTTAATTCTAAAATTGATAAACGGCTTATTGTTTTTATAATTTTTTTAGATGAAACAATAAATTTTAGTTTTTAAAATTTAATAAATCGTTTGTTGCGACAGTAAACGAAATTTATTAAGAGCTGAATTTTAAAATTGATAAACGAGTTATTGTTTTTAATTTTTTTTTTTAAATTGAAACAATAAAGTTTAGCTATTCAGATTTAATAAATCGTTTGTTGTGACAATAAACGATATTTATTAAGAGCTGAATTTCGAAATTGATAATAGTTTTAATTATTTTTTTGATTGAAACAATAAATTTGAGTTATTGAAATTTAATAAATCGTTTGTTGTGATAATTAACGACATTTATTAAGAGTTTAATTCTAAAATTGATAAACGGTTTATTGTTTTTATATTTTTTTTTAATGAAACAGTAAATTTTAATTATAAAAATTTAATAAATCGTTTGTTGTGACAGTAAACGAAATTTATTAAGAGCTGAATTTTAAAATTGATAAACGGGTTATTGTTTTTAATTTTTTTTAAATTGAAACAATACATTATAGCTATTTAAATTTAATAAATCGTTTGTTGTGACAATAAACGATATTTATTAAGAGCTGAATTTCGAAATTGATAAGCGGTTAATAGTTTTAATTATTTTTTTTATTGAAACAGTAAATTTGAGTTATTAAAATTTAATAAACCGTTTGTTGTGATAATGAACGACAATTATTAAAAGCCGAATTTTAAAATTTGCAAACGATTTATTATTTTTTTATTTTTTAAATGCAATAAATAATTTTAGCTATTAAATCTTAAAATGGTATTGCTTTTATTGTTTTTAATTTTTCTTTACTGAACCAGTTAACTTTCGTTATTAAAATTTTAGAAATTGATTGTTTTGATAACGAACGACATTATTATGAGCTTAATTCTAAAATTGATATGGATATTATAGTTTTTTAACTGAAACAATGAATTTCAATTATTAAAATTTATTATTATTTAATTGTATGATGCGATTATGAACATCTTACAAAAGAAATAATGTCAACAATCAATGTAATCAATTATCAATGAAACCTTTACAAATTGAATTAATACAAAATTGATTTTTTTTTAGAAATGTATTGTTTTTATTAAACGAGTTATTGAATTAAAAAACAATTTATTGTTTTTAATAAACAGGTTATTGGATTATAAAGCAATTTATTGTTTTTAAAAAACAAGTTATTGAATTAAAAAAAACTAGTTATTGTGTTTAATAAACAAGTTATTGAATTAAAAACCAATTTACTGTTTTAAATAAACAGATTATAGAACTAAAAAACAATTAATTGATTTTAATAAACAATTTATCGAATTCAAAAACAAATTTATTAAATATGATAAATCGTTTTTAAAAACCTGGTTTGGGTTTTTTAAGTTTCATTAAGGCAGAACTCACACTTTTACTCTCCGTAGAAAAATTATACTAAATATACTTTCATTACATAAATTAGTAACAAATTCATTTTCTGCGTACCCATATGTGCTAGTATCTACATAATATTAAATTTTAACGTAGTTCTGCTTTTTAAAATAATATCATACATCATATAATGTTGAATGATTAAATTTATCAAAGAATTTGGAGAGAAAACGAAAGTTTTGCTGTAACGCTATAAGCGGTTCAACATAGTTTCTTGTATTGCAGTCACCCTTGCCTTCCTATTTGTTGGATTACATACTACTGCTCCTACTGCCCTTTCATTACCACAATTTAATTTTAAGTCTTATTTTCAAACTGACTAATCCATGGATTAAGAATTTTCCACAATCAAAGTGTTTAGTGTTCCAGTTCAGTCCAGAACATTCATAGTCCATGGATTAATTAACTTGTCATTCTCCAATAATAAAAAATAATAAGTAGAGATACATATATACAAAATATTATCCGCTTGGTCCAACAGAGTGCGGACTAGTGATCTTTGAAAAAGTTTGCAAACTTAATTTGACTGTCGTGTTCTTACTTTCCAATAGTAAAGTAAAGAATTGACCAACCTTTCGTTGGCCCGCACACTCTTTGGAAGGCAACAAAAAAAACCAAAAGAGAAACAAGAAGCTAAATCTATGCATTATATACATTATAATACATCAAGATACAAACAAACTATGTAAAGCGATCCCAAACTTCGGCTGTCATACCTACTAGCTTTGAAAAATAGCTTAGGTTTGTATTATATTTGAAAAAATATGTATCAGTGAATAAAAAACACTTATATTTCTAACTCCCTGTCCGCCACCACGTATTGACGTCTCTATATGTATCGAATGAAAGAATACGAGAATTCTTTATCATTTGACTTTAAGCTCCGATCATATTTAACCAAACTCAAAGTATGGTCCACTTTGTGTGTATTTTTGTAAAGCCCATAAATTATCACTGTTGTACAAACGTGGTTCAAATTTTGATCCGTGGTTCAAATATATTTACTGACTGATTTCTGACTGATTGAATAAACAAGTTATTGAATTAAAAACCAATTTCCTGATTTTAATAAACAAATTATTAAATTAAAAAACAATTTATTGATTTTAATAAACAATTTACTGAATTCAAAAACAAATTTATTAAATATGATAAATCGTTTCTTAAAAAACCTTGTTTGGATTTCTAAGTTTCATTAAGGCAGAACTCACACTTTTTCTCTCCTTAGAAAAATTATAATAAATACACTTACTTTACATAAATTAATAACAAATTCATTTTCTGCATACTCAAATGTACGAGTAGTTACAGAATATTAAATTATTACGAAGGTCTGCTTTTTAAAACAATAACATACATAATATAATGTTGAATGATAAAATTTATTAAAGAATTTGGAGCGACAACGAAAGTTTTGTTGTTCAACATAATTTCTTGAATTACAATCATCCCTGCCTTCCTATATTTTGGAGTACATCCTACTGCTCATACTGCCCTTTCATTACCACAACATTAATTCTAAGTTGTTCACATTGGGTTAAATCTGTAATAAGTTTTTCACATGCTCTGGTTAAATGGATCTAATCAACCAATATTGGCTGATTAGTGGTTTCGATAATTAATAACTCAAACTATGGATTCATTAAATAAAACTGTGGTTAACAAGCAGATTCGCGGATTAACCAGTCATAACAATCTTTGATTAAAGATGATTAGCTGTGAAAAATGTGTGTTTATTATTAAAATACATTTTTTCTCCAAGGAAATATTTTAAAATCGATATTAAATGGGTTTAAATTATCTAAATCGTCAGTAGGTAATCGAAAAATTATCAGGAATGTTGTGGAAAAAATATTACAGCGTAATCTAGTATTCTTTCATTCATGAATGGACCTTTGGAAACAATGCACCTATTATCGATTCCGAGTGACAGAAATATCGAGTACACTTTTATCATTTTAGTTGGCCATCACCTAAATAAAAACCATCATAGCATAAAATTTAACAGAAGGTGTTTTTTGTGAGTGAATAATTTGATGATTAAAAATGTTTTACTTTCTGAAGAACAAGAAAATAACAAAGAATGTTAATCAAAAAACAATAAATAAATTGTGCTGTGCAGTGTGCGTCCCATGGCGGTCGCTTAAAAAAGGTAAGTAAGTAAGTAAGGCAATAAATTATAATTATAATAGCTTTTATTAGATGAATAACAGAGAAACACAAAAATTAACAAAATTTTCCCAACTCCGAAAATATTTTTACTATGTAAATGTTTCTAGTGATTACCAAAAAAACGAATGGAAATCATACTTGGTATTGCAAAAACGATAGTTTAGAAAAAAAAACATGCTCATTTTCAAAGAAACAACTAAATTTTTTCACTTGCCCAAATGAAAACGCAGCATAATTGTTAATTGTTGTTTATGTTTATCGATTTTATAATCCCATTTACTGCCACAATAAACTGTTTATTGTATCAATAAATTGTTTAATCTTCCCAACACGGTTTGTTCAAAAATTTAACGAAGCGTGTTTTCTAAAATTTGCTGTAGATTTGTAATAATAATCTTGTTTGTTAAAATTAATTAATCGTTTATTGTCATAATAAACGTATTTCTTCTTCATTGCAAAAATTTAACGAAGCGTGCTTTATAAATTTACTGTTGATTTGTAATAATAATCTTGTTTATTAAAATTAATTAATCGTTTATTGTCATAATAAACGTATTTATTATTTATTACAAAAATGTAACGAAGCGTGCCTTACAAATTTACTGTTGACTTGTAATAATAATCTTGTTTATTAAAATTCATTAATCGTTTATTGTTATAGTAAACTGTTTATTATTTTAATAAACCCTTTTATTTATGTAATTATCTTGTTAATTAATTTTAATAAACCTTTTATAAATTGCCAAGTTCGTGGCTAGTTAAAAATTAATGAAATAATACAAGATATTATTTTCTCAACAACAGATTGTTTACATCGGGTTAAATTGTAATAAGTTTTTCAAAGGCTCTGGTTAAATGGAGATAATCAACCAATATTGGCTGATTAACGATTTCGATAACTAACAACTCAAACTATGGGTTCATTGACTCAAATGTTGTTGATTAAAAACACTTTTGCGGCTTTATCGGTCACAATAATCATTGATTAAAGATGATAAGCTGAGAACAAACTGGCCCTAAAAGAAGATATTTTTCACTGGGAAATATTTTCAAATTGATATTAAATGGTTTTAAATAATCTAAATCGTCAATAATCCAAAAAAAAATCAAGAGTGTGGTAGAAAGTATTATTATTTTTGCTATTGTTTTAATTAATAGAACATAAAGTACACAATACTGAATTGATAGATAGACAAGAAAAAAATCAACATAAAACCAAATTTAATTAACTTAAAAACTTCCCGTCCCTATTCCGTATTTTTGTATTCTTTCATTCATGGTGTGAACAGAGCTCAGCAATGTTCGTATAGAGGGAACATTTTTTGACGAACTTAACGAACCAAGTTAAATGACGCCGACTTGCAATTGGCCATAGCAACGAACAACGATTCAGTTAGTAAAAAGAAGCAGCCGCCGCCACATCTTCCAGCAAGCCAGACCAAGTGAGTGAACAAAAAAAATTAAAAAGCCGAACAAGTGAAGAAAAAAGTTAAATGAAAAATTAACAGGATTAATTTAATCCTGTTGGAGGCCTCCACCGAAAATTTTTATTTGTCCACCCAGTCACGTAAGTCATTTTAATATATTTATTTATTCTAAATTATACCTATATAAGCAAAAATTCAATATCGCTGCCATGTGCTGCGTAATACTATGGCGGCCGGCGACAAAATTAATGTAAGTACCTATCTATTTTTACAAATATTTTCGGTCAGAGATATTGTGAAATCACATTTGAAGATTTAATTAGGTTTTTAAATTGAAAAAAAAAGTTATTCCAAAGTTAATTTCCAAAACTTGAAACTCTGTGCTGAAAAGACGACTCCATCAAAATGGCCGCCATGTCTGGCGAAGATAAAATGTTTTTATTGGTGAGCGCATTGTGTTTTTTAATCATAATTATGACTTTTTTTACTACCCACGACGGTTGGCATTATTTTCATGGGAAAAAAACTTGAAAATTGAAAAAAAGTTTTCCAAACTTAATTTCCAAAACTTGAAACTCGGTGCTGAAAAGACGACTCCATCAAAATGGCCGCCATGTCTAGCGAAGATAAAATGTTTTTATTCGTGAGCGCATTGCGTTTTTAATCATAATTATGACTTTTTTTTCTATCCACGACGCCGACGGTCGCCACAATTTCCGTGGGAAAAAAACTTCATAAAATATATGAAAATCAATCTTAATAATTCGATTAAAAAAAATATTTTTGGTAGCATGTAATTTGAAACGAGTTTCATTGTGACTTCCACTTAAAAATGTCATTGTGAACTATAAAGTGAAATGTCAAATTGGTATTCTTCAAAATAAAATTAATTCATATAACTTTAAATCACATTTAATTTAGCTTTTATCGTCGCCGTTGTTGTTTTTATTGGTAACAAAATTAATGCGTCCGACTCCAAAAGATTTTGCTGTTGGATCACCATCAACCGCTGCTTACGAACCTGTGCACTCGATAATTTTGTTAATTAAAAACAACCTACCTTTTTCCAAATCGCAAGTTTTTCCAAGGCAAATTGCTGTTTTTGCTCCCTTGGGCAGCTTTAAGTATTCGTGAAAACTCATAAAAGTGGTCAAAATATCAGTCCATGCTTTTCTTAAAAAAATCACTGCCAACGATAACTATTTTCTTCGAGTGAAAACTTTTGTTTCAAGCGTCAATCTCAAGTTTGTGTGCTGTCGGATCTGACGATGCAATTGAGGACATTCGATTGAACCAAAATAGATGCTGCGAATGCTCGATTGTATCGATTAAACTCGATTGTAACAAGTTACTTGCTGGCACCCCAGACTTGGAACAAAATACATTCACCCCTGTTCTGACTTTTGATAGGAATCAAATCGTCTTGAGTTGAATCACTAAGAAATAAAAACAAATCTGAGCTTACGAACAATTTTTTTCGAATACATACGGATTTCATTCCAACCGAAAATCGGAACAGGGGTGATAAAAGTTAAAATTTCCTTTGAAACAAAATAACTTCACGTAAATTAAAAATATTTGCAACGAACAACGATTTAGTTACCAAAAAGAAGCAACCGCTGCCGCCAGCCATGGAGAACAAGTTAAATGAAAAAGTTAAATACAAAATTAAAAGGATTAATTTAATCCTCTTGGAGGCCTGCCTCCAAAATTTAAATTTGTACCCAATCACGTAAGTCATTTTAAGTCATTATATGAAACTAATATATTTATATATTCTATGTTATACCTATACAAAAATTCACTTTCGCTTCCATGTTGCGTATTACTGGCGGCCGACCTATTTTTATAAATATTTTCGGTCCGAGATATTGTGAAATCAAACTATAAAGTTTTAATCAGGTTAATAAATTGAAAAAATATACCTAAAAGTTCATTTCCAAGACTCGCGAAGATAAAATGTTTTTATTGGTGACCGCACTAAGTTTTTTATTCATTATTATGACTTTTATTTCAATCCACCACGGTCAGTATTATTTTCGTGGGAAAGAAACTTCATAAAATATATGAAAATCAATCTTCTTTATAATTCGGATCGTAAAGCACGGGCATGAAGGTCAGACTTGGAACAAAATACATTCACCTTTGTTCTGTTCTGACTTTCGTTCGTACGGATTTGACTTATAACTATAATAGAACCTTCAGATTTTCGTTTTGAGTCAAATCCCTACCAATTCAAAAACAAAAATAAATGTTCTGAGCTTATAAAAAATTATTTTTTGAATACATACGGATTTATTCCGACCGGAAACAGGGTTGACAAAATTTTAATTTTCCTTTGAAATAAAATGACTTCACGTGAATTAAAAATGTTTGCAGAATAGGCCTTAAAGTAATACTACTAATCCATATGAAGCCAAGAGAACCAAGATGATCTCGCTGATTAAATTAAAATATTGCGTTTTTGGAATAATTATTCTATCTAACTGATTGAAGTATCATATATATAGGTAGAGGGCTCGAAGCTGTACCGAACCAAGTCATAATTTTTTTTTTTTGCAAATTTTTGTGAATATTTTTCAACTCAAGTTTTTCGTTTTTAAATAAAAGAGTTATAATAATAATTTAGTTTAGAGAATAAACTTGTCCTTTTTACGAGTAAAATATTCATTAATTAATGGCAGTTTATTTACTAATCCTCTTATTACCGTCGAATTTTCTTTTTTTTGACTTGGTTCGGTTCAGCTGTGAGTCCTCCATATGTAGCTACTAGTTGCAAAAAATTCAACAATAGTTTTTCACGTTTTTAAAAAACAATGCAAATAAATCATAAGATCGCTCTGCTTCTCATGGCCTCATTTAAATTTGAAAGAACATATATGTTCCTACATGTAACTAAAAGTATTTTTAAACATTTTTACAGATTTTTTAACGGAAAAGTACGGTATCCCAGCGAGGTGTTGCACAGCAGTCATCAAAGTTATTTAAAGCGTAAGTTATTATAATTTGTATATATTACGAACACATTATAAATTTTTCGTGACAAAATCTTCCTTTCCTCTTTTTTAAGACAAAATTTTTAAATTTGTTTCTTTGACAAATTCTTGGTCTTTTTTGGCTTAATATTTCTTAGTGTTTATCTCGCAAAGAGTCTTTTTTTATGAAAAATTTGCTCTCTCTTTTTCTCGAAAATTTTTCTAGGTCTTTTTTAAGAAAAAATTTCTGAGTCATTTTTTTGGAAAGACAGATTTTGAACAAAATACAATATTTAATCAACTTCGTTTGGAATAAATAAGACAATAAAAAGAAAGTTGAACCCTATACATAAATAAGTAAAAAAGATTTGAAATTTTCCTTTTAAAAATACAGTTGATGACGGATATAAGAAAGTCAAAAAATCCAAAGAATTCCTTTCTTATATCTGTGTTTTATGAAATATTGTATATAACAAAGAAATTTTCTTTTATTAGTCAAATGCATAGTAAGAAAGTAAATTTCCTTCAAATATAACTAAATCATTTAAATTAAGTTTCCAAAGCATTGATTGAAATTAATGTATCCTGTATTTGGCTTAATTTATAAAAAAATATCGCTCATAACATTTCATTCTAAAAGCAAACATTAAACTAAATTAATTTCTTCCAAAATCGCTTTAACACGGGATTATTCATTATAGCCGTTTAATTTTATATGCATTGAGACTAATTTTGTACCAGAATAAGTTTCTGGTACAAGTTATAAGATTCAACTTTATGGGAATGTGCAGGGTGTTTTAGAATGTCTGTGTTTTAAACGAGTTTTTCTTATATTCATCATCAAATGTACCTGTTTTGGTAGGTACATAAATTAATGGTTAAAATTTTGTGATTTAAAACTTTTTTGCTTATAAAATTGATCAACCATGTTAAGTTTCACAAGGATCAGCATTATTCTATGCTAAGAAAAGTTTAACCAATTGAGCTTTAGAATGCAAAAATAATTTTTTTTTCAAAATAATTAACTGATGAGTCAAAATCATTACAGGAAGGTAGGCCATTGAAAGAGTACTTTGCTGAAAAAATCATTTTTCAATAGATTGGTATGATTATTACAAATATTATTTTTATATCTTTTACAATATCAAGGGGTAGGGTATAGCAGCAAAGCTGTAAATGTTTTCAACATTATTTTGCGTGGTTTGCTGTTATACCTACTCAACCGATACTTTCCTTTTACTTAATTTTTAAAACAAAATTTCAACAAACCTTAACATAAAATGAGACTTATTTTGCTTTGATACTGGATTTAATTTCGTATACTATTCTTCTGTGTTAAGAAGAAAAAACGCATCTGCATTTTTGACATTTCGAGATAATCGCGTTTTTCTGTTTTTATCTCTATCTTTTCTGTTTTGTTGATGAATGTTTTTCTGTCGTATTTACAAATAAATCAATTTTTTTTTGCTTAGATTATTTCTAAGATGTACAAATGCTTGTATGGGAGTCACTTTTTTTCTTAAAATAAGTGCTAAGACGGCAAATTTTCTTAAAAATTGCAGGGTTCTTTGAGCGAACATCATTTTTTGCAGCGTTTTAGACCATTACAAAAGCGAGTTAGGGCTTTTATTTTTAAAGAATAAAATAGCAAACATATCAAAGATGTCAAAACTGGCCCTAACTAAAAACAGCCAAAATGTCAGTTACGTTTTTCCTTCTTAACACGGCAATATTCTTATCCAAAAAAAAAAACAAGCAGACACTAACATATCCTCCAGCTAGCCAGAACAAGTGAAATAAAATATTAAAAAGCCGAACAAGTGAAATAAAAAAGTTAAATACAAAATTAACAGGATTCATTTAATCCTAGTGGAGACCTCCACCCAAAAAAATTAATTTTGCCACCCAATTACGTAAGAAATAAGTAAGAGAATTTCTGCTTTGATACCGGATTTATCTTCGTATCTTACTTATTCTTATCCATTGAAAAGAAACTATGTAGGTCTTAATTAAATAAAAGCGTATAAATTGTTATTATTGGTATTAAAATCAAATTTAAACAAATATTACGGTCATGAAAATTCCACAAATTAATATTGGTCACCATTTGCCACCTTTGAAGCAAAATGATATGACTAACATTAAAAATGTTTGCAGAATAGACCTGAATAGAAAACTATTAAACGATATGATAGGATAAAATATATACAAGTAACTAAAAGTACTTTTAAAACTTTTTACAGATTTTTTTAACGAAAAGGCGTAGTGTCTCAGCGGGGTGTTGCAGCAGCTGTCAAAATCATTGCTCCTGAGAAATCTCAAAAGTTAATGCAAAGATGTGAAGATTTTGGCTGAATCACTGAAATCTGGCATTTTTTTCACTGAAAACATATAACTACCTAGTAACAAGATCGAATCCAAGCTAAGTCTATTGCTAAAGGCCGTTTTTTAGTCCGTAAGTCATCATATTTTTTATATATTACATTAACATATAAAATATTTTTGCTGGCTTTCAATTCGTGATGGTCAGATTTTCTCGAAAAAAATTTTAAGCCTTTTTTTGACTAAATTTTTCTTTCTCTCGAAAAATTTTTAGAGTCTTTTTTAAGAAAAAAAGTCTTTTTCTCTTGAAATCGTATAGCAGCAAGCTGTAAAAGTTTTCAACATTCTTTTGCGTGGTTTGCTGTTATACCTACCAAGCTTACTTTCCTTTTACTTGCGTTTTAAAACAAAATTTTCACAAACTTTAATATACATGCATTCATCAGACTTAGTCTGCCTTGCATCCGAATTTGCTTTAGTATCATCCTATTCTTATCCTTTGAAAAGTAGGACTTATTTAAACAAAAGCATAGAATGTTATAAATAATCAAATTTAAACAAAGATTATAGAACTATTAATTGATATGAAACCATGAGAACAAGATGACCTAGCTGATTAAATTGAACTTTTTGTTTTTGAAATAGATAATTCTATTAATTGAAGTATCATATAGCTATCTACTATATCTAAAGAAAATATTTTTTTTAGATATAGTATAGTTTTTGTCGTTTTTAGAAAAGTGAACAAAATCCAGTAGTTTGCTATGCTCCTCATGGTCTCTCTTAAAGTTCAAATATCTGTATACAAGTAACTTAAAGTACTTTTATACAATTTACAGATTTTTATAAATGGAAAAGTGAGGTGTCCAAGCGAGGTGTTGCAGCAGCTGTCAAATCAACATTTAAAACGTAGGTAAGTCATTATAATTTATATATATTACGAGTATTTAAGTTTTGTATTAATAATAGTAATAATTATAATAATGATAATAATAATAATAATAATAATAATAATAATAATAATAATAATAATAATAATAATAATAATAATAATGATAATAATAATAATAGTAATAGTAATAATAATTATAAGTTCAAAAGTGTCGTAGTCTTTTTTTGAAAATTCTCTAATTTTGTCATTTTAAAAGCGTTTTAGACTATTGAATAAATAAAATTTTTCATTGCTAACTATACCGATTTCCGGTTAGTGTTGACGCAACGTCACATTTAACGACGTTTGGAACTTAACTGATGATAAATTCAAATAATCTAAATATTGAATTTGTGAGTTAATTGAACTATCTAATTGACCTGTTTTTGGACTTTTTTGTAAAAAAAATGTTCATGTGCTGTTAAAACCTTCGAAGTACGAAGGATAGCGTTGCGAAAACACAATGTGAATTTTCTGGAACACCAAAAGCTTTTCCAAATTTGTTTAAGATTTCCTATAATTGCACAAAGAGCAGACTGTATGTAACATTTCAAGTTTCTAAGTTAACTAGAACTGGTAGCCACCGGAAATGGGTCAAAAAAACAAATGAAGCGTTTAGAAGATGAAGGCGCTAAGTGACATTTTCAAAGTTTTGAGTAATCAGCTTTTGATATATAACATTTTTGGTAAAAACCTTAAAAATAATATACGGCCAATTTAAAAGTAACATAACTCAAGTGTTTTTAATACTTATATTCTTCTTTGTTGAAAACAAAGGACTTGCGAGTTATTTACGGTTTTGTGTAGTTAATATCTTTATCGACGAACTTTACTGTGATTTTTTAATTATTTTTCTCATAGAGGTCTTATGTGGCATCTATGTACATATGGAGGGCTCACAGCTGTACCGAACCAAGCCATAATTTTTATTTTGCAAATTTTTGTGAATATTTTCCAATTCAAGTTTTTCATTTTTAAATAAGAGAATAATAATTAAAATTTAATTTAAAGAACAAACCTTAGATTATCCTTTTATGAGTAAAATATTCATGAATCAATGGCAGTTTATTTACTAATCCTCTTATTATTTTAGAATTTTATTTTTCTGACTTGGTTCGGTTCAGCTATGAGCCCTCCATATAACTCTTATGATTTATTTATTTTGACCTGTTTTTTCTCTTTAATTTTCATCAGCACCTGTTAAATTAGCATTGGAATAGAAATATGATCTACCTCCACTGGAATGAAATTAATTTGCTCATTTAGATTTTAGAAACTGAGAAACTTATAGATTTCATATAATATGAATGGGTAATTGTATCCATTGCTCACATATCACCTTCGTGCACATAATAAAGTAAAATAAAACGTTTAAGTAAAATTGTTTTTGCATATAAATGAAGGTCTTAAGCACGCTCAAAACATTTTTCCAGTTAGTTTGTTGAGTTGCATATATAACACTTTCATCCTTTGCTAAATTTGAATCGAGAAGTGCAGATGAGATGGAAATTTAAGTTTTAATATAGGGCCTTCATCTGTACGAAAAAACGATATGTCAAAAAATGTCACTTAGCACCTTCATCTTCTTAACGCTTCAATGTGTGTTGTTTGAAAAAAAGTGTCAGTGTACTTTTGCAGTTTTGTCTAAAATGCAGATGTTAATAGAAGAGCAAGATATTCAGTAGTTAAGATGTTTGAATGATTTTTGCAAATAATATTGTAAAGAGAACTAGGAAAAACGCTTCAATTCAATTTTTTTTCATTTGTTTCTTTATTTTTAGCTTATGATTCTCATGTAACCGAAGCCATTCAAGAAGATATAAGGTTTGACATTAAAACCTATCTATATTCTACAGCATCGATAGTTATTTAATAATGTTATAATATTATATTAAAAAATACTTATATATTACTTAATTATTTTTAGTTCAGACAAAAACTATAGACAAGAGTAGTCAAATTTAACAAAATGATTTGCTTTATCTGTAAGGTTAGAATTTCATCGGTAAACTTGTTTATACAACACCTAAAAAAAACACATGATCTGAGTACTTATAGTAATTTTAAATGTAGGGAAAGTAGTTGCTCACAAGAGTTTCAAAATATAAGTAGTTTTAAGAGACATATAATCAGAAAACATGACGGAGGTTCAATACCCAACGTGAATAGTACAGATAATTTTGATAAACAAAATGATGCACCTCAAAATCATTTCTGCGAAAAAAACCAAATATCTAATAGTTTAGAGGAAAGCTCAGAATCACGCGAAAGTTATATTCATGAAGCAGAAAGCGTTGAAACCAAAGAATTACCTATAGAAGACAGTCTTAATAATATGTTCACCTCTGCTACGCGTTTTGTATTGAAAATGCATGATAATAATAGTTTTTCAAGAAAAAATATTTTAGAAATTCAAGAGGATATACAAAAATGTATCTTAAATCCAATGCTTGAATTATTTAGATCATTTTCAAACGAAAAATTGGCAAAAACGAACATGAAAGTTCATAATGAATTTGTCAGTCTATTATCAAAGTGTCGTAACCCTTTTAACTATTGCAACACCGAGTATAAACTATTTGAATGGCTTAAAAAAGAAAATTTTTTGGGCAGTTTATATGAATTTTCGGTAAACAATGAAATCAGTACAGTTTTTAAGAACGGATGTCTTGCGTATGATGAGAAAAACACTAAAGGAATATTGATGCCTCTAAAATTTCAATTTAAAAAATTTTTTGAGGTCGAAAACATCTTAAATAAAACGAAACTTCATATGGAAACATTAAGTAAAGAAAAAAAAATTTCAAATTTTGTTCAAGGTGAGCTTTGGAAGAAAAAAATTGAAAAGTATCCGGGAAAAGTTCTAATTCCATACTTTTTATATACCGATGACTTTGAAATTAATAACCCTTTAAGCTCTCATGCAGGTGTTCACTCGATATGTAATATTTACTATTCATTTCCTTGTCTTCCTTGGAAAGAATCAAAGTTGGATAGTGTTTTTTTAGCAGGAGTTATTAAAACAAAGGATCTCAAAACATTTGGCAACGAAAAATGTTTTCAATCATTAATAAATGATCTAAAGAGTCTTGAAGTTGATGGTGTAGAGATAAGCTTAGGCAACGAGATAAAAATAAAAGTATATTTTATCTTAGGTCTTGTGTTAGGGGATAATTTGGGCTTAAATACTGTTTTGGATTTTAATAAATCATTTTCAAGCAACTCTTTTTGCAGGTTTTGTAAAGTAAAAAAAATAGAAACGCAGTCGTTGGCAATTGAACGAAATGATTTGTTGAGAAATCGTTCAAACTACGAAGAAGATCTTCTTCTTAACAACCCTTCTGAAACGGGTATACAAAACTATTCACAACTTAATGAAATTCCATCGTTTCATGTCGTAGAAAATTATTGCGTGGATCTTATGCATGATGTTTTTGAAGGAGTTTGTCATTACGACATTTGCCATATAATTGAATATTTCATTAACAAAGCTAAATATTTTAACCTGGAAACTCTTAATTTAAGGAAACGAACATTTCAGTATGGTGCAATTGAGATTGACAATATTTCAGGTGAAATAAAAATCGGCCAATTAAAATGTAAACATCTAAAAATGACTGCACGAGAAATGATGACATTTGTTTCTTTTTTTCACTTAATGATTGAAGATTTAGTGCCACATGATGATGAAGTGTGGCAATTCCTTCTTAATTTAATTGAAATAATTGATTTATTGCTTGCATTTGAAATTTGCGATGAAATCATCCCAATGTTAAAATTAAAAATTGAAAACCACAACAAAGATTATGTTCGTCTTTTTAATGACAACTTGAAACCAAAGCATCATAATTTAACTCATTATCCCAGTGTCATTAAACAGTCAGGGCCTGTTCGTAGTTTTTGGTGTTTTAAATTTGAAGCTAAACACAAACAATTTAAGCTTTATTCCCATGCTATCACATCTCGTAAGAACATTTGTTTGACCTTAGCGAAAAAATACCAACTTAAGACTGCATTCAAGTTTTTATCAAATATTGATAATAATTGCATTTGTTACTTTGAAATATATGACAAACATAAAATCGAAAGTGATTTTACGAATTTAGTATCAGAAATACTAAGAGTCTCTAAAACAGATATAGAATTTTTCTCTAAAGCAAAAATCGAAGGTTATAAATACCAACAAAGTTTTTATATAGCGCGATCTAGAGCTGATATCGAGTTATACGTTATAGTTGACATAGGTCTTTTGAAAAAAAGTCAAGTTTTTTTGTTTTGCCAAAAACTAAATAGGATCCAGTACAACCCAAGTATATTATCATTTGAAGTTGACGAAAAACAGTTGGGTGCTTTTTCTATAATTTTTGGCAATGAAATTGTCGGCCCACCAACTAATTTGATAAAAACGGCTACCGGAAAAACTTTACTAAGAGTTAAAGAGTATTATTTTTCACAATAGGCAAAAAAATCATCTCAAATTTTTTACTAACATAAGATAAAGTATTATTAGAGAATGTATATAGGTATCTAGGTCCCAATTCCGCAAGTCTGATTTTACTCTGTGTACACATACAATTGTTAAATATATTTTCGTTTTCAAAATATTAACATTTAATTATGCTTGACCAATTCAAAAACCACTCATATTTTGATATTTAATAGAATAATTATCTAACTAAAATCATTTTGCGGATTTGAGATCTGGGCTTTAGTTTTAGTTGTCTAGAAGATATATGTAATATTTTTTGTAAATTATTTTAATATTTTGAATGTCTTGTAATTTTTTAATGTTTTTAATAAATTAATAATAGTTGTCTATACGAAAACAGAATTTAAAACTAAAAATGGCAACGCTTGATATATCTGTGTGTGAAAATGGGTTGGAGGAAGTATTAGTCGATGAAGTAGAGGTCGATGAAGCAGAGGTCGATGCACTAGAAGTCAATGAAGTAGAGGTCGATGAACTAGAGGTCGATGAATTAGAGGTAGATGACGTGGAGGTTGATGAACTACAGCTCAGTGAAGTGCAGGTTGAATCAACTGATGAAAGGGAAAGCATTCCGACATTTTCAGAAGCAGAATTTCAAACATTTTTGGGCGACAAAACGATACCAACGAATGTTAACATAGATCCATGCAAGGAAATAAAGGATTTACTGGCAAAATGGGGCCTATTAGAATTACTTGAGCATTTCAAAAGTAAGTTTAAATTAATTTTTTAATAATTAATTTATTTTCATCAATGTTTTGCAAACAAATTTTCTAAGTCTTTTTTGGAAACATTTTTTGCCTTGATATCAATCATTTTTCTTCCTTTTTTTCGAAAAAATACTAAAAAGTTTTTTGCGGGCAAACATTTTTCTTTTTCTCCAAAATTGTTTAGTCTTTTTTTAGCAAAAATTTCCAAGTCATTCTCGAAAATTTTCCTAAGTTGTTTTTAAAATAGAATTTCCTAAGTGTTTTTCTTGAAAATTTTTCGAAGTCTTTTTTACTAAGACTTTTTCTCGAAAAGTTTACCGTCTTTTTTAAGAAAAACTTTGTCATTTTTTCGAAAATTTTTCTAAGTCTTTTTAAAGAAAAAATTTCTGTGATTTTCTCGAAAATTGTTCTTTTATGGGAAAAAACTTTGTCATTTTCTCGAAAATTTTTCTGTCTTTTTTACTACGTCATTTTCTCGAACATTTTTTTAAGTCTTTTTCACTTAATCTTTTTCTCGAAAATTTTTCTAAGTCTTGTTTAAGAAAAAATGTCTCATTTTCTCGAAAAATTTTCTAAGTCTTTTTAAGAAAAAATGTTTGTCATTTTCTCGAAAATTTTTCTGAGTCTTTTTTAAGAAAAACTGTCATTTTATCGAAAATTTTTCTAAGTCTTTTTTAAGAAAAATATCTCATTTTCTCGAAAATTGTTCTTTTATGAGAAAAAATTTGTAAGTCATTTTCTCGAAAATTTTTCTAAGTCTTTTTTACTACGTCATTTTCTCGAACATTTTTCTAAGTCTTTTTTACTGAGTCATTTTCTCGAAAATTTTTCTAAGTCTTTTTTAATAAAAAAATTCTGTCATTTTCTCGAAAATTTTTCTAAGTCTTTTTTACTAAGCCTTTTTCTCGAAAATTTTTCTAAGTCTTTTTTACTAAGTCTTTTTCTCGAAAATTTTTCTAAGTCTTTTTTAATAAAAAATTTCTGTCATTTTCTCGAAAATTTTTCTAAGTCTTTTTTACTAAGTCTTTTTCTCGAAAATTTTTCTAAGTCTTTTTTAATAAAAAATTTCTGTCATTTTCTCGAAAATTTTTCTAAGTCTTTTTTACTAAGCCTTTTTCTCGAAAATTTTTCTGTCTTTTTTAAGAAAAAATTTCTAAGTCATTTTCTCGAACATTTTTCTAAGTCTTTTTTACTAAGTCTTTTTCTCGAAAATTTTTCTAAGTCTTTTTCAAGAACAAATTTCTAAGTCATTCAAGTCTAAGCTTCGAGATAAGAACAATACATCCATAAGTAATAATTTAATTTAAAACTTTATAAAATTTATGAAGTGGTAAGAGAACCTTTACTATTTTAGAATTAAAAAAAAAAACAAGGAAAAAAATTTATTGAAAACTTGTTGACAATACAAATTATTTAAAATTCAATTTTAGCTCAAGAAATAGATATTGAAGTTTTGAAAAATTTGGAGTGTCACCACCTTGCTCAAATTCTAAAGCCCTTCAAATACCGAACCTTAATTATGTTCGAATCAAAGCTAAGAGAATGGCGAGAGTTGATTGGAATGCCCCTTTTCATGTATTCCAACTCGGAATGTGGTCCATTTCGTAATATCACTACTTGTTTATCAGAAGCATCCTCACCTTATCACCTTTCAACAAGATCGAATACACGCAGCTGTCCAAGTTCGCCAACAAGTGCTTTCGAATCTGCCTCTTCAATTTCCCTAGCAACAATTTTGAACAGTAACTTAAAAAGTAGTTCACTGGTTGAAATTTATGAACAAAATAAAAAATTCAACAATCAGCAAAGAACACAATTGATTACAGCAATTGCTAGTTATTTTGATCACAACAAAATTCATTTAGATTTACATTCAAGTTACGCCATTGAAAAAGAAATAATGGAAAGATTTCCTTCTGAGCAATTGGTAAACTGTTTATTTCTATTCTGTTACTTTCTCTTATTTTTAATGTCAATTAAATATTATAAGGTATATTATCGCACTGGTAAAAGAGGAAAAATTTATAATAAATTCTGCAACTTGAAATTCTCAAATAAGACGACGATGGAGAAAACTTTAAAGCCTTCAACAAGCAAGACCGAAACAACAGATTACAGTTTGGATCTAGGTTTGTTCAATTTTGAGTAAGACAGCCACCCCAATTCTGACCTTCGTTTAGATTCGTACGGATTTGAATCTGACTGGAAGTCAGAACAGGGGTGTGCATTTCAATTCTTCGTTAGATTTGTTTTGATATGATAGGTGTCACAAAAGTAATGGTCAAAACTTATTTAGTTCACAGATAATAAACAGCTATAATATTGTTTTAAAAACAATCATTGTTTTAAGAACAATCAGTGTTTTTAAAACAAACTGTTTTTTCTAAGGCTTGATCTTGGATTATCAGATGGGTACAAAACCATAATAGCTTTTCTAAGGAACCAAAAATATATTTCCCAGTCTCGATTACTTACTATTTAGGTTTGGTATGTACAAGTAACTCTTTTATAAGATGACCATTTCTTTCGGGATTCCCTGCATGAACATTTTTACAACTAAAAACGTTTTTTTTTGTCATTCTCTTACTCCAAATTGAACAGCTTTCATTATGATGAACACACTTTTCATAGATAATTGCATTGATAACGAATTCTAATTTTTAGTTCCCGAAGAAGATTCGGAGCAAACTATTAGATCCTTGAAATATGACAAATTATCGGGGGAAGCATTAGACCGATGCTGGAAAGCGTGTACAAATACAAGGCTTTTAGATATTAAGAACTCTTCCTCTACTTCTCAAATACTATTCAAGTGGCCAAACTATAAATGTCCTACTGGCTATCGTTTCGTAAGTTTGAAATTTGTTGGATGCCGTTAAAATAGTTATAAAAAAAATACATTAATTCATTAGATTGACATGGACTTTAGCTACTTATATAAAAATGCCGATTCATTTTTGGATAATTGGGAGCAACTTAAACAGCAGATTTTAAAGTTTCTTCTGACTGATAACCATGTGAAGGATAAAAGTACTCTCGAAGTTTTGACACAATTGTCATCAAATCAAACAGATACAAGCAGAACCGCCAATAGTAAGTTGTCGGTAACTAAATATGTTTTTATATTTGCATGTCAATGTAAAAATATATTGTTAGCAATTTGGTTTTCATCATGATTTTCAAATATTATATCCCAATATTTTGACGCAGTAAAGTTTTTATTTAAAAGTTTTTTAAGATTTGCTTGAAGTTTTTTTCTGTTCTATCTATCACTAGCCACCTGGTTATTCTTTATTTTGGGGTTTAATCGAAACACAGAAATTTGGCCCAAGGTCACACTGAACACCAAATTTCTGTTTATTTTTATTACATTTTAAATTTTCTTGATTATATGAAAAATCAATTTAATTTGAAACTTCAATAAAGTTTTTATATTACCAGATTGCGACGATGCAGCTATATTGTGGGCGCTACACGGATATTTCGTTCCATATCAAAAAGTTGCAAGGAAGAGCAATGAAGGAAGGAAAAGCATGACACGATTTAGTATCAAAGACTCACAAAATGCATTTGTTTGGGTCGGTTCAACAATCCAGGAGATTGAGGACCATATCGGATACTTAAACGAAAAGTCTGAAAATGTTCAACCCTTCATCGTTGTGCATGGCAGTTCAATACTGGACTTTAATGATGTTTTCCTGTATTTTGATGGGGTAAAGTTTGTATTTAAAAGCTTTTTAAGAGCAGTAGACATTTGTTTTAAGATCTTTTATCTATTCAATCTTCAATATCCCTTAGCTTGTTCCTCATTTTGGGGTTTTATAGAAACAAGATATTTTAAAAAAAATAAAAAAGAAATTTGTACAAAAACTCATATCTTGCTGAGCGAGATAAAATCAATGCATATATAATAATTTATTTTAAAATTTTGTATCTCTTCAATCTTCAATACACATTAGCCTGTTCCTCATTTTGGGGTTTTAAAGAAACGAAATACTAAAAAAAGTATTACGTATAAAAACTTACTATGTTCCTTAACGACATAAAAACAATTCTATTATAAAATCAAACGAGATAAAAACAATCTTACGCAAATTTGATACAAAATAAAATGTTAAAAGCAAAACAAACAAGTTAATCTCTTTTTCAGTTCTGACTTCTCGATTTTCAGCATAAAGTTTATATTTTGAGCAGAGATATGGTTTCAGTTTGAGAAGCAAGATAAGATGACTCTTTGGTACTGTAAACAGGTTTGTAACTGGAAGTTTTGAATCCCCTTTAATTTTAACAATACTAATAATGCGATTTCTTTTGTAGGCTTCCGGTGAATCTAATGCTGAACGTACACGATGGACAAATCGCCGTAATGTCTGCCATTATAATTCCATATTTTTGTCATAAATCAAGTTTATGACAATGAATGGCTAATATATCGCAGATATAATGGATTTCTGTCAATTGTGTTAGTACAACATTATGTTTGATTTATGGGACTGACAAAACGCCATTATTTCTGCAGAAATAATGACATTTTGTCAGTAGTGTAAATCAGCAAAAAGGAGGCAGGCTTATTTCAATAAGCCCGTTTGTCATTTTGATAAAGGGTTTATTAATTTAACAAACCAAATTATTAAATGCATCCATTTATTTGATAAACTGGTTTGTTAAATCAATAAATTCATTTATCAATTTAATAAACGGGTTTATTGAATTTATAAACGAAAATAATAAACGGTTGTTTGTATTAATAAACGCGTTTATTAAATCAATAAACTCCCGTTTCTTGTTGTCAATAAACGGTTGTTTGTATTAATAAACACGTTTATTAAATCAATGAACTCCCGTTTATTGTCGTAACAAACGCATTTATCAATTTAATAAATGGTTGCTTGTTTTAATAAACACGTTTATTAAATCAATAAATTACCGTTTATTGTCATAACAAACGCATTAATCAATTTAATAAACGGTTGCTTGTTTTGATAAACACGTTTATTAAATCAATAAATTCCCGTTTATTGCCGTAACAAACGCATTCATCAATTTAATAAATGGTTGCTTGTATTAATAAACACGTTTATTAAATCAATGAACTCCCGTTTACTGTCGTAACAAACGCATTTATCAATTTAATAAATGGTTGTTTGTTTTAATAAACATGTTTATTAAATCAATAAATTCCCATTTACTGTCGTAACAAACGCATTAATCCATTCAATAAACGGTTGCTTGTTTTGATAAACACGTTTATTAAATCAATAAATTCCCATTTATTATCGATACAAACGCATTCATCAATTTAATAAACGGTTGTTTGAATTAATAAACACGTTTATTAAATCAATGAACTCCCGTTTATCGTCATTACAAACGCATTAGTCAATTTGATAAACGGTTGTTTGAATTAATAAACACGTTTATTAAATCGATAAATTCCCGTTCACTGTCGTTATAAACGCATTTATCAATTTAACAAACGGGTTTATTGCATTTTAGAATTAAATAATAAACGGTTGTTTGTATTAATAAACACGTTTATTAAATCAATAAATTCCGTTTATTGTCGTTACAAACGCATTAATCAATTCAATAATCGGGTTTATTGCATTTATAAAACAAAATAATAAACGGTTGTTTGTTTTAATAAACGGTTTATTAAATCCAAGCATTTCTATTCACTGTCATTATAAACGCATTTATCAGTTTAATAAATAGGTTTATTACTTTCTTAAATGATAATAATAAATGAATATTTGTTTCTATAAACGAGTTTATTATATCAATAAATGACTGGTTTATTGTTTTTATAAACTCATTGTTTAATGTGCAATGGTTGAATCGAATTGAATGAAAATAACAAACGGTTTGTTAAATTAACAATCGTTTATCAATTCTATAAACGACATTTTATTGTATCAACAAACGAGATTATTGGTTGAATTTTAAGAAACGGTTTATTGTGACAATAAATATTTTGCTTGATTCTACGTACCTTTTTGGTTCAGTGTACGAGCACTCGTCACAAAGATACAGCTCTTCAAAAAACACTAACAAAAATTGTAAAAAAAAAATTCTACCTTTAATTTTGTTGTCGTTAATTTTTGATAATTTTTTTCCATTTCATGTCATTTTCAAAACAAAATTTCCCCGCCCACCTAAATGGGCGGAGATACAAAGTGGCCCAATACCTTAAAATCATTCTTTTATAATGTGCCAACAATGATTAAAATTAATTGCTTTTATAACAAAGTGCACAATTGAATAGCTAAGGGAGTACCGTTATTTTTTGAGCTAAAACAAACTTTCAATTTCCCCTCTGGAGAGTTACAAAAAAACCTTAAGTACAAAATTTGAAGAAAATCACTTCCGTGGTTTAGGCTGTAGGTTCGTTCAGCTACAGAAAGACAGACAGACCAGAACTGTGCCACCCACATTTTTCGTGCTCTCTATCATCGTAATGTCATGTGTGATTGTTATCTCAACATTTTTTTTTGCACGAATCCAAAACTTACCCTATAGTATCGCAAGTAAAAAATAATTTATGATCCAGTAACAGCCGTTTTCATACACTATCTGGGAATCGAAGCCGTTCCATGCTATACTACAATCAGGAAAAAAAAACCATCTTCCTTTAGTCATCCCAATACGTTTGTAAGGTGCCAGTTATAGCTATCAATTAAATTCATCATTGAAAACTTTAATGATTGATTTTGAGACGTTTCAGAAGCAAAATCTTTTATTATTTTGATGGAGAAATAAAGCTCAAGACTTGATTAATATTTCAATATATGCTCAGTTTGAAGACTATAAAATTGCCTACAAAATTAATTCTACCCAAGCAATAATGAACAAGGTATTGAATTTAAAAAAATTAAAAATAATCATTTTCTGCATGATATACACCATATCATTTCATTTAATTTTTTAAAAT